>JAWNLL010000148.1:0-1451882 GCA_035042425.1 Drosophila flavopinicola | reverse complement strand
AAAAAAAAAAAAAAAAAATTCAGTTGAAAAGACATCCGTGTTGTTCTCCAGTAAGTTGCACAACTTAACCTTAAATTTCTTTCCAATATTGGTGACAAGTTTCTCAAGGGCATTAGCGGTTGTTTCCGGCTGTTGGACTGCTCGTTTGCTTATGAAATTTATTTGACCATCCTCAAATCCTAACGTAATATTTGTAGTTAACACAGCGTTGACACTTCCGCTATTTCGGACACACATTTGCAAAATGTACCACATCTCCACAACTATTGCAGTTGAGTGTCGTCTGCCCCTTCGTTGGTTTTTGTATCAAATTCCTGCTTTTGTACCATATTGTTGCGCTTCATAGCTGGGTTGCTTACCTGTAGTCGACTTCGATTTACAAAATATGCTTCTGCGGTATCTCGCATCTGCTTCATTGGCGCAAAGCTTATGACTGCTATACTTTGTTGTAGCTCCCGGTGCTGAAGACCAAAAGTTTTGGTACTGCGGACACCAAATACATGAGCAGAATTCAAGGATAGGACGAACTAGAGAAACATATAGTAGTTTTGTAGTGAAAGGATCATTAAATTCTTTCCACCATCGCCTAATGAAGCCAAGTACACCTTTGGCCTCTAGTGATAGTCGACATATGCAGATTAAAGGAAACTTTTATCAAAAATGACTCCAGATCTTTAACAGTAAAAATACTTGCAATGGAACATTGTCAATCGTATAAGTGGTTAAGTGGGGTCTAGTCCGACTAAAGTCATGAACATCATTTTGAACAATTCAAGGGATCGTGTGAAAAATGAGTATCACATCCTGCGTACATAAGAATACGAGAGTGTGATACGATAGAAAGGAGGTCATTAATGAAAAGAATACACAATAAAGGTCCAAGGTCCTAAGGTACATCAGGAGTAACGTGAACCATTTTCAACGTAATTGACCTAAGCAATAGTCTTTGTGTGCGACCTTTCAAATAGGTGGCAATCAATAAAAGAAATGAGGGTGGGAGTCCTAAACAATCTTAAGAATCAAATGTTTTACTGAAGTCACTATAATTTAACCAATAGATGGCTATCTCAGTCATTTGAACTTGTTAATGTTGCGCGAGAAATTAAGTGAACGTTTATTCGATTATGAGAGCGCGTCAATCCATTAAAAATGGGTAAAAAGGGTATAATGAAGTTGTGCAAAAGTGTGTAACAGGCATAAGGAAGCATCTCCGACCATATAAAGTATGTATATTATTGATCAGTATCAACAGCCGAGTCGTATTTTTTTTTATATATACATATTTTATTAAACAAGCTTTCTGTTACCTTTGTGGCAACTTAATCCTGTTTTTTTACTTTACAAAAAAAAAAAAAAAAAGTATGAACTTATGTTACATACATGATAAAATTTTTGCTATTTACAATATAATACAATATTTACAAATATGAATTTTAAAGGAATCTATTAGGAAGATCCAGTTGATGGCACCTTTTAAGTCTTCTCTTTCTTGGCTTTCTTGTTGATCTTCTGGCGAGTGCATTAGGGTGACCACCAAGGCGTTGCAGGTAATTAACAGCCGAGTCGATCTAGCCATGTCTGTCTGTATGAACACGCGGATATCAGAGACTACAAGAGATAGAGACTTCATTTTTGGAATATAAGTTCTCGTAATCCCGGGACAAATCAAGTTTATTTCATTTTATTGATAACTCGTACCGTTTAAAAGTTATCGATAAATTTCGATTTCAGACTAGCGTTTTTGGGTTATGTCCCAAAGTTATAAGAGCAGAGGCACAATTTGGCATGTATAATCTAGAATAGCATACACATGTAACAAATATTCCGCTTTTTGGATACCACCCCCAAACCCCCCAAAAGTTCAAAAAACGCATTTTGGAATGCGACCTTGCAATTTGGTTTGGTCACACATTTTATAGCCAATGTTATGTCCTACAAATTTTAGAAAGATCGGACAATAAACACAGAAGTTATTTAAGATTTTACTTTCTATTGTGTGGGGCTCAGCGAAAAAGCAAGCTAACTGCTTAAACCGCTTGTACTGCAGTATGTGTGTGTTTAGGTTAGTATGAATCATTGTAAGGCCTGGGTTCAGGGTAACTGGTAGTCGGGAACTCCCGACTAGAGCACTCTTACTTGTTTTTCTACGAATTGGTATAATATGAATGGAAATTTTTCTGTTAAATTATTATTATTATACTCTTTTTGAAGAAAATATTATATTAAGTTTGTGCTGAAGTTTGTAACGCATAAAAGGAAACGTCTGAGACCCCCAAAAGCTACTGCCAGTATGCTTTTGGGGGTCTCAATTTTTATGCGTTACAAACTCGGCTAATATAATATTAATTTCAAAAGATATAATGACAATAATTTAACAGAAAATTTCCATTCATATTATACCAATTCGTAGAAAACTGAAACAAGTGTCTAGTCAGCCCATTTACCAGTACCCCGGGCTACAATGTTCCATACTAACCTAGACGCACGTGCTGCAGCCGCAACGTTTTAAGCAGTTAGCTTTTCGCTGAATTTAGAAGTAAAAATCTGGAAATAACTTCTGCTGTCGATCTCACAAAATTTGTAGGACACTAACATTGGCTATAAATGTGTGACCAAACCAAAAAACTTTGAACTTTGGGAAAATTGGTATCAAAAAGTGGAATTATTTACAGTATGTATACAGATTATACATGCCAAATTGGGCCTCTAGCTCTTATAACTTTGGGACATAACCCAAAAACGCTAGTCTGAAATCGAAATTTATCGATAACTTTTAAACGGTACGAGTTATCAATAAAATGAAATAAACTTGATTTGTCCCGGGATTACGAGAACTTATATTCCAAAAATGAAGTCTCTATCTCTTGTAGTCTCTGATATCCGCGTGTTCATACAGACAGACATGGCTAGATCGACTCGGCTGTTAATTACCTGCAACGCCTTGGTGGTCACCCTAATGCACTCGCCAGAAGATCAACAAGAAAGCCAAGAAAGAGAAGACTTAAAAGGTGCCATCAACTGGATCTTCCTAATAGATTCCTTTAAAATTCATATTTTGTAAATATTGTATTATATTGTAAATAGCAAAAATTTTACCATGTATGTAACATAAGTTCATACTTTTTTTTTTTTTTTTTTGTAAAGTAAAAAACAGGATTAAGTTGCCACAAAAGGTAACAGAAAGCTTGTTTAATAAAATATGTATATATAAAAAAAAAAAAAACTACGGCTGTTGATACTGATCAATAATATACATACTTTATATGGTCGGAGATGCTTCCTTATGCCTGTTACACACTTTTGCACAACTTCATTATACCCTTTTTACCCATTTTTAATGGATTGACGCGCTCTCATAATCGAATAAACGTTCACTTAATTTCTCGCGCAACATTAACAAGTTCAAATGACTGAGATAGCCATCTATTGGTTAAATTATAGTGACTTCAGTAAAACATTTGATTCTTAAGATTGTTTAGGACTCCCACCCTCATTTCTTTTATTGATTGCCACCTATTTGAAAGGTCGCACACAAAGACTATTGCTTAGGTCAATTACGTTGAAAATGGTTCACGTTACTCCTGATGTACCTTAGGACCTTGGACCTTTATTGTGTATTCTTTTCATTAATGACCTCCTTTCTATCGTATCACACTCTCGTATTCTTATGTACGCAGATGATGTGATACTCATTTTTTCGTACACCGATCCCTTGAATTGTTCAAAATGCATGTTCATGACTTTAGTCGGACTAGACTCCCACTTAACCACTTATACGATTGACAATGTTCCATTGCAACGTATTTTTACTGTTAAAGATCTTGGAGTCATTTTTGATAACAAAGCTTTCCTTTAATCTGCATATGTCGACTATCACTAATGAGGCCAAAGGTGTACTTGGCTTCATTAGGCGATGGTGGAAAGAATTTAATGATCCTTTCACTACAAAACTACTATATGTTTCTCTAGTTCGTCCTATCCTTGAATTCTGCTCATGTATTTGGTGTCCGCAGTACCAAAACTTTTGGTCTTCAGCACCGGGAGCTACAACAAAGTATAGCAGTCATAAGCTTTGCGCCAATGAAGCAGATGCGAGATACCGCAGAAGCATATTTTGTAAATCGAAGTCGACTACAGGTAAGCAACCCAGCTATGAAGCGCAACAATATGGTACAAAAGCAGGAATTTGATACAAAAACCAACGAAGGGGCAGACGACACTCAACTGCAATAGTTGTGGAGATGTGGTACATTTTGCAAATGTGTGTCCGAAATAGCGGAAGTGTCAACGCTGTGTTAACTACAAATATTACGTTAGGATTTGAGGATGGTCAAATAAATTTCATAAGCAAACGAGCAGTCCAACAGCCGGAAACAACCGCTAATGCCCTTGAGAAACTTGTCACCAATATTGGAAAGAAATTTAAGGTTAAGTTGTGCAACTTACTGGAGAACAACACGGATGTCTTTTCAACTGGCTTATATTTTTTTTTTTTTTTTTTTTTTTTGTGTTAATATATTTATTAAGTGTAGAACCTGTACATCAACTGTACTTTTACAACACATTTTTGGTAAATTTTATTAAAGCCGAACATCATACATAGTATGATGATTTTAGATGAAGGAGAAGGTCCTAGTGGCGTCCAATTGTTTTGGCAAAACCTTGCCGCTTAAGTCGCCTTAAAGGACGGGCAGGGAGTAGACCTCTTGCGAGTAGGCTGCGGTGTCTTAGCAATCTTTCGCTGTATCTACTTGTATGTCTTCCTATTTGCTCTTCAACTGTTTCCAATTTGAGATCTCTATGTAGTGTGGAGCCGCATACGTACCAGGGACAGTTTGTTATCTGACGTAGTACCCTATTCTGTAGTACTTGTATGCTTTTATAGTTTGATTTGGCAGCAATCCCCCAAATCTGCACTCCATACAGCCATATCGGTATAATACAGTGTACATATACTGCTCTTTTGCATCTCAGCGGCAAGGTGCTCCTTTTGTTGTTGAGCCACCGCAGCTGTAGCAGTCTGTGACGACATTTTTTTAATGTAGCTTTGATGTGAGGCCCAAAGGTAAGGCGCTTGTCCAAGGTGATGCCGAGATACTTCGCTTGAGTCGGCTGCTCCAGGGTAACTCCCTCTAGCTGGATTGGAGGGGTGTGCATTAGCTTTTTGAGGGTGAAACATGGGTTTGTTGTTTTCTGTGGGTTAATCTTCAAATTCCACCGTTTGCACCAAGCTGCAAGGGTATCGAGATATCCCTGTAGTCCATTGCTGGCTTCTACGCAACTTTTGGAGTTATAAATAACTGCGATGTCATCTGCATATGTCGCAATAATAGCCTTAGACTGAGCTTCCATATGTTGAGAGGTAGGGCTGGGTATGTCTGAAGTGTACAAGGAATAGAGCAGCGGACCCAGAACACTGCCTTGCGGCACTCCTGCTCTCATTGTATAAGTTGACGAGTATGTTTCTCTTACCTTGACCTTGAACTCACGTCCATCCAAGTATGACCTTAAAAGGCCATAGTATGGTGCAGGTAAAAGGTTTTTTACTTTGCATAGTAGACCATCGTGCCACACCCTATCGAACGCTTGCTGCATGTCGATGAAGACAGCGTTTGAGAACTCTAGGTCGTCAAAAGCCTGCATGATGTGCTTCACCAATATGTGGACCTGTTCTACAGTGCCGTGTCCTTCTCGAAAGCCAAATTGGTGAACCGGCAAGATATTACGTTGGCTTATAATGGAAGTAATCCGATTGGCAATAGTCCTCTCCCATAATTTAGATAGGGAGAGTAAAAGACTTATTGGCCGATACGACTCAGGATCAGCTTCTGGGAATCTGAATCTGAATCTTCTGAATCATCAGAATCGCTGCTAATTTCCATTGCTTTGGAAACACTTGGAGCCTGACAATAGCATTAAAAATTAATACTATGTAGAGGAGCGCTCTTATAGGCAAGGCCTTCAACGTAGCATTACAAATCCTATCTACACCTGGAGCTTTATTTTTCGGCAATGATTGGATCGCCTCAGTTATTTCTTCAATCCTTATAGGGCTGATAGGCAGGGACATCTGTAGTGGGGTCTGTAGATTCTGTTGGGTCTCCCTAGTCTGTTCTGTAGTAGCAAACTCATGTGGAGTGAAGCGAGCTTCTAGATGGTAACCGAAAGCATTAGCCTGTTCCCCTTCGTTTTTAGCAAGCTCACCACTAGGACATCGGACAGGAACCTGTCTAAAGGGTTGTCGTTTAAGCGATTTTGTGCATTTCCATAACGAGTAGTTTGCATCGACGGTGTAGTCCATGGAAGCCAGTTTTTGCTCGAAGAAATCACTTCTGAGTTCCCTTAAGAGGTTACGTAGTTGTTTTGCTGCACGGTTCCACAAAACTCGGTCCCAAGGATCTTGAGATCGGATGGCTCTTCGTCGGAGGCACCTCTTTGTTCTGATGAGCTCTTTAGCCTCCCTCGTAAGAACAATGGCATAATGAATGGGACGTGACTCAGGATAAGGCGGCGTTGAGGCAGTAGCAGCTGTATATATACTTTCGGTTAGAAAATCAACGGCGTTTTCAATGTCTTCACTAGAGTCCAAAGTAGAATTTAATTGAATGGAGCATTCAAGATGTTGTTTGAAAGCCATGATATCTGTACGGTTGGTGATTAACCGAGGGCTAGGCCTGATATAAGAACCATCTGTTTGCAAATTAACAACAAGGGCTACATGGTCAGAATCTAAGTCCCAGTTTTGGCAGATAGTTGCTTGAGAGTCAGGTATCCCATGGTGTAAAGCGAAATCAATGCAACTAGGTGTGTGAGTTGACACATATGGGTATCTAGTAGGTGATCCTGTTGCAAGAATATTAGCTCCTCTGGCTGTAATGGCTTCGGCTAGTTCACGGCCCCTGGGTGAATTGTATATGTCTCCCCACAGCCAATGTCGCGCGTTCCAGTCTCCACCAACCAGATACATTTGGCCGCAAGAAGCAAGTATGTCACTGAAGTGTCTTTCTTCAATTATATTTCTTGGTGGGCAGTATATGGCACTAAATTCCATGTCTCCCAACCCAGTGGCAACTTTTATTGAAGACATTTGTATGGTTTTCGTTTCAATGATTCTTTGTGGAAAATGGCTGAGAGAGCTCCTCACGAATACCGCCGCTCCTCCGCCGCCGTGATTGTGACGTGATGGCTTGTATGCTGGATAGAAGGTATACCCGTATATTTTGACTGTTTCCCCTCGGTTTAGTCTGATCTCGTTTAAGAGAAGTATGTCGACGTTGTTGTTGTGCGCGAAGAGCTCAACTTCTCTGGCTTTACCTGTAATGCCATTGACATTCCAGATAAGGATCTTGAGTGAATTCATTGTGAGGCTGAGGCGTTGTTCTAGAGCTGATGAGCCGATGTAGCCCCAGTCCATTGCTTTATCAAGTTGGCCATTTCATGAACCATACTTTCTAGCCGTTCTAGTCGTTGACTGTTTTGCTTGTTTTGTTGTTGTTGTTCTCGTTGCTGCTCCTGAAGCCACAAGAGGAATTGCTGCTGCTGCTGTAGTTGCAGCTGTTGTTGCCATTTCAAAAATTGCTGTTGCTGTTGTTCCAGTAGTGACTGAATGTCAACTGGATGATGTTCCTGCGTAATATTTTGTTTTGTTTTTGGTAACTGTAAATGCTCTTGAAGATTATGAAGACGGCGCTGGGCAGGTGCATTGCCGTTTCTTACTATTGAGGCATAGGAATTATCTCCGGTATTAACTCTAGGAGAGCTAGGTATTTGGTGTGCTTGTTGCTGTCGAGCGGGTTGTTGCTGCTGCTGTTTTTGTTGTGGATGTTGCTGCTTTTCTTGATTTCTATCCCTTCTAATCTGACTAGACGGTAACTTGTAAGACTGTCGTTTCATTGAAAAACCCGTTGATCGCCGAAGATAGTCTTGGTACCACTGGCATCCTTTGTAGCTTGCCATATGATTTCCTCCACAGTGCATACAGGTAGGCTGTTCATCTTGGGAACGTGCGCATAGCTTGGTGAGATGATCTTCGCCACATCGTGCACATTGAGGATGACGACGGCAGTATTTGGCTGTGTGACCGTATTCCTGGCATCGTATGCATTGTGCAATTTCAGATGTCTTGCGCATCCTTTCTATCCTCACTTTTTGTCTACAAAGAGTTTTGATATCATATATTTCCCTCATTTTTGGGCATGGCCTTACATTAATGAAGAATATATTGAGTTTTTCATCTTTGTTTGTCCTTGATCTTGGGTTATGTATCTGCAGAGCATCAAAGCCATATTTTTTAAAATTGGCAATAATTTCGTTGTTTAAAGGGCTATGGTGGAGCCCCTTAACTACTATTCTGTGAGGTTTCTCTTCTTTCAATTGGTATGTATGGAACTCAATACCAATACTATCAAAATGACTAACAATAGCTCTATAAGTGTCACTGTCTTTGGGAAATATTCTGGCTGTTTCTCCTTGGTTGACTTTGACTGACACGTTGTCTGGACTGGTGACCTCCATAATGAGTTCAAAGAGATCATTAAGGTTAGTAATACTCACAACTATTTGCGGTGGTTTTGGGGTACCGTTAAGCTGATTATTATTATTATATACGTTATGTTGTGGGTTGTTTGCTGTGTCTCTTTGATGAGCAGCATCAGAAGAGCCAGTAGGGCCTTCATTTGATTCTCTGGAACTTTCGTCAACATGGCTAGAGTCCAGTTTCAATTCTTTGTTTTTAAAGCTACTATTGGGAGATAAAGGTTTCCTCCTCTTATTTTTCAAATTTCGTTGGGCAGTCACCAATTTTGTAGCAGCTCCACTGAGTGCAACAGAGTCAATTTTTGCAGCACCACTGAGAGTTGGAGGTGCAATGTTTGAGAAGCATTGGGTGATGCAAGCTCCATGGTTGTTCATGCTTCCGCTGGCGCTCACACAGCTAATTGCGCTAGTTGGCACTGTTGCCGTGGTGTATATTGAATTACTAGTATCACTAGTAGATGTTAGTGTTGTATTTGTTGTGCTGATGTTGTGAGTATCAGTGCATAAAAGGCGTTGCACATTAAGAACCTCTGTCCTGATATCCAGTGGTGATTTTCCAGCTACTTGGCGCATTTTTTCATAATCAATCTGCTTATTGCTAAGCTGAGAGTTGGTAAAAAGGTTCTTGTCCATTTTATATGTATTGCCCCTCTTGTACGCAGAGCGCAGGGAGAGGGGAAATGTTTTGCCCAAACGGGCAACGAATGCAGACTTGTCGCACTACACTTGTGTTTTATTGTTGTCGGGCTGCCGACACTGCACGAGACAGCGTCCAAAATGTACCGTGCTTTTTTAGCACACGTAGAGAGCACTATAGATGCCCACGTACTTGTCTATGCGCGACACAACCGATCCCGTCGGGGACAGATAAGCGGTTCCTCTTGTTCAATGAATTAGGAGTTTATTTAATTTTTACAAATTTAGAACTTGACAGTACGAGCCAGACACGCCAGATTCATATGTCTTATCACTGGCTTATATGGTATTGGAAAACCAGATGTTGTGGAAGCCAGCATCGGCACTGAGAGTGGCCAGGTTGTCTCTCATCCACCGTACCGAGATTGACAACAGCATGATCGACGAGCTGTTGAAACCGGATATAATCCCCCTGGACGTACATCTGAGTATGCCAGCCCTATGGTACTCATAAATAAACAAAGAACCGATATGCTGATCGAAACTGAATTGAAACATATTAGAACAACCACTGCAACGAGAATCAACGAGCAAAGAAACGATATGATAACACGCACTCCAAGCCGAAAGTATCTTGGTGGACCATCATGGTGGACCATCATGCAAATTGGAGCCTCGCTACAAAGGTCCCGGTTTTGCCAGCAAAGTTCTTCCACATGACAGCCCAACGCACTCAAAAGCATTACTAGTCGGTATTCGCTTCCGAAAAAATGAAACCATGGATCCATATACATTCTGGAACATTATTTATCTTTGACCAGAAATGTATCTTCCACATTTCGGGACTCTAGCTCTAAAACTGTGGATGATTTTTCCAATTTTTTTTGGGATGGGGACTTTTTACTCATCTTTAGAGGGTGACTAAACGCCTATATTCCAAATTTGGTGGCTCTAGCTCTAAACTGTGGAAGATACAATTTTTCGCGATTCGCGTGGCCCCAAAATTTTTTGCCAGATATTTAGAGAAGTTGGCCAGAAGTCTTCCCTCAAAGTTTGGTGGCTCTAACTCTTAAACTGTGCGAGATATAAGCTTCCGTGTTTCGTGGGAGCGGGGTGGCTGGGGTGCGATCTAGTGGGCGTGGCCGGGAAACACTGGTGGCAATCTTTTGGGCTGGTCAGCCCTAGTCTAAATGCAAACTTGATCTCAAGCAGATAGCTACAAGTATAACACAACAAATGTCAAGTCTCTATCTTATATAGATTCGGAAATAGACAGACAGACGGACGGGCTGACGGACATTCGACAAACTTAATATACTATGAATACCTTCGGTATCAGAGTATTAAAAGAGGTGTATAAATGTTCCTCAAATACAATCACTTTTTCCCAGTCGCAGAAAGATTATAGACATTAGCGCTAGTCTTTTTGTTAGTCTTTTAACTTTGTCCCATTCCAAAGGTTGTAATATGGATCGCCTGGCTTAGGCTTAGGATTGCTTTTAAAGTGTCATGAGAGTTTCCTTCATGTTCGTAACGGCCTTGTTAAGCGCAGTTTTGTCCCTCGGGTTCCTGCTAATGTTCCATATCCTCCTTAGACGTCGTTTCTCAGCCACTTCGTGCGACCTCAGATGGATATCTCTCTTTGCGGTGTTGGCAAAAGGGTATTTGTGCGGGAATGGCTACATTGGCAGCTTCGTGAATTTTCCTAGTCATTCGACCACTTAATTAATATCCATGCCAGAGTTTAATTAAACTTTGAGTGCAACATACTGATATAGCCCAGAACGGTACAGGTTTATGCTGGTGTTCTTACGGAACATACTCCTCCGCATGTACTTTTTGGCCGTAGGTATATTGAGAGCACAATTGTCAGAAGAAATATCTAGGTAACTTTTAGCCACTACCTTACTTGCGTCTAAGATTTTAGAGCTGGCAAAATCCAACACATCAGGAAGTTTGTTGCTATCTTCTGGCCAGTATGTAGGTGCACCATAAGAGTGTCAGTAAAGGTTAGGATTATATGATCCCCACCATGAGTGTTTGGCATTGAAGTCGTCACCAATGGTATATTGGACTCAGGCTATCAAGCATTTGTTGAAATATATAGGAGGTGACTCTGTTACAAGGTGGAATGTACGCAGCTGCCAGCTGTACCTATTGTTCCTGTAAAGATGAAAGCTCTACGAACTTTAATTAATGAAAATTTAGCTATAATTTGCTCTATAGTGGCTTCTAAGCGCTTAAGCATAGAGATTGGTTGACTTTCTTTAGTCTCTTCTGGCTGAACGTGGATAAAGATTTTATTTTCCTGACCGCCTAAGGTGCTTGCGCAGCAAAAGTTTTCGCTAACTTTTGCATAGGATCCTTGGTTTGACTTTGGGTCCATACAACTTCTCGGCCTTCTGGTAAACTTTGCAAGCATTGTATCCATCACAAAGAGCACATTTCTCGGGCTCGCTACTGGCCTTCGTACATTTCATGGTGGTATGATTTACAACGCATTTAACGCATTTGAATGGCAGGTAGCAGTACCGTGTGGTGTGACCATAAACCTGTCCACGGTAACACTTGATTAGGTCTGAAATTTTTTTTGGTGGTTTAACGCTGACAATTGAATTGCAAAGGCGCCTAATTTTTATAGCTTCATTGTTGTTCTTAGCTGGATCCAATTTCACAAAGAAAATTAACATTGGGGTTTTTGACGACTTGCTGACTGAATTCTTGAATTAGAATTATCTGTGGTGGGAGTTAAGAAATTAATTTCTTTGACAACAATTAAGTATGCTATCTCCTGCTTAGGCTGGAAGGCACTATACCCCTTGTAATACTGGTCTAAGTGAGCCTTCAACTTTTCTCCTAACATAAATCTCACTAGGCCGTATCGCCCTGTCTTATAATCAAACATCTTTTATTTACCAATAACGTTAACTCAGTTATGTCCAAGACGTCAGGAATGAAAATGGGGTTGTGTTAAAAGTTAGCAGGGCTTGCAGTGGTTTCTGATTCAACAGTATCATCCGTATCGTGAATATCTAAGGAGTTTACCAAGATAGCAAAGCGATTTTCATTAATATTGGGAGAGGGCCGAGAGTTGACAATGTTTCTTGTACAAAAAGGAACGGCTGGTTTGCGCTTCAGTTCCCTTTCCTGAGTATGGTCAGATTTATCATCACTGTCACTGAAGCTTTAACTATCATTACTGTTGTTCTGAATCTGAACCAACTTGCTTGTAGCTGCACCTTTTCGCCTTAAGTTGCTTTTTATACTCTGATACCGAAGGTATTCATAGTATGTTGATTATGTCGAATGTCCGTCAGTCCGTCCGTCTGTTCGTTTAGATGATTGCACGTATTTCTGAAACTATATAAGATAGAGACTTTGAAGTGTTGTACTTGTAGCTATCTGCTCAGATAAAGTTTGCTCCTAATTTGTGCCACGCCCACTGGAAAATCGATAAAACATGAATATTTCCTACAAAATTGAAGCTAGTCATATAATTCGGTAGGTATGTTACCTCCCCAACACATCGCATCCTAGGTATACCGGCCACGCACACTAGCAAGCCAACCAGCCCCCATTCCAAAATTAATTATAAATGCTTATATCTCCCTCCTCTACAGATCACAGAAAAAAATCGACCACTCCCGCCCCGTATATATTTCCCTCAATTTTGAAGCTAGACTCCCCAAATTTAAAATTTAAATAGGGGTTGACCAGCCCAAAATTGCGACCTGAATTTCTAGAACTAGAACATTTCTGGTCAACAACCTCCCACCACTTCATGGATCATATTTTCTTCGAAAATAGTATAACAAATCGACGTGTTTAGCAGCCACGAGCCAAAATACAGGCCTTACAAACTTATCACTAAACACAAGAAGTCCAAAAGCGACCAACGCTTTGGCACAGAAGAAATCCAGACACATTATTAAAACAATAAAAATCTAAATTGTTATTATTAAAAAAATAAAAAAAAAATTCATGAGTTTTATCTATATAAATAAAAGAGTTCAAACTGATTGGCGATGGTCATCAGCACCATGGCCAACTATAAAGCTAGAATTTGAAAAGTAGTTTTCTATAGTAGGTTTCTATACACAATCTCGGAAAATGTGGAAAAACCTTAGCATGCAGTTTTTTTTCAAACTCGATCGGGTCCAAGATCATTTTCAAAGATCGTTATCAAAATTTTATAAAAGCTGCGTACCATTCCATCTAGGTTAGAACCTGGCGGGAAATCTGTATATTGGCACTTCCACAAAAATGTTAAACTCCAAAGTTGCATCGAGCTATTTCTACTTTTCGGTAATTTTAACTATTTTATCTCTTTATTTCTTCCGTCATTAAGAGAAATAATACAATATGACATTTATTCTAAAAAAATCTCTATTACAATAACAGTTAACTAAAAAAGTTCGATTAACATTTAGTTTTAAATTTGCCATCATGTTTCTAAGTCACGTGCAACATCGAAATCGAACTTTCTCGATAATTTTTAAACGGTACGAGTTATCGATAAAATGAAATAAACTTGACCTGTCCCGGGATTAGGGGAACTTATATTCCAAACATGAAGTCTTTAGCTCTTGTAGTCTCTGATATCCGTGTGTTCATACACAAGAACAAAACAACAACAAAAAGTTATTCGATGCACAGCTGATATAACTTTGCACAAAAACCAAAACGTTATCACTTGCCCACAATACTGAGACAATTTTAGATAATAAAAGTTGCAGAGCACAATAAAACACGTCAATTACACTCAAGCTGAGATATAGTGACTAATATTCATTCAGACTTACCTATCAGTGTACATACATACAAACACATTCTGCAAGCAGTGCGAAGAGTGCAAATAGTCTAAGCAGATAGTTTGCTTCCTTACTGAGCTCCACACAATGGAAAGTTAAACATTTTTGGTCACAAACTGGGTAGTAAAATGTGTGACCAAACCAAATTGCAAGGTCAATTCAAAAATGTATTTGTTTTAACTTTTGAGAAATATTTCTGTTACATGTGTATGCTATTCGAGATTACACATGCCAATATTGGGCTCTAGCTCTTATAACTTTTAAGTTAAAATTTAATTTAATTAATAATTTATCGATAACTTTTGAACGGGACGAGTTATCGATAAAATGAAAGCAACTTGATCTGTCCTGGGACTACTATAGCTTATATTCCAAATATGAAGTATTTAGCTCTTGTAGTCTCTGATATCTGCGTGTTCATACAGACAGACGGACGGACAGACAGACAGACAGACATGGCTAGGTCGACTCGGCTGTTGATACTAATCAAGAATATATACATTTTATATGGTCGTAGATGCTTCCTTATGCCTGTTACATACTTTTGCACAACTTCATTAAACATTTTTTACTTATTTTTAATGGGTTCTGGGTATAAAAATGTAATTTTTATGTGGGCCCACCTAAACAAAAATTAAATTTTCGAACAGAATTCAGTACCATTCTCCGTGGGCTCAAATAGTCCAACCCCCATCATAAATACGTATTGAATAATTCAGTATATTTACCGAATGGTAATACGCTTATTATACAGCCGCAAGCGATTAGTTCAAGTTACAAACACTGCTCAAAATAGGGGACCAATTTTATTGCTCATATTTTTGCATCCTGAAACCATTAAAAATGGGTTAAAATGGTATAATTAATGCATGCAAATTATAATTAACATGCATCCGAGATCATCTTCGATAATATAAAGTTCAAATTTTGATTATCCGTATCAACAGCAACTATAAGAGCTAAAGACTTCATATTTTCAAGTTCCTGTATTCTGCCATCAGATCAAGCTTAACTCATGTTATCGATAGCTCATTCCTTTCAAAAGCTATCGATAAATTTCGATTTCAGACCAGCGTTTCTTGGCCATAGCTTGAAAGTTTTATGAGCTAGAGGCACCAAATTTCGTATGTATAATCTCTAAAAGGATACAGATGTAAAAATATTTGACTTTTTGGTTGCCAATTTTATTCCCTAAAAAATTCACGAGGCTCAGGGTATCTATTCGTCAGGCAATCCCGAAAAGAGCACTCTTGCTTGTATACAACTTATTTTCTTTATCCTTTTGGAGAGCAATTAAAATACTTAACGAGTTTTTAATTACTTACGCAATGAGCTGAGGGCAGCCTTTAAAAGACGTTACCCATCTGAAGGCCCAAAACAGTTGTAGCCAAATTTTCCGTCGTAATGCAGCCAAGCTTTGATTGGTCTGTGGAGGTATTCTACAAGGAACAGAAGTGTATACTTGATTTCTTCTCGATATGGCCGCAGGAAGTGCACTGGAAACGTATACTGCATAATATAAATTTTTGGCATGTGCTCTGCTTCTGGATATTGGTCTTTGATCTGATACTAATGCTGCACATTGGGATCAACATAAGCCACATGAATGAGGTGGTCAAGGGTTTCTTTGTCCTGGCTACATGCATCGCCTACACTCTGAAGGTTCCTTAGGCTCTGTTGAACATATGCAATTAATAGCAAAAAACTATTTACAGGTGATATCCTTCAAGCGAAATAATGTGGCTTTACTCCAGCTCTTTGGCTATCTGCATGACACACAATTTCGTCCTGAGGGCGTGAAGGAGCAGCGCATCTTTGTTGTTGCTCGGGAGTTGAGTCGCACTGTGCGCAACTATTATGGGATTCTATCGGTACTGGCTTTAACTATGATGTTACTAACCCAATATGCCATCGATAATACCGAATTGCCGCTGGCTACCTATGATCCTTTTAACGGTCCGCACGGCTCGTTTGGCTACTGGTTCATGTACTGGTATCAATGTACTGCCCTCTCGCTGGCCTGCTTCCTGAACATATCTTTCGATTCGCTGTGCTGCTCCATGTTTATATTCGTCAGATGTCAATTAGATATTTTGGCATTGCGATTGCGGCGCATTGGACTAAGTTGCAATGTGGGTAACGAAATTGCGGGTGAGATGGAGCTGCAGCTGCAGCTGAAGAAGTGCATCAAATACTATTTGAAGATTGTGGAGCTGGCTGCGGATGTTGAGGCTCTGGTATATAAGCCGATATCGGCGCAAATATTATGCTCGGTCCTAGTGCTTACGGCCAATTTTTATGCCATGTCGCTGGTGAGTTCATATATGTCAATTTTGACTTTAAAATATGCTTAGTTTAATGATATAATATTAAGAATCAAATCCGATATTTCGAAGTCGTAGAAAGAGCTGACAGTTTTGGACTACGCTTTTTTGTAAGTGCCATTTTTAATCTTAAAGTCAAGTGTCTAAAATACAGCAGTCAATCCTAAAAATATTGTTTTCTTGCAAACAGTAGACTTTCACATATTCTCCGTAAGAAAAGTTTTTAATTCTTGGCTTATATTTTAAGAATGCAGTTCATGTCTGTGAATATCATATTATGTTTGGATATTTTTAAATAATCGTAATTGTTCTTTAAATAAAAAAACTATCATCGTGTGTGTTATGTTAGTATCAATATAAATACAAATATAAATAAGTTATGTGAATTTATGTAATGAGTTAAAAATATTAACAACGCTTTAGAATAAAATAGTTCAGTATTGTAGCTTTTTAAACAATTACATATTGTTTGAAAATGAGAAAATTAATTTCTTACAGTTATCCGATGAAAAGCTAGTATTCCTCAAGTTCTTCATCTACCAAAGCTGCATGCTCATGCAGGTCTTTCTACTATGCTATTTTGCGGGGTAAGTCCGCCCTATTTAAATATAAATTTTTATAATTAGAATTGTATATAAATAAATATATACAACCGGAGCGAGGTCACACAGCGCAGCTTGGAACTGCCCCACGAGCTTTACAAATCGAATTGGGTGGGCTCTCAGCGTGGCAATCAACGACTGCTGCTGATGCTAATGCAGCGCCTGGATATTGCCATACGCATCAGGACTCTAAATGCCAGCCATGCCTTTGACCTGGCGCTGTTCAGTTCGGTGAGTTATTGACTGCTTTTTTGTGCACTGTAACAGGTGGTAAAATATTCCATAATAAGCGGCTCATTAGACCTCATTATAACGTATGTCCTTGGCTAAGAATGTCTATATAACCAACGGAACTGTGCACTAAAGAGAATAGTTTAGTTCTGATATCATTATGAATCAGGCATCGCATGAAGAATTAACGGAGAATTTCTACAAGTATCAGGTTTGGTACTTGCAGTTTTTGGGAATCTGGAGATTGCAAGCGGACGCCAGGAGGCAGCAACTTTTGTGGCATCAACTGCGCTGTGTACTTATTTTTGTCATTGTTAGCATTATGCTGTTGTTCTTTGCCATCAGGGTCCTGGCTAATATAAATCAACTGAGTGTTATACTACAGGTATTCTTCATGTTTGCCACTGAAGTGGCATGCATGTCCAAGATGTTGAACATTAAGCTGAAGAGTCTCAGGCATGACAGGCTTATAGCACTGATGCATTCGAGGAGCTTTCATCCGCATTCCTTAAGGGAAGCTATGATTTTTATGCGAGGCGCAGAGCATGCGGTCAAGTGGCGCAACTTATATGCATGCAGCTCCTTCCTGGCAGCGGGTTTGATCCTGGTCACACAATCGTTTGTTGATAGCAGCGCTCTGCCACTGTCCATGTATGAGCCTTGCAATCTGGCCAGGAGCAGTTGCTACTATGGCTTGTATTTGTATCAGGTGCTGTCCTTGATGCCGACCTGCTGGCTGAACGTATCCTTTGATACGCTGTGCGGTTCACTGCTCTTCTTCTTAGAGACACAGCTAGCTATGTTGGCGGCGCGTCTGGAGAGTTTGGGCGCCGCTCAAACACCAGATGGTAACGTGAGAATTACCCTGGAATTACGTGATTGCTGTATGTATTATAAAAACATTGTAAGGCTGAAGGAGATGGTGGATGATTTTATCCGGGTGCCGGGTTCGGTGCAGATGCTCTGCTCAGTGCTGGTGCTGGTGTCCAATTTCTATGCCATTTCCATAAGGACGCGTGAAACGGCTTTTATGATTATGATGGCCTCTTATCAGTTTGTGATGCTTTTGCAAATTTTTATTACATGCTATGCAGCCGATGAGATGAGCGATCAGAGCGCTTTACTCTCCCATGCGCTGTACAGATCAGAGTGGACCTCTTGGAACCGAACCAATCAAAAGATGTGCATTTTAATGATGCTGCGTTTTAATGATCCACTGAATGTGTACACATTAAATCACCCACAGAATTTTAGTTCCCTAACCTTTGCATCCGTATGTAGTGTGTAATTAACACTGCATTATTATTATAAAAATTTTTACTTTACAGATTGTGAACTGCTCCTACAGCTACTTTGCTTTGCTTAAGCGGGTCAACAGTTAAATGTGAACTTCACAAGCACAGACAATGGCAGCTCTACTTCTAGATAGGCGATTGGCAATTAAACATTAACGTAACGCTGGTTCTGTAATCCTTAATTTGCACACTGAATTTTAATTTCGCTGCCTCCCTGCCAATATGTAACAATATGTAATATGTAACATATTCTCAAATATATTTAATCAATTTTTGCATTAACGAAACAGCTACTGTGTCGTCAACAATAGTTTAAGGTAAGCACTTCAATTTAGAAATGGAGCTAAAACTTTTTGCGGCTTTGCAGAAAGAATTAGGTATTGGAGATTTTCAATTCGATAGACGTTCCAGCTGTTGTCCGAAGTGAACCATAGAGAGGGGATAAACCAATTATTTTTAAGTTTTCTATAAATGCCTAATACTACTGGCTTTTTAAAATTGCCAACACTTCTGAGTGCAACGTCTTGTTCTCCCCCGCCATCCATTCAACGATTCCACCTTAGCCGCTTGGCTTGACTGACAGTTGCGACAAGTTCGGTAGTACTTGAATCGTCTACGGTCACTTAAGAATATTTTATGTATATATTTTACAACAAGTTACCTCATGGCATATGAATGTAGTTACAATCATGATGGTCCTTAAGTTTACCGCCGTCGATATAGATTTCGTGGATCACCTCATGTTATAAGAGCTAGAGGCCCCAAATTTAACATGTATAATCTCGAGCTCTTGTAGTCTCTGATATTCGTGTGTTCATACAGACAGACGGACATGGCTAGATCGACTTGGCTGTTGCTACTGATCAAGAATATATATACTTTATATGGTCAGAGATGCTTCCTTATGCCTGTTACATACATTTGCACAACTTCATTATACCCTTTTTACCCATTTTTAATGGGTTTAGGGTATAAAAACCACCTCTAAACCAACTTCGAAAGATGCAACGGCTCGATTTCTGTCGATCGAATATGACCAGGACCAAGGAGTGGGAGCTTGTAGTCTTTTCGGATGAGAAAAAGTTTAATTTGGAGGGTCCTGATGGCTATGCCTACTACTTTCATGATCTCAGAAAGGAAGAGCATACTTTAGATCGATTGCACAGCCGTGCGGGTGGTGTCATGGTGTGGGGAGCTATTACGTACTTTGGCACTATAGAGCTGCAGTTTCTAACCAGCCGTATGAATGCCATTGCGTACAAAGGTGTACTGAATACGGCTTTCACTGCAATTAAGGATATTTTTGGACCCTTGAAATGGAAGTTCCAGCAGGACAACGCACCTATCCACACAGCCAGGATTGTAAAGACCTGGATTGAGGGTCAAAAAGTAGAATTGCTAACTTGGCCGCCATACTCGCCCGACCTAAACATTATAGAAAATGTTTGGGGATGGTTGGCACGGAAGGTGTACGAGTCCGGCAAGCAATATTCAACTGAAGCAGAACTCATTGAAGGAATAAAAAGGTCCTGGGAGGCTATATCACTCAATTATATAAAAAAATTATATGACTCCTTACCCAAGCGGATGTACGAAGTCATACTTAATCGTGGAGGCTCAACACATTATTAATTTGTTTACAAATAATATCTAAAATATAGAAATTAATTTTAAAAAATAATTTGAGTGAAGTTTGAACCCATTTTCTTTTGTTATTTTAGGTTTTCAAGTGACTGTGCTAATCAAGTGTCGCAAAAATAAAAGTGAATTTTGTATGTTAAGTTTGTTTAAAATAATTGGAAATGTTATTAATAAAGTTAATATCATATCTACTATTTATTTTCGTGTGAAATTTTATATTCTTTTAATGAAAAAAAAAACTCATCCTAAAAGCTTTATTCGTTTTCCTGATATTGAGCTCCTAAGACGGGAGCATAGGGTGTGCTAATCGGTTGTCGGGCAGTGTATATTTGAAACAAATAATTATCAAAAAAAAAATCAATAAGTCGCGGCTGGGATTTGAACCGTACTCTCCCGTTTGTCAGCCCAGCACTCTAATACCAACGCCACCAAGCAGTTTTGAAATGCGCTGGTAAACTCAATTATAGTGATCGCTTTTTCGCGTTGCATAGTTTTTGTTCTAAGGCATTGGTAGCACAAATGAATTTGATTACAATTATTTTCTCATTGAAAAGCAGAATAAGAAAAAATTAAAATAAATATTGGTCGCCGCTAGGAATTGAACATGCACCTTTCGTTTGCCAGGGCGCCACTTTATCCCTTACGCCACAAGCAGTTTTGATGATCGATGACAAAATGGCTTGAAGAGCAGACTGTCGAAAGCTTACTTGCTTTGCTTTTTACTGATTACACCAAGCAGTTTTAAAAATCGCTGACAAACTCGATTATACTGTTTGTTTGTTTTTTCAAGTGGCATTGTTTTTGTTCTTAGGCATTGGTAGCACAAATGAATTTGATTACAATTATTTTATCATTGAAAAGCAGAATAAGAAAAAATGAAAATAATTATTGGTCGCCGCTAGGAATTGAACTTGCACCTATCGTTTGCCAGGGCGCCACTTTATCCCTTACGCCACAAGCAGTTTTGATGATCGATGACAAAATGGCTTGAAGTGCAGACTGTCAAAAGCTTTCTTGCGCTTGGGTTTGTTTGCTCATATGCACTTGTTTTTCAAAATATTTAATGACGCATATCTTCGCTATTTATGACTTAAGCGTTTTGCAATTTTACCCATTGATGAGTTATAGGAATGTTCAAGTGTTCAAGTAAATTGAAAGCAATTGCTTTGAAAACATCGGATTTATGGCCATAACCGACTTAGAGTCGGTGAAAGGCAAGCTAACTGCTTAAACCGCTTGCACTGCTTGTACTGCTTGAACTGCGGTATGTGTGTGATTAGATTAGTTTGCATGATTGTAAGGACTTGGTTCAGGGTATCTCCTAGTCGGGCACTCCCGACTAGAGCACTCTTACTTGTTAAAGGTACGATCTTGCAATTTGGTTTGGTCACACATATTATTGACAATAGTTTGCCACAAAAATTTCAATAAGATCTGACAATAAACACAGATGTTATTTAACAAAAGACTGGGCTTAGGACTAGAGCAGTCTTACTTGTTTTTTGTGAAATGTAACATATCCAAAAATTCCTTTACATTTGAATCTGTATGGAGAATGTAACAATTAATGCTCAATTTTATTAACACATATTTTACTTTACAGACTGGTAACTGCTCGTACAGCGCATCAGCTTGACTACAGCAATAAATATACCTTTTACCAAAACCATTATTAGCAGTACAACTTAGATAAGAGAAAGTCTACGCACGATTCAATATTTTTAGTATTTTCTAGCTCTTTTGCAATAAAAAAGCACTAAAAAATACCATTTGATTCATGTGGACAAACGATAATATGCCATCGCTAAGCATTTCATATCGTTCAGCTGACGCTGTGGCTGCTATGTGCATAAAGTTAAAATGTCGGAAAATGTAAAAATCAACAACGAAAATGTGCCTAGCTGCCTGCATTGCAGAGTGCACAATTCAAAGCACCAATATCAGGAGATATTCGATGAAGTGGGCATCGAAACCGAGCTCCCCGAATTGCTAGCCAAATATTTCCAACTAAATGTCAAACCAGATGCAGAAAACTCACAGCTGCTCTGTCAGGAGTGCCTGAATACTTTAATACGATTTTTTGATATCGATGAGCTGCAACGGGAACAGAATGCAGCGAATGCTTCAAAGAAAAAGCCGCATAAGCAGCAGGAGATTATAGTAGATCTACTGCCGCCGTCGGTGCCCGCCACACCTTCCACAAAACAGAATGAAAATCCCGCCAAAAAGAAGGTTTTACCAAATACACTGCCTGCGCCGTCAAAGCAGGAGAAAGTGAAGCCGACGCCGTCCTTTGCTACTCCTGTCAAATCCCCGCCAGAATCCGTTGCCATACGTATCACCAGATCCAGAAATGCTGCGCCAAAACGTTTGTCGGTACAAATTATGGACTCAATTAAAACATGTGGAACGTCTAAAGATGCTGTTAGTCGGCGCCGATCCAGAGAAGCGACTGCAGGGGATCAGGAGCAGATAAGCGCCCTCATACGTGACATTCTAGACGATAAGGAATCGACAGCCGCAGACAAATTGGTGGAGGCAGCGGCCACATTGCATCAGCTGGAAAAACAGTCGGCTGAAGAGCAGCGGCAGCTGGAAGAAACTGCAGAGGAGAAGCAACAACAGCATCTGGTGGAGCAGGACAATAATGATGAGCTGGAGTTTCTGCTCGAGCGTGAAGGTCAGTGTTCACATAGTACATTATTATAACACCAACTAAATTATTTTTGTTACCAGATAGCTCCTCGGAATTGCATGTGCGTCATTTCAAAGTGGAGCGAAAAACTAAACGCGCTTCGTCGCAGTCGCAAAATGAGAGTCTAAGTGAGGATGAGTCCTTTAAAGTGGAGCCCTTTAATTTTGTGCTTATCAAGGAATGTACGTAACCTAAATGTGTAACAAAGGCCTATTTTATTAATCCAATCCCACACAGCTGATAATATTATCGATCTTTACGAGTATTTGACCACTGTGGTGAAGACCTGCTTTGAGACTTTGATCTTTGATTGGGCCACTGTGTGCCGTCATTGTTCACTGAAGTGCACCACATATGAGGGTTTGTTCAGTCACATGCTTAAGCGTCATGAGCTGCCAGATAAGCGCTACAAGTGCCCCATTGAGGGCTGCACAATAAAGCTTCATGGTAGCAAATCCTTAGCCATGCATTTGGTGGTGCTGCATGCGCCGGTGGCGGAGTAAGCAACATGCTACTATTTAATTTTTAAATATACCTAAGACAAAACTTTTTTTTAGCATACCCATTTATGGCAGTTGTCCCGAGTGCAACCTGACCTTCTCAAACATACTGCAGTACAACAAGCACTCCTGCGCGCATGTCATCAAAAAGCGTCGGGGAATACGCTTGTATTGTGAAATGTGCGGCTTAGAGTTTCCCTCCTGGAAGCGGCAAGTTTTTGATAGCTGCGCTATAATTCCAGCTTTAGCTAATTTATATTAGTTTTTTCATACAGCTTTAATTTTCACAATCAATTTCATTTGGAGCGCCACAGGCCACGCGCATGCTTTGTGTGCAGCTATGCAGACAACAACATCGATGACCTATTCCATCATTTGAACTATGCACACGAACCGGAGGGCACGCTCTTCTGTGATCTGTAAGTGTGTGTTAAGTTTACTTTGGTTACCCATATAATTCCCATTTCCCTTTGCAGCTGTGATCGTAATTTTCATGATCCTGCCGTCTTTTCGGAACACAATAAATCGCACGCAAATGTTAGCAGCACCACTTACAGCTGCACCGAATGCAGCGCCAACTTTGAGACACGTGGTCGCCTCAATGGTCATCTGGTGGGTAATTGTTATTCCCCTACAAACATCTTCACCAAAATAGATCACTAGTAGTAGTATTCATGTTAGTCATGGTATCTTGTCAATTATAACCCATGGGAGCTATTTGTAAACAATTGAGAATAGAGTATGTAATCTTTGTCGATTTTAGTTATAATTGTACTCTCCTGAAGGTAAAGGAGTATATTGGTTTTGTGTCATGTCCGTCATGCTAGCCGCCCGTCCATATCGACGCACATTTGAAGGCGCTGTTGAATCTTTAGACTTGAAACTTGGAATATATACTTTTAATTATCTGCTTTATACAAAGTGTTACGGTTTTTGTACCACGACCACTGGCTGGCAAATCGATTAAAAACTAGTCATACATTTTATCAGGTAGATTTCAGGTGACCTCCCCAAAATATTACATCCTATATTTCCGCGTATTAAACCGCCCACAAGTCCCAGCTAAACTTAAACGGAAATACTTGTATAATTCACAGTTGTAGATCTAAAGCCACCATACTTAAAGTACTTGATCATACTTGAAGAACTTTTGAAGTCAGCTTACTATTAAGCTTCAGTAAAGGTCAACTCGCACCCACACCCATTAACGTATATGCCCATGCAGCCATAAGAAGGTTATTTTGCGCCTGTTTTCATGTGTTCTTTCAATTGTATTAGTGTATTTCGCTGTCTTTTCCATCCGTCTGCAACGTTCTTATTTGTTTTCAATAATGTTTGCTTCTCTTATTACAGCGCACCGCACATGGCAGCGTCATTAGTTGTGAGTTATGTAGCCGTGAGTTTGCCACTGTAGCGACATACAACATTCACATGAAAAAGCACCTGATTATAGAACGCGAGGTGCATGTGTGCACCAATTGCGGGATGCTCAGCGAGCATAATGAGAAGTTGATGGCAAGCCAGAGAATGTACAATGCATTTTTAAACTAGCTAATGTAAAGTGTTTAATTTCGCAGGCTCACACATCGAAAGAGGATTCGAGTTGCTTTGGCATGGATATCTCTGTAGAAATGCTGCGTGATGCTTTTGTTTGTGAATATTGCTCCGCCTACTTTAAGCAGAAGAGTGATTTGCGCGACCATCGCGATTCGGGCGTGCATAAGGATGGCTACTTCTGGTGTCATCCATGCAGCAAGGAGTTTACCGAAATGAAACTCTATCGCCATCACCTGCGCAACTTTCAGCAATCGCGCACAGATGTTGCGCATCGCAAGTTAGAGATTTGTTTGTACTACATGTGCGATTATGAGGTACAGAATACAAAATATTTTATTTCCTTATAACTAACTTGAATTCCGTAGGGTTGTGCCGAGGCATACATTAACTGGAATTCACTGTACACACACAAGCGACGGACACACGATGCCGTCGAGAAGCAGGAGCCCAAGGCAAAAGAAACTGAATGGATATGTCAGTTTTGTCAGAAGGTGTGCCGCTCCAAAATGTCGCTATCGGTTCATGTGGCTCGCAGTCACAACAACAGTGAGTACTTAGGCGAAGTTTGTTAAATATAAGTATCTTTTGCAACTGCTTCACTTTTTGCAGATAATGTAATTTGTTTGCTGTGCAAGGCCTCTTATAAAAATGATGCGGCGCTGAAAAAGCATCATGCCTATTGGCATCAGCCCATGGAGTGCCCAATGTGCCTAAAGGTAGTCAAGAATCGTCGTAACTTTGACACCCACATGAATGTGGTGCACTCGGACAAGAAGCGCTATTCGTGTAGTGACTGTAAAAAAGGATTTTATCACAAGAGCGAAATGGTGGCGCATCAGCGGGTGTGTCATTTCATACATATCTGATATCTTGCATATATTCGTATAGAGCAACAAAAACGGCAAAGTAGCACCAGCAAAACAGCTTTGAATTAATGATTCCTTTATATTTTTCTAGCTGCATGCCCAGTCGTTTAGCTGCGAACAGTGCAGTTTCACCACAAGGAACAAGAAATCAATGTCGGTTCATGTGCTGGGACAGCACTTCAAGCGCTTTGCCTTCGATTGCAAGATCTGCGAGAAGCGCTTCGGACGACGCCAGGGACTCTCGAATCATCTGCAGCGAGTGCACGGCTCCAAATATATGTGTCGCGATTTTATCGATGCCGGGTGCAGCAAATCCTTTGGCTCAACTGCGCGGCTCAATGTGCATGTGCGCAAGGCGCATAACAGCAGCATTTTTCTCTCCGATGACTCAGTCAAGCCGGAGGACGGCGATTACGAGGAACAGGAACAGGAGGACTCAACCAGCAAGGGTCCATCTACATCGAAGAATAGCTTCTTACGCATCAATGCCAATACCCAGTTTGAGCTAACTGGCGATGCTGCTGCTGACGAGGATAATGAAAGTGCGACTGGCTCCGACATATTTGAAGAGTTCCAGGATATTAACAAGGTTGTCCCGTCGCCCCCCAAAAAAAAAGCAAAAGGAAACTTAGTATAGAAGCAAAAAGGATTGCATTATTTAGTTGATGCTTTTATTTATATTCGCTACAGCCGTTATTAATCTTTCTGATTTCAATTGACTTAAGTACTGCTACTCATAATTTTGAACACAATATATGACATTAGATAAACGTACATAATGCATGTATTATGATATTATAAACTAGAATAGTTGCTGTATTTTAACTTAAGGTCAATCACGTTCACTACTTGTCTCTATATTCCACTCATTCGCACCTGTCATTTATGAGCTCGCTTAACATTGGTTTCCCGTCTCATTTTAAATTTTTTTTTTTTTTCATTGCTTTCATACAATTTTAATGTATGTATATTCCAGAATTTACATGCTTGACAAACTCCACAATAATCTTATATTCACAGTCCTTTGAAAAGTAGTTTTTTGCTTTAATCACTTGCGTTCTGGAATTAAATTAGCTAGCTCTATGAACTTTGCTAAGCAGATATTTATTTAACGTTACTAGGCATGCCACCGAAATTTAAAAAGAAAAAAGATTTTGTACATATCAAAATGTTGTGGATCAAATTTGATTTACAGGGTATTTACGAGTCTTATTAGTACGGCAGCAAATTTGATTCATTAAGCGTTTTGCAGTTTGGTCATTTAAATATGAACATAAAAAATAAAAAATGTGTTTGTGAATGTATTAATTTCATTTGTATCATGAGAAGTTGGTACAGCGTAACTGCCAGTCGAACAGCACGCACATCTTATAATTAATTTAAGTATAGGGATATTAAATATCGACTAATTTCAATTACAATTTAACTAGCTAGAGCCTGGCGGAAGCAAATTTGATTTATTAAGCGTTGTAGTTTGGTCATTTAAACTTTGAAGATTGAGTGCGGAGCTTACCTGCAAGTAAAAAAATCTAACTTCTCTATTCAGTTGGAGGTTAGGTTTAAATTATATGCTCACTGGACTAATTGGTGTTATAACAATGGCGGTGCGCGTAGCGCAATGTAGCAGCGCCGTGTCCTCAGTGGACTCATCACAGTCACCATCAGCATCCACATCAACGCCAATGTCGCTATCAATTTCCCACGATGGAAAATGATCCATTTCGCCCTCACAGTTCAGATCCTCCTCCTCGAAATCCTCATACTCATCAATTAGTATAACTGCAGGCAATATATACATACAATACGAAATTTTATAATTTATTTATTCCCGTGTATTTGATTTGCGCTTGAAAAACAATAAAAATTGGTAACTTTTCATGTTATCTGTGCTTTATTTAGGATAACAAAAACGAATCTTTGTTGTGTGTGCGGATTTGATGTCCGAAGATCAGGCGCGACCTGGCTTACTTGAATTATCTGGTGGTGTAGGCTTGGCACTGGAATCCAAGGATTGTGCGCCCTCATCTGGCATATTGATGCGTTGCTCGTGCTTGCTATATGGCTCCGAGGTGGATCTATGTAGGCTGCTCAATATAAAAAATATTTGTATAACTTGGGTAACAAATATATGTATTTATAAACGCTTGCAGGGGGTATTAAAGTGTTGTAACGATCTTCGGAGTCCCTATAATGTATATGTACTTCATCAGTTTAAAATAGCAAAGTTGCTAATTAGAGGGTTGATGAAATTTAATATACATATATTATGAAAAAGTTAGTTATTTGAAATATCTTGACCAAATTCACAATTTACAGGTTTTTAATGCTCCGACAATTTAAAACAAATTTAATCGACTTCAGACTGCTATATTACATATCCCATAGGACCAAACAATCGGAAACTGAGAAAGTGATTATGAGAAACTCTTATGTACGATTTTGTAAACTATTTTTTAAGATCAGGCTTCTATAACGTATAGCACCAATAGAAAATATCAGTTGAAAATATTATTTCTGCCTTGCAAGTGTATTTAACTTCGGCTCGCCAAAGATAATCCTTTTTGATTGTAACTTACCTTAAAGTAACGCGTTTTTTAGTTATATTCTCTAAATCAGTCATAAATACATCATTGTGCTGTTGCTTCTCAGGCGTTAGCTGATATGAGTTAATTACGGAAGACTACAATTTGATATCAGAAAAACTTAAATTAATTTCTTATAAGCAGTAAGGGATTATCTTCGGTGTGCCGAAGATTCTAAACTCTTTTCGAAACTTTAGGCAATTTTCACTCTGCCAACTGCACCACTGAAATTTCAAAAGTAGTAAAAATCGTTTTACAGCGTGACATTTATTTTTTATACCCTGAACCCATTAAAAATGGGTAATAAGGGTATTATGGTTTTGTGCAAAAGTATGTAACAGGCATAAGGAAGCATCTCCGACCATATAAAGTATATATATTCTTGATCAGTATCAACAGCCGAGTCGATTTGGCCATGTCTGTCTGTCTGTCCGTCTGACCGTCTGTCCGTCTGTCTGTCTGTATGAACACACAGATATCAGAGACTACAAGAGCTAGAGACTTCATATTTGGAACATAAGTTCTCCTAATCCCGGGACAGATCAAGTTTATTTCATTTTATCGATAACTCGTATCGTTTAAAAGTTATCGATAAATTTCGATTTCAGACTAGAGCTTTTGGGACATAACTTCAAAGTTATAAGAGCTAGAGGCCCCAAATTTTGCATGTATAATCTCGAATAGCATACACATATAACATATATTTCACTTTTTGGATACCACCCCCAAACCCCCCAAAAGCTCGCATTTTTGAAGGTACGACCTTGCAATTTGGTTTGGTCACACATATTGTTGACAATTGTTTGCCCCAAAAATTTCAATTAGATCGGACAATAAAAACAGAAGTTATTTAAGATTAAACTTTCCATTGTGTGGGGCTCAGCGAAAAAGCAAGCTAACTGCTTAAACCGCTTGCACTGCTTGTACTGCTTGTAGTGCAGCATATGTGTGTTTATATTAGTATGAATGATTGTAAGGACTGGGTTCAGGGTATCTCGTAGTCGGGCACTTCCGACTAGAGCACTCTTACTTGTTTGCTCTAAGAATTGGTATTATATGAATTAAAATTTTTCTTTTAAAATATTGAACTCAAGCTACTTGATATATGTATATTTGAAACAAATAATTAGAAAACAAGTTTGACTGCTCTAGTCGGGAGTGCCCGACTAGGAGATACCCTGAACCCAGTCTTCACATTCATTCTTACTAACCTATCAGTGTACATACATGCAAGCAAACACATGCTGCAAGCAGTGCGAGCAGTTAAAGCAGTTATCTTGCTTCTTCACTGATCCCCACACTATGGAAAGTTAAATCGTAAACAACTTCTGTGTTTATTGTCCGATCTTATTAAACATTTTTGGGCATCAAATTGGCAACAAAATGGGTGACCAAACTAAATTGCAGGGTCGTACCTTCAAAAATGCGTTTTTTCAAATTTTGGGGGGATTGGTGGGTGGTATCCAAAAAGTGAAAGTTTGTTTACATGTGTATGCTATTCGAGATTATATATGCCAAATTTGGTGCTGTTGGCTCTTATAACTTTAAAGTTATATCCCAAAAAAGCTAGTCTGATATCGAAATTTATCGATCACTTTTGAACGGGTTGAGTTATCGATAAAATTTAATAAACTTGATCTGTCCCGGGCCTACGAGAACCTATATTTCAAATATGAAGTCTCTAGCTCTTATAGTCTCTGATATCCGCGTGTTCATACAGACAGACGGACAGACAGACAGACGGACATGGCTAAATCGACTCGGCTGGTCGGAGATGCTTCCTTATGCCTGTTACATACTTTTGCACAAAACCATAATACCCTTCTTACCCATTTTTAATGGGTTCAGGGATAATAAATTATCAGTCACTGCTGGAAAGCGATCACGGGACCTTTCGTTTGTTAGCACATCACTTTACCCCTGCAGTTCAAGCTGTACAAGCAGTGAAAGCAGTTAGCTTGCTTTTTCGCTGAGCCCCACACAATGGAAAGTTAAATCTTAAATAACTCCGGTGTTTATTGTCCGATCTTATTGAAATTTTTGGGGCAAACAATTGTTAATAATATGTGTGCCCAAACCAAATTACCTTCAAAAATGCTTTTTTTTAACTTTTGGGGGGATCGTTGGGTGGTATCCAAATAGTGTGCCTTTAGCTCTTATAACTTTTAAGTTATATCCCAAAAAAGATAGTCTGAAATCGAAATTTATCGATCACTTTTAAACGGTACGAGTTATCGATAAAATTAAATAAACTTGATCTGTCCCGGGATTAGGAGAACTTATATTCCAAATATGAAGTCTCTAGCTCTTGTAGTCTCTGATATCCGTGTGTTCATACAGACAGACGGACAGACAGACGAACTAGACGGCTAGATCGACTCGGCTGTTGACTCTGATCAATAATATATATAATTTATATGGTCGGAGATGCTTCCTTATGCCTGTTACATACTTTTGCAGAACTTCATTATACCCTTTTTACCCATTTTTAATGGGTATAGGGTATAAAAATACCTTTGTATTGGTCGCTGTATGCTGTGTATGAGGCATGGGTGTTTGTGTGGCCATTGCATCGGTTGTGGTTGTCACCGTCTGCGTAGAGGTCAACGCAGTCTCATTGCTGTCCACAATATCCATGGAGGCAACTTCCGTTGCTTCTGTTGGCGTCGTCACTAGCTCGGGATGCACGCTAAGCGTTGCCGTTCGCTTCCACACATCGATCATGTTCTGATTGTGTGTGTGATGCAGATTGTGACTATGACTAGGGCTAATGGAATGTATTTTGGGTTTGGGATTTGCTGGCAAGGGAAGCGCCAAGAATCTATCACGGTCCTCCATATAGGCCTTTATCAGAATATCAAGTTTCTCTTCAATATCAACGACCTGCAAAAATACAATGTTAGAGATATTGGGAAGTTCTTTACTCTTTCCTCACCTGTCGCTCGACTTTAACCACGCGCGAGGCTAAACTGATTTTCGATGCATAAACATCCTTTGCCTTGGAGCCCTGTTTTCCCAGTATTTGATCCAGTCTTTGGAATAAAAAAATAGGAGTTCATATATAATGATATTATTACAATTTTAAAGTGGACTTTCAAACAGAGTTATATAATATAGTTTCTATGCCTTTTGATACCCTGATAGTCTATCTGATTCCGATTATTTTTCTGGTGACTGCTACTGATTCCTAATCATAATATTGAGTCTTATGTGTTATGATACATAGCATTTATCACAAAAAAAGGACGCTTCTTTAACAATACTTGTAATACATTTATCAAATTTCGATTGAAAAGTCTGACGGTAGTGGAATATAATGTAGGCAAATAAACACATATAACTTTATAGACATTAATTTTACAAGACATATTAATAAAACAAGACATATTTGGCATTCTTGTTCCCCATTTTCTCATCAACTCCATTAAATATTATTAAATTAATAGAAAATTTAAAATTTCATTTACTGGCTCTGCAATTTGAAACAAAAATTACTCTGTGAGAAATGAATAAATTAGCACAGCTTCAGGGCTGTCTCTAAATTCAAATAAAATGTATTAAAGAGTTTACAAGGAAGTTTCGATAAATAAATTTATTGTGATAATTGATCAGGGAGCAAGTTGTTTATGTTATATTCCTATGCCATGCATTGATTTCTTCGCTCGAAGAAATTACATGTGCACTTTATAGAACAAATTGTACTTATAATATTTTACTAAATAAATGTTACTAGGTTTAATACTATTTACAAATTTATTAAGATTTTTTTCACTTAATAGGCGATGCGCTTGAGCATAAGGCTAAGCTAATTCTCAAATCGATTTTGATCTATATTGACTACTTTGAAGCTCCGCAGAATATTCATTGCTCTAATGGAAAACAATTTAAAGGACTTGGGTCTTGATAAATAGGAAAATTTTAAAAGAATTTATCGCTTAAAGCGAATCTAAATCTGAAACGGACTAGAGTTCTTAGACAACTCTAAGACTCCGCAGAATATCAATTATATTATTTATTATTATTATTAGGGCTTGTAAAATTCATTTCAAATTTATAACCATTATTGCAAAAGTACAAACGTACCGCAAATGCAGCATTTTAACGCGTCCCAGCAAATCTACGTGACCTATAAACAGAATGAGATAAATTTCCATAATGCAAAGAAATGTTGAAGAATGTTTTATAAGCTAACCCGCCGCATACTGTTCCATGACATCCTTGACATCGTATGGCTTCAAAGCTTCCTTAAACTTGCGACGTGCTACAAAATACTTGAGCTGCAAATAATATTTATATGCAATATTGTATAATATTTGGTGTAAAGTTGAATGTGAATTTCTATGCCCTACCTTGCGTATGAAGCGAATGGCGATCTTGTGCCGACTTGTCAGCTGCGTGCAGCGCGGCTCCTCGTCCTCATCTGCGGGCAATTTGTGAATCAGAGAGATTGACTTGTGCGTTAGGTTTTGGTTGCTTGCTTCGCGCGTGATTTAGCGGCAATTTTTGATTGTACATTATTCAAGTCAATCCAACAACACACAATTAACACATATAAGTAGCGTATAACACACATAATATATAGATCGTACAATAATTATACAGATATTAGGTTGGTTACATTTATCAAATCACAATATAACAGAGTTCATTATTCATGATTTTTAGTTAGTTAAGGGTAGTGAGGAAAAGCATTGAAAGCAAGCGTTGTGCGTGAGGTCATGTAGCGAAGGAGAGGTTTAATTATTAGTTTGTCTTTGTGGGAGGTCCGTTACAGGCATACAGTTGTCTCTACAGAGCAAACAAAAGGTACACTAAGTACTACTACAGTCTATAGAGCGCATGCTAAACCAAACCTAGCAATATAAAATATACACTTTCTCATAGCAGGGGCTGGTTGCAAGTTGTACGCACTTGCCACATAGAATGCGCCGTGTGCCTCCCCGCCGTCACCCTGCAAAGTGCCCGTTTCCAGAAAATGCGAGGCAGCCGCAAAGAAACGACCCGTGCGTCCACGACCAAGACTAAGCGCGGGACTCGAGCCGGGATTAGCCTGCGGATGTGGATTCGTTTCCTGCTGCTGCATATGACCCGCTTCCAGGTCCTGGGTTGGCATAACGCGCGGATTGCGCAGCGAGAATGTTGAGCCAAAAAAATCTCCTTGCAAAAAACCGCAGAGCACAACGGGTATGGTCAGCGTATTGGTGCTAACCTCGACCTTGGGCTTAGCGGCAGCAGGAGTAGAAATAGCTGCTAGTGGCTCCTGACATTGGCCTAGTGTTCCCAAACTGGTGCTTTGAATGCAGTTGGTCAATTTTGTAGGTGACGGCGTTGGCGTTGCTGTATGTGTGTATTAGTGTGTTTGTGTGCGAGAAAGCGCATTAGTTTCGGCTTGGTAGTCTCTCAAGGCTTAACCACATATCATCCTTAGAAGATTTTCTTTCTCGTTTCATTTTTAAGAATCAAATAACAACAACATCAATTCAAATCAAATAAAATGCAACCACAACATTGACACAACCACAACACTCAATATAGGATAATATGAGATATAAGAGTATCTGCTTCTTTTTTTTTGTTAAATGGTGTATTTGGTATATGAAACCTGGGTACGACCTTGTAGACTTACCGTCTGAATTTTTAATATTTTTTAAGCAAGTTGTCTCAGCAACTGAATCTTCGCTAAAACTTGGATTCATGGATTTGCCATTTTGTACTACCTCTGAAAATTTCAAACCAAATGTTATAGTTGTTTTTTTTTTTTAATTTTAAATGTGTGCTATTCAGTCAATTAATCAATCAATGCAGAGACACGGTGGTGTAGATGGGTTACAAATAAATTTTAAATCAACACACTAGGAGTATAAAGGGATTATTACTTGGTTACTTTTTAGTTTAAAGCATTGATCCAACATATTTTTTGCTTTTTATTTTTTGGTTAATGTTTATTAAGTGTGCACAAAAAAAAAATTAGTAAAAAAAAACTTAAGGAAAACTAACTATATTTGCTATTATATATGGTGTTATATGATTAGAGAATTGTATGGTGCAGGTATAGTTCAGACGTAGATCAAATGATGAGGTCCTTGCTTTTTGTCCAATTTTAAATTTTTTTGTTCTTAGTACGTTTTTTAGTTGATATGTATTACATATATTTTATAATTATTTACTTAAATTTCTTCGCATGTACTCTGCAAAAGGGGCGGACTTTATTTTATATTTGTATTATTTCTATTGGGCAAAACTATTCTCTTCCTTTAAAAAAAATTAATTTAAAATATCTATCTCCATTTCTCATTTTAAAAAATTTCGCTACATTAACTTTTTCTACTAAATTCATGATATATTTGTTTGGGACTTGAATATGCTTGGGACTTGAATATGACTAGATTGATACCTCGTGTAAAGATTTTTTATAGCGCTTGTCAAAACTTTTATTTTGACCACAATTCGTCCTTAATATTCAAAAAGATTTCCGTCAACTGATTTAAAATTGATTTCAACTTTTGGTGCATATACGACGTCAGCTCTTTCATACAAAAGGGGCAAAACGGCCAGTACGCTATTATAAGTTTATAGAACAACTCTTGGCACCTAGGCTGATTTTATATATTTTGAAGGAACGCCCAGGGCGCATCCATCTCAATGCCAAGGCTGACCACAGCAAGGCGGGAGACGCTGAAACGAAGAGCATGTTGCCTAAAACAGAAGAGGAGGCAGCAGAGGACGCCACGGCACCACCCGACCCGACTGTGAACTAGCGGGAGGCGGGGCTATTTGTTTATATTTTTGTAGTTTTTAATTAACATAGTTTTAATATCTGTAAATATTAAATTATATTAAATTCCAAACATTTACTTGCTGGTGCTCTGCGGGCATACTCAATTTTTGCAGCAGTCAAGCGATCGTTGGGATTTCTTATACTTTTTTCGAAGAAAATAGTCTATTAACGTTGTGCTGAAGTCTGGAATGCATCGAAGGAAGCGTCGGAGACCCCAGTACCCCCAGTATGATTATAATGACAAAAAAAAAAATTTATCTAGCAATGTCCGTCTGTCTGCCTATATGTATGGTATCTAGTCCCTCAGTCGATTTTGGCCATATATCCGATCTTTTCAAAGCTATCGATATTCCGTGTTGACTTGAACACACTTATTACGCATAATTGCTTAAAATTTCAAAACGATTGGGTCATAAATAGCGAAGATATGCGTCATTCAATAGTTTGAAAGAACACGAAAAAAACGAATTTTTACAGAATATGAAATTTTTGTGGTGCAGTTGGCCGAGTGAAAATTGCCTAAAGGTTCGAAAAGAGTATACAATTTTCGGAAATGTTTATTTTTACAAAAATCATTGTACTGCATATGTTTATACCCTGAACCCATTAAAAATGGGTAAGAAGGGTATTATGGTTTTGTGCAAAAGTATGTAACAGGCATAAGGAAGCATCTCCGACCATATAAAGTATATGTATTCTTGATCAGTATCAACAGCCGAGTCGATTTAGCCATGTCCGTCTGTCTGTCTGTCCGTCCGTCCGTTTGTATGAACACGCGGATATCTGAGACTACAAGAGCTAGAGACTTCATATTTGGAATATAAGTTCTTGTAGGCCCGGGACAGATCAAGTTTATTTCATTTTATCGATAACTCATACCGTTTAAGAGTTATCGATAAATTTAGATTTCACACTATCGTTTTTGGGACATAACTTCAAAGTTATAAGAGCTAGAGGCTCCAAATTTGGCATGTATAATCTCGAATAGCATACACATGTAACAAATATTTCACTTTTTGGATACCACCCCCCAAAACCCCCAAAAGTTCAAAAAATGCATTTTTTAAGGTACGACCTGCAATTTGGTTTGGTCACACATATTATTGACAATTGCTTGCCCCAAAAATTTCAATAAGATCGGACAATAAACACAGAAGTTAAATAAGATTCAACTTTAAATTGTGTGGGGCTCCGCGAAAAAGCAAGCTTACTGCTTAGACCGCTTGCACTGCTTGTACTGCTTGTACTGCTTGTACTGCAGCATGTGTGTGTTTAGATTAGTACGAATGATTGTAAGGACTGGGTTCAGGGTATCTCGTAGTCGGGCACTCCCGACTAGAGCACTCTTACTTGTTTTACTTTAGAAATTACTCTAAAACGTCCAAAATCGGAGCATTTTTATAGCATTTTTATGGTTTTGTCGGATGTTCGTCATGTTGTCCATCTGGCCGTCTGTCAGTCTGGATGAACGCACGTATTTCCGAAACGAGATAAGAAAGAGACTTGAAATTGTTTGTGTTATGATTGTAGTTATCTGCTTCAAATCAAGTTTGTTTCAATTCTATGCCACGCCCACTGGGAGGCTGGCAAAGCGAAAACATGTCGATACACCTCAAATCATAAAACGTGAATATTTCCCACAATTGTGAAGCTGAGTCATCAAATTTGGTAAGCACGGTGACCACCCCAAAAAATTGGATCCTTGGTTTCTTGGCCCCGCCTACTTGTACGCCCACCAGCCCCCCCTCCAAAACTAATTGGAAATACTTATATCTCCCGCAGTTTTAGAGCTAAAGTCACCATATTTCCGTAATCGCGAAAATCTATATGGAATTATCGGCAACGTCCACTAAAACGCCCCCAAGACACCCCGCCCCCACGAAACACGGAAGCCTATATGTCGCACAGAGCTAGGGCCACCAAACTTTGAGGGTAGACTTCTGGCCAAGTCCTCTAAAGATCTGTGAAAAAATTGTGGTGCCACGCCCACTCCCGCCTTCAAAAATCGTGAAAATCCATATTTCTCTCTGTTTTAGTGCTAAAATCACCAAATTATTAAGCTAGATTTCTGGTAACCCCCTCTAAAGATGGGTTAAAAAATTAAGGGAAAGCCCCCACACCCCCTCTCATGGATCGATAACAAAATTTGTGAGCCCCTACCCCTCCCGCAACCAAAAGTCGCGAAAATCCATATCTCCCACTGTTATCGAGCTAGAATGGAAGGCCGATTTCTGGTCACACATGTACAATTTTTAGTTCAATCTTAAAAAGCGCCCAAATAACTTTTGAATAGGACGGGCTATCGATGAAATGTAATACGAGAACTTGTATTCGAAATCTCTATTTGACAGACCGTCAGACGGACTGACGGCCGGACTTGGTTGTTGATGCTGTTCAATAATATATGTGTCAACTTGGCTGTTGATAACCCATTTCTAATGGGTTCAGGGTATAACAAGTATGAACGTTGCAGTCGGACGTAACCAACTGCGTAATACTTTGTTACCATCACCATAACAGCGGTAGTGTAGGCGAGGAAGCTAGTTTTATCGGCCACGCCCATTATTACGCCCCCAGCCCCCCCTCCCAAAATAATTTGAAATGCTTATATCTCCCGCAGTTTTGCAGCTAAGGTCACCATATTTGGAACATATATTACTCGTGACGTCCTCTACAGATCACATAAAAAAGTTTCGACCACGCCCACTCCCGCCCCCGTAATCGCGTAAACCGATATACATGAATGCACGATTCGATAACACTTGTATATTTCCCGCAATTTTGAAGCTAGAGTCCCAAAATTTGGAATTTAGACTAGGGCTGACCAGCCCAAAAGATTGCGTCCTGGATTTTCCGGCCACGCCCACTAGAACGCCCCCCAGCTACCCCGCCCCCACGAAACACGGAAGCCTATATCTCGCACAGTTTAAGAGCTAGGGCCACCAAAATTGGAAGATAGACTTCTTGTCACCCCTTCTTAAGATCGACCACGCCCCTCCCGTCCCCAAAAACTTGGAAGGCCGATTTCGGGTCACCCATACACCAGCAAAAATGTTCTGTTCACTTGCTTTCAGCTGTTCTTAAAATGGTATCAGAGTATTACGCAGTCGGCTCCGCCCGACTGCATCGTTCTCACTTGTTTTTATACTCTTTTCGAAGAAAATAGTATATTAAGTTTGTGCTGAAGTTTGTAACGCACAGAAGGAAGCGTCGGAGACCCCCAAAATTTACTGCCAGTATGCTTAGAATGCCAATACATATTGATCTAGCCATGTCCGTCCGTCTGTCTGTCTGTCTGTATGCAAACTAGTCCCTCAGTTTTTGAGCTATCGCGATGCAACTTTGCACAGACACTTATTATTCAAGGGGACAGCACATTGGTTGGAGCCGGCCGGATCGGATCACTATATCTTAAAGCTGCCATACAACTCGAAGTCGGTTTTGGCCATATATCCCATGTTCTTAAAGCTATTGCGATACAACTTTGCACAGATACTTCTTATTCAAAGAGATATCACATTGGTTGGTGCCGGCCGGATCGGATCACTATATCTTACAGCTGCTAAACAACTAGCAATGAATTAAATATTCTTAGAACAAAAAAAAAATGTTACGCGACAAAACGATTTTATACAGCTTATGAAATTTCAGTGGTGCAGTTGGCAGAGTGAAAATTGCCTATTGGTTCGAAAAGAGTATAAAATCTTCGGCACGCCGAAGATAATCCTTCCCCACTTGTTTTATTTATTTTAATTCCAATTATTTTTGGAGGGGGCTGGAAAAGTTAGGACCAACATTTTTGGAGGAGCGGAGGTCACCAGCAATATACCCACCAAATTGTATGTTCCTAGCTTCAAATTTTTTGAAAATATTCAAGTTTTATCGATTTGTGATTTGAGGTGTGTTGTTAATAATTTAATCGTTTTTAGATTTTTAGACAATATAATCTGAAGATAGTCACAAAAATGGAGGAAACTTTAATAATGAACAAAGATAATACGTAGAATACTTCATAATTTTTGGGCAAAGTATAGAAACAAGTTTTCTGCATTCCGAACGTAATTAATAAAGTTTGGAGGTGCATATTTTATACCCTAGCAAAATGCTAATGAAAATGCAAATAACTGCGATAAATAGGTAATTAATTATCATTTGTGTAAAAGATTATTTCTGAGGCGATGCTCAGCGCTAATAGCAAAAGGAAACAGTTGTGATTTTTTTTTTGCTCGTTGGAGTAAGATAACTTGATGTGGAATGAGTTTTGCACAGATTGTGTGGGTGATGAGTAGAGCATGCATGGGGCCAAGACAAATAGAAAACGATAACTTTTTATTGTTTGTTTGCTATTATTTCATCATAATTTTTTTTTGTGATTTGGAGTGTGTGAGTGGATGTGCAAACAGAAATTGTAATAAGTGAAACTGTATTGCAACTTTAAAATAACTGCTGAGAGGTAAACAAAACTCAGCCATCATCATCAAATGCAAAATGGCTTGGAACCAGATTGTCGTGGAACTTACCCAAGTTCTCCACAGAGGCGTTGATGTCGCGAATAGTGCGATTGTAACGCGTGGACGAGCGCGATGAGCTCGGCGGCTTGGATACCGTGGAGCCATCGGCTCCGGGTGTCTGGATAGTCTGGCTCTTGTGACGCCTTATCGTCGGCAGGCGGGCGACGAAGGATGTGTTGTGCTTAAAACTGGATGATGCACGTCTGTGGAAAGTAATACAGATAAAATACACAAATACGTGTACAATCAATAAGCATCAGATAACATAAGCGTAGAGTAGAGAGAGACAGTGGAAGGAATTTCAATATATGGGATCAAATTAAGCGAAGTATATAGAGCTTAAAGATAGTTGCAAAAGGCGTGTATCAGTGAGTGTGTTTGACAGACAGTGTGATTTTAGTAATGAACTGAAGTTGAGTTTTTTTGGGTCAAATTGCTTGTGGCATGTGTGGGGGAAAGCTTTAATGGCAGTTGATAGCGATATTTGAGCTTTAGATTAATCCAATACTTTAAAGCTTAAAACCAATTGTTGAAAAGTGCTGTCAGCTAGTTCTTACTGAAAGCTCTTAGCTGGTATAAAGGCGTCAATTTACTGTCAAAGCTATTTTGGTAAATCTTGTTTTTAAATGATTTAGATCGATACAATTCATTCTTAGAAATAGTTTAAGCCTTTTATTAGTTGTTATATTCTTACTCATAATAATCGTTTGGGCTTTAGATTAATTTTGTTTTTCAAGTTAAGTCTACATGTATTTTTAGCTTTTAAAGCAGTATCCAATGTTAGAAAAAATAAAAGCTGTAAATCCCAAACGCGTACTGTGTGGAGTCACTGTTTTAGCCTGTTCCTTGCAAGAATTAATCTAATGCATATATATATATATATATATATATATATATATATCTAAGCCAGATAGTGTCATTAAAATACACTTAAATACACTGAAAGTTACATATATACAAAAGTGCATTTGCGCCATACATAATTTTTAAATATTTGTGTTAGCTTTGTGTGGCTGTGTGCATATTTGTTATAATTATTATAAATAAAATAGAGAGAAAAATATTGGAAAAAAGCAAATAAATTGCTTGATTGAACTCACATGTTAATTATAGTACACATTTTTATGCATTTATGGGTGTGTGTTTTTTTTTATAAATATATATATGTATATATATATATATATTTTATCACACATCAGCAGCACAATGAAATCAATTTGAATTACATTGATTAATTTACTTATATCATTGATGAGAACATAAATTCAACAATTGCAAAATATAATTTAGCATAGTTTATGGTTTAAATTTATTTTTTTCGAAAATAGCCAAAATATAGTGTTATAAATGAAGAGTATGAAAAGCGATCAGTTAACTATAAGTATGTAGACAGAGATAGCCAGTTAGGGTGCTTTATATAGAAGCTGCTAATTACAAACTCGATAAATGTGTGTAGGGTTTTCTTTTGATATGTACTTAGGAGCGTTTGATGCATTAGATGTTTATGACTTAGTGCTTGATAAGCAAACTTTCCTATGAAAACAAAAACATGAATAGCATTTGCATTTGAAATCATTTGCTTGTGAGTATTTTTTTTTTTCGTTTATCACTTTTACCTATATTCTGTTATGTTTTTTAATAATCGCTCCCAGTTTTCAGAACTGAAAAGTTTATATAAAATTATTATGAAAAAAATGATAGTGGTACGTAAAAAATTTTCAAGAAATTAGGTACGCTGAAAATGAAATTGTTAATCAAAACACGGAGAGGATATTTTATTGTTGTTCTTGTTTGTTGTCGCTTATGTGAGAATTACTTATGTGGATCATATATGGTTGTTGGTAGTACGTACAAACTACACATGCGTTGGGCGTTGGCTGATGTGTATTGTACAGACTAATCGTTCTTCTAGGTACTCGCTGAACTTTGTGCACGCCTTTCGTAGTGAATCACAAAAAATACTGCAGTCGCACTCGACTGTATTACACGTTTTTATACAGTTTATAAAAAGTTTTGTTGCGCTTTTGGGTGGTGTGTATTTGGAATGTGAGCATGTGATTGTGAGTAAAACTGCACAACTGGACTGAATGAAATAACTCTTTAAAGACCCAACTAAAAAAGTCCCCATCAAATTTAGATGAAGTAAATAATTCAGTAAGTATCACACGAAGCACTGAACAGTATATAAAACTGGTACAAATTAGTTTTAACAAGTGAGAACGTTGCAGTCGGGCGGAGCCGACTGCGTAATACTCTGATACCATTTTAAGAACAGCTGAAAGCAAGTGAACAGAACATTTTTGCTGGTGTATGGGTGACCCGAAATCGGCCTTCCAAGTTTTTGGGGTGACCAGAAGTCTATTTTCCAAATTTGGTGATTTTAGCTCTAAAACTGTAGAAGATATACATTTTCGTGATTTTTGGGGGCGGTAGGGGGCGTGGCCCCAAAATTTTTTCCGATCTTTAGAGGGGGTGACAAGAAGTCTATCTTCCAATTTTGGTGACTCTAGCTCTAAAACTGTGGAAGACATAAGCTTTCGCGATTTTTGGGGGCGGTAGGGGGCGTGGCCCCAAAAATTTTTGGCCGATCTTGAGAGGGAGTGACAAGAAGTCTATCCATGGCCGGAAAATCTAGGACGGAATCTTTTGGGGTGGTGAGCCCTAGTCTAAATTCAAAATTTGGGACTCTAGCTTCAAAATTGCGGGAAATATACACGTGTTATCGAATTGTGCATTCATGTATATCGATTTTCGCGATAACGGGGGCGGTAGTGGGCGTGCTCGAAATTGTTTTCTGTGATCTGTAGAGGACGTAACTAGTAATATACATTCCAAATATGGTAACCTTAGCTCACCAGCAATATACCTACCAAATTTGATTACTCTAGCTTCAAAAGGGTGGGAGATATTCACGTTTAATCGATTTGTGATTTGAGGTGTATCGACATGCTATCGATTTGCCAGCCTCCCAGTGGGCGTGGCATAAATTTGAAACAAACTTGATCTGAAGCAGATAGCTATAATCATAACACAAAAGATTTCAAGAGTCTATCTAATTTCGTTTCGGAAATACGTGCGTTCATCCAGACAGACAGACGGACAGACGGCCAGACGGACAGACGGACGGCCTGACGGACATCCGACAAAACCAATATACTATGAGTACCTTCGGTATCAGAGTATAAAAAAAAACATTCAAATATTTTTAAAATTACTTAAACAAATGAAAATTGAGATTTTTGAATTGAAAAAACTTCCAAAACTACGATAAATAATACAACATAAACAAGTATGAGTGCTCTAGTCGGGATTGCCCGACTAAAAGATACCCTGAACCCAGTCCTTAAAAAGACACACATGCTGCAAGCAGTACACGCAGTGCAAGTAGTTTGAGCATTCAGCTTGCTTCTGCACTGAGCCCCACAGTATGGAAAGTTAAAATGAAACAACTTCAGTGTTTATTGTCAAATCTTATGGAAATTTTGGGCATGAAATTGGCAATATAATGTGTGACCAAACCAAATTGCAAGGTCATACCGCGTGTTCATACAGACAGACGGACAGGCGGATGGACAGACGGACGGACAGACAGGCAGACAGCCATGGCTGGATCCACTCGACTGTTGATACTGATCAATAATATATATACTTTATATGGTCGGAGATTCTTCCTTATGCCTGTTACATACTTTTGCACAACTTCATTATACCCTATTTACCCATTTTTAATGGGTTCAGGGTATAAAAAGAACGATAAAAAATAGATAATTAATTGAGAAATGTTAAACAGTTACTTTAGTATTGTTGAAATGAAAATATTGAAGTTGTTCACAAGAATTTGATTTAAGCAAAAAGGGTATAAAAAGAAAAAATTATATTCAAACTGAACTAGTTTTTTGTAATTGTAAAAATGTACAAATTTTCAAATGTTAATAAAAAAATGCACTGAAAAAAATTTGTTTTTATCTCTTGGGACTAATTTGTTGTTAAGCTAAGAGCTATTTCATGTTTCCATTTGCATATAATTGCAATTGATTTATCTAGTGTAAGTCACTCGGACACTAAGTTTCCGCTGCAAGTCCCAGAATAAATGTTGTATACATGTTTGTATACGGCATTGATTGCCGAAGAGGAGCAGACGGATAGCTACTTACGATGCGGGCGGACTTGGCAGCGCCACCTGATGGATCTTCCAGGTGGCTATCGAAACGGAATGCTCATCGGCCGCATAGCAGCGCCAGACGGCCTGAATGAGCGTCGCCGCCGGCTGGCGACGCCGTATCATGTGCTTCTGGCGCTGCTGCTGCTGCACCTTCAACGCAAAGCCGCTGCCCAAAATGCCCTGCAAGAAGCGAGAGAGAGAAAGTTGAACACGGTGACCTCCTGCAAATATCAACGAATGAACTTACCGCGGGCAGCGCAAAAAAGGATATGCCCAATAGGGCACAACATGATGCAATCAATTTTCCCTGCCAAGTAATGGGCACCATGTCGCCATAGCCAACGGTGCACAGTGTTATCTTGGTTAAGTAAAATAATTCAAGTGGGAATCTTACTTTTTTTTTGGTTACATACCACGCCCCACCACAACGCCTGAGCAAAATTGCTGAACTTGTCGTTGACATCCTTCTCCCACATGTAAACTAGGAATGATGCAAAGATAAGACCTAAAAATCCTATATACATGGTTGTGATGAGCTCCTACAATAAAATTCACACAAATTAATAAGAAGCTCAATTATTGTATTTTTGCTATAATTCTGAACCTGTCTGTGTGCGTATACAACCGAACCGAGCAGTTTCCAAGTGCCTCCACGTCGATCCATGCGCACCATGCGCAGTATCTGAAAGAATCTCAAACCCCGCAGTGCACTCGTCGCAAACACCTGGCCAGAGGTGCCCATGCCTAATACTACAATTGAGGCTAATATGGTGATAATATCTAAAGACACACAATTAATAGCGCAGCTGATATTATATTTTTAGTACCACTTGCCTATAATACAAAATGGTTGCTTTATAAACTTAAGTCGTCCGAGCGTGCCCTGGTAGCGTGAGCGGCAGCCAGATGACCAAAGTCGCGCTCCAAACTCCATGGTAAACCAGATGACAACTATGATTTCCATGCGAAACAATATGTATACAGCATCCTCCTCGTATTCCTTAATGGTGGAAAACACGCTCAGTGCGAGACATGTAAACACCATTAGAAAACTACGAAATATATAAAAATAATATTACCTTTTATATTTGTCAGAAAAATAAAGTGCTGATCTAAATTCAAATACAACAGGGATTAACGTTCTTAAAATTTCAATTATAATTTATTTCAATTATTTTAAAACCTACTGTTTATGGTATATAAGTTAGAGCCAAAATTAGTAAAACGAGTGGAAAATACTTATTATAGACATTTTGCACTCAAAATGAAAATTTTAAACTGAATTATTCTATTGATTAATTCTGATATTTGGTAAAAAACAATACAAAACAAGTGGGGAAGGATTATCTTCGGCGTGCCGAAGATTTTATACTCTTTTCGAACCTATAGGCAATTTTCACTCTGCCAACTGCACCACTGAAATTTCATAAGCTGTACAAAATCGTATTGTCGCGTAAAATTTTTTTTTTCTAAGAATATTTAATTTATTGCCAGTTGTATAGCAGCTATAAGATATAGTGATCCGATCCGGCTGGCTCCAACCAATGTGATGTCTCTTTGAATAATAAGTATCAGTGCAAAGTTTCATCGCGATAGATTAAAAAACATGGGATATATTGCCAAAACCGACTTCGAGTTGTATGGCAGCTATAAGATATAGTGGTCCGATCCGGCCGGCTCCGACCAATGTGCTGTCCCCTAGAATAATAAGTGTATGTGCAAAGTTTTATCGCGATAGCTCAAAAACTGAGGGACTAGTTTGCATACATACAGACAGACAGACAGACGGACATGGCTAGATCAATTTGTATTGTCATTCTAAGCATACTGGCAGTAACTTTTGGGGGTCTCCGACGCTTCCTTCTATGCGTTACAAACTTCAGGACAAACTTAATATACTATTTTCTGCGAAAAGAGTATAAATGACAAAAACTTGTATAGACTAAAAATGCTCTATCTTTTGGCAGATTTCACTGCTCTATATTTTACGCTGTATAAGTCGCAAAAAGTTACGCCGCATGATCCAATAGCTTTAAAATATTAAACATTAATGAGTAATAAGGATGTTCAAGTGTACGTGGTAATTAAAGGCGATAGCTCAAAACAAATGAGGATTATGGTCAAATCTGAGTTTCAGTTGTATGACAGCGGTTCGTAGAAATGTACGGTATCTTTGAATACTAAGTCATTTTGCAAAGTTCCATCGCGTAGCTCAAAAACTGAGGGACAAGTTTCCATGTATGTCTATATACATACATGGTCAGATACATATTTTGTTGTCATCCTGATCATACTAGAGATAATTTGTTGGGGGTCCGACGCATCTTTCTATGCATTACAAACTTCAGGATAAAATGAATTCACTAGTTTCATCGAAAAGAGTATTATTAATTGTATTATGGGTCGTTTTTATACTTACACCATCACATGATAGAATATTGCATGCAAGCCCCGCGGTCTCTCCAGAAAATTGTAGAGGCGACTTTGCATCCGCCGGTAGCGCGCATCGCGGCGATGTGTGCCGCGATTATAGTTCAGCGGCTTCCCTAGGAGTGACATTCGCGGTTGCCGAAAATGTTGCGATTTATTTGGTCTCGCCGGTCTACATTTCCTATAGAAACACGAAAGCACAACATTCAATAAAACAAAATAATTGAAATTTGGCTTATTCTATGTAGTACCCCTTGAAACCTCTAATATCATAGAAAGCATAAACATCGTTCTCGGGATCCATGCTGTCTGCATTACAACCCACTAAAATTTAATCACTTCACTAAAGCAAACACAAAACAGTGCTGATAAAGGTTGGTTGTACGATATTATTGACGACGTGCGTCGCGCTTGACGTTCAGCTCACAACTCGATCGTTTGTTGAACGGTTCAATCGTTAAAACCTTCCTAGCTCTATAGACTTTCCAAAAACCTCCATGTGTAAAGTTTATTAATTATATACATAGGCCGATTTTTTATTTTACTACACACCTTGCATTTTTATGGCTGCCTATTTCTACGTAGACCTTTATTTGATTAGATTTTATTTCGTATTTTGTTGCACCTGAAGCTCTGTCATTAAATTTCTGCGACGACTTTATTTTCGCCACTTGTTTTTTTCGCACATTTTTATACCCTGAACCCAATAAAAATGGGTAAAAAGAGTATTATGGTTTTGTGCTAAGGCACGTAACATGCATAACATAAGTAAAGGGAAGCATCTCCATATAAAGTATATATATTCTTGATCAGTATCAACACCGTCGAGTCGATCTAGTCATGTCCGTCTGCCTGTCTGTCCGTCTGTCTGTCCGTATGTATGAACAAGCTAGAGACTTCATATTTTGATTACAAGCTCTTGTAGTCCCGGGACAGATCAAGTTTGATTCTTTTTATCGATAAACCGACCCGCTTACAAGCTATCGATACATTTCGATTTCAAACCAGTGTTTCTTGGTCAAAACTTGAAAGTTGTAAGAGGTAGAGGTACAAAATTTAGTATGTATAGTCTCGAATAGTAGTTATGATTTGGTATGTATTTTGGAACAACATACACATCTAACAAATATTTCACTTTTTGGATACCGTACCCCAATCCTCCCAAAAGGGAAAAACACAATAATTTTTCAAGGTATGACCTTGCAATTTGGGTTGATCGCCCATTTTATAGCCAATGTTTTGTCCTGAATATTTAACATTAAACACGGAAGTTTAGTCTGTTTAAACTACTTGCACTGCTTGCAGTATGTGTGTGTTTGTATGGATGTGCATTGATAGGTAAGTATGAACGGATGTTAGGACTGGGTTCAGGGTATCTCCTAGTCGGGCACTCCCGACTAGAGCACTCTTACTTGTTCTTTTTGTCAGACCGTGTCACTGTGTGGGTGTTTAGACAGCTCCTTAGTTTAGTCACGATCTCTAGAGGCTTTTGTTTACGCCGACAACGTGACGTACGGTTATCGTACGTCATTAACATTACGTTGCTCCCACTTTCTGGCAGATAGATAATGCCAATATGGGTGGGTTCTGTTTCAATTTTGGGGTTTGTTTTTAATTGGATAATTATGTTGAGCATGGAAAAGTTTTAGCTGAAATAGGTACAAGAATGTGCCGTCGTTTTGTCTTCTAGCAGCTAATAAATTCATATTTTTCTATAGTCTGCGTTAGGCAGGCAGTTACTGCATTGACCCAGATTTGAGAAAACTAGTTTGAATATCACATGATACTTACGGGCCCCTTAAGCAGTTTAGCAGTCAGATTTCATTAGCGGCGTTTATGCACAGTATTAAATTGTAAAAAATGCATTCAGAATGCAAGAAACACATTTTTAAACCCTGAACCCATTAAAAATGGGTAAAAAGGGTATAATGAAGTTGTGCAAATGTATGTAACAAGCATAAGGAACCATCCCCGACCATATAAAGTATTTATATTCTTGATCAGTATCAACAGTCGACTCGATTTAGCCATGTCCGTCTGTCTCTCTGTCCGTCCGTCCGTCTGTCTGTATGAACACACGGATATCAGAGACTATTAGAGCTAGAGCTCGTAGTCCCGAGACAGATAAAGTTTATTTAATTTTCTCGATAGCTCGTCCCGTTCAAAAGATATCAATAAATTTCGTTTTCAGACTAGCGTTTATGGGCCTTGACTTAAAAGTTATAACAGCTAGAGGCCCCAAATGTGGCAAGTATAATCTCGAATATTATACACATGTTACAAATATTTCACTTGTTGGATACCACTCTCCAATCCTCCAAAAGTTCAAAAACCCCATTTTTGCAGGTATGACCTTGCAATTTGGTTTTTTCACATATTTCAGAAAGATAGGACAATAAACACAGAAGTTATTTGAGATTTTACTTTCCATTGTGTGGGGCTCAGTGAAAAGCAAGCTAACTTAGCTAACTTTATCCTCTTGCACTGCTTGTACTGCAGCATGTGTGTGTTTGTATGTATATACACTGATAGATTAGTATAAATGAATGTAAGGACTGGGTTCAGAGTATCTCCTGAACCCATTAAAAATGGGTAAAAAGGGTATTATGGTTTTGTGCAAAAGTATGGAACAGGCTTAAGGAAGCATCTCCGACCATATAAAGTATATATATTCTTGATCAGTATCAGCACCGTCGTGTCGATCTAGTCATGTCCGCATGCCTGTCTGTCCGTATGTATGAACAAGCTAGAGACTTCATATTTGGAATATAAGTTCTCGTAGGCCCGGGACAGATCAATATCGATAACTCGTCCCGTTCAAAAGTTATCGATACATTTCAATTTCAGGCCAGCGTTTTTGGGTGATAGCTTAAAAGTTATCAGAGCTACAGGCTCCAAATTTGACATGTATATTCTTGAATAGCATACGCATGTAACAAATATTTCACTTTTTGGATACCAGCCCCCAATCCTTCAAAAAGTTTACAAAACGCATTTTTGAAGTTATGACCTGGCAATTTGATTTGGTCATACATTTCATTGCTCAGTTTGTAAAATCTTAAATAACTTCTGTGTCTATTCTCCGATCTTTTTGAAATTTGTCGGACACAACATTGGCTATCAAATGTGCGACCAAACCAAATTGCAAGGTCATAAATTCAAAAATGGGTTTTTTGAATTTTCGGGGGTATTGCTATATATATATATATAGATTAAATGAAATAAACTTTATCTGTCCCGGGACTAGGAGAACTTATATTCTAAATAGTCTCTAGCTCTTGTGGTCTCTGATATCCGCGTGTTCATACAGACAGACGGACAGAATATATATATTCTTAATATGGCCGGAGATGCTTCCTTATGCCTGTTACATACTTTTGCACAAAACCCTTATACCCTTTTTATCTATTTTTATTGGGTTCAGGGTATAATATTGTCTCTATATTAAAATATAGTTTTAATCTAAAGCATACTCGCATATGGACATTGAATGCGATTGTTAAGAGTAGAATTTAACCACTGTTCAGCAACTTTATCCTACAAATCTATTTGCCAGGTATTGTGTTGTATGCCGTTGCACAAATTTGTTTCAATATTTTATATTCTTCAGATAATGTCATAACAGTTTGGTGTCACTCTAAATAGGAGGCTGACAAATCGATAACATGTCGGTACACGTAAAATAACAAATCGATCAAAAGTGAATATATAAAATTTTAACTTTGGCTTCGGTGGGTAGATTGGTAGATTGACCTCCTCAAAAAATTTGATCCTAGCTTTCCCGGCCAAGTCCACTAAAACGCCTAGCAACTCCATCCAAGAATTATTGGAAATATCTATATCTTCCACAGCCAGAGTCAGCGTATTTGGAATATATATTACTATTAACCTCCTCCAGAGATCCTACAAAAAATTTCTACTATGTTCTTACCAGTTTTTTAATAATCTTTGAATTTATATTATTCAATTATCAAATAATTTATTTTTTTTTCAATTTACACATTTTCTGAAAAAGAAAAAACTATTTTTGATTGTTGCTGGCTGGGTTTGAGCGCAAGTCGCTCAGTTTCTTGAGTCGCATTCTCATTTATCCAAGCTTGCCCAATTGCATATGTTTATGTACATCAAACCCCTTTTTTACCTTTCTCATATTGTTGTTGTTTAATAATATTCTAAATTTTTAGGCTTAGGTTTTTAAAGGAATAGCTAAACTAAAGCAACTATGAATTAAGTTCCTTCGCCATTACTGCTTTATATTATGATGCTAATTGTGTGTGGGATCTGCCAAACAAGTTTCAGTTTTAAACAGCGTACACTGTATTATAAACTAATAATAAATGGACATATAACAAATGTGTACACATAACTCTTCAAATGAAGAATTTTTGGCTTACATATTAATCAACTTGAGTTACGTTGTCCATAATTCAAAGCATCCACTCCCAAGCCCGCCGGGAATTCTAGAGTGTGACGAAGTGGTTTGTGTTTCGTGACATACACACAAACTCATAGATAATGTATCTTATCTGTAGAAACTCAACAAAAAATAGAGAAATAGCTTTTTATTTGCGAATAATAACACCCCCAGTATACGAAAAAGAAAATAATTTTTAGCAATAGTTTTTAAATTGCAGTGTAATCCTCTTTTTAGTCTGTAGCTGGTTTAGGTGAGACGACATAATTTAAATATATGTATATATGTATATATGTGTTTTTGTGTGTGTGCACGTTTTGGCCGTTAAAATGTATATACATTTTGGTTTTGTTGGAAGGCGGTAACTAATATTAAAAAATATGTATAATATGTACGATAGATTTATGTATTATATATTATGTCTCATTTTTGTATCCATCAATTAACATGATACAAGATCACAAGTTGTTGCTTTTAGCATCCCCCACTAGTTCCAGGTTATTTCTTGGCGTCTATGATGATCTCATCACCCGACTGTATATTGTAGCTGTAAAGCTGTTTATTTGGATACCGCATCTCCTCGGGCCCATGCTCCTTGTAGTCCTGATCCAGGTAGTAAAGCCGCATTTTATTTGGAGCCAAATTGATGAGCTTCTCCAGCTTGAACTTAAGATCGTTGACACTCAAATAGATGTCCACGAAACGACTTTCGGTGACCTCGTTGTAGGTGAAGAGCACTTTCACACGCTTCTCCGGTTTCAGATTGACATTGACCAGCGGATCTAGTTTGCCGTGCACCTCCAATAGTTCCGCATAACGTGCCGGCCGCTCAGATTTCGGCTTATCCATATAGTGACGCACAAAAGCACGCTCCGCATCCACACGCTCATCCACGCTGATCTTGCCGCCGCCATTCAACATGGAGACGTTCGGAAGACGCGCTATCAACAGCTGTCGTCGCTCGTGCTCCGTGCACTCCAGTGACTCCCATAGCGGCCAATGCTTAACTCGCAAGTTCTGCAGCTGCACATATTTAGCCAGTTCATCGATATCCGCCCAGCTGTTGAGTTGTGCGCAGCTGAGATTCAGCAGCTTGAGGCAGGGAAAATATTTGTGACATTCACTGGCGCTGGCCGAGTCTAGTTCGGCGCCAGCCTTTAGCGATTTGATCGGACACTCTGCAAGCACCAGAGCCTCCAGGCTGGGAAATAGCCGTCCGAGTCGGCAAATCTCCTGCCAGTGCTCAATAGGATTGCCGGTAAAGTGGAGCGTTTTCAGAGCCGCATGAGACTGGGTGAGCTTGCGTCTGGCCTGGCACAGTTTGCAGCAGGACTCCATATTTGATGCCGCCATTGCGTCCGCTTTACCTGCCTCATTGTGTGTCAGTGGCATGCATTCGCAGATGTTGTTACACTGCTCTGTCTCCTCTGCTGCATCCAGCAACACAGCACTGTAATTGTTGAGGCTTAGGTGCAGCTCCTGCAGCACCGGCAAATTCTGCAGCAAAGCATCCACGGACTCCCAGTCCAAATAGGTGCCGTTGAGCACCAGATTCTTCAGATGCACAGTGGGCACCTCTAGCAGCGCACTTGGCGGCGCCGACATCAGCTGATTCTTGCTCAAATTGAGAAACTCAATGCGCGGCATGTGCTTCAGTATGTTGAACACCTCCTGCCAGTCCTGCAGCTTATTCTGTGCCAAGTCCAGCTCACGCACACGCTGACACTTCTCGCGTATGCTCTCGAAATCACCGGCACAATCGATGTCGCAATCGTTAAGCACCAGCAGTGCGGGCACACTGGTCAGCGGCGAGAGGCGGGGTATGAAGATGGAGAACTCCATACGGCCGCCGCATTTGGTTACGGTAAAATCATTTGGCAGATCGGAGCGCTTGTGCAGCTCCGGCTGATTGCCGTTCTCGAATTCGCATTCTGCGAAATATTTGCGCTCCAGCGCCTCCAGCAATGAGGGCATCTCTTAAACGCTGCTCACACACTAAATTCAATTATGTAAATTTGATCGTTTCACTTTTGCTTTTTAGGTGTTGCGCTGCCTACGTTTGACTGCGCTTTGAGGCCACCAAGCTTTTAAATCTGTTAATGTCGCTGCTCTTGCTCTTCCTTTTGTTGTTGTTCTTGTTACATACAGCTTCTGGTCTGTCACTGTACGCGATTTACGATACTGTTGTTATTACTTCTCCCTCCCAGTCTGCTGCCTCGTTGCTGCTTATTGATTTTTGTAGAACTTGAATTTCGTTTCACATTTGTTACTGCTGTTGCGTGATGCAACGTTTTGTATTTTTGCGCAGTTTTGCAGTCATCGATTTAAACAAATTACTGCGTACGTTGTTTTTGTCTTCGTTGCTCGTGTTGTTGTAATTGCGTACTAATTTCACACAAAGTTGTTGTTGCCGAAACAAAGAGGCACACAACAAACGCGTATGTGTATGTGTATGTGTGTAGGGGGCCACTTGCAGTCTAATTGCTGCCCCTTTACGTATCTCCTTCTCTATCTATCTCTCTCTCCGCCAGTCTGTTAATATTCCAGTCAATGGCGTTTACCACGGCAAAAACGCCAGGCCAAAGCGGAGTAAGTCTCTGCTTTTGTTATTGTTTAGGTTTTTCTAATTGTTGTAGCTGCTGCTGGTTTTGACGTTGTCTCTCTGTCCGTTCGCAACGCCATCAAACGCTCAACTAAACCACAACACAAGAACGAACTCGCCTCCGTGTTGTATGTACATATGTATGTATTCTTCTGGGCCCGTTTTGCCAGTTTGCGCAGCTTGTTGTTTTTTTCTATTTGTGTAGGTCGGCGTCAAGCGCACAGGGGCGGATTCGGTGTAAGCTTTTCTGCTTACGCTACTTTGTGGGCGCCCAGTCTTCGTTCGAGTTGAATATATTTTTTGATAGATGTTTCCGAAATTAAACGCAGCAATAAGTTCTCATCTGATGTAAAATTACGAGCCCGTTGTTTTTTATGGCGCTGCTGCCTCTGCAGCGTCAATCAGATAAGAACTTATCACAAAAAATTTTATGGCACTAAATAGAGCTCACTAAATAACTTTCAGTACGCATACCGCATTGGTTGCTAAGATTTCTTTTTAAAGACATATTTGGGCGCCCTAAATGGGTCAATGTGAAATGTAAATACTTGACAGCGACCTTGCGACGTAAATAACTACAATTACGAAATTGTTTTGGCTAGAGCAAATAAAAATACTGTTCTGCTGCTTTTGTTTTTTTTTTTTGGGGCCAAGCCAAATTAGAATTTGTAGAATTATAGAATTTTATAAAAACACATTTGCAATGACCTTGTGCTTTTCTCATTGGTCCTACCATAAAGAAAACATCTTCCAATTGGGCGCACTGTGCGATGCCAAATGCGCCACCGTTTGTATATGTCTAGAAAACCAGTTATAAAGTCAATGGTCATGCCACAGTAAAAACGCACTATAAGCAACTACCCCGAAAAAGTTTTATGTATGTATATTATGATTGTCAGCATTAAATTATAGAATTTGGGACGATGCAAATTTAGAAGCATTTTTAAAATTCCACAAACCTTGCAATGCACATATTGTTACATTCTTACTGTGCGCAGCTGTTGTCGTAACAACTCAGTGGGGTTCACTTTGTCGACAGCTTAAAAGGTGAACAATAAATGAACGAGTTTATATGTATGTACATATGTACATATGTATGTACATATGTACATTGGGTAGGGGGCATTGGGAAAGCCAGAGAGCGGGCATGAGCGCATGAGAGCGCGAGCGTTAGTACACGAGTACACGTTTGGGGTAGTCTGTGGTTGCGACCATGGTGTAATTATACTACATATTTATAATAATTGTCCCAATTTATACTCAGCTGTGTTGTTTTTTGTCGAGACCAGCATGCAAATAAATACGAACAAAAACACAAACATACATATGTATGTATGTATGTTTGTTTGCATTTGCGCTTATACGAAACTGCGCAGCATGTTAAAAGCTTTTGACGCTCAGCTGATTGTGTTTGCATTGCATGCGAGACACAAGCTTTTCGCTCTCACCCAAGTCCGCTGGCAGCTTTTCCATGTGCACGAAAACAACGGGCGCAGTAACAACATCGCACTGAAAACAGATGGCAGCACTGTGAAAATGTGGCAGAAGCATTGAAGTCGCTGCCATCGAAGGCGTTACAAATTTGATTTGCACAAACCGTAATGTTAGACGCCTGTACCGTTTTTTATGACCCTAAAGTCAATTTGCTGCAAATCTTAAAGTAGCGATCGCTATGAGTACATAATATTTTAGTGTGCAAAAATATGGAAATATTTGTACTCTAATGTCAGGCATGTGTTGTTGCATTTGGTCATCTGTCTGATAAAGGTATCAATCTATTTACATATATAGATTTGACTATCGATGTCACTGCTTTTGGTCTGATCTCAAAGAATTCAGAAATAAATGTAGTGTGCTCTTACAACTGCTTGCTGTCAAAATAATGGAAAACAAAAGTTGTAATAGATGGAATTTCTGGGATGTATTAGATATAATGTTTGTACATTTAAGTTTTTTTGTGATTTGACGTGTTGGCATACTTCTTTGATATATTGCAGGCTTATGAAGATATAAATAGTTTTAAAATTAGTGTAACACAGCTATAAAGTATTTTTGAGTATTATTTATTGTAAGCTATATTGTTCAACATCTCAATAATTTTTCTAAAGGAAAATTTTAATTAAAAACAAGTGGGATTGGATTATCTTCGGCGTGCCGAAGATTTTATATTCTTTTCGAACCTTTACTGAAACCACTGAAATTTCATATGCAGTAAAAAACCGTTTTATCGCGTAACATTTATTTTTTTTGTTTTGTTCTAAGAATTGGTATCATATGAATTTAATTTGTATACTCTTTTCGAAGAAAATAGTATATTAAGTTTGTGCTCAAGTTTGTAACGCATAGAAGGAAACGTCTGAGACCCCCAAAAGTTACTGCCAGTATGCATAGAAAAACAAATCAAATTGATCTATCCACGTCCGTCTGTCTGTCTGTATGTATGCAAACTAGTCTCTTAGTTTTTGAGCTATCGCGATGCCACTTTGCACAGACACTTATTATTGAAGGGGACAGCACATTGGTCGGAGCCGGCCGGATCGGACCACTATATCTTATAGCTGTTATACAACTCGAAGTCGGTTTTGGCTATAAATCCGATGTTTTCAAAGCAACTGCTTTCAATTTAATTGTACACTTGAACATTCCTATAACTCATCATTGGGTAAACTTGCAAAACGATTGAGTCATAAATAGCGAAGATATGCGTCATTAAATATTTTGAAAACAGGTGCATATGAGCAAACAAACCCAAGCGCAAGAATGCTTTTGACAGTCTGCTCTTCAAGCGATTTTGTCATCGATCATCAAAGGTACTAGTTCGATTCCCAATAATTATTTTCATTTTTAAATGATAAAATAACTGAAATCAAATTAATTTGCTACCAATGCCTTAGAACAAAATCTATACAACGCGAAAAAAACGATCAGTATAATTGAGTTTGTCAGCGCATTTCAAATCTGCTTGGTGGCGTTAAATATTAGAGTGCTGCACTGACAAACGGGGAGAACTCGGCTCAAATTCCAGCCGCGACTTATTGATTTTTTTTTTGCTTATTATTTGTTTCAAATATAATACCAATTCTTAGAGCAAAAAAAAAAATGAATCGCGATAAAACGATTTTTTACTACTTTTGAAATTTCAGTGGTGCAGTTGGCAGAGTGAAAATTGCCTAAAGGTTCGAAAAGAGTATAAAATCTTCGGCACGCCGAAGATAATCCTTTCCCACTTGTTTTTTTTTCAAATATATATCAAATAGCTTGAGTTCAATAATTTAAAAGAAAAATTCAAATTCATATGATACCAATTCTTAAAGCAAAAAAAAAACAAGTAAGAGTGCTCTAGTCGGGAGTGCCCGACTAGGAGATACCCTGAACCCAGTCCTTAAAATCATTCGTACTACTCTAAACACACACATGCTGCAGTACAAGCAGTACAAGCAGTGCAAGCGGTTTAAGCAGTTAGCTTGCTCTTTCGCTGAGCCCACACAATGGAAAGTTAAATCTTAAATAACTTCTGTGTTTATTGTCCGATCTTATTGAAATTTTTGGGGCAAGCAATTGTCGATAATATGTGTTACCAAACCAAATTGCAAGGTACCTTCAAAAATGCGTTTTTTAACTTTTGGGGGGTTTGGGGGTGGTATAAAAAAGTGAAATATTTGTTACATGTGTATGCTATTCGAGATTATACATGCCAAATTTGGGGTCTCTAGCTTTTATAACTTTGAAGTTATGTCCCAAAAACGCTAGTCTAAAATCAAAATTTATCGATAACTTTTGAATGCGACGAGTTATCGATCAAATGAAATAAACTTGATCTGTCCCGGGATTAGGAGAACTTATGTTTCAAATATGAAGTCTCTAGCTCTTGTAGTCTCTGATATCTGTGTGTTCATACAGACGGACAGACGGACAGACGAACATGGCTAGATCGACTCGGCTGTTGATACTGATCAATAATATATATACTTTATATGGTCGGAGATGCTTCCCATAATACCCTTTTTACCCATTTTTAATGGGTTCAGGGTATAAAAAATGCCACGCGATAAAACGATTTTTTACTACTTTTGAAATTTCAGTGGTGCAGTTGGCAGAGTGAAAATTGCCTAAAGGTTCGAAAAGAGTATAAAATCTTCGGCACGCCGAAGATAATCCTTTCCCACTTGTTTCTCTTAAAATATTAAATTCATTGCCAGTTGTATGGCATCTATGAGATATAGTCCGATCCGGCCGGCTCTGATCAATGTGCTGTCCCTTTGAATAATAAGTCTCTGTGCAAAGTTTCATCGCGATAGCTCAAGAACTGAGGGACTAGATACCAAACATACAGACAGACAGACGGATATGGCTAGATCAATTTTTTTTGTCATTCTAAGCATGGAGGTAACTTTTGAGGGTCTCCGACGCTTCCTTCTATGCGTTACAAACTTCAGCACAAAGCTAATATACTATTTTCTTCGAAAATAGGATAACAAGTTAGAACGTTAACCGACTGAGCATTACTCTGACACCATTGTAAGATTGTAAGACTGTGGTAGATATAGGCTTCCGCGATCAGCGGGGTCAGGGTCAGGGATCCAGGCCTGCCAGTGAACGTGGCACAAAACTCTTAAAAGTTTATCTGAAGCAGATAACAACAAGTGTCATAGTTAAAGTATCAGGGTTGCGTCAATACAGATAAACGGACACCTTGACGGATATTGCACAAACTCAGCTCAAAAATTGTTTTTGGAATAAATTTAGAAATCAATTTGGGCTCACTGTGCAGACTAATTATGTCTTTATTATTGTTGGTTCTGTGCGACGAACCGTATCGCTCATGTCTCAGCCATTTGAAAACGTCACACATTCTTATATCCATCTACTTATATGTATATACACATATATGTATTTACGGTCTAAATTTATCACTAAAAATCGCAGTACTTTGCGTATTTTACTAAAATGTGATTTTGTTATGGTTTGACCGGCATTTGTTTTGAGTGGCGCAGAGAAAACCGCAAATAAGCCATTTGTCAATAGAATTTCCATTTTACCAATTTTACCCTCTGACTCAAACCCATTTTATTATAACTCATATATTATTCTGGATATCTTTCGATATTTTATTGATTTGATGTTGTTGCATCGTTTCATGAAGATCAATTAGAAAGGCGTTTATTATATGGGGTCAGGTTTTTATATGTGTATCTGGAAACGTTTTGTAATTCGAAATTTAGCCATCAGTTTTTTTTTTTGGGTTTATTTAATGAACGCTATTTTATAGCCGATTTGTGTTTACAAATTTATATGCATCTGCGTGTATATATTTATGTTTATGCACAATTGTATATATATTTATATCAAAGCAAAAAAGCACAAATAAATCCGGCATAATTTTTGTTGAAATTAATTGCGTCAATAAATGCGCCTAAGATGCTGCATAGTTGTTGTTGCTCGTAAAGTTCTATAATGTTATTTTGTAAAATGGAAATTTAGACTTTTGCTACGTCGGCGGCATTTAACGACTTTAATGGAATGGCACAACGTAAACAATGCTGGTACAGCATGAAACCCCATTTTACTGTCTCCAAAATTTGTACTTCTTCGCGCTGTCGCTGCGAAATGTCTAGACGGTGTTTTATACTCTGTGCAAAAGTATGTAAGAGCCATATGAAAGTACAGTGCACGCTCTATAGCATGATCAAAAAATTTCAATGTTTACATTGACCTCCAATAGCCTGCACTGTATATATATATTCTTGATCAGTTTCAAACTTCAAGTCAATATAGCCATGTCTATCTGTCTGTGCGTCTGCCTCCCTGTCCGTCTGAATGGAGATATGAGAGATAAAAGAGATCAAGTTTATTCCATTTGATCGAAAACTCGTCCCGTTCAAAAGTTATCGATACATTTCGATTTCAGACCAGTGTTTTTGGGCCATAACTTAAAAGTTATAAGTGCTAGAAACCAAATTTGGAATGTATAATCTCAAATAGCATACACATGTAACAAATGTTTCACTTTTTGGATACCACCCCCCAAAAGTTCAAAAAACACATTTTTTAAGGTATGACCTTGCAATTTGGTTTGATCACACATTTTATTGCCCAATGTTTAAGATTTAAGTTTCCATTGTGTGGATTTGAAAAGACAAATTTAAATTCATATGATACCAATCCTTAGAACAAAAAAAATAAATGCCACGCGATAGAACGATGTTTTTCAGCATATGAAATTTCAGTAGTGCAGTTGGGAGAGTGACAATTTCCTATAGGTTCGAAAAGAGTATAAAATCTTAGGCACTCCGAAAATAATCCTTTTCTACTTGTTTACTTTCGTTTGTATAGCAAAACATGCGTTGACTGTAGCAGGTGTATTAAAAAGTTTTGGTGCTGCTGCGGCTGTCTTCCGCTGTCTTGCCGCAGCTGAAATAAGTGGTTAACCTTGCGAATGAGTAACACTACTTATTGAACAGTTTTCGGCTTAATTACACTCTGGTATTATATTGGTTTTGTGCATATACGTCATGCTGTGCGCCCGTCCGTGAAGATGGTGACTTTAAATTTGGATTATTATACTTGCAGTTATCTTCTTTAAAAAAGTATTAGGATTTTTGTGCCGCGCCCACTGGGAGGCTGGAAAATCGATAACATCGATTAAACTTGAATACTTTCCACAATTTTAAAGCAACTCATAAAATGTTGTAGGTAGATTACTGGTGAGCTCCCCGAAAAATTGGATTCTAGATTTTCCGGCCACGCCCATTATACCGTAAGCCAGGTATAATGGTCATATCTCGCACAGTTTTAGAGCTCAAGTCACAACATTTGGAAAATATAATAGTGGTTACATTCCACAGATCGCAGTACTACGCTCCCACCCCCGAAATCACAAAAATCGATATACCTCAATGTACAAATCGGTAGCACGTTATATTTCCCATAATTTAAAAGTTAGATTATCACTTACGTAGTCGGCTACGTCAGACTGCAACGTTATAACTTGTTTTAAATTATTGCATTTATTTCTCTGACCTACTAAAAAAAATTTGTCGCCAATATATATTCAAAAGAATTCAAACAAGTGGGAAGGGGTATCTTGCCGAAGATTTTGTACTCTTTTCGAGTCTGTGGATAGATTTCACTGGCTTCTATTTTATGCTTATGCATGTGCTATATTATAGTTCGCGACTGATTCGCAGATATTCCTCTGCAAATGCCTGCAAAATTGCTACAACTAAAAAAATTGGGAAAAAAAAATTGAAATAAATGTCGCAATCGGGATTTGATATTATTTAATAACGCATACCTTCGCTATATATGACTGAATTCGTTTTCCAATTTTGATATTGATGAGTTATAAGGATGTTCAAGTGAACAAGGATTGCTTTGAAAACATGGGATATATGGCTGACTTCGAGTTGTATGGCAGCTATGAGATATAGTGGTTTGCTAAGCCCGGTTCCGAACAATGTGCTGTCCTATTGAATAATAAGTATCTGTGCAAAGTATCATCGCGATAGGTGTAAAACTGAGGGACTAGTTTCTATACATACATACAGAGAGACAGACGGACATGACAAGATAAATTTGTTTTGTCATTCTAAGAATACTGGAGGTAACTTTTGGGGGTCTCCGACGCTTCCTTCTATGCATTCCACACTTCAGCACAAAGGTAATATATAATAATTTCTTCGAAAAGAGTATAAAAATCATTCAATAAATAAACTATTTGCTATAATATAAAAATTTTTTTTACCTCGCTAGAGAGTCTTCCAAGGTAAGTTTCTTTTAGCTTTTGAGTTTTTACTTTTTTTTCGCCCTTTGTTGCCCCCTTTTTCACCCTTCAGATAATTTTGTTATGGTTGGACCGTCAACGATAATTTAATATGCGACATTGACACTCTTCGGTCAGCGCCAGCAAAATGCGAACCGAGTGAGAACCCCATGAAGGTTCTGGTTGTGTATCGCTAACGCCGGATCGGTATCAATTTGTGGGTGGGTGTTTGTTGTCCATATTAGTTAACACAATTGTCTGCTGTTATTTATTAGTTTTGCGATTTTGCAGCGAAATCTCAATTAAATTGATCATTTGGTTCTTGGCTCGTAAAAACAGAAATTGTGTTATGCTAGAAGATTGATGTATTATTTTATGGCTAGATCGACTTGGCTGTTGGGACTGATCAAGAATATACATACTTTATATGGTCGGAGATGCTTCCTTATGCATGTTACATACTTTTGCACAACTTCATTATACCCTTTTTATCCATTTTTAATGGGTTCAGGGTATAAAAAGGACTGAGGAATGTGTGGCGTTAACGCTGCAAGAGTGGGACAGAGATGACTATATCGCGTCTCTAGATCACAAGCACAAAAGAAACCGAGTAAGCTGCCTGCAAAAATATCGCCGATAAGAAATTTCAACGCGTACAGGTGGTGAAATGGATAAAATGGATTGAGCTGAACGGCATTCAAATTGCATACCTAGTTGACACGGGCTCGGATGTGACTATCGTCATTACTCCATCTACAAAAGGCTGATCAACGTCAAATTGGAGAAATGGCAAATTGCAAAAGGTGAGGTGTCGTAAAGATTTCTAATAGTGGCTGACAACAACATTGAAAACGACGCCGTGTTGGGTTTTTGACTTCGGTTCAAAATTTTGTGTCACATTGACATATTTTCAAAGGACAGCGCTGAAATAAATGAGCCAAGTATTTATAGTATTGTTGAGACCAGAACTGATATAAACGCTCACCAGCTGCTTAAGTCGCTGATTGAAGGTATGGTCGAGGAGTGTCAACCGGGTGCGTCTTTCGGTGATTTCCCAGTGCTGTTGAAGACCTGCCAGAAGCAGCTTCAATGGACGCACAGGGAGACGGTACCAGCTCAGCCGCAGCACAAGCTGGATCAGCTGCAGAACTACTCAAGGCCAATCCTTAAGAGATAACGCAGAAGGTGCACAGCCTGAAAACGCACATTGGCGAGGGATACCAGACGCGCATTTGTAAGCGACATTGAAACCACACTGGATACAAATCTCCGTGCTGCGCGAGCTGGAAACCCAGATGCAGACCAAGGCGTCGTGTAGTCGTCAAGTGTTCAAGTAGTGGGTGCGTCGGGGAGAAGCCGAGTCGTCCGTCATCGATAAACATAGACTTAATTAACCTAACATGTATTTAACAAGTAAGAGTGCTCTGTTCGTATTCATATTTGTGAACATACAGACAAACCTGAGCCCTACCCTATGGAAAATTAGATCCGTAGCTTGTGTTTACTACAAAATGCCAGGTCTTACCATTTAAATTAATGCTTTACACTTTACCCTATGGTTTTTTTATGTTCGGCTAGCGCGGTAGTCGCGGGCGTTACCTCTTGATTCACATACGCGATTACTGGCCCCGAAGTGGGCTGAGGGCCCGTACCAAACCTAGAATGCATTTTGGGCTCTGGGTTGAGAGTTTTGAGAGATCTACCAAGAATTAGGCACCAAAATGTCGATTCCTTATTTTACAAAGCGCTGGGCAGTTGCAGATGAGATGAGAAACAGTTTCCTCCTTTTCCTCATCATAATAGCTATTACAAAAGTCGTTATAGGGCCAAAAGTCTAGCAGCGAGTGCTCCTACTAGCCATTGGCCTGTGATTGCGAGTGATGCAGCGGCACAGTTGGTTTTATCTAATTGTCATAGCTCTATTCCTTATCTGCAAGAAGAAAAGCGGTGGTTCGCAGCCTTGCCAGTTTATTTGCAATGCAGTTGCCCTCGATGTATCTATGTCCTAGGACCCATATTAGTTAAATATCAACATGCTCTGTCATCTCTTGAAGAGATTTGCGGCAGTTGTAGACCGATATCGAATTCGATAATATCGATTGTAGAGACTTGATAGCAGCCTGACTATCTCAGTAGATTGCTACGCTAATTGCGGTGACTTTGACGCTTGGAACACACTGCAGTGGCCGGGGAGTCTAAAAGACTTCCTGATAGGTGGTTCATTGCTGAAAGCGCCACCACCTACGTGGTCGAGCTTTGAACCGTTGGTATATATTCCAATCCGCTCTGGAAGGGATGAGAGTACGGTAGAGGGTGCTGATGTGTTCCTGCGGGCTGCAGTTGTCGGTAATTATGTGATGTTGCGAGCGCTAAAAATCTATGTCCCCACTTTCAGCTAGTATCATTTAAGCACTTGTGCAGGAAAACTTTCTTCTTTCTGTAAATATTTATGTAAGGTTGATCAAGTCTATGGTTAATTATGTCTAAGATTATCGACGACTCACGACTCGGCTTCTCCACGACGCACCCAAAACTTGTCGACTTCACGCCTTGGGAAACATTTAGGACCACCGCAGCTCCACTGATGACGAACTCTGCTCCACTCACTTAGTTCGACTGACTCTTCTTCTTCTCTCATATTTTAGCCGGCGCTGCCACCTGACTGTATTACAATACAACTGCAACATTTATACATATTATATATATAGTTATCTGATTGACTACATTTCTCAAGGCCAATATTTCTCATGTTTTAATAAAACAGGTTAAAACATGTAGGAAAGAATTATCAGCGTTCCGAAGATTTTATACTCTTTTCGAACCTTTAGACAAGTTTCACTCTGCCAACTGTAACACTTTCATTAGCTGTAAAAATTGATATCATATGTATTTAAATTTTGTATTAAAATATTAAATTTCTTCCTGTTGCATGGCAGCTATAAGATATAGTGGTCCAATCAATGTGATGTATGTATGAATAATAAGTATCTGTGCAACGTTTCATTGCGATAGCTTTGAAAACATGGGATTTATGGCCAAAAACGACTTCCAGTTGTATGGCAGCTATAAGATATGGTGGTCCGATCCGATCGGTTCTGACCAATGTGCTGTCCCTTTTAATATGAAGTCTCTGTGCAAAGTTTGATCGCGATAGCTCAAAAACAAAGGGACTAGTTTGCATACATACAGACAGACAGACAGACAGACAGACGGACATCGCTAGATCAATTTGTTTTGTCATTCTAAGCATACTTCGAAAAGAGTATAAATACTGAAGTCGGTAGTGTCCGCCAGGAGATACCCTGAAACCAGTTCTAGGATTCATTAAAAAAAAGAGATCCAAGCAGTCCAAACACTTTTAGCTCTGCTTCTTCACTGAACCTCGCACTATGGGAAATCGACTCATAAACAACTTATATTTATTGTCTGATCTTTATAAAACTTTTTGGGCATAAGATTGGCAATATAATGTTTGAGCAAACGTAATTACTAGGTCATACCTTCAACGATTTTTGTTTTGCTCTTTTGTGGTGATGGGAGGACGGTATCCAACACGTTCCATATTTATAGCCTGAACCCATTAAAAATGGGTAAAAAGGGTATAATGGTTTTGTGTGTAACATGCATAAGGAAACATCCGACAATATAAAACTTGTCTAAATTTATTGTCTAATTTATTTTCCATATGAAAGGAAAAAGTTATCGATGAAATTGGACAACCTTAATCTACTAGAATTTATGTTCCATATTTAAATCTTATAGCGTCTGAGATCCGCGTGCTCATACAGACGGATGAACGGAGAGGGAGATAAACATGAAATGCTTCCATATGCCTGAACAACTTTAAAATACCAGTTTTATATATTTTTATTAGGGTATACAAAGATAAAAGCTTAATTTATATTCCCGCTAATAAGTCTTATCGTTTTGATCCGTAATAAGCATACCGTTTCAAAAGCTCAAAATAATGTGAATATGATTAATTATATTGTTGGTTATTTGAAGTGCTCGGTAGTTCCTCAATAATGTTCTGTTGAATTATTGAGTGAGCAAACAGCCGCCCTCAGAGACCTTCATATAAATTGCTCTTTCTTAAACAGTAGCAGTTTTCCTTTTACCGATTGCAGTTGCATTTCAGATCATTAAATGCAATTAGTGGTTTCTCTTTTACTTTGGCCTGGCCGTAAGGCAATAACTAGGCCGGTCAAGCCAACATGCTAACTGAATTATTCATAGTCAGCCCGAGCAAAGGCATAAAATATAGAGTACTCTCACTTACACATATATGCATATAAATACATCAGTTTTACTATTGTCGGTTGAAGTTCTCTCAGGACAAAATTAATTTCCTAGCAATGATGAAATCTAGGACAAAATGTTCGCGAAGCGAAATCGTTGACAGTTGGCATACAAGCAGTAGTCGAGTCTTCTTCTAGCTGTGTGTATGCTCTATTATATAGCAAGTAATATTTCGCTAATTTAGAGTGATAGACTAGCAGGATACTTTTATTTAATTAAATGAAAGCTTTTCAAATATTTGTAGAAACCCTTTGGAATTATATCATTTTTATAAAATAATCTTTGCAATGTTGTAATTAATTGATACCCTTAATATCCTTGATATACGATTCCGAATTTTATGATGTAAATTTTTGTTGTTCATAAATTAAATTAAAAGTCAGAAATTGTGGGGCTTGAATTTGCTTTCGTCCCTTGATTTTTACCTCGTTAAGATTTTTTTATTGGATTTCGATTCCCCAATAATCCCCAACAGTGTTTAAAGTTTGGTTATCTCGAAAAACTTGATTCATGTGTGCTTTTCCATATTGAATTTTTATTTTATGCATATTAAGGTTAATCTTAATCGAAATTAATTTTTAAAATATTTGGCAATAAAAATATGTACAATAATAATTACTATAATACATATGTAAGTACATATGTTCAAGACATCCAAGGTGAACTAACTTCTGATACCATGTGGGGTATTCTCTTAATACCAGTCATTCTTTATTTTATGTTGTGGACTTAAATTAAATTAAAATTAGTTAACACTACGATTTTAAAAATTATGTCATTGTTTTAAGCTTTTACATACAAACTCTTATATACATTTAAACAGACAAGTTGTTCGCTGTAATGGTTGCAGTTCACCTACAACAACTCAAGTGGTGCGTTCAGGACTTCGACTGGTGAAAAGTGACCACTCACTAAGTCACCTCTACCGTGTTTAGCCTACATTTATTTTGAAAAAACTTACGACTTGACTTCGACTCGTACCCCGACCAACGAGCGTTTGCATTATATGCGTTTTGCTACTGAGCTATCCCGCCCATAAATTCTAAAATAGCAGCCGAGACAGTAAATTTTATTTCCCTAAAATTTTTGATCCGGGATTATTATAAGAAGCTTAGAACTTGAATCCAGTATTTAAATGTTATTTGCCTTTGTTAATGTTGGCATGTCATTCAATACAGATATAGGCCTAATTTAAGAATAATATCCTGAATATATAACTCAAATTTTAAAGTACGCTTTCGGATAAATCAAGTATTTTATACTTGCATTTTAGAATGACTTTTGCACACTGATGTGTTCTGCGAATAGTTTGTCTTTAAAATTATTAATGCATATCAAGTCCATCTTATCCGTTTAGTAAAATTTTTTTTGAACAGGGTACTAAAAATGTTTGCTACTATGTACACCTTGCGCATAGTCCTAGATTGGAAATGAAATCATTTGTCAGATGCAGATTGCTGTTACACATATGCAAAGTGTTTCTTGCCCTAGATGTGCCAAAAAGGACTCAGATAGTTCGGGGACACTAGAAACGAATGGTGGGTCGTAACGGTGTAGCAATTGTTGGCATTCACACATTTATGGACTGTTAGCTTTCTTAGGCCATGTTTTAATTAAACTAAAATACCTGGCAAACTAAAACTACTTTCTTTTATCATGCAGACAGTGCGCACACACGGTGTGTGTACATTTTTTACACGTTTGAAAACAATTTTAAATTCATTATACCCTGATCCCATTAAAAATGGGTAAAAGGGTATAATGAAGTTGTGCAAAAGTATGTAACAGGCATAAGGAAGCATCTCCGACCATATAAAGTATATATATTATTGATCAGTACTCGTACCGTTTAAAAGTTATCGATAAATGTCGATTTCAGACTAGAGTTTTTGGGACATAACTTCAAAGTTATAAGAGCTAGAGGCCCCAAATTTGGCATGTATAATCTCGAATAGCATACACATGTAAAAAATATTTAACTTTTTGGATACCACCCCCCAAACCCCCCAAAAGATCAAATAACGCATTTTTGAGGGTACGACCTTGCAATTTGGTTTGGTCACACATATTATTGAGATTTGTTTGCCCCAAAAATAAGATCGGACAATAAACACAGAAGTTATTTAAGATTTAACTTTCCATTGTGTGGGGCTCGGTGAAAAGCAAGGTAACTGCTTAAACCTGCTTAAAACTGCTTGTACTGCAGCATGTGTGTGTTTATATTAGTATGAATGATTGTAAGGACTGGGTTCAGGGTATCTCGTAGTCGGGCACTCACGACTAGAGCACTCTTACTTGTTATACCCTGAACCCATTAAAAATGGGTAAAAAGGGTATATAAAGTTGTGCAAAAGTATGTAACAGGCATAAGGAAGCATCTCCGACCATATAAAGTATATATATTATTGATCAGTATCAGCAGCCGAGTCGATCTAGCCATGTCCGTCTGTCTGTCCGTCTGTCTGTCTGTATGAACACACAGATATCAGAGACTACAAGAGCTTGAGACTTCATATTTGGAACATAAGTTCTCCTAATCCCGGGACAGATCAAGTTTATTTCATTTTATCTATAACTCGTACCGTTTAAAAGTTATCGATAAATTTTGATTTCAGACTTACTTTTTTGGGACATAACTTCAAAGTTATAAGAGCTAGAGGCCCCAAATTTGGCATGTATGATCTCGAATAGCATACACATATAACATATATTTCACTTTTTGGATACCACCCCCCAAACCCCCCAATAGTTCAAAAAACGCATTTTTGAAGGTACGACCTTGCAATTTGGTTTGGTCACACATATTATTGACAATTGTTTGCCCCAAAAATTGTAATAAGATCGAACAATGAACACAGAAGCTATTTAAGATTTAACTTTCCATTGTGTGGGGCTCAGCGAAAAAGCAAGCTAACCGCTTGCACTGCTTGTACTGCTTGTAGTGCAGCATATGTGTGTTTAGATTAGTATGAATGATTGTAAGGACTGGGTTCAGGGTATCTCGTAGTCGGGCACTCCCGACTAGAGCACTCTTACTTGTTTTATCCTGAAGTTGTTATGCAAACTAGTCCCTAATTTTTATGCCCTGAACCCATTAAAAATGGGTAAAAGGGTAGATTGAATCTGTGCACAAGTATGTAACAGGCATAAGGAAGCATCTCCGACCATATGAAGTATATATATTCTTGATCAGCATCTACAGCCGAGTCGATTCAGAAATGTTCGTCTGTCTGTCGGTCTGTATGAGCACGTGGATATCAGAGAGTACAAGAGCTAGACACTTCATATTTGGATTATAAGTTCTTGTAATCCTGGGACAGATCAAGTTTAATTCATTTTATCAATAACGCGTCCCGTTCAAAACTTGTCGATAAATTTAAATTTCCAATTTTTAATGGTAATTGCTGCATTCACTGCGGTTAAGGTGACTACCCAACATATTGCAATTGTCGGCCAAGTAACATGTTTGAGTTGTTCCTAACAATGACACTGGCCTAAAGTGGAAACTAACAAAGTCAAAGGACATTATTAATCCCCTTTTCAAGTTTAAGTAAAATTTTAGCCAGTTAGTTAAACTCTCTTAACTTGTATGCAGTTGCTCAAAATGTGGAAAGCTGTCAATCAAATTTATTATATTTAGTTATTCTTCGTTGATTTAGTCTGGCTTAAAATTCTCTTGATTTTCCTTTCAAGCTGTGAAAGCTTTCTGAATGCTATTAGCATTCAGAGTTCTAAGAAACTCTAAAATGCACTGATTTTATTTATTCGGTTCAATTAGTTTCGCTGAGAGCTGATCATAGACTAATTTGTCTTTGAAGCTGCTTTAAAGCTATTTACTTTCAGAGAGCACTAAGAAGTTTCTTAAAAGCTGTCAGCGCTTAAGCTTTTTAAGTTACTTAACCTTTCAACATTTACAGCTGCTGCTGTTGGAGTTTTAGGTGTTCTGAACTTAACACGCAACATGAGGTGGTCCCATCAAAAAGTGGCACACACACAATCACACGCACATATGAAACGGAAATAAACCAGCGGCAGGCACAATTATAATTATCATGAAATTGAGTTACGTTGTCAGCTACCCCCGAGCACCACAGGGCGTATAAGTAGTAACAACAACTCAGCTATAAATACACACATGTGTTTGCTAGATATTTATGCACATTTATTATTATTACTACTATATGTATATGTACATAACTACTTATAAATACTATATATATAATTATTGTTGGTTCTGCTAAATATTAACATGTAAAAATATCTTATATCTATTTTTTTCTTTTTGGCTTCAAAACTTTGTGAAAAGAATCTTTTGTGCAGAAGAATTTTAAGCGGCAAGCGAAAATTCGTTCTGCTAGGCTTTGGGCCATAAGTTTGGGGACTAAAATGGTAGCTCTGACAATAGTAAATTAATTAAAAGAGCTCTGCTTATATACGAGTATAATTTCATGTCACACGTGTGAGGTAACGTCATTATAAGACACGTGCCAGCTTATTAATTCGTAGCCTAAACATGTATTTCATCATGTCAACTGATCTATTTAAAATTTTCATAATTATATTTGATACCGGGGATATTCTTACAATATTGCGTTTGTGCAATACCCGTCAGGCCGTTTGTCTGTCCGTCTGTATAAATGCAAGTATTTTCGAAGCTATTACGCCCACTGGGAGGCAGAAATATCGATAGCATATCGATACACCATAAATCTCAAATCGATAAAACGTGAATATTTCCTACCATTTTGAGGCTAGTCATCAAATTTGTCAGGTATATTGTTGGTGACCTACCCAAAAAATGGGTCCTAGTTTTTCCACTTGTTTTCAGCTGTTCTTACAGACTGCAACGTTCTTAATTGTTGTTATTGTCTTTTGGTGCTTGTATATTGTTTTCTATAATTAAAAACAAAACATTCCAAATATGTTTAGTTTCTAAGATGTAATAGAAAAATTAATAAATACATTCTTAAATTAGTGCTTTTCGTTTAAGTTTCTAACCGATAAAGACGCTATAATTACTGGAAAATTATAATTTAATCTTATTATTATTATTAACAAATAAATATAATAGACGGTCGAACATAGCAACCAACTATTACATTTCCTTTGCATTCATTAGCATTCCATCCCTTTTAACTTCACCTCTTTTTCCATTCGCTCACACATCACGATCACTTTTTGTTACATTTGGTGAGCATTTATGTGCCGTCGTTTAGTTTTTGTGTTTGCTGGATGCAAGCAAATGTCCAAAATAACCACGCTTGGCTATGCCACAGTAGGGGCACGTAAGCGATAATTAATTGAAAACGTCAAGAGTAGGGACAGTTGTGATTGCCAACCTGTTATCAATCGTAAATATGCAGCCATCTAAGTGTGGGGCTGTCCATCAAGTTGAGGCATTTGGTATTTATGATATGCAAGATGTCAAGGGCGACAGTTAAGCGACGCTTGACGACTGGCTGTGTATCGACACGGTGGCATGCAACATGTTGCACACCGCGACAAGTGTTCCTTCTACGACTTCTTAGCCACATTACGTGTAATCCTTGAACGTGGCACCGACTAGTAGGCATCCAAGTGCTTTTCATAAAGGACGACAAGAAATGACAACTTTAGTGGCATTCAACTTAATTGCACAGGTTTCTGTGTGTGTGTGGGTGGGTGCACCGTTGCGTATGAACAACTTTTGAATAATTAACTCACGTCAATGGCACTCGCGCCGCTCTTGTTGCACCTTTCGCGCGCTCTTCCTTTCTCTCTGTGTTTGCGGCACATTCTCCTGCCTACCACTTAATGTGGAATGTTATAAAGTAAAAGTGCGCTGTAAGAACATTTGATATGCATAAATTAAAATGCAATGCTGCACCTACAGACCACTAACACCCTCCTCTATCCTTCTCAGCTCTTTCACCCTTTTATTACTACGGGCATTTCGCGATGCTCTTAATGGAAGCTGCTTTCTGTGTGTGTGTATTGGCTGTTACTGCATGCATGTGTGTATAGCTGTGTAATGGCATTTTATAAAATACTCACTGACTTCATAGCTACCATAAATAATTGCATTTTTGGCCTCTGACACTCTGCCAATAAATTTGGCAACAAAACTGCACTTTCATTAACACACACATGAAATAAAACACACACACGTGAGACAGTTTATAGACTTTGATAGGCAAAGCTTAAAATGGTTGGTAAGATCGACATTGAAGTTTTATAAAGAAAAATATTCGGCAGCCAACAAACACTAAACTTTCAATGGCAATATTGTATAAAACGATTGAAAAAAAATAATTATTTAAACGATAATAAAAAAATAACAGTTTTGAAAGCCACGAATAATAAAATAAATAATATTATGTATTCATACGTACCATAAAATTCTCTCTATTTGCGACATCCCATTCCTACTATGTACGAAAATGTTGTAGGGCCGTTCATAGATATGTTTCATATAGTTTTATGTCTTATACAAAGTGCCTCATAAGCCATTTAAGTTTTTCCCATCGATTGATAAATTTGTACATCACTTTGAATGCCGATGGCAAATATTTGTGAAGGGTGGCAACAAATAGATATTATTTTTATTATTATTCGAGATTAGACATACTAAATTGGATGCTTCTTGTTCTTTATAAGTTATGGCAAAAAAACACTGATCTGAATTCGAAATGTACCGATACATTTCAAACGATACGAGTTATCGATATAATAATACAAGCAACTTTTATAATGATACTCAAACCAGGAAAACTAATGAACACAACATAATCATATATATCTATCTATCTACCAAAACTTTTCGAAAAGTTTCCGAGACAAAATTTAGCTGAGCGATAAGAACCCAATTCGTGACTTCCAATTTGGTTTAAGAAACTCACATGGTACAGAAGAAGAGCTACACCGTGTTACATTTGTTATACTAAGTACTTTGGAGACACGGACATACTGCAGTGAAGCTTTCCTTGATGTCAAACAGGCGTTCAACAGAGTATGGCATTATGGCATTAGCGAAACACTTAGTACTCTAAGTCCATACTAGTTCCATAGTCGTAAACTTTACAATATTTACGCTAGTGACATGCCAACATAAATACTTCGCACAAACATAAACTACCAAACAAACTACCAAACTCTGAAAATATTACATTATCTCACATACACATTATACTACAACCCGAAAAATGTTCACAAATACACTTCATAACAAGTAAGAGTGCTCTATTCGGGAGTGCCCGACTACGAGATACCCTGAACCAAGTCCTTACAATCCTGCATACTAATCTTAACACACACATGCTGCAGTTCAAGCAGTGCAAGCGGTTTAAGCAGTTAGCTTGCTTTTCACCGAGCCCCACACAATGGAAAGTAAAATCTTAAAAAACTTCTGTGTTTATTGTCCGATCTTTCTGAAATTTTTAGGACATAACATTGGCTATAAAATGTGTGACCAAACCAAATTGCAAGGTCGTACCTTCAAAAATGAGTTTTTTTAAATTTGGGGGAAATTGGGGGTGGTATCCAAAAAGTGAAAATTTTTTTACATGTGTATGCTATTCGAGATTATACATGCCAAATTAGGGGCCTCTAGCTCTTATAACTTGTAAGTTATAGCCCAAAAATGCTAGTCTGAAATCGAAATTTAACGATAACTTTTGAATGGTCGTTATTATCGATAAAATGAAATAAACTTGATCTGTCCCGGCACTACGAGAACTTATATTCCAAATATGAAGTCTCTAGCTCTTGTAGTCTCTGATATCCGCGTGTTCATACAGACGGACGGACAGACGGACAGACGGACAGACAGACAGACGGACATGGCTAAATCGACTCGGCTGTTGATACTGATGAAGAATATATATACTTTATATAGTTGGAGATGCTTACTTAAGCCTGTTACATACTTTTGCACAAAACCATAATACCCTTTTTACCCATTTTTAATGGGTTCAGGGTATAAAAAACACAAGTCCTGACCTGACATTACTCTAAACGGAACCACTCTACAAATTAAATTTTTTGCACAAATGCATAGTGCTCATTCTTGACAAGCCACATTTAAAACTCAAATTGCCGAACTCCTCAAACCAATCTACACCATAGAACGCAAATTCATTGGCTCAATAAACTCACATCCAAATTAAGACTCTCATCCAATTTTCTTTCATACAAATCCATGATACTCCCCTCTTGCACATACGGCATTGCCATTTGGGGGTGGCCGGAATATCCCACATTAAGAGACAACAACAAAAACTCAATTAAATAATCTGACTTATATAAGGGAACCCTCCACTTGTTGGTAGCCCAATTACACATAGACCCCCTAACATTAAATCAATCATGGACATAATTAACTCATTTTCAAGCAAACATCTGGACAATCTAGGAAAATTACTCACATCAAATGATTTTCCAGATAAAGACTTAAATGTTCACACCCATAAATTCTTCATACACGAACCACTATTCCAAAAAACAATACGCACTGCCAAAATTGACCGACATAATATTTAAGTAGCCATGAACACTCTAAGCGCACAAAACTCTTTTTAACAAACACCCCACATTAGCCACACCTAGTTAAAAAATCCCCTCCTATACCACCAATTCAATGTTAAAGTATCATTAAAACTTCGAAAAAACACTAAAATCCATCGTTCAAAATTAAAGTTTGTAAACCACCTTCATTGCACACGTCTCTCCAGCGATTTATGTTTACACAAATATTTCCCATTTCAGATATACTTGTAATATTATGGTCTGACGATGATACTGATCCTTTGCTTCACTTTAATACTCTATGTCAGGGTATCGAAAACATTTTTTGGCTGGAAACTAAAACCAAACTTTGTAAGCAATAATCTGTCGAAAGAGGTTTTAGGAAATCAATTTATTCACAAAAACGTAAAGCAAAATTCATGTCGAAAACTTCTCAAAGTGCCGTTGCGTTCAAATATGCAGCACAAGTTTCAACACTTGGGTCTGGATACACATGCGGCAGCTGTTTCTAAACTATTGCCACAAACTGCTGTTGCTGTTTGCTGTTAGCTCGAATTTCAAGTTTGATGAACCCCAAATGCATCATTCGCTTGCCAACTCAGCTCTGCCAAATGTCGCAGTGCTGACCCATTGACATTGCTATTGATATTTCTTGTTTTGATTTTCTAGCTTTCTGCTTGTTGCTCGTTGCACTCAAACCGTATACAAGAGGCGGAACAAATTGTAATCGATATTATTGATTTAAAGATGGTTAACCGTTCTGGCCTTACATATTGCCAGTATATTTGCATGCATATTGCGACTGCAATTGTGAATTATTTGTCCCGTTTGTCATTGGCATGATTGGCCAATCAGTTGGCCCAGGTGCTCTTCGTGGCATGTATATGATTGCAATTACCCGCAGTATATATATATTTATATATACACCTCTGAATATGTCTGTTTGTACGTGGCTAATTCGGCGAACAACGCTTTGATGGCATCATTACAGATTACTAAGGAAGGCAGCCATTAAACTGCTGATAATCACAAGGAATCAATCACAGAAATGTCTCAACAATATTTGTAATGTCCCTCATACACATACAATATACAAAACTGCTACGCAGTGCTTCTTTTGTACAATGTTAGTCAGTGTGAATAATTTACACTAAATACAATAAAATCATTTTGCTCAAGGCATTAAAGATTTGCATAGAAATGAAAGCTTCGCAACCGGAATTGTGCCACAAAAATAATAATAATAAAAAAAAAAAAACGGTTGATGAGCTTCTGTTTTGTAGGCTCTGGGGGTGTAAGGGTGGTTGTTTTCAGCCCGCGGATGTAAATAATAAAAAGCACATTAAAGAGCATTTTCTTTCATTTCGAAGCGAAAGCGACACAATTTCCAGTTCCACTCGTACTAGGGCTCACAAATACCAACACACAACCACAAAGGACGCCCGAAAAGTATACTATAGTTGTGGTTGCTTGCTGCAATGTCGACGTCGGCCGGCGACGCTTTGACACTCGGGCAGCCGCATTACTGTGGCGGCAGCCCACTTACGGCACTTTGAACTTAATCGGACATGCGATTTTTTCAAGCACTTTACTATAACATAAGTTACGAGTGCTACACAATATGCAATAGGAGAAAGCTTGCAGAGATAGACTTTTGGAGAAGTATTTTGCATTTTTAGGAATAAAATATAATATGAGCAATAATTTATTACAATCATGGAATAAATTTGATTCATGTTTTATTGGAAGCTAGAGAACTAACTTTAGAATTTGCTAATAAACTTGAGTTTATATATGAGAGAAAAATACATTTTAAAATGTTTAAATGGACTTTAGAAGTGGACAGCGGAAGTAAAATTGTAAAACCGAGAATTGTAAATCATTATCGAAATGTCAAAAATATAATTTATTTATTTATTATTATTATTATGAGCTTTTAAAATGAATTAGAATCATAAGCAATTAAAACATTTTGAAACAACACAGAAAAGCTTCATGTTTTAATTGAATTTTAAGCGTTAAGCTTGAATTGAAATTTTAATAAATATATAATTGCAGATATGCACGAACTATCTGGATAAAGCATAAATTAAAAATTCCAGCAAAAGTAGCATGTACATGGAAACTGAAGCAGTCTCTAGAGCATAAAAGCTTCGTTATTTTCCATTTACTTGGGGCCTTCTTATTTTTATACCCTGAACCCATTATAAATGGGTAAAAAGAGTATAATGGTTTTGTGCAAAAATATGTAACAGGCATAAGGAAGCATCTCCGACCATATAAAGTATATATATTCTTGATCAGTATCAACAGCCGAGTCAATATAGCCATGTCCGTCTGTCCGTCCGTCTGTCGGTCCATCTGTATGAACACGCAGATGTCAGAGACTATAAAAGCTAGAGAATATTTGGAATATAAATTCTCGTAGTCCCGGAACAATACAAGTTTGTTTCATTATATCGATAACTCGTCTTATTCAAAAGTTACCGATAAGTTTCGACTTTAGACCAGTGTTTTTGTTCCATAATTTGATAAGAGCTAGAGGCCCCAAATTTGGCATGTATAATCTCGAATATCATACACATATTACAAATATTGGACTTTTTGGATACCACCCCGCAATCCCTCCAAAAGTTGTTAAAACGCATTTTTGAAGTTATGACCTTGCAATTTGGTTTGGTTACACATTTTATAGCCAATGTTATGTCCTAAAAATTTGAGAAAGATCGGACCGTAAACACAGAAGTTATTTCAGATTTTACACACTGATAGATTAGTATGAATGTAAAGACTGGGTTCAGGGTATCTCCTAGTCGGGCACTCCCGACTAGAGCACTCTTACTTGTTTTTATATTTGCTGTTTGTCTGTGTGTGTGCTTTTCTTGTTTTGCGGCCGGACTGTAGCGCTGCTGTTGCTGCCCACGTTTGTGGCTAAAATGTAGCAGCAACTACTTGCAGCACCGGCTGCCACTTTTTTATGCCTTTCATTTTCATGTCCAATTTCGCATTTGGCGCACGCTGAGCCTAAAAGACTGCACTTGAAAATTTTATAGGCGTTGCAGTAGTTTCCCCACACCCGTCCCTGGAGTACTGGGATACCGAAATGACAGAGAGCTTTTGAGTTACTGCCAACTTGGCTGACTGCGTTGTGGCCTTTATGAAGACCAATTTTATGATGACTCGGGTGTGCCTTGTTTGGGCACCGTGTCTCATGCTTGCCCCATGTGGCGCTACCTCGTGAGTCTGACTTAAATGAAAAGTGAAATGTAATCCGGTGCCTGCCAAGTGCCATGTTTATTTGCCTGCCAGCGAGCCAGTATTCGGGCCAATGTGCCAATTGGGTTTAATTTGTTGAATGTCTTTTGACAGATTGCAAAATTAACTGGTCGCACACTCGACTGCATCGCCGTAGCAAATGATATGTACTCAGGGCCTGTTGTTCACAATTCCGATGAGAACACACACACACACATTGACGGAATCTCAGCCTGTGTATACGTTATGTTATTGAATGAATTTCAGAAACGTGTCTGAAAGAAGATCATAAAAGCAGTCAGCCAATTTACACTAGCTGGTTAGGGACACGGGCGAAAAACAGTCTTAAAGTTTAGTTACATTTTTGCTGCTTTAAATTCATTAAAACTTTAAAAAGCTTTTTAATAACGTTGGCCAAAACCAAAGAAATTATTTAGACACTGCTTTAACAAATTTCGAATGTTTGCAATTATTCTATGAATATGGTCTTAAGCTTTGAAGTGCTTTCAAAGCTGTTGAAATTGGAATTGGCCTACTTAATTACAAAATCAAAATTTAAATGCAAGTTTATGTCCAAGTATAATTGGAGCTTTCCACATAGCTTGTATGTTTGCATATGCAGAGGATTTGATTGCAAGAATTAATTTGAAAAATCTGATTATATTCATTCAAATGTGTTTCTTTAAAGGTTATTTGAGTATTTGCTTATTCAACCGCATACATGCGTAGAGGAAGATAGAGTGAGGGAATCTGGCAAACTTAGCTGTTGACAAACTTAGCTTGTGGCTTCATTAATTTTTAAACAGCCCGGCTAGTTGTAATCAGTGACATGCCGCATTTTTGCCGAAACTTAACTTAAGCCGATTAAAGTCAACGCGGGTTATTTTATTTTATTTTTTCTCAGCTGAAGTAGATTTTTTAAGCAAAACAGCTGCTGAGTTCGGCTTATAGATTGCCAGTCCATTAAGCTGTTTTCCATGCGAAACATATAATATATTTTCATGCCCGGAAAATCGATTTTGAAAGTATTTATATATATATAAAATCATTTTGATCAAGCAATTTTAGCGGTTAATGTGGACTTTCGTTTTACGACTACTTCAATTGTAATTTTATGTTATTAATATGCAACTCGCGAGGACCATTTTAGTTAAATTGAACAATTATTATCGACAGTTAATTGCCAGAGATTTTCTTTGGTTTCTTGATAATCATAATCGAATACGTTTGTGTAAGGTTTTTAAGAGAATCTGCAATCAATCAACAGTATTTACAGAAAACCAAGGTTTAAGATGAGATTTGAATCATTTTGCAACTGAATTTATCTAGAAACTATTTTGATTTTGCAAGATTCTTAATAATACTCTGATACCATTGAAAGAGCTGCTGAAAACAGCTGGAATATTCTTGCTGTTGTATGGGTGAGGGCGTTAGTGGACGTGTTCTTAATGGTCAGCACCAGCCTAAATTCATAATTTGGTGACTCTAGCTTCAAAATAATGGGAAATTTACTGATTTCAGATTCGTAGCACTAAAATGTTAACACTTTATTTGGAGCCGGTAACAATCAGTAAATAGTCGAAGCTTCGCGTCTCTATCTTCAATAGCGTCGATAAAAGTTACATACAGACAGACGGACCCCGACGGACATTGTAAGAACTTAATATACTATGAATACTTCGGTATCAGAATAGAAAAACGGTCTCGGAACTTGGGTCCTGGGATTCGAACTGGGTCATTACTTTTTGAGTTATAGCGACGGTTTCATATAAAATATTCGTAGCAATTATTTTTCGGAGATAGTCCTATTTTGTCGGGCATTATCTATTTATACTCTGATACCGAAGGTACTCATAGTATATTGGTTTTGTCGAATGTCCGTCAGGCCGTCCGTCTGTCCGTCTGTCCGTCTGTCCGTCTGTCCGTCTGTCCGTCTGTCCGTCTGTCCGTCTGTCTGTCTGGATGAACGCGCGTATTTCCGAAACGATATTAGATAGACTCTTGAAATCTTTTGCGTTATGATTATAGCTATCTGCTTCAGATCAAGTTTATTCCAAATTTATGCCACGCCCACTGGGAGGCTGGCAAATCGATAACATGTCGATACACCTCAAATCACAAATCGATTAAACGTGAATAACTCCCACAATTTTGAAGCTAGAGTAATCAAATTTGGTAGGTATATTGCTGGTGACCTCCCGAAAAAATTGGATCCTAGGTTAATCGGCCACGCCCATTATTACGCCCACCAGCCCCCCTCCAAAATTAATTTGAAATGCTTATATCTCCCGCAGTTTTAGAGCTAAAGTCACCATATTTGGAATATATATTACTGGTGACGTCCTCTACAGATTACAGAAACAAAATTTTGACCACGCCCACTCCCGCCCCCGTAATCGCGAAAATCGATATACATGAATGCACAATTCGATAACACGTGTATATTTCCCGCAATTTTGAAGCTAGAGTCCCCAAATTTGGAATTTAGACTAGGGCTGACCAGCCCAAAAGATTGCGTCCTGGATTTTCCGGCCACGCCCACTAGAACGCCCCCCAGCCACCCCGCCCCCACGAAACACGGAAGCCTATATCTCGCACAGCTTAAGAGCTAGGGCCACCAAACTTTGAGGGTAGACTTCTGGCCAAGTCCTCTAAAGATCGGACAAAAAATTTTGGGGCCACGCCCCGCCCGCCCCCAAAAATCGCGAAAATGTATATCTTCCACAGTTTTAAAGCTAGAGTCACCAAAATTGGAGGATAGACTTATTGTCAGCCCCCCTAAAGATCGGCAAAAAATTTTGGGGCCCCGCCCCCTCCCGCCCCCAAAAATCGCGAAAATTTATATCTTTCACAGTTTCAGAGCTAGAGTCATTAAACTTGGAAGATAGAATTCTGGTCAGCCCCTCTAAATATCGGTAAAAAAAATTTGGGGCCACGCCCCCTCCCGCCCCCAAAAATCGCGAAAATTTATATCTTCCACAGTTTTAGAGCTAGAGTCAAGAAATTTGTAAGATAGACTTCTTGTCACTCCCTCTAAAGATCGGCCAAATTTTTTGGGGCCACGCCCCTCCCGCCCCCAAAAATCGCGAAAGCTTATATCTTCCACAGTTTTAGAGCTAGAGTCACCAAAATTGGTAGATAGACTTCTGGTCACCCCCTCTTAAGATCGACCATGCCCCTTCCGTTCCCAAAAACTTGGAATGCCGATTTCGGGTCACCCAAACACCAGCAAAAATTTTCTGTTCACTTGCTTTCAGCTGTTCTTAAAATGGTATCAGAGTATTACGCAGTCGGCTCCGCCCGACTGCAACGTTCTCACTTGTTTGATGTTGGTTCTTTCGAAAACTTTAGCAATGTTGCTTGAAATGTTTTAAAGATCAACTTTTATGAGTACGCTTAACCTCAAAAATCAGGTCTTTTTGAATTTTTGTATTCGATGGAGCTGTTTAAAACGCTTTTCAATGTTTCATTTGAGCTGAACAGAGTTACAAATGTTGAAAATTGAATCCAATTAGCTAAGAAATCTTTAGGGTCAACAACGTACTTTTGTTTGATGCTAATTGTGCTGCCTATTGTTGTTGTCGCTGTTGCTGCTGCTGGTGTAGTTGTTGATTATAACCAAAACATTGCACAATTTCAGTCAATACTCGGTGCTTTTGCCGTATTACCATAATCCAGTGACTTATGTTTGTTTGTTCGTTCATTTCCATAAGCTTCACACTGTCGAGAGGCTGCACCGCTAACGGATGTCAAAAGCATCATCAGCACTCAAATGTATCGCTTTAATGATTTTCGTATACCCTTTGATAGGAAGTGGCCATGAATCCGTCGTTTGGGAACTGGTTGAGAGTATTTTTCTGTTTTTATAATCTGAGAGTTTTGCAGTATGTTACTATAGAAATTGGTAAGATTTCAGATGTGCTTTGAAGTTTTGTGATTTGGATATTGCAAAGACCATACAATTTAGGCTTCGTAAATTTTGTATTTTGCATGAAGAACTTTAAAATTGTCTAAACAGCTCCCACATAGTATACCTACACATAAATACACATAAACCAACAAACGGTGCAAGCTGTGGGCCACTCTCAATGCAATTGATGTGCATTTTCTTCTTCTTTGCAGAGCCCCACACTACAGGAAACTCAATCTTAAATAGCTGTAGCTCTTAAGAGTTTCAAATTATGGCCTATAAACGATGGTCTGAAATCAAAATTAATCTATATATATATATGTATGTGTGCCTTTTATTAGCTTAAAAATTAGAAGTTAGAGTTAAAATCACTTAACATTACCAAAGTTCTCAAATATTTCTTAAAATATTCAGTGCACATAAATATCGCTGGCATCAGCATTTTTTTTTAAATTTATATTTTGTGTTGTAGATACTGAAGTTTATATTTTATTTGGATATATGCCGCTAGAATAAGCGACACCTTATGCCCTTCAACTTGATTTCGCGTATCTTGCTGTCTTGTACACTAGTTTATATATTTCAATTTGCCCATGACTTAAAAAAAAAATAGAAGCCAAGTGCAGATATTCGCATTACATACATACGTACTTGGGGTTTATGGATTTTAATGGGTGCTGCAATTACTGCAGGTTGCCTAAAAATAGCAAATGCTGTTGAGCAGGCTGGCAGGCAGCAGCAGAAAACTTGGCTAAAAACAAGAAAGCCGCATTTTCAATGACTTACTAAATATGTAAATGAATGAAACCAAGCCAAAAATGTTGCCTCCAGCGGGGAGCAAGTGCGCGAATTTCCTTTGAACTATTCTCGTATGCATATTGAGTGCTGGTATTTGTTCGCTTTCATTTTGGAATGCAGCCAGTTGAAGGTGGGCACTAACAAATGGCAATGCGTCTACACCCACTGCATCCCCAGTTGATCGTCAGGTGGTGCAAGTGCAGCTAACAATGCACTCGAGCTTTGTCGCTGACACTTCACACAGCCGCAACAATAACAACAGCCGCAACTAATAACTAACAGGCGCGACTCTGGTGCAATATAATATAACAAGCACTTGAATACGTGTGGTGCGTTTGCAACTGCATTGTATTGTGCATGTAACTAAATGGCAGCAATAAATGTGACCGCGATGCGTATACGTCATGTGTTGCCGCAGCTAAAGTGCACATTTTTAATTTCCTGCGCCAATTTATTCTAATTGCAAATAGTTTTTTCTTACACACATTCGCTTTTATATTTGATTCCTGTCATTTTTAATTAATTGTGAATGCATTTTGTTGTAAATTTATTGAAACGCAGCTCATTAAAATTGCAAAAAATTAGCAACCAAATATGCCATGATTTTTTCACTGTATTTTGTTTTTGCACTGAATTTGTTTGTCAGCAGTTCCATTCTTTATTTGCGCAATGGCAATTACAGCGAACATATTTTTTAAGCATTGATGGTTTCTCTGCCATAGTTAATTAGTGGTGTTACACAAATGACACTTTGTAACAAATTTAGCCTATGTTCCGAAAACCATAAACAAAAATTTCTGGGGAAAGTTCTAAAGGTTCGCTTTATTTGTATACTCTTTTCGATTAAAATTGTGTATTAATTTTGTATTGAAGATTGTAATGCAAAACACAAAGCGTCGCATACCCAAAAATTTACATCTAAAATGTTTGGAAGGTCAACAAAATCTGCGACCATATTAGGAAATATTTTCTTGATCAGTATCAACAGCCAAATCGATATAGCCATGTGCATCTGTCTGTCTGTCCGGAGGAGAGTATCAGACACTATAAGAGCTAGAGACCTTTCTCTATTTACTTGATATGGTTGGAGATGCCTGTTACATACCTTTTCACAACTTCATTGTACCGTTTTTACCCACTTTTAATGGATTCAGGGTATAAAAAAGATAATGAATGATGTCGCAAGCGGGACTTAAACCTGTGTACTTTTGCGCAGCGCATCACTCCACCATTTATGCCACCGAACCGTTTTGATGTTCGATGACAAACTCGCTTGAAGAACAGTCTGTTAAAACTAACTTGCACTTGGCTTTATATGTCAAAAATAACTTTTGAACTGGAAGAGCTATCGATAAAATTAAACAAACTCAATCTAACCAGGCACTACGAAACATGCAGTCTCTAGATTGTATAGTCTTTGCGTGCTCATGCAGATGGACGGACAGAAAGACAGACATACGGACGGACAGACTGATACTTATCAAGAATTTATATACTTTATGATTTATGCCTGTTACATACTTTGCATAAATTCATTTTACGCTTTTGACCAATTTTTAATGGGCTCTGGTTGTAAAAAATATAACAAAAATAAATCCTAAGCCACTTAAAAGGCATAGCCTCATAAGTCCACTAAAAATGTAACATCCTTTTCAGTTTTTATGCATGCTAAGTTCTTTTATTAACTTATATATAAACACAAATTAGTAATTACAGTCCTAGGTTTTGTTTTGTTTATAATTGGTTGCAAATTAAAATGAGGGTGTGCGCCCCAGCGGAATAAACTGAAATTTATGGTTTTTTCTGCTCTCGACGAATTTAGGTAAGGCTTACAGACTGGAGGCCACAGGGCCAAAGGCTAGTTTATGCCTGGGTCAGCTTCAAACTGCAGCCACAGTCGACAAAACATACATTTCACTCTAGTTTCAGGTTATCGATTATACCTTTGTATAGTGTAGAGTTGTGGTGTAGGACGTGGGGAGGGAGTTGGAAAATATACATGTGCATAGCTCAGCAGTGATTTGGCTTAAGCGATAAAAAGGGGGAAAGGTCTTTTGTGCCGGGACCAGGCCAAGTATAGCAGTTTAAATGCGAAGAGGCTCTATTAAAAAAACCCAAATGGAGTATATGCCACTACACACTAAACCAACAAACGCACATACACTAAGGAAAACCAACATGCAATTTATGAACAGCTTTTTGCTAGCTGGCCAAAATGCTCGTTTGAATCTAACGAAATGTTGCAAGCTAAACCAAGTCACGCCAACCTGCCACACACAGCCCACTGACAAAAGCGAAACAAACTAAGGAAGAGAAAAAAAATACTTGGTACTCGCAAGAAAAGGCAACAAAAATATATATAAAGAGAGCGTAACGCAGGTGAGTAGCCGAGTTAAGGGCTATGGTAGGGCATGGGGATGTGTGTGGTTGTGTTTTAGTGTGTGTGTTGGTGCGGCCAGCAAATTGTAAAGACTCCTCCTGGGAGCTAGAGAAGTTTTGCTACCAAGGATAGTTTGCATACCCACCACTACTTGGCCGAGCGGGTATATTTGGTGTGTTTAGTGCAGTTAACAAATTATACGTAGGATTTCAGTTAAATATTAGAGAGATAAGTAAGAACGTTGCCGACTGCATAATACTATGATACTATTGTACATGACATGGGCGTTAGTGTTTGACCAGAAATGTACCTCCTAAGTTTGGTGATTCTAGCTCAAAAACGGTTGGAGATATGGATTTTCAAAACTTTTTGTTGCGGGAGGGGATGTTGTTACCGATTCCATATGTTATTGATTTGCCAATCTCCCAGTGGGCGTGGCATAAATTTAGAACAAACTTGATCTGAAGCAGATAGCTACAAGTATAACACTTCAAGTTTCAAGTCTCCATCTTATATTGTTTAGGAAATACGTGCGTTCATCCAGACGGACACACGGACGGCCTGACGGACATTCGACAAACTCAAAATACCTCGGTATCAGAGTATAAAAAGATACCTTCGTAAAAACTTCACTGTTCCGTTTAAAGTTAACCCATCTGAAAAGGGTATTTTAAAATTGTGCAAGAGTATGTAACATGCAGAAGGCAACATATCCGACACGTCGATCTAGACATGTCCGTCCATAACTCTTCACAACAGAGTCGCTGTAACGGGATAAAAATCGCCGTTACATGGTGTGAGGCACCACGCCATAGTCCCGTTACAACCCGGTCAGCAGCTTTAAAAGACCAAACAGACAGGGATGAATAAGCAGCAGAAAAATCAACGAGTCAACAACTAATAGATCAGAGACGCCCACGATCACCGACCGACAGAGTAAGTCCTTGTCCCGCCCTAACTATACAATCCTGTGTTTATTACGGATTGAGTACTAGCGTAGTAGAGAGTCGCTTGTGAGATCCTTGCGAAACAGGAGTGGTCATTGGCGTATCCTCGTAACTAGCAGGAGTGGTCTGGCTTATCCTTGAGTTGGCGACGAACAACGACATTTCCGGCTATTTCGACACCCGAAGACCGATGACGAGTTCGAGATCACATCACAATTTCAACAGCGAATCCAATTACAACTGTACTTTAATATTTACGCTACACACATATACATAGCAACAATAAACACCAAATATCAACAAGTCATTGTTCTTATTTATCGCAAGTGTCGACCCTTGAGTCAGTCGAGTTTAGCCCAGCGTTGCCTATAGGTTCTTTACAGTATGAGCACGCGGATATCGGACCCTAAAAGAGCTTGATATTTGGAATACAATTACTCGTTGTCATTGGTCAGATCAAGTTTGTTTCATTTACTCGTTAAAATTTGTTTTTTGCCATAGTTTGTAAGTTACAGAAGCTAGAGGCACCAAATTTGGTATGTATAATTGCGAATAGCATACACATGTAACATGCCAGCCGATCCCCTCAAAAGTGAAAGCACTAATTTTTCAAGGTATGACCTTGCAATTTGGTTGCCAATTTTATGTCCCAAAAATGTTGTGCCTTTAGCTCTTATAACTTTCAAGTTATGGCAAAACAAAACTAGTCTGGTATCGAAATTTATCGATAACTTTTGAACGGGTTGAGTTATCGATAAAATGAAACAAAGTTGATCTGTCCCGGTACTACGCGAACTTATATTCCAAATATGAAGTCTCTAGCTCTTACAGTCTCTGATATCTACAGACGGACGGACAGATGGACAGACAGACGGGCATGGCTAAATCGACTTGGCTGTTGATACTGATCAAGAATATATATACTTTATATGGTCGGAGATGCTTCCTTATGCCTGCTACATACTTTTGTAGTAGTTTAGTAAACTCTTTATTCAATTCAATATTTAAATGAAAATATAATAAATACAACAAATGTATATATTTCCTGTAAGGAAAAGCTATTGATTGGAAAAACAATTGTCTGAAGACAATTTATATTTTCTAATATTTTATTATTATTATTATATGACAGTTTCTAAATTAAGATAGACATTCATGCAAATTGTGTCTACATATGTCTATATTTTAGATTATTTACATCTCTTACATGAGGTCACGTTGGACTAACGAGTGAGCGACGTGTCTGTTGTAACTATGCACCTTTAAATAAAAAGTAAATGAGGTTTCAATATACATATATTTATAATGCTAGGTATATCAAATATTATAATGGTATTATTTTTTATTCCTTTAAAAGTAAAGTAAGGTAAGGCTAAGATGTTAAAATTTGCAATGGTATTAAAAGGGTATAAAAAAATCTCTAAATAAATATTCTAAAAATTATTCAGTGCAAATTGATCTTCAAAAGTGTGTGTGAACCTAAACAATTTTACAACTTTGTGAATTCCAAGCGCAAATCTTCTGGTTTGCCTTCTTCGTTTTTTCTTGGGATAGAAAAAGCTAGTAATGATTCTGCTGCTTCTGACCTATTTGCTAAATTTTTTCAGTCAACCTATTCCTCTGTCACCCCTACTAATGTGTCTTATCATTTTCAAATTTCGCCTTCTAACCACCTATTTACCCCAACCATCTCTAACACTTCACTTCTATCTTCTATTAAATCTCTAAAATCTTCTTTCTCTCCAGGGCCTGACAACATCCCTAGTTGTGTGCTCAAGGAGTGCTGTAATTCGCTTATTCAACCATTGCTAAAGCTTTTTAATCTATCCCTTGATTCTGCAGTCTTCCCATCTATATGGAAGGAATCGTTTGTGATTCCTTTACATAAAAAAGGTGGGAAGTCAGATATTTCGAATTATAGAGGTATTGCAAAGTTATCAGCCATCCCAAAATTATTTGAAAAAATCCTTACTTCGACTTTGCAACATCTCTGTAAGTCGATTATTTCCCCTGCCCAACATGGTTTTATTAAGAGTCGGTCCACTTCGACCAACTTGCTTGAATTTACCTCCCTGGTAAATGATGCATTTCTATCGAAAATGCAAACTGACGTTATATATACTGACTTCAGTAAAGCATTTGACTCTGTTAACCATGATATATTGCTATATAAGCTTGATTGTTTAGGATTCCCTCCCTCATTTCTTTTATGGATTGCCACCTATTTGAAAGGTCGCACTCAAAGAGTATTGCTTAGGTCGACTACCTCGAAAACGGTTCACGTTACTTCTGGTGTACCTCAAGGTAGTCATCTTGGACCTTTATTGTTTACTCTTTTCATTAATGACCTGCCTTCGATTGTATCACACTCTCGTATTCTTATGTACGCAGATGATGTGAAACTTATTTTTTCGTACACCGATCCCTTGTGTCATACTCATCTGCAAGATGATTTGAACTCTATGCAGCGCTGGTGTTCGGCCAATCAACTGCAGCTAAATTGTTCAAAATGTATGTTCATGACATTTAGTCGGACTAGACCCTACTTAACCACTTATACGATTGACAATGTTCCATTGCAACGTATCTTTACAGTTAAAGATCTTGGAGTCATTTTTGACAACAAGCTTAACTTTAATATGCATATGTCGACTATCACTAATGAGGCCAGAGGTGTACTTGGCTTTATTAAGCGTTGGTCGAAAGAATTTAACGATCCTTTCACCACAAAACTGCTATATGTTTCTTTAGTTCGTCCTATCCTTGAATACTGCTCATGTATTTGGTGTCCGCAGTACCAAAACTTCCAAGAGCGTATAGAATCCGTGCAGAAGCAATTTCTGCTCTTTGCCTTACGTGGACTTAACTGGGATCCCAATCTCCGTTTGCCATCGTATTCCAGTAGGCTGTTACTTATTAATCTTCCGTCGTTACTTAACCGTAGAACAACGCTTGGTGTTGTCTTCCTACACAAGTTAATTAACGGCGACATAGACTCTTCCTTTCTGTTAGCTCGCCTAAACTTTTTTGTGCCTGGTAGGCCAACAAGAAACTACGTCCCCTTGATTTTACCTTCATGCACGACTGATTACGCTTTGCACAATCCTCTTCGTGTTCTTTGCAAGGACTACAACAAAGTGTTCCATGTCATCTCGGTTGAGCTCTCTCTCCCACTAATCAAATCTTATATACTTTTGTATTTACGGGACACCTCTGCCCGTGTTTAGTTAAATCTATTTTCCCTTTTCTTTCTTTATTTCCCTCCTTTATTTTTCTTTATTCTCTCTCTATCTTCTATTTTTCACTTTATAAAATACTTTCTAATATATACTAACTCATTAACTACTAAACAAATTTTTATTGATTTTTGGTTTGATTGGGTTTTTCTGGGTTTCAATCCTTGCAACAAATGTTGGACCAATGATTTAATTTTGCTATTGATATCCCCAGAGCCTAACGTAAATTTAACTTTATTTCTTTAATTTAATATATTTATGATTTTAAATTTTTTTTAAATTCTTGTATATACATTAAAATGTTTTATAATTTTATATAAATTCTTTTGTGTCGACTGTCAGTAGTCGACAATAAATAAATAAAAAAAAAAAAATAAACCCGATCGAATGAAAAAAATATGGTTTCGAACTTATAAATCCCGCCTTAGTGCTATTTTACGTTTTGAAAGGAGTCCCATTGACTTAAAATCCTTTATTCTGAAGAATTATTGTGTCCAGCAAAGTTATACTGGCTGCGCTTAGAGCAGCAAACACACGGTCAGCCATCAACCAATGGATAAGCAAACCTCTTGAGTTGCTGACGGGCTCGAGCCGAGTTTTACCACATTCATGATTGATGTGGCACATAGGGGCACGCTTCAAGAAACATCATAGGCTGATGTACGTCGATCCTTAGTTCAGGGAGAAAGAAGAATGGACAGAAGAAGTCGGTCTCAGTATAAATGCGGAGAATACCGATTTTCCTCTTTACTAGGAGGTACAAGGTAGCGCAATGGATACACAGAAGAACAGTTCAAAGGAGCAAGCTGACATCGAAACTCAATGTAGAAGAGAGTGCCAGAAATGCAATCAAAACCCTTCGTGCATTGGTGAGCAACATGTAGGAAGTCTCACCATTTCTGATTATACTCTTTTCGAAGAAAATAGTATATTAAGTTTGTCCTGAAGTTTGTAACGCATAGAAGGAAGCGTCGGAGACCCCCAAAAGTTACTGCCAGTATGCTTAGAATGACAATACAAATTGATCTAGCCATGTCCGTCTGTCTGTCTGTCTGTATGTATGCAAACTAGTCCCTCAGTTTTTGAGCTATCGCGATAAAACTTTGCACATACACTTATTATTCTAGGGGACAGCACATTGGTCGGAGCCGGCCGGATCGGACCACTATATCTTATAGCTGCCATACAACTCGAAGTCGGTTTTGGCAATATATCCCATGTTTTTTAATCTATCGCGATGAAACTTTGCACTGATACTTATTATTCAAAGAGACATCACATTGGTTGGAGCCAGCCGGATCGGATCACTATATCTTATAGCTGCTATACAACTGGCAATAAATTAAATATTCTTAGAAAAAAAAAAAATTTTACGCGACAATACGATTTTGTACAGCTTATGAAATTTCAGTGGTGCAGTTGGCAGAGTGAAAATTGCCTATAGGTTCGAAAAGAGTATAAAATCTTCGGCACGCCGAAGATAATCCTTCCCCACTTGTTTTCTATGTTTTGGTTGTGCGCCTAGTTCTGATTTACTAGGAATTGATATGGTGGCCAGCCACGGAGAAGAAAATATACCCGAAAACAGGTAAAAGTGCTCAATTCGGAAGTGCCCGATTAGGAAATACCCAGTCGTTAAATTCATTCATAGTTACTTATCTGTGTACATACGCACAAATAAACACAAACAGTGTTTCTTCACTGAGATTCACACTATGTAAAATTACATCTTAAGCAACGTCTGTATTTATTGTGCATAAAAATATCAAATATAATATAATATAATATAATATAATATAACCATAGGAATTATTGGACGACATTTTTTTTTAGTTTTTACAGATATCTTGACCAAACTGAGCAACTGTGATTTTTATAATACCTTCAATATTTTGACCAAAGCTTGTCCACATCATTCTATAACTTCCGGACTCGAACGGATTTTGTACATCAATTCCTATAACCGAATTAACTGCGGACATAAATAGTCTAATTTTTACAGAACAGTATGACAGTTCTAGATTTAATTGGCGCCACCTACCAACAAATTAAACTCTCCCTCAGTTTTAGAGCTAGAATCACCATACTTGAAAGGTGGATTTCTGGTCACGCCCTCTAAAGATGGGTAAACAATTTTAGGCACACGATCCCTTCCACCCCCAAAAATCGCGAAAATGCATATCTTCCACAGTATTATAGCTAGAATCATCAAACTTGGAAGGTAGATTACTGTTAGCTTACTCTACGGGCAAGCCAAGCCCACACCCACTAACGCCATCACCCAACAGCAAAAAGATTCTGTTCCACCTGTCTTAGGCTGTTCTAACAATCAGAGTATTACGGAGTAGGTTTCGACCAAAAGCAATGTTCGTACTTGTATATTGTTATCATTGCAGAATGGACAAATTGATTTATTCATTTTATGGCATAGTACGATGCTATTATTTTTACTTACAAGTAACAAGTAACAAGTACAAGTAACGCACTTCAACGTAAAAGTCGTTACAAGAAATTTTCGAAACTCTTGTAAGTATTTCAACATTCTAGCTCAAGCCGTTTGGTCAGCCACTCAGTTGCAAACTAAACTAATGAAGAAATATATACTTTTTATCAGTTTTTTATGTATATTAGGAAAATAAATTTGAAAAATCAAATTGTATTTAAGATATTTCTACTTGTTTTTAAATATTCTTATATGCGTTATAAATAAATGAAAATAATAACATTAAATATGCACACATTTCTGGATTATCTAGGGCTACCAGCAAAGGGACATCTCTCAGTTGAGCATAACACTATAGCTGTAAGTAGCCGTTGTTTGCTATGGATTAAAATTATAAAAATTAATAGTAACCAAGAGAGAAGGGTGGGTGGGTGGCACACTGACTACACGAAGTACGGCCAATGCGCACAATGAAACTTTTACATAGCATTCGCTCGCTATAAGCCGTAAAAGTTTTATGCAAATGTTTATACCCTTTTTGAAGAAAATAGTATATTAATTTTGTGCTAAATCGTGTAATGCATAGATGGAATCGTCGGAGACCCCCAAAAGTTACCTCCAGTATGCTTAGAATGACAAAACCAATTGATCTGGCTATGTCCGTCTGTTTGTCTGCCTGTATGGAATCTAGTTCCTCAGTTTTTGAGCTATCGCGATGAAACATTGCACAAAGACCTAATATTCAAATATACAGCACATTGGTTGCTGCCATAAAACTGGACTTAATCGCCTTCAATCGCCTTGTACACTTGAACGTCGTTATAACTCATCAATGAATAAAATTGCAAAACGATTGAGTCAAAAATAGCGAAGATATGCGTCATTAAATATTTTGGAAGAACATGTGTATACGAGCAAACAAAGCCAAGTGTCAAGTTTGTCATCGGTCATCAGAACGGTGTGGATGTGTAAGTGGGAAAGTGATGCGCTGACAAGCGCGTGGTCCGAGCTTCGAGTCCCGTTCGCGACATCATTTAATTTTACTTTTTATACCCTGAACCCATTAAAAATGGGTAAAAAGGGTATTATGGTTTTGTGCAAAAGTATGTAACAGGCATAAGGAAGCATCTCCGACCATATAAAGTATATATATTATTGATCAGTATCAACAGCCGAGTCGATCTAGCCATGTCCGTCTGTCTGTCTGTCCGTCTGACCGTCTGTCCGTCCGTCTGTATGAACACGCGGATATCAGAGACTATAAGAGCTAGAGACTTCATATTTGGAATATAAGTTCTCCTAATCCCGGGACAGATCAAGTTTATTTCATTTGATCGATAACTCGTCGCATTCAAAAGTTATCGATAAATTTCGATTTAGACTAGCGGACTATAAACACAGAAGTTATTTGAGATTTAACTTTCCATTGTATGGGGATCAGCGAAAAGCAAGCTAACTGCTTAAACCGCATGCAATGCTTGCAGTATGTGTGTGTTTGTATGTATGCACACTATTAGGCAAGTATTAATGGAAGTCAGAACTGGGTTCAGGGTATCTCCTAATTCTTGTTTTCAAATATAGAGTAGCTGTAATACAATGATTCAAAAGAAAAATTAAAATTCATTTGATACCAATGCCTTAGAAAAACAAGTAAGAGTGCTCTAGTCGGGACTGCCCGACTAGGAGATACCCTGAACCCAGTTCTGACATCCATTCATACTTGCCTAATAGTGTGCATACATACAAACACACCACACATTACTGCAAGCTGTGAAAACGGTTTAAGCAGTTATCTTGCTTTTGCACTGAGCCCCACACAATGGAAAGTAAAATCTTAAATAACTTCTGTGTTTATTGTCCGATCTTTTTAAAATTTGTAGGACATAACATTTGCTATAAAATGTGTGACCAAACCAAATTGCAAGGTCATACCTTCAAAAATGAGTTTTTTGAATTTTTGGGGGGATTGGGGGGTGGTATCCAAAAAGTGAAAAATTTGTTACATGTGTATGCTATTCGAGATTATACATGCCAAATTAGGGGCCTCTAGCTCTTATAACTTGTAAGTTATAGCCCAAAAGCGCAAGTCTGAAATCGAAATTTATCGATAACTTTTGAATGGGTCGAGTTATCGATAAAATGAAATAAACTTGATCTGTCCCGGGACTACGAGAACTTATATTCCAAATATGAAGTCTCTAGCTCTTGTAGTCTCTGATATCCGCGTGTTCATACAGACAGACGGACGGACGGACGGACGGACGGACGGACGGACGGACGGACAGACAGACAGACGGACATGGCTAAATCGACTTGGCTGTTGATACTGATCAAGAATATATATACTTTATATGGTCGGAGATGCTTCCTTATGCCTGTTACATACTTTTGCACAAAACCATAATACCCTTTTTACCCATTTTTAATGGGTTCAGGGTATAAAAACAATGCTCGCGAAATAACGATCACCATATTCCAGTTTGTCAGTATTTCTGGAAAACTGTTTGGTGGCGTAAGCGGTAGAGTAAGCACTGCGCCAAAATGAAGTCCCCGGTTCAATGGCCGTATATTTTCAATTTCTTAAGTTTGATCAATTTTTTTTTCTTCAAACATAAAGTAGTTTGAATAAAATAATTCGAAAAAAATTTAAATTCATATGATACCAATTCTTAGAAAAAACTAGTAAAAGTGGTTTATTCGGGAGTGCCCGACTAGGAGATTCCCTGAACCCAGTCCTTACATTCATCCATACTAAACAGTCAGTGTACATACATGCAAACACACACATACTGCAAGCAGTTTAAGCAGTTTAAGCAGGCTAACTTCTTCGCAAGGCCCCACACTATGAAAATGTAAATCTTAAATAACTTCTGTATTTAGTGCCCGATCTTTATGAAATTTTCAGGACATAAAATTGCAAGGTCATACCTTGAAAAATGAGAGTTTTTCACGTTTGGGAAGATGGGGTTACGGTATCTAAAAAGTGAAATATTTGTTAGATGTGTATGTTGTTCCAAAATACATACCAAATCATAACTTTTAAGTTATAGCCCAAAAACTCTGGTCTGAAATCCAAATATATCGATAGCTTTTGAACGGGAGTTATCGATAAAATGACATTAGCTTGATCTGTCCCTGGATTACGAGACTTTATATTTCAAATATGAAGTATCTAGCTCTTGTAGTCTCTGATATCCGCGTGTTCATACAGACAGTCGGACAGACAGACAAATGCCAAGATACAAATTGGAGGAAAGCAAACGAAACGATTTCAGCCAAATGCGAGCTGGCTCCAGAAGTGAATCGAGCACACATCGACTACTTCCGAGCATTAAAATTGCTTCTTATAGAACTGCGCATTCTTATTAACATAAAATGTTGGCTTGTTGAAATTCTACTGTTATTTTTTCTGTTTGACAATATTTGTATTGGTGATCGGTCACTAGTAGATGTGTATAAAATAGCTAGCAACCAAGATTATGTAACACAAACAATAACAGGGTATAAAAACCAAATTCACCACCGAACCCTTTTAGTATTCATTGACAATCACTATTGAAGTGTTGTCAGTTCTAACTTCTGACCGGGGCGAGTTATCGATTAAATCAAACAAACTTGATCTGTCCCGGGACTACGAGAACTTTTATTCGGAATATGACCTCTCTAGCTCTTATAGTCTCTGATATCTGCGTGCTCATACAGACGGACGGACGGACGGACAGACAGACAGACGGACATGGCTATATCGACTCGGCTGTTGATACTGATCAAGAATATATATACTTTATACTGTCGTAGATGTTTCCTTATGCCTGTTACATACTTTTGCAAAACTCCATAATACCCTTTGTACCCATTTTTAATGGGTACAGGGTAGAATTAATTGTATCAACAAAAAAAAACCCATTGCCTACTAATTTAAGACTCCCCCCTCATCCCTCGCTTAATAATTGTTATTTTTCCACTAGTACTAATAGTGAGACGTATATAGGAGCTGAGGGCCTTGTACCGTATAGTAATAGTAGATATCTTTATCATCTGTAGCAGGCAATACTTTGCGTGGTCAACCATTTGTGTGTGCGTGGCTCTAGCCCTGCACGAGTAATATGCGTGTGAGTGTGATTCTAACCCAGCTTGAGTAGCAAGTGTTTAGTTATCATGTGGTCGAGGCACTAGTCCGGCACGGTTATACGAGGTTCTAGCCCGGCCTAGAGTTGTTGTGCTTCCAGGGGTCTATATTTGGGACGAACAAAGACAGCCCCGAGTATTATTTAGGGATCGTTACTAACCCCGTCCCTCAGTGCCCCATCGATTTACAACTATTCTTGTGAGCCGACCTTGGCACGACCGAGATATGTATCTCGGCTATGGAACAACTTTACAATTTCCACAACAAATTGTACTTAGCCCTTTAAAGGGTGATTTAAATCATTAATTCTTGCTTTTCATTTAATCTTACTACAGAGCACATTGATAAATGTGCTGAGGTTTTTGTAGTCGAGTCAAAAAATTGGCTTGAGTTCACTTTAAGCAGATAGTAAATTAATTGCCATGGGAAGGCTGCGAATTGTGTTGGCCTTGATACATTTGGGACAATTGCAACTCATTTTTATAGCCGTTTACACACCCTTAAATAATGTCTAAATAATATATTTCTAAAAAGGGTTTTTCCCCTAATGGAGAAACGCAATCAAATGCCATGTGTCAACTGTTATTGAGTGTTGCACCATGTACACGTCAATTTGGTGTATAACTGCTTCTCCATCCTTTAGCCGCCTGCCCGCGACCTACAAAAGCGCCAAATAATTTTTCTTGTACTTAATATTTTAGCTTTCGCTCGTAAAGTCAGCAGCAACAAAAAAAAAAAAAAAAAAAAAAAGTAAGACTGCTCTAGTCGGGAGTGCCCGACTAGGAGATACCCTGAACCCACTCCTTACATTCATTCATTCACTAACCAGTCAGTGTACGTAAATACAAACATACACATGCTACAAGCAGTAACCTTAATTTGTTACTGAGCTCCACACAATGGAAAGTCAAATCCTGAAAAACGTCTGTGTTTATTACCCGATCTTATTGAAATTTTTTCGGCATGTGGGGTTGGTATCCAAAAATTCATGGGTATGCCATTCGAGATTATACATGCCAAATTTGGGGCCTCTAGCTCTTAAACCTTTGAAGTTATGACCCAAAAACGCTAGTCTGAAATCGAAATTTATCGATAACTTTTGAACGGGATGAGTTATCGATAAAATTTAATAAACTTGATCTGTCCCGGGCCTACGAGAACTTATATTCCAAATATGAATATATATGTATTCTCTGATACAGACGGACGGACGGACGGACAGACAGACGGACATAGCTAAATCGACTTGGCTGTTGATACTGATCAAGAATATATATACTTTATATGGTCAGAGATGCTTCCTTATACCTGTTACATACTTTAGCACAAAACCATAATACCCTTTTTACCCATTTTTAATGGGTTCAGGGTATAATGAATATACTGGAGCAGCCAGTGCCTTTTCATGCTACAAGGCAATAAAAAACGGGATTCTATGGTATACGAAGGGTGGGCGGGGGGACTGCGACCCAGTTCCAGACGTGCTATGGGTCTCTCCATAGCTCTGAATACCTATGTCAATACGTGTGTATGAGAACACATAATTATGCATACTAGTTTAATAATAATATTGCCAGAGCCAATGTATATTCGGATATTTGGATATAATACCATTTAGGTCTGGGTTAGCATATTAATTATATTTTTATTTTTTCTTGGTGTATTAGATAGGGATTTTGTTTTTCTTGTTTTGTGGGTTCAGCTGAAAATTGTGTACGATTTTCGGGCTATACAAATGGTTCACAGAATTTTCCAGATATTTATCGGGTGGTGTGCTAGTTTGATAAGCTGGCGTCAATCAGATTAAATACAGCATTAATTGTTTGTGTGCACGCTTATCAAGACGAAAGTATCACAAATGTGCGCCAATTTTTACAAACACCTCAAAAACACACACACGGAAATATACAATGCACACACACACGCAATCTCGCTCAACACATACACATGCACAGTGTTGCCTTAATGGCATTCAACATTTTTCACGTAAATTAAAAATAAAAGGCAGGCGCGCATAATTTTCAATTTCCATGCAACGTTAAAAGCGCTGAAAAATGATATTGAAAAACGAAACTTAACGATGGGCCCACAGTGACAGACCCAGCAGCATGTGCGGAATGAGAAAATGGAGGTTAAAATGGGCGGAATTCTGCGCAAAATGGCAAGCTAAAACTTTGGTAGTTACACTCAGAAAACTTGTGTACTAAATATATAAAAGCTCGTCTTAAACACATTATGTTGGATAAATATTCATAGATATAAATTCAGATAGCAGTCCTCGGTATATGATTTGACTAAGTGACCCACTTCGGATTCGAGTCTCCAAGATAGTGTAAATATTATGTAATAATGCTAATAATATTAATAATAATAATAATAATGAGTGTAGGCAGCAGCTTAAAAGCCATGTCCAGTCATCATCTGCGAGAGATTAAGCCATCTTAATTTCAGCTCAAAACAGGTGGAACAGGGGAAGGATTATTTTCGGCTTGCCGAAGATTTTATACTCTTTTCGAACCTTTATTCAATTTTCACTCTACCAACTGCACCACTGAAATTTCAAAAGTAGTAAAAAAATCGTTTTATCACTTGCCATTTATTTTTATTTTCTAAGAATTGGTATCACATGAATTTAAATTTTTCTTTTAAAATATTAAATTCAATCTATTTGATATATATTTGAAACAAATAATTATAAGAAAAATAAAAATCAATGAGTCGCGGCTGGGATTTGAATCGAGTTCTCCCGATTGTCAGCGCAGCACTTTAACAATTAGGCCACCAAGCAGTTTTGAAATGCGCTGACAAACTCGATTATACAGATCTTTTTTTCGCGTTGAATAGATTTTGTTCTAAGACATTGGTAGCAAATGAATTTGATTACAGTTATTTTACATTTGAAAAGAAGCAGTTTTGATGATCGATGACAAAATCCCTTGCGCTTGACTTTGTTTGCTCATATGCACTTGTTTTTTCAAAATATTTAATGACGCATATCTTCGCTATTTATGACCCAATCGGTTTGCAATTTTACCCATTGATGAGTTATAGGAATGATCAAGTGCACAAGGAAATTGAAAGCAATTGCTTTGAAAACATCGCATTTATGGCCAAACTCGAGTTAGAGTTGCATGGCAGCTATAAGATTTAGGGGTCCGATCCGGCCGGCTCCGACCAATGTGCTGTCTCTTTGAATAATAAGTGTCTGTGCAAAGTTGCATCGCGATAGCTCAAAAACTGAGGGATTAGTTTGCATACATACAGACAGACAGACAGACAATTCATAGTAGCTTATCAGTATGCATACATACAAACACACACATGCAGTTGCTTATTCACTTAAAGAACTCCTGTGTTTGTTGTCCGGTCCTATTGTTTTTTAAGCATAAAAAGTCTGTGCCCCTATCTAGCAAGAGCCTGCTGTTTTCGGACTCAAGGGCCCAGGATGATACTTCTTCCCCCAGCGATATGGATTCGTTTGATGTCTTTCGTGAGGATGAACAAAAGAATTTTGATGTGTCCTGTTCTCAATTTTTTGAACAGCTACTTCAAATTGGCTTACAATGGCGCTGACGCCATAGTTGTGGACCACCCAGATGGTACAGCTATAATATTGGGCCCTTTATCTGTCCATACCTCTGGCGCTAGTCAGTCACCCAAGCCAATCTAAGAGTTCTGGCCCGCGTCGCCCTCCTTATATAAGCAGGGCTATACCTAATATCAATCGGCTAATTACACTGAGCGTCTGCCAAAGAATTTTGACTGAAGATCACAGTTCCGTCTTCCTACAAGATATCTTGTGTGGGGGCCTCCTATAAAAAGATACCAAAGCTTTTTGCTAAGGGTTTTGCCAGGGGATTGCATTCTATACCCGAAAATGATGTAATTAAGGCTGAGCTCAGGGATCTTGACCATAATCCTCGTAGTGTTAATAATACACGTTCATAATACGTTCTATATTCAGCTGCAACCGGCTGCATTAATGCCTTGGCGTAAAAGATCGTGACATCGAGGCCCCCTTTGCGATCTGGGGCTTTGAGATGTTTCAGTTGCCAGGACTTTTTTCATTCCCAGGTGTTCGGGTGCTCATGAAACACATGAATGGAATATGTGTCAGATTATCTCAGAGGAACAGTATAAGTGTATGAACTGTGGGTCCAATTACAGTGAGGCTTTCAGACGCTGCCTACCTGTCTGGGGGTTGTTGCGAAGCGTAACAGTGAAAACACTGGGTGACGTCTACAGAAAAACGAAGCCTGCCATCGCTCCTGCCCCAGCTCTGAATGTTTGGTGTCCTCCTTCTTTCTTTCGCATGCATGGTTATGATGTACTGTACCAATCACCTGCTTGACCGTCTCCGTGGTAGTGCTACTGTCAGCCTCCAGTCTTCTTTTAACTTTTAACACGATTTGTGAGCCCCACCTACAAGCTATTTCTGTACCATTAGTCACCGGAATTGGAGGAGGTTTTATTTCTTGGAATCTGCGCAAAAGGGCTCATCATTCGCACGATATTGGCTAGGTGTAAAAACCGCTTTATATATTCTTAAGCCTGTAAAGTCGGAGCTCTTTGTAAGGAAGCTCAGTGCACCCGCAACATCAAGTGACAGGCTCATCCCAGGCTCTCTCTTCGGCGCAGTGATGTGAGAGCCGCTTCCCTCGTTTTGACATTGTATCATCCAAACATGTCGTCGCCACCCCGAGCTACCACTCCAGATACTGTCCCATATGCGCTAGCTATTCTTAATGCACCTCTTCTTTGTATTTTGTTTTCACGTATAACTTGAGCCTACACTGCACTGGCCTACCTACATTTACCATAAGTCTACAAAGCACCGTATTAACGGTTGGAAGGTTAGTTTTGAACCTAACTCCTAAGCAATTTATGACTTTCTGTGTCATATTATGCTTTTCATATATTCGTAAATCCACGTCATGTGGAATTTGTCGTGTAGTGACTAGAAGAAGCTCTGTTCTTGAGATGGAAGTTTTACACGCGGGAGACCACCTCATTCTAGATACGAACCATTACCTGTGAGACCTTACTTTGTTCGTATACCGTGCTAGGCGCAATAATAACAGCAAGGATGTCATATGCGTATCCCACGAGAAATATGACATCGGGCATATGCGCAGAGCGTCATCGTAGGTTATATTAAAGAGATGTGATCCTGAGATGGATCTAGCGCAGCGCCCGCTGATATTTGGATACACTTCAACGCTGGCATGGTATATATGAGCTTTCGGTCTTCTAGATAGCTGTGTACGCATCAGGTATACCGGTATTTGGTCGCTTTTGAAGTGCCTCGATCATATCCATCCATTTCGCGCAGCTGAAAGCATTCTGCACATTCAAAGTTGTAAACAGGACTATTGGGCTAATGCTTGCCTTGATGGCTCGCGATCACCTCTTGTGTGACCTTTTGTGCTTTTGCTCCAATTATAGATCTGCCAGCTCTAAGACAGTACTGTCTCGAAGAGAGTCTTCCGGCATTTCCAAACTGCTGGTTTTCGTGGCTTAATAAGTAAGTAGTAACTAAATATATCAAAGTCGCTAACTCGTGCGTATACATACATAGCATTTACCGTGGCCTTCATGACTATATCAAATACTAGTTGTACTTGGCAGCAGATTGCCTCATTCTCCAGCCAGAAGGCGTTCTCTTTTTATACCCTGATCCCATTAAAAATGTGTAAAAACAGGCATAAGGAATCATATCCGACCATATATATATTCTTGATCAGTATCAACAGCCGAGTCGATTTAGAGATGTCCGTCTGTCTGTCCATCTGTCTGACAGTCTGTCCGTCTGTATGAGCACGTGGATATCAGAGACTACAAGAGAGCTAGAGACTTCATAATTGGATTCTCGTAGTCCCGGGACAAATCAAGTTTATTTCCATTTTTCGATAACTCGTACCGTTCAAAAGTTCTTGATAAATTTATATTTCAGACCAACGTTTTTGGGGCATAACTTGAAAGTTATAAGAGCTAGAGGCCCCAAATTTAGCATGTATTATCTCGAATAGCATGTAACAAATATTTCACTTTTTGGATACCACCCCCCTCCCGCACAAAAGCGAAAAAAATCTATCAATACAACGAAAGCTCGACGTTGCTGCGAGCTGTTTGCTGCTGTCTATACTCGGTCTAACTTAGCGGAGTCGTTAATTGCTTATGCTATTGAGAACTTAACATCGAATTCCTCAGTAAAACTGTCTATGTCGCCGGCTCTTTAAGCATTCCCAGAATAGCTTCGCAGAGCTTATGAGTTTTACTTCCTTTTGTCAACTCCAGTAGCATATCTTCTGACTTTGTCCTTCTGATCAAGCGAATAGAACTCTCATCCTCGTCTGGCTTGACGTTTTTCCATTTTGCTTTGTAACTAGCATAATGGTAAAATCTGTAAATATTCAAATACCAAACGGTCTCTTGTTGATGCTCTGATTTAATTCTCTGATTGCAATCATAATAGGATTTCGCAGCAGCCAGCAAGGGATCGTTTGCCAACTTCGCCACGCACCGCCCGCCACGAAGAAGGACGATGCTACGGGCGACATTCAAGAGATAACCATCGATAAGTTGAGTTAGAAATGCGGAGCAGTTGGAGCCGCGGAGGAGTTAAGTTAGAGAGAAAAAAAGCGTGTAGAACGTATACCAAGCCACATAGACTTGCAGAAACTGGCAAGTATAAAAGTCGGTTTGTATTGAAATATTATTTGCTGTGTCTGATTATCTGCTAGCAATTATATTGTCTCACGGCGAGGTTTATCAGGCTAATGCTAATGCGTAAGCCCTGCATGACGGATGCGGTACGCGGTATAAGCCATACATAATTGTACTGAGGACGGCAACGGCCTTCCTTTTAAATATCGGTAATAATATGGGTCCAAACTTCAAGCCGCTATTTCCAAACATTTCCAGGTATTGTACCCGTGGGTCCATATGCATGTAGTGAGGTTCATGTGGGGTTGAGCAAGAGTCATGCCAACTCCACCTGTACCAGTGATGCTGTGTTTGAACGTACTTGAAGACTAGTAAGATTTTAAAAGAACGAAAATAGCTCATATATATACAGAATATCTTCGACGTGGCTAAGATTTTATACTCTTTTCGAGTCTGTGGATGGATTTCACTATCTTATATTTTTCGCTTATGCATTCATATGCGTTATAATAGCTCACGACTTATTCTTTCAAAATTGCTTAAATTAACTAATATCGCAAGCGAAACTTCAGCTCGTGTACTTTTGTGCATCGCTCACACTACCATTTATACCACCGAATCGTTTTGATTTTCAATTGAAAGCTCGCTTAAAGAGCAGTTTGTTCAAAGCCAACTTGCACTTGGCTTTATGTATCCAACAAAAATGTTTTTTTAAGAAGATTTGCCGAAGATTTTATACTCTTTTCGAACCTATAGGCAATTTTCACTCTGCCAAAAACATGGGATATATGGCCAAACTGTTTTCCTCGAAAACAGTATAATAACAATAAAATTCTCAGATATACATACATATGCAAGCAGCATAAATTTAAGAAACTATATTCACATCAAGCATGAAAATTATTCAGCTTTTGAGAAGTTATGGGAGTTAAGGAAGAAGGCAAACAAATTTACAAAAGGTTATAAGATTAGATGCAGATATAGAATAAGGGTCAGCTAAGAATAAAATGGTCTACCGCTGGAAAATCGGTCCAGTTTTGGCAAAGTTATTGGCGTTTGGAGCTCAAGAAGGACAATTTGAAGGTACTTGTAATTCTGTCAAATAAGAGGTTTGGCCCCAACAACCGCAGGACATGCCGGGACTTCGACTGGCAACCGATAAACAAAGTTTTACGCTTGAAAGTATCTTTAAAATTGGGTCCCAAGTCGAGCTAAACTAATAGCTTCAGACAAATTAACTTACACACAGATAGACAAACACACATACCACATACATTAGGCTGGCATGCAAATTGCTAAAATCCCAAAGTGTTATTTGCTTGAGTAGCATCGTGGCCGTCGTGACGTCACAGTCATTAGATTTATTACGCATTATCCGCATGTGCACCAACAATTTTGCTGGCCTCATTTGCAGAACGTGTTTTTTTATGTATTGCTGTCAACAGAAAGCTGTACATAGACTAGCGTTCAATTCGGCGTTCAGTTTTCTGCTGCTGCTGCCATTGAAAGTCATAAGAATGTGTTTGAGGTAAGGTAACAGTCACAAATAAACAAGCGCCAGACCCACATTTCGGCTGTGTATGTGTTTGCGTGTGTGTGGCAAGACAAAAATGAAAGTCAAACCAAACTTAACAAGTCAACTATGAGATACTAGCACCTGCTTCCGATGTGATATTTCTTATATTACAGTTTTTTGTTTCTCTCTATGAAAGGGTAAAATATTGTTACATCATGCTGGTAAGCTAATTCCCCATAAAGCATATAGTGGCGCACAAGGTCAATAAAAGATGGAATATTAATGAATAATTAACTTATAAAAATATAGAAAGTCTATTAAAATTATTGCCTTATTTTAGATTTTATATTTGTAAAGAAGAACAAAAACTTTTTTCGGATATTAATTTAAGTTTGTATTCCAATTTTAAAAAAATCAAAAATCTAAAATCATAACCTATCACAAGTGTCAAAATAATTACTCAATTGAACAATTAATAATTTAAAGAGAAAAAAAATACATTCAAATAAAATAATATTGTAATTAATATTAGAAACTCCTGACTAGCTATTAATTATTATAATAATTACAGGGACAACTAATGAATTAATTACAATTCAATTCTTGGCTAGTCAATTAAAGCGCAGAAATTATAATTTTCATGGTCACATGTGTTAACTTTGCAACCCTTTATAAAACTGTTGACACCCCTTAGCAACTCGAGCATACGGGTATATCTGCGAATAGTATAAAAAAGTAAACAAATATAAAGTGTTGGGCTTGGTTCTGCCTCCATAAAAGCATCTGTGAGTGTAGATGTGCTGTAGGCTATTTATTTACGAAAAGCTGCAAAATGTTTTGGAAATAAGCTGAAGCAGCAGACGCAACAGACACAGTGTAGGCAGTGGATAAGTAAAGCAAAAGGCAAAAGCAACAACACCAAAAAGAAGGTGCAGGCAGGAGCAGAAGATGCCAACCCCCGAACCAGAGCCGACAATATTGGCAGCGATTGTTATAGAGTATAAGAGTATAATGAAGTTGTGCAAAAGTATGTAACAGGCATAAGGAAGCATCTCCGACCATAAAGTATACCAGTATATGACCTTGCCATTTCGTTTGATCACACATTTTAATGCCATTTGAATGCCCAACAAATTTCAGTAAAATCGGACAATAAACTCATAAGTGGTTTACGAAATAACTTTCCATAGTGTGGACCTCAACAAAGAAGCATGCCAACTGCTTGATGAAAGAACTGAGCTAACTGCTTAAACTGCTTGCAGTATAAATTAATGTAAGAACTAGGTTCAGGGTATCTCCTAGTCGGATACTCCCGACTAGAGTACTTGTTACTTGTTAAAGTCTAACTCGCTTATTTACACATTGTACCATATGTGGCACACTCGTTTGTGTGGGTTGTGTGATGTGTGTTATTGTGCCAAAGCTTTAAAATTTTGCGAATTTTCATGTTCTTACGTTATATAATTTTGCTCTGAAGCCATTTTGTTCACTTGGCTGCATGGCACACATCCTGTTACCAACAGTAGCAACAACTACAATTAAAAGGACTCTCCCTTATCATTTCCCTGCTCTCCTTCAGCCACAATAAGCGCCAGCTTCGCTCAAAGTTACCAGTTAGTTAAGCGTCTTATACACATTCACAAAAAAGGCAAAATATAAAAGGTGCAAAACAAAAACCATAAAGAATCGTCATCATAACGTCGTGATATGTGTTAGACCTGCTTAGCTTCTGAGTCTGTGTGGCTGCAGTGCTTATAAGTCGTCACACATAAAAACGTCAAGTCTATTTCTCTCCTGTGCCAGTTTCCTTGCCTGCTTAATTATATACTAACTCATATCCAACTTACAAAAAATTGTTTTTACCCTGAACTCTTTAAAAATGGGTAAAAAGTGTATAATGAAGTTGTGCAAAAGTAACCGGCATAAGCATCTCCGACCATATAAATTATATATATTCTTGATCAGTATCAACAGCCGAGTCGATCTAGCCATGTCCGTCTGTCTGTCTGTATGAGCACGCGGATATCAGATACGGATATAAGATGACCATCGTTTTTGGGATATAACTTAAAAGTTATTAGAGCTAGAGACCCCAAACTTGGTATATATGGTCTCGAATAGCATACACATGTAACAAATATTTCACTTTTTGGATCCAACCTCCTTCCCCCAAAAGTGCAAAAAAACCTTTTTGAATGTACGACCTTGCAATTCAGTTTGGTCACACATCTTATTGCCAGTTGCAAGACTAAAAAATTTCAATGAGATCGGACAATAAACATAAAAGTGGCTTACAATTTAGCTTTCATAGCGTGGAGCTAGTGAATAACCGAGCTAACTGCTTAAGCTGCTTGCACTTCCTAGTCGGGCACTCCCTACTACAGCACTCTTACTTGTTTATACTCTGATACCGAATGTATTCATAGCATATTGGGTTTGTCGAATGTCCGTCAGGCCATCCGTCTGTCCGTCCGTCTGTTCGTCCGACTGGATGAACTCGCGTACATTTCCGCGTCTATATAAGATAGAGACTTGACCCGCCCCCGTAATCGCGAAAATCAATATTTATACTCTGATACCGAAGGTACTCATAGTATATTGGTTTTGTCGGATGTCCGTCAGGCCGTCCGTCTGTCCGTCTGTCTGTCTGGATGAACGCACGTATTTCCGAAACGATATTAGATAGACTCTTGAAATCTCTTGTGTTATGATTATAGCTATCTGCTTAAGATCAAGTTTATTTCAAATTTATGCCACGCCTACTGGGAGGCTGGCAAATCGATAACATGTCGATACACCTCAAATCACAAATCGATTAAACGTGAATATCTCCCACAATTTTAAGGCTAGAGTAATCAGATTTGGAGGCATATTGCTGGTGACCTCCCGAAAAAATTGGATGCTAGATTTATCGGCCACGTCCATTATTACGCCCACCAGCCCCGCCTCCAAAATTAATTTGAAATGTTTATATCTCCCGCAGTCTTAGAGCTAAGGTTACCATATTTGGAATATATATTACTGGTTACGTCCTCTACAGATCACAGAAAAATTTCGACCACGCCCAATCCCGCCCCCGTAATCGCGAAAATCGATATGCATGAATGCACAATTCGATAACACGTGTATATTTCCCGCAATTCTTAAGCTAGAGTCCCCAAATTTGGAGTTTAGACTAGGGCTGACCACCCCAAAAGATTCCGTCCTTTATTTTCCGGCCACGCCCACTAGAACGCCCCCCAGCCACCCCACCCCCACGAAACACGGAAGCCCATATCTCGCACAGTTTAAGAGCTAGGGCCACCAAACTTTGAGGGTAGACTTCTGGCAAAGTCCTCTAAAGATCGGCCAAAAAATTCCGCCCCCACAAATTGCGAAAGCTTATATCTTCCACAGTTTTAGAGCTAGAGTTACCAAATTTGTAAGATAGACTTCTTGTCACCCCCTCTAAAGATCGGAAAAAATTTTGGGGCCACGCCCCCTCCCGCCCCCAAGAATCGCGAAAATTTATATTGTCCACAGTTTTAGAGCTAGAGTCACCACAATTGGAAGATACACTTCTTGTCACCCCCTCTAAAGATCGGAAAAAATTATGGGTCCACGCCCCCTCCCGCCCCCAAAAATCGCGAAAATGTATATCTTCCACAGTTTTAGAGCTAAAATCACAAAATTTGGAAAATAGACTTCTGGTCACCCCCTCTTAAGATCGACCACGCCCCTCCAGTCCCCAAAAACTTGGAAGGCCGATTTCGGGTCACCCATACACCAGCAAAAATGTTCTGTTCACTTGCTTTCAGCTGTTCTTAAATGGTATCAGAGTATTACGCAGTCGGCTCCGCCCGACTGCAACGTTCTCCCTTGCTTAAGTTAGAGTCATCAAATTTGGAATATAGACTGCCCAAAAGATTGCGATCTGGATTTCCCGTCCACGCCTACTGGAACGCCTCCCAGCCACCTCGCCTCACGAAACACGGAAACCTATATCTCACACAGTTTAAGATCTAGAGTCACTAAACTTTGAGGGTAGACTTCTAGCCAACCTCTCTAAAGATCGTCCAAATTTTGGCGCCACGCCCCCTACCGCCCCCAAAAATTCGCCCCCAAGTTTGGAAGATAGGTTTCTGGTAACCCCTCTAAACATGGGTAGACAAATTTAGGGTCCACGCCCCCTCCCCCAAAAACCCCGAAAATGTATATCTTCCACAGTTCTTCCATGTGGAAGATAGACTTCTGGTCACTTCCTCTAAAGATGGGTAGACACATTTTGGGGCCACGCCCCCTCCCTCAACCAAAAGTCGCGAAAACCCATGTTTTCCACTGTTTTCAAGATGGAATCACCAAACTTGGAATGAAGATTTCTAACCAATCCCTCTCAAAATCGGTCCAAAATGTTCCACTTGCTTTCAGCTGTTTTTACAAGAGTATTACGCTGTCGGCTACGCCTGACTGCAACGTTCTAACTTGATTTTTTTACAGAATACTTTATAAGTTGAATGTTTATATTTACAACAGAATATTTAATTTTCCCGGCTTGCAGCCTCGGTCGAAGCTACATCCAACCACAAAATATCCAAAATACCTGTTACTAGTAAGAATTGTACCCGCCTGAAATATACCTAAACAATATAAATGTGGGAACAAAATACGAATAAATGATTTATTGAGAAAGCAAGTAATGGAGAAGTAAATCATTGTCATTTGCGATACGTAAATGAACTTTATAGTCGGCTGTATTTTTATCCGTTTAACACCAAGAAATGGTTGAAATGGATCATATACTAGTTACACGGTAAGCAATCCCTTTGCAAAAAAGTAGCTGTGTCTTTCAAGGTAAGCCTTAAGTGCACTGAGTAGTTTTGTACTATGAATTCATAAACACAGAACTTATGCTTTTGGTACCTCAAGGTCTTATAACTTCCAAGTAATGGCCAAAAAACACTGATATCGAAATTTATCGATAACTTTTAAGCGGGTCGAACTATCGATCAAATTAAGCAAACTTCATCTGTCCCGGGACTACAATAACTTATATTATATTTATAATATTAGGTCTCTAGCTCTTGTAGTCTCTGATATCTGCGTGTCCATACAGACGGATAGACAGACAGACAGACATGGCTAGATCTTTGCTATTGATACTGATCAAGAATATATACACTTTATATGGTCGGAGATGCTTCGTTATGCCTGTTACATACTTTTACTCAAAACCATCATACCCATTTTATTGGGCTCATGGTATAAAAACAATATATAATCGAAATTAAATCGACTTTTAAGTCAAGAAGCGCACAGATTAAATGACATCATCATAAACATTTGTGAACTTCTTAGCCCCTACTTAGCATCTAACGAAATTTTCCATAAGGTTAAGCTGGTAAGATAATTGAAAATGCTTGCCGAGTGTATTATGTCAAATGCACAGTTTATATGCGAGCAGCAGCATTGTTGTTGCCTTGACAACAAATCCCCTAAACAGTCTGATTGTATGTCTTTTAATAAAGTCAAATGTCCTTTACAAATTCACGCTATGGAAATTTGCCAATGTAGAATGAACCAATTTGAACTAGGCAGAGAGATAAAGGTGCATCATCCTGTGGCAGTGGCGCCTGCTGTGAGCAATTCGTTGAAATTGGGTTATGGCATTTAGCAACTGTTTGCACTCAAAAAAAAGCAAAAAAAAATAACACAATCTAACAGATTCAGGGGCCAAAGTGGCCATCAGAGCACAGCTGGAAGCATTGCAAGGAACAAAAGATACGTATTATATTTTCAATTCTAAAACGAAACCCGAAATGAGAACTTTTTTAGATAGACAAATGTTGTAATTGATTTACAAATGCAAATGTTGTGCACACATGTAACAAGGCGACTGCTGACTGCTCCTCACCTTCCCCACCCCTTCGACAGACTTTAGAAAAACTTGTTGTAATCCCCAACCCCTTTTCATATCCTGAGTAAAGTTGGGAATTTAGAATTTTAGGCACGTACTAAATATGTTGCTTATCTTTCGCGCAGACCTTTTTATCAGGTATTGCGGTGCTTTAAATTTCCTTTTGTCATTTCGGCATTGTTGTGTAATTGTTACTAATGAATGATGAAAATGGTAATAAACTTTAGGTTAGTTATTGTAGGAAATATTTTTATGCGAAAAAACTATTTCTTATAGCTGCCATACAACTAGAATTTATGTTTGCAAAGTAGTCCCTCAATTTTTTAGCTATCGCGGCCAAACTTTGTACAGAGGATTATTATTAAAAGGGACGGAACATTGGTCGGAACCGGCCGGATCAGAACACTATTTCTGATAGCTGCCATACAACTGCATGTCGGTTTTGACCATATATCCCATGTTTTCAAAGTTATCGTCTTTTCCTTGTACACACGAACATCCATATACCTCATCAATGTTTAAAATTGCAAACCGATTCATTCAAAAATATCAAAGATATATTTTAAGCGAGCTTGTCATCGAACATCAAATCGGTTCGGTGGTATAAATTGTAGTGTGATGCGCTGCGCAAAAGTACACGGGTTAAAGTTCCGCTTGCGACATCACTTATTATAATTTTTTTCTTCTAATTTATTTGGTAATTTAAGCAATTTCGAAAGAATAAGTCGTGATTTTATAACACATACGAATATGAGTAAAATATAAGCTAGTGAAATCCATCTACAGACTCGAAAAGAGTATAAAATCTTCGGCACGTCGAAGATAATCCTTTCATACTTGTTTATATCCAAATTTGTGTTCGAATTTTATACCCTGAACCCATTAAAAATGGGTAAAAAGCGTATTATGGTTTTGTGCAAAACTATGTAACAGGCATAAGGAAGCATCTCCGACCATATAAAGTGCATATATTCTTGATCAGTATCAATAGCCGAGTCGATTTAGCCATGACCGTCTGTCTGTCTGTCCGTCTGTCCGTCCGTCTGTATGAACACGCGGATATCAGAGACTACAAGAGCTAGAGACTTCATATTTGGAATATAAGCTCTCCCTAATCCCGGGACAGATCAAGTTTATTTTATTTGATCGATAACTCGTCGCATTCAAAAGTTATCGATAAATTTCGATTTCAGACTAGCGTTTTTGGGACATAGCTTCAAAGATATAAGAGCTAGAGACTCCAAATTTAGCATGTATAATCTCGAATAGCATACTCATGTATCAAATATTTCACTTTTTGGATACCACCCCCCAATCCCCTTAAAAGTTCAAAAAATGCACAGAAGTTATTTGAGATTTAACTTTCCATTGTATGGGGCTCAGCGAAAAGCAAGCTAGCTGCTTAAGCCGCATGCACTGCTTGCAGTATGTGTGTGTTTGTATGTATGCACACTATTAGGCAAGTATTAATGGAAGTCAGAGCTGGGTTCAGGGTATCTCCTAGACGGGCACTCCCGACTAGAGCACTCTTACTTCTTTTTTCAATAATTTACCTGTGAACTGCATTTAAAATTTCTTTTAAAATCTAAAATATGAACATTTCAACTGACTCGCACAATCTTAGTTAGCAACGACGTCATTTTATTTAACAAAAACGTGACACATTTGAATCTACTCTAATCAATTTGACTTTCTTTAGTAATGCCATTGAGAGTTATAAACAAACTCGCTGCCAGAATTCACAATGCTTTAAAATTCAGATTGTTACAGGGCAAATAGCATGCTAACGCATGCGTCCATCATACATTTTCAGCGTAGTTTTAGTGTACTCGCTGTAAATTAGCTTGTCAACAGCCGCCGCTGACCGATATGCATCAAGGGACGCCTTTGGGACCTGACGTGAGCGTATTCCGCTCTGAGGACCCCTCACGTAGCTTAAGCTGGAAATTGCAATGCTTTTGCTCACCCTCACACACTACTATCCTCTCTTTCATTTTTGAGTTCTTCACACGCTTTTTAAACCCTGAACCCATTAAAAATGGGTAAAAAGGGTATATTGAAGTTGTGGAAAAGTATGTAACAGACATAAGGAAGCATCTGCGACCATATAAAGTATATATATTCTTGATCAGTATCAACAGCCGAGTCGATTGAGCCATATTTGGAATAAAAATTCTTCTAATCCCGGGACAGATCAAGTTTGTTGCATTTTATCGATAAATAGTCGCGTTCAAAAGTTATCGATAAATTTCGATTTCAGACTAGCGATTTTGGTACATAACTTCAAAGATATAAGAGCTAGAGACCCCAAATTTAGCATGTATAATCTCGAATAGCATACTCATGTATCAAATATTTAACTTTTTGGATACCAACCCCCCCTCCCCCCAAAAATTCAAAAACGCATATTTTTAGGTATGACCTTGCATATGTCCCATAAATTTCAGAAAGATCGGACAATAAACACAGAAGTTATTTAAGATTTAACTTTCCATTGTGGGGGGCTCAGTGAAAAAGCAAGCTAACTGCCTAAACCGCTTGCACTGTTTGTACCTCAGCATTTCTTAGTTTGTATGTATATACCTGATAGTATGAATGATTAGTATGAATTAATATAAGGACTGGGCTTAGGGTATCTCTTAGTCGGGCACTCCCGACTAGATCACTCTTACTTGTTAACAGTTAATCAGCTAAACAAATTGTTGGTACCATTTTTGGCACTTGTCTATTTGTCTTGCGTGTCGCTTAGCTATTCATTTATGTGTACATGTGTATGTATTTATACATATGTATGTGTGCTTTTTAATGATCTCATTTATATTATAAATTTATAAAAGATCTTTCTTTTTAACTTTGCACAATATTTTTGCTGCTGGCTTAATCATATGTTTTGAAGCGACTGCATTTGCCGCTAACAAGAGAAATAGATTTAAATAAAATATATAAAGACAGCTATTTTACGCAGCTATAGATAAGTATATTTATTTACTGATTTATAAAATACACTAGAGTACAAATATTTGTATTTTTAACCCCTGAACCCATTAAAAATGGGTAAAAAGGGTATTATGGTTTTGTGCAAAAGTATGTAACAGGCATAAGGAAGCATCTCCGACCATATAAAGTATATATATTCTTGATCAGTATCAATAGCCGAGTCTGTCTGTATGTATGCAAACTAGTCCTTCAGTTTTTGAGCTATCGAAATCAGAATTTGCACAGACACTTATTATTCAACGCTACAGCACATTGGTCGAAGCCGGCCGGATCGGACAACTATATCTTATAGCTGCCATACAACTCAAAGTCGGTTCTGGCCATATATCCCGTGTTTTTTAATCTATCGCGATGAAACTTTTCACTGATACTAATTATTGAAAGATACATCACATTAGTCCGAGCCATTCGGATCAGATCACTATATCTTAAAGCTGCAATGAAATAAATATTCTTAGAACAAACAAAAAAAATGTTACGCGACAAAACAATTGTGTACAGCATATGAAATTTCAGTGGTGCAGTTGGCGGAGTGAAAATTGCCTAAAGGGTCGAAAAGAGTATAAAATCTTCGGCACGCCGAAAATAATCCTTTCCCACTTGTTTTATTTAAAATAAAGCAGTTAATACTTTTTAATTGTATGCTAACTTTATGTTTATTTATGTTGAAAATGTCTGCATATTTGTATATCCAATATAGAAAATCGGACGACTATTTCCGACGCCGATAAGCGAAAGATTTTATTTGAAATTACTTTTCAATTTCAAGAAAATATTTTCCAACCCCATTTTACAATTCAATTAACAAGAATTGTAGAAAAATGAAAATATAAATTTTTAATAAATCTTATGTTAAACAATATGATACAAAAAATTTTAAATGGTCGCACCTTTCTGCTGAGTAATTTTATATGTATTTGTTGAGTATGTGTTTTTTGTTTTTATTGCTTATTTTTGCGGTCGAAGCGTCTTTGCGCCGGTTTTTGTTTTTTATTTGCTATTGGTGCTTTAATTGGTGTTGTTGTCTCTGATGCTTCAGCTGTTGTTTTTCGTGCTGATTGTACGCTTTGTTAAAGCCAATTTAAGCTTTTAATCAGCGCTTTTTTTCGCACTCACTAGCACACATACAAATATACAGGCAAACACGCGCTGCTATTGCATTTGTTTTGAATTAAATACTAAATTTTTCGTTGTTTTCCAACGCGCACCAACAAATTTAAGTTGAGAACAATATTTTTCCCTTTTATCACTCACGACGATACGAGAATGCGAAGTACATAACTGTAACAGCCCACGATACAGCAGCAGCGGCAAACAGCGACAACAGCAGCAGCGTTTGCCGAGCGTGTGAACAGAACAACGTCGTCTGCGATACTTGTGCGAAAAATTTGCTACAAAAGATGCCGCCAATACTTGACGTTTGCGCTCAAACATCATCGCACTCAACGTGTGTGTTGCGCTGGTGTGAGTGAGACACTCTTTATTTCGAATGTTGTTGTTTGTGGGTGGGTGGGTGGCCGTGCGCTGCTGGGCACATGCTGCGTGTGTATACGTCATCAATTTTGTTCGCTGCCAACATGTTGCGGCCGTTGTGAATTGTCGCTCAAACCAGTTGGTTTGACTCCAACTTGCTCTTCTTATTTGGCGCTCGCGCAAACTGTTGCCGTTTCTAAGAGTGTGTGTGCTTGTGTATTTCTGTGCTGTGTGTGTTTGGAGCAGCATGCGTTTATTTTCCTTGGTGTTAGTTTTCGTGCATAGCATGCCAAATTGCTTGAGTAGGTTGGTAGGTCACTGCCTCGACTTTGTATGTGCGTGTGGGTGTGGTTGTGCGCCGCTCCTTTGCTCTCTATGTGTGTGTTTGTTGGGTGTTTGTCTATGCTGTGCCTGAGCTTAAGTTCATTAACGGCGGTTGCTCCGCGCAACAGTTCGCGGCATGCTCTAACATACACACACGCACACATATTCATGCACTACAACTATACATATGTATGTACATATTTACATGAGCGTTAGTTAGTTGTAAAAGATACTCCCACATTATGCTCATTTTTTTGGTACTGATTGCCGCCGCTTCTATGTGCCTGTATCTGAATCAATAAATGGAACCGAAATTTGCACAAATGTTGTTTTCCTTGGGTGCGGTCTCCCAATGAATCTGCGGCCATAGAGCTGATGGATATTATTTGCACGTGCTTGTGTTTGGATTTAATTTGATGAGACATCATATAAATAAAGCGGGCTTTAACCGACAGCAAAAACGAAGAAGAAAATTAAAAGGGCTTATCTTCACGAAGAAGAAAGGTTGCAACTGTGAACTTTTCCGAACAATCAAAATCAATGTAAGTTAGCATTGTGGTTCGAGATAGACTCTGATTTTAAAGGCTTAAGCCCTGGGAGCACAGAATCGGAGAGTTACCTTAAATCTCCAAATAAGGCAGCGGTTAGTGGGGTCACCAGCAATATGCATTACAAATGAAAAAATTTAAAATTGTTGGAGATATAAGCACTTAAATATATTTTTGGAGGAGGTCAATTGTTTGGTGAGGTCAACCCCAATTTACCTGCGAAATTTGTTGTCTCTAGCTTAAAAATTGTATCGACTTGAGATTTGAGGTGTCTCGACAAGTTATAAATTTGTCAGCCTGCCAGTGGGAGCACGTTGTTTGAAACAGATAACTACCAGTATACATTCCAAGATTCATGTCTCTAACTTCAATAGAGTCGAACGAACTTGCGTTCATTCAGACGGATGGACAGCAGGTCGGACATTGCACAAAACCAATATACTATGGAACTTCCGGTATGGGAAGGATTGCAGGGTGCTATTACAAATTAAATACATTTCACAATATCATGCTTTTTGAGATTATACATACCAAATTTCTTTCTTTAGCACTTATAACTTTCAAATTAATGGCCCCGGTTCTTCAATCTAAATTAATCGATAGCTTTCAACGTGCAGAGCTATCGATTATATTAAACGAACTTTATCTAACGGGAGGTTACAGGAACTTATATTAAAACAAGTAGGAAGGGATTATCTTCGGCGTGCCGAAGATTTTATACTCTTTTCGAACCTTTAGACAATTTTCACTCTGCTAACTGCAGCACTTTCATCTGTAAGAATTGATATATGATATCAATTTGAATTGAAATATGAAATTTATTTCCAGTTGTATGGCAATTTTAAGATATAGTGATCCGATCCGGCCGCCTCCGATCAATGTGATGTATGTTTGAATAATATGTATCTGTGCTGTCCCTTTGAATAACAAGTCTCTGTGCATAGTTTTATAACGATAGATCAAAAACTGACGGACTAGTTTGCATACATACAGACAGACAGACAGACCGACGGACATGGCCATCTCGATTCGACTGTTGATGTTGATAAACAAAATATAACTTTGAAGTTGTGTTTAAAAAAACACTGCTATGAAATCTAAATGTATGCATACATTTGGATGGACAGACATGGCTAAGATTGACTCCGCTGTTGATACTGATCAAAATATATATTTTTTATGGGGTCGGATATGCTCATTATGACTGGGACATACTTTTGTACAACATTATTGTTTGGTTGTACGCTGATGCAGAGTAATGGCAAGTTAACAGAGGGACGCATGTTGATTTCATGGCAGTGTTGTGGTGTGTATATATGTATATGTATATTATGCAATATAAATTTTATTATCATTGTTTCCTGTTTTATCTATTGATTTTGAAAATATGTATATGTCAATGGAAATGCACGCATGTATAAATTAGCTGTAATTGAGCAGAGTGTGCATATAACATTGAAGGATAACCGAAGAATAACCATTATGCTATAATTATTTTAATGAAGAGCGTTAGGTCAGTCGCGATCAATGAGTTTTACTCTGTACTCTAGAACTTTCCTGCTCGCACACATACTCCTTAATAATTGTCTGGACAAATTACAAGTAATAGACAATGGAAAAGGTGTGCACAAAAATAAAAGAGGACATAATGGCGATCCTCTAAGCAGTCAAGGATCAGACGGTGTGTATCGAGAAGCCGTTGCCGACAAGCTTAATAAGAACGATATTCTCACCTGAAACGAAACATTTTAAAGTTCGAATCTTGTTTTTAAGTTTTTACCAGGAAAATAAGTGTAGTTTTATCAAAATCAGTGTATACCAAGTAAGTTCGTTGCAGTCGGGCGAATACGACAGACGACGACAGCATCAGACGACTCTGATGGCTGTCCAAGAGGGCGTGCCCGAGAAATCCAGCTCGCAATTTGTAGGGGAAATATACACGTATTATCGATTTGTGCTTTCTGGTATATGGATTTTCGCGATTACGGAGGCGGGAATGGGCGTCATCGGGAAATTTTTGGCGAGAGAGGGCGTAGCCACAAAACTTTTTTACATCACTTAAGAGAGGGTAACCAGGAATCTACCTTCCAAGTTTGCTGATTCTTGCACTAAAACAGTGGTAGATATTGACTTTCGCGTTTTTTGAGGACGGGATGGTGCGTGGTCCAACAGTTTTGCTACCGTTCCATGATCAATCTACCTTCCAAGTTTGTTGATTCTAGCTCTTAAACTGTGGGAGATATAAGCATTTATAATTACTTTGGAAGGGGGGCTGGTGGGCGTACTAGTGGGCGTGGCTGGCAACCCTAAGATGCAAGTTTTGGGGAGGAGACCGGCAACATACCTACCAAATTTGATAACTACCTTCAAAATGGTCGGAAATATTCACGTTTTATTGATTTGTGATTTGAGGTGTATAGATATGTAATCAATTTGCCAGCATCCCAGTGGGCGTGGCACAAAGTTGGATCAAACTTGATGTGAAGCAGATAGCTACAAGTACACCACTTCACTTATATCTTATAAAGACAGACGGACGGCCTGTCGGAATACTCAATATGCTATGAATACCTTCGGTATCAGAGTATGAAAACAAAGTTACTCGCTCTTAAACAAAAACTTTGAATTCTCGTTTATGTTATTATACGCGCCATTAAGGAGCGACTAGGAGTTAATCATAAGGGAGGGTTGACCAACTTCTTAAAATGCTCAGATTCTGGGCAGTTCATTCTTAATCTGAAAATGAAGTTACTGACAAAATTAGTGTGACGGTTTTTAGAAATATGCATAAAAAGGTTTTTATAGCTGCTAAACGAAACAAAGTCAATTTATATGTTATTTTATACTGTTTCTAAATAGATAGTTACTATTAACAATTTTTTTTTGCTGTTTAATTAAAAAGTGCGCAAATGAAAGGTAGTTGTTGTCAACTGCGGTGCAGGTTGTGTGTGTGCTGCTGAAAATATGGTCTTTTGGTGAGTATTTGTATGGCTGTATGTCTAATTAGGTCCGTTTTCGAACTAGCCACACGCACCATTTGGCTGGCCGGGGCTGCCAACTCGTTTAGGGATCTCATTACCGGCAAATCCCAAATAAATTGGGTATTAGACACAATGCTTTACGGGGATAAGCGAAATGTGTCGATATGTCCTACGCCCAGTCAGCTATAAAAATGTTTCAATGGGACGTGGCACCAAACAATCGTCAATTAAACAAGCAAATAATAACTAGTAAGAATGCTCAGTCCATACATACATTCAGAATAACCTATCAGTGTGCATACATACAAATACACACATAATGCAAGCAGTTAAAGCAGTTAGCTAGTTTCTTCACTGAGCCCAACACTGTTGAATTTTATTTAGATTTTTATACTCTGATACCTAAGGTACTCATAGTATATTGGTTTTGTCGAATGTCCGTCAGGCCGTCCGTCTGTCCGTCTGTCTGTCTGGATGAACGCACGTATTTCCGAAACGATATTAGATAGACTCTTGAAATCTTTTGCGTTATGATTATAGCTATCTGCTTCAGATCAAGTCTATTCCAAATTTATGCCACGCCCACTGGGAGGCTGGCAAATCGATAACATGTCGATACACCTCAAATCACAAATCGATTAAACGTGAATAACTCCCACAATTTTGAAGCTAAAGTAATCAAATTTGGTAAGTATATTGCTGGTGACCTCCCGATAAAATTGGATCCTAGGTTAATCGGCCACGCCCATTATTACGCCCACCAGCCCCCCCTCCAAAATTAATTTGAAATGCTTATATCTCCCGCAGTTTTAGAGCTAAAGTCACCATATTTGGAATATATATTATAGGTGACGTCCTCTACAGATTACAGAAACAAAATTTCGACCACGCCCACTCACTCCCGCCCCCGTAATCGCGAAAATCTATATACATGAATGCACAATTCGATAGCACGTGTATATTTCCCGCAATTTTGAAGCTAGAGTCCCCAAATTTGGAGTTTAGACTAGGGCTGACCACCCCAAAAGATTCCGTCCTTTATTTTCCGGCCACGCCCACTAGAACGCCCCCAGCCACCCCGCCCCCACGAAACACGGAAGCCCATATCTCGCACAGTTTAAGAGCTAGGGCCACCAAACTTTGAGGGTAGACTTCTGGCAAAGTCCTCTAAAGATCGGCCAAAAAATTCACGCCCCCACAAATTGCGAAAGCTTATATCTTCCACAGTTTTAGAGCTAGAGTCACCAAATTTGTAAGATAGACTTCTTGTCACCCCCTCTAAAGATCGGAAAAAATTTTGGGGCCACGCCCCTCCCGCCCCCAAGAATCGCGAAAATTTATATTGTCCACAGTTTTAGAGCTAGAGTCACCAAATTTGGAAGATAGACTTCTTGTCACCCCCTCTAAAGATCGGAAAAAATTTTGGGGCCACGCCCCTCCCGCCCCCAAAAATCGCGAAAATGTATATCTTCCACAGTTTTAGAGCTAGAGTCAAGAAATTATTAAGATAGACTTCTTCTCACTCCCTCTAAAGATCGGCCAAAATTTTTGGGGCCACGCCCCTTCCCGCCCCCAAAAATCGCGAAAGCTTATATCTTCCACAGTTTTAGAGCTAGAGTCACCAAAATTGGAAGATAGACTTCTGGTCACCCCCTCTTAAGATCGACCATGCCCCTCCCGTTCCCAAAAACTTGGAATGCCGATTTCGGGTCACCCAAACACCAGCAAAAATTTTCTGTTCACTTGCTTTCAGCTGTTCTTAAAATGGTATCAGAGTATTACGCAGTCGGCTCCGCCCGACTGCAACGTTCTCACTTGTTTATATATGGGCGTTTCCATGGTGTCGGATTTTTGCAATCGTACGAACTTAAAGTAAAACAAGTAAGAGTGCTCTAGTCGGGAGTGCCCGACTAGGAGATACCCTGAACCCAGTCCTTACAATCATTCGTACTACTCTAAGCTCACACATGCTGCAGTACAAGCAGTACAAGCAGTGCAAGCGGTTTAAGCAGTTAGCTTGCTCTTTCGCTGAGCCCCACACAATGGAAAGTTAAATCTTAAATAACTTCTGTGTTTATTGTCCGATCATATTGAAATTTTTGGGGCAAGCAATTGTCGATAATATGTGTTACCAAACCAAATTGCAAGGTCGTACCTTCAAAAATGGGTTTTTTTTACTTTTGGGGGGTTTGGGGGCTGGTATCCAAAAAGTGAAATATTTGTTACATGTGTATGCTATTCGAGATTATACATGTCAATAGGGGTAAAAAGGGTATTATGGTTTTGTGCAAAAGTATGTAACAGGCATAAGGAAGCATCTCTGACCATATAAAGTATATATATTCTTGATCAGTATCAACAGCCAAGTCGATTTAGCCATGTCCGTCTGTCTGTCTGTCCGTCCGTCCGTCCGTCCGTCCGACCGTCCGTCCGTCCGTCTGTATGAACACGTGGATATCAGAGACTACAAGAGCTAGAGACTTCATATTTGGAATATAAGTTCCCCTAATCCCGGGACAGAGCAAGTTTATTAAATTTTGTCGATAAGTCATCCCGTTAAAAAGTTATCGATAAATTTCGATTTCAGACCTGAGTTTTTGGGTCATAACTTCAAAAGCTTAAGAGCTAGAGGCCCCAAATTTGGCATGTATAATCTCGAATAGCATACACATGTAACAAATATTTCACTTTTTGGATACCTCCCCCAATCCCCCCAAAAGTTCAAAAAACGCATTTTTGAAGTTATGTCCTTGCAATTTGGTTTGGTCACACATTTTATTGCCCAGTCTGTGTCCAAAAAATTTCACTAAGATCGGGTGATAAACACAGACGTTTTTAGGGATTTAACTTTCCATTGTGTGGAGCTCAGTAAAGAATCAAGCTTACTGCTTAGACTGCTTGCACTGCTCGCACTGCTTGTACTGCAGCATGTGTGTGTTTAGATTAGTAAGAATGATTGTAAGGACTGGGTTCCGGGTATCTCGTAGTCGGGCACTCCCGACTAGAGCACTCTTACTTGTTTTATAATGCTATGCATTGATTTCAATTGAAAATGCTTTTGATTTCTCGCAAAAATTATTTAAACTTTTTTTATTCTCTTTTCGAAGAAAATAGTATATTAAGTTTGTCCTGAAGTTTGTAACGCATAGAAGGAAGCGTCGGAGACCCCAAAAGTTACTGCCAGTATGCTTAGAATGACAATACAAATTGATCTAGCCATGTCCGTCTGTCTGTCTGTCTGTCTGTATGAATGCAAACTAGTCCCTCAGTTTTTGAGCTATGGTGATAAAACTTTGCACAGAGACTTATTATTCAAAGGGACAGCACATTGGTCGGAACCGGCCGGATCGGACCACTATATCTTATAGCTGCCATACAACTGGAAGTCGGTTTTGCTCATAAATCCCATGTTTTCAAAGCTATCGCAATAAAACCTTGCACAAATACCTATTATTCAAACATACATAACATTGATCGGAGCCGGCCGGATCGGATGACTATATCTTATAGCTGCCATACAACCCGAAGTCGGTTTTGGCCATATATCCCATGTTTTCAAAGCTATCGCAATAAAACCTTGCACAGATACCTATTATTCAAACATACATAACATTGATCGGAGCCGGCCGGATCGGATCACTATATCTTATAGCTGCTATACAACTGGCAGTGAACACCATATTCTTAAAACAAAAAAAAAAAAAAATTTTACCCGACAAAACGATTTTGTACAGCTTATGAAATTTCAGTGGTGCAGTTGGCAGAGTGAAAATTGCCTATAGGTTCGAAAAGAGTATAAAATCTTCGGCACGCCGAAGATAATCCTTCCCCACTTGTTTTGAATTGAGTTTCAATCAGTGTCGTGATGGGTAGTGTCGGACGCTGATTTTGTTCCATTATGATATTAGTGTTGTTTCTGTTGCCGTTTAACGAAATTATTTATAGATAACCTTATTAAAAATGTTTTTCAATAAACAGAAGTATTAAATGTATTAGTTTTGACATAATAACAACCAACTTAACAAAAATATGTAGTATGATTAAAATAAACAAGTGAGAACGTTGCAGTCGGGCGGAGCCGACTGCGTAATACACTGATACCATTTTAAGAACAGCTGAAAGCAAGTGAACAGAACATTTTTGCTGGTGTATGGGTGACCCAAAATCGGCCTTCCCAGTTTTTGGGGATGGGAGGGGCGTGGTCGATCTTTAGAGGCGGTGACAAGAAGTCTATCTTCCAATTTTGGTGACTCTAGCTCTAAAACTGTGGAAGATATAAGCTTTTGCGATTTTTGGGGGCGGGAGGGGGCGTGGCCCCAAAATTTGTTTGGCCGATCTTTAGAGGACTTTGCCAGAAGTCTACCCGCTCCTGGCCCTAGCTCTTAAACTGTGCGAGATATAGGCTTCCGTGTTTCGTGGGGGCGAGGTGGCTGGGGGGCGTTCTAGTGGGCGTGGCCGGAAAATCCAGGACGAAATTTTTTGGGGTGGTCAGCCCTAGTCTTAATTCCAAATTTGGGGACTCTAGCTTCAAAATTGGGGGAAATTTACATTTTCGCGATTACGGGGGCGGGAGTAGGCGTTTTCGAAATTTTTCCTGTGATCTGTAGAGGACGTCACGAGTAATATATCTTCCAAATATGGTGACCTTAGTTCCAAAACTGCGGGAGATATAAAAATTTCAAATTAATTTTGGAGGCGGGGCTGGTGGGCGTAATAATGGGCGTGGCCGGTAAACCTAGCATCCAATTTTTTCGGGAGGTCATTGGCAATATACCTATTAAATTTGATTACTCTAGCTTCAAAATTGTGGGAAATATTCACGTTTAATCGATTTCTGAATTGAGGTGTATCGACATGTTATCGATTTGCCAGCCTCCCGTGGGCGTGGCATAAATTTGAAACAAAGTTGATCTGAAGCAGATAGCTATAATCATAACACTAAGGATTTGAAGAGTCTATCTAATAACGTTTCGGAAATACGTGCGTTCCACACATCCACACAGACAGACGGACGGCCCGACGGACATCCGACAAAACCAATATACTATGAGTACCTTCGGTATCAGAGTATAAAAAGTATATTCTACTGGGAAACATTGGTTTGTAAAATCAATTAGGCTTGAGAGTATAAATTTGTTAATAAACTGAGTGCGGAGCAGGTGGGGAGAAAACAAAAAACATTAATAAGATTTCGTAATTTTAATTTAGAAATTTATAAACAACAAGTAAGAGTGCTCTAGTCGGGAGTGCCCGACTAGGAGATACCCTGAACCCAGCTCACATCAATTCATACTTGCCTAATAGTGTGCATACATACAAACACACACATACTGCAAGCAGTGCATGCGGTTTAAGCAGTTGGCTTGCTTTTTCACTGAGCCCCACACAATGGAAAGTAAAATCTTTAATAACTTCTGTGTTTACTTTCCGATCTTTCTACAATTTTTAGGACATAACATTGGCTATAAAATGTGTGACCAAACCAAATTGCAAGGTCATACCTTCACCTTTTTTTTATTTTTGGGGAGATTGGGGGAGATTGGGGGTGGTATCCTAAAGGTGAAAAATATTTGTTGCATGTGTATGCCATGGGTTTTTTTTACTTTTGGGGGGTTTGGGGGCTGGTATCCAAAAAGTAACAAATATTTGTTACATGTGTATGCTATTCGAGATTATACATGTCAATAGGGGTAAAAAGGGTATTATGGTTTTGTGCAAAAGTATGTAACAGGCATAAGGAAGCATCTCTGACCATATAAAGTATATATATTCTTGATCAGTATCAACAGCCAAGTCGATTTAGCCATGTCCGTCTGTCTGTCTGTCCGTCCGTCCGTCCGACCGTCCGGTCTGTATGAACACGTGGATATCAGAGACTACAAGAGCTAGAGACTTCATATTTGGAATATAAGTTCCCCTAATCCCGGGACAGAGCAAGTTTATTAAATTTTGTCGATAAGTCATCCCGTTAAAAAGTTATCGATAAATTTCGATTTCAGACCTGAGTTTTTGGGTCATAACTTCAAAAGCTTAAGAGCTAGAGGCCCCAAATTTGGCATGTATAATCTCGAATAGCATACACATGTAACTAACAAATATTTCACTTTTTTGGATACCTCCCCCCAATCCCCCCAAAAGTTCAAAAAACGCATTTTTGAAGTTATGTCCTTGCAATTTGGTTTGGTCACACATTTTATTGCCCAGTCTGTGTCCAAAAAATTTCACTAAGATCGGGTGATAAACACAGACGTTTTTAGGGATTTAACTTTCCATTGTGTGGAGCTCAGTAAAGAATCAAGCTTACTGCTTAGACTGCTTGCACTGCTCGCACTGCTTGTACTGCAGCATGTGTGTGTTTAGATTAGTAAGAATGATTGTAAGGACTGGGTTCCGGGTATCTCGTAGTCGGGCACTCCCGACTAGAGCACTCTTACTTGTTTTATAATGCTATGCATTGATTTCAATTGAAAATGCTTTTGATTTCTCGCAAAAATTATTTAAACTTTTTTTATTCTCTTTTCGAAGAAAATAGTATATTAAGTTTGTCCTGAAGTTTGTAACGCATAGAAGGAAGCGTCGGAGACCCCCAAAAGTTACTGCCAGTATGCTTAAGAATGACAATACAAATTGATCTGATCTAGCCATGTCCGTCTGTCTGTCTGTCTGTCTGTATGAATGCAAACTGAGTCCCTCAGTTTTTGAGCTATGGTGATAAAACTTTGCACAGGAACTTATTATTCAAAGGGACAGCACATTGGTCGGAAACCGGCCGGATCGGACCACTATCATCTTATAGCTGCCATACAACTGGAAGTCGGTTTTGCTCATAAATCCCATGTTTTCAAAGCTATCGCAATAAAACCTTGCACAAATACCTATTATTCAAACATACATAACATTGATCGGAGCCGGCCGGATCGGATGACTATATCTTATAGCTGCCATACAACCCGAAGTCGGTTTGGCCATATATCCCATGTTTTCAAAGCTATCGCAATAAAACCTTGCACAGATACCTATTATTCAAACATACATAACATTGATCGGAGCCGGCCGGATCGGATCACTATATCTTATAGCTGCTATACAACTGGCAGTGAACACCATATTCTTAAAACAAAAAAAAAAAAAAAAAAATTTTACCCGACAAAACGATTTTGTACGAGCTCATGAAATTTCAGTGTCAGTGGTGCAGTTGGCAGAGTGAAAATTGCCTATAGGTTCGAAAAGCAGTATAAAATCTTCGGCACGCCGAAGATAATCCTTCCCCACTTGTTTTGACTTGAGTTTCAATCAGTGTCGTGATGGGTAGTGTCGGACGCTGATTTTGTTCCATTATGATATTAGTGTTGTTTCTGTTGCCGTTTAACGAAATTATTTATAGATAACCTTATTAAAAATGTTTTTCAATAAACAGAAGTATTAAATGTATTAATTTTGACATAATAACAACCAACTTAACAAAAATATGTGAAGTATGATTAAAATAAACAAGTGAGAACGTTACAGTCGGGCGGAGCCGACTGCGTAATACACTGATACCATTTTAAGAACAGCTGAAAGCAAGTGAACAGAACATTTTTGCTGGTGTATGGGTGACCCAAAATCGGCCTTCCCAGTTTTTGGGGATGGGAGGGGCGTGGTCGATCTTTAGAGGCGGTGACAAGAAGTCTGTCTTCCAATTTTGGTGACTCTAGCTCTAAAACTGTGGAAGATATAAAGCTTTTGCTCTTCCGTGTTTCGATGGGGGCGGGGTGTGGCTGGGGGGCGTTCTAGTGGGCGTGGCCGGAAAATACAGGACGGAATCTTTTTGGGGGTGGTGAGCCCTAGTCTTAATTCCAGTTTTGGGGACTCTAGCTTAAAAATTGCGGGAAATATACAAGTGTTATCGAATTGTGCATCCAAGTATATCGATTTTCGCGATTACGGGGGCGGGAGTGGGCGTGGTCGAAATTTTCTGTGATCTGTAGAGGACGTAACCAGTAATATATATTCCAAATATGGTGACCTTTTAGCTCTAAGGACTGCGGGAGATATAAACATTTCAAATTAATTTTGGAGGCGGGGCTGGTGGGCGTAATAATGAGCGTGGCCGATAAACCTAGCATCCAATTTTTTCGGGAGGTCACCACCTATATGCCTCACCAAATTTGATTACTCTAGCCTTAAAATTGTGTGGAGATATTCACGGGTTTAATCGATTTGTGATTTGAGGTGTATCGACATGTTATCGATTTGCCAGCTTCCCAGTGGGCGTGGCATACATTTTAAATAAATCCTGGCTCTGAAGCAGATAGCTATAATCATAACACAAAAGATTTCAAGAGTCTATCTAATATCGTTTTGGAAATACGTGCGTTCATCCAGACAGACAGACGGACATCCGACAAAAGCAAGTACCAAGAGTACCTACGGTATCAGAGTATAAAAACCTTCTGTTTTCAGTGTCCGATCTGTGTGACAGTTTTGGGACATAGAATCAGAGTATAAAAATTACGGTTGAGCGACTTTGCATTTAAATAAACGCAATTTTTTTTTTAAATTAGGTAAAATTGAATTGTTTTACTACGAAAAATGCGATAGTACAAAGTGTTTTTCAAGCACTTTTAATTTTTTGGTCTCCGGTGGACCTTGCCTGTGGATATGCCCATATATATATCGTCAAAAATTTTTATTTGCACATTTGGGGGATGGGGATGTGTGGTAACCAAAAAGTGAAATATTTGTTGAATGTGAATGCTGTTCGATATTGTTCATTCCAAATGTGGTGCCTCTAGCTCTTATAACTTTTAAGTTATGGTCCAAAAACACAGACAGACAGACGGACAACATGGCCGAATCGACTCGGCTATTGAAACTGATCGCGAATATATATTGTTTATATAATCTGAGATGCTTGCTTATGCCTGATAGATACTTTTGCACAGCATCATTATACCATTCTCACCCATTTTTAATGGGTTCAGGGTATAAAAAGCACTAGCCAAAAAGGACATCCAACCCGCGTATTGATTCTCTGGCTGCAAACATTCCAGAATCCCTCGATACTATAGCCACATATAAATATGAATGCAGTTAAAACATTAATATTTAATTTGTATGGAGTACAGGTTTCTATACATTTAAAATTTATGTGGAACATTAAATATTTAGGAATCTCTCTGTTTACTGCGGCACACTTTGTATATTGTTGGTGGTTGACATATTTTTCATATATACATACGTACCATTGTTTGCGTCAAAGTCACCAGCTTTGAGTTCCGCAAAGCTGCAAACACTAAAACAACAAGTAAGAATGCTCAAGTCGGGAGTGCCCGACTAGGAGATACCCTGAACCCAGTTCTGACTTCCATTCATACTTGCCTAAAATAGTGTGCATACATACAAACACGCACATACCGCAAGCAGTGCATGCGGCTTAAGCAGTTAGCTTGCTTTTCGCTGAGCCCCACACAATGGAAAGTAAAATCTTAAATAACTTCTGTGTTTATTGTCCGATCTTTCTAAAATTCTTTGGACATAATATTGGCTATAAAATGTGTGACCAAACCAAATTGCTAGGTCATACCTTCAAAAATGAGTTTTTTGAACTTTTGGGGGGATTGGGGGGTGGTACCAAAAAAGTGAAATATTTGTTACATGTGTATGCTATTAGAGATTATACATGCCAAATTTTGGGCCTCTAGCTTTTATAACTTTTAAGCTATGGCCAAAAAACACTGGTCTGAAATTGAAACTTATCGATAACTTTGAAACGAGACGAGCTATCGATAAAATGAAACAAACTTGTACTGTCCCGGGAACTTATATTCCAAGCTATTGTAGTCTCTGATATCTGCGTGTTCATACAGACGGACAGACGGACGGACGGACGGACAGACGGACATGGCTAGATCGACTCGACTGTTGATACTGATCAATAATATGTATACTCTATTTGGTCGGAGATGCTTCCTTATGCCTGTTACTTACTTTGCACAAAACCATAATACCCCTTTAACCCATTTTTAATGGGTTCAAGGTATAAAAACGAAGAGGAGAAGATAGAGGGGCGGCATAAATTGTCATTTTGTCCAGCCGGTTATCTGTTTGTCAAATCTCAAAACAGGTCTTTCGGATTCAAGCAGCCAAGTTTGGTACGGACAAGTTGTATGATCTAATTAAATGTAAATTAACATTTGAAATCAAAATGAATATTTCTTAGACCTATGTACATAAAGAAGTACAATTCTAGTAGGCGGGACCGAAAAACCCAGGATCAAATTTTTTGAGGAGGTCATTGGCAATATACCTACCATAAAGGTGTATCGACATTTGCCAGCATCACAGTGGGCGTGGCACAAAGTTGGAACAAACTTGATCTGATGCAGATGGCTACAATTATAATAGTCCAAGTTTCAAGTCTCAATATTCAATAGTTTCGGAAATACGTGCGTTCATACAGACGGATGGCCTGAGGGACATTGCACAAAATCAATACATCAGAGAATACAAAATTATTTAGCAAGAAAATAACTTAATTAAATGAACGGAAAATAATTTGAAATTGTTCGTAAAATAGCTTTTTAATACAAATTTAAATGTAATTAAATGGTCATTCCTTAAATTATTAAGATTGGTTGCAGTGTAAAGGAAATGATTGGTTTAGGTATCAACGGTTCACATGTGGCATGTGTGGGTCGAATTTAAACTTCAACAACATTTCTAACCTAACCTAACATAAGAGAAGAGTAAGACATAAAGTTAAAAACTTTTAATAATAATTAAATTTAATCACATTAAGTAAAATTGTAACTCAAGCATAAATTTAAACGGGAATTTCAATTGTATTAATTGCAGTTAGGAATATCTTAGCAAGAGCTTGCAGTGGGATTTTTTTTCTATTACTATACAAATTGCAAATATAATCTCTTCGCTAATATGCTGCATGCTTACAACTAAACAATAAGTAGTCGTCAGTAGTTAATTCAAGTGGTTATCGGCGCCTCTTCATTCCCCACCACACCCCTCCCTCCGATGCCATATGCCAAAATTGTCTCTGCTGATTTCATTGTTATGCGTTGTATGCACATTTTTGTGTACAAGTAAATGTACTTAGGACATGCCAGCGATTTATTTGACTTTTCCCACAAAACTACACACTCAACAGTATATATATATATATATATATATATATATATATATATATATATATATATATATATATATGTGCGATGCAAATTAACCTAGTCACGTACTTCGCTTAGATGGGCCTAATCAAATAAACGCGTCAAATTAAACAACAGCCGTTAATACAACAACAAGAGCGAGCGACAAGTAAATATATGAGTTTAGCACCTCGACACCAGATTGCGCAGACAGACAAATACTGGTCAGTAAGAGTGAGTTACGTAGAAGTATGTTATTCAACTACTTTAGTCATCGCGCTACAGTATGCTACCATTTCTACATTTTATATGTACTCTGTTAACTAAAATTGCGTTAAAAATAAAGTTTAATATATTGGAAAGTTGGAAGAAAACTACTTTAAAGCATTTTCCTGAGAACACTTACTTCACTGTATTATGGTCATGTTTCGTTCCTTTTCAATATGGGTCCGCAATTTCAGTTATTAAAATGACTATAGTCAGCAGAATGAAGAGAAGATATTACTTATATAACAAGTAAGAGTGCTCTAGTCGGGAGTGCCCGACTACGAGTTACCCTGAACCCAGTCCTTACAATCATTCATACTAATCTAAACACACACATGCTGCAGTACAAGCAGTGCAAGCGGTTTAAGCAGTTAGCTTGCTTTTTCGCTGAGCCCCACACAATGGAAAGTTAAATCTTAAATAACTTCGATGTTTATTATCTGATCTTATTGAAATTTTTGGGGCAAACAATTGTCACTAATTTGTGCGACCAAACCAAATTGCAAGGGCGTACCTTCAAAAATGGGTTTTTTGAACTTTTGGGGGGTTTGGGGGGTGGTATCCAAAAAGTGAAATGACATTTGTGACATGTGTATGCTGTTCGAGACTATACATGCCAAATTTGGGGCCTCTAGCTCTTATAACTTTGAAGTTATGTCCCAAAAACGCTAGACTGAAATCGAAATTTATCGATAAAATGAAGTAAATTTGATCTGTCCAGGGATTACGAGAACTTATATTCCAAATATGAAGTCTCTACCTCTTATAGTCTCTGATATCTGCGTGTTCATACAGACGGACAGACGGACATACAGACAGACAGACGGACAGACGGACATGGCTAGATCGACTCGGCTGTTGATACTGATCAATAATATATATACTCTATTTGGTCGGAGATGCTTCCTTATGCCTGTTACATACTTTTGCACAAAACCATAATACCCTTTTAGTAGTAGGCAAACATCATTCAGAATTAAATATTTTTTACAAACGTACTTATCCAAAAATGTATAGTTTAAGGGAGAGTCTTTCACAGTTTAAATAAATTGCGTCACTATATTAATACTTTAATTCAACCTAAGCATAAGAATATTTTGGCTTCTTACTACAAAATTCAACATATTTAAATTAATAGACATTTTGCCTCGATTTTCAAGGTAGACAAGAATTATAGTATACCGTTTTTTTCAAGATATTTAAGGCAATTGAAAATATTTCTGTGACTCAAAAACTTATTACGGACACCCCCGCTAGTCTATCAAACTTTAAGTTTCATAAGGAGCTCTGCCATTTGCTATTTCAGTTTCGTGCGTTTTCTCTAATAAACTTAAGTAGCTGACGTCATATTAATTATGCGGCACACACAACGGATTGCAATTGGCTGGTGGCACATAGATTGGATCAGGTTGCAAGGCAACTCAAATTGAGTGGCACACGACTTGAGTGTGATTCCATCGAGTGACACTTGAGTGTGCCTGCTGACTGCTCACTGCTCACTGCTCACTGCTGCCTGCTGTCCAAATGAGCCATCAGCTGAACAGCTGCCGCCTCAGTTGCGCCTTGAGCTCTGGCAACGTGCGTTGCCAACTTGTTTACATTTTGTTGCCGCTGTTGTTGTTGTCTTCTCATTTTCTTAACATTTCTGTTTACTAGACGGGCAGCACGTGCTGAAAGAGCACCCCATCCGTTGCACCCAACCCAAAGTACATGTTGTTGCCGTTGCTGCTGATGCTTTGGCTATGTGGCAGTACCTGAGGCATGCATATTTTATGTGGCCATAAGCTGTAGAGATGTTGCCCCACTGTCTGTCTGTCTGTCTCAAGTCGCCACTAATCGCAATTGTTGAAAGGGGCAGCGAACATCATTATTTTTAGCTTGTTTTAGTCGTTAATATTTTTTCAGTCTCTGCTTGTTTAGATACTTATTTATTTATATGTTTTGGCTTGTATTCCCAAGCTGCGGAACGTTAATTTCAATTTTTGGTAGTTACGAGAATATCCCAGGATTTGCAATTTTCAATTTGTGGCATGTGGCACAATCAACAAGTCTCTTTAGTTGCAAGAAGAGGCAGCTTAGTTTTTGTCTCAAATTGCTGACTTTCGCTTTTGTGTTCGCCAAATTGTGTCAAATAGTATTTTTATACCCTGAACCCATTTAAAATATGTAAAAAGGGTATAATGAAGTTGTTCAAAACTATGTAACAGACAGAAGGAAGTATCTCCGACTGGATAAAGTATATGTATTATTGATCAGTTATCGATAGCTCGTCCAGTTCATGCGCTATCTCTAGGTTGGCATAGTAATCGATTATAAATTAAAACTAAATAAGAAAGTCTCAGTTTCGAAAATGGCGGACTAAGTTAAATTTTTTGGGTTCAGTATGCCACACCCCTAAAACGCTTGTAGGATGATGTTGCCAGGGAAAACTCTTGTCCAAGACAAGGCCGATAAAACAGAAAATACTCCACACAAAACGCTGAAATTTAATATGTTTGGTGTTGACACACTAAAGTCAACTTAAAACAAGTGAAGATATACATTTTCTCGATTTTTGAGGGCGGGAGGGGGCGTGGCCCCAAAAATTTTGTCCGATCTTTAGAGGGGGTTACAAGAAGTATATCTTCCAATTTTGGTGACTCTAGCTCTAAAACTGTGGAAGATATACGCTTTCGCGATTTTTGGGGGCGGGAGGGGGCGTGGCCCCAAAAATTTTGGCCGATCTTTAGAGCGGTTGACAATAAGTCTATCTCACAAATTTGGTGATTCTAGCTCTAAAACTGTGGAAGATAAAAGTTTTCGCGATTTTTGGGGGCGGGAGGGGGCGGGGCCCCAAAATTTTTTGCCGATCTTGAGGGGGGCTGACAATAAGTCTATCCTCCAATTTTGGTGACTCTAGCTCTAAAACTGTGGAAGATATACATTTTCGCGATTTTTGGGGGCGGGCGGGGGCGTGGCCCCAAAATTTTTTGTCCGATCTTTAGAGGACTTGGCCAGAAGTCTACCCTCAAAGTTTGGTGGCCCTAGCTCTTAAAATGTGCGAGATATAGGCTTCCGTGTTTCGTGGGGGCGGGGTGGCTGGGGGGCGTTCTAGTGGGCGTGGCCGGAAAATCCAGGACGCAATCTTTTGGGCTGGTCAGCCCTAGTCTAAATTCCAAATTTGGGGACTCTAGCTTCAAAATTGCGGGAAATATACACGTGTTATCGAATTGTGCATTCATGTATATCGATTTTCGCGATTACGAGGGCGGGAGTGGGCGTGGTCTAAATTTTGTTTCTGTAATCTGTAGAGGACGTCACCAGTAATATATATTCTAAATATGGTGACTTTAGCTCTAAAACTGCGGGAGATATAAGCATTTCAAATTAATTTTGGAGGGGGGCTGGTGGGCGTAATAATGGGCGTGGCCGATTAACCTAGGATCCAATTTTTTCGGGAGGTCACCAGCAATATACCTACCAAATTTGATTACTCTAGCTTCAAAATTGTGGGAGTTATTCACGTTTAATCGATTTGTGATTTGAGGTGTATCGACATGTTATCGATTTGCCAGCCTCCCAGTGGGCGTGGCATAAATTTGGAATAAACTTGATCTGAAGCAGATAGCTATAATCATAACGCAAAAGATTTCAAGAGTCTATCTAATATCGTTTCGGAAATACGTGCGTTCATCCAGACAGACAGACGGACGGACGGACAGACGGACAGACGGACGGCCTGACGGACATTCGACAAAACCAATATACTATGAGTACCTTCGGTATCAGAGTATAACAAGTATGATCTATCAGTGAATATACATACAAACACACACATGCTGCAGTACTAGCAGTACAAGCAGTGCAAGCGGGTTAGGCAGTTAGCTTGCTCTAAAATCTTAAATATCTTCTGTGTTTATTGTCCGATCTTTCTGAAATTTTTAGGACACAACATTGGCTATAAAATGTGTGACCAAACCAAATTGCAAGTTCATATCTTCCAAAATGCGTAACTCTTAGGGGGATTGGGGGATGGTGAAAAAGTGAAATATTTGTTATATGAGTATGATATTCGAGATTATACATGCCTCTAGCTATTATAACTTTTAAGTTATGGCCCAAAAACCCTGGTCTGAAAACGAAATGTGTCGATCACTTTTGAACGGGACGAGTTATCGATAAAATTAAATAAACTTGATCTGTCCCGGGCCTACGAGAACTTATATTCCAAATATGAAGTCTCTAGCTCTTGTAGTCTCTGATATTCGCGTGTTCATACAGACAGACGGACGGACAGACGCACATGTCTAAATCGACTCGACTGTTGATACTGATCAGGAATATAAATACTTTATATGGTCGGAGATGCTTTCTTATGCCTGTTACATACTTTTGCACAACTTCATTATACCCTTTTTACCCATTTTAATGGGTTCAGGGCATATTGAAGTGTAGATGGCTGAATGTAATCCATCATGATTTGACGCACCAAAAAGTACTCGAATTTTGATCCAGTTTGGTTATGTAGGTTAGTGCAGTCTTTCATTTTCCAAATCCAATCAGGACAGGTAGTCAACTGTTGTGAAAGGGCCTTAAGTAACTGTCTTAATTAAAGCTAACAACGCAAAAAGTTATTTGCTACTATGTATTCCAAGACAACATGGTGAAATCCAGAAAAGGGTACTTCAAACAAATGAGATTGACATTATGACAGACTTTATATTAGGCTTAAATTAAATATTTGTTTATTTGCTTCTTTGCTTATTCGCTTATTGCACAGACATTTTCGCTTATTGTCTAACAATGCCAATTCACACCCAGTTATGTTGCCAATCTCTCATCCGTTGATCAATATTTTGGTTGTATGATATGTGTGTGCCATTCTCTGTCGTTTTATAACACGCCCTCATAGCGACACGCCGATACGTCTATTTTTAGACAAAAGGATGCCGCGTGCGTCGCTTGGCCTTGACAGGATATTCGTAACCCTCGAAGTCATCATCAAGCTCATCCTGCTCGTGATAATGATGACTGTGACTGCTACGATGATGCTTCTTCGGCTCCTTGTGCTCCTTGTGCTCCTTCACCGGCACCGGAATAGGCAGCGGCACCTTTTTTATGACCGTCTTCGTGTGCACATGCGTGTGGTGCTTCACTGGCACATGGATGCGTATCCTGGAGATTGTCAATGCGAGTGAGATTGTGAGTGCGAATGAAAATGGCAATGACATAGGGCTTGAGTTTTAGTAGGGGCTATGGTGATGGCTTTGGTATGAAGACATGTTAAAGGCGTGGCCGTTACACTTACTTAAGCTTCTCGTTTGATGGATGGCCGCTTGTCAAAGCAAACATCATGGAAGTGATAAACAGCAAACTTAATGCCTGCAAGCAAAAAATACAATAAGTATATAAATACAAAGCATACACAAATGTTTCATATCAATAAGCGCCGTTTCCACCTCTAGACAAAATATTAAAAATTATTAAAATTATAATATTAAAATTGGCAATAAAATGTGTGACCAACCCGAATTGCAAGGTCATACCTTCAAAACTGCGTACAAATTAAAGATTTGTTTACATGTATGAAACATACTGGATATGACCAGGGACTACGAGCACACATATGGGCACTTCCACGGCAAGGTCCACCGAGACCAAAAAATTAAAAGTTCTTGAAAACACTTTCTGTTATCATATTTTCGTAGTGAAACAATCCAATTTGACTAATTTAAAAAACATTGCATATATTTAAAACGCACTTCGAGATATTCGAATTCAAAGTCATTGTTATACCCTGAATCCATTAAAAATGGGTAAAAAGGGTATTATGGTTTTGTGAAAAAGTATGTAACAGGCATAATGAAGCATTTCCGACTATATAAAGTATATATATTACTGATCAGTATCAACAGCCGAGTCGATCTAGCCATGTCCGTCTGTCTGTCCGTCCGTCTGTCTGTATGAACACGCGAATATCAGAGACTACAAGAGCTAGAGACTTCATATTTGGAATAAAAGTTCTCGTAGTCCCGGGACAGATAAAGTTTATTTAATTTTATCGATAACTTGTCCCGTTCATAGATAGACTCGGCTGTTAATACTGATCAAGCTTTCTTATGGCTGTTACATAATTTTGAACAACTCCATTACACCCTTTTTACCCGAGACCGATCGTTGTTAATTTTCATTTATGGATCCACAGAAAGATCTACCAATTAAAAATGTTGGAATGACTTTCCTGAAGATCGAAATTTATCTGCTTGTTTGAATGTTAATAAGAGCTAAGTTTAACATTTCGGTCATATCAATTCTTTGAAAATAAATTAAAACTATGTCATAAATGCAAGACCAACCTTAGGGTTCCGAATTACAATTTCGCAAAAAAAAAATTGTTTAGTGTAATTCCGGTTTCCGGCATACTTATGTCTATTAGGTAGCAGAAAATATGGTTTTGATTGCACTTGACACAGTAAGCTGCTGCTGTGGGCGTGACACCTCCTCCTCTTTCGGAGTTACTTAAAGGCCATAAGCAAATGTTTTTACAGTGCAAACTTTCGTTCATTACTCGCTAAGAAGCTGGCTTTAAGACACAGCAAATAAAATTTCTTATTCGTTACCGATTTTGCCAAGTGGTCTCGATTCAGTCGGGAAATTTTTTGAAACTTGCATCAAAATTAAATTTAAATTTGGAAAATTGCTTTTAAATGTTTTGCTCGTCAGTTTCCAACTCATTAAATAACACGTTGGTCTGTTTATACTCTTTTCGAAGAAAATAGTATATTAAGTTTGTCCTGAAGTTTGTAACGCATAGAAGGAAGCGTCGGAGACCCCCAAAAGTTACTGCCAGTATGCTTAGAATGACAATACAAATTGATCTAGCCATGTCCGTCTGTCTGTCTGTCTGTCTGTCTGTATGTATGCAAACTAGTCCCTCAGTTTTTGAGCTATCGCGATAAAACTTTGCACAGACACTTACTATTCCAGGGGACAGCACATTGGTCGGAGCCGGCCGGATCGGACCACTATACCTTATAGCTGCCATACAACTCGAAGTCGGTTTTGGCCATATATCCCATGTTTTTTAATCTATCGCGATGAAACTTTGCACTGATATTTATTATGCAAAGAGACATCACATTGGTTTAAAGCCGGCTGGATCGGATCACTATATCTTATAGCTGCCATACAACTCGAAGTCGGTTTTGGCCATATATCCCATGTTTTTAAAGCTATCGCGATACAACTTTGCACAGATACTTATTATTCAAAGAGACATCATATTGGTTGGAGCCGGCCGGATCGGATCACTATATCTTATAGCTGCTATACAACTGGCAAATAATTAAATATTCTTGAAACAAAAAAAAAAAAAATGTTACGCGACAAAACGATTTTGTACAGCTTATGAAATTTCAGTGGTGCAGTTAGCAGAGTGAAAATTGCCTATAGGTTCGAAAAGAGTATAAAATCTTCGGCACGCCGAAGATAATCCTTCCCCACTTGTTTTGTTGGCCATGTGGCCAAAGTTCTCAGCAGGGCGAAAATAGCCAACAGCAAAAGACCAGCCAAGGTTTATCCGCACTAGTAACTTAAATATTTGAGAGATTTAGTTTGCCCATATAAGTACACCGAAGGAGAAAAACACAACAAACATAACAATATTAAATTGACAAGGGGGAGCGGTTATAGTTTGAATTTCATGTTGGAGTAATGTTGGCATAGAATGAGTGTAAAATTATAACAAAAATATGAAAGTTTAAAAATGCAATGGGAAAAAGATGCAGAGGTGAGGTTGGACCATTAGTGAATTAAATTAAAAGTTGAGAGTGTTTTATGAATTGTAATTTAAAAAAAAGGAAATTGTGTTTTGCAACGCATTTTAAATGTAATTTAATGAATTTCATCTTGCAATTAGATTTGGTCACACATTTCATTGCCAAGTTTCTGACCAACAAATTTTGATAGGATCGGATAATATGACAATAAGCACAGAAGTTATTTTAGAATTTTACTTTCCATCGTATGGGACTCAGTGAAGAAGCAAGTTAACTGCTTAAACTGCTTGCCCTGCATGTACTGCTAATAGCATGTGTCTATTTGTATGTGTGTACACTGATAGGTAAGTATGAGTGAATGTAAGGACTGGGTTCAGGGTATCTCTTAGTCGGGCACTCCCGACTTGTTTTCTTACAAATTTTATTCATTACACGCGCGATTGCAGTCAATGAAATTGTTGGGCAAAAACCAACTTAAGTCTCTATTTTTTTTTTTTCTGTCTTAAAATGTATGCAATTGTGTGGTGTGTTTACTTTCTAATCGGGTTTTTTGTGTAATTTATTTTTTTACTTTTTTATTGTTTATTTAATTTTTACATAAATTGTGTGTCCAACGCGTTGAACGAACTCCTGTTTATATGATTCGCTGTTGTTTTTTTCTTGATTGCACTAAGCGCACAAAAAGTAAGTCTTTTTATATTTTTCCAGGCATACATTCGTTTTTTTTGTAAATTAAATTTTTAAATGTTTTTTAAATTTTGTTCTTGCACTTCTTTCTTCACATTTATTGAAATTTAATTAACACTTACGCCATGGGGTAAATGCATATTAACACGCTAATATGAACACCTTTTACTAGTATATTAATGTTTTTTTCTTTGTCTCTGTTCCGATATTTGATTAAGTATATTAATATCGCAGCGCGTGATTTTCTGCAGCGGTCCAGCAACGTTCAAAGTAGAAATGAAATTGCATTGGGAGCTGCGTGGCTCTTAAATATAAAAAAATCAAAGAAAAAAAAAAATTGGTGTTACAGTGAAACATGCCGTCAGTGAGAGTGCACCAGAGCGAGAAGTAGCTTGTGCAAGCGAGTTGGCTACATTATAAAAGCAGCAACAGCAATAAAAGTAATGACATAAAGCTGCCAAGTTGGAAGTAAGTAAAATAAAAACAACATAATCAACACACACCGGCTGCTAAAGTTGACCAGCTTTTGCTAGCTGGGCAGTGATGAGAGGAGGGGAAGCAAAGGGGATCAGCTTGGTGCTTTTTTATACCCTGAACCCATTAAAAATGGGTAAAAGGGGTATTATGGTTATGTGCAAAAGTATGTAACAGGCATAAGGAAGCATCTCCGACCATATAAAGTATATATAAGTATATATTCTTGATCAGTATCAACAGCCGAGTCGATCTAGCCATGTCCGTCTGTCTGTCTGTCCGTCTGTCCGTCTGTCTGTATGAACACACACGGATATCAGAGACTACAAGAGCTAGAGACTTCATATTTGGAATATAAGTTCTCGCAATCCCGGGACAGATCAAGTTTATTTCATTTTATTGATAACTTGTACCGTTTAAAGTTATCAATAAATTTCGATTTCAGACAACAGTTTTTGGGACATAACTTAAAAGTTATAAGAGCTAGAGGCCCCAAATTTGGCATGTATAATCTCAAATAGCATACACATGTAACAAATATTTCACTTTTTGGATACCACCCCCAAACCCCCAAAAGTTCATTTTTGAAGGTACGACCTTGCAATTAGGTTTGGTCACACATATTATTGACAATTGTTGGCCCCAAATATTTCAATAAGATCAGACAATAAACACAGAAGTTACTTAAGATTTAACTTTCCATTGTGTGGGGCTCGGTGAAAAGCAAGCTAACAGCTTAAACCGCTTGCACTGCTTGTACTTCAGCATGTGTGTGCTTAGACTAGTATGAATGATTGTAAGGACTGGGTTCAGGGTATCTCGTAGTCGGGCACTCCCGACTAAAGCACTCTTACTTGTTTTGTCTTGCAGGCTGCGACAATAGGCGCTGGGGAAAACTCTGTGGCAAATGCTTGAAAGCGTGGCATAAACATCAAAACAGCTGCGGCGCAAAGCGACTCTGGAAGGCGCTACAAACGGATAACATTGGAGAAATATTAAACTGTTTAAACTTGAAAGTGATAACAGTAAGGATTTAAGCTTTTGCATATGTTAAATTGAACCCAAAATTAAGCTTCAAATAATTTAAGCCATCTCATGCTTTAAAATAATGTGTATGATTGTGCTAAATAGCAGTCGAACCCTTAGCTATTGTGAAGTCAATTTGGACCAATACAATAAAGCTCACTAAAAGACTTTAAGCTCTTTTTTATGTGCTTTAACAGTAAATTTTATTTTCAAGTGTTAAAGGATCTTTTTGTAATGCTAAACATTACTCAATAGCAATTTTCAGCTGTATTAGATAATCAGTTTTGAAACTAACGCTCGCTTGTAAAATTCAAAATATGGTAGTAATCAATCTTTTTAAATGAAACAACAGCATTTATATTGAAGCTACAGCAAAATTTATTTTCGATGATAGACCCAAACCATGTATCTTATCTGTGGAGGCTATGGCTATCGCTAGTAGAACTAGCAAGTATTATATGTATTTTAAGGTGTCATCATAAATTACCCACAAACGCTGAACTAAGTATCAATTATATATTCAGTCGAACGTATCTAACTTGAATCTCTATCTGCCATAAAAAAGTTCAGATAATAGACTTCGAATTAGAGAACACCTTCAAAGTATACATATATTCGGTCAAAGATTTAATAGTTGTTTGAACACAAAATTGTATCGAATTTGCACTCTATTGCCTCATTATTTGGCTCATGGTCCAGAAAATAATGCTTTCGAAGTTAGAGTTGGAGAAGTTCGACTGTAGTTTAAAAATGTGTTTAAAGATGTTACAGCTGTGTGGTATTAGCATTCCTATCATTCCTATCATCATATTGTCCATAAGCCACAGCAAACGCTATGAAGCGAACTAACGTCTTGACTGATAGTGTAAACACAACTCATATAACAACAAAAAATACAACAATTGCTACAACAACAATGCCAACAGCAATAACAACACAAATGGAAACGCATAACGGCAATCACATTAGCAAGACACTCTCGATAATACTCGCACAATGAGTAAAAGCCGCACATAGAGCGCTGGGAGCCGCCTCAAAAATACATACTATGAAAAGCCGCCAAACATGTTGCAACCATGAGGGTAGTGTTTGGTTAGAGGGGGATGATGGGGGGGCATTTCGGTAACTGGCAGCGCCAAAGTCAAAAGCGTAATTGAAGCTTGTGCCTCAGTTAAACGCTGGCGATTAAGTCTGCCAGCTTTTCATGGTGAACCGCGACGGCCGCAGACATCGGACAACAACAACCACAGTCGGCAGCAAGTTCAACCTGCCACAAGGATTATGCAGCCTGAAGTTGCTTCCTGGTTGCCTAAAAGCCCGCAACCGAAACTGTAAGCGTAACGTTTGCAAAAAGACAAAACTAAAACTGAAAACGGTACTGAAACTCGAACCGAAATCCGAACAAAGCATTTGATTTTACAATTGGCCTCTTAACGAAGTCATCACAAATTGAGCTGCCTGGCACGCTGAAATATGTCGCAGTGAAAATACTCTGCCGCAAACTCGCTTCCACCATTGGATTGGATTGGATTGACAGTTTTTGACTGTGGCAATTTAAATGTGCAACGAGGCAGCGACAATAACAAAGTCATGAAATTGCAATTGAGTTGATTGCCATTGCCATTCTGTCCAGCGGGCTATTTCGTCTAATGGGTAATCCATCCAATGCAGGAAGTGTTACAAATGGTGTGGGTCCAATGAGACTGGCCGAATATGGTACTCATTATATGAAACAGTATGATTGAACACAAATGATCTAACAGATGGAATTCAGCGATAGAGTTAAGGGAAAATGTTAAAAACCTGTTTATATTGCATTTTAACATAAATATATTGAAGGATTGCAATTAAGCTGACCATAGACAAAGCTTTAAGATTATATTATATTTATAATCGTTTTACAGCTTCAAAGTAGCTTAAGTTCATAAATTTGTCATTTAGCAGGCCAAAGCTTAAGACATAGACTTATAGACATTTTTTAAAGAAAAGTTAAAGGGATGAAATGAAAACATTTTTAAAAGACTGAAAGTTACAAATATATTTAAGTTTACAGAATTGATGATATATAATTCACAGCCGAGTTAAAATGCATTCATACATGCAAATTGCAATGTTAACTTAATAGCTGGCATGAAGCTCATCTCGCTTCAATTATCTGTTGTTCTTTAAACATAATTGTCGGATTCGAAGTTGTATTTCATGTTTAATAACCATTTACCATCCCGTCAATCGCATAACAGCAACAACAGTAATAACAATTGGCTAAAACGACACTAACAGTTGGTTAGCAGATCATCCATTTGTTAACTAGCCAGCAACACAAAAGTTTTCCGCACAATTTAGCAACACGAAAAAACAAAAGCAAAAAGCAACATGTTTTCACTTTTCCATGCCTATGATATAACATTTGAAATATTTATATATAATTACATTACAACTGAAGATACATTGTTTACATCAATCATCTTGTGTTTTTGGCCAGACCAATTGGTCTGAAACAAGAGTTTTGGTATTGTACGCAATTAAATTTGATGATATAATATTCGGCACTAAACTCGGCTCCAATAATGAAGTCAAAGTCCCAATGCTTGAGTAAGCAAATGGCAACTGGTTACCGGCTACCGGTTGCCGTCTACGGGTATTAATACGGGTACGGGTCTGGCTTTGTGTCCGGTTACGTGGTGTATACATAATGGAAGTGGTGCCAAGTGTCAACATAAAAATTCATATTATTAATTGAACAGCACAGAGCAAAAATCGTTTGTTGGCAAATTAAGTGAATGCGTCAATGACTGCAGCAGCAATAAACTAAGAAACAACGAACGGAAAACAAGCAACCGAGTAACAACTTGACTAAAAGCCTTTCAATCAATTTGCACGTCAATATTTGTGCAATAAAAACTGGCGCAAGGCCAAGGGACTCGCTCGCTCAATCAATTGACCAGATCAATTGGCCCATTCGTTAAAGCCACATTTGTCTAACCTGTTGGCCAAACGGCGCCACAAAGAAATAACGCAACCAAAGGAGAGAAAGAAAACCTTTCGCTTTCAAGCGAAAGTCGCTTTGTGCGTTGTACAAGAAGACTATCGACTGAGCCTTTGGCATTTTGTGGATACATGGACAATATTCAAATTGGTGATTTTTTCATAAGCAATAGGCAATGAACAAAGCTTTGATGATTAAAATGTTGATATAATAGTTTGCATTAAAACCACATTTCAACAAGTAAGAGTGATCTACTCGGGAGTGCCCGACTAGGAAATATCCTGAACCCAGTCCTTACATCCATTCGCACTCACCTATCAGTGCACATATGTACATACAAACACACACATACTGCAAGCAGAGCAAACAGCTCAGCCTTTACAAGGCCCCACACTATGATCTTTGTGAAATTTTTAGGTAATAATATTGGCTATGAAATGAGTCATCAAACCAAATGGCAAGGTCATGCCTTAAATTGAGGGGAAGTATTCATAAAGTTAAATATTTTTTAGATGTGTATGCTATTTGAGCTAATATAAATACATTTATAAATTTTAGGTAATGGTCCAAAAATTCTGGTCTGAAATCTACATAGTTTTGCACAACATCATTGTACCCTGTTTACCCATATGTAATGGGTTCAGCGTACACAAATTGTTGTTACACCCAAATCGGTAAAGCTTGAATATATTCAACAAGGCAGAAGCCAAACAATTTCTAAGGTAAATTCCTAGAAATCCATATCTCACCCAGTTGTATAACTAAAGTCAATAGGGTCGTAGTGTATATTACGGTCAAGTCACTCCCACTCCCACTAACGCCCTCGACCAAAAACCCTCAAAAAGGTTACGTTCATCTATTGTCAGCCGTTCTTACAATGGCACAGAGTATTAAGCAGCCGGTTACGTCGGACAGCAACGTTCTTACTTGTTTGGCTTGCAGCCTTAGTGACAATTGAGAAGCGAAATTTGGCTGCAAGGAATTTCTCTAGCACCTGTGCTTAATATTTATCTATTTTTTCGTATATGACTAACTTCTTGAACTATCCTCGGGCTTACGTACAGGGAGCGTGTGCAATGAGCGTGGCGCAAAAGGATTATCGAATTGTAAGGCCCGGAAACCAATACATCACCGTGGTGTCTTCATTTCCTTTACCAATAAATTTTCACTTAACTATGTCGGTCGAGAGCAGCATGTAAAATTCAATAGTTGCCGCCGAGTGTTGTGTTTGTGTTTCGTGTTTCGCACCGAACTCGACGCAGAGGTTGTTGCTGCTATTGTTGTTGCTAGTGTTTGCTGTTTTCAGTGTGTGACACAATTTTCCCGTTTGGCTTGTATATTCAATTGACGGAAGCGCGTTAAAGTTGCAACAGCTGCTTCGCAAAAATGTTGCACGGTCCAAACAAGTTTTCGCAAATTAATGTATTATGCATTTGCATATTAAACAGAGCCAACCAAAAATATGTTTGGCTTGTAATGTAATTTATGAACGCTTAAAGTCACATTTATGTCCTGACCACATGCGATTGCTCTACAACCTCCCATCGCCACCACTATATTGGCAATGCCACTGCACAAAAGTGGTTTTTGCTGAGCCAAGTGGCAAGATATTTGGCAAGTTCAGCAAACTTTTGCTATTGCCACAACACTAGAGCGTCGAACGCTTGCCTTGATGGCCATAAGTCCAAAGCTCTCTTCGCCATAAAACGTGCTTACACACACATCTTACACACATCAACCCTCCCACCGTCTGACGCGGTTTCGACACCTGCGAAAAACCACTTCAACTAAACTGAGACTACATTTTTTTCTGCTGCTCCACTAGCGTTGTCTGAAATAAACACCACTACAAACAAACACACACAGAATGTGTCGGCCACAAATGAACTTAATGCCACTTAGATTTATGGCAAGCCTCCGGTAGTTTGCATGTGTGTGTTGTGGCTTTGCTGTGTGTGTCCATTTGCGGCAGTGTGTGTGACAAGGTCATTCTGATGAAGTCAGCTGGCAATAGTTTTATGCTCACAATGTTTGCCTTTAAGCCTCAATGCAACAAATTGTTGGATGAACTCTCCCTTTCCTTTTTTTGAGAAAGGAGTGGGGCATAGAGCATAGAAATAATGATAGTAAAAAGTTATATATTTATGTTAACCGGTTTATACTCTTTTCGAAGAAAATAGTAGATTAAATTTGTGCTGAAGTGTACAATACATAGAAGGAAGCGTCGGAGAACCCCAAAAGTTACCTCCAGTATGCTTAGAATGACAAATCTGGTGGGCGTTCTAATGGGCCGATTAACATAGGATCCAATTTTTTCGGGAGGTCACCAGCAATATAACTACCAAATTTGATTACTCTAGCTTAAAAATTGTGGGAGATATTCACGTTTATTCGATTTGTGGTTTGAGGAGTATCGACATGTTATCGATTTGCCAGCCCCCCAGTGGGCGTGGAATGTATGTATGAAACAAACTTGATCTGAAGCAGATAGCTATAATCATAACACAAAAGATTTCAAGAGTCTATCTAATATCGTTTCGGAAATACGTGCGTTCATCCAGACAGACAGACGGACATCTGACAAAACCAATATACTATGAGTACCTTCGGTATCAGAGTATAAAAACCTTCTGTTTTCAGTGTCCGATCTGTGTGACATTTTTAGGACATACAATTGGCTACAAAATGGGCAAAAAGTGAAATATTCTTTACATGCGTTTGCTATGCGAGACTATACATACCAAATTTGGTGCATTTAGCTCTTATAACTTTCAAGTAATTGCCTAAAAAACTTTGGTCCGAAATTGATCGATAGCTCGATCAAATGAAACAAAACTTATCTTTCCCGGGACTATGAGAACTTATATTTCAATTATTAAGTCTCTAGCTTTTTGAAACTCTAATATCCGCGTGTTCATACAGGCAGACAGGCGTACATGGCTAGATCGACTAGGCTTTTGATACTGATCAAGAATATATATACTTTATATGATCGGAGAAGCTTCCTTATGCCTGTCACATACTTAAGCACAACTTCATTATACAATTCTTAACCATTTGTAATGGGTACAGGGTATAAAAAGTGAAAATAAATTATCTTTACCACTTACACTACCAAGCCGTTTTGATGTTCAATGTCAAGCTCGCTTAAAAAGCATTTTTTTTTTAAATTAACTTGCACTGTTTTTTATTTTGTCAGATACGCTTGCTCTTTTCAAAATATTTAGAGACGTAAATCTTTGCTATTTATAACTTCATAATTTTCCAATTTTAAACATTGATGAGTTATGAGGATGCTCAAGTGTACGTTGACCAAAACCAACTTCCAGTTGTATGGCAGCTACAAAATATAGTGGTTCGACCAATTTGCTGTCCCTTTGAAAAATAAGTCTCTGTGCAAAGTTTCATCACGATAGCTCAAAGACTGAGGGTATAGTTTCCATACATACAGACACACAAGCGGATATGGCCAGAACAATTTGTTTTGTCATTCTAAACATACTGAAGGTAACTTTTGGGAGTCTCCGACGCTTCCTTCTATTCATTATACACTTCAGCACAAAGTGAAAATACTATTTTCCTTGAAAAGAGTAAGCATAAAATAAAACAACGTGCACTTACACAAAAAGAGCTTCTTTACTGATCCCAACACTATGGAAAGCTAAATCCTACAACTTCTGTAATTATTGTCCGATCTTATTGAAATATGTATACCCTAAACACATTAGAAATGTCCAAAAAGTGTATAATAAAGTTCTGCAAAAGTTTGTAACAGGCATAAGGGAGCATCGACCATATAAGGTACATACACTCCGTTTCACTTGAATGGCACACTCTACAAATTGAAGTTCACTTCCCTATATATTTTAAACAAATCAAACTACATATATGTTTTAGCAATTTATATTTTGTATGTATAATTATCTTTAATATATAGTAAGGAAATCATAAATGTTTTCAAGAATTATTGAGTTATGAGCTAAGAAAGTAAACTCCAAACAAATCTACATAAATGTTGCTCCACTTGAAATCAACATTTTTTTTATATATATAAAAAAGGTATAATGAAGTTGTGCAAAAGTATGTAACAGACATAAGGAAGCATCTCCGACCATATAAAGTATGTACTATATTACTGATCAGTATCAACAGCCGAGTCGAGCTAGCCATGTCCGTCTGTCTGTCCGTCTGATCAAGTTTATTATATTTTATTGATAAATCGTCCCGTTCAAAAATTATCGATAAATTTCGACATAGGGACATAGCTTCAAAGTTATATGAGCTAGAGGCCCAAATTTGGCATGTATAATCTAGAATAGCATTCTCATGTAAAAAATATTTAACGTTTTGGATACCAAAATTAAAAAAACGCATTTTTGAAGGTATGACCTTGCAATTTGGTTTGATCTTCATTTTATCGCTAATATTATGCCCAAAACATTGCAATAAGATCGGACTTTAAACACAAAAGTTGTTTAAGACTTAACTGTCCATAGTTTGGGGCTCAGAGGAAATTGTAGCCCACGCTCGCTGAATGGCTTCAATTAGTTCAGTTTTGGTTGAAAACTGTCTACCAGACTCATAAGCTTTTCTGGCCAGCCATCCCCACATATTTTCTATAATATTCAGGTCCAGAGATTATGGGGGCCACTTCATAAGTGCAATATCTTTTGACTCGATGAACGATTTAACAGTACGTGCAGTGTTTATTGGGGCATTTTCGTGTTGGAATGTTCAAAGAGACTTCCCAATGGCGGAAAAGCCTTTTCCAAAACACCTTGGTAAGAATGAGCGTTCAATGTCGAGGTTAAAACTTGAAGTTCGCAAGTGCCATGATAGGATTTGGCTCCCAAGCCAAAACCCCGCCGACTCGACCGTGAAAACGATTCAACTGGTGGGGCTCCTTCCTCAAATCGTGAAAATAATAATTGTAGCCATCAGGACCTTCCACATTAAACTTTTTCTCACCAGAGAAAACAACGCACTGCCACTCTCTGCTGAATGACAAATTGGTAGGACAAAAGAAACCGTTGTGGTTTTTATACCCTGAACCCATTAAACATGGGTATAATGAAGTTGTGCAAAAGTATGTAACAGGCATAAGAAAGCATCTCCGACCATATAAAGTGTATATATTTTTGATAAGTATCAACAGCCGAGTCGATCTAGCCATGTTCCTCTGTATGAACACGCGGATATCAGAGACTATAAGATCTATATACTTTATATTTGGAATATAAGTTCTCGTAGTGCAGGGACAGATCAAGATTATTTCATTTTATCGATAACTCATCCCGCTCAAAAGTTATCGATCAATTTCGATTTTAAATCAGTGCTTTGGGCTATAACTGGAAAGTTATAAGAGCTAGAGGCACCAAATTTGGTATATGATTCTTGAATAAAATACGCATCTAACAAATATTTTACTTTTTGGATACCACCCAATCCCCCAAAAAGTTCAAAAAACGTATTTTTGGTTTGGTCACACATTTATTGCCAATTTTATGTCCAACAATTTTCAATAAGATCGGATAATAAACACAGAAGTGGTTTACGATTTAACTTTCCATAGTGTGAGGCTTAGTTCCGAATCAAGCTGATTGCTTACAACGCTTGCACTGCTTGTTCTGCTTGCAGCATATGTGTGTTTGTATGTATGTACACCGCTAGGTTAGTTTGAATGAATGTGAGGACTGGGTTCAGGGTATCTCATAGTCGGGCACTCTCGACTAGAGCACATCAACAGATGAGTCGATCTTACCATGTCCGTCTATATGTAGGACTACGCGGATATCCGAGACCATAAAAGCTTGGAATATAACATCTCGTAGTCCATGGTCAGATCAAGTTTATTTCGTTTTATCGCTAACTCATCCCTTTCAAAAGTTATTGATTACTTTTTAATTTCAGACTAGTGTTTTTTTGCCATATCTTGAAACTTATAAGAGATATTATTTAATATGTATGATCTCGAATAGCATACACATATAACAAATATATTAAAAAATGCATCGATAAATTATCCCTGTTACATACTTTTGCACAACTTCATTATTCCCTTTTACCCAGCTTCACAGGGTTCAGGGTAAAATATTTTTGTTAGATTTGGGGTCTTTGTTGACTGCTGCTCCTCAAGTTGTGAAAATTTATTCGTTGTGTTTTGGCTTTCCAAAATTCAATAATCATAGCAGCTAAAAGGTATTTTTGGCCAGTCATTTCAATTGCTATTGTGGTGCTCCATTTCATGCCAGGTAGTCACTCAATTTGTCAGTCGAAGGGAGCAGTCTCAGTTAATGCAAACTATATGACAGTATATGCGCAGATTAAAGAGCGGACGTTAAACAGTGACGTTATCATTGGTAGCGGCAAACTTAATTCCATTCTTAAATAATGGAAAATGTGGAATAAAAAAGTTTTTTGCAAAATCCCAAACATCTCCAGCGAACTGGAAAGCTTCATATATAAAATTTATGAAAGCAAATACATAAATGGAAGGAAAAGAGAAACTAAGATTTTTCACTCTTCTTCATCCATTTTTTCTAGGATTGTTTTTGATTTTTTTTTTATACAATTTAAATTAGCTTTTATTTTAAGAATGAAATGAATTATTTAGTTTTTTATTTTTGTTATTGTTTGTTTTGTTTTAATTTTTCTCTCTAGTTGCTTGCGTTTTATCATTCTTAAAAGTTGTGTTCAACTTTCTGTGAATTGTTTTTATTGTTGTGTTGTGATTGGTTTTTAATCATAATAATAATCGTAATAATCATAATAATGCAGTATGACATAATATATGTATGTATATATAAGATTCTTTGTTTGTTGTTGGTTGCATTTGCTTCCATGTACATATACAGTCTATAATATATGTACGATATATTTGTATTTTTTATACTTGCATGTATGTATAGGGACACAGTTTATATAATTCGATTTACCTAAAAACAATTTACAAATATATAAAAAACGAATTCTTCTAGTTAAACTAAATTATGTTAGCATATAAAAATCGATTTATACGCTATGTGTATGTACTTAAATATATATTATCTTTTTCAATGTTATGTTTTTTTTAACTTGTTTTTTCATTTAGCGATTTCTGCAGTGTTTCGTTTTGAGTTTTGGTTTTTGTCTTACACCCAGTAATGTGTACATAACAGTTATTTAAAATTTTCGTATTTGTTTGCTACTGCCAATTATGTTATAAGAAGGCGCAAAACTAAAAATTGTTTACAGCTGCGCAATAAGTATTAAATTGTATTTATGTGCTTGGTGTACCTGTGTTATATTTATGTATGCGTCTAAGAACCATTTAAAAATCATTAAAAAACCCGAAAAAGAAAAACACAAAGCGCAAAATTCATTTTGTTTAAAAACAAAACGAAAGATGTATATCATGCAGGTGAAACACAAATACCAAAAATAGAAAGCAAATAAAACGTCTGCAAAAACAAACAAACAACAAAACACAAGGAAAGAAGTTGCGCATACACCACGTTGTGCAGGAAACACATTGAGCTGTTTTGCCTGTTTGTGATGTTATTATATGTTGTGTATGTGTAAAATTGCAAGGATATTTTATGTTGAGAAACAATGTGTTGACAAGATGTTTGCTAATAGCCAAATATATGTAATTTTAGACGTGTGAAGTACAGTGTGCGCTGCCTAAAATGACTGTTGGTACGAGAGATATTTTAATTGAATGCTTAGCTATTTTCTGAATTTGCAAGCAGCGCACAATGTAATGCCCTTTTTTTGTACATATTGCTTTCTGTATTTTATTTAAACTAAAGTCGCATAATTTTTCATCATTTTAACTGTCAGTGGCAGTTGTTAGGCGCACTCCTACACGTGCATGTGTGTTGTATGTGTGTGTTTTTGTGTATATGCAATGTGCAACAGTCTTACTACGTCTACACTTAATCATACATCATAATGAATGAATTTATTCAGCTGCTTTATTATATATATATATATATATTATATTATTTCAGTTGTTCTCATTTTATTTTCTCATGTTTTTAGGGGAAATTTATTTTTTTCTTGTTTTTTTTTTATTTTGTAAATATTGTAACATGTAATATGCCATTATTTGCTAAATTTAAATGTATATTTACTCCTGTTGTTTTTGTTTTTCTTTCGTTTATTAAAAATTTAACCATTTCCTTGCACTAAAAACTTTGCATACAAACTTAACAATATATATACAAGAAATAAATAAATATATATATACAAGAAATAATATATATATATATTTATTTCTTGTATATATATTATATATTGATACTTTTTGCTTTATCCTTTGATCAACTCACTTTTTCCTAGCTCTGCATTTGCATTTGTCTTTGCTGTTGTTCTTGTCGCTTTGTATGTTTGCATTTGCAATTTCTTTTATTTCATTGAATCTTTTGTTAACAATGTTCTCATTATATTTTTAATTTTATTTTTCTTGCCGGGCTATCGCATATAGTTTGACATTTGAAAGCTGCTCCAATGCTTTGTATAAATTATACCTAAATTGTATTCACTATTTGTATGTTTATATATATTACTTTACTTTTTACTGTTTTTCTTTATATTTCAAGGCCAAAAATATAAAACATAAATTTGTTGTTGTCAATGAATTATCTTTATTTTTAACACAATTTCTTCTCATTTTTTACAGAAGCCCAAAACTCTAGACGCCTGGGATAAAAGTGTGTAACCAGAAAAAATGTAATTAATTTTGGAATTGCAATTCGTAATTTATTTTGTATATTTAATGTTCGCTTTTTTGTGGTTTGCATACATTTAATTATAGTTTATATAATTAGTTTATTTAATAATATGCCTGCTTGTTGACGGAAAAGGGGTAGATTTGTTTTTTGCCTGTCTTACAAAAATTTAACTGCTCATTGCAATATAGTAAACAAAATTGTTGTTTGTGGGATAATATAAAGCTGGGGAGGGAGGGCATTTAAGACACACCAATTATCACCTACTATCCAATGTGTGGTTGTTATTTAATTCTAGTTTAACTAATGTAATGTGTATGTGAGTGTGAGTGTGCGCGTGTGTGTTTTATGTAACGTCTTTGTGTAGTCAGTCGCTTATTTAAAAAAAAAACACAAAACTTAGAAAAACAAACAAGAAACACAAAAATTAAATCCAAATTGCTTTGTCTTTACATGTTTTTAAGGGTGAGTGGTTGTGTGTATTGGGGTAGGCTGTCCGGGATGTAGCGTGCGGTCCATCAGTCTGTTTGGTATTTTTTCGTATTTTTAATATTTATTTTTATTTATATTTTTTTTTGCTTAAAACAAGAAACTTGTTACTTGATGTAGGTCCATCGTATAATTTTTCCTTCTCTCTCTCTCTCTCTATTCTTTTTTTTATCGTTTATTACAATTTTGTTTTTTTGCTTTATATGTAGTGTATTTTATATCAAAAGTGTTTATGTTAGCTAAACTATTAAAGTCTGTTAAGGCTTATTTTTGTTTTAAATGTACTAAACCTTGGAACCGGAATTTGGGATTTGCTACCATGCTACAAATTAAATGTTCAAATGAAAAGATGTGAAAATCTGTTTTTTAACAGAATATATTTGCACAGTTTTTGTAGGGCTTGTATGTGCTGTTCGTAAGTTTTTGTTATTATTTTTTAAAGATTAACATAATTATAATTGTAAATATTGGTAATTACATTAATTATAATTATATAAGAACACATTTTCCGAGATATTCGATTTTTTTGCTTACAAAAAATTGCATTATGTATACTTAGAATCAAATAAAAAATGATAATATATAAGCTATATATATATATTTATATATATTTATACATATATATATATATATATATATATATATACTGTATATATAATACACATGTTTTAGTTTACAACAAAAGGCAGAGACAACCTAGACGGTTAGTGGTGTGTTGAGGGGTAGGTCGCGCAGGGGTAGGTATAATACAATAAAATCAAGCTGAGCTCAGTTAAAAAACGTACGAAAATGTTGGTATAGAAACAAGAATTCGTTTTTGTTTTGTTTAAGTACTTGGCTAAGGGGCGTGGCTATTTAGCAGTATTTGTAAAACGAACCTAACTGAAAACTGGCTTGCTTTTATTATTTTGCTCTATATTGTTTTGGTTTTTTTTCTTGAAAGCTTTTGCTAAAATGCATTTTGACTTTTCATATCTGTATATTTTGTCTATGAAGCGAAAGATTAACTGAGTTACGTTTTATTTTAATATTTTTCATAGTTTATTTGCGGTTTATTTTCTCATTGTTTAGCCTGTTTTATGTGTTTTTTTTTCTTGCCTAGAAAAAGTATTTATAATATTTTTGAAATATTTTTCATTTTTTTGTAGCTTGCTTGCTTTATGTAATTTTTAGTGAGTCCTAGGCCTGGATCACATCCTTGGTTGTATGCTAGCTTAAATGATGATAAGTTGGTTTTTTTTCTTTTATTTTTATTTTTGTTGTTTGTTGCTTGTTGTTGTTGCTGATGTTGTTATTATTGTTGTTTAACGCTTCAGTCCTCCAGCTGCAATTGCTGTTCGGGTGATGTTGCAGTTGCCATTGCTGTTGCCAGTATTTGAAGCGGACAGCCGCCAGCAACATCTGTGACAGACCCAGTTGAAGTACCCATGAATTGCGGCTCTGGTTATGTTATATCCTGTTGCGAATCTATTGAGAATAGCTCCTTGTATAACGCTGGGAATACAACATTCGGATGCTGTTGCTTAAATTTGCTCAACGCTTCCATGTGCAAAATAGAAATATCGCTAAAAATAAAAAATAAATGCAAAAATTTAATAAGATTTTATATATGCTAGCTGTGATATAGACATCTAACCGGAAATTAGGTATATTATTGAGGAGCGTGTCCAGCACGGTTACATCGCCCTTGAGCGGCGCATGATTCGTTTCCAGCTCCTGCCGAATTGCATTCATGCTCAGATTAAAAAGCCTCTGTATTTCCGTATTGCCACGCACTCCATTGCGTTCTGAATCAAAAGATTACAAAATTATTAGTTGACTTGATTTAAGGCTCATTATCTCCCACCTGGCCAGAGCAGCACTAGGCTCTGATATAGCGCCAGTTCGGTTTCAGTCAGTTTGAGTTCGGCTATAGACTTAGCCGTTTGGAAAATGCGCGACACCAGACGCATCTCCTCCGAATCAGATGTGTAGAACGCCTCCTGCGGCAGCATCACATCCCCATACAGCACAGCGTTCTGCGAGAGATCTAGCAATCTGGACATGCGAACAATCGCCAGCTCAAAGGAGCCAGTCTTTAGCAACAATATCTGCAATAATATAATGATAATTTTTGTTAGTCAAATCGTATCTCATTTGATTTGTGCTGTCACTTACCTGATCATCCTGACTGAGGCGCATAAATCCAGGTATTAGCTTTGCAAATTCGATTATATTCTGTATCATTTGTGTCAGTTTCTCGGCGCAGTCCAGCCAGAGCTCCTCTTGACCCAAATTTTTGTAATAGAGTATACGTGATAGATCCTGAATATAGATAGCATTTTTAATTTATACAAAATTACTGGTAGATGATTTTGAAAAAAATATGTACGCAAATATATCCCCTGTTGTGTATATATAATAATAATAATAATAATAATAATAATAATAATAATAATAATAATAATAATAATAATAATAATAATAATAATAATAATAATAATATATAATAATAATAATAATAATAATAATAATAATAATAATAATAATAATAATGCGAATTTGCTTCCCAGGAAAAAGTAAGTAAAAGTTAATCCAAGCCTTAACCTTATAATTAAATTGTAAATTCACTGAGTTCTATATGTAAATGTAAGGAATACCCAAATTTGATTTTATGCCTTGTGTCTTTTTGTTTTCAATTCAAACTAAATGTTTCATTTGGACGAAGCTTTCTGTAACATTAATTTTTATTTCCATTATATGATTTAATACTTCTTCGGTTTTCACTTGTAATAAAACTTTTCGGCTTCAATTTGTATGTGTCAAGTTTTCTTATCATTACATATAAATACTAAGGGATGCAATCGTCTTGAAACAGCTCAACTAGTCTGAAAACTATGCTTCTATCCGATGTTTTTTGTTTTTATACTCTTTTCAAGTATAATATTATTATATATTAGAATATTAATTTTGTTCTGAAGTTTGTAATGCATAGAAGGAAGCGTCGGACACCTACAAAAGTTACCTCCAGTGCTTATGACAAAACGAATTGATCTAACCATGTCCGTCTGTCTGTATTAATGAAAGCTAGCTCCTCAGTTTTTGAGCTATCGCGATAAAACATTGCACAGAGACATATTGTTCAAAGAGGCAGCACATTGGTCGGAGCCGGCCGGATCGGACCACTATATCTTATAGCTGGCAAACAACTGGAAGTGAGTGTGCATGCCTTCACCGTTGAGTAAACTGAACAGAAGTCTAACTTGCTAGTTTGGAGATACGGATTTTTGAAAGTGGGAGGGGCATGGCCCAAAAATTGTTTACCCGTCTTTAGAGAGTGTGACCAGAAATCGACCACCCAAGTTTGGGCTTTCTTGCTCTAAGACTGTGGGATATATGGATTTTGGCGATTTTTCGGGCTGGGTGGCTGGGAAATCCAGGTTGCAATATATTGGAAATATACACCTGTTACCGAGTTGTGCTTTCGGATATCAATTTTCGCGATTACGGCGAAGGGAGTGGACGTGACCGGTACATTATTCGGTGATCTGTGGGAGAGGTTACCAGCATTATATATTCCAGATATGGTAACTTGCTCTAAAACCGTGGTCCCCAGCATTTCAATTATTTTTGGAGGTGGGCTGGTTAGTGGGCGTGGCCGACACGTTATCGATTCGCCAGCCTCCCAGTGGGAGTGGCACAGCGCTTTATTAAACATAAACATAACATTTCTAGAAGCCATTTCAACGCACCTGAGGCTTTCGGAACATGTCATGCACAGATTCCAGTTTGGTATTTGTGTTTGCATGCGCCTCCGCCAGGGTCTTGATGAGCACATCGTTGATATCGCCATCCGCTGCAAGAGGAGAACATGAATTACTAATTATTCTTCAAGAATAATATTTCGCTTGACAAACCATGACTAATAAATTCGGGATCGATCATTGTACTGCGCGGCTCGTATGTGGTGCTATCGACATAGTCGGCTGATATATCGTATTGCATTGTCTGCTGGGGCGTCACCGATGCCGAGTAGCCATAGGGACTGCCGTAGCCGACCTCGTTGTTTGAGTAGCCGCCGCTGTAGCTGTGTAATGAGGGTAGATAACCCATAAATACCAGTAGAGTATCCAATATTTAAGCTGATTGTTAAAAATATGCATCAATACTGCACCTGTTGTAGTTATTGTGCTGCAGCTGATCGCTGCTTGAGGGCGTTTGTGTGTCATATACGGAACTATCGGGTGCAGCATCGCTCTGGGCACGCATCTGGGCCCGATGGAAACGCACCTCGTCCTCGACTTTCTCGCGCTGCTTCTTAGACATTCTGCCGAACTTTACAGCTGCAAATAGAGAAACGAGTTAGTGCAAATGTATCTTAGAGATAAGATTCCGTATCTGTATATGTTTGTCTGTGGTCTGCCTGCATCATACCATCACGACTCATTCCTAATTTTAGGCACTTTTGCAGTCTACAGTATTGACAGCGATTCCGATTCACCCGATCCACCACGCATTGCTTATTTCGCGGACACTGATAGTTAACCACGGAGCTCTGGGATCGTCGAAAGAATCCCTTGCAGCCCTCGCAGGTGATAACACCGTAATGCACTCCCGATGATTTATCGCCACAGACTTTGCATGGAATTATTTCAATTTGAGCTGTAAGAAAAAGGGATTTTTAAGCAATTAAAGATTTTGTACTTCATTGATGTGTAATATTATTCTTGATTCTAGTAAATAGAAAACAATATTTTCTGGCTTGAATCAATAACATTTCACCTATATTATTCTATAGTTCTTATTTAAGAAAATTTTAGTACTTTTCCAATAATATAATGTATTTAGTGTTCTTCAATTAAATATTGCAGACTGGCTTGTTGAAGCAAACTTGAGAAACTCATATTTTTTCTACTTTCTATACATTTGCAACTTATACAAAATGTATATCTGATTGCGAAATGCAATGCAAAACAAGTTATTATATGGTTCAGCTTGTTAAACAAGGATTCAAATTACTTTGCAACATTTTACAGCGTATTGAATTGTGCTGGAGCCGCGGAAATTCTCGTGGCAGACAAAATTTGCTACAATGCGCCATTAGGATTATTACTAGGGCTTAGTATGTTGCCCCATTGTCAGGTCTCAACAATGCCAGCTCGCCGAAGAACTACATGAGTACTTATTGCGCCATAGCAATTTATGCACTGAGAAAAATTAATATTGAGTTATGCTTACAATACTGGCAAGCACTGACACACTTCAATCTTAGAACTAATCTAACTTTCATACAAGCGAACTTGATAATTATATATTTTATTGATAAGCCAAAAAAAGTGTAATATATATATATAATACAATGAAACTTCAACTTAACCTATATAATATAGTTATAGTTATAATATATATACTTATATAATTGTAATAATATTAAAATATATTCCCAAATAATATTTCCGAATTGCTTTTTTTTGACATTCAAATTGACATTATTTTCACTCAGTGTAGAGACAGCATAAGGCTAAGGCCCGCGAAGAGCACCTTAAGCCACTTGCTTATGCCTAGACAATGGACAAGCTGTTGCAGTTACAGTGCATTGAGTGCGCGCGGGTGTGAGTTAGTGTGCGACAGACAGCGACAGCTGTTGGGATTCCCCCGCAGCATGCAACAATCCTTTACAGCAACGACGATGATGTAATTTCTTAGCGGATGAACAAAGAGAGCAGCCAGCATACGCACACAATAAGCGATGATCAACTGCAGGCAGATACACACACATACAGAGCATTAAAGAGAACTGGTTCTAGGCAGCGCTTTGATGCTTGACACTGGGCGATACAGAGTTGATAACAATGTACCCCGCCCACCCCGGGGGCCCACTGGCTCGGCGAATCCGCCACTGCGCTGTAGCTCACTCAGTATTGTGTAATCTTGCGCTTTGAGTATTCACTCACGAGGATGAAAGACGCGCGCCGAACCAAAAGCAGACAAACACAGACGCAGCCAGCAGCGGCACCCAGCAGCGGCAGCGGCAGCGCAGTCACCAGCCAGCCGCCGTCGCAATTGCAGTGCACAAAAATGTGCCAAGCCGCTGACTTGGCTTTGTTGTAGCTGCTGCTTCTACATTGGGAGAAATGTGTGACAGTTGATGAGCGTCGGAGCGAATGAGTAAGAGACGTATCTGTGTGTGTGTGTGTGTGTGTGTGTGTGTGTGTATGAGTGACTGAAATGTTTTTCAAGTGTCAATGAACTTTTCCAACACGGTAGTATCACACAAATCATACAACACTCGCAAACACACACAGCCGCAACACATTCTCATGCCACTCTCGTGAGTGTGCGATGCGAACGAAAATACACAAAAAATACTAAAAAGAAAGTGCTTCTCTTTTGCGGCGCTCTTTATTCTGAGGCTTTAGGCGCGCGCTGACGCTCTCTTAGCTGCATGCGAGGCTCGCTCTGACTGTGCGTCTCTCTTTCCTCTCTTTGCCAATGCAATTGCAGCTCAGTGAAAGACTGATTTATTTATTCTGTTTTTTTTTGGTTGCTTTGAAATGTGTGTCGACACCAGCGGGTTGACTGGGGCCTATTAAGTGGGGGAGTGTGGGGGGTGTGTGGTGTCAGTACGTTTATAGTTAGGGCGTGTGTGTGTTGTTTGAGTATCGCTTAAAGCACATTAAAGTTGTAAAGTTGTAATGCTCTCAGGCACTGCGAAATGCTTCGCAAAGCTTTGCGAGATGTTAACCAAAAATGGAAACACATACACACATACACACATCAACATAAAGAAAGACACATTTGTGTGGCCGTAAATCATTATCTTTATCGGCTTAGCTTTAGTTGTAAATGGCTGTGCGTGCTTTAAAGGCGGATAAGAACAGCGAGCTTATACATGTATGCACATACATATGTATGTATGTATGTAGTTACAAGTACACACATACATAAATGTAGTAAACATATATATGACAACTGTACCGTTATGCAGGCGCATAAGCATGCAAAAGGTTTCCGTTATTCTATTGAGCTGCTTTCGTTTATCGAGACTCAGTTAATGCCAAAAAAGAGGCGGTAGTAGTACGTAAAATCGTAAAATGCTATTTCCAAAAATGTTAAACAAGCGTATACGCGCATGCATATCGGGACACAATGGAAATTTATGTTGGCAAATATTTGTTCAATTAAATAGGTACGAGTTCTCATTCCCGTATTCACATTCAACGTCGTTACTGTCTTATAGAATCATATTTACTATAGCACAATGAAAAGCAAATAACACGTTGACATACTTTTAAAATGTGACAAATATTTGCCAAAAATTGTTTGTCAACACAAAATATACATTTGTGTGTATGTACACATGTATATACATACATATATACATATGTCTGTACATTAGTTTCATTTGGGTAATGTCTGATAATACCATATTTCACAAGTTCATAAAGGAAGTGTTTAATATGTACAAAAGTAAAGCCTCAAAAAGGTGGCATTTCAGCTTTAGAAATATGATAAGATTAAATAACACATAGATTGAAACACTTTATTAATCCAAATCTTCCAATGGTCATGTAGCTTGCTGCAATTTGGTAAATTTATTATTCAGTAAAAACTTGATAAAACAATGATCGAAAAGTAGAATCATACTATGAAACTTAAAGGTTCGAAATGTTCCCTTAGGACTACAAACTTCTATAGATTTGACAAAACGATAGGGATTTTCCATCCCGTAGTCAATGGCTCATGGCTTTTCATCTAGATTCTAGATAAACTCTTTATTTAAAGCTTCATCACTTTATTCGTTTAGATTGTCTGCTTCCAAAGTTCCTAGAAATGCATATCTTAGCTTATATATCTTTTAAAAAACCAGCCGACTAACTATTCATTGTATATCTTAAATGGATGCATAGTTTATCTGCTGCCTTGTATGTCATTATAATAACGATACAACTGCGACCCCATAAAGTGTATTAATCTGCATCAATAGCCAAGTCAACATGCCATGTTCGACTGTTCCTTTTTTTGCCAGTTATTCTCTCAGTTTTAAGGCTATCTTGGTAAGACTTTGTATTTACCCTCATTTGCTATGCCGCTGAAGCTATTGCAGGGGTGACCAGATCGGAGCTCCATATCATATATACCATAGGAATAATCAAATGGATGTCACAAATATTTTTGACAAATTACATAAAAAATCTTATTTTTAATCATACTGACGTGTTTTTACTGGATAGCTACTGATAATCATCAACCTCGGACTATGAGCGGGTCTACAAGGGTATGTAAGCTTCTTGTTGTTATGTTTCATTATTAAAACTCACTTATGCATTGGGCGTTGAATATTTACTTAAGCTTTCAAATATTTGAACTCACATACAGTAAAAAATCTACTAACGGACACCCTTAATAGGCGAATAACAATATTTGGCTGACAATTCCTGTTAAGCCAATATTTTGTTATATTACATGACCGTCTTCGGAAAGCAGAATTCAGCGAATCCTGTCAACATTTTTTGATGAAACCAATTGTAGAATTTAAAGGAATAATATTAGATTTTGGTCAATTAAAAAATCTTGTGAACTTTTCCTTTTGAAAAGAATACGAAGAGAATTTCTTTCATTGGGCAACGGTTCATACATTTTTGTTTTTAAGATTGATATAGTAAATGAAAGCATTTAATTGCCTTTTAGTAGTAAGCCCATCTAAATATTTGTCCTAAAAAGAATATGCAGAACGATCAATTCCTCAATATATTAATGTTAATAAGAATTCTCCAATTCACAATGAAGAAGAAATACAAATTTTTAGACAAGATTTTAGAATCCGGCACCTCTCGTAGAAACACTTGACTGGCAGCCATTACGTTTGCGCGGCAGTCTACCACTTACATTACCGAACCTTTTTGAGTATCACTGACAAACTCGATCAGAGGGAAGTCAGTTGGAAACTTATTTGCACTTGACTGTATATGCTCGTGTACCCAATCTTGGCCATTTATGACTCAATCGAATTGCAATCTTAAACATTGATGAGTTATAAGGATGCTCAAGTGTCTGATCCATCCGGCTCCGGACAATAAGGCATTCCTTTGAATAATAGGTCTCTGTGCAAAGTTTCATGGCGATACCTCAAAAACTGAGGGACTAGTTTGCATACATACAGACAGACAGACGGACATAGCCAGGTCAATTTGTTTTGTCATTCTAAGCAAACTGGGGATCTTGTGGGGGGCTCCGACGCTTCCTTCTATGCATTACACACACTTTTCTAGCTAATATAGCCTAAGACCTTTAAAAGTGGGTATAATGAAGTTGTGTAAAAGTATGTAACAGGCATAAGGAAGCATCTTCAAGCATATAACATATATATATTCTTGGTCAGAATCAACAGTCGAGTCGATCTAGCCATGCCCGTCCGTCTGTCCATCAGTCTGTCTGTATGAACACGCGGATATCAGAGATTTTAAAAGCACACAAAGACCTATAACTTTCATGTTATTGGCAAAAAAACACTGATGAATTATCGAAATTTGTCGATAACTTTTCAACGGGACGAGTTATTGATAAAATGAAACAAATTCGATCTGAATAGGGATTACAAGAACTTAAATGCCAAATATGAATAATATATTCTTAAAGTCTCTGATATCCGCGTGATAATACAGTCAGACGAACAGACAGACAGACGAACACGGATGTTGATACTAAGCAAGAATATATACCTTTATATGGTCGGTCGGAGATGCTAAGGATGCTAAGGCATAAGGATGCCTGTTATATACTTTTGTACAACTTCGCATTTTGAATGTGTTCAGGGTATAAAAAACACATGGCAGGCAAGAAAATGCGATTTATTGCATATGCAATTTATTTCGCATGCCTTCGGGATTTGATGTTGCCTCCCCGCCTCGCCGTCCATTTTCCGCTTCAGCGCTGGGCGCAGCAATAACCAGAAGTCGAAATTAATATGTTCTTTATTGCAAGTGCACCCACAACAAATATTAAAAACAAAAACATTAATATGCAGCGACATGTGCAAAAAAAGAGATACAAATTACAACAAAAAATACTGAATATGATTTGCATTGTGTGCTGCTGCTGCTGCTGCTGCTGCTACTACTACTGCAGCGAGCGCACTCAAATAAAATAAAATAATAATAATAACAAAAACAACGACAACGACAAAAGTAAAACCATTAACAACATCACTGCATAGCTACATAATAGTTGTAAATCAGACAGACCACAGAGCAGCGCAGCGGAGAGAGCAAGAGCGAGAGCGAGAGCGAGAGCGATAGAGACGCAGTTGGTGCTGGCTATTGCACAAGCTGTCACGAAGTGAATACGCTCGGGTCCCGCGGCACGAGCGCAACATTCGCATTCGCAAAAGCAGCTTCGTAAGTGGGTCAGCGAGCTGTGGGGTCAATGCACCGCCTGCTTGCCTGCCAACTGAACTGCTGCCGCTGTTGAGAGCGCACTGTGGAGAGTGAGCTCATAATAATAATAAAACAGCGCCAATTCACAACATTACACGTACACACTCACACACACTCTCACACACACACACGCACGCACGCACACAATGGCAAACATAAAGAGGCGGGCAGACAGACAGCTTTAATAGCTGCTCTTACGAACGGTCGCGCTCTCTGCTAGAAAGAGAGCAAGTGCTCAGCGCTCGCGCTTTTTCACTGCGTGCTTGGTTCTTTGCGCCCAAGTTAACGTGCACACGTTGAAAAATAAAAAAATGTAGAAATGAAAAACTCGTTTGCCAGCAGCTTTCACAAGTGAAAAGGGAAGGGAAGCTGGCAAGCAGGCAAGCAGGCCAAGCAGGCCAAGCCGGCTGACGGAAAGCAAGACACACACACAAACAACAAATATGCCGTTAGAGAGCGGCATTAGCATTCTGCTTTTTGTTTTGTGCTGTTGGCTTGGCTACGTAATGTTAGCGCTTTCTTTTTGCTCACAAGCATTTGCATACTGTATGTGTGTGTATGCATTTGAGGCGGACGCCGTTAGAATTTGTAAAGAGCAGCAAATTCATTCACGCTGCTTGCTGCTTGCTGCTTATTCTTAATACAGTAATAATGATCAGCAGCAACAGAAACAGCAACATACTAATAATGTAATTTTAATTTACGCGCAGTTATGCCAAAGTCACAGGCCTAACGGTGCTTTGCCAGTCAATGGCCTTTTTCCATTGCTGTTTTTGTCAGCAGAAGCGACGCTGACCAACGCTGGCGTTTTTGTAATGTTTATATTTCGCACTGTGCTCTCCCGCCTCCTATTTCTCCTCTGTCTTCTCTATGTGTGTGCTGCCTGTACGTGCCATTGGCAGTTCCTTTTGTTGCCAACAAAGATCTGGCTCATACTCCCATACACACACACAGATATGTACATATGTTCTTTTGGGCAAAAGTTGATTGACCCTCGAAATTCCCGAAGCAGCCGCGAAATGAAAACGAACGGACGCAATCGACAATTTCACAAATGATGTAATTTGTAATGCGGCAGCGGTATGTACATACATACATATGTACATATGTATGTATATCAGTTTCCTTTACTTTGTGGATATTATAATGCAAACTATAACTGTTGATTGTTGCCTGATATTGCTTAAAATATTACATTTTTGTTTTCTCATTGTTTGTTAACTGAGAGATGAGTACACCACATGACGTATGCTTCATATTGATATATTACTTCTCGAACAAAAAATCACGTATACGCCGCACGTGACAATAAAAGCTCAGTAAAAAAAATATTTCGCAACATGATTCATTTAAAATAAATTTATTTGTTATTTTTTGCATATAAATCGAAATTTAAATTTGGATATTGAGAGACTTGAAATGAACTGTGGAAGAGGTTTAATAAATTTTCATTTACGCATCAGTGTTTTCAAGAAAAATAATAACAAGTGCGAAGGGATTATCTTCGGCGTGCCGAAAAAGTAAAAAATTCTTTTATCGCGTGGCATTTATTTTGTTGCTCTAAGAATTGGTATCATATTAATTTAAATTTTTCTTTTAAATTATTGAATTCAAACTAACCACCAGCAGTTTTGAAATGCGCTGACAAACTCGATTACACTGACTGTTTGTTTTTTCGCGTGGCATTGTTTTTGTTCTAAGGCATTGGAAGTAAATTAATTTGATTACAGTTATTTTCTATTTGAAAGGAAGAATAAGAACAAGTAAGAGTGCTCCAGTCGGGAGTGCCCGACTACGAGATACCCTGAACCCAGTCCTTACAATCATTCGTACTACTCTAAACTCACACATGCTGCAGTACAAGCAGTACAAGCAGTGCCAGCGGTTTAAGCAGTTAGCTTGCTCTTTCGCTGAGCCCCACACAATGGAAAGTTAAATCTTAAAAACCTTCTATGTTTATTGTCCGATCATATTGAAATTTTTGGGGCAAACAATTGTCGATAATATGTGTTACCAAACCAAATTGCAAGGTCGTACCTTCAAAAATGGGTTTATTTAACTTTTGGGGGGTTTAGGGGTGGTATCCAAAAAGTGAAATGTTTGTTACATGTGTATGCTATTCGACATTATACATGTCAAATTAGGGGCCACTAGCTCTTATAGCTTGTAAGTTATATCCAAAAAACGCTGGTCTGAAATCGAAATTTATCGATAACTTTTGAACGGGACGAGCTATCGATAAATTTTAATAAACTTGATCTGTCCCGGGATTAGGAGAACTTATGTTCCAAATATGAAGTCTCTAGCTCTTGTAGTCTCTGATATCTGTGTGTTCATACAGACGGACAGACGGACAGACGGACAGACAGACGGACATGGCTAGATCGACTCGGCTGTTGATACTGATCAATAATATATATACTTTATATGGTCGGAGATGCTTCCTTATGCCTGTTACATACATTTGCACAAAACCATTATACCCTTTTTACCCATTTTTAATGGGTTCAGGGTATAAAAATATGAAAATAAATGACCAGTCGCCGCTGGTACTGGAACCCAGGACCTTTCGTTTGCCAGGGCGTTGCTTTACCACATACGCCACAAACCGTCTTGACGATCAATGACAAATCCCTTGAAGAGCAGACTGTCTAAAGCTTACTTGCGATTGACTTTGTTTGCTCATATGCACCTGTTCTTTCAAAATATTTAATGACGCTGTTTATGACTCAATCGATTTGCGATTTCGTTCATTGATGAGTTATAAGGATGTTCAAGTGTACAAGGAAATTGAAAGCAATGGCTTTGAAAACATCGGATTTATGACCAAACCCGACTTAGAGTTGTATGGCAGCTATAAGATATAGTGGTCCGATCTGTCCCGTTGAATAATAAGTGTATGTGCAAAGTTTTATAACGATAGCTCCGAAACTGAGGGACTAGTTTGCATACATAAAGACAGACAGACAGACGGACATGGCTAGATCAATTTGTATTGTCATTCTAAGCATACTGGCAGTAACTTTTGGAGGTCTCCGACGCTTCCTTCTATGCATTACAAACTTCAGCACAAAGTGAATTACTATTTTCTTCGAAAAGAGTATAAAAATAAACTAAGTAAATAGTACAAAAAAAGTTTGTTACGGAAAAAATAAGCTCCTTCGTTGTCGATTGTCTTAAGACTTCCTTTTTGTTGGAACAGCTCAAAAAATTTGCATTAATTAACATAAAATATCCTATATAATACATAATACAATATTATACATACATAAATCGTCCTATTTTAATTTTACACCTGAAACCTGACTAAAAAACATGACATTACATCATTGAAAAGCGTAAGAACTTTAAAAATACGTAGATAGTCAGACAGCACAACAGAAGTATTGGCAAAAACCAAAATAAAAACAAATTTCCAGGGCTTAGCTAGTTTCTAATGAAAAAGCGCATAAAACAATAGAATAGTACAAAATTCAAAAGACCATTGACTTGTTTATGTGTGTGTGTGTGTGTGTGTGTGTGTGCATTATGGGCGCATATGTAAATAGATATGTATGGAGTAGCGTCACCGAAAAAAGTAGGCCTATGCATTATTTATGCACGGCTTCAAATGCAACAGCGTCGGCATAAATGAAACTGAGCTCGACTCAAAATAAAAAAAAACCTTGACAACCTCAAAAGCCACACACAAAGCCAGGTTGACGCTTTTTAGTGTTTCTTTTGCGCAACTTGCAGCAACAAAAACAATGACAAAAAGAATACCAAAATATGCACTTAAAAAGCCAATTATTTATGATATTTAAGAGTTGTTGTTTTTTTCTAGAACTCTGTACACAATTTGGCCAAAAACAAGATTTTCTGTTGTTGTTCATTTTGGTACTCGATCAAACTGCAGCTTCAACTAACTAAATAAGTAAACAACTGCCGAAGTAACTTGTTGTTTGTTTCTTTGCGAACAAATTCTTAAGCAAAATGCAATATCATGCGGCTTAAAGTGGAAAAACGAGTTTTTCCTGCCAGCGCCTAATTAATATGGTTTTTTTCTTTCTGTGCTATTCTTTTCTGTTCTTTTTTTGGGACAGACAGAACGAAGCAACGCGGCGAATGCGCAATTTTTTGTTACCAGCCATAACAATGAATCTCGCAACTGGTAGCAGCATCAATTGTTGTTGCTACTGCAGTAACAACAGTAACAAATGCAAAATTCTGGTCTCTCATCCGCCCGTTGCATGCAAATTGTAATCACAAACATCAAGTCGCAGTGCCCAAAAGCTACACACACAAATACGCAGGCAAAATATGTGTATACTATGCAACATGCATATATGTATATACATACAGATGTATGTATGTATGTATGTATGTATGTATGTATGTAGTAGTGCCACTAACAACAACTATGTCTATAAAATACACCAAACTAAAAGGCATTCATTTTGTTTTTCCACTTTTGCTGTTGTTGTTGTTGTTGTTGCAGCTGTTGTTGTTGTTGCTGTTGTTGCTGTTGTTGCCATCGCTTCCATCATGCAACTGTGCGCACTAATATCCGTCCTTGGCTCGTCTGTTCAACTTTGTCCCAGTTTTTCGCATTTGTTGGCGGCGCTCGTTCGCCTCTAGCTTGTCGGCGAGTTGCATTTTTGTGTGTGCAGCGCACACAAGCTACTAAATATACATATATACAGACCCACACATACACACTTGGCACGCGGAGCTCCAACAAATATATTCGTCTATTCATTTGACGCGACTCGCACTACCCAGTGGGACCCAACGGCATCTAGTACGTATGTTTTCTATACCCTGAACCCATTACAAATGGGTAAAAATGGTACAATGAAGTTGTGCAAAAGCATAAGCATGTAAGAGTCATAAGGAAGCATCGCTGGCCATATAAAATGCATCAGTTCTTGACCAGTATCAATCTATCTTTGCATAGCGTGGAGCTCGGTGAAGAAGCTAGCTAAATGCTTAAGCTGATTGCACTGCTTGCAAAATGTGTGTTTTTAGTACAGGTTAGTATGAATGAATGTAAGGAGTGCGTTCAGGCTATCTCCTAGTCGGGCACTCTTGATCGCTATGAAGATGATTTTGTAGTTTTTGGCATTACATGAAAATGAACTTGCCATGAATGAATTGGGAAACTCATAGCAGCTCCTTTAAAAAGCCTACCCTGCCTGAAAAAAAGTCATTTCTTCATAGCTTACAGCTAAGCAGGCAATCTTCTTCAAATCCAATTTTTGCCTATCAGCAGATAGCCCCTTCAGCCTTCACCTGTTTAACTAATACTAAACAGCGAAATCCACTCGCAGCATGCATTCCAAGCGTCTGCTCCAACAGGGTGGTTGCGCCGGCCGTGGTTGCTATTGTGGGGCATAGCAATCTTTTATTTGCTACCCATACATACACAGCTATCTTTGTGTATGTGTGACAAACTCACGCACATTAAATGCGTTGCGAGAGTTGCATAGAGAAGATACGCAGCAGCAGCTGCTGCTGCTGTGGTTGAGTCTGTGGTGGTGGTGGTGGTGGTGCTATTGGTGCTATTCGTGCTACTGTGTTGCACTATGTGTGTATGTGCGGCCCCGTGGGGGCCACTGATGCATTGCATTTTGTCTGGCCAGATAATTGCTAGAATAATATTATTGCATATACATACATATATGCATTTCATTGCTTGTTTTTAAGAGTTTTGCTTTTTTCCTTGCATTTCCAAAGTTTATAATTTATGAATTAGTTCGACGGCAAGGCAATGCATGAGTATTTAAAGTGCTCGAAACAGAAGATTCTATGATCGTTCTATCTCACTCTCCCAAGAGCATACAACGATCGAAAGTCTTTTATTTTTGGAGCATTTTTAATTGGCAACCGAATTTCCTAATGTTTTTACTACATATATAGAAATATAGCTCGATATGCATTATATACATTTATGTTTTAGGAAGCCTTTAAAGCTCCCACCACCTGTTAATTCCCAAGTCTTCTTTGTGTCCTACACGCGAACATTTCATATGCTGCCGTGCAAATGGACAACTGGATAAACTTAATAATACTAACGGTTTTTAAAAGAATTAATTTGTGTAGAGTATACGAGCTTAAAGTTCATCGCACGGATTATTCAATATATTGTTGTAATCGCTCTGTTAATTATTTTCTTGTCTGATCAATATCACTAAGGTTTTGATCATTTTCCACACATTGCTGGTCAGCTTAATACAGCTTAATATATGTAATACTTCATAAACTAACTTCCACTTTTCCATATATACACACAAGAGAACAATTGGCAATTGAGTATCTGTCTCTATCATTGAGCAAAGTCTGAACTGCTCGAAGGAACGAACAGAGTCGCCATTTCAATGGAAATCATTGATATTATCAGTCAAGTGTTGTATTTCTAATTACAGATCGTCAGATCATTACAAACAATATGCGAGCTCATGCGAATGCTTATAGTTATATGTGCTCCAAACTGTATTCAATAAGTGAGTCAAACAGATAACCCTTATATGGGTGTGGTAAGCTAAGCATACAAAAGTAACAACAATATTTCTATGGCGCTTATCTTTACGACAAGTGCTACAAAACATTCAACATATATGTATGTATTTCCGTGGGTTCAATGACCTGCACACTGAGAATTAACTGTTTTTTTGTAGGTCATTTTATTTTTGGACTTTTTTTTCTAGATTTAAAGGTAATTTTAGGGATCTTTTTGTAAAACATATATTTAAAGTTGAAAATTTAGTGCGAATACTTTTCTTAATATTAAAAAGTCCTTAAATATTATGAGATATATTTTTGTGAATACAAAATATATTGAAATTTTAATTAAAGGAATTGATCAAATAGTATTCTAGGGTATAAAAGATGCCATATACATAACCCCATTGTTTCTAAGCTAATAAGTATATCTAAGTATTTTAATTACCCAAGTCTAGCCGCAAAATATAATGCAAATTTCCATAAGTATCTTGAAAATAAAAATGATCAAATTATAAATACTAATGTGGTTTCTGCATTGTTTCTGGGACGAAGCTAATGAACTCAACAAAAAAGAAAATATCTGGAAGTATGTCAAACTTTCAAAAAATATTTGCCCGTGTTATATACTACTTGAAATTTTCTATCCACATCACACATACAGCAAGCTTAAGCGGTTGTGTTTATTGTCCGATGTTATTCCAATTTTTTGGGCATAGAATTGGCAATAAAATGAATGATAATCATCCAAATTATAGTCAGACGGACAGACGGACAGATGGAGATCGACTCGGCTGTTGATACTGATCAAGAATATATATACTTTATATGGTCGTAGATGCTTCCTTATGCCTGTTACATTCATTTGCTCGAAACCATTATACCCTTTTTACCCATTTTTAATGGGTTCACGGTATAACAAAATCGACTGTGCATATGTATTTATGCTTATGTTTTATGGGAGGTGCGAGGAGGAAAACCTGCCCTGTTTACCCAGCGGCACATGGAACATATTACAACCAGCTGTCAGAGTAAAAGGAATATTCAATGGTGCTGCTTGCATATGGAGTCTTGTAATGCCTTTGTTAGCATGCGTATAGCGTGTAAGTGAAAATCAAATTAGCCTGCTAACGGCCAAAGAATGTTGGCCGAAAGGCAAACCCCAAGTCGAATGGCTTCTGAGCCTTTTTGTCAAACAATTAAAGGCGCAACAGCAACAACAAATAGCAAGTGGACATATACGCAATAATTGTCAAATGCCAAACACTAACAATGGCATGAGTACACTGAGAGACATTTCGAGGAATACGCCAAAGAACATTTACTATATCTTAAAAACTTTTAAGGAGTTCAGTAGCTCTATTCAGTTTAGGTTAATTGTGAAAATTTACTACATCAAAGTTAATTTATTTCACATTATCGCATTATAGATATAAATAAGCGTAATCGGTCAATATTGAGAAATATTTTGATACTTGATATATGCTTTGATTATTCTTGATTTAGAATCCTGTTTCTTTTGCCAAGTGCCAAGTTAATAACAAAAAAAACTAACGCAACTTTAGCTCCCCCCTCGATATCGCTCTCATTCTTCGCCCTACGGCAAAACTCTTTCACTCGCTCTCTAAAAGCGTATGCGTAAATAATAATAATAATTTGAGCTGTCGCTGCTGAGGCAGTGGCGGCGTCGTCAAGCCATAGAAAACATCGCATTGTCGGGTGTGTGTGTGCGTGTGTGTGTGTGTGTGTGTGTGAATTCGAACTCGAGTGCGGCCCCCGCCAGCGCCCCACCCCTGCGCCTAGTCTCGACCACTCGCATGTTGTAATATGCGTTGCGATGACGTCGACGCGTCAACGCTCCCGCATAACAACGAGAGACGCTCACCAAACACACAAACACACACAAACACACAATCACGCACACACACGCACACACACACACGCAAATGTACGCACGCACGGAACTCACGCACTCTCTGAGCGAGATGGTATGTACTTTCTTGTCTCTCGCTCTCTCTCTCTCTCTCTCTTTGGTGTGAGTGAGTGTGTGTGTGTGTGTGGATCTTTCGGGTGAATGACCGCCGAAAATTAAATTTTTTGTCGATTTTAGACTTGTACTATGTTGACGTTGATGATGATTGTGTATTGTGCCATTGCCTGCCGCCAGCCGTTTTGACGAAGCTCTCTCTCACACACACACACACACACACACACACACACACACACACACTCATATGAAGAAGAAGAAGAAGGCGAGAGCGCGCTGCCGCTGTTTAGTTTGTAGTGTGAGCTGCGGTGCGGTGTTCACACCATGGCGCGTATATCTTATGCATAAGTGCGGGGGAAGTGGGTGGCGTTTGGGCAGCGGGGAACGACCTGCAAGCTCTACGCGTGCATGTGTGTGCGTGTGCCTAGACTACACAATCAGCAACAGTAACAACAGCAACAACAACAACAACAGCAAGAGCAAGAGCAAGAGCAAACGCAGCGCAGGCATTTCACTCGGTAACAACAAAAACGTTGAACAACTTTTTGTTGTTCGTGCTCTCTTTTTTTCACTGCAAGGGCCTGGCCGGCCGCCTGTGCCCGAGGGTGGGGCGGTGTGGGGCGGGGTGGGGTTTGAAACGTGCGATCGCCAGCCACTTTCGACAACGAGTCTTTCGCTTTTTGTTAATTTTTGGCCGCTTTCTGTTTACGCCGCATTTCTTTCACTTTGTACCCTACTATCTGTTTTCTGTTTCTGTTTCACATTTTATTGTCGTCGCATTTTTTCATTTTTTTTATTTATTATTTTGAAGTACTGAGTGCCAAATGCCGTCGATGAGTTGCCTGTTGCCTTTTTGCCAAACTCGAGACAACTCAAAGTGAAAATTTCAATATACATACATATATAGTTGCCATTGCTTTTGTTGTCGTTGTTGTCGTTGTTGTTGCTGTTGTCGCTGTTGTCGCTGTTGTTGTTGCGGTTGCTGTCACGGAAGTCATAAAGGCAAATTGCATGCATATTTTGGTGAGTTTTACGGGCGCAGCAGGGCACCCATCCACTACCCACTACCCATACCCACTACCCAACCCCCCTTCGCTCGCATCAGCTGCCCCTGTCCTTGCCCTAGCTACCACCCCCTCTCGCTGTCCAAGCCGCGAGCACACGCAACTCACGCAGCGGCTAAAAAACTGTTTAATTACCTGGTTTTGGTGGCTTTTAATGGGTCGACGTTTTGGTTTTGGTACGGGAGGAGTGGGAAACAAACTGAGGAATTTTATATAAGAGTATTACAGAATATTTAAAGCATGAGCTTTGAACTTGTGCATTATGAATACTTTACTATTGGTCAACAAATATCTAAGTTTTATTAAATTATAATGAATGCTCTTTAAGCGCAGGTACCAAATTTTCTTGCTCATTTCCAGGTATGTCTTTGATAAGATCAAAATGTAAGCATTAATTTTCAAAATATAAACTATAATTGGTATTCAAATGCTTTTTATGCGATACAGAAAAGTCATATACTGCAGTAAACATTAAATGGCATGTATAATATAAACACATTACTAAATTTCAGAGAAATATATATGAATAAAAAAAAATAGCATAAATAGTATATTTTCTTCAGAATGGCTTTATATTATATCTATTTGACCCATAAAGGATATGACTTAAATGTTAGATATAAGGCAACGATCGGAAGTTTAATTGTAATTATATTTATATTGCGAATGCTTTTTTAGATTTCTTACATGTCTTTAGATTTTAGGAAGCGATTTGTATTTTTTTTCCGCAGGTTTTGTATCTGCTATATTTATTTATTTATTGTCGACTACGGACAGTCGACACAAAATATGCTTAAATAAGGACATCAAACTACGTAACAATAGTTTTTAGTGATAGTACACTCTAATTTTGATTGACCTAAGGGTTTTGGGGGAGTATTGGAGTTGAAATGGTCGTTTATTGACCATTTCCCAGCCCAAAATTTGCTCACTCGGCTAACACCCACTGAGATTAAGGGCTGGCGATTAAGATTTATGACTGTCGTCGTGACGTCTACATCCCTCCGACCTCAGCCCCTCCCCATCTTTTACAGGGTTAAATATATAAGCGTTAACCATCAAAACCAAAAAGCCTGGCAAATGCTCATTATTCATTTTGGGCCGCTGACCCCGTCGAGAGGTCAAAGAACGCAATGTTCTGGCCCCATAGCTGATAAGAGAGACAGAGACAGAGAGAGACAGAGAGAGAGAGAGAGAATGAAACGAGAGAGACGAGGCTTTCTCACAATAGTTGCTTCAAGTTCCATAGAGTTGATATTAATTATTATATACTAGAGTACACACATATATCATTTTGTAAATTTGCAAACGCAATCGAATCGAAAGCCTAGTATAAAATACAATATAAAAAACACAATCGAAAAATGAGGAAAAATTTCCAACAATTTTATTTTTTACACACATAAAATACAAACACAAATGCAATATATGTTGTAATTTGTATGTAATTGTTGTGTGTTGTATGTTGTATATTGTAATTGTATTTGTACTATTCATATTGTATATATGTATACACATATATGTATTTATATATTTATATACATTTATATGCAGCCGAAAAATAAATTGGCTTTTTATTGTTCGCTCGCGAATCTTATTTTGCAAGTTGCTTTGTCCGGGTGTGTGTGTGTGTGTGTGTGCGTGTGTGTGTGTGTGCGTGTGTATATGTGAGCACCTACTGCAAAGGTATATGTGTGTGTGAGTGAGTCAGCCGTAAGAAAAGGGTCTCTTTTATTGGCTGCTTTTTGGAGGCAACTCGTCGCTAACTGATTGCCATGTCGAATTAGTTGAATTGCTAATGCAAATACACGCACTCTCTCAGAGAGAGCGAGGCAGAGAGGCAGCGAGGGAGCGAGGCAGCATGTGTTTCGTAATGTATATGTGGCTCTTACCGTGTTACGTCTTTCTTTGTTTACGAATTTCATGGATTTCCCTACAATAATTCCGCTTGAGAAACTCAACTTGCCAAGTCTCGAGTGACTTTCACTGCCAACTGCGGACGAGGCAGCAGCTTAATTTATTTCGGCACTAGCCAATCAGCTAACCAAGCAACCAACCAAACAACCAAACAACCTACGACCAGCTAGACGACTAACAGATCGACCGATCGACCGACTGGCTAACTAACATGTAAAGCCGTCAAAAAGCAGCTCAATATTTTGTCGGTATAAAACCATATCTTAATTTGGTGTGGGTGTAAGCTCGTAGCTGCATTTGATCTTCTTAGCTTCTAAGAGACTAAAGCAAATGACATTAATAGGATATCTAGTTATAGTTGTAACTATTACAACATATTACAAATCACAGAGTCATCGATTTTGATTTAAAATCATATGATCAGTATCTTCTTTTTTAAGCCCTTAACTTGTTCAAAGGACTTATTTTCTATATCTTGTAACTTATGATATTATAAGTGCTTAAGAAATGCCAGTTATTGAAAACTTATCTTTATAAATCGAAGAACATCTTATTAAAACATGAAATAAAAAAACAAGTGGGAAAGGAATATCTTCGGCGTGCCGAAGATTTTATACTCTTTTCGAACCGTTAGACAATTTTCACTCTGCCAACTGCAGCACTTTCATAAGCTGTAAAAAATCTTTTTATCGCGTGGAATTTTTTTTTTTTCTACGATTATTTAATTTATTTCCAGTTGTATGGCAGCTATAAGATATTGTGATCCGATCCGGCCGGCTCCTATCAATGAGATATAGGTTTGAATAATAAGTATCTGTGCAAAGTTTCATCGCGATAGCTTTGAAAACAATGGATATATGGCCAAAAGCGACTTCGAGTTGTATGGCAGCTATAAGATATAGTGATCCGATCCGGCCGGCTCCGATCAATATGCTGTCCATTTGAATAATTAGTCTCTGTGCAAAGTTTTATCACGATAACTGAAAAACTGAGGGACTAGTTTGCATACATACAGACAGACAGACAGACAGGCGGACATGGCTAGATCAATTTGTATTGTCATTATAAGCATACTGGCAGTAACTTTCGGGGGTCTCCGACGCTTCATTCTATGCGTTACACACTTCAGCACAAACTTAATATACTATTTTCTTCCAAAAGACTATAATTATTTAAGAGTTTACATCCTGCATTTTATAAAAAAAATATGTTAATTTTAATATAATGTTATTATAATATAGGGAAGTCGGTGTCTTCGTCGTAAAATTGTATACTCTGTTCGAATCTTTAGACAGATAAAGATAGATATATATATAGATATATCTATATATATAGGACTATGCTATATAACTGTTCAAGAGTGCTCATTTAATTTCTCCTGTACACCTGTTTCTTTCGTAATAGTTTATGACTCATAAGTTCGCTATTTATGACACAATCGCTTTAAAATATTCAAGTGTACAAGGTAATTGAAGGCAGCCAAAACCAGCTAAAGGATATAATGGTTTAAGCTGAGGTTCAAATTTCTTTGTCCCATTTCATCAAATTGTAAAATCTGAGGGACCAGCATATATAAGTCAGATCAATTCTTCTTGTAATCCTAACCATACTAGAGCTAACTTTAAGGCGCCTTTGACGCTTCCTTCAATACAAACTCAGTGTACTATTTTCTTCATAACAGTATAACAAAGATAGTTTCCTATCAATATCTGTAGAGCTATTAAACATTTATTACTGTTATTAAAAGAAGCTGTGTTTTGATTAAAGTTTGTAAAAAGTTATTGTTAAGATGGGGTAACATTAATTGGTTCAAAGACTGTTTGGAGATAAGTAAATTATTTCCGATTATCGTTGAGAATTAATGCTGGGTTGACTTATAAATATTTAGAAGTTGGACTCTTGATAATAAAGAGATCTCATCTGGCGGACTTTTACCTTTGATTGAACCGCTAGAATTATTTTGTCCCGCTGGTGATTGGACGTTGCTTTGACCCAGGTTATTGGCGTGTGCTTCCAGTTTTGAAGTGACGCTGCTCCACATGTCAAACATACGTTGCGTATACATAATTAAAAAAGTCTGAGCGCTTGCCACCAAAACTCTATTTATTGTTTATTGTTTATTGTTGATTGTTTAATGTATTGTATTTAATGTAAATATAGAAGAACATACGCACACACACACGACAAGAAAAACTCAGATGCGAGCTGGGTGTCTGCGAATGTGTGTGCTCCAAACTTAATTGTAATATTGAGTATACGATTTTTAAATTGTTGTAAACTAAACGTTTTTGTTTTGCAAATCGAATTTTTCGTAGAGCTGCACTTGAATATGTTGCTTTTGCGTAGAGTTGCCCGCAACCAGGGAAGAAGAGGGAATATTACAATTTGAATTTTGCTTTGCCTCTTTTTATTGCACTTTTTATAGTTTTATATTTTGTTGTTATGTTTTTGTAATTTTTTGTTTTATATGTGAAACTACTAATATCACAGTGGGGGCAGGGGCGTGTTATTAGCGCTGCTTTTGCTTTTCTTTTTCCAATAATATATATATATTTATATATATATATATATATATATATATATCTATGTATATATAAAGTTTATGTATATATGTATGTATTGTATATATATATATATATATTTTAACTATATATGGTTTGTGTGTATATATAGTTCTAATGTTGTCTTCAGGCCTGTAGGTACTAAAACTTGTGTGTTTTTCTGTTTTTGTTTTATATTTTTTAGTTAATGCTTATGATCAGCTGAAGCTGTTGTTTTTGTTTTTGTTTTTGTTTTTGTTGTATACTATTTAACTATTTAATAAGACACTTGTTCGCTTATATATTAAGATAGAAATGTTTTTAATTTATTATTTTTGTTAAGCCTTAAAGCAATTTTTGAATTCTTGTAAAGATTTTTTGTTGTGTTTTTATAAGTTTTGTTTTTGCTTCTTAGCCCTTTTGCAGCACATGCAAATTTTGGTGGTTGTGCAATTTTAGATTGTTGTTGCTTTTTGAAGTTTTGGGCTGCTGCTTTTGTTGTTGTTGTAGCTGTTGCTGTTTTTTTAGCACTTTCACTGCGACTTTGTTGGTATTGTTGCTGCGTTTGCTGTGGTTTTTATGATGTTGTTTACTGCTGCTGTTGTTGTTGTTGCTGCTGCTGGTATTGTTGCTGCTGGTGTTGTTGTTATGCTCATTGTTTTGTCGATTTCTCTGTTTTGTTTGATTCCAAATCAAAATTTCCAAAAATACGAAAATTTCACGACAATTAATTCCGGAAGACATTTAGGCGCATTCTTCAAAACAGCATTTCAAATGAATTTTGGTGTTTTCTTTTTCTTTATATATATGTATGTTTTATAATTATTTTATATAAAGCTTGCTTTTATTTGTTTATTTAAACACTTTGATGTATAAAATGGTTTGGCCCGTTATATAAATGCTTTTGCTACGTGTTGTTAGCCATGGACAATGCATGGCATTCAGCATATTGTTAATTTAGTGGGCGTGGCTACAGTGGCCTGCGAATTTGTAAGCAACAAATTAATATGTGAAATATACTCTTCACTTTCCGCCTTTGTGTGTGTGTGTGTGTGTGTGCGTGTGTGTGTGTGTGTGTGTGTGTGTGTGTGTGCGTGTGCCTGAATGATTTCTCCAATAATTACATGTGCCTTTAAACACATCAAACAAGCCAAACAGGACATGAAACTGGGGCGCAACCCACACACCTAGCAGAAGCAAAAGGAAAACAACAACTCCAACGCGGCGAGTGCATGAGAATGTGACATGAACATGAAAAATCGATATAGAAATGAGATTTAAGGGTGCTAGACAGCCAAAACTGTTGGGGCCGCCTAGTCATAGTAAAACAGGGACACTCTAGACTCCGAGTGGGTGGCGTATTCGGTGGCATGATTGGGAGGGCATGGCAGTTGGTGGCAGCGCTGTCAGACAAGGCTCGGCCGGCTGCAGAATCGAACATGAAATGCAGTCTACGAAGCAGCGGCTGCAGAAACAACAACAGCGACGACGACAACGCATAAATCTCACAACGAAAGCTCATTTCGTTTGTGTGTGTGTGTGTGTGTGTGTGTGTGTGAGAGAGAGTGGGAGCGCACATGCATGCATGTGCGTGCGTGTGTGTGTGTGTGTGTGCATGTAAACACTGAAAAAAGTTCTATGACCCAAAGCTTCAGCCGAGCCGTTGCCGTTGCCGGCCAAACGAGGCGAAGGCAATGTGAATACAGTGCTCGTTCCATAATCAGAACGCCTACGCTATCAGGTGTGTTAAAAACAAGTATAGCTTCTGTAGCTCCCTTTAGACAAAAAACAATTGAATATTACTATATTTACATATATACCATAATTGAATCCTAAAGATTTTCGTACATTCATTTCAAAGTATACACTCTAGTACACAAATATTTATACAACTCTCAGATAGTTCAGGAAAGAAATAAAAAATAGAAACAATTTAAATAAATAATTTCGAGTAGAAAGTTTGAGAAGAGTGTTCAAATGCAAAAAATAAAAATAAGGATTTTGTTTTTTTCAAAAAATACGAACTATGTATTAGATGAAGAAGCTGAATTCAAATATATGTACATATGTATATACTATATCCCAATCCCATTAAAAACAACAGTAATAATTGCCTTAGAATTCTCATTAACGAGCGAACACTGTATTCCTTTTTTGTTTGTTCTTTCTTATGCGAGGGTGGTCTGATTAGGGGGGGGGGAGTGGGGGTGGAATTTTAGTTTAGGCTTGGAGCCCTGTGGGGTTAGTTTATTGAAACTCCAAATGCGGAAGCCAGCCAGCGACAGGGAAAACGCAGACATGCAAATACGTCACCAGCAAATTGTTGTTGTTGTTGTTGTTGTTGTTGCTCTTGCTGTTGCTGCCGTCGTCACCAAAGCGACAACAACAGAAATTGTGCCAGCAGCGACAACAACTACTAGAACTGTAACTAAAGCAGCGCCAGAATTCTTTTTTTCTTCTACTATTGTTGTATTGGAGAAATTTACATATAGAAAACGTAGCCAGCAGAACGCCAGCGTCGCAGTCGGAAACAGTGGGAAGAGCAGCGCAGCGCAGCGCAAGCGTCAAATAAACTGAAAGAAAATGAAAATGAATAGCAACAGCAACAACAAGGTATAAAATTCAAAAATTCTCTCACAGCGAGCGCAAAACGAGCGACAACGAACTGACTAACGGTACTAAGCCGGTCAAGCCCGAAAACAGGGAGGCGGCAACGGCGGCAGAGCGCCAAAACAACAACAAACACTGACGACAAAGTTACATGCTGACTCTGCCCTGCCTAGCGTCGCGTCACTGCTGGCGTCGCTGCCCCGCTGTCGCAGTACGTTGACGCCGAAAAAGACCAATGACCTATGCTAGAGCTCTACACATACACATACACATGCATGCATACGGACACACACAAGCATAGCAGCATAGGCGCTGCCTGCGTCGCTGTCGCTGTCGCAGTCGCAGTCGCTGCTAGGCTTTTATTTTATATTTGCTGTTGTTGTTGTCGCTGTCGCTGTTTTTTTCACTCGGTCTGGGGTGGCTCTCTGGCACACTTATAGACGACACATAGAGTGTGTGCTTAGCAATGTTGTTCTACTAACGGTAATGCAAACAGTTGACGCTAGTGCGAGCATGTAAGCGAGAGGGTCGAGGGATTGTGGGCGTCGACTGAGAACGCGCTGCTTTAGGTGCTCTGAACTCAACTGAACTGAACTGAACTGAACTGAACTGAACCGAACTGAACTGAACCGAACCGACTGGGTGACTTACTGGGGAGTTAAGCTAACTGTTAACTGCCTACTGCTTGGCACTTTTCTTGGCTTTTAGCTGGGCTAAGAAACTGCCTACTATTATTATCACAAACCAGCAACCAACAACTGCTACAGCAACAACAATGACTGATAATCATAACTGGGCACAATGGAAAACAATTTGCATTGTTTTTCTGTTTGGTTTCATTGGGGGGGGGGGGGGAAACAATGTGGCTACATTATGAAAGATTATTACTGTGAACTTTTAACTGTCAATTTTTGACAAGCCTTCATACACAAACTAACTAACATAAAGAGCAAAACCATAAAAATACATCTTTTTGGTGTTCTCACCAAATCTATTTTCGTACATATGGGTTGTATGTAGTTTAACGTATTGTTTATTGCTTCCCTTCTCGCAATTCTCAAAGCTCTTGAAAAGAGAACGATCTTCAAAATAAGACCCCAAACCATATTAAAATACCATTAAAACTTGTATCTTTTAAACACAAATTTGTCAAAAGTTCTAAAAGAAAGGAAGCCATCTGCGCTCATAGTTTTTATTAAATGCAATGGGGTAAATGCTTGTTGCTACGGCAATAAGATCGAATCTGTTACAGAGTAATTAAAATATACGGGCTCATCTGATCGATTCTTATAAGATATTCCGAATGGGAATTTTATTTCAAACTAGAAAAAAGGTCTGTACGAAAGAAAATTCGCCTGCATAAGAATCATACTTTTGAAAAAGGTTCAACACTATTATTTTGGGTTGAAAGGGCGGAATAATATGTAACTTGATTTATTCCTAAGACGCCTATTATTAATAAATATATATAATTAATAACAATTCTCAAGCCGTTCAATTCATCGAAACTGTAATTCTAATTCTAGATATATTTATTAAAATATACACTAAAATATAAACAACATAAGGTTACAATATCGTGCAAGCACCTTATTTGAGAAACAGAACTAAAAGAATATCAAAAGTTTGCTAAAGGAAACTGAAAAGCCATGATCCGTTGAAACTCCTCGTATAAGTAATGACCCTGGTTGATGGCTTGTAACTGGTTGATAACGGCAAATTCAATTCATTCAAAAATCCTACCAATAAAGTCAAAAACTTGTTGTACATTTTCTAAGAAAATTTCCAGTGCAAATGATTAACGTATCCAAAAAAAGCTCTCTAACAATATTAGATTAGATAAATATGTATATTTATATTAATAAAGGCAGTAAGTAAGCCGACATCCATTATAATCCGCAAGAACTATCCAATAAATAATCCAATGTGTGTGGCAAATTACACATGTATGTGTGTTTGTATGTATGTACATATGTATATGTATATGTATATGAGTATGTATATGTTTTAAAATGATCCTTTATGGCTTGATGCACAGAAACATAGGCGGACACACACACGCTGTAATTTATTGTATTACACAATAGGTATTATTTAGCGGGGGTGGGTTGGGTGGTGTTGGGTGGGGTGTATGTGTGTGAGGAGTAGGGGCGCTTGCGTTCTCAGCAGCTTTAAAGCGTTGATTTTTATTATTTTTGTTGCTTGTTGTTTTTGGAGTCTGTACCAATAAATTACGTCACTTGCACTTCCGTTTTGTTGTTGCTGTAGCTGTTGCTGTTGTTGTTGTTGTTGTCGCATCACGAGACGGTTAACGACGTCGCTGTGGCGATTTGCAGTTGCAGTTGCAGTTGCATTTGCTGCAGTTAGGCACGATTTGGAATTTGAATGCACACTTTATATGTACGTATGTATATTTCTTCTGCTTCTCTTTTATTTGTATGTTATTTTTATTTTTTTTTTTGTTGGTTGATTTTTGCCGACAGCTGAAACCGAACAACTTCACAGATGCCAACAGCAAATTAGCCAGGCATGTTGCAATATTTGAATTGAATTAGATGCTGCTGTTGTTGTTGTTGTTGCTTGCTTGTGTGTTGAATTTGGATTTTGCTATTGCTGCTGCACACACAAATCGAGAGACGCAGACGCAGACGCACGCAGAGGAGAGCGAGAGACGCGCGTAATAGTTGAAAAAACGCATACACAGAGACGACAACGACAACGACAACGACGACGACACAAATCATATACAATAAGTATAAACAACAACAACAAATAATTAATAATAAAGATACAACGCGCAACGCATCGTAACCGCCGCCGCGATACGCTCAATACGAAGTGTAGCTGAAGACTGCCTCAAAATGTTATCGAGTTCGTTGTCCAAGTGGCGCGCCGCATTGCGGCCTCAGAGTGTGTGGCAGCAACTCACAACACACACACACACACACACACACACAGTACAAAGAGAGAGAGAGAGAGAGCGCTCCAAAGAGCGGCGGGCCCCATCCCTCCCCAAGCAAGCAAAGCCCAAGCACTGTTGATGACGGCAACGCTGGCGACGTTGGCAACGCTGGCAACGCTGGCAGCGCTGCCTGCTGAGTGGGTATATGTGTCTCTGTGCCGATGACTTCTTCAATTTTGTTCAGCATTACGCTTTGTGCCGTTCATTCGCTATGGCAACCGCGCTCCACTGGCGCTTTTCTATGTGTGTGTGTGTGAGTGAAGAGCGCGTGTGCACTTGTGTGCGTGTAAGAGTGTGAGCAGCGCGCGCTTTTTACTAATCAGCTGTTATCGCTGCTCTTACAAAGAGCGGCCCTCTCTCTCTCTCACTCGCTCTCTCTCTCTCTGTCAATGTTCACAATCAAAGCTTTGCTGCAGGCGGAAAAAGCTGTGTGCCATATTACTATTACAGCATTTGTTGTTTTCATTGTTGGCTTTTTATTTCTTCTTTTGACTGTTGCCGATTTTCGTTCATTTCCTTTCGTACTGCGCTTCTCTGCGACGGCGACGGCGACGGCGACTGTCATTTCCATTTAAAATTCCCAATTAGCAGGTCAATTGCTTTTTAGGCCAAACTGTGTGCATTGCAGTCGACTTCTGTCTCTCTCACTCTCACTCTCCCTGTGTCTGTGTCTTTGTCCCCGTCTTTATCTGTCTGGACTAGTCTGCCTGGCTGGGCTTTTTGTTCATTTGTTCCTTCAGCTGCCTTCATCCTGTGTGCGGCATTTAATTACACTTTTAGCTTACTTTCCTCAACGACTGACTCACTTATGTATGAAAATTGTTTCTAATGGCTTGGCAAATTGCGCATAAATGCATTTTTTATAGCCAAAAACAAATACAAAGGACCTCCTCAAAACATATGCAGCTCTTCTCAACATTATTTATGTGGCTTAATACTTTCTAGTTGAATACATATGTATGTGCATATGTACATATGCACTGCTTAGGTAAAAGATCTATCACCCGGCGCGTTGCCACTTTCCATCTTAACTTTATCTGTAGAAAATGCCTTTTGCCCGTAGGCTGATGCCACGCTTTCGAAGCAAATGCTTTTCGAAGTCCTGTCTGTCTAGTCCTATATGTCACTAGACTTCTGGCCAACTACTATTCAGCTAACCTTTTGTTGACACCTTCCACAAACATCTCTCTCTCTCTCTCTCTCTCTCCCTCTCTTTTTCTCTAACTCTACCGCACCGTCAATGATTTTAATGCAACCATTCCACAATACTATATGAAGATTATGCGTGACAATGCCCATCCCGCCTCGTAAACGATCCGCTTCATTGCCGATTGTTGTTCCTTTTTATTGAGAATTTGGAACTGGCTTATTTGAACGTTTGGAATGCATATTTGTTGAGAAAACCATATATTCACCATGTGCATGCGCATAATTCTCCCAGCCTACTTTCTACATACTTTTCATTCTATCTTCCAAATACATTTGTCGCTTTGCGGCTGTTCCTTTAGGTTTTTCCTAATTTGGATTCTTCGCAATCAATTCAAGTATTGACTTAAATTTATTATCTTATTATCTGCTGCAGATTTTATGGGCCTGTCGAATCTTTGGACATATGTAGGTATTTCACTAGCCTCTATATTACGCTTATGCATATGCTATGGAAAAGTCCATGGCTTATGCGCTGCTATCCCTGTAAAACTGTAACTTTTAAATAGCTTATGAGGCAAATCATCGCTATTTAGGATATTGAAGGTTACAAATCAACAGAATTTATATTTATGTGTAAAAAGACAAACGGACATGGCAGATCAATTTGTTTTGTCATCCTAAGCATACTATTCATTACGAACTTCAGGTCCACCGAGACCAAAAAAAATAAAAAGTTATGGAATACACTTTGTATTATCATATTTTTTAGTGAAACAATATAATTTACATAATTTAAAAAACATTCCATTCGTCGCGCAAACGCAATTTTTGTTATTTTGGTCAGTCTTCAGAGAGAGGCAATTTGCATTAATTCTTGCTCTCTAAAAATCTTTCTGAAGGTAAAGAGAGTAAAAAAGTGCATAAGAAACTATGCGATAGTAAATAACTGTAAGATTTTGCTTTGCATCATCGCATATTTCGATATGTCGTGCGACCGAAACTGCTAATTATTTTAGGTATCGTCAGGTGTCCCAATTTACTTCTGTAGCTTGGTTGGCAGGAGCTACAATTTGTTTGCCGTCATAAATGACATTTTTTTTTTAATTTCTTTATTAAAATTACGAAATCAGATTTTGATAAATATTTATTACCCATTAAAAATGGGTAAAAAGGGTATTATGGTTTTGTGCAAAAGTATGTAACAGGCATAAGGAAGCATCTCCGACCATATAAAGTATATATATTCTTGATCAGTATCAACTGTCGAGTCGATTTAGCCATGTCCGTCTGTCTGTCTGTCCGTCCGTCCGTCCGTCCGTCTGTCTGTATGAACACGCGGATATCAGAGACTACAAGAGCTAGAGACTTCATATTTGGAATATAAGTTCTCGTAATCCCGGGACAGATCAAGTTTATTTCATTTTATCGATAACTCGTCCCGTTTAAATGTTATCGATAAATTTCGATTTCAGACTAGCGTTTTTGGGCCTTAACTTAAAAGTTATAAGAGCTAGAGGACCCAAATTTGGGATGTATAATCTCGAATAGTATACACATGTAACAAATATTTCACTTTTTGGATACCACCCCCCAATCCTCCCAAAAGTTCATTTTTGAAGGTACGACCTTACAATTTGGTTTGGTCACACATTTTATAGCCAATGTTATGTCCTACAAATTTTAGAAATATCGGACAATAAACACAGAAGTTATTTAAGATTTTACTTTCCATTGCGTGGGGCTCAGTGAAAAAGCAAGCTAACTGCTTAAACCGCTTGCACTGCTTGCAGTATGTGTGTGTCTGTATGTATGCACACTATTAGGCAAGTATGAATGGATGTCAGAACTGGGTTCAGGGTATCTCCTAGTCGGCACTCCCGACTAGAGCACTCTTACTTGTTATTTTATTCATACTACATATATTTTTCTTACGTTTGATGTTATTATGTCAAGATTAGTATATTTAATACTTCTGTTGATTTAAAAACATATTAATAAGGTTATTTTTTAAATAAATTCGTAAAACAGCAACAGAAACATTATTATCATAATGGAACAAATTTCGGTACAACACATTGCGACATTGATTGAAATTCAAATTTAAAAAAAGTATAAATAAATTTTGGTGAAATCAAAACCATTTTCAATAGAAATTTAACATTCTAAGATTAGTCACGTGGAAATATTGAAATTTTGCTGAAATCGGCGCTTGAATTGTTGGCCGCGAAAATCACTTCAATATTTTCCCCATGCAACCGGCTTGGTTTTTTGCAAATTTCTTGTTAACGAAAAATGTCCTAAGATCAACCTTAGCACCTATTATAGGACTATTTAAGAGCTAAAAGTTAAGCCTGTTGTCAGAAAACAACCGTTATATTTTGCCTGTTTTTATACCCTGAACCCATTAAAAATGGTTAAAAAGGGTATAATGAAGTTGTGCAAAAAGAATGTAACAGGCATAAGGAAGCATTTCCGACTATATAAAGTATATATATTCTTGATCAGTGTCAACAGTCGAGTCGATTTCGCCATGTCCGTCTGTCTGTATGAACACGCGGATATCAGAGACTACAAGAGCTAGAGATATCATATTTGGATTATAAGTTCTCGTAGTCCTGGGTCAGATCAAGTTTACTCATTTTTTCGATTACTCGTCCCGTTCAAAAGTTATCGATCAATTTCGTTTTCAGACTAGCGTTTTTGGGCCATAACTTAAAAGTTATAATAGCTAGAGGCCTTAATCTTGGCATGTATATTCTCGAATATCATACACATGTTACAAATATTTCACTTTTTGGATACCACCCCCGAATCCCCGCAAAAGTTTAAAAAACGCATTTTTGAAGTGATGACCTTTCATTTTGTTTTAATCACACATTTTATAGACAATGGTATGTTCTACTAATTTCAAAAAGAGCGGACAATAAACAAAGAAGTTATTTAAGATTTAACTTTCCATTGTGTGGGCCTCAGTGAAAAAGCAAGCTAACTGCTTAACCGCTTGCACTGCTTGCAGCTTGTGTGTGTTTGTATGGATGTGCATTGATAGATTAGTATGAATGAATGTAAGGACTGGGTTCAGGGCATCTTCTAGTCGGGCACTCCCGACTAGAGCACTCTTACGTGTTTACTTTCAATGTGTTCGACTGGCCGGAGCGCCACCATGAAACGCACATATACTTTTTTCTTTGGAAGAAGTATAAATATATATATTTTCAATTAAATGAAGTCTATAATAAAATGTGAGCAAGCGTTTTATGATTAGTTACAATTTAAAAGGTCGACATAGAAATTAATGTAATAGTTAAAAAAATAAGGTATGAGGAAAAAAATTCTGATTCTGCCCAGACGATAATTCAGTTCAATTAGTTTTGTTTTGAAAGAGTTTTAAATGATCCCTGTCATTTTACCATCCTCGTAATTTGAAATTCAAATGTGTGAAACCAATTAATAACGTTTTCAGTGGTTTTGCACAATACTTTAAGATGTTTAACTCAGTTTAGTTAAAATGTAAAATCCGAAAAATTAAATGAGTTTTAAATCAGTTAATAAAACCCTCAAATAAACCGAAAAATCCCCAAAAAATCGCAAAAATATAACATAACATAACCGTCAGCGATCCAAATGCCAAGGTAAACCGGAGTCAAAGTTCAGCAAACAGATCCACACTAAAAATGTTAATAAATAAAATATTTAATTTTGAAAAGTTAAGTATACAAAATGCCAAAAACACAATTTCAAATTAAGTCAACGTAAGTGTTAAAATACGAAAAAAAAACAAGGTGTTGCAAGCGGTTTTCGCTTTGCCAAATTTGAGACGCGGCAAAGCAACAACAAGTTTCGTAGCTCAAAGCTAATAAATTAATATTTTTTTGTAACTAATTTATGTCTTGTTATTGTTGTAATGCATACAATTAACTCTGCCGCAACACGCACACAAACACACTCACAGATACAAATGTATCTGCCTCTGTTAAGTATCTGCGTATATTATAGGACAGCATCAATTTTGCATAAACGAAACAAATAGATGAAACAACGTAAAAAAATCATACTCCATATTACGAAATCTTCAACAAATATAAAGATTGGCAAAAATAAAAAACGCATTGGAGCTAAAAACAAAATGTAAATATGATAATGAAACTGCTACGGTCGATTGGAAAGAAACCTCATGCAGAGCTGGCTAATGGATGGATAGTCGAGAGTTACAGGGCCAATTGGGGGCCGGTAGACTCATGCATGAAATGCAAAAGCTGTTTAGCTGAAATAATAATGAGCCCACAGCCAAATCATATGCATAAGTAATAGCAGCAACAACAATGGGCGACATCTATGCGATTATGCGATAGATACAAATATACATATATATATATATATATATTCGCAAAAGTGATAGTGCGTTCGCCTGAAACTCTCGTAACTCGTTATCCACAGCTCGTCATGGGCTTTGTCTTGTGTAATGCGCTACTCTTTCTTTCGTTTTGCTTTTTTTTTTTGGTAGCGATTGCCAACTTCAGGGTTGCATCTCGTGGATACAAACAAACGTGTAGCTAGTCTAGCCATCTAAGTTAGTTAGTTGGCCATAAGCATTTGCATGATATGTGAAAACAGCTAATGAATTCATTTGCTTTGATTGTTAATTCCTTGCCAAATTTAATGTTATTGTTCATGCGTTTGATGGGCTACATTTTGGTAGTACAAATACAGATATATCAATAAATGGAGTTACTTTCTTGATTTTAATATTACTTAGACAAATGATGTTTCAAAATATGTGCATTTCATACAAAATACCAATTTTCATAGTTGTTAACAGCTGTTATTTGTTATTACTTTGAGTGAAGGAGCTTTAAAAGGTCTGTGCAAACATATTCAATAATAAACAGTTGCCTATGTTAAAAAAAAATCTTTTGAATATGTCAAGAAATACCATTCAAATTAATAATGTCTGTCAGCGTTTGTAGCCGGTTAATGCTCCATCCAGGGAATTCTTTACCGATTTGATCTAAACTAGCACCGTTAGTCCAGTTTTCGATCAATAATCAACGATCAAAGCTCGAAATACAACTCATCAATCATCCAATGACTTAAAGTGACCAGTTTAAGGGCTAATGAGCTGCACAGTTAGCCAAAAGCAAACGCCTCAAGCTAAAACATATCAATGAAAGTCAACCACAGATCAACTTAATGTAGTTCAATTTTGGTTTCCCCCCTCTCTTCTTAGGAATGAAACCCTTTTCCGACAGTTGCAATTCACGCCCATTCGCCCAAGGCGACTCATTTGTAGCCATAAAAACTGACAACTGCGGCCACCTTGAGCAGCCAAATCAATTTCAAGCTTTATAGAGATACCGTCTGATACTCAGCTGAGATAGCTCGTTACCACTGTAAAGAATGGGGAGCTGCCGTTGCTCACCATTATGTTGTAATCGACTTAATGTCACACTCAGAGAAAAGTCGGGTTGAATTCCAATTGTAATGTTTTTACAATTTCAATCAAATTCGAGGCTTAAGATATTATTCTTAAACGAGTGTAAATCACTTTTAATTTCCATATTGTAGATTTATGTTACAAAAATAAATTTATGTTACAAAAAAAATAATACCACTTATTACAAGCTTATACTTAAAAGAAGTGTTGAATATTCAAGTATTGAGTTTACTTACTTCAATCGGGAAGGATCTAACAAGAGTACCAAAAAGAAGAGAAGATCTTGCTTCAAGCTTACGAGCTCCTAATTAAAAGCTGCTTGAATATAAAAACAAACGTACTTAGCGTCCTTGTAAAAAGTCTTTGATTTATGATTTTTTACATAAAAAATATGAATCTTGAAACAGGAAATTCGTTCTCTGGTCGATCATATATTTTGAGAGTATCCGCAGCTTGCTACCTTTGTGTATCTGTATATTCAGCTAAGTGTGTGTTCAGACTTCATTCAGCTAACTGTATAGTTTGTAGCTGAGGCTTTTACCGCTATGGTTCGCGCTACGGTAAAAACTATGAGCCAAGCCAAGAATGTGTGTGGAACAAAGCGAGCGATGAACAAGTGCCCACAACTGTGACTTGACTGCCCAAGTAGACGAGACGAGACGAGGCGAGAAGGGGCGAGAAGGGGCTTAGTAGAGGGGCGATGGGAGGCGAATAGATATCTGGTGTGGGGCTCATTTGTGCCGCAAGTGAGTCAAAGAGCCGTAAAGCGAATGTGTCGAAGCAGCAAGATTCGCACAAAACTAACAGAACCTAATGATAAAGAACACATTCCCCCTTTCCCCCCCCAACCTCTCCCCCAGCTTACTTAGCTGTTTCTGCGCAGAGCTGGCCAAGCGACTTTGCGGCTTATTTAGTATGTCAAAACATGCTTTTTTTATTCTATTTGCTTGGCTTTTAGTTCTTTTTTTATTTACTGCTGCAACCGTCGACGTCTATGGAAAGTGGGACACAGCCGTAGCAGTTAAGCTGTAGTTGTGGCTTTAGATTTAGCTGTATTTGTTGTTGTTGCTGCTGTTGTTGTTGTTGCCAGTTGCCAGTTGCCAGTTGCCTGTGGCTGCCACAAGAGGTGAATACCCAATAAATCGACGCTTGTAAATTGAAATTCTTTGCAAAGATGTGTGTGTGTATGTGTGTAACAACACACGTACATACACCTGTTACTGTTGTTGTTGTTGTTAGTGATTGCTGACTGCTGTCAGAAGACGTCTACGTGGACGCAGTGCGGCAGCAGTGTCAGCCGTGTTAATTGTGGTCCGAAAGGTGGCTGCTTGCGCAATGCCATCATTTGCATGCCTCACAGCTTCTGTCTCCCACTCCTTTCAGTTACAGTGAAAACTGTGTACGAGCTCAAGGCTTAAAGTCTATTCGTCATAGCTCAAATATTCATATGCATTCAGATAATAAAACAAAATATGTTAAATAATTAAAAAGTACTATACATATTCTTATAGCTAATATAAGCTCAAACACTTTTTCTATACAATATTCTAATGAGCGTCAAACATAGCCCTATAATATTTGTAATTAATTATTTGGTAAATTATTAATTGTTTTAAAAAAGACTGCTCGAATTTTGTATATAATTATCTCAAGGATATAAATATATTATTCTTATAAGAAATGAAAAGAGTATTGAAGAAAAACATAGAGGAATTGCAAAACAGCACTGGAGCTTAAAATAAATAAATATTCAGTATATGAAAGATATTTACTATCGTTGAAAACAAATTTTAAGCTTTTTAGGGAATTACATAGCTACTAAGGATTATATATCATTAAGGAAGGCTTTTGTACTGAGTCATAAGGAATCTATTGTACCACCTTCTTGATCTCTTCCTTCAATCCAATATCCTTCATAAAAAAGATTGCTTTCCCAGGACAGAGGATATTTTTAATAAGCAAAACTGTATTTATAAATTGTATTCCAATGGACGCGAATCAGACCTTATAGCAGAAGTTGGCATACACAGTCGGTCGACGGATGCCGAATTTAACCAGTGCACAAAGTGCCTTCAAGAAGTCAGACTCGGTGTCGGCTGACATAATGCATGAAATAAACAATACGCACATTATCTCCTCACTCGGAGTTCAGGCTGCGTCTGATGTTTCTCTCTTCGCTGTGATTTTGCTTCTTTCAATCAAGACAGTTGTGCAAAGTATCTAACAGGCGTATAGAAGTATCTTAGAGATATATTCTGGATCAATATCAACAGTCGAGTCGATCCAGCAAAGTCCGTCTGTCCGATTAAGTTTATATCACTCATACTTGTTAAATATCATGGAGTTTTTGGTTTTGCAATAGCAAAGCATTCAATTGTAGTTTTGAAGCTGGTTTCACTGTACTTCTGCTTATGAATACTGACCTGTCATAGCTCCATTGCTGCTACCACTGTCTCTGTCTCTGTCTCGATCTCTGTCTCTCTCCCGCTCCCTTTCTCTATCGCGCGTTGCTGTCACAGTTGTGGTTGTGGCTGTTGTTGTTGCTGCTGTGCTTGCTGTTGCTGCTGTTGCTGCTGTGGTTGATGCTGTTGTTGTGGCTTTGGCCAGCTTCTGTGTGGGCAGCAGCGGTGGTGGCGTGCGTTCTCGTTGCCGCTGCCTCTCAGTGGGTGTGGCTGTCTTGCGATTGTTGCTGCTGCCAGTGTGGCTGCTGCTGCTGCTGGTCTCGCTGCTGGCAATGTGCTTGCAAACGCTGTTTATATTGCTGAGACTACTGAAGCTGCTCAGGCTGCTGAAGGTACCGGAACGAGCCAGCGCCGGTGGCTCCGTCATAAGCTTCGATTGCTGTTGTTGCTGCTGCTGCTGCTGCCGTAAATGTTGCTGTGGTGCTGCTAGCGCCAATCGCTTGGGCGCCGGCTCTGCGATCTGCACCTCCTCCTGCAGCAATTCCGGCGATGCACTGGCCATGATCGTAGCCTCCTCCTCCGCTGTGGCCGTCTCGAAGCACACGTCCAGCAGTGTGGCACCGCTGCCCGTCTGCAGTCCTGCAATGTCCTTGAGATCGATCCAGCTGGCTCCCAGCTTGTCGGCATCACTCAGCGGCAAGCTGAGAACACGTGTGTCGCCCTCGTCGAGTATGTGAAAGGCCTGCGTTGGCTCAATCTTCACAATGATCGGCTGGCTGGCCAGAATCTGTGCCGGCGGCAACTGTGATCTATTGCTGCTGTTGTTGTTGCTATTCTGATTGTTGTTGCTGCTGATCAGCAGTCCGGCCATATTCTCATTATCGTCCTCGTCAACGGCTGCTAGCTCGCTGAGCTGCTGTTCGATTTGCAGGTACGTGGTTGTTGTTGTTGTTGTTGCAGTTGTTCTTGCAGTTGCCGCTGTGTTGCTGCTGCTGCTGCTACTGTTATTAGCCGCATCGCTGGCAATTGCGGCGCTGCCCAGACTACGGATGGTCGTCACAGGCTCCCGCTGACCGCGCAGCACATCCAACTTGAGCACCGTGCACTTGTCCGTCTGCTGATATTGATGTTGCTGCTGCGGTCGCACATAGGTTGCTGCTGCGGATGCCGCTGTTGCTGCACTAGCTGCTGCGGTATCCGTTAGAAAGGCCAGCGGCGGCGATGTGGCCTTATTGGAGGTGCTCACGCTAAGGCGCGTGGGCGTGCCAGCGTTAGTTGCTCGCGCCACAATTGTTGTTGCCGCCGGCAGCGGTATTATCGATATTGAGGGCACTTTGCTGCGCAAGTTTGCAACCGCTGCCGCGGTGGCAGCATCCGCATCTAGATAGCTAGCAGACGTTGCTGTTGCTGCTGCTGCTGCTGCTACCACTGGCTCTGTTGCTGCCAAGCGGCGCTGCCTGCTGTATCAGCAGGAGATCTCTTGTCCTATCCGTTGTGAGGGCCGTTTCTCAAACAATTGAGTGTATAAAGCCAGCGACAATTGCTGCAAGTTGGTGTTGTAGCTATTGTTTTATCAGCGCTTTTGCTCTTGTGCGTTTATTTTCGAATAATTTTCACCTTTTATGTATTTTTAGTTAAGTTTTCCAAACCATATTTGCACATAAAGCACATAGTTCAGCTATGTATTTCGATCTCCCACTATTGTACGTTTATTTATGAGTATTTAAAAGCACTAGTTTTTTAAATGAATTGGTATTGTTAACATCTGCAGCGATTGCTGGTTGCTATTGTTTTTGAGCTTTAGCTTTGCTTTGACTATTTACAAATATTTTTGCAATATTTATTTCTTTCATTCAATACACGACAATAGCTGTACCTTTCTGCATTTACAATATTTTTGAAAATTATGCAACACTTGTTATCTATTGTGAGTTTATTTTATAATATTTTTGCTTTATTTGTATAATACTTTGAAAATGTTCAACACTTGTTTTTGCGATTTGCACCTTGCACTTCAACAAACACTTTTTGCTTGTTTTGTTTTAAGTATTTTTTTAGAATTTGGATTTTCCATAGGTTTTTGTTTTTGTTTTTGGAGTTGGTGTAGAAGCACAACATCAAAATAAATTGAGAAAAATCAGCCTTACAAAAGTGCACTTAAAATCGTTGACCATATAAGTCACACATCTAATTAGAATTGCTTTCAATTTAATATTAATAAAGTTTATATATTTACATATATATATAATTATTGGGTGTATATACACTTTTGTTGTTGCTTGCATGCAATTTATTCTGCAGCTTGGAATATGCGTCGTATACTCAATTTCGCTGCTGTTTCTTTTGCTTTTGTTTTGTGCGCTTTTGGATTTCTTCATACATTAGGTTTAATAAATTAATTCTTTTATTTTTTGCACAGTAAATCAGTCGCCTTTGTGTTTTATTGGTGTTGTGTTGTTGCTCTTGTGTTGTTGTGGGCATCTGCCAAAATGCATTTCCATGGTTTAAATACGTCACAATATGTTAAGGATTCTTAACCAGATATCCTGCAATGCCAACTGCAACTGCAACTGCACCTGTGCCTCTGCCTCTGCCTCTGCCTCTGCCAGGACTATTGTGCGCAATTTGTTGCTGCTGCTGCTGCGATTGCTGCTGCTGTTGCCCGTGTGTATCTGTGGCCGTAACTGGCAAATGCTGCTATTGCAACGCTTGTTGTTATTGTCGCTGTGTTATCCTGGCGCTGTACTTGCAACGAGCTGCTGCTGCTGCTGTTGTTGTTGCTGTTGCTCCTACTGCTGCTGCTGCTGCTGCCGCTGGATTGCTGCAAGGCGCCATTGGAACTTGACGCCAAAATACAAGTGACTGGAAATGTGTCGCTGTTGCTGCCGCAGTCGACGTCGCTGTTACTGCTGCCAGATTTCCACATAGCGGCACGCAACCATAGCGCCCGTTGATGCCTCTATTGCAATTGCCACTTGCCACTTGCCACCACCAACCCCCGCCTGCAGAGTACAACCACCAGCAGCTGTGGCTTTAATAATCGATTTTTCAGGACGCACACATGCAAATCGATACACACACACAAACACACACACACACACACACACTCTTACAGAATGCAATGCTTTCGCTTTTCAGTTTTTATTTCCTTTGTTTGATTTATATTAACTTATATGCGTTATTTTCATTTCGTTGCATTTGATTTATTTATTTGTATTTCCACAATACTGCAGCTGCAATCGCTTGCACCAATGCTTTTTCCACAGGTTTTCCATTGTTTACACTTTGCTTTTTCACGCGCTTTGCTGTCAAGTTCATAGATTTTTCGCAGTGATCTTTTTTTGTTTTGTTAACACCTTTATTTTTATATTTTTACTCCAATTTATTAGTAACTTGTTTGTGCTATTCTGATTTGAATAGTTCGTGTTGGGGCCGCGTATCCTTTTACATCCGTCCTTTGCAGGAATGTGTCCCAAATTCAAGTGCGCCACAAACACATTTCGCGCCGCACTTTCCGTTTCGCCACTCAGCTGCTTGGAAAAAGGACTTCTAATGGGAAAAGTCGCAATGCGAGCCTGTATGTGTGCGGATGTGTGTGAGTGTGCTGTTTTATATGCAAGCCAAAAATGGGACTCGCTGCTCTGCAAAATAGGGTTAGTAGGCATAATGCCAAGTGCATAGTCAGGAAAAACTGGAAAGCGCGCGCGGCATTGTTGCGCAGCTTTTCCTACCCTTAAGCAAAGTTTCTTTCCATTTCCCTGCGAGTGTGCTTGTGTGCATGGGAAATTCTATTCGTGGTGAATTGCACTTTTGGGTAAATTCGTATTTTATTGAGCGTTGACTTTTTGGATATTGCGCGCTTGAATTGAATCTGAGAATGTGAGTTGGTTTGCAATGGGGTGAGGTTTGAATAGTACCCTATGTTATAAGACAATGTGTTGAAATAATCGTTTATAATAATAAGACGTTTAAAATGTATTAAAATCATTTACTTAGCACCACCTATTTTACCAAACTAAAACATATAATTTCTTCAGAAATGCAATAGCTTTGAAAATACCTTCCCTAGAATAACTATTCCTTGTCTTTTTATACTTTTATACCAAAGGTATTCATTGTATATTGAGTTTACTCAATGTCCGTCAGGCCGACTGTCTGTCCGTCTGTTTGAGCGAGCGTATTTCCAAGGCTATTGAAGATAGAGACTTGGAACTTGGATTATTATAATTTAAGCTATCTGCTTCAGATAAGGCTCGTTCCAGTCTTGTGTCACGACCACTAGGAGGCTGACAAATCGATAACATGTCGATATCCAATTGTTGTTTGTCCACAGATGTATATTTGCCGCAATTTTTAAGCTAGAGTCACCTTGCTGTGAGTAGGACCATTGCGGCTTTTTGGCCAATAAAATAGTCAGGGTTATCATAGCTTAGGTTTTCTTCTTCTTTTATATTTAACTACTCACTGTTAAATATCTTAAATAAATTAATATTTAAAAATTAATAAATAAATCAGACAGCGACTTGCATTTTCCGGCCATGCCCCCAAAAAACTCCTCCCAGTCACACGCTCCCACGAATCGCGGAAGCCTATAGCTTCTACAGTTTCAGAGCTAGAGTCACCAAACTTAGAAGGTAGATTAAGCTTCCTCATGCCATGTCCACGCCCATTTATGGTATCAGAGTACTACGAATTCGGTTACGTCCAACTGCAACGTTCTTACGTGTCACTATTTGTGACACCCACAATCGATCAAACATAATTTTTCCAGATTCGAAATTTGAAACAAGTTCTAGTCGGTAGAGCCCGACTAGGAGATACCCTGAACTCAGTCCTCACATTCAATCAAACTAACCTATCAGTGCACATACATACATACAAACACTTACATATGTACATGCTGCAAGCAGAACAAGCAGTGCAAGCGGTGTAAGCAATAAGCTTGATTCTGCACTGAGCCCCACAGTATGGAAAGTTAAATCGTAAACAACTCCTGTGTTTATTGTCCGATCTTATTGAAAATTGTTGGTCATAAAATTAGCAAAAACAATGTGATCAAACCAAATTGCAAGGTCCCCCTTTTGGGGGATTGGGAGTGGTATCCAAAAAGTGAAATATTTGTTACATGTGTATGCTATTCGAGATTATACATGACAAATTTAAGGCCTCTCGCTCTTATAACTTTTAAGTTATGGCTCAAAAACCTAATCTGATATCGAAATTTATCGATAACTTTTGAACGGGAGGAAGTATCGATAAAATTAATCTTGATCTGTCCCGGGACAACGAGAACTTATATTCCAAATATAAAGTCTCTAGCTCTTATAGTCTCTGATATCCGCGTGTTCATACAGACAGACAGGATGGACAGATGGACGGACAAGCGGACATGGCTAGATCGACTCGGCTGTTGATCTGATCAAGAATATATATACTTTATATGGTCGGAGATGTTTCCTTATGCCTGTTACATACTTTTACACAACTTCATTATACCCTTTTTACCCATTTTTAATGGGTTCAGGGTTCAGGTAAAAAGCATATTTTTTGCAAATTAATCCAACAAAATCTATTTTCAAAAGTTTATAAGCTAGATACGGAATAGAATGACAAGACAAACATAAGCAAAATAATATCGAGCTTGAAAATCTTCTCAAATTTTACAAGCTGTGAAGTCTTAGATGGCCAGATGGCCTTTTAGGTCACCTAAATTATTGTAATTTTTGTCTATAATTTTATCAGAAGTAAAAATTTCGAAAATTACAAAATAAGTCATTAAAATGCGTAAATTTGGCTCTAAATTATGCGAAATATATATGTGTTTCTGTAGGTGTATTGTGACTTTGGCGCTAATTTAAACAATTTAACTTAGGCATAGCATAGCTCATCAGATATAAATGCATATTATTGCATCACGATGTGTGTAAATGGCGACTGGCTATATATACATGTACAATTGAAAATCTGCTGTGACAGTCCGATCAGAACGAGCTATATTCCGATGGAAAGCTATTTTACTAAGTAATGTAAATGAGATATGGAAATAAAACAGGTTGGGTCAAAATTTGAATTATTGCGCCGATAATTCGTTCAAAAGTTATTAAGATATTCGATTTTGAATTGCAAAATCCCAAATCCCAAAATGAGATCATAATCTTGTTCATTTCTTTAAGAATCAAAAGCGTGGATATGTCTGTCTAAAACTTTCTGGACTAATTCCCTATCATGAGCCGATTTGTTCTATGACTTATTACAAAATAGCTGGAAAAAATCCAAAATCAACCCCGCAGTGATCAAGCCACATAAGATACAGATATGTTCTATATATTATTTAAGAGAAAACCTCCATTTTTCATTATCTCAGGCGGGGTGTTGAAATGAGATAATGTTATAAATATCTCAATGAAAAAGCTAATAAAAACGCGAAACAAGTCAATTCGTATACTACAAAAGGCCAATAAACTCATGTGCAAAGAATGGATACACATACATACATACATATCAAAGATGTGAGAAAAAAGTGATGCGAATATATAAGTAGCAAACAGTTAAAGCCACAAAGCAGCAGCTGGGCAAGCCCGTTAGCCCGAATTGGCCAAGTGGCCAAGTCGCATTATGCAATAGACAAAACTGAACTCTAATCGCCCCGTAACTGGGCCCTGATTTTGCTCATCAGTTTGGGCGCATCATTAGCCATAAGTATAATAAGCGCCGTCAGCTTCGACTTCTATAATATAGCATGTTTTTTCGTTGCTCAAATCATGTTAGATTTATTTTGTGCTAAATGGCAGGGGGAGGGGGAGGGGAACGGGCGCGTATCTTGCGCAAGCAAAACATCAGGTCTATCAAGCGCTAACTGGTTCTAGCTGTAAGCCTTCAATTTGGCTCAGACGGCTGCTTGCAAGTTGGAAGAGCCGTTGGTTCTAACGTCAAAATGTGTGCCTCACCGTTGTAACGACCAAGCAGCAAACATCCCCTCTCCCCTCTCCCTCTCCACACTGCGCTTTTTCTCTTTTTTCTTTGCTGTTTTGCTGTTTTGCAGTTGCTGCCACTGCTGTTGGCCGACTATTGCAGTACTTCGTCTTGGAGCGATTCTAACCTGTTTCTGTTTGTACAAGAAGCATAGGAAGAAGAACGGCAGCATAAGAGACTTACAGGGTAAAAGTCCCGTACGAAAGTCCCAGTTATTCACAGAGGAAAAACCTGTTACACGCAAGTGGAACTGGCTCCGATTGTGACCAAGAACAAATCACAGAGGAACAAAAACATAGAGAGAGGGAGACAGCGAGAGAATGAGAGAAAAATCAGCTACCACAACTGAAACACGTTAGTACCGTTGTGTCGGATTCTTTGTTGCGCAACTGTGTTGCAAGATTAGCTGACGAAGGCAGCGGCAGCAGCAGCAGCAGCAGCAGCAGCAGCGACTGGTTTATTGCAACGTCGCGTCGTCGATGAGGCAACTGCTCATTGCTGCTGCTGGGCGCAGGCGCAGCGACGTCAGCGTCAACGTCAACGTCAACGTCGACGTCGACCACCCCCAAGCCCCACAACGTCCCCCTTCTTTGCACAATCTTTGTTTTTTTAGATGTTGCAACATCTGCAGCTAGAATCGGATATGCGGTGCAAAAAAAACAAAGAAAAACCAAGCTAAAAGCAAAATAACTAAAACAAAAACTCTTTGGCTAAATGGAAAACCTTGCCCGGGCAATTGCGTGCGTTGAAGCTTGACTGCGTTTTGCATTCAAGCAATTTACAAAAAATCATATTGAGTACCGTTGCCGCTTTGCTTTTTACAATAAATTAGTTATTTTTTCACATTTACTTAAGCAAGGCTATGTCTTGCTGTTATTGTTGCTAACAGAATATAACGCCAGAATAATTTGTGATTTGCAGCGAAACTTGTAAGGTCTTAAATGACTGAATTTGGTTGGTATAATAATTATTTGAATAGTTCAAAAATAGTAATTATAACATCCTGAACATTGTGTTAACCTTGAATTTGGAAATCAAAAATTTTCTAAAGACTTTGTAAAGTACGTAAAATCGTATTTTTTATGTATTATATTTATTTCAAAAGAAAATATGTGAAGCAAGTTTGAATTAGATATTTGGAAAGTTTCGGCATTATTAAACTAGAGAAATCTACAGATTATTGGAGATCCAATCCAGTCAGAAAACCTCTCAGAAATAAACTTGTAGATAGTTTGACTGGCTTTAATTTTTTGAACGTATATCCTGATGGATATATACCAAAAACATTCGAATACGTAGTGTCTTTTATTTATTTAATTTATTTATTTCATTATATTAAAAGCATTTCATTTAATTAACATAGGCATCTTAAGTCTAAGAATATATTATATGTGAAATATCATAACAATGTAACTCAACTTAGAACCAGGGATATACGTATAACAGTAGCTTACATATTATGTAAAATAAGTACAACTTCTATTTCGATCAGTTTGATATTTACGGCTTGCGCTCAATGATCGATAGAAAGGAAACAGTAAGCTGTTAAGAATGCAAATAAAACCTGGCTTATATAATTTCTGTTGCAGTAGAAAACAAGACTAATAAAATTGACGTTCATCAATCTTATCTTAAACATCAAATGTATTTAATTTTCAGATTGGGTATGGAATTATGCAATATAGTTTTGTATCATTTAAAAAAAAAGCCATGAAATCGTAAACATTATTTGGCAAAGTTGGATGTATACCAAACTTGTATGCATGGCTATTAAAATTATTATACACTCACCTCTTATAGTGCTGGGCATGTTACATGCGTTCTTTGATCTCATCTAATTAGCACGTCATATGTGCACAGTTTTAAACAGAGCTGTAATAGCCCAATTAGATTGGATTTAATTTAGAACTCAACAGTTTTGTTCGTTATACACATCGAATTAGAAACGAATCCAGTTTCGATAGCATTTCGGGGGCACATGTCTGTTATCGATAACGATAGCACTTAATTATAACACGAATAGCGTTGCCGACAGACAGCAACAGGTTCAAGACGACGGCGGGACGCAACCAAACAGTTTTCAAACGGTAAATTAGCCGAAGTGGGCGCAGTGGGCGCAGTGGCCAACAGAGAGTAGCCCCAAGAGCAAGTGAGTTGATCGCTGATTGGCTGCGTTGCGACGAGTGCAAATGGCCAACACACAAACACAAAACACTGGACTGAACTGGACGTGTGGACAAACGTTTGAACACTAAATGGTCAAGGCGCGTTGCCTGGATACCAAATTCGAATCCGAATTGCCGACGAAGTTGGCGGAGTCATCTGCCAGAGTCCCCCACTCGGCTACTCAAAAACCTGTGCAGAAGGTGGGCCCAAACATGCCGAACGGCAGAAAAAAATAAAACGCGCATCGCGACGATCATCAGCAATCAGAGTCAGTTGTATTCGAAGAAGGAGAAAGGAGCTCTCCAGCAGCAGCCGAGCTCACTGATTCAGCCTCAGTATCAGTCACGCTTCACCCACCCCTCTCCCCCTCTCCCCCTCTCTCCACCTGTGCCAGCCTCCTCGATACACACGCGAAAAAGAATTCCTGCTAAATGCTTGATCATCGCTTAAGAATACACCCCAGCAACACGAAAGTAGAATAAGTCAAGCCGCATATTTCATCGGAATCCAAATACCAAAATATTGAGATGGTTGAATGTCACTACACTTTTTTTGTTGGAGGTAATCACTAGAAAGTTTTATCTATTTGTATCTATTTGTTTTAATTTACTTCATAAGGCTGCAAGTATAAATAATACTCTTCGAATTAACGTTTTGTCTCTTTAGATTGAACTAAAATTTGGGACGGTTGTTGAACTTGATATTTATACCCTGAACCCATTAAAAATGGGTAAAAAGGGTATTATGGTTTTGTGCAAAAGTATGTAACAGGCATAAGGAAGCATCTCCGACCATATAAAGTATATATATTCTTGATCAGTATCAACAGCCGAGTCGATTTAGCCATGTCCGTCTGTCTGTCCGTCTGTCCGTCTGTCCGTCTGTCCGTCTGTCCGTCTGACCGTCTGTCCGTCTGTCCGTCTGTCCGTCTGTCTGTCTGTATGAACACACAGATATCAGAGACTACAAGAGCTAGAGACTTCATATTTGGAACATAAGTTCTCCTAATCCCGGGACAGATCAAGTTTATTTCATTTTATCGATAACTAATACCGTTTAAAAGTTATCGATAAATTTCGATTTCAGACTTGCGTTTTTGGGATATAACTTCAAAGTTATAAAAAAAAGATAGAGGCTCCAAACTTGGCATGTATAATCTCGAATAGCATACACATGTAACAAATATTTCACTTTTTGGATACCACCCCCCAAACCCCCCAAAAGTTCACAAAATGCATTTTTGAAGGTACGACCTTGCAATTTGGTTTGGTAACACATATTATGGACAATTGCTTGCTCCAAAGATTTCAATATGATCGGACAATAAACATAGAAGTTATTTAAGATTTAACTTTCCATTGTGTGGGGCTCAGCGAAAGAGCAAGCTAACTGCTTAAACCGCTTGCACTGCTTATACTGCTTATACTGCAGCATGTGTGTGCTTAGATTAGTATGAATGATTTTAAGGACTGGGTTCAGGGTATCTCGTAGTCGGGCACTCCCGACTACAGCACTCTTACTTGTTTTTATTTTTGATTTTTATGTTAGAGAAATTCAACTGTATTGATTTTTTACCTTGTCAATCTAAGTAATAGCTATAATTTTTGGTATGCTTGTCTAGATTAAGTTTGTTTTAATTAGTAAACAGTTTTCCGACCGAAACCAAGCAAACAATTTAAATGAATATTATATTGGAAATTCATCCAGTAAAGCTGATTCTAAGCACTAAAATTCTAATAATATTTCGTAATAAATACTTTCAGACTTATTAAAATCTTAAATTAAGAGTTTATTTTTCTTAACAGCCTTAAATATTGAAATATTTATCAGTTAAGCAAAGTCATATCAAGCAATGAATTCTTATTTTGTAAAGAGTACACATTTCAATAACTATTATCTGCAACCATCTCTATCCCGCTGCAAGTTCGATTCAGAGTCAAAGTCGTAGCTGGAGCTCGTGACATTTCGTTGGGGCCGCGTCATTGAAGCTGTGCAGCTCAGAGGCTCCAGCTGCAGCTATACTCGCACACTTACTCCTGCACATATGTACATGTACATATGTATGTATGTATGTATGTAGATGTAGATGTACATGTACAATATAAATGTCAAAAAAAAAGCGCACTTTTAACTTTAATCGTTAAATAAACAGGAAGACTTCTACAGCAAATACACACACAGACATAGCGAGAGAAAACTTATCACAAGTCAGCAGTAACAGCAGCAGCAGAGAAAGAAAAAATAAAATAAAACAGGTTGAGAAGTACCGCTAAGCATGAAGAAGCAGCAGCAATAAGAAGCAACAACGACAAAGAGCAGCGCCAGCAACAAGACCCACAAGCAAAAAGGTCAACGAACGTTCTTAGCGAAGAAGAGTGGAATCAAAACACAAAAACACGAAAAACTGAGCGTGCCAGAAAGATGGAAAAGAGCGCGAGCGCGAACGCAAGCCAATCAGCAGCCAAAGACTTCGGAGCGCGGGCAATAGAGCACAAAGAAAGTGCGCGCACAGAAAGCATACAAAAACAAAAACGATCTCCCTGCGACTTAAGAGAGCGCCCTCCACACCACAACAAAGAGAATGCGCATTGCGCACATGCTAAGAGCGCGACGTGCTTAAACAGTCAAAATTTATGCGGTATGCATTTTGAAAAGTATTTTTATGAAAAAAGTAGAGTGTATTTTTAGAAAGAATTTCTGAAACGCCAAACAAAAGTGCATTAAACGGTGTAATCGAAGTCCGAGAGTGGCAAAGTCGGAGAGCGACAGAGAGAGACGAGAGAGAGAGAGAGAGAGAGAGACAGAGAGAGCGAGAGAGAGGGAGAGAGACAGGCAAAATATTGTTACTGTCTCGAGAAAGCCGAAAGAAACTGAAATTCTTGTTATATTGCTAAATATTTGGTAACACGCTCGCACACAATTAAAACATCATACACACACACACACACGCACACACACACGCACACACACACACACACACACAAAGACTTGCAAAAGCCAGCGGTACATTGACGAAATTTCCGAGACGAGTACGAGCAAAGCTCATTGACCTCCAGCAGCCGCCAACGTCGCCGTCGTCGTTGTAACTGTGTAATGAGCTTTTGAAGACGAGAGCGGGCTTTGGGGTGTAACAGCTGCAGGGGCTAGAAGTCTGTTTTTTGTGTGTATTTAATTTGATTTCTTCCGTCCGTTGTTAAAGCAAGCTTTGAGCTTAACCAATTTGTATGTCTTCCTATGCGGCTTGAAGCGTTGACTCAATGTTTCAAGAAATGAGGAAGAACTTTGCCGTCGGCCGTAACCGACTGCGTTATACTCTGATAACATTGTCTGCACAGTTGAGATCTGGTAGCAAATAACCTTTTTGCCAGTGTATAAGAGAAGGAGTTAGTGCATGTGGGCGTTAACCTTTGAAAAAGCTTAGCAGTATTCTACCTTCCAATTTGGGCGACTCCAGCTCTAAAACTGTATCAGATATAGATGGCGGGTGCTTACCGATCTCAAAAGCGAGCGACCAGCAATCTACTTTCCAAGTTTGATGACTGTCACTCTAAAATTGTTGGAGACATAGCTTTACGGGTTTTGCGGGGGCGAGTGTGGGTGTGGCTAGGAATATGGGTGAGGTAATCTGTAATCATATAATCTGTGAGAAATATTGGCATTTCCGATTATTGTTGGCGGGGGCTGATGGGCGTTCTAGGGGACGTGGCCGGCAGTTCTGGGTAATGGCAATGTACCTACCAAATTTGATGACTCTGGCTTTAAAGTTGTGGGAAATAAACACGTTTTATCGAGTTTTTGAGGTTTGAGGTGTATCGACTAGTTATCGATTTGTCAGCCTCCCAGTTGGCATGTATCAAAAATCTAAACACTTTGTCTGAAGCAGACTACTATGAGTATGCATTCCGAATTTCAAGTCTCTAACATCAATAGCTTCGAAGAAAGTTGGTTTCATACGGGCAAGCAGAATAATGAACATTGCCCAAAAGCAGTATCAGAGTATGCAAAAATATCCTCATGCAATTGGTCAGCTGAGGGAGATGTGTCCTTTGCCATCTTTCTCCCTCTCACTCTCTATTAGCTAAAGCTAAATCAGCCCGACATTTAAAAAGTTGTCAAACCGCTTAAGCAAATCGATGCGGACTTTTTTCTTGGCATTTTCTTTAAATTGCCTGCAACGTTCATTCTGTGTCACTGTGATCAGATGTATTTATATGTGAGTGTGTGCGTGTGCCCAACTCTGATTGGTCATTGCACTGATTAGGGCTTCCCTGGGCGGGCTGCTGCCATTGGCTGTTGGTATTTGCTCCCCTTTTCGACTTCCTTCAGTTTTGTGTCCTTTTCGTTACGCCTGTTGCTTGCTTTTATGCTCTTCCTTAAGAGAGTTGTCACAATAAGTTAGGGATTTCGACTAAATTATATATTCGCTTCGTTTATTCGCTTCGTTATATGAATATTGTAATAAATAACTGCTCGCATGCTGATTTATGAATAATATTTTTTTTTGATGAATCAACAGAACGATAGTTCTTAATTAGTTTATTAAACCACTTTTTTCTTTATCAATTATTTAGTTTTTCTAAGATCTGGTGATATATTTGTTCCGTCCTTATGTTTTTAATATTCAGCTTTCTCCAAACATCATACAAGTCGCAGAAAATAAGTTAATAATTTTAAAGAGTGTTCAAAGTTCTTCGTACCGCAAACTACATGTTCAAATATACTAACAATAAATTTTATTCCTGTCACAAGGACATACAATTTTCTTGAATGGATTGTAGCACCATTTGGAGTATAAATAGCGGCAGTCTAATAGCAAAGTTCATAGTTTCAAACAGATTGCGAAATCCTACGGATGTGCTTATATAAATTTAACTTGTGTGTTTACTGGTAAATCAAATAAGGATAACAAGCTTGTAATAATGTGAAAACTAATATGAACAGGGCATTATATAATAAAACTAGTTGGCCCAATTTTCACAATGCTAGTTTCGTGGAAATTTGAAGTTGATCATGAAGTTAGACTGAAAAAAAATGAATTTAAAATGTTGCGTAAATTATTTTTAAAACAATAAAGCAAAATTTAGATAATGTCAATATTTCTTAGATCGAATTTAAAGATGGTTTATATAACAATATAAATATCTTATCAAAAGAGGAAAAACGTTTGCATAGCAGATAAAAATGATTCTTTATGGCACTATCCATTCACTATTTCAGAATTTTTAAATATTTTTCAAAATAAAATGTTATATTTATAAATATATAAATAAATGTTTGCATTTGGTTAAATTTCGAACATTTGTAATTACTTTTTGTAAAGTAGAGTAAAGTGTAATGTAAGTCATGTAAGTTCTTTCTCAGTTGTTTATATACATACGTACATGTATGTATGTATGTACGTACATTATAAATACATATTTGATGTTCGCTTTAATTAATTGCCAATGCATGACAAAATGCAGTTCAATCAGTTTTTTTAATAGGTTTAACTGGCAGGTGCGCGTTTTGGATGCGCCAGTTACACTTATTTCGAGTATATAGTATGTGAACAATGGATGCGATTGCAACGATAGTCATTAAATTGACAGCATTTTGAAACAATAGAATGAAATACCAGCATAAACAATTAAAGAGCGCTCAACATTTAAACGGAATTTTGTTGGCGAATCGTCAAGCGTCGATCTCTCATGTCCAAAATGTACGACAATTACAATTGTTGCATCAATCTGTTAACATATATACGTAGACATGTTCAAATTGATGTCATTATAGTTATAATAAATATTTGTGCACCATATAAAAGTCGAGTGCGACAGACATTCACTCCAAAAGCTTCTCCATCGCGACAATTGTCCAAATATTTGTGCAGTCACAATTACCAGAGACGGACGACAATAAAACCCTTTTCTTACCCACGTCGACCTGTGGCTCAATGAGGTTAATACCAGAAAAACCTTAACCACCCAATTCAGTGCGTCACTATTTTCACAGCTGGCCACGTTTCCCAGAGAACCGATTCGTCGCGCCGTTGCCGTTCCATGCTTCGCTTTTCATTTCCAATTAGAATGAAGCCCCACAACGTCGGAAGCTAACGTCCAAGTTTGCCTGCGACAGTTTTCAGTCAGCGGTCGACGTTCCAATTTGCCATTTTAAATCTGACACACAAAAGTTGACTAAATCCAAAACAAAACAATTCTTCTGACAGATAATGGCGCACATGTAGCCAGCCGATTACCCGCAGTCCGAGCAAGTGAGCAACCCCAAAGACACCCAAGTCACAACTGATAAAGGATTAGGCCGCCCCACATAATATCCAACGATATTTACAGCTGCAAACAGCTAGCACACACAACACACAACACACAACACACAGCACACAGCACAGCCACCCACACATTTGCAGACGTCGTCACCATGGACTTTAAGGAGTACAGGCAAAGGGGTAAGTGACCATAAGACCATAAAACGCACAGCAGCAGCTCTGATTTGTCGCAATGCTCAGATACAATTGTATCTCGCTTAATTTGATTTGCACGCGTTCCGTATATGTGAGTGTGTGTGTGTGTGTGCGTGAGTGTAGCTCCAGTGCTAAAAGTGCTAAAAGGATTTTCAGTTTGTCCCAACACATTTACTCTGATCAATACAATATATCCTCGTATATCCTGATTTAATGAGCTTTTACTTAGCAGTTGTTTATTGGTCAATTAATTTGTTATACCCAACGTGAAGCAATGAAGAATTATTTGCTCTAGTTTTTGTGAATTTTTAAGGATAATACCTCTCAAATTTATGAACTTTAATTGCCTAAATTAATCTTAATTTTAGTACATATTTCACGGAAAATATATTTAGTTTTAAATTTTAGGCACAACTTAAGACAATGCGTTGTTATTGAAATTGCTTTACTGAATCTCACAATTTTAGCCCACGATATGCTAAATTCAGCCATTTCTTTACATTGAGCCCAGAAAAATCGCCAGAATATTTTTAAATTGTTTTTTAAGCTTTAAAAAAGTATAACAAATGTAATTTATAACACGAGTTTCATCAAATTTTGCTAAATCGATCGTTTTAGTTTTATTTTTAAAAATATCCCGACTCCGAGTGGTTTACCAGAGGTTTGTTTGACATTTCATGGCGAAAAAAAGCATTAAAAAATTAAGATATTTGAAAAAATTTTAAATTTTTAAAATTTTCTTAAGTTTTACAAAACTTAATTCAATACTTAAAAAAAACTAGTCAGCGCTTTGATGTCTCTTCTAAAAATTGCTTATTTTGTTTTTGATATATGACAAATAATTGTGCAATATCTGGAGCTACTGCTATTAACGTAGGATTCTCCCTATATCTTATTGCAATAAATATTTCTGAATTTCTATTGATTGATGTTTATGGTAAATACATACTTAAGTATGGCATAGGACTTTATTGTTGTCAATTTGATGGTTGCTTTTCTAGGCAAGGAGATGGTTGACTATATAGCTGACTATTTGGAGAACATTCGCGAGCGCCGCGTCTTCCCCGACGTCAGTCCCGGCTATATGCGCCAGCTGCTGCCGGAGTCGGCGCCCATCGAGGGCGAACCCTGGCCGAAGATCTTCGGAGACGTGGAGCACATTGTGATGTCCGGGGTGACCCACTGGCAGTCACCACATATGCACGGCTACTTTCCCGCCCTCAACTCGATGCCATCGCTGCTCGGCGATATGCTCGCGGATGCGATCAACTGTCTGGGCTTTACCTGGGCCAGTTCGCCGGCCTGCACCGAGCTGGAGATCGTGGTGATGAACTGGCTGGGCAAGATGATTGGGCTGCCTGATGAGTTTCTGCACCTGAGCAACAATTGCCAGGGCGGCGGTGTGCTGCAGACAACGGCCAGCGAGGCGACTCTCGTTTGTCTGCTCGCAGGACGAACGCGGGCCATACAGCGCTTTCATGAGCGCAACCCGGGCTACCAGGATGCGGAGATAAATGCGCGCCTGGTGGCCTACTGCTCGGATCAGGCGCACTCGAGCGTGGAGAAGGCGGCATTGATTGGTGAGTCCTAAGCAGCTTAGCGCACAAGCTAATGTTATCAAAAGCAATCCAACCACCCACCCACCCGCAGGACTTGTGCGTATGCGCTATATCGAGGCTGACGAGCAGCTGGCCATGCGGGGCAAACTGTTGCGCGAGGCCATCGAGGACGACATTAAGCAGGGCCTGGTGCCATTCTGGGTAAGTCCTGTTCCTGTTTCTGTTCCTGTTTCTTTTTCTCGTATTTTGTCTTTTCCTGTCAAAATTAATTGGCCACCGCCGTTGCTCAATTAGGCTCTGAATGGATTTTGTAGCCAGCAGCAGCTGAGTCTCATCGTCTAACACTCTTTCTGTTTGATTCCCACCGGAGCTAATTTATAAAATACGTCAGCACTTTGACGTCATTGCTCTGCTTCGAGCTGAATATTAACGTTATATATTTGTATTTTTGCAGCGTCGCTAAAATGCTTTAATTTACTTTTGCGTAAAAGCTTTAACGTCCTATTTATTATTAATAATAAGTACAGTCAAACTTCATTTATTAAAATTTCCATAGGTCACTTTTTTAAAGAATTGTTTAAAACTTAGGCGAATGTTTGGAATAAAATAGTTTTTGATTTCCTCAATTAATAATTTTGCATTTCACAAAATCTCTAGAATAGAAACAAACCGAAAATGAAAATGACTTTCAAATGTTTATACTCTTTTCGAAGAAAAAAGTATATTCACATTGCGCTGAAGTGTGTAATGCATAAAAGGAAGCGTTGGAGACCCCAAGAGTTACTTCCAGTATGCTTAGGATATGCTTAGGCCATGTCCGTCTGTCTGTCTGTATGTATTTATGAAAACTAGTCCCTCAGTTTTTGAGCTTTCGCCATGAAACTTTGCACAGAGACCTATTGTTAAAAGGGACAGGATTTTGGTCGGAACCGGCGATGTATCCCATGTTTTCATAGCTATCACCTATAATTTCCTTATACACTTGAACATCCTTATAGCTCATTAATGTTTAGCTATAAATAGCAAAGATATGCATTATTAAATATTTTGCAAAGCAAAGCTAAGTTTTACTAAGCTTTGAACATATTGCTCTTAAAGCGAGTTTCTCATCGAACATCAAAACGGATTGGTGGGGTAAGTGGTAGATTGATGCATTTTTTGTTTAAGCAGTTTTGGAAGATGTATTTGCAGAGGGATATAAGTCGCGAGCTATAATATAGAACATGCAAAATAGAAGCTAGTGAAATCTAACCACAAAGTAGTCTTCGGCACGCTGAAGATAATCCTTCGCCACTCGCTTTTATTAACTTATGATTGATGAATACTAATGCTGGCGAAATTCGCTTTTAAAAAAAAATGCTTTTCTTTACATTAGTTTTGATTATATATTTAACAATCGAGAAAAAGCCTTGCGGACGAATTTCTAGTTTAGGGTCGGGACAACCTTTTGAATGTAACAAAAAGAAGAAACAAATTCCGAAAAGTTAAATCTCTATATATATTCTGAGTCAACTAGGCTAAAATCGAAATCTAACATAATTTTTCACATATTTTTTGTCAGCAGTTGGAATCTTATTTGAAAACAACTCAAAATACAATATATATTTTATTTTAATCAAAAATGCATAAATATTGTAAATTACTAATAAAATTTGCAGGTCTGTGCCACGCTCGGCTCCACGGGCAGCTGCAGTTTCGACAATCTGGATGAAGTGCGTAGATCTATACAGTGTATATAAATAAATTAATCGATTATTTTTCTGCTCAGATCGGCGTCGTTTGTAGGGAGTACAATTTGTGGCTGCATGTTGATGCCGCCTATGCGGGCAGCGCTTTCATCTGTCCCGAATTTCGCACCTGGCTGCGCGGCATTGAGCGGGCCGATTCAATCGCCTTCAATCCCTCTAAGTGGCTGATGGTGCACTTTGATGCCACCGCAATGTGGGTGCGCGACAGCACTGCGGTGCATCGCACCTTCAATGTGGAGCCGCTGTATCTGCAGCACGAGAACTCCGGGGTGGCCGTTGACTTTATGCACTGGCAGATTCCTTTGAGTCGGCGCTTTCGCTCTCTCAAAGTGTGGTTTGTGCTGCGCTCCTTTGGCATCAAGGGCCTGCAGCGGCACATCCGTGAGGGCGTGCGTCTGGCGCAGAAGTTCGAGGCTCTGGTGTTGGCCGATCACCGCTTCGAGCTGCCTGCCAAGCGTCATCTGGGTCTGGTTGTGTTCCGAATACGCGGCGACAACGAGATTACCGAGCGGCTGCTCAAGCGCCTGAACTATCGGGGAAATCAGCACTGTGTGCCGTCCTCGCTGAAGGGACAGTATGTCATTCGCTTTACGATCACCTCGACACACACAACGCTCGACGATATTGTCAAGGATTGGATGGAGATCAGACAGGTGGCCTCCCTGGTGCTTGAGGAGATGAATATCACCATTTCAAATCGCGTCTATCTTAAGGGTAAACATTGGGCGCTTCCAAATTACTGATTGGCCTTCGACTCGATCCATTCCATTCCATTCCGTTACGTTACGTTTCGTTTTAGTTAATTGTTTGTATTTACTTATGGTTTAATCTTTGACATTAGCATTAAGCACTTTGATCCACCCAATTGTAATACTGCATTCTTTAGCTTTTGCAAAAACTATCTTTTGTACGCCTGGCTTCGGCGGATACTGTGCACAATAAAATTCTTTTGTTGAGAAAACTTTTATATTTATATTTTTATAATTTTTATAAATTTTTATTTATTTATGTTTTTATCATTGACCGATCGCTGAAAGACATGTATCTGTATGATTTGGAACTATATGCATGCTCGGAAATCATAACCACAAATTGTAATTTCTGAATTTTTAATCTTTATTTTGATTTTGTTTTTCTATTGAAAATGAAGCGAAAAACAAACGTTTTTAAGCCAACCCAGAAACGAATACACTCCTTTTTGATATTTAAAATATAAAATACGATTGCATTTGTGAGATCCCAAATAATCCATAAAATGAAAAGCTATTTATGAGATACCAACAAAAGTAAGTGTTAGGTGCATATATATCTGTCAACTATATTTGTATCTGCACGAAATGCAAGCGTCAACTTCTTGATCTATACTTTTGAGGAGACCTATTAACTAGTTTACTGGAATACATTCATTTGATTTCCAATTCTTTATAGTTTCACCAACATTCGCAAACTAAATGTCAATTATCTAAATTTTTGTTTTACTTGTTGAAATAATTGCTTCCTATGAACTCTCGCAACACAGATACCAAGGAGAAGAGCGAAGCATTCGGCTCCAGTTTGCTGCTGTCAAATTCACCATTGTCACCCAAGGTGGTCAACGGCTCCTTTGCGGCCATATTCGATGCCGACGAGTTTCTGGCCAAGACCTATGCTGGCATACGCATTGCGGTAAGTTGTTGCTAGAGCAGCCACAGGCCGCAGCTAACTGACTCTTGAACAATGGCTTACAGCACCAGGAGTCGCCATCGACACGTCGCCGGGTGCGAGGTATTCTCATGTCTGGCAAACAGTTCTCACTCGACTCGCACATGGATGTGGCTGTGGTAAGCACCACGCTGGCCGCCAACAGCGGCGAGGATCAGGCTGCCGGCCAGGACAGTATTCGCGAGGACGTCGACAGCGAGGAGACAGCCGCGGAAGGTATGAAGCACAGGTACCGTAGTCGCCAGATTAGTTATATTGCCAGACACAATGCTCGATGATTGCTTCACTAACATTAAACTCTGTATTGGCCCCGATTTGCGTATTGATTTTCTATTCTCTACTAGAAACTGAGCTACTGCAGCTGTGCCAACAAAGCAATAGCAGCCAGATCAGCTCCAATTCCAACTTTAATATCCAGCCCAATTACAATCACAATCTTAACGCCAGAACGCCTTCCAATCACTTTCGACCCATTGCCTTGTATGTGGCGCAATCGGACATCCATCATGATATGACCTTGACTGTGGACAGATTGTGCGATGTGTATCATGGAAAGCGTTTTTTGGAGCCCGTCAGCAGCCTCTTCGACAATAGTTCCTTTACTAGCAGTATTTATCATATGCCCACGCCCACAACAACGCCCACAGAGCCGCCAGCGCCGTTCAGCTTCGAGGATAACGACTGGCCAGCGAGGACTTTTAGCCAGCTGCTGCTGGAACGCTACGACAACTCGTCCTCGCAGTCTGGTGACGCCGCCTCATCATCGACGGACAGCAGCAGCCTGAGTCTGGCCAATGTCGCCACGCCCACACCGAGCAGGATGAGCAGCCTCAATGATCTGGCCTCGCCGCTGCTCGGATCCTTTGCCTCGCAGTCGCAGCCACTGCAATCGGCTCTGGGCGCTTCGAGATTCAGTGATTCGGATGCCACTATTTGCTCGGCTGCCTCATCGCTTGAGTCCCTATAAATAATATAGCTAATATTCGTGTAGAATAAAAGAAAGTTCACTGCTGTGCAATCAATAATGTTACCTAATCGGGGCTATCTACAAACATATACGTACATATTTAAACTTCCTAAATGTAATATACTATAATGAATTAAGGAAATAAATGCGTTAACTCATCTAATTTGAAAGAGCTGAGTTTATTTAACGCTTTCACTAGAATCCGTTGAATACCTAATACTACTATACAGTACATATAAATATACCTCGATCCTACTAACTTGTTTCAGGCTTTTTATATTTAATATATATCACATATATATATATAAATATATATATATATATACTTATCATATCGTATGTGTAAATTAATTTGCCTGTAATTGTGAATAAACTTTTTGCGTTTAAATTAAAAACGAGTATTTTTAATTACTGAATAAACATTACTTTTTGTTTTGTGAACAGCTTAAAAACAGGTTCAGATGGCATGCGCAACAAACCCAAAATGTAGTTCGATTGAGTAGGTCCTTGCGATTCTAAAGCGCAGCCAAAAATGATACAATCCTTTTTGGTCTGTGATAGGCATAGCCAAAAGTACTGAATTTTATTTGTTTGTTACTTCTGGCACAAGGTGTACAAGATGGTAGGTGAATTGGTTCGTTAGTCCTGCAATATGGATTGGTGAAGGTAACCCAAGTTTATCAGCGCAGTCGTGGCGATTTTGTACTCTTTTTGTACATTGAATGTTAGCACAAGGAGAACCACAAAATGACAGAAAAGTATGATCGAAGCCAGAAGATGATCGTTGACACGCATCTCAGCAAAGCGACCGCCCTTAATTGTCTGCGCGTGATACATAAGAAACTGAAAGGATAAAGGGACGAAGAAAGGATGAAGGTAGTGTATTGCGACATACTCACCATCAGTATAATGCTGCTGACAAGCAGTTGGTACAAGATGAGCGAATGCGGTGTTTTGGTCACCAAGTGCAGCATGGATAAGAAAGCTGACTCAATGAGCAAGCCAAGAGATATAACACTCAGCAGGACAACATGCGGTGTTAAGTCCCTCTAATGATATTAATCTGTTATTAATCTATAATTAATTATTAAAAATTTCACTCACTATAAAGAAGCTCATCAGTACGAAGGTTATGACTGTCATTAGACAAATAACGAGCCACAGGAGCAGTTCCGGCCATAATGATCTAACGACCAGTGCAAACAGCCCAATAATCCCAAACTCCACCTGAAACTTAAGTTCATGTGGAGAAGTGTCAATATTTGAACTACTTACGATAAGTGCAGTTATCAACAAATTTAGCCATGGCACATGGTGCGAATGCTTAATGAATATAAAAGCTATGAATAAAATAATCGCCAGTGAAAAGAATATAAGACTGATCCAAGCATAGTCTATGAATATATTACCGATGGATGGCCTGCAGTTACCAAATATATAGAGATTAAATACCTTTATACATATCTGAACTCACACCAACTTGATGACAAGCCATTGGATCAGCGCCAGGAGGAGCCAACCAAAGGATATCAGATAAACGATGGCGGCAAATTGCCGACGGGTTCGTACATAAGATTCGCTGCCCCTATCCATTTATTATCTAGATTTTGCCTGAATGGATGTATAAAACCTAAAATTTATACACTATAGCCAAACAAAAAAATAAAATATAAAATTAACGAAAATTTTAATAAGTTACAATGTTAAAAGATAATTCAAGGCATATTTGATCGATAGTCGACACTTAAGCAAATAAGCCAAATGTATCCCGAACATCTGATGTAATTTTCTTAAGAGAAACAAATCGCTGAGTTGGAAAATTTTTTTTTTTATATGTCGGAGCTGTTTTTCTGTTAAACTAAAACGCTATATTTTCAATACACTCAGAAAAATGTAAATATCTCCGAAACTGGCTTCCTTTATATAGGCAATATTGCCAGTTTAGTCCCTAATAATGCCTAAACGAATAATTATTATTATCAACTGGCTTGTTTATAGGGTACTTCATTTTGTATTTAAAGAGGTAATAGTACAATCAGCAAACTAAATTCATTGCTTTTTTCCAAGGGCTCAAAAGTTGAAAATCTAGCGATTTTCATTTAGCTCGAAAACAGCTCCGGCATTTGTTTTTAACTGTCGCATAGTGTTTTTAGTTATACTGTACTGTTTTAAAAAATGTGAATGGTCTTAGAAGATTGACTATTTTCTAAGGGTACCATTCTTAAAATTCAAAAGTTTTCCTTTTTTTACTAAGCGTAAAACGGTCGCAGACAATTTTTTTAACATACAAAAATTATAATGGTATCTGCTGTTTATGTTATTGGTTTTAGTTTAGTTCAGAGACTGACGCTTTTCAACTTCCATTGCATTGGCCAACTCCAGCAAAGCGAAAGAGTTTCAGAACTTAAGAAAGTTATAGAGAACATCGAGTAATATAATTTCGAGTTAGGAAAGTTGAAATATATTTATTTCAAAAATTCCAGAAAGCAAAGTTGATTTGGTTGGCTAATATTAGACAAAGCACAAAGCCTTTTCCTTTTGACGTTATATTTATTCAATGTTGACTTTTGACAGTCGATACAGAAAATTATTTAAAATTTTAAGCTCAGATAATTTAATAGAAGGTAATTAAAATATATATGTATATTAAAAATGTGTTATTTTCTAAGTATATTTAATACCTTTATATGCTTGCACGGGAAATTTAAAAGAGATTAAGTCAGACATGCCTCTTTCGACTTCGAACTCTCATCTTTCTCTTCTTCACAGCTTAACGATTGATGGTGGTCCATAATATATGGATTTAACGAGGCCTAAAAATTTTAAAAAAGGACCAACTGTAGATGTAGTTTTAGTTATATGAAAATCCTTTGAATAAACGCATTTGCTGCAATTTGTGTTTATATTTACTGCCTGTTTAAGGATTAGTCAGGTGAACAAAATATTTAATTTTGTTTATGCTGCTGATCTCGACTGAAGCGTCTGTGCTGTTTCTTTCAAGATGTGTCGTCATGTCCGGTAAACTATCCGGGATCAGCAGATACTTGGCGATTAGATAATGGGTCTGCACATAGAATGTCATCATAAATATGACTATGAAATCGAAGAGGAGTATGATCGTGGCCAAAAGATAATCATTGACCCGCATCTCCGCAAAGCGACCGCCGTTTATTGTCTGCGCGTGATACATGACAAACTGCGTGGATGAAAAGAGGAAGTCTGCAATCCTAGATTTAGATCGATATACACTCACTGTCAGAACGATACTGGTGATAAATAGTTGGTACAGGATAAATGAATGCGCTGTTTCCGTCAGCAGATGCAGCATAACCAAGAAGACGGACGCGATGAGAAAGACAAATGATATCACAAACAATATAACGACATCCAGCGTCAGATCGTGCTTAAGAAAGATATGATTATATGTGTACATTACTTTTTCAAGTTATCGTATGGAAGTAGCTCTCCACTTACCGGTATAACGGAGCCTAACAGTATGAAAATGAATAGAAGCAGGACACAAATGGGAAACCAAAGGACTAACTCCGCCCAGAATGATCTCACGACCAGCGCAAACAGGCCAATGATGGCAGACTCCACCTACATATTGCAAATTGGGAGCGAGCTTAAAAATATAGCAAAAATTAGTTACTTACGATTATTATAGTTATGAGCCAATTCAGGCATGGCAAAAAGCGCGATTTCTCGACAAAGATGAAGACCAAGGCCAACATGATCGACAATATAAAGAATATGATACTTATCCATTCATACTTAATAAATGCCTCAGCGACCGTCGGCCTGTAATTAGAGGTGAGTAAAATAAACAGTTTAGCTAGCTGCAGCTATTCCCATTTACACCAGGTTGACAATCAGCCATTGGATCAGCGCCAGCAGCAGCCAAACAAAGGTAATCACGTAAACAATTGCAGCGAATTTGCGACGGGTTCGTTGATAGGAACCAACACGATCATCCATTTTCCATATACAAATAATTTATGAGAGGTTACTTTAAAAAAAATGCGTTAAAATGTACTTAAATTAAACTGCTTCTATTAGTTAGAAAATAAAAATATCAGTGATTCATGGCATGTTTGATCGAAGTATGTACTTATGTCTCTTTATTTTGTTTTGCCATTTTTGACTTATCCCATTCAAAAAATGCAATCTGTGCAAATGAGAGTAAGACAAGTAACACTTCTCTAGTCAGGAGTGCCCGACTAGGGGATACTCTGAACCCAGTAATAGCATGCATTCATAAATACAAGGACACAGATACTGCTAGCAATGTAAGCAGTTCAAGGAGTCAGATTGCTTCTTCACTGTGGCCCTATATAGTGAATAGAAAGTTAAATCTTAATCATCTTCTGTGTTTATCGTCCGATCTTATTGACATTTTTTGGCATGCCATAAAATGTGTAGCGAAGCCAAATCGAATGGTCATACTTTCAAAAAAACTTCTTTTGCACTTTTGGACAGTTGGGGCTGTGGAATCCAAAAAGTTAAATATTTGTTACATGTGTATGCATTTCAAGATTACATACAAAATTTGGGTAGTTGGCCAAACACGCTGGTCCGACATACAAATTTATCGAAACCTTTTGAACGAAACGAACTATCGATAAAATGAAACAAACTTCATCTGACCAGGGACTACAATAACTCATATTCCAAATATGGATTAACTAGCTCTCATAGTCTCTGATATCCGCGTTTTCATACCGACAGACGGATGGACAGACATACGGACATGACTAGATCGACTCGACTGTTGATACTGATCAAGAATATATATACTTTAAATGATCAGAGTTGCTTTCTTATGTTTTATTACATACTTTTGCACAACTTCAATATACCCTTTTAACCCATTTTTAATATTTGACACATAAGTTAACGTAGTCCCTGATCAGATCAGGTTTATTTCATTTTATCGATTCCAGACCAGCATTTTTGGGCCATAACCTACAATATATAAATATATTTATATAAGCTCGAATAGCATAAAAATATTAAAAATATTTCACACCCCTCAATTTAAGGCATGACCTTGTAATTGTGTTTGAGACTCATTCCATAGCCAATTTTATGTCCTAATAATTTCACAAAGATCAGGCAATAAACACAGAAGCTGTTTAAGATTTACCTTTCCATAGTGTGGGGCTTTGTAAAGAAGCAAGGCAACTGCTTAAGCTGCTTGCACTGCTTGCAGTTTGTGTGTGTTTGTACACTGTACACTGTTGGGTTAGAATGAATGATGGCTCAGGATATCTCCTAGTCGGGCACTCCCAAATAGAGCACTCTTTGTTGTTTTAATCAATTTTGATGAATCTAGTTATATTTTCCCTGTATATTTAATACATATACCATATACAGCGAAAATTTAAAGTTATAAACAATGGCTGCTATATGAATGAATGAGCCAGGGGCTACTGTAACTTGGGCCTAATCAGAGTTGGCATTTCCTTATGCGGTTATATATTTTGTATTAAAGTTGTGTTAAACTTTTAGTTAAAATTCAACACGTAGCCCTTTCAGGATTCAGCAATGGATATTGTTGAGCGTGAGAAGGAGATGGCTGCAAAAAAAATGCTTAGAAAGACCTATATAGTGACGATAATAATGCTGCTAATTGGCCAACTTCAGGTCATTGTTGTAATGGAAATGTATGTGATAAGAATGTTGCACTAAAGATTTGTTAATTATTGTGCGTCTTTGCAGCGATTCCATCAAGAAATTTCTGACGAAGCATTACTATGTGAGTCTGGTGAATTTTTTTATAAGTTTCATATCGATACAGCTGTATGTGTTCTTCTATCACGTCATCGAGCAAAAGTCAACGTGGAAACGTTTTTTGGCCGGCATTTGGACGGTAAGCGTCAAATGACATCAATTGAAAATACAATCTCAACTAAGATTGCTTTCCAGTTCGAGGTGAACACCATTTCGATAATGAAGCCCGCTAAAAGGGCGCCCTATGTGTGTCTTGGTGTATCCTGTCTGCTCACTTTTCTTGTCATGGCCATCAGTGTGATATATGGTAACATGGCAGTAACCCATCGCCGAGGACTCTTTGTTAGTGAGCTCTTCCACATGCCAGCTGGCCTTTTATAGATATTCATCATTTTGCAGGTATCCCGGCACAATGTCATCCGTTGGAGCGAGCGGATATTTGTGTTGACCTGCTTCGGCATCATAGTCTGCTCCGAAATGAGGCGTATTAGCATTGAGTTCCCCACCCTCTTCCTCTACAACATGATGTCGAACATTGTAAGGCAAGGCAGTAAGAACCAAAAAATAACTCGGGCTGAATATGGTGCTGACATAAAAAATCAAAAAGAAACCAGAAAACTTTAAAGCAGCAGACAAGTTCTTCAACTGAGCTTAATTATATTGAGCGTATGCAACACATACTGTTGAACGCTTAAAGCTTGAAATTAATGCATTTACTGATGTGCCATATTCAGCCAGTGTCATTGGGTATTTCAGCACCAATACTTTAATTTACTGCTGCAGTTTGTGGTTATATTTGCCGCATCGATACGCAAGCCGAACTTTTATCACTTGGAGGGAATTGGCGATCACATTCTCATCGGCCAGCTGTACTATCTAAATTTCTATGCGCTGTATATGGGATATGTCTGGATGACGGCAGCTGGGTTTGAACTGGCCGAATGGGATGCACGCTTCTGGGCATGAGGAAAGGGGTCACAGACCAGCCTCGCAGAGTTGCCACTTGAATCCGTTAACATGCATTTCGATCAGGCGCATGCGCTGCCAACAGTTCCAACAGCTGTTCGGAACACACACAAAAACCACTTCTCGCCTTTACGCACTGCACTTGTGCGATGCTTACGATACTCGGTTGCAATCGGAAAAGCAAATCAGGAATGTTTTGCTGCCTGTGCTTACGTCACACTTGTCGGGTGCTCGTGAACATGGAATGGAGCACACATTCTAGTTCTCCATACAGCAAGCAGGTCGTCCTTGTTGTTGTCGTCGTCGTCCTCATCATTTTCGTCGCTTGAAAATCGATAAAGTTTTTCTTTACGCGCACACAAAACACACGAGTTATTTGTAAAGGAAAAACAGATATGTAAATAATATATATCACGTCAAGTTTTCTACAAAATGTTCGCGTTTATTTTTGGCAAACGTACGTTGTATTTCGGAGTACAATAATAACGAAATTTTTATCAAATACATGCCATTCCATACAAGTATAAATACAAAATATATATGTGTAAAAGGCCATAAAAATACGACTGTGCTGATTCTGTGTATGTGTGGGTATGTTCGGTTTAGTTAAATCAACTTTTAATCCATGTACCAAAAGTGCATTTAACCATTGAACTAAAATAATATAAATTCAATTCGTGCCGTATAAGTGACTGATATATGCATAAGGAGAAACACACACACTAACACACACACACACACAGCATAAATGTGCTGTTTGTTGTTACAATATTTGTTTACAATACATTGTGGACTAATATAGATAACAATCTGTTAAGTATTTAATGTTTTAGACACAGCTTTCAGTGTGTTTTGTTTTGATTTGTTTTAAATGTTGTGCATACGACCAATACAGTAGGCAGCAGTCCCCATATTTGTAAAGGACTGTTCGTTATTTCTTAACGGTTTTAGTGGGGCGCCTCCGTAACGGATTTCGTGGCATGATCGCTGCTGCTGCTTGAGGGCAAAGCGCAAACTGCAAAAGAAATTTGTGATTAGCTTAGAAAACTGCATAAGGACAAAGGCTACTAAAAGTGGTACTTAAACAACAACAACTACTGACAACACGCACACACTATTTACAGTTCAAAGTCTAGTCGAATAATTAACTGCACACATTTGTTTATCGCTTAAATAATCTAGTTTATAATCTGGCAAATAAACATCTAATTAGCACATAGAGCACGCAGCAATTTATTACCTTTTTTGCTTAAACTAAAATTTGTTCTTTTTCATACACAGCACATGTATGTTTGATATATACGTGTATTTATGTTGAATGTGGTAGTAGCTGCCTTAGAGTAATGCGTTTTTGTAAGCTCAACAAGTTGCCTTGCTGCACTTTTGATTTTGTTTCTTGTATATGTTTTTGTGTGTCTGTGTATCAATTGTAAAGCGACACTGCAAGTAAAATAGAAATTGATCATTGTTCAAAAGTTGGCAATCGATTAGTTAGTTATGCAATGCGTTAAAACGTGTGTGAGCGTCAATTGGAACAAGCCGAAACCAAAACCAAAACCAAAAACGAAACCAGAACCGAATAACAGTAAAAATAAAATAATATATATGTAAAAAGCCTGGACAGACGAATGAATATTCTGATCTTTACAACATTTGGACCAATAATTGTGGTTTGATACTGGTAAAGATTTATTTCATTTTTGACCGTTTTAAAATGCATATAAATGATTGGGCGGATGGACAAGTTTGATCCAACTTAATTGTAGAAGGTGATAAAAAGAATATATACAATTTATATAGCATTAAAAGCCTTTATCAATGAATTAAACATTAAAGTAAATACTCTTTGCAAAAGTATAAGCATATATCAATGCATTATTTGGCGTTGTTTTTTAAAGGTTTGGGGTTCTTTTTACAGTATGTGTGTGTGTTTTAATTTATGTGTTTATGCATGTACTTAAGGATAAATTCAAAGCTATGCTAAGCGTGAGCAAGATGTAATTACTTTGGTAATTTCAATTGAATTACTTGAGCAACAGATACATTAAGCTTCAAGGAATTGCAATAATAGAACATTCAAGCCTTAACCTAGGTAATGAAACACAAACGAATTCAAAGAAATTAATGATCAAATTACTCAATTACCAATAATAGCCCAAGTAAGAACGGTTAAACAAAGTGCAGTAATTATATTATAGCTCTGATAGAAAGCATAAGCCAAAAAGCATTATCGTAGAAACTTTAGTGAGTGCCCTTACCAATTATAATGATGAGCAAGACGACAGCTATGACGCCCAGAATAATCATCATTTTCATGTTGGCCCACCATTGCTTACGCTTCAGCTTCCCAGCCTGCTGCTCAAACTGTGAGGCGCCCTGTTCCAGCTGATCGGCACGCTCGCCCAACTCCGATAGTTTCTGATCGCGTTCAAGCACTTTCTCGACATTGACGCGCATGATGCCGACAACCTCATCCACTTTGGCCTGTGTCTGCTGCAGGCGCTTTTGTGCAGCATTGTTGTTGCTGTTGTTAATATCGTTGTTGTTGTTGTACGATGAGGACGCATTCGGCGGTGGCGGAAGTATGGGAAAGCTGTAGAGTATTATATGTGTGGCGGCAAGGATTGCAAAGCGCAACAAGCGACCCACAGATCAACGCACGAGTGCAAGTCCCAAGCCGAATTGAATCATTTGGAATACTTTAAAAGGAAGTTGGCCATGACATTCGAATGGTGATCTTCACTCAGGCTTAAGGCTTGCACTTGTGCTGCGACTGTTGCGAGTCTCACTTACTCATTGTTGGAACCGGAAGGTGCGGGTGCTTCGTTGTTCTCCATCTTTGTGCGTCGATTGCTCGCTCAATTCTTTACTTGCTGCAAGAGAACGTAAAAACTTGTTATAGAGAAAGTTCTTTGTTTAAAAACGGAAAGATGGGTGATCGACGATGAGACACTCTACACGCAGCTCTGAATTACGCGAAGGCAATTTGGAACTTATTACAAACAAATTTTTATGAATCTAAACAAATACAGACAAGAGCGGATTTCATGAGAGCTATAATTATAAGAATGAAGGTTCGAGCTTTAGTAAAAGAGAAGTACAATGTTAGAGAAATATATATGTAGACCTAAGGGGAAAGCGAACGGCAAGAAAGTTAGTGTTTTTGAAAAGCATATCAGCAATTCAGCTCGTCGATCCGACCAAGAATCTATATACTACATATATTTGTTTAATTTTGCCTGTTACAAATGCTGGTAAAACTTCAATATACCCAATAAAACCAATTTAAATGGCTACAGGGCATAAAAACTTATTGCATATATTTCATATTTCTCAAAAAATGAATCAATTAATTGCGGCGAGTGCACACACAAATAAACACATAGAGAGAAAGAGAGAGATGTGCACACAGGCAAAAGCTGCGATTAATTACGTTAAATTTAACACAGAGCACGAGCACACACACGAAATAGAGAATTTCCACACAATGACAAGTACAAGCACATCTTATCTATGCAATATTTGCCCAGTACGAAATGATTCATACAATTTCCGAACTTGGACTAGCACAAAAATAGAGATGAGCGATAAGCCTAAAACCACTGTTTTGTCACACAGCTCGCTGCGTTGAGTTATTGCTAACGCGCTAAATATTTTTAGATAATAGCACAAATTAAACAGAGCTATTGCCAGTTCGCTCTCTTCACCATCATCTGTACGCCTACAGACCACCTAAACCGTGACTATTCACCAAACAGTGACAAAACTGGCAGCGCTGGCACCACCAAAGAACTTGTTGCTCGTCGAATTTGCAGCCGCCTGCCAACGCACAATATTTACATTGCGTTGTCGACCTCGCCCTATTTAGCCGTGCCCACACTCACCTGGGAAATGTTTATTGTACGTTTGGTTAAATGATTTTGTGCTGTATGCCTATTTTTGCGTTGCTTTTAAATTTTCTCTTGATTTTTTTCTGATTAAAAAAAATAGCAACGTTGTGTTTTGCTTGACAATCAGAGTGACCTAATCTTGATATAAATAATATACCACTTGCTCAATGAAATATACCAAATATGTACAATCTAAACATCTGAACGGTGCTGTTACAGTTAGATTTTAAATATTTAAAGTAACTTTTTTAATTATCAAGTTTTAATTTTTAACTAGATTTGCAAGCCAAAACATTAGTAAGTGTATACTTTTCAAGAATTGAGCACAACTTTTTTAAAAGATAACTGTACATTTTGGCTGACTTTTTCAAATAAGTTAGTAAACAAAGAAAGTTTAAAATTGCACAATTATTTTAATGAATTGTTTCACGTGCAATTAAATGATATATATGCTACCACAAATTTATTTGCTATATAAGCTATCACGATGTTAACAACTTTTACTGGTTGTTAATGAAAAAAAAAATAATTTAGAATTTGTGCCCGGTTCCTGTTAAGCAGCTTAACATTCTTCTAACATTGCGTTCAGCTGTTAACGCACAATTGCGCAGCGCAGTTAGTGTGGCAACGCTGCCATTTACTATCTGGCAGTATTTTATTTTGTAATATGCCGCGTAATTACCATTAAACTGTTGCTCATACCCTGCACTTGTTAATTAGTAAAAAGGTATATTGAAGTTGTGCAAAAATTATATAATGAGCCCAAGGAAACATCTTCGACTCCATAGAGTAAATATATTTTTATCAGCCATGTCCGTCCTGATGAGCTTTTATCGAATCTGATAAAAGCTAGAGGATACATATTTAGAAGAAACGATATTCCCTGGTCATATTAAGTTTATTTCATTTTATCGATAGCTCGTGCCATTCAAAAGTTGTTGATAAATTTTCATAGTCGACCAGTGTTTTAGAGGCTTAAAATTTAGTAGTTATAATTTAGAATAACATACACATTTAACCAATATTTAAATTTTTGGATACCACCCACCGATCCACCCCAAAGTGCCCAAATTTAACTTTTGAAGGCATGAACTTGCAATTTGGTTTGATCTCACATTTTATTGCCCATTTAAAGCCCAAACAATTTCAATAAGATCGCACAATAAACACATATGTAAGTTGTTTACGATGTAGCTTTGCATAGTGTGGGGTTCAAGCTAACTGATTGAACTGCTTGCACTGCTTTTAGCATGTGCGTGTTTGTATGTATGTACACTGATAGGTTAATATGAATCAATGTATAGACTATGTTCAGGGTATCTTCTAGTTGGGCACGCACGACAAGAGCACTCTTACTTACTTATTATTATACTAACATACTTATTATATATATACATATGTATATATTATATACATTTGCAGTGCTAATTAACAAGCAGAACATGGAAAATGCATAATTCACTTGCCTCCCGATTGCTGGTGCGACTCTTGTTGCTGTTTGCACTGGTGACTGTCATCTCGATAGCCATACTCACGAAATGGGGCTTCGATGAGCTGACAGCGCAAACGGAAAAGCATTCGCATGCGAATCCCAGTGAAGCAAATGGCTATAATTCGGCATTAAGTGCGCGGGATACACAAATACAGCGACTGAAGCACGAGGTGCTTACATTGAAAGCGCAACTAGTGCTATTACAGAACAATCATAGCGGGAATAATAATGGACTGCCGGGGAAATTGCCAGGAACTGGATACTCCTCCTCGTCCTCCTCCTCTTCGAGTGGCAACAACACACAGCTGCATCAGGTGGACAGCACAATATCCTCGCTGACGCATCATTATGACTGCAGCAGCTATATAAGGAAACAGGTTGGCGCCGCTGAGATCCTGCACGGCCTGCCGCTCAACAATGAGTATGAGATGATACCCTTCAATCACTTTACCTTCACGCGTGTCTATCCCATCGACCTGGGCCTCGGCAAACGGGTGGTGGAGAAACCCATCGGCTACAGGCGGCGAGATCTCCTCGAAGCAGTCAACAAGGCGCTGGAAAGCCTCAATCGCAATCAGACGGCACGTGCGCGGGCCAAAGGACTACATGCACAGGAGCTGGGTCGCTATACCTTGGATGACTTTGTCGAGGGCATTTATCGCACAGAGCCCACAACTGGCAGCCAGTACGAGCTGTACTTCCAGAGCACCAAGCACCAGACACATGTGGTGCGCAAGGCGCTAATCATGCGGCCCTTTGCTCCGCTCCAGACAGTCCAACTCTCCGAGCTAGTTGCTAGTCCCATCGTGCATGTTATAGTGCCGTTAGCCGGACGCCTGCGCAGCTTCCGCAACTTTGTTCGCTTGTTCCATCAACTCCAGGATCCTCGCCTACAGCTGATCGTCGTATATTTTGGCGAGCAAGGACTCAAGCAGGCGCAGGAGATTGCAGCGGGAGCGGAACGGGCTCAGCTCATTGCTCTAAATGAGACATTCAGCAGAGGTGGGTGACAAAGTCAATTATACATATATGACCGTTCTGATTACACTATGTAACAGCCAAAGCGCAATAAGGTTAAACCCCTAAAACTGAAAATCCAAACAGAAATTTTGTATATTTAAGAAAAAAACGGAAGCGTTTTCTAAGTTTTTTTTAAACTACTTTATAGTATGTATATTTGACCATAACTTACTTCAAAATTAACCAATCTCTAAAACATGTATGACAAAACATAACCATGAAATATACACATGTATCACTTTACACACAAATATTATAGGGTTGGAGTTATTGTCACAAATATTACGAATATAGTTATTTTTGCATAATTTTTACAAAACTGTAACATCTAGTTAAATGTGTAAATGACGTAGTGTTTTGAAATCGGTTAGTTGACTATAAAGTTATGGTTACACAAGTAATGTAAGCAAAAATAAATAGATAAACGTAATGAAAACAAGTGGGAAAATATAGTTTTCGGCGTGCCGAAGATTCTATACTCTTTTCGAACCTTTAGGCAATTTTCACTCTGCCAACTGCACCACTGAAATTTCAAAAGTAGTAAACAATCGTTTTATCGCGTGGCATTTATTTTTTTGATCCAAGAATTGGTATCATATGAATTTAAAATTTCCATTTAAAATATTGAATTCAATCTTTTTGATATATATTTGAAGCAAATAATTAGCAAACAAAATAATCAATAAGTCGCGGCTGAGATTTGAGCCGAGTTCTCCCCGTTTGTCAGTGCAGCACTCTGATACCTACGCCACCAAGCAGTTTTGAAATGCGCTGAGAAACTCGATTATACTGAACTTATCTTTCGCGTTGTATAGTTTTTGTTCTAAGACATTGGTAGCAAATAAATTTGATTACAGTTATTTTATATTTGAAAAGAAGAATAAGAAAAAAGTGAAAATAAATGACCAGTCGCCGCTGGACTCGAACTCGGGACCTTTCGTTTGTCAGCGCCACTTCACCCCTTACGCCACAAGCAGACTGTCAAAAGCTTACTTGCGCTTGACTTTGTTTGCTCATATGCACCTGTTCTTTCAAAATATTTAATGACGCATATCTTGTGTGTTTATGACTCAATCGATTTGCGATTTATCCATTGATGAGTTATAAGGATGTTCAAGCCGGTCGGAGCCGGCCGGATCGGATCACTATATCTTATAGCTGCTATACAACTGGCAATGAATTAAATATTCTTAGAACAAACAAAAAAAAAATGTTACGCGGCAAATCGATTTTGTACAGCATATGAAATTTCAGTGGTGCAGTTGGCAGAGTGAAAATTGCCCCAAGGTTCGAATAGAGTATAAAATCTACGGCACGCCAAAGATAATCCTTCCCCACTTTTTTGTTTTTGTTTTATTGTGGGTGTTATTGTGAAAAACGGTTGTATTTTGTTGCATAGTGCTATTCAATCAACTGTAATTTACAGCCAAGGCTCTGCGATTGGGGGCCGAGCACATCCGACCGCAGTCAGCAAAGGTGGCGCAGGATGCGCTGCTGTTCATGTGCGATGTGGACATTGTGTTTACAAGCAAATTTCTGGAGCGCTGTCGCTGGAATACCTTACCAGGCAAGAAGGCAAGTGTTGTATGAGCTGCAAGACCAGATCGACAATTATAATTCATTCTCCTAGGTTTATTATCCCGTTGTGTTCAGCCTTTACAATCCGCATGTGGTGTACACGCTGCAGGGAAAGTCGCTGCCCAGCGAGGAAGATCAGCTACTGATCTCCAGGGACACGGGCTTCTGGCGGGACTTTGGCTATGGCATGACGTGCCAGTATCGCTCGGATTTTCTGCAGATACGCGGCTTCGATGAGGAAATCGTTGGCTGGGGCGGCGAGGATGTGATGCTCTATCGAAAGTATGTGAGATCAAAAATCAAAATCATACGCGCCACAGATCCGGGCATCTTTCATCGGTGGCACACTAAGGTAGGGCAGCATGATACTATCATATACAAACTAATCTTTATTATCTTTAATCAGGAGTATAGACTTGAATTTTTTATCTCTGTTTATAATCTGACTCTCTCGCCCTTCCCCCTTTCTTTTGTTTTTTGCAGATATGCACGGGTTCGCTTAGTGCGGATCAGTACCGTGCCTGCATACGGTCGCGGGCTCTAAATGAGGCATCACATGCCCAGCTTGGCTTTTTGGCATTTCAGGACGAGATTGCCGCAGCGGGTGCAATGTCCGCGTCGGTGGCACAGTCGTGATATCTTCTTGGCATTGGCCTCTGCTTCCGATACTCAGCCACAATGTGACAATAACTTGTATTTAGCCAATCGTTGAACTAGTATAATTGTTGAAAAAAATCTGTTTGCCGCCTAGATACTTAACTTAAATTAACTAAACTAATCGTACTTGTGCTCGTAATCGTCGTAAGACAAATTGTTCTTCCATGAAGCAAACTAGATGCAATCTTCAAAAACACAAAGACAATGTAAACATATTTAGCATATTGTATCATATTGTATCATATACTGAACCTACATATATAAAACTGCGTCTGCTCGTATTATATAAACAAAATTAAATCGTTTAATTAAACTTGTCGCCGCTGTATGTAAATATATTTATAGTTGGACTTGGATACTCTCGAGTTGTAAATGGCAACGACCTCATTTTGGGTTCACTGCGCAAGCAGACGCAGAACAAAATTTAAACCAAAAGAAAAAAAACAGATGCAGGAGCAAAGCTGCCTTTTCTAATTCTTGCGTATAGTTCATTCTATCATATGTTTACTCTTTCCGAGAAATTATTGCAATAACAATAGCAACAGAGTGTTTGTGGGTAGTTGTGTGCAAATCTCTACAAGTGTGCTACATCTGATTATATTACATTTTCATCATCTCAAATATTGTATAGATTTTAGTATTTTTTTATGCTATTATTTAGCTACAATTTCCTTATTTTCCTTTATATCCCTCTGCATATCCTTAAACATATCTCAAGTAACATGTAAAAATTATATTTATAATATCTTCTATATATCTCAATTCTTCACTTCACAGCGTATGTGACTATATTTCAGAAATCTATCTATCTCTCAAAAAGGTCTATTGTTAAATGATATTTTTTTCATCGTTTTAAAAACGTTTTCAATATATTGTAGTTATAATTAGAAAATTTTCTCCGCACTTTAAAATATAGCTAACTTTGAAAATAAAGGAGTACAAAAGTCTGCATTCTATATTTATAAAGAATTAAAGAATTAGCAATGCTGATTTCACGCCTTTAATCCAAGATTTATCCAGCAAAGTGTTTGTCAGACCGCCGTCGACACATAGCTGGAATACGCTTGACCATTACGCAATGCGAGAAGATGCATTAATTAGCCCCAAAAATGTCTAAGAACAAACAAATGACAGGTTGCGCCCCCAAACAACAAGAAAAAAAAGAAACAAACAAACGTCCTCATGTCATTCTACGAATGCCAAGCTGACCATGAAAATCATGAAATCCAATTCTGATTCAGATTGCGATTCAGGCAGGGTTTGGCCAAAGGTGTTGTAGGTGAAGTGACAAACAGTGCCCCAACCAAATGCCAACACCTCAACCACGAGTACCAGCCCTCGAATCCACATAGAGCAATGGCTTCCTCCCACCCCTCATACACCATCTGGCTCCATATCGCGCTTCAGTGCGTCTCTCTGTATTTTTCGGTCTCGGACTCGGTTCTAGCTAAATGCGCTCCAGCGACTTTTTGGCGGCTGTTTGAAATAAATACCAGTGCTTTAGACCTGAGCAGCACATTCGTGATTTCAATTCTGGTGCCAGCGACACACAAAACGATATTTCACCTATTGCAAAGCGCGCCAAGGATCTGTGAACCTAGCTCTATATAATTAAAACAGTTCAAAAAGAGGCACTACACGTGCCTAAAAATATCTGTGGAAAGTTTCAGTGGTTAAAAAAAATACAATGCATATGTTGCAATTGGTAAGTTAAGAAAAAAAATTTAAATAGCAGAAAATAATAATGTAGTGCTAAACAACAAAGAAAAAATATATTTATACAACCAGGTATGCCATTCGTAAGCTCTGTTCTGGTTTTTTATTTAATTCGTAGTGCAAGATGAATTAAAAAAAGATTAGTTTGTTATATATGCATATATTGCTATAATTTGAAAGAATATTTTGCAATACCAATCAGTATTAAAAATTGTAATGTATTGCTCGCATATTTTTGAGTTTTAAATTAGTCTGTCAAATTCAAATTTGACAATAATCAAAATTTCGTTTGATAATATTTATAGATTTAAACAAGGTGACATACTAATTATTCGATTGGAATATATTCCTAGTTTTGCACTTTTAACAAGTAAGTTCAGATAACTAAAGATAATTTCAAAAAGGGTTTTAACAAAAATAATAAATTTCAAATCATTTATTTTTAAAATACGATTTCTTAACTAGAAAGATTTAAATTTTGTTTATGGATCAATCAATTCTTAATTGATTTTTTCATTCTTCGAGCTTGAGTTGTCATTCATAACCGAATTTTTGTAAATGTAAATTTATATTAGATATAATTTTCCAACTAGTTAACTAGAGCTATCAGTGTTTCGTCTAAAAACGATTACAACAATATCTTTAATCTTTATAGCTTAGGAGCTATTTATATATTCTATTCCCAAAAATATCACATTGCCTAGAATGCTGACCTACCCCGTGACAAAGATTTCACTTACTGTTGCATAACTGCCGCTTTATGATGTAATAATATCAGAAATTTTTGGGAATATTATGCGAACAGCACATTATGCATAATTTAGTCTAAAATGGCAACGACCGCTGACCGACAGCAATGTGATACATAGAAAAATATGTTTTCGCTTATTAGGAAAAAAATAATTGTTTTAATAAAATGCACACACTCAGCGACAAGTCACGAAATCTAGATCCGTAGATTGGCCATCGGTGGTTTTATTTCAGTTGTTTCTTTTTTGTATTTTGTTTTTTGGCTATAGCCAACCCCAAGCGGAAGTTGTTCCTGATGCTTGACTAACAAAGCGTGGCGGAGCAGCTCGCCAGCATATATTAATGATTAACTCTATTTTGGAGAAGAGGGGCAGTCAGAAATACTGCTAGCAGTATGTGGTTATTTGAAGAGGCTCCCCCACACTCCGCTCACAGCGAACTTTATGATTCGAGCCATGAATGAAAAGTAAAATGATGTCAATGCTATTTTATGCATATGAATATGAAGTTTTGCTTTAGCTATTTTTTCTAATATTATTTGCATATGCTACATATTTGTATCATTATTATTATTATTGTTATTATTATTGCTGTTGCTGTTGCTGGAGGTGTTGGCCACCATTTGTGCCCAAATCTATGCTCTATTATTGCATAATCAAACACTCGTCGTACATTGATCATATTTCACGCTCGCTGGCACCGAGTGTCCATTTTTAATGATGATAATGACGCTGATGATTTCTACACATGGCTTTGTATTTCGAGCAGTACTTTTAGTCAATTATGATTGGAGGCTGTACGTGTGTGTGATTATTTGTATGCTTGTGTGGGTGTGAGGGCTTTGGCCCAGTTGGTCGCTGGACTGTGAAATCTATCCATAAACAATCAGCTAATGATCATGCAACTCTCAACTCTCTGCAGCTACTCTGCCTAGTCGTTCTCTGCGGCGCCCAGGCCGCCCTCGGTGGACCCGAGGCACGCAGTGCCACGCCCCCTGGCAGTGATAAGCAGCTGTCGGCTGGTGTCCTGGACTCTGTGTTGCGCGGCAATGGCAAGAGTCGTCAGTCGCGCTGCGTGCGCTGCTACGAGGATCGCTATTATGGCAGTAGCAGCGGAAACGATCGTTATGCAGGATACTCGAGTCGAGGAGCCAGCGAGGATCCGAGAAGCTCCTGGTATTACTCCAACGATCGCTACGATGATCGCGGCGGCAGTGGTCGGGACCGTGACTACGATAGATACTACAGTCGCGATGATCGCTATACGCCTCGCACTTATGACCGTTACGAGGGGCGTGGCTACGATGATTACTATCGAAGGGGCTCCAGCTATGATCGCAACTCTGCCTACGGCACTGGATATTCGGCTTACTCTGGCTACGATAGCAGAGATCGTTACTACGGCGATCGTTACAGTGACAGTACACGGGGTGAGTATAATTTAATGGTCGATAATTTAATTCCAGCGAGGTTTTTATACTCTTTTCGAAGAAAATAGTATATTAAGTTTGTGCTGAAGCTTGTAACGCATAGAAGAAGCGTCGGAGACCCCAATAGTTACTGCCAGTATGCTTAGAATGACAAAACAAATTGACCTAGCCATGTCCGTCTGTCTGTCTGTCTGTCTGTATGCATTCAAACTTGTTGCTCAGTTTTTGAGCTATCGTTATAAAACTTTGCACAGAGACTTATTATTCAAAGGGACAGCACATTGGTCGGAACCGGCCGGATCGGACCACTATATCTTATAGCTGCCATACAACTGGAAGTCGGTTTTGGACATAAATCCCATGTTTTCAAAGCTATCGCGGTAAAACTTTGCACAGATACTTATTATTCGAACATTCATAACATTGATCGGAGCCGGCCGGATCGGATCACTATATCTTACAACTGCCATACAACTGGAAATAAATTTAATATTTCAATTCAAATTGATATCATATGATATAAATTTTTACAGATGAAAGTGCTGCAGTTAGCAGAGTGAAAATTGTCTAAAGGTTCGAAAAGAGTATAAAATCTTTGGCACGCCGAAGATAATCCTTTCCCACTTGTTTTTATTTTAATTGTTTGCGAAATCTTTGTACTCAAAATTTAATGATCTTTCTGCAAGTCCTTTCGACACACGAATAACAAATGTTGTTTTTCGTCGGTCGCATGACATATCGAAATATGCGATAATGCAAAGAAAAAACTTACAGTTATTTACCATCGCATAGTTTCTTAAGCCATTTTTTCTACTCTCTATACCTTCAGAAAGATTTTTAGAGAGCAAGAGTCAATGCAAAATGTCTCTCTTTATAATCTTTTATCATAACAAAACATGCAGTAGAATGTTCTAAATGAGAAAAATATCTCGAAGTGCGTTTTAAATAAATGTAATTTTTTTTTAATTCAGTTAAATTTGATTGTTTTACTAAAAAAATATGATAACACAAAGTGTTTTCAAGAATTTTTAATTTTTTTGTCTCGGTGGACCTTCCCGTGGATATGCCTATATATATTGTTTGTCTATTGATAATTATGTTAGATTTAAAAGTGTTTTGTTAACAATTGTTTATCCGTTTCGGTATTTAATTACGATCAAGCAAAACTTTGAAATTAGACTCTCTCTCGCGCTCACATTCTCTTAGTTTTGTTTAATTCATAAGATAATATGTAATAAATGTTTGTTCAAATACAAAATTAAATAAACATTTGTACTATTTAATTTAATAATTTCAGATCGTTACAATGATCGTTCGCGTACGGGCTATGACAAATACGATCCGTACGATCGCTACTATTCAAGGTATGATTTTCGCAACTATCGTCCTTGGGATGAGACCTACAGGTATCGCTATCCTGCTACTATACTATATATATTGTATAAATATTATTCGTGTCCGTATTTTTTTGTACAATTGTTGTCAAAGCTAACGCTCTCTTGCTCTCTACTTACATACAACACAACAACAACAAATACAACAACAACAACTTCTACAACATCTACTTCAACAACAATGTCTACTAATAACACAAAACACCACAACAACATGAACTCTGGATACTCTCTACGCTGCAATCTGAACTGGGACTTATGCACCACTTCACCCACCCCTCCTGTTCTATATCCTTGCAACCACTTAACTGCACCCACGCACACAGAGGTCAGTCGGGCTTCGATAACTCGGGCCGTGGCTATTATTTTGCTGGCGATAACAATGATCGCGGCAACATTGCGCAACCGTTCTACGATCGCGAACGCACCCCCGCCTCCCCTTGCGGCCACCTGATTAGCAACTGCCCCTACGGCGATCGCGGCACCAAAGTCTCCTCCTCATCTATTGATAGCGATGGCTACCTCGGCGGCCACACGAGCGTCATGGGCGACATGGGCAAGTCCAACGGACAGGGCAGCTGGACGTATCTGGGCGATCAGGACAAACAGAGCTCTAGAGGTGGCAGCAGCAGCGGCAGCGGCAGCGGTGGCAGCAGCAGTGGCAGCAGCAGTGGCAGCAGTAGTGCAACTGCTGCGGGTGGTGGCAGCAATAGTGGAGGTATCGGCGGGGGTGGTCGGGACAGAGAGCGCGATGCACAGAGGTAAGTTGCAGTGGGTGCTGCTGCCGGCCCAGCCAAACCACCAAAAGCCCAGTTCACCTAAGTTCACCCACTCTGTAGCGAGTAGCTTGCATTGCTTTGCGGAACTGTATAAATCATTAAGATAGGCTTGATCTCTTGTCGCCCCTTTTAGCTCTTCCTATGGTGGCCGACCACGCCCTCTAGGAGGCAGTTATCTGTTCGATCGGGACAGCAATGCCGTTCCGGAGAGTCCCAGCGTTGCTGCTAACTCAAATGGTGATGGTGTTGGTAACGGGAGCGCCAATTTGCCAGCAGCTGCGGCCCAAACAGCTGCCAAGCCAAACGAGTCGCAGGATATTGGCCAGGATAAGAAGGCAGTGTAGTGACGAATGCAATTGGAGCAGTCGCAGCAGCAGCCGCCAAGTAGGCGTGGTTTAAGCTAATCTCTTCTATTTATGTGTAATTCCTAAGCTAAAATTATATGCCTATATATTTATGCGCAACACTTCCACTTGCTCAATAAACATTCAAAAGATTCTCAAAAATCCCATTCTTAAATATTGTAATGAAAGACATCAGTTGCAGTAATATTGAAGGTACATTTTATTTTGTTATTCATTTATATATGTTTTGCATATTTATTATTGTTTGCTGTCAGCGATGAGCGTACAAAACTCATGAAATACTTTTCATTAGAGCCCAGTGAGAAGACGGATTTGAATTAAGGATGATGATTAAAGTAAATTCTTCGGGCCAAAGCAATCAATTAAAAATTATTTTTGAAAAAAATTAGAAATAAAAAAAAAACTAAAACAGAATTTACAAAATTTAAAAGGCCAAAAAAATATCTACTTCACAAAAATCATAAAAGAAAAATTTATAAAATGATAAAAAAAAAAATAATTTATATAAAACTAAATTGAATAAAAAAATATAAACAGTATAACCATAAAAACATAAACATCTAAATTATAAATAGACCATTAACAAAATAAACGAAAAAATTGTTTTTTTTTAAAAAATTAAGCAAAACCGTATCGAAAATTATATAATAAATGTGAAACTTAAAGGATTATTCATACAAATTGAATAACTAAAATTTTGTTGTAATAAAAGAAAACTTAAAACAGTATTGAAAATGAATCGACCAGGAAAATAATGAAAATAAACTTACCAATTTCTTTTGTAGAATTCAACTAAATATAAAATGAACAAATCGAACGATTAAATAAAAACACAGTGCAAATAACAAAACTAAAATATGTAAAAAAAAATGAATTTACGTAATCAATTTAAATACATATTTGACGGAAAGTTACATAAGCAAAGCTTAAGCTTAAAAAAAAAAGAAAAGAAAAGTGAAGAAAGAAAATATAAAATTATCCAAATATTAAAGAATAACTAAAGTGATTAATAAAAACATATAATAAATGTAAAATTATTATTAAAGTAAATGATAATTAACTGATAACCAGCAAAAAAACCAAATTTTAGATGATAAAAAACAAATATTTAAATTAAAAAAAAAATTTTTAACTTACCAAATTGGAATTTCATACAAAAATGTAAACAATAAAACTAAAAATATGAATTTTAAATGACAAGAAAACAACACTTTTGAATCGGCAAGCAAAATATTAAAATTAAAACACCTCAATTCAAAATATGAAAATAAAAATAAAATAAGAAATTATAACCAAAAATGTTAAAGCACATTAAATATTGAAATAAAAACTTACCAAATTAAGAGTTAAGAAAAAATAATTACCGAAATTTAAAAAAAAAATAACAACTAACCGTGTTGTTTAAACTTAAATTATTACCAAATATCTTTTTTTATAACAAAAACACGCCTGCTATTGGCAATATTCATTGTTAAAAATTTCACGATTTTACATACATTTTTTTGTTGCTTAATTTTCTAAATTTAAGAATTAATTTTTTTGGTGGAAACTTTCAACAAGGATATTGTTAGACCAACAAATTTATAGCTTCTATAATGAAAGTTAACAAAAAACATCAACAAAACTGAAGAGATTAAAGAAACCAAAAAGGTATACAAAATTGAAGTGGAAGTGGTTTTTGGGCTTATGCCATTGTGTGGAAGATATTGTCCAATGTCTCTGAAGTTCCAGAGATATCCGAAATGTATGAAGTCTTTGATACATTTTTTTTATGTCGTAAGTGTTCTTAACGGAGTTTTTTTTCAGTTACTTTGTCAAAGTCTTGATTTGAAGTTGAGCTGATTTAGTGAATCTGTAGTATATATAATTTTTTATATGTTTCTCGAAACTCATAATGTTTCAGGTATTTCTTTGAAATATATGTATATCAGCATCATGACGTTGCCTTGGAATTTAGTTTATCTCGTAAATATTTTGTTGTCTTCCAGTAATTTTGTTCTTGGTCAGCTGCGGACAAAGTTTTGATTTTGAAATTACCATTTATAGACATTATATTTAAGTATACTTACAATAAGTATTCCGCAGATCGTTCAACTAATTTTTAATATACGTTCCGAATAAAAGGACTTGATAGATTTCCAGCCGCCACCAGATAACAACTAGTGGCGGCTCAGCTGCTTGAACTACTTTTCTTTCTTTTTTCCCGACTTGTTGTTCTTCACTTTTTCAAACTCCAAACTGAACTGTGCCGCACCGTTGATCTGCTGCGGTATTTATAGGCGGTCAAAACCACCACCAAAAATAAAGCGATAAAGGGGCAACCTCGACGTTCCGCTCAACAATTGAAAATACTTTCGCATGAAATGAAATGTGCGCCCAGAACGCAGGCGTGCCCCTGGGTTGCTGGTGGTCTGCGTGTCGTTGGGTCATAACAACAGCCGAGGAGGGTTCAGGTTCAAGATATACGAGAGCATGCATTGAAATGGTAATGTTTATGCTGGTATGCGATCCCAAGAGTCGTTAAGTGGTGGTGGGTAAAAATGCCACCACTTCCACCAGCAAGATCTATGGGGCGACCAGTTGCTGTGTATAGTTGAGTGCATATTAATCAGTCAAGATTTACACGAATTAGTTATCCTTGCGTTGCGCAATCTCCTTGGCGTTCTCACGCTTTAACTGGAACTGTAGAGGGGCGAGTTTTGGCAACTTTACTGGGGTTGGGACTTTGAATTGAGATTGGTGCGCCTGCGTCAGACAGTTGACTACTGGTGGGCAGACAAATAATGCTGGTAGCTACTGTTGAATGCGGGTCACGCAAGAAAGGCTAAGGGGAGAGTCCAAGGCAGCTGCCTACAAGCAATCAATATTTAGGTACTACCCTATACTATTAACTATATTCGTAGATAAGTTCCCCTGTCTGCCTGTCCGTCCTCCGATAAGCGCTTTAATCAGTTGATAACGCCTGATAACACGCCGAATTCGATTTGAGGCCGCCCAGTTAAGTAGTTCTCACCTGGCCGTCCAACAGTTGAAGTCATGTTGTTAGGTTGAAATTTGTTTGAAAATGTTTTGTTTCACATATCGCCCGAAAGTGCGGCATTTTTTATATTTAGTGCTATTTATTTATTTATATTTACTCCTCGAGCACTCAATTCTGAATGTGAGTGTTTGAATTGATTCGTATTTAAGTTCCTGCGATTGCCTCAATACTCGCTACTTATTTTCACTGCTGTTTGCCCCTCTCTCTATGACAACATAGACTGAAAAGTATTTTGCGTGCTTAATGAATCAAAACACTCATCTTTTTATTTCGATTTAAAAAAAATATAAATATGTATATGTATATCAAAAGCAAAATCAGGAGAAAAGAACGGGGTAAATGTTTTGACGTCGTCATTGCACAGTGATCTAAGTGTTAATGAAAAATATGTGAATATACGTTGGCTACAACAACTTCATTAAGGTACACATTTAATTTGATCAAATACACAATAATCTGTACTAAAAGACCTTTATTTTAAAAATTGTTAAATAAAATATACAATACTTTTGTGTGTTGTGTTTATTAAAAAACACTAATACTAAATTTTATTAAAACAAAGTCTAGCTTCTGCATGAAAATTATTGTTTGAATATATTCCAGCAAGCAATAATATAAATATATCGTCTGAAACATCTGTGTGGTATATTTGATATAGGAGCAATATAAATAAATAACATATGAATTAAGAACTTCTTAATATAATACAATATTTTCAAAGAGTAAATCACTTTGAGACCATTGTGCCTCTTGGCAATGGTATACAACAAGAAAAATATTATACATATAAATATACGTGGGTGTATATAATAATAAATATAGTACATATAATCATTTTTATATTGGACAGTCTAGACAAATGTGTTAAATGCTTTGGAATGTTTTTTGTTATATATTGTGATTTACATTTGTCGTATAAAAATAGCTTAAATTTGTAATGCCACGAAGTGCTGCTGACTCACACACATACAGTTAGGAGGACACTCCAATAGAAAAACGACTCATGTTAAATTGAAGTGCGTTTACATGCCCCACACACCCACACCCACACCCACACCCCACACACCCACACTCGTGCACACCGGGCACCCACACGTATACACACACACAGCAATGGGCAAAGTCGCATCGACGCTAACGCTGGCTGCGCAGTCGACGTTGGCTGCCTGCCGATGACGCGTTGACAGAGTCGCCAATGGCGCCAGTTTCATGCGAAACGTACGTTGATTAACTTGTTGCATACGCGTGGCCAAAGTCCTTTGCCCCAGACACTTGTTGTATATGTGTCTGTCTGTCTGTGTCTGTCTGTCTGTGTGTGTGTGTGTGTGTGTGTGTGTGTGCCAGTGCCAGAATCATTTGCGTATTGTGGGCGCCACTAACTGTCCGTCCTGGTTTCCGATCCCAGTCTCTCCGTTCCGATTTTTGCGGCAGGCCAGCCTGTGAGCGAAAACCACAAACAAGCACTCGCAAAAATACGACTAAACTTAATGGAGATGTGCGTTAAGACTGAATAAAAAACCGTTCATAACAGAATAATGACATTGTTTGAAAGCGTGGCTGAAAAGAAAGAAAAAATGTAAGAACATATTTCGTTTTCTCATTGTTGTGCTATTTAGCTGTGTAGAGAGAGCATTTAATATAGCTTTTTGAACGTTTACCAGCACTCAAAGACAAAAGCTACCTTCGAAAGTGTCCAAATAGTGTATCTTTTGATTGATATTCGTTATAAAACAAATTAGTTTCGGGCATGGCTTCGTTTTTGGATACTGTGCGGTTTCGGTGTCACTTTGAACTCGTGTCATTGTCCAATAACCGCAAAGTTCTTGTTTTAACAAAAGTTTAGTTTTCATTTTCTTTCTTAATTTTCCCCTTATTTTTGTTGGGTCAATTGTTTTTACGAGTGTAGCGGGATAGTGGGCAAAGAATGCCGAGGTCGGAGTGGCCGCTGCTGATATTGATGATGACACTGAAAGACGCGCGCGTTTGCTGTGAGCTGTAAACGCCCCCACCCCCACCCCCATACCCCCACCCCTGGCCAGCGGCGTGTTATCGTTAATCGATGGACGCCCATCAACAGAACTGAAAGCAAACAAGCAACAGGAGCCGCTTTAGGGTTGGCTGCGCCAACGTCAACGGCAGCGCCGACGTCAGCGTCGACGTTGAAAATAAATAAACAGCGACGCAGCAGAGGCAACTGGCGAGTGGCGACTGGCGACTGACGACTGGCGATAGCGACTCCTGAACAGCATGACACTTGTAGTCACGAGTAGGCAGCTTGGCGCACAAGTCGCATAACTGTAATTCACACCTGGACTCCAAGCAGGACACCCACCGAACAAAAAATTGCTCGACGCGCGGTGCTACGGCTGCGTGCCCCACTCAAGGTCGCGAGCTGCGTTCGGTCTAATAAAATAATTAAATTAAAAATACTTTTATACAAACATATATATGTATATACCACATATATGTATAAGTAATATACACATATACAAAATTTGTTAAAAATGTTGGCGGCCCAAGAGAATCGTTTTCAATATGTTTACTTTACGCTCTCCGGTGTGGTGGCCTGTACCATGTTAATACTCTTTTATATTTCCATGCGCACAACCATTGTGAGTGCTCGTGTATGTTTGTGTGTGGTGCCTGTGGCTAATTCTTGCGCCTTTGCCTTTGCAGAATGAACGCCTGCGCGATGATCTCAAACTGCTTCAGCGCCAGCTCATCTACGAGAAGCCGAATCCGCATTGGAACTACAACAACAGCTGGCGACGCATCGGGAATGCAACGCTGCGGCATGAGATTTATGCGGCATACTTTGATACGCGCACGGATATTATAAGTAAGTACAAGGTGTAATAAGAATAATAATAAGAAGACTACGATCAAAACTTAAATTATAAAACTGTTTATAATTTGAATGTCTCATTTAATTTTTTGTGTTTACATTTGGATTTGAACAATCACACTTTTTTCGAAGAAAATAGTATATTCACTTTGTTTCGGAGACCTCCAAAAGTTAATTCCAGTATGCTTAGAATTACAAAACAAATTTAACTACCCATGTCTGTCTGTTTGTATGTATGCAAACTAGTTCCTCAGTTTTTTAGCTATCGCGGTGAAACATTGCACAGAGACTTAGTATTCAAATGTACAGCACATTGGTCGAACCCAGCCGGATCAGACCACTATATCTTATATCTGACATACAACTCTAAGTCGATCCGATGTATTCAAAGCTATCGCCTTCAATTTCCTTGTCACTTAAACATCCTTATAATTCATCAATGTTTAAAATTGCAAAACGTTTGAGTCATAAATAGCGAAGATATGCGTCTATAAATATTTTGCAAGAGCAGGTGTATACGAGCAAACAAAGCAAAGTGCAAGTAAGTTTTTAGCAGACTGCTCTCTATGCGAGTTTGTCATCGGTCATCAAAACTGTTCGGTGGCGTAAGTGGGAAAGTGACGCGCTGACAAACGCGAGGTCAGAGGTTCAAATTCCAGCCGCGACTTCTCATTTATTTTCTAATCCTTGTTTTCAAATATAAAATAACTGTAATCAAAAGATAAATTCATTTGCTACCAATGTCTTAGGACAAAAACAATACCAGTTTTTTCCTAATTATTTTTTTCAAATACAAAGTAGCTTGAGCTTAATATTTCAAAAGATAAATTTAATTTCATATTATATTATAAAACAAGTAGGAGTGCTCTAGTCAGGAGTGCCCGACCAGGAGATACCCTGAACCCAGTCCTTACAATCATTCATACTAATCTTAACACACACATGCTGCAGTACAAGTAGTGCAAGCAGTGCAAGCGGTTTAAGCAGTTAGCTTGCTTTTTCGCTGAGCCCCACACATTGGAAAGTTAGATCTTAAATAACTTCTCTGTTTATTGTCCGATCTTTCACGGTCATATCATATGATATCAATTTGAATTGAAATTTTAAATTTATTTCCAGTTGTATGGCAGTTTTAAGATGTAGTGATCCGATCCGGCCGGCTCTGATCAATGTGATGTATGTTTGTATAATAAGTATCTGTGCAAAGTTTTATCGCGATAGCTTTGAAAACATGGGATTTATGGGCACAACCGACTTCCAGTTGTATGGCAGCTATTAGATATAGTGGTCCGATCTGGCCGGCTCCGACCAATGTGCCGTCCCTTTGAATAATAAGTCTCTGTGCAAAGTTTTATAACGATAGCTCCGAAACTGAGGGACTAGTTTGCATACATACAGACAGACAGACGGACATGGCTAGATTAATTTGTTTTGTCATTCTAAGCATACTGTCAGTAACTTTTGGGGGTCTCCGACGCTTCCTTCTATGCGTTACAAACTTCAGCACAAACTTAATATACTATTTTCTTCGAAAAGAGTATAATGACTAAGAATTTCTTTATTTAGAATGTATGAAATACCTCGAACAGTTTATATCATATTTTCATTGCCGACCGCAATAGGCGATTCAATGGAAATTTAATATATAAAATATAATTAAAAGTAAAGTGCATTGCTCAAGAGGTTACTTATTTAACCAAGATAGTTCAAACCTAGTCTTGAGATGATTTCCCACTTCCAACTATCTATTTATATTTATATATTATATTTTCACCTGGCAGGTAATGTGCTGTTGGATGACCATCATGTGACAGTTGGTTCGCTACGCGTTTTTGCTATTTTGCCAGAGCGACTGCGCGACTCGCGTCTAAGTTGCATTGTACGCTATGCGGACTTCAGCAGTCATGAGATTGTGGCCGAGGAGGCGGGTGCGATGCACGATGTGCACAACAACAGTTTTGCGGCATGGAGCATCATGTGTCCGCTGCACGTGGCGAAAGAGACCCCGGTGCGACTGCCACAAGCTGTGGCATTGAGCTATGCATCCAATCGACTAAGTCACCTGAGTCCTAGCTATGTGCAAATCAGGTGAGCAAATAGTGACAAGCACTGATAAATAGATAATAGTAGCGGATACTTACAAGTGTTCCGCTGTGATCTCAATTTAAAATGTTGTGAAACAATTAACTTATAAGTTTAATTCCATTACGAAATCGCGTACAGTCGATCTTGCCAAGTCCGTCCGTCTGTCTACGAGGATATCAGAGACTATGAGAGCTAGAGACATCAGAATTGGAATATTCCCTGGTCGGTTCAAGTCTGTTTCATTTTATCACATGTAAGAAACTTTAACATTTGGATACCATCCCCTCATCCCCCCAAAAGAATAAAACACGCATTTTTGAAGATATAACCTTGCAGGTTGGTTCAATCATAAATTTTATTGCTAATTTTATGTCCAAACAATTTTACAAAGATCGCACATTAAACACAGAATTCGCTTAAGATTTAGCTCTTTACTGCTGTTGGCAGTGCAAGCAGCTTAAGCAGTTAGCTTGATTATTTACCGAGTCCCACATTATGGAAAGTTAAATCTTGAACGTCTTCTATGTTTATTTTCCGATCGAATTTAAATTTTGTTGGCACAATATTAGCAATAAAATATGTGACCAAATCAAAATGTAAGGTCACAACTTTAACAAGTAAAAGTGCTCTAGTCGGGAGTGCCCGACTAGGAGATACCCTGAACCCAGTCTTCACATTCATTCACACTAACCTATCAGTGTACATACATGCAAGAAAACACATGCTGCAAGCAGTGCAAGCAGTTAGGGCAGTTATCTTGCTTCTTCACTGAGCCTTATACTATGGAAAGTTAAAGCTTAAATAACTTCTGAGTTTACTGTCCGATCTTATTGAAAATTGTTGGGCATCAAATTGGCAACAAAATGGGTTGCAAGGTCATACCTTCAAAAATGGGGGGATTGGGTGGTGAGATCCAAAAAGTGAAAAATTTATTACATGTGTATGCTATTCGAGATTATAAATGCAAAATTTGGCGCCTCAAGCTCTTATAACTTGTAGATTATAGACGAAAAACGTTAGTCTGAAATCAAAATTGATCGATAACTTTTGAACGGGATGAGTTATCGATAAAATTAAATAAACTTGATCTGTCCCGGAAATACGAGAACTTATATTCCAAATATGAAGTCTCTAGCTCTTGTAGTCTCTGATATCCGCGTGTTCATACAGACAGACAGACGGACATGGCTAGTTCGACTCGGCTGTTGATACTGATCAATAATTTATATACTTTGTATGGTCGGAGATGCTTCCTTATGCCTGTTACATACTTTTGCACAAAACCATAATACCCTTTTTACCCATTTTTAATGGGTTCAGGGTATAAAAATGCGTTTTTTCGTAAAGTGAAATAATTGTTAAATGTGTATGCTATTCAAGAATATATATGTATACAACATATGGTACTTATAGCTCTTATAACATTTATATTATGGCCCAAAAACGCTGGTCTGAAATCGAAATTGATCGATAACTTTTGAACGGGATGAGTTATCGATAAAATTAAACAAACTTGTTTTGTCCTGAAGTTTGTAATGACAAAAGGTTCGGCTCAAACGCTGTGTATTATTTGGCAAGCCAAAGATATTCCATCCCCAATTGTTTGTTTTTAAATTAATTTCTACAATGGAATTTTTGCATTTAGGAGTAAACCGAATTAGTTCACTTAAAATCTCAAATAATGAACGTTGCATTTCGTGTTATAGCTATCCCAGGAATATGTCGGAGATGTTTGCGAAGTCCCGGCCTACAATATCGGTGTGTGTGGGTCCGCTGCAAGAGAACTACTCGAATGTGCTGCGCTTGGTGGAGTTTGTTGAGATGTATCGCTTGCAGGGCGCGACGAAATTCTACTTCTACTACGTGGAGGCCAGCGAAGAGGTGAGACGCGTCCTGGCACACTACCAGCACCAAGGGCTAGCCGATGTGTTCGAGTGGAATGTGCAGGCGCATCTGCAGGATCTGCACTATGCGGGCATTGTGGCCCAGTTCAACGATTGCGTCTATCGCGCCAATGTGGTAGACAATTATCGCTATGCGGCTGTCGTGGATCTGGATGAGGTCCTGATGCCGCTGAAGCACAACTCTTTAGCCGACTATCTCAGGCAGTGCGATGAGGGTCGCACGTCTGGCTTTGTTTTTCGCAATGTGTTTTTCTATCGGCGCGATAGCAACGATACTTTCAATGCACCGGCGCACATCATGAATCGCGTACTCTACACACAGTCGAAAGTGCGCAGGACACTGGAGGTGATGCCCGCGTACGTGCGGAGCAAGGTGATCGTCAATGCACGCAGCATTGTCGAGATGGGCAACCATCAGGTGTATCGCTCAGCGCCTGGTTACGTGGATCACATTGTGCACCAGTCGGTGGGGCTGCTCTTCCACTATCGCGACAAGTGCATCAACTGCAAAATGGTCCTCATTGTCGACTATACGGCGCGACGATTTGGCTCGCTCTTGTTCGATCGCGTCGACGGCACTTGCCTAGAGGTCTTCTTGGAGCATCGCGGCATCTGCTCGCTGGCGTAGCACCAGCCACAGTTCATCGAGTCTAACCTCTGGTCTTATCACCAGCGTTGACGCCCCTTAAATGTTGAGAGCTGAGCGTGGCTTTTGGTTTAGCGAGCTGACAGTCTGGTCCAAGCTGCCCTCGACATTAGATGCAACATGCTTAAATTCTGTTCGCTGCGTTGTGGGGATCCGCCTTCGCTGCCAGCCAAACGTGTGTCCAAAAGTGTATGACAAAAAATAGTTTGTAGTCCTTTTAAGATCGAAAGAAATGTGTGCTTTTGTATACTCAATAAATCGTGCTTTAAGTTATATATATATATGTATATATACAAATGTGATTCATTTTGCAGTCCTCGCTGCGCCTTCAGGATGTCGCCTTGAGCGACACGCAACTGTTGAATGTGCTCAAGGCGCAGCGTGCGCGAGGTCCTTTGATATTGGCTCTTAGCAGGTGAGGGACAGCACCAACAATGTAACAGCTCACAACAATAACAACAACAATACCAAACAACATCAAACAACAATCGAAGCCTTTTCTTAATTTAATGAGCTTGCAGCGCAACAACAACTGCAGGAGTGCAAACGGAAACGGAAAAGGATGCTTGCCAGCATTGCGGCACGCCATATTTGCGCCGCAAATGCCAATCTCTGCAAAGCAGTGTAGCAGGTGAGCGCCAGAAGCGAGCCAGCATATCTGTAAATACATAGGCTCAACAATTTGTTAACAGTTACTTTAACGGTATTTCGCATGCTATGATGAACTTGGTTAACAGTGTATTTAGGTTTTATACGCATGCTTTGCCTGCTTCCCCTTCCGTCCAATATAAAAATCTATTGCATACTATGAGACATACATTAACATAGTATATGCAAATTGTACATATAAGTGTTTATATTTGTGATATTCCAGCTTATTCTTACTTCCAAAATCGTTCAAATATGCACCATATGCGCCTCTTAAGTAGAAATTTTAAAAAATTCGTGGAGCTTAAATTTTATTAGCTGGAGGCGGTTTACCAAATGTCAAACATATTTGTTTGTGTACTTTGAAAAAAAAACAAAAAATATTTCACATCTTTTGTGGGTGGATAATATAAGTGAGAAAGAAATAAATGAATATGCAAAAATTAAATTTGTTATTAAGTTGAGCACTTTCTCATTATATGTATATTAAAACGTATTTAAATGCTACAGCAAATAAAGAACACACAATATCTTGTGTGTATAAATCTTTAGCAACTTAAAATGGATTTAATAGGAATCGAAATTAGCAGCTCTAGTCCGTAACAAGCAGCTTGTGCTTCCCATTACTGTCTACTGTCCTTTGCATTGGCAATCACTTGACAGGCTGTTCGACTGCAGCTTCTTTGGCAACTAATGCCTGTCCGTCCAGTGGTATTACGATTGAGCTCATTATTCACATTGTCATGGAAACTCAAGAACCATTCCTACCCCCTCCCCACCATCCTCGTCGTATTGTCAATAATGTCATAAAGTCATCGCTAGTCTCTCTCTTTCTATAATCCAGTGTGCTCATGGCGCACATTTCAGCGCATAAGCGAAAACAAACCATGAACAAAATATAACAAAAGCTGAAAAACAGAAAAACTATGCAATAACTGTCGACTGTCTATTTGCTGTCTCGCAGCCGTCTCGAGTCATAACTGACCCCGAGACCCCTTTCAAATATTGTATGTGTACATGCACAGGCACTCTGGGAAAGAGGGGTGGGGAAAGCACGCCCTTGCCGCTTGCTATTGGAGCTTGACGACGCCCAGAAAGGGGAAGTGGCACGGTGCGGTGCAAGCGGGACAGCGGCTAGAGCCGGCAAGAGGAAAATCATACACCCTCTCACTGAGCCGTCAGAGTGGTATCTTATGCCGAGTGAATGAATGAAATAAAACACTTAAAATCCACATATGACAATATTAGTTCCCCTCTTTCAGTTTTCCGATTTACTCGATGTAATTGAACTGCTCATGCAATGAAAATGAGATTATATGTTGTAACAATGCTGCAAATTCTAAAGCTTCACCTTGCTAGACTGCTAGCTTAGACTGACTGTTTGTAATTTATAGGAAATAATATTTTTAAATAGCAACATAATAGAACACAGGGTATAGTTAAAATATTCGATAAATTTAGCAGATCTTATAATTTCAATGGTTGGATATACCTGACTAATTTGTACATACATATACGTATGTATAAATATGAGGGTGGGTTGTGTGAGTTTATCAAAGTATTGACTTGCTTAATTTTAAGCAAGGCTTGAGTTTATTTTTAATTTTCAAATCCATTAAATTTTATCTTGCTCCGTTTCCGTTCAATTGCATTTCAAACAAATTGAAAATATTACTATCTATGGCAATAAACTTGATATATTTGATTAGCAGATTGCCAAGTCATAAAATGCCAAATCCAAAGTGTGTACCATTGATATTATGACAACTTTAACTTTCCGCTGATAGCTCAGACAAACTGAACATTATTAAGCAAACCTGCAAACCTGAAACTTCTCTTACAACCCATAGAACTGACAACGCCACCCGCAATGTGCCGTCATTGTCATCATTATGGGGCCCCAGGCCCGTGCCCTAAACCAGATGCGCACATTTACTAGTACTCGTAGTACTCGTATGAGCACTCGCCTGAGTGTAAGTGTGAGTGTGAGTGTGAGTGTGAGTAGTCGCAACTTGTTGTTTGTTTGGGCTCTTTTGTTTTGCTTGGACAGCAGCAGGCAGTTGATTCTGGGCAAGCGCATGATGTGGAGAGACACAACATGCTCGCCTCCCGACTCTCGTCCGCTTCCTCCCCTCCTCCTGCTCCACACCCTGATTTTATTTTCGTGTGTGCATCTGTGTGTGAATTTATGCATACAAATTGGAAAATATCGGATCTGTGGTTCGTGCCCGCCAAGCGCAGAGCGTCGAGGCAAACAAAACAAAAACAAATCGTCAACAAGTCACGCCAAAGCCATACCCAGCGTCAAAGCCGGCTACAGAGCAGCTCCCAGAGACCGAGGCAGACAGCAGGCACCACACAGCAAACGCAGAGACTGCGACTGGGACTTGGACTGGGACTGGGACCAATAGCACCCACCACTCGCCGCTGTCGTCGCAGTCAGCGCTGGCAGCAACAAGTCAGCGTCAAACTAATCACAAAGCTAGGCACAGTGAAGCAGTGAACGCCAAAGAGCCATTTGTGAATTTTTAAAAACAATATTAATGCCCTTATTAGCTGCAGCCGCTTGAGCCTGTTAGAAAATTTTCGCAATTTTCAGCTATATATATATATATATTGTGTTTGTTTTGAAATTGTAGCAGTTGGCAATTTTAAAGAAATTCGAGATCTCTCGTGTCCATTTTGATGGGTATGTTTTTTTTCTCAATATAACAATTTTGAAAAATTTATTTAGCTATGCTAATGGCCTTTAATAAATCCACAATTTGTAATTGTTAAAGTAAATGAATACTTTCTGAAATAAAAAGTTCTAGTTAATTTGTCTGGCTGCTGTAACCAAATCAGTCTTTAGTTTTGGGACCTTAATGCTTAAACATATTTATTTGAATTGCTTTGCTATTAAAAAGAACCAACTATTTTCTTTTTATTAAATACTTTTTAATTATCATTTGAATTATAGATAAGATTATTCACTTTATATACAAATACAAATTTATACCACTCTGTGCTGATTACAACATACATTGTCGAATATTCACAGAGAAAAAACTATTCTTCTGGTGACGACTGTTAGGAGTCGACGTTAAATAAATAAATATCACACCTTATATTACTGTCGCTATACAGTTTATCACACAGTTTATGCTCACATACCACTGTGCTTCAGAGACACTACTCTGTCGCTGCCAGCGTACGCGTCGCTGTCGCCAAATACGCCGTTGTTTTGTGCTATACGATACCGTAGGCCCCTGCTATTTAGTTACTACAGAAGTTTTGCCAAGTCAAGTTGTCGGCGTGAGTGCGAGTGCGAGTGTGAGTGCGAGTGTGAGTGCGAGTGCGAATACGAATACGAGTGTGAGTGTGAGTGTTCTTTTGCACCCACCAACAACTGCAACAAAGTACGCAAACATTGTGATGCTGATCGCGGTAGCAACAACAACGAAAACAATAATTATTTAATAACAGTTAGATTTTGTTTGGTCTTATCGAGAGCCTCCCGCGACTCGCTCCCCGCCTAACAGCTACTGGCTAGCCATTTGCAAGTGCTGGCGTGTGGATACATATATGTGTGAGTGTGTTGCAGAAACAGCAGCAGCTGAAGGCGTTAACAGCAGCAGTACATTTTTACAGGCGCTCTCTCGCACTCTGTCTCTCTGGCCGCGAGCACAACGTGAGTTATTAATTTTTATGCCCCTTCCCATTAATTAACCTTATCAAATTAAACCGCAAATTGCGAACGCGAAGTTCAGAGTTGAGTTCTTTTCTCGTGGGTGTCTTCTTCTTTCTTGTTTATTCTATGTTACTATGTCAATCTGTGCTTAACCTAGACAAATTCCAACTGTGCGGACTGTAGTCTGTAGTAGCACATGCAACTTTTATACATGCGAGTCCAAGATACGACATTCGATTCATTAAATATTCAAATCCAAGTGCGATAAGCACTTATTGAGGAATATACGTAAGTATATTATTTCTAAGGTTTCGATCTAAGCTATGAAAGATAGAGCGAAACGCGGGTTAGTGCGAGCATATCATATGATATAATAATATGCATACATAATATCAAATACCGATCATAACCTACCAAAAATGGCTCAAGCTATGCGCTCCAAATTGTGGCTCGCTCTCTGTATTTGTCTATAGATCTAGATAAATATGTGTGCTCTGCGTATGTGTGTGATTTAAATACGTTTTAAATTATACTGTACCGGGTTGTTCGAGGCAGCATTCGGTCATAGTTCAATTAATTGTTTAATGACCGGATGTTTTGGGCAGAGCATGCAAATGATTCTGAGGCCAGCGAATGGGCATCGCTTTGGGCTTTTTATTTTACTTTTTTACTTGTTTTCTTTGAAAATATTTAAAATATTTTCATTTCACCTGTCACAATCGAAAGTTCTCAATAAATCGGCAAATGCGCGCATATTAATTATACGCACTGTACGCTAAACGAACCCTCATTGTAAATGTCTTTGTTGCTCAGTATTATTTATTATTCTGCCTTTGTTTACGGCGCTTACAATGCCAACATAACACAACGACACGGCGCTAATTTTGATAAGACAGCCAGCCGGCAAAAGTTTTAGTTTTTTCGGTCTATGTACGTTCATATGTATATATATTATATATATAGTATATATATTGGCATAAAATAGATAAGCAGTGTCAAAATTTTTTTCTCGATGGACGCTTAGTGAGTGGATCCTATTTGAATATTAAATAAGATGCATTATATTTGTATACTCTTTTCGAAGAAGTTAATATATTAACTTTGTGCTCAAGTGTAATGCATAGAAGGAAGCATCGGAGATCCCAAAAAAATTACCTCCAGTAAGCTTAGAATGACAAAACAAATTGGTCTAGCCATGTCCGTCTGTCCTTCTGTCTGTATGTATGCAAACTAGTCCCTCAGTTTTTGAGCTATCGCGATGAAACTTTGCACAGAGACTAACTATTCAAGTAGACGCCACATTTGTCGGAGGCTACTGGATCGGACTAATACATCTTATAGCTGCCATAAAACTCAAAGTCGCCTTTGGTCATAAATCGCAAGTTTTTAAAGCTATCGCGATAAAACTTTGCACATAAATCTATTATTCAAAGGGACAGCACATTGATCGGAGCCGGCCGGATAGGACCCCTATATCTTATAGCTGCCAAGCAACTGAAAATAAGTTTTGGCCATATTTCCGATGTTTTCAGAGTCATCGCCTTAAATTTCCTCGTACACTTGAACAACCTTATAACTCATCAATATTTTAAATTGCAAACAGATTTAGTCATAAATAGCGAATATATGATCATTAAATATTTTCAAGGATCAGGTGCATATGACAAATAAAGCCAAGTGGAAGTTAGTTTAGAACATACTGCTCTTCAAGCCTTAAGTTCTTTAATTTAAACGGTTTGGTGGTGTAAGTGATTTCAATTTCTTAAAACAAACATTTTTTACAACATATGAAATTTTTTTGGTGCAGTTGGCAGAGTGAAATTGTCTAAGGGTTCAAAAAGAGTATAAAATCTTCGGCACGCCGAAGATAGTTTTTCCCCACTTGTTTTGGTGGTTTTGCAAACGGTTAAAATAATGTTGTTCATCTAAATGTGTAAGGTTTGAAGGTGTAGAACATAGTATTAATATAGAGAAAGAAAAATCATGGACACAAAATATATTACTTGTTATGTTAGGTCAAGATAGACAAATACACTAAATGATGTTGTTAATGAATTTATACTATATTATTAATGCTTCATATGCATTTAATAGTGTCACATAAAATAAGAATATCTGCGTAGGCATACCAAAATTATCATAAAGCAATGAAAGCCATCGAGTCTTGGTCATTAAGTGTGGGCGATACAAGGGCCTATTATATATTATGGATATCAATTTTGAGAAGCCACCAAATCAAGCGGCACATTGAATTACTTGTAGAACTTGAAACTCAATCATTCATTCATGCTTCACGCCCAATTAATGGTGCTAAGGGCCTTAATTAAAACGACACTTGGCCAATATATGTAGCTAAGAGCCCCGCCCAGGTAACTAGAAACCACAACAATGTCGATGCGAGAATTGTGTTTTAAAAACGAAACGACGACAGTTAAAGTGCCACTGGCCAAAAGCTCTCCAATGTTTCTTTCTTTGAAATGCCATTGACCGCAGATTTATTTTATTAGCTGGCGGATAAAACCCGAGCCACAGAAATTTATTGAGTCACTTTTGGAGACCATGTGCATACCATATTTATATATACCATATATACCTGGGAAAAGTCACAGCTGCATCGTTTTGTTTTTGGGACAAGTGTGGTCTTCGATTATCGATTAGAGGTGCATGTGTTCTATATTGACGTTTTCTTCTACATACGACTATGCCGTCGAAAAAAGGAACTTCTTTGGGTAAAATGTGCGATTTTTAAAAGCTTAATAAAGCATGGAAAATTTTATAGTTTTGAAGAAGTTGTGGTGTCTGCAGACGTTAATCGGCAGTTCCAGGGCATTGCAAAACTAAAATGGATTTCATTTTAATGAAAAGCAAGTGTGCAAGGATTACTGTTATCTTGACGAAGATTTTATACTCTTTTATACTAGCTTATATTCTACGCCTATGACTATGCTATAGAACTGTTGGCGACAGATACTTTAATTCGCAGCTATCCCTACACACCTGTTTCTTTTAAAACAGATTATGACGAATATCTTCGCTGTTTATGAAGCAATCAAAATCCATAACAACAAGTAAGAGTGCACTCGTCAGGAGTTCCCGACTAGGTGATACCCTGAGCCCAGTCCTAGCATACATTAACACTTACTTATCAGTGTACATACATACAAAAACACATACTGCAAGCTGCGCCAGCAGTTTAAGCAGTTAACTTGATTATTCACTGAGCTCCTATGGAAAGTTACAACTTTGACTATATATAAATATATATAAATAGATATATCTATATATATTCTTGATCAGTATCATCAGCCAAGTCGATCTATCCATGTCAGTATGTCTGTATGAAAACGGTGATATCAGAGACTACAAGAGCTAGAGACTTTATATTTGGAATATAAGTTCTCGTAGTTGCGGTACAGATCAAGTTTATATAATTTTATCGATAACTCATCACGTTCAAAAGTTATCGATAAGTTTCGATTTAAGCTAAGCGTTTTTGGGCCATAACTTAAAAGTTATAAGAGCTAGAGTCCAAATTTAGTGTGTATATACATATGTATGTATATACATAACATATACATGTAAAAATATTTCACTTTTGGATACCAACGCCTATTCTTCCCAAAAGTTAAAAAACGCATTTTTGAAGGTTGTGGTGTGGTCTCACTATTTATGCCCATTAGGATCGGACAATAAACACAGAAGTTGTTTAACATTTGACTTTCCATAGTGTGGGGATCAGTGAAGAAGCAAGCTGACGGCGGTATTCAAAAAGTCAAGTAATTTGTACATGTGTATGCTATGTGAAATTAATTATATTGTATATTTCAAGTTATGGCAAAAGTTCACTGAAATCAAAGTTTATCGATAACTTTTAAACGGTATAAGCTATCGATCAAATGAATCAAACTTGATCTGACCAGGGACTCTTATGACTCTTACACAACTTCATTTTGTCCTTTTTATACCCTGAACCCATTAAAAATGGGTAAAAAGGGTATTATGGTTTTGTGCAAAAGTATGTAACAGGCATAAGGAAGCATCTCCGACCATATAAAGTATATATATTCTTGATCAGTATCAACAGCCAAGTCGATTTAGCCATGTCCGTCTGTCTGTCTGTCCGTCCGTCCGTCCGTCCGTCCGTCCGTCCGTCCGTCCGTCCGTCCGTCCGTCCGTCCGTCCGTCTGTCTGTATGAACACGCGGATATCAGAGACTACAAGAGCTAGAGACTTCATATTTGGAATATAAGTTCTCGTAGTGCCGGGACAGATCAAGTTTATTTCATTTTATCGATAACTCGACCCATTCAAAAGTTATCGATAAATTTAGATTTCAGACTTGCGTTTTTGGGCTATAACTTACAAGTTATACGAGCTAGAGGCCCCTAATTTGGCATGTATAATCTCGAATAGCATACACATGTAACAAATTTTTCACTTTTTGGATACCACCCCCCAATCCCCCCAAAAATTCAAAAAACTCATTTTTGAAGGTATGACCTTGCAATTTGGTTTGGTCACACATTTTATAGCCAATGTTATGTCCTACAAATTTTAAAAAGATCGGACAATAAACACAGAAGTTACTTAAGATTTTACTTTCCATTGTGTGGGGCTCAGTGAAAAAGCAAGATAACTGCTTAAACCGCATGCACTGCTTGCAGTATATGTATGTTTGTATGTATGCACACTATTAGGCAAGTATGAATGGATGTCAGAACTGGGTTCAGGGTATCTCCTAGTCGGGCAGTCCCGACTAGAGCACTCTCCTTGTTTCCAATTTGGAATGGATTCAAGGTATAAAAAATAATAATAAATTTAATTTTTTTTATAAGTAATATGACAACAGCTAGAAATTTGGTATCACTTTCGCAAAACCATGGGTGTTCATAGCGCTTTCTAGAGCCTTAAAATTTGTATGAATACAGAGTATATTATGGTCGCGCACTTTAAACCAATGCACTCTTACTTGTTTTCGTTTATTATGCTTATCTACTTTTTGCTGTTCTTGTTTTGGGTAGCGTCACTCAGCTGCGAGTTTTACTTAAGATTTTTGGCATTTGGGTTTCCAGTTTTTATACCCTAAACCCATTAAAAATATATATATAATGGGTATAATGGTTTTGTGCAAATGTATGTAACAGGCATAAGGAAGCATGTCTGACCATATAAGATGTATATATTCTTGATCAGTATCAACAGCCGAATCGATTTAGCCATCTTCGTATGTCTGTCCTTCCGTCCGTCTGTCCTTCTGTATGAACACGCAAATATCTGAGACTTCACGAGCTAGAGATTTAATATTTGGAATTTAAGTTCTTGCAGTCCCGAGACATATCGATAGTTCGTCCCGTTAAAAAAGTATCGATCAATTTCGATTTCAGATTAGTGTTTTTTGGCAATAACTGAAAAGTTATAAGAGCTAAAGGCACCAAAGTTGGTATAAGCCAATGCTAAGTCCTACACATTTCACAAAGATCGAACACTAAACACAGAAGCTATTTAGCTCCTATTTGCAAAGGAGTTAGCCTGCTCGCACTGCTTGCAGCTTGTGTGTGTTTGTATGGATGTGCATTGATAGGTAAGTATGAATGGATGTAAGGACTGGGCTCAGGGTATCTCCTAGTCGGGCACTTCCGACTAGAGCACTCTTACGTGTTGTTTTAACATTTGTTATTTAGTTTGAATGCCAAAAATCGCAAAAAGTTGCAAATATAATGTGCTTATAAGTATTTTTAACCTTAGCATATGATTCAGGGTAAATGTGTTGTATCAATTTTTTGGTACAAATTGACAGCGAAACAAATCCCAAATGCAATAAGCATAAAGTTATTATTTACAAACAGACTTTTATTTGAATTTGAAATGTTGGGCGTTGTCAAAACGCCCTATTTTTCTTCTTGCCAATGTTTTTAATTTTTTTTTTGTTTGTGTGTGTTTTTTGTTTGCAATTACTTTTAGAACTTTTGCCATGTGCTCAGGAATAATTTTTTTTTCAACGCAAATGCCTGATTAAATATTGATAAAAGTACAGATTGCGTCTACGAAAAGTCAGCAAATTGGACGGGCAAGAAACACACACACATAGAAAATTATATTTTCGTATAATCGTATGCTTTACTCGTGTTTATTTTTTTCGCATGTCTGATAAGTTAACACTTTGATTTTGTATTTTGTGCTTTTTATACTGCGATACCGAAGGTATTCATAGTGTATTGAGATTGTGCAAAAAACTATTGATCTAATCTTGGACTATCGAATTAGTTCCATTTATGTGCCACGCCCACTAGGAGGCAGGCAAATCGATACAACTGAAATCACAAATCGATAACACGTGTATGTTCAGCAATTTTTAAGCTATAGTCACAAAATTTGGAGTTTTTACTGACCTGCCCGAAAGATTGCGACCTGGATTTCCCGGCCACGCCCAGTCAGTGAAAATGTGGACCTGGGTAATATGTGATTTTGAATGCAAATTGTTTAATTTTTAGCCCAGAGTATAAGAACCAGTGTATCACCCAGTCGGTTACGTCATACTGAAACGTTCTTATTTGCCGTTTTTATATAAGCGAATGATTTCATAGCTGTACAAAAAAAAAAGAAATAAATAAATGAAAGCCATTTAAAATCAAAGAAGCCCGATAAGTTGCCCCTCGTAACTGGCGTTTTTTGCGAAATTTCAATACTTGATTAACGAACGTTCCAATACAATTGGAAGCTCTGAGCGGTTTCAGCGATCAGCTCTTAGATTCGCGAATACTGTTCCAGCTGATGACTGAATGAAATTGAAAGCTCCTTCCAGCTGTCAATTGGTTGGCAAAATGCCAAAATCTCCCATTTGCTTGTACCAGGTGCTCAGCGAACAGCTGGACGTCATTCATGAAAGTAACAACTAGAATATAATTGTTGGTGTCTCTATTTGGGAACACAGCTAAACTTGTATACTCTATAAAAATTAAACAAATCGTTTGGTGCTTGATGAGAAGCAATATATATGAAGTACTTAAAAAGGAAAATGTGTTTCAGTTCAATCAATTACGATCTAATGAATTCTTAGCCTCTCTGTGGGTAAAAGAGTTATTCAGATAAGTTCATATAAGTTAACTTAGGGAAATGAAATTTTCAATAAAATTTTAATGAGGATTATAACAAAGTAAGTAATTTAGCTAATCATTATTGCCACAATATTTAATACTTGTATATTTTTATTAAAATTCAAAGAAATTAAACCATAATAACAGATAATATTTTGAGCTTAAGTTTATACAAATTATATATTAATTTCTATATGACAAAAGGCATATTAAACTTGGTATCTTTTTTAAAAGGGTATTACTTCGAAGACAAGCTTGCTATTGGTGAATGCGATTGATTTGAGCTACCAGGAAATCAAACGTATAGAGAGAGAGAGAGAGACAGAGAGAGAGAGAGAGCAACAAAGCAACAAAGCAACTGTGTGAGAGATTGGGAAAGAGAGGCAGCGAATACTACAATAATTAGCTTTTGTTGAGCACAGAACCGCTACAGCAATAGCAACAACAGCAACAGCAACAGCAACAACAACAATGACGACAACAACAATAAGCAATTAACAACTTTGGCAAACTTATCGCTGTAGTTTTAGTCTTGTTGTTGTTGTTGTTGTCATTGTTATTGTTGTGGCCGGCCCGCTGTCTGTAGAGGAAACGTTGCTGCTGCTGTCGCTGCCTGGTTGCCAGGTGACAAACTGTTGTTCCTGTTGTTGTTGTTGCTGTTGTTGTTGTTGTTGTTGCTCGTTGTCGCTGCTGCGTTGTGTGAAACTTGCGAAGCTTCAGTTGCCATTAGAACTTCGACTTTGACGTTGTGCGATCGCGAGCGCGTTCCGAAAAAACGAGAAAGAAAACGAAAATACTAGCAATTATACTGCGCTACACAATACCGTTGTTAGTATACAAAATTGATGCTATTTATAGCATAGACAAAGTATTTATTTGTGTGTGTGTTTGGTTTGCTTTTGCTTGTAACTGTAAAGAAAAACTTAGGGCCACAATCACTCTGTCTGACGCAATGGGCCAAAGTTTCAGCCTTAATGCGTTTGTTTATTTGCAAAGAGTGTGCGCCAAGGGGGAGGGGTAATGGGTAAGGGGTAATGGGTTCATGGTCTAAGGTAGCATTTAGCAGAGAAACTATTTTGCCTTGCGAAATTGCAATTAAGCGTCAAGTTTTACACTTGGCCGCCAAGGTGCTGAGATCATTGCTCGCTTTTTAGCCACTTCACGAATTTGAACATAAAGATAAGACAAGCAGCGGACAATGATATACATACAATATATGTACATATATATTCATATATTTGTGTTCGACAAATCTGGCTGGTCGGTCACACTGTGCGCCCAAAAAGCACACACAAACAGTCGTTGACCGGCATCGGCATCGGCATCGGCCGCTCCGGAGCCCAAATGGGCGCCCTCCCAAATCGTGTTTGTATTCGGATTCAGAGATTTGAATGCAGATTCAAGAAGTCAGTTGGCGCACGCACGCGATGCACTGAAGAACGCGGCAAAGCTAAAAGCAGAGACAGTCGAGGATAACGCACTGTGACTGCTGACAATTGTCTTTCATATAAACCGACGATTTCGCAATTAATTGAATACTAAATGCGCCGCTTTGGTTGCATTTGGTATTCTTAATTCGCGCTTCTGTCATTTGCCGCCTTGCACCACAGCGTTGACCTCACAGCGCTGCTGACGCCGACGCCGACGCAGCCGTGACGTCAGCGTCGAAGTCGAAGTCGAAGTCGACGGCGCTGTTGGTGGGTGCCTAAAAAGAGCGCGCAAGCCATAAATGAAAATACTAAATATTTTGTTTGTACTACAGTGCATGTTTAAGTGTGAGTGTGATAGAGTGATAGAGAGAGACAGAGAGAGAGAGACAAAAAAGAGAAAGGGGTAGCAGCATGTTGCTCAAATAAATTACGCAGACGTAAACATACATAAATACTTACAATAGCAACAACAAACGCGACACCAAAAGTGTAGGCAAATGAAGTGGCAGCAACTACAACAAACAACAAATGCTTAAAATCATCGTTAAAAAGCTATGCTAATTAGCAACAAAAACAAGAAGCTAAAAACAGCAGAGCAAAGCGTAAGCAAAATCGTAGGCAGCACTGATTTTGAAAAGCCTCTGCAAAATAATATTTTTTTAATTTGAAGCTTCTAATTTAAAACGATTTTTCTTAAATAAGCATAACGATAATTAAATGATGATAAATATAAGTTGCCACTTTAACATCGCCCTCTAATTTATCCAATGCTATTTTATTAAAAGCTTAAGAGTAATTTTTTTTAGGGGAATATTTTCATATTCTTTTCAAAGAAAACATTATATTCGTCGGAAGCGTCGGATACCCCTAAAAGTTACCTTCAGTATGTTTTAGATGACAAAACAAATTGATCTGGCCATGTTCATCTGTCTGTCTGTCTGTCTGTCTGTATGTACGGATACTAGTCCCTCAGTTTTTGAACTACCGCCATTAAACATTGCACAGAGACTTATTAGTCAAATGGGCAGCATATATAATATAATATTTTTTTCTGGAATATAATATATATTTTCATTGTTGTCTAACAACAAAATATTATTTTCTTAAAACTTTCTTCAAAATTTTAAATTTGCATATGTAGATAGCTATTTTAAATTATTATTCTCTGAATAATAAAATTCAGCCCCAGTCATTATATTTTTATGCAAGCGTAGGTTTTATTTTTGATTCATAGAATATATTATTTTTAATTTCATCGAATTTCTTGAGAAGTCACAGCGAATTATTTTCCTTTTGCATAATGTGCAGTGTTTGTTAACATATCGAACGATATTTGCCTACTCCCCCCAAACCAAATCAATTTCAGCACAGAAAGTTCAATATAATTCTGGGAAGCAAACCGAACCGCGTCTTTATCAGCAGTCCGCATACAAAACCGATAGATAACTCAACAACTGAAAACGAAATGCATATCTATTGCAATTATATGTAGTTGTTGTTATCGGTATTGCGTAATAATAGTAAAGAAATACAGTCAGTTCCGAAACATAGTGTACGTGTTTTTATACTCTTTTCGAAGAAAATAGTATATTAAGTTTGTCCTGAAGTTTGTAACGCATAGAAGGAAGCGTCGGAGACCCCTAAAAGTTACTGCCAGTATGCTTAGAATGACAATACAAATTGATCTAGCCATGTCCGTCTGTCTGTCTGTCTGTCTGTCTGTATGTATGCAAACTAGTCCCTCAGTTTTTGAGCTATCGCGATAAAACTTTGCACAGACACTTATTATTCCAGGGGACAGTACATTGGTCGGAGCCGGCCGGATCGGACCACTATATCTTATAGCTGCCATACAACTCGAAGTCGGTTTTGGCCATATATCCCATGTTTTTTAATCTATCGCGATGAAACTTTGCACAGATACTTACTATTCAAAGAGACATCACATTGGTTGGAGCCGGCCGGATCGGATCACTATATCTTATAGCTGCTATACAACTGGCAATGAATTAAATATTCTTGGAACAAAAAAAAAATATGTTACGCGACAAAACGATTTTGTACAGCTTATGAAATTTCAGTGGTGCAGTTGGCAGAGTGAAAATTGCCTATAGGTTCGAAAAGAGTATAAAATCTTCGGCACGCCGAAGATAATCCTTCCCCACTTGTTTATACACAGTTAATAATCTTACTTAATAGAACTAAATACGATACTGCTCTGAGCAATTCAAAAACCACAAAAACAAAAAGGTGCCACCTAAGCATTAGAAGCGAAACCAAACCAAATAAACTGAATATGTGCCGAGACCGAGAGAGACGAAGAAGTATAGTGAGGGGAGAGTGTGAAGTGTTTCGTAATATGCTTTTAATTAGGCTCCAAATGTTAAGTGTGGTTGCTGTATGAAGATATTTTGAAAAAGTATGTAATAAGCATAAGGAAGCATCTCCGACCATATAAGGTATATATATTCTTGATCAGTATCCACAGCCGAGTCGATCTAGCCATGTCCGTCTGTCTGTCTGTATGAACACGCTAATATCAGAGACTATAAAAGCTAGACCCCTGATATTTGACATATAAGTTTTCAAAATACCTGGTCAGAGATTATTTTATATTATCGATAAATTTCGAACTCAGACCATAACTTTCAAATTACAAGACCTAGAGATATGGTATGTATAACACCGACCCCACAAGTGCACAAAACACATTTTTGAAGGTATGACCTTATTGCAAGTTGTATGCCAAAAAAATTTCAATAAGGTTGGACAATAAGCATATAAGTTTACGATTTAACTTCCATAGTGTAGGGCTCCGTAAAGAAGCGAGCTAACGACTTAAACTGCTTGCAGAATGCGTGTGTACACTGATAGGTTAGTATGAATATATGTACGGATTGGGTTCAGGGTATCTCTTAGTCGGGCACTCCCGACTAGAGCACTCTTACTTGCTCATATTCTAATTGTGGTTTTTACTGTGAAATGCCTTTTGCACACAGAGTCTTGTCGCACTGTGCCCAACTGTTGCATAATCTCAACGCCCCTCCATGTTTCCCTGCCCATTGCAGTTCATTTGCATCACGTGCACATTTCACACTTGTCCCTCCGTCCGTCCGGCCGGCCGTCGTCAGTCACCTGACAGGGACTCACAGCTCTTTTGACTCCCCAAAGATGTGTGTATGACGAATATACATAGGAAGAAGGAGACGTAGTTAAAGCCAAAGAAAGCAAAGATATTTCAATCCATTGAGTACTTTTAAAAATAAATCAGCGACTACTAACCGCATGGCCCAGTAGAAGATACATATGCATATGTATACATATGCGTATGTATGTATGTATATGGGCCAGCACTGTTTGTCAGTCGGAACAAGTGAGCACGTTGCAGTCGGACGTAACCGACTGCCTCATACTCTGATTCAATAATGTTAGTGGATGGATGGAGCTTAATCCACCTTCCCAGTTTGGTGACTCTAGCTCTAAAAATGTGGTAGGTTTGCGCGATTCGTGAGGGCGGTGTGTCTGGGGGGAGTTCTAGTGTGTGTGGCTGGGAAATCCAGGTATCGCAATCTTTGTGGGAGGGCACCGGCCAAACAGGTTCCAAATTTAGTGATTTGAGATTTGAGGTGTATCGACATGTTATCGATTACACAGCCTCCCAGTAGGCTTGTCACAAAACTGGCACAAGCTGTATTTAAAACAGATAACACCAAGTATAATAGTCCAAGTTTCAAGCTTGCGTTCGTTCATACAGAGAGACAGACACACTGACGGGAATCCCACAAACTCAATAAACTCTGAATAACTTCGGTATCAGAGTATAAAAAGTGCTTCAACTCGTAAAAATTATTCAAGTGTACACACCACCACAGAGTAGAGAAGGGAGACCAAAGACCACCAAATTGAAGCACAGCTAAAAGCGAAACCAAATCGAAAGAAACTACGCAGGAAAAATATCTTGAAAATACCATAAGTGTACACAGATACACATATAAAGATACACACATGCACACATAGACACTTGACTGCAGCTGGGCAGAAAGCGCTCTAGGAATATTTCCGTGTGTGATTTAAATGTGATGTAAGCGATTTGTTTGGGTATATTGGCTATTGGATAGACAGGGTTGGGGTGTGGTGTAAGCTAGTAGCTGAGTTTATTTATGAAATAAACATTCTTTGTGTTCTAACTAAACAAAATTCGAAATGAACAGAAGCAAGATAAAAAGATAATAAATGAAAGGGCCTTAAGTAGCCGAATACCCGAATGAATATTTTTAAATATTTGAATAAATATTATATACTTATATTATTTCCTATTATTTTTAGATATTTATTCGGGTATTTGGCACATTTATGCAAAATCAAAATTAATTGATTCGATTTAAAAAAAAAATTAAATATCAATAAAATACAGATAAGTATTAGGTATTAGTAGCCCAATGTCCTTTATTCCTTATGTATTAATACATTTAATGACTGCATAGAACAAAAATTTGTACATTTATATTTTATTATTTTATTTTTCTTATTAACAAGAAATTTACTTAAAACAATAAATGCTTTTCTTTTTTACAAAAAGTTCAAACATCTCAAAGTTAGTACCTTCATATTTCTGTCATTTGCTAAATAAGTAAAACCATTAAAAGTGGAAGCAATATAGTGTATCTATTTTGCTTGGGACATTTAAGCGCAGCCAAATATATAATTAAATATGACATTATTTGCAGCTGAAAAATAACAGCGTAAAAGCATTTTCTAAACAGCTCAGTTCAGATTTTGTTTATAGCATTTATATATGTATTTTATTTGATTCTTATTTATATTTATGCAACATTTTTGTTTGACTTTCGCTTGTGCTTCAAACACTGAGGACTTGATTTTTGGTTTTGCGGTGTTTATTGAGGCTTAAGCAATTCCAGAGTTTGCTTTGCACTTTATACACAACTAGCACTTCCCATCCCCCTGCCACAACGATCTCGAGCAAGAACTTCCACTACTTAAGGAAAATATTGCTCTATGTACGATGCTACAGACAGCGCCTTATGTATTTTTAAAATGATCATCAGACGAGCCTCATTATGAATCCCCCTTATTGTTGTTGTTGCTTTTTGTGTAGTGGGTATTTTTCTTCGTCTTTGTTTTTTTGTTTTCCGACAAAATGCCTCTGTGCCACTGATTTGTGTGGCCCGTTTGGCAGCTGGGAGCGGTCCATTGCCCATTCCTTGGCCGCCAGTCGCCGTCAACAGAAGAAACGGGAGCGCGAGCGCAAAACGCAAAGCAAGCCGGAAAAAAACATCTTGATAGAATAAAATTTGTTCTCAAAATGTGGCGCGATGAGAGCGAAAGTTGAAAACTAAAACGTTAAATCGAACATTTCTATTTTTTTGCGGCCAACAATTACGTGTTATATATATTTATATATATGATATATGTATCTGTATATCAAAATTTGTGCAGCGTCGGACGCGTGTCAAACTTTGGCTGGGCGCTTTGGGGCAGTCGCAGTTGACGTCGACGTCGACGTCGACGTTGACTCTGCTTGAAATGCCGGCTCGTCGTTTTGGTTGATCGGCTGACGGTGCCGTATGGTTCAGTTTTTCAGTTTTAGTTGTGTTTCTGCCAGCGACGAGTGACACAGAGAGAACGAAATCCCTAACGACGACGACAAAAAACGCGCAATAATAAAAACAAAAGCGAAAAAAGCACACGAATAAAAGCAATTTTTAGATTTAGTTGATTGAAAGCGGCGAATAACCACACACACTGCAGCTAGCAAGCAAAAAACAACCATATAACACATAACATACACTCAAACACACACACACACACACACACAACAGGTCTACAACAGTTTTACAGGCTTAAACGCGACGTAGACGATGCCAAATAATCGTAATCGTAATCGAAATCGTAATCGTAATAAGCGCAATAAGAATCAAAACGCAAATCAAAATAAACAGCAAGCAGCGGCAGCAGAGCAGCAACAAGAGCAGGAGGCAATTGTGTCAGAGGCAGCAACAACTTCATCATCACTAACTACAGCTAATGATAATCAGAATGATAATAATGCAAATTCTGGCAGCATTTCAAATGGGTCAGCAACAGCTAGCGACAGCGTCACAGTTGGTGTTGAGTCAACAACGAACATAGCCAGCAGCAACAACAGCAACAACAGCAGCAACAACATCAATATCAGCCTGAAAGAGCCAGATGATCAACCGGTGGTGCAACTAGACGATCTGTCTCAACATCAGTTTAAAAAGCTAATTGAAGAGGAGAATCCACTAAAAGATCTGCCAACAGATCAGATAGAGGAAAAGCTAGTTGATCAGTCTGTAGATGAGGAAGAGGATCAGTTTGAAGATAAGTCAGAAGATCAGTCAAAAGAGGAGTTAGAAGATCTCTCTAATGTTCACACAAATGAGAACTCTCGCTCAGAAAAGGTCTCCAAGGAGCAGCTGTTCGATCAGTCTGTATATGAACTTAACGATCTAATAGATCACCTGATTGATCAAGCAGCTGAAAAGTCAAATCAACAATCAGATCATTCTGAAGATCAGACTCAAGATCAGCTGCTCGCTCAGTCAAAACTGTTTTTAAGACAACTGTCTGAAGATCAAACAGAAGAGAAGCTTTCAGATCAGCTGGTAAATCAAGCAGCAGATCAGTCAGAGCAGCATCTAGCAGATCCTTCTGAACATCAGTCAAAAGAGCAGTTGCTGGCACAAGCAAAAGTTTATTTAAAAGAGCTGTCAGCAGATCAAAAGGAAGATAAACTTGCCGATCAAGCAAAAGAACAGCCAGAAGATCAGATCAAGCAGCAGCAACTTGCACAGCCTTCTGAAAATCAGTCAAAAGAGCAGATATTTGCACAGGCAAAGGCCTATCTAGAAGATCAGTTAAAGCAAGAGCTGTGCAGTCGTTCTGAATCGCAACCAGTAGTACACTTAGTGCCTGTGGCAGTTTGGGAAGAAGAGAGCAGCTTAGTTGAAGCAATCAAAGCAATGGGCGTTAAAGGTAGCAAGATACAGCAGCAACATCTGCAGGCGCAACAGCAGCAGGAGGAGCTGCCACAGCAGCCTGCAAAGCCGCCAGGTAGTCCACGACAAGCCAAGGTCATAGTGCATCGCGTAGTGCGTGAGGGCGAGCAAGAAACAGACGGACGGCAGCAACATCAACAGCAACAGCAACATGAAACACAGGAGCCGCCAAAGCAAGCACAGCGGCTGTTGCCCCAGCAGACTCTTGCACGGCAGCAAGATAGCGTTGCACCTCAAAAGCAGCAATCCTTAGCACAACGGCCACATGCTGGACAGCAGCCTCTTCAACGGAGCACCAAAGTCATCATTCATCAGATACGCGTCGAAACGGACGCAGAGGAACGCGCTCGCCAAGGTAAGCCCACAATTGAAGAGATCAGCAGCATAACAGCCACATCAGCAGCAACAGCAGCCGCACACAGCCCCAACAACACCAACAACACCAACAACAGCAGCAACAGTGGCACATTATCACCACCACCACGCTATCTGGTAGAATCGCCCTCACCCAAGCACAATCAGAGTCTCGCTCAGTTTACAAAATTCGCGCGCGATGTGCAAATCCAGGAGCTAGAGCTGAACAGCGATTGCAGCTCTGGTGAGTTCAACTACTCGGGACCGCTGCAGTCGCCACTGGTGCTTGAGGTGGATTCAGAAACTGAGGCAAGCACGCCCACATTAACGGCGGCCACGCCCATAGCTGTGATCACGTCCTCGCCGGATTTGCCGTCCAGCAGTCGGGCCGAGCAACAGGAACAGCTGCGTCAGATACGTGCCCAGAAGCGCAATGCACTCGAATCGCACTTTCTGCCGCAGCTGCTCAGTCCGCGCTATCTGGACAGCATTCTGGAGGAGAATAGTGAGACGACAGCAGTTGGCAGCGATCTTACACTCGGGATCAATCGCAGCGCCTCCTCCTCCTCCTCTGGCAACACTGATCCGGCGAAGACGCGTCACAAGGCAATCGAAACGTTTCCGCGCAGCCAACTCGACTTCAGTCGCCATCAGAAACGACGCGAGCAGCCTTTGGCTCTCAAGCTAGAGACAAAGCTGCTCGATCAGCCCAGCGATCTGGAGACTTGCACCCGGCTGCAGAGCACTTTGTCGCCCCAGTCGGAGGATGCGGAACTCATTTACCTCAGCTCATCCGGTTCAAGCAGCGTCTCGGACCTAATGGAACTCGAACTGGAGGAGGCAGCCGCTCTCGTTGAACGCGCACACATCGATCTCGATACGGATGCCATTAACCTCATCAATCGACCCGCTGACGACGACTTGGACAGCACAACAACCACAGAGCCCATTAGCTCCTCCAACGAAACAGAAACCGAGGGCGAGTGTGAGGTTCGTACTGCAATACTAACTAACTAATCACAAGGTCTGCAATCGAAAGTAGATGGAATAGTTCGGGTTGGGATATACAATCTAAGGAGGGGAAACACAACAAATATTTGTTGATCAAGAAGGGATAGATTTTGGTGGCGATACACTTCATATATTTACATAATTTATAGATTATACATCTCATAGAGTTTTCAAAATATATTTCCATTTTATACGGCGTTTTATCCGCAACAAAGATAACCTATTCGCAATACAAATTAAATCGGACGTAATTCTTCTTCCCGGATGACTCTAGCTTTAAAATTGAGGCAAAAATTCCCAGTAAGCGTGTCGTGAAAGTAGCACAAACTTTATCTGAAGCAGACAACAACAAATATAATGGTCCAAGATCCAAGCCTTTATCTGCAATAGCGTCGAAAAGACTTGCGTTTCGGTGTCAGAGTACAAATAAGTACCACCGAAATAGCTTAAAGAACCACTGTATATTAAAATATATATAAAAAAACCTTTTGATATAAAAGAGTTGGCTTTTCATCACAAATTTGCTAATATATTTTGAATCCATAATATTTTTGTCAATTTGATTGAAAAAATGGAAGCATCAATGAGTAAATGGGTCAATCTTAGACAAAGTGTAGAAGTAAATTTTCTTAATATGCAGAAAGTTGAGATACCAGCAAATAGTTAGACTTTTTCTTGATTTCTGATTTGGTAGTTGAATTATTTCTTAGTATTCTATTATATTTGTAAGATATAGATTGGTATTTTGCAGTATTTTTGTATTTAGTATGAAAAAATTGTACCTCCAGGAGGCACTTTGCTGGAAACACTAGTCATCAGATTAATAGCATCTATGTAGAAGAATCATTCAATGGTCTACACTTTGGGTCTGTTAAATGCGCCATAAACTTGAAGTAGGTTATGTTTATGCGAACACACACATGTCTTTAGAATTACCTAGAAGCATCTAATGAATGCTTAACACACTCTATTATTATTGAGCAACAACAAACAATACAATACAACAAGAGCCAAAACAAAAACAACAACAACAATTGCAGGTTGAAACGGAAGTGGACACGGAAACGGAGGCAGCCGCCAACAACCAATCGAGCCGTGAGAGCACACCTGTTAACGCTCATCCCCAAGATCAGGCATCGCCAGGCAGTTCACTATCATCGCTGCTGAGTGCTGCCACGCCGACGGTGACTTCGACGCCAACGTCGACGCCAGCGGCGACGCCCACGCGGGCGTTTAATGAGCTGGCAAACGAGACGCCGTTGTTGCCCAACGAATTTGGCTCGAGCAAATTGGCCAACAGTTCAACTGCAGCCGCGTCGCTGGCGGCAACGCGCGAGGAATTCGTTCGGAACATGGACAAAGTGCGCGAATTGATCGAAATGACGCGACGCGAAGAAAGCGCGATCGTGGAAAACGGAAGCGGAATCGGAATCGGAATCGGTAACACAAACGGAACCGCAAACGCGAATGCAAACGGAGTCGGGATAACGTCGTGTGTTCAAGCAGCTGCTCCGGAGCAGCAGCAGCCTCAAGAGCTACGCTGTAGGTTTAGCCCTACACCGCCGCCTGTGCCACCGCCACCCAACAGCATACACTACCCCAGCAATTGCACCACCACCACCACCACCCATCAACACCAACAACAACCAGCAACACCTCCAATCCTTAGTCCTTTGCTGCTCAAGCGCCAAGAATCGAATGATTCCCATTGCTCGGACAGCACACAGCACAGTCAATGCACGGCCATCAACATGGCCTCACCTACACCACCCACACCACCACTGCGACAGCAGCAACAACATCAGCTGCAACCACCAAATTTTTCTCACATTTCAGCTGTGGAAACGGATGCGGAACGCATTAAGAAACTGCGTCTGCTATGCACCGAAACCCTCGCATCCATGCCCTATGGCGAGCAAATGCTTGAGGAGCTCGCCAGCATTGCTCAAAACATAGGCGTTCAACAGCAGCAACAGCAGGACAACATGCCTTATCCTTTGCCTCACTTGCCGCATATCAGCGAGTTGCAGCTCTCCGTTGGTCAGGACAGCAGCGATAAGGACGTTTGGCTGGGCTTGCCCACTCATGCTGATTCCAAGCTGCTAGTCTGCCTCTCACCCGGCCAGCGTGCTCTAGTCGCACAACAGCAGCAACAGCAACAGCAACAGTTGACCTCGGCGCCGGATGAGCTGCTCGATGCTCACGAGAAATTCCTGCAGCGACGCGGCTATCATGAGCTGAGCGCGGAGCAGGTGCGTGCGATGGACAGCGCACAGCTGAAAGTGGAACAGGAGCAGATGCTCAAAACGGCCGCAAAAATGCGCGAATTGCGCAAGAGCTTAACGCCCACGTCGCCAACACCGCAGCAGCAGCAGCAGCAGCAGCAGCAGCAGCAGCAACCGTTGCCGCCGCCGGTGCCTGTAAAGAGCGCGGAGACGGCGGCCAAGACAAAGAGCCAAGCAGCGCAGCAGGCAGATGACGCAAGCAAGCTAAAGAGAAACACAACAGCTACAGCAGCAGCGACATCATCATTTGAAAATAAACCCAAGCAGACAGCAATAGCAGCTCCTCAGCAGTTGGCTTACGCATTTGATCAACGCCAGTCCAGCAGCACACAGCAGCAACACAGCAACTTCATGAGCAGCAACCCCAGCAACATTGACAGCAGCAGCATCAGCAGCAGATTCCCTGCCAGCATGGAGAGCGAATTGGCGCGCATGTTTCCCAGCATTGCACAGCAGGGTGATATATTTGGGGAGCAACGCAAACGCTTCTCCAACATTGAGCCGACCACCCAGCCGAAGATGCAGCAAACGAAACGCTACTCAAACATTGAAACCAGCTCCTTTGAGTCGAAGAAGCGCGTGGAAAATGGCCAGACGGTATACGACTACAGCAACGGCAGCTGTGAGCGGCAGCAGCATGGTGAAGCACCCAAAACAAATGGCAAGTTTCCACTGACACCAACAGCAACAGCTATAGCAACAGCAACTGCACCAACAGCAGCAGCAGCAGCATCAGCATCAACATCCGCGGATGAGTTGGATTGTGCACCGCCAGTGCCACCGCCGCCGGCAGCGGCAAATATTATGTCAGCAACGAAATTAAATAGCATGTCAAACACTTTCATTGATGACGCACATCAGCAGCACAGAGAGCATAGAGAGCAACAAACGACGACAACAACTGACAGCAGCACCAAGGTGAACAATGCTGGCGGCACTTATGAGGAATTTCGGCAACGTGCCAAAGCAGCACTCGCAGCAATTGCTCAGCCCAACAGCAACAGCAGCAACAACAGCACTGGGCAACCTTGCTTGGATAATGAAAAGCTCTTCAAGGACTTTGATGCGCTGTCGCAGCAGCTCAATGCCGAGCTGCAAACGGGCCGCGAGCAGCGTGAGCAGCGCGGCAAAAGCGCCTCGCTTTTCGATCTGCACCGTAGCAGCAATGGCTGCCAGGATCAGCTGAAGCACCAGCGACACGCACACATGCAGGAGCTGGAAAAGGAGATCGAACGCTCGGCAAAGTCACGCCAGGAGCGCATGTCGTCCGTGCCGCGTGCTTTGGAGATACCCATTGAACTAGCGCCCGATTATGCGGCACGTGCGCGACGCGCTGAGTCGCTATGCAATCTGAGTGAACCGCTCCGACCGCATAGCTCCGCCGAGCACTACCGGGTGGTGCAGCAGCCGCCGCAGGATGACTGGTCGCGCTATGCCAGCGATCTGGGCTACTCGGAGAACATTGCGCGACCATTTGCGCGTGAGGTAGAAATATGCTATCAGCGACAGGGTCAGCGACCAGGACACGCCCACTCGATACGCGCGCCTCGTCTCTCGGCCAGCACAAATGACCTGTCCAGCGGTGGCTACGACAACCACAATGCCTATGGTGGTGCGCGTCGTCATGCGCCCATGTTGCAGCAGGCGCCGGCGCAACAGCGACCGCATTATGCCAGCTGCTATTCGATGATTGAGCGTGATCCCAATCCCACGTACATCAGCACCACTTCCAGGCGTGGCGTGTCACCAGCACCAGCACCACCCACACCAACCACAGGACAACAGCCGCCGGCTTACGACAGGCAACAACGACGCTCTTCGCTACCGCGTGAGCTGCACGAGCAGCAGCTGCAGTATATCCTCAGCAAGGAGGAGCAGCTGAAGCTGGAGTTTGAGCGACTGCAGCAGGAACGCCGCCGGCTCATGGATGAGATGCAGCGGGCGCCGACGGTGCTGCAGGCACCACCACCACGTCGCGATAGCTATCGGCCGGCTGCGAAGTTGCCGACCCTTAGCGAGGACGAGGTGTTTCGGCAGCAGATGGCCGAGGAGTGGATGCACAAGGTGGCGGAGCGAGAGGAGCGGCGTCAGCACAAGATCATAAAGATATCCAAGATTGAGGACGACCAGCAGCATGTTAGCGAACAGCAGTCGAACCTCAGCGACGAGTTCCTCAATCGGGTCAAGGAGCGACGCCATAAGCTTTCCATGCCCGCGGATAGCGACTGGGAGAGCGGTGCTGAATCGCAGCCGGCGCAGGCGAAGGCGGCGGGCAGCGAATCGGACGCAGAGGCGCCCCCGGTACGCATTCTCGAGGGTCAGGCCGAGGCGAATCTGCGCGAACTGCCGCGTCATTTGCGCGAGTTCGCCAAGTTCTCCAGCTGCGAGCAGCTGGACGGCGGGCAGGGCCAGATGGAGCGACATGAGCAGCAGGAGCGCAGCGAAACCGCAACGGACAATTCGCAAAGCAGCGCCAGCCGGAAGTCGACGATTGTGAAGACATACAAGGTGTCCCGGCTGCCGCCTTCTGTGCAGGGTGAGTTTGCCACGGACAAGGCGAGGGCGATGACAACGAATCGTTATCGTTATCGATCAAATACCGCGCAGCTCGTTAGTCATAATGTGCATTTAGGCAACGCTTCTGTAACTAGCTATCGCCGCTCCCAAACGCCTGACACTGGTTGTGGTTCCGCTTCCAAAGGTTCCTGTTCCTCCACCTCCTCCTCTAGTAACACCAACTGCTCTTCACCCACTTCACCCCAAGCAGCTGCTGTCCACAGCACTCTGCATATCGATAGCAACAATAATACAACCCAATCATCCTCCTCCACTTCAGCAGCTGGCAGCATTTTGAGCACCGCTCTGCTACTGGGCTTGTCCGTTCTCACAGCCTGGAATAAATTCAGCTAAATCCTAAAAGCCCACCTGTATCTATACACTCAAAAAAAGAATTTTAGATTTTTGCAGTTGAAATCATTTAAATTTACTAAAGTTATGGTAAAACTTTAATTATGTGAAAATGAATTTTAACTATTATTATTTTTGATTTTAACAATGATAAAAAGAATTGTTCAGTTAATATTCAAGTGAATAAAATTATAAAAAAAGAAAATTGAAAGATATGTTATTTGTAAATTGAAAATACTGTAAAAATAAACTGAGAAGAAATACAAAGTTATTTGCTTTGTTTTTAATTTCAATCCATTCAATATTTAAACTCATAAGTAGTTTGTTATGAATATTTTCAAAAAAATTTAATTAATTTCAATACAAAATCCAGGACACTTTTTTGGAGTGTATATTTTTCACTGGTTAACGGTCATGTTGCATATTCAGTCATCCCACTTGCACCACAATCTCAATCAATATATATGTGTTTATTATTGTTGAAGCAACTCTCTCTCTATCTCTCTCTCACTCTCTCTCTCTCACTTTATCTGTATGTGTGTCGCTCTCTCTATCTCTCTGTGTGTCGCTCTTTTGTATATCAAATTTCTCTCTATCGCCGCCCTCACACAGACAATGATAAAACAGCAACCAACACCAACAACAACAACTGTAACAACAACAACAACAACAACAACAGTAATACAAATACAACGGGCACTAAGAGTAGCCATATAGAAAATGAATCCAGATCAAAGTCGAGCAGAGAAGCGCCAACATCGCCGTCGTTTTTGAGCAATTTTCATACAAATTTCGATGATCTGTTTGCCAGCTCGCCCTTCCGCTCGAAAATCTTCGAGGAGTTTGATAAATATTGGCGCAATTTTGAGCATAATACCACTTCCGACAGTTTCTGAATATATATCCCTACATGCACGCCCGGAAACCTTTGTTAATGGAACCACAAAAATAAATGCTTTGAAATTAATTTGATCCCCCAGCCATCCCAAGAACCGCCTTCCAGCCGCATGCAGCCTACTTACAAATAAATGAATATTGACATTATGTGTTTGTCTTACTCCTTATAATAAAAACAAACGATTCTTGTGAAAACTAGTAAATTGTTTTTAAAATTCAAACAAAATTCAATATAGTGTTTTTAAATGTTTAATAAATTATAAATTGATTAACAAATTCAATTCTTTAGTCTTTATTAAAGTGTACGCATGCCAATATATATAATTCTATATATATGTATATATATATATATATATATGTCTACATTATCCATTTATTGATGTTATCTAGTTTTAAGCTATGTCATAGAGAGAATTGTTTTGTTCTATCGCTTGTAAATGATGCATTGACTAATCCTGTGAATGTCCTAGTTCTATTATACAAATATCGCAAGTAACTAATAATAAATAATCATGCTTTTACGCCCATAATTCGAAGTCAATAGGTAATATTATAAATTAGTGGCATTAATAGTGAGCTAAAAGCTCCTTAATTAATGCTTTGATCAATTAAATATAACGGAGAGCTTAAAGCTCCGTCAACCAAATGTTTACTGACATTATTCGGCTCTCGCTCAAATCAATTATATTTCATATGCTTTTCATCTCTCTAAGATTAGATACATGCTAAAGTTCACATTCAGCTCGCGATACAAATGCAAAAAATAATTAAAAGTTATAAATTATAAAATTTGGAAATTAAAATTTATGAAATGATTTTGTATAATTTACTATGCTACAATAGAATCACACATACAAATATTATATTATACCTACATAGTATTAACAAAGAGTCCATGAACAATAGTCAGTAGCAAAAGTTGCTTACATGCTCATAACAATACATTTTAAATTGTTTCTTGTTTTTTGCAACTCTGGGCTCAAGTGTTCCCCACTAGAGAGTAGCCAATTTGAATTACAGACGCTCCCATCTGTAAGCGCCTCGAACATAATTTTTCCCCTGTCCCACAGCCTCCAAATTGAGGCAGCTTATCTGGGGCGCTGCAAGAAATTGCATTCGGACAGAAAGCGCAAATCGCTATTAAGCGGAAATTTTAATTAATTCCATTCAATTGGCATGCCAAAGGGGGAGGAATGGCGAATAAGTGATTCGTTTGTTTCTGTTGTATACCGACAATTGAGCACAGGGTTCTTAGACTAAGTGCAGCATGTTGCATGTCTCTTGAAGAGATATACAGAGAGCGAGCGATGAAATACTAAACGAATGCCAACAATTTTGATAGCCATAGCAATTAAAAGCGAGCGACCGAGACAGCAACAACAACAGCAACAGCAACAACAACATAATCAACAGCAGCAGGGGACAACAACAACAACAACAACAACGCCAACATCAACGTCGACGTCGACGTTAGCGATGGCAGCGAAACAGCGTTCACGCCCACAGAAACAGACGCGTTTTCTGCTGTCGCCGCAGCAGCTGCAGCAGCAGCGCCAGCGACGCAGCTGGTCCGAGAGCGATCTGCTCAAGGAGATTGACAATGAGCTGCAGCTGGCCAAGGGCTTTCTCTATGCCAACGGTCGGTCAAATGCCCCATTTCGTGTGTGTGCCTATTCCCCCGACACGCACTCCACCTGTGTGTGTGTCTGTTATGTCTGCCCTCTAAATGTCTGTTTGCAAAATGAGCGCAGCTGCTTGCCCAATTGGCTCCAAATTTGTAGTGTATATATGTAGTTCATATGAATTTATAGCTGCGCTCGTTTTTATTATACGTTTAATATTCACACTTACAAGCATACTTGTCTATAACTATATTATGCCATTTTTATTTTTAAAATATTTTTGCACCTGCAGCCAAAAAGTATGCAACACTTTTAAGAACTGCAAACAGCAAACCAAATTGTGTATACGACATGAGAAACGCGTGAGCGATTTTGGTCATTTTATTTTCAACTGTGTGTGGAAATGTATCTCTATCTTTGCCGTGTCGAACAAATTTATGGCCCACTTCAGAACATGATCATTTACTCGCTCACTCACTCTCTCTCTCTCTCTCTCTCTGTCTTATTTACTTTGCCACTCTCTCCATTTCTCCGACAGCTCTTTATGCTCATGTGTAAAATGGTTTTGTGTTCTGTTCTTACCACTTGCCGCGCCGCCACCTTCCTGTCTCTGTTTACGAAAGCATCAACATTTTGTTTATGCTGATGCCGAAAATGAAAAGTCAAATTTGTTGAGGGAACATTCAGCGCATTTGCTGTTTTGCTGCGCGCTCACACAAATTGAGTAGGTTTTTTTTTGTCGAAAATTTAAAAGAAAATCTAAGAAACTTGTATAAGATTTTCGCCTGAGTAGTCGTCGTCGTGTTTAAGTCGTAAGCGCAACGCGAAGGCGCGTGAAAAATCAAACAAAAAGCAAATATATTTATATATACATAGATATATTAAAATCAGCGGCAGAGGCAGAGGCAGAGGCAGCGGCAGCGGCAACATTTCTATATTTCCACTTGGACACGTCACAGAAATTTAGTTCGAGCCAAAACAAAAATGGGGCAGGGTTAGTCGAGCGTCTTACAATGCAAATGTGCTCTGCGCGCTTTTCGATTTCAATTGTTTGTTGTGCAGTGCCCCAAAAAGTGTCTAGTGATTTTTCCAATTTGTAAAGAAAATGCAGTGAATTGCTGCTTATTGCAAGTGTTTATCGTTGTTTCTTTCAAAGCAAAGTTTAAATTTATAATTCATATGCAACATTTTTGCAGAGCACGCACCAAACACAGCAATGTTTGCGCCGAAATTTAAAGCACGCGCACCAACTGGCTCAGGTAAACGCAGCCAGATATGTATCTGATAATGCAGCAATCAGTGTGGACGGGGATGCAGTGCATTGAAAAACTTTGACTCTTACCACGTACCCGGGCAAACATGAATTTTTCAATGGGCCATTTCAAAACCAATTTGATAAACTTTTTGTGTCAGATAATAAATGCCTAAACATTTTTCCCTTGTCCTTTTTGAAAGTACTAATTTAATCGATGACAATAAATAATCATCACATTATATAAGCTTATAACTAAAGCAAGATTTTTCAACATTACAAAGAAAATTGAGATTGTTGAATCGTGCACAGCAAACAAATAACCGGTTATATTTCAAGCCATATTGGTTTAAATGTTAAACCAAAATGAACATTTCCAAATTTTACGAAAATAAATATTAAACAAGCTTAAAATCAACTCCAGTATGTAATAAAATTTCTTTCAGCCTTTTGATTTGGTAGCAATATCGACTTAATTACTTATTTGTTTATTTAAGGAACATTTCTAATTACCTTTTTGACGTTCGAAATTTATTTGCACTTAAATAGATTTTTTTCTTCCATATAGTGATTTTCGACTTTTCACTCTGCTGATAGTCTAGTGTTCGGCTTGTTTATATCATGCCTGTTTTTATACCCTGAACCCATTAAAAATGGGTAAAAAGGGTATAATGAAGTTGTGCAAAAGTATGTAACAGGCATAAGGAAGCATCTCCGACCATATAAAGTATATATATTATTGATCAGTATCAACAGCCGAGTCGATCTAGCCATGTCCGTCTGTCTGTCCGTCTGTCCGTCTGTCCGTCTGTCCGTCTGTCCGTCTGACCGTCTGTCCGTCTGTCCGTCTGTCCGTCTGTCTGTCTGTATGAACACACAGATATCAGAGACTACAAGAGCTAGAGACTTCATATTTGGAACATAAGTTCTCCTAATCCCGGGACAGATCAAGTTTATTAAAATTTATCGATAGCTCGTCCCGTTCAAAAGTTATCGATAAATTTCGATTTCAGACCAGCGTTTTTTGGATATAACTTACAAGTTATAAGAGCTAGAGGCCCCTAATTTGACATGTATAATCTCGAATAGCATACACATGAACAAATTTTTCACTTTTTGGATACCACCCCCCAAACCCCCCAAAAGTTAAAAAAACGCATTTTTGAAGGTACGACCTTGCAATTTGGTTTGGTAACACATATTATCGACAATTGTTTGCCCCAAAAATTTCAATATGATCGGACAATAAACACAGAAGTTATTTAAGATTTAACTTTCCATTGTGTGGGGCTCAGCGAAAGAGCAAGTTAACTGCTTAAACCGCTGGCACTGCTTGTACTGCTTGTACTGCAGCATGTGTGAGTTTAGAGTAGTACGAATGATTGTAAGGACTGGGTTCAGGGTATCTCGTAGTCGGGCACTCCCGACTAGAGCACTCTTACTTGTTATACCCTGAACCCATTAAAAATGGGTAAAAAGGGTATAATGAAGTTGTGCAAAAGTATGTAACAGGCATAAGGAAGCATCTCCGACCATATAAAGTATATATATTATTGATCAGTATCAACAGTCGAGTCGATCTAGCCATGTCCGTCTGTCTGTCCGTCTGTCCGTCTGTCCGTCTGACCGTCTGTCCGTCTGTCCGTCTGTCCGTCTGTCTGTCTGTATGAACACACAGATATCAGAGACTACAAGAGGTAGAGACTTCATATTTGGAACATAAGTTCTCCTAGTCCCGGGACAGATCAAGTTTATTTCATTTTATCGATAACTCGTACCGTTTAAAAGTTATCGATAAATTTCAATTTCAGACTTGCGTTTTTGGGACATAACTTCAAGGTTATAAAAGCTAGAGGCCCCAAAATTGGCATGTATAATCTCGAATAGCATACACAAGTAACAAATTTTTCAGTTTTTGGATACCACCCCCCAAACCCCCCAAAAGTTCAAAAAACGCATTTTTGAAGGTACGACCTTGCAATTTGGTTTGGTCACACATATTATTGACAATTGTTTGCCCCAAAAATTTCAATAAGATCGGACAATAAACATAGAAGTTATTTAAGATTTAACTTTCCATTGTGTGGGGCTCAGCGAAATAGCAAGCTAACGGCTTAAACCGCTTGCACTGCTTGTACTGCTTGTACTGCAGCATGTGTGTGTTTAGATTAGTATGAATGATTGTAAGGACTGGGTTCAGGGTATCTCGTAGTCGGGCACTCCCGACTAGAGCACTCTTACTTGTTTATAATCTTTTCGAATAAAATAGTATATTCACTTTGTGCTGAAGTATGTAATGCATAGAAGGAAGCGTCGGAGACCACCAAAAGTTACCTCCAGTATGCTTAATAACAAAACAAATTGATCTAGCCATGTCCGCCCGTCTGTCTGTCTGCCTGTATGTATGCAAATTAGTCCCTCAGTTTATGAGCTATCGTAATTAAACTTTGCACAGGGACTTGTTATTTAAAGGGACTGCACATTGGTCGGAACTGGCCGGATCGGAATACTATATTTATATACTATAGCTGCCACACAGCTGAAAGTGGTTTTGGCCATATATCCAATATTTTCAAAGCTATCGCCTTCAATTTCCTTGTACCCTTGCACATCCTTATAACTCATCAATGTTCAAATTTGCAAAACGATTGGGTCATAAATAGCGAAGATATGCGTCATTAAATATTTTGAAAGAACAGGTGTATCGAGCAAAGAAAGCCAAGTGCAAGTAAGTTTAAAACAGACTGCTCTTTAAGCGAGCTTGCCATCGATTATCAAAACGGTTTGGTAGTGCAGGGGGCAATGTGATGAGCTGACAAGCGCGCGGCCGCGGGATCGAATACCGGTCGCGTCATCATATATTTTAATTTTTATACCCTGAACCCATTAGAAATGGGTAAAAAGGGTATTATGGTTTTGTGCAAAAGTATGTAACAGGCATAAGGAAGCATCTCCGACCATATAAAGTATATATATTCTTGATCAGTATCAACAGCCGAGTCGAGCAGTGCAAGCAGCTATCTTGCTTCTTCACTGAGCCCCACACTATGGAAAGTTAAATCTTAAACAATTTCAGTGTTTATTGTCCGATCTTATTAAACATTTTTGGGCATCAAATTAGCAACAAAATGGGTGACCAAGCAAAATTGCAAGGTCGTACCTTCAAAAATGCGTGTTTTCAAATTTAGGGGGGATTGGGTGGTGAGATCCAAAAAGTGAAAAATTTGTTACATGTGTATACTATTCGAGATTATAAATGCAAAATTTGGCGCCTCAAGCTCTTATAACTTGTAGGTTATAGACGAAAAACGTTAGTCTGAAATCAAAATTTATCGATAACTTTTGAACGGGATGAGTTATCGATAAAATTAAATAAACTTGATCTGTCCCGGAAATACGAGAACTTATATTCCAAATATGAAGTCTCTAGCTCTTGTAGTCTCTGATATCCGCGTGTTCATACAGACAGACAGACAGACGGACGGACAGACAGACAGACAGACGGACATCGCTAGATCGACTCGACTGGTGATACTGATCAATAATATATATACTTTGTATGGTCGGAGATGCTTCCTTATGCCTGTTACATACTTTTGCATAAAACCATTATACCCTTAAGACCCATTTTTAATGAGTTCAGGGTATACAAAATTCGGCGCGAAAAGAGCTCTTTTGCAGCATATTAAATTTCGGTGGTGCAGTTGATTGAGTGAAAATTGTCTTAGGGTTCGAAAAGAGTATACAATTTTCGGCACGCCAAAGATAATCCTTCCCCACTTGCTTTTAAATGAACTTGACTTTTGCCTTTGCACATGTTTACTTAAAATATTTCACATTAGTTCATGTTAAATGTGCTGCCTGAAAATTTCCAAACTGGAACTGGAGGTGCGCATGGCTTTCCATTCAGCTTTGTCTTACTCATTTTCACTTTGTGCTAAATATACAAAATGACGTACAATCTAAAAATTTGTTGGCCAAGCAATATTTATTACAAATATATATTTGTGTGCAGTGGAATTGTTGTTGTTCTCGCTAGACGCCCACATCTGCCTGCCTTTTACAGTATCCATTAAAAATGGAAAATAAACACAAAGAATATCCAGATGGAAAAGGAACATGAAAATCACAGTACATGCTACTACTTGCAAAATCAACGTCTCAAATATTTTTTACGATCTCTGTGACGATCATAGTACAAGCTTATGTGATCTATGAATCCACAAAAGCACCTTATAGGATTTACGTTGTGTGTATCTGTGTGGGCGTAGCTAATCTATCAAAATGCGTATACGCTCCATTGGCCGTTTGATTGGCGTCACTATGAGAGCAACGCCTATGTCGATCCCCAAGCATTAGCCCAGAGTTTAGTTATGAAAATGTTATGCTTGCTTTCAATTTTCGCAGATCTTTTGGGCCGTAAAGGCGTCTTTATTTATTTAAAGCATTAATTTGTACGCTGTTATTTTTAAATGAACGCCCTCGAGCTTTTTTTATTTAAACAGAAAAAAACAGCAAAAAAATATATATTTTTTGTGGCGACTTTTAGAGACTGAACATAATTTATAGTTATTATAAATTCAGTTGAACTTGGTCAGCAGAAAAATTGTTGATGTGAATATTGATATATTTATGTGAATGAATGAATTGTTTAAATAGAATTGAGTTTATTAAGCTTAGTATGTTTATATGTATATGTGCTGTCCTATAATAAAGCACATCGGAAAATGACGTTGAGCTTTATTTGTTTAGCAACGGCATTGAACCGCATTTTGAAATTAAATTAGTACATCAAACTTTATAGAGAATATATAAAAACAAGTAAGAATACTCTAGTCGGGAGTGCCCGACTAAAAGATACCCTGATCCCAGTTATTACATTAATTTATACTTACCTATCACATATGTATATACAAATATTAATATACCACAAGCAGTGCAAGCAGTTTAAGCAGTTAGCTTGCTTCAAACTGAGCCACACACTATGGAAAGTTAAATCTTAAACAATTTCAGTGTTTATTGTCCGATCTTATTGAAATTTGTTGGGCATTCAATTGGCAATACAATGTGTGATCAAACCAAATCATTACTCACAAGGTCATTACTTCAAAAATGTGTTTTTTCAACTGTTGGGATGATTGGGGGTGGAATCCAAAAAGTGAAATATTTGTTACTTGTTAGATGTGTATGCTATTTGAGATTATACATTCCGAATTTGGGGACTTTAGCTCTTATAAGCTTTAAGTTATGTCCCAAAAACGCTGGTCTGAAATCAAAATTCATCGATGACTTTTGAACGGGACGAATTACTGATAAAATGAACAAAACTTGATCTGTCCCGGGAGTACGAAAACTTATATTCCCAATTTTAAGTCTCTAGCTCTTGTAGTTTCTGACAGCCGGACGGACAGAGGGACGGACATGGCAAGATCGAATCGGCTTTTGATACTGATCCATAATTGATATGGTCAGAGATGCTTCCTTATGCCTGTTACTTAATTTTGCACAACTTCATTATACCCTTTTACCCATTTTTAATGGGTTCAGGGTATAAAAAACAATAAATTTTTAACAGTATAGCGATTTTTGGATTTGTGAAGACTATTTGACTCAAATTTCTATACATTTTTGATATTTTTTACTAATAATTTAAGTAAGATTTCTTAACTGACTCAATATCAGTTCTCTGAGCATTTTAAAATTTTTTTTTTTTTTGACATTAAATTGGCTATGAAGTGGTTCATCAAACCAAAGGTCATACATTCAAAAAAGTGATCTCGAACTTTGTCTGTCCCGGGACTATGAGAACTTATATTCCAAATATGATGTCTATAGCTTTTATAGTCTCTGACATCTGCGTGTAAATAAAGACGGACGGACGGACAGACGGACATTGCTTAATCGGCTCGACTTTTCATACTAATCAAGAATAGATATACTTTATATGGTCGGAGAGGCTTCCTTTTGCCTGCTATATACTTTTGCACAACTTCATCATACCCTTTTTAAATACCCATTTGTAATGGGTTCAGGGTATACAAATGAGACACACCTACGCAGGCTTGGTCACAATGCTTTGACGACAGTCAGGTCGGGGCACTCCAAGCCCCCATTCGATAGAGCATACCCATTCGCTTTCCCAATCCCCAATCCCATGACAAATGGGCACACGCACAGGTTGCTTTCAGCCCGGCGGACAGTCCCAGTTTCTATTGCAAGGCCATAAGACAATAGTTGTAGCTCGCTTTTTTGTATACCCTTTACACGAAATAGGTATGAATATATCAATTAACTGGCATAACGAATATCAAGTTTTAAATTTGATTAAATGTCCAATTTAAATTTCAATGTCTCAAAATAATAATTGTATAAAAATGAAATGTAGTACAATTAGGATTAAGTCGACTACATTACAAATTAAGCAAGTAAGAGTGCTCTAGTCGGGAGTGCCCGACTAGGAGATACCCTGAACCCACTCCTTACATCCATTCATACTTACCTATCAATGCACATGCATACAAACACACACATACATAAAATGAAATAAACGTGATCTGTCCCGGGACTACGAGAACTTATGTTCCGAATATGAAGTTTCTAGCTCTTATAGTCTCTGATATCTGCGAGTCAGACAGACGGACGGACAGAGGGACATGGCTATATAATATGTATCGGATTGTCTTTATACTTACATAAAGATAATACATGTATGTATCAGTTGTTTATAAGTATGAACTATTTATAAGATAACTGAAAGTCGATCAACCTCTTTTATTGCACTGTTTACTAACTTTTCAGCAAATTATCTGGTTAATATTAAAAGTGCTCCCATCACAGGTAGATTTCTTTGCACACATTTTCTTAATTGCCCGTTCGATATTCCATTTCCCATTTTGCAAATCGATAAGTTTCACATAAGTGTGCTGAGCTCAGAGCCAATTTACTAAGTAAGTGCGCTTTTTCACGAACGAGCGCGGGCGCTCCTTGGGAACACACCCAGCTAAGGCAGCAGCAGAAACTAAAACCCATGCCCAGCTCCCGCCCTCGCTAGCCCAAAGACTACGCTACATTTGATGAGTTTTTATTGGCTACAAAATTTGCCATTTGATTCATTCTAAAGCGAGTGGCTAGCCGATAGAGCAGTAAAATCAAACCGGAAGTACCAAGCCAAGCCAAGCCAGAACTACCCACCAACTACCCTGTTTAGTCTTTTGTTTTTCTAGTTTTTGTTCTTATTTTGACAAGCGCTCGAAAAGAGTTAGGCGCTTACAAAACAAACACCAACTGGAAACACAAAACACAAAACACAAAACGCAAAACGCAAACCCAAACCCCAAATGAAATCATTTTGATTGACTCTTAAGCGAGCTCTCTTTTATATATGGAGAGTAGTTCTATATGTACTATTTAGCATTCACAGAGTATGGTATATTTAGTCGCTTACACATCCGTTCCATTTCTCATTGCACGCATAATTGGCGTTCCACCAAAACAAAACACAAAACTCTGCTTTTGTCTCGGAACGGTCTCGTCCAAAATCAAATACGAGTATATCCGATCTGCTGCTGCTCTTGATGGTTGGTGGGCAATACGAATTCGAAGTGTGCGCTTCATCGAGCACGGAACGCATAGAGCGCTCCCATTTTGGATTGCAGCGTAATTGATCTTCTATTTAAAATCGCTGAGCACTGGGAAACTGCTGACTCGAGGGGGTTTGCAGTCTGCTTGACTGTGACTGGGTGTGTTTAGTCGTTTAGCAGTCGATTGTGATTTGCGTCTTTTGTTTTTTGTTGTTTTCCAGCGCTTTCCCAAAAAAAAGCAGCTACAAATTCACAGAGTTGGTCTGCTCGACGCAGCCGTGCCACGCAAAATTCAGTCGCTTTGAGCCGCGCGCGGAGTCAGCAACTCAGAACTTGCTAACGGTTAACGGTTAACGCATCCGATCCTATTTAACTCAACAACAGCAAATACTGTCTCATCCTGTCTTGTCTAGGGTAAATTACGAGTTTGTGTGTGCAGCAAAATGCGAGTGTTAAGTGATTCATTTTGTTCATTTTGATTGACAGTGGCAAGACTTTGATTCGATTGTATAATTCGATTAAGTGCTGATTGAATTAAGACGTCAGCGCATCCACCCACAGTCCAAGAGCAGCAACAAAAATAACAACCAAAGTTCGCCAACAAATAATACTATACGCATGAACGTAGCCAAAACGATTTCTATATATGCGATATACATGTCAATGTCTAGAGGCTATAGCGCCTAGGACAGTCAATATCTATGTAGTGAGTGTGAATGTGTGTGTGTGTGTGTGTGTGTGTGTGTGTGTGTGTGTGTGTGTGTGTGTGTGTGTGTGTGTGTGTGTGTCTGTGACTGTGAATGTGCATATGTATGTGTGCAAGCTATTACAGGTGGCAAAAAAATATGTAGAGTGAAAGATTTAAAATATCTGCGCAGATGGCGAGGGCAGTTTCATCTTTATGACTGCGTGGATAAAACAATAAAGTTAACTGTTCATTTAAGTAAACTCAAAGTTAATATTTTCATCGCATTTTCAAGCGTATTGCAGCTTTGCGAAAGTAAAACCAAAATATTCTGATATCGTTAGTACCTTAAAGGCTTCAGACCAATTTAATAAAATGTAATTTGTTCGTGTAATATGAAGAAATTGTATGTGTTAATATCTGAGCGGCTTTGCTAAAAATCGTAGGGATTTTCAATTTTTAATGTTTACTTACTTCTGACACAAGTTATTGATTATTTTTGTAATATTTTTAAAATCTTTTGTGACTCCTCGAGCTTACATATTGGTATGAAAAATTTAAAGATATCGAGAAGTAGGATTTGTTTAATTGGTTCGAACTAAAACCTCTTTGGTTTCTGTTTTCTTAAAACCAATATGAAAACAGCACTCTTGTTAAGTTCTTCTCATAGCAATGATGCCACTTTCTACAGTGTCTAGCAAAGTTAGTTATTGATCTTAAGTTTTCTTTAAAGAGATTCCAATCATTCAATAGTAGGTCTTTACTGTACGTAGTAGAGTAAACTCATTGTGAGTTTATTTCTCTTTCGTATTTTCTGTCGTTTGATTCAAATATAATTTTATAATAGCCTGCGTTGTACTATCTGTATGTTTGTATCTGTGCAAGCCTTTGTAAATTCTAAACATGCGCCAAATGCTATGACTCATTCACCCAATAGAACCACATGTGAGTGTGTGCTTAGGTGTATTTGTATGCGATAGTTTTTTGTTGGTTTTGTGGCCAAATTTTGAATGGCTGCCAAAAGCGGCTTCCTTGGTCGTATTAATTATTGCTGTTCAACGTCGTGATGTTTGTTTGTCAATTTGTCTTTGCTCGGTTTGTTGACTGCAGCATTTATTTTGGTTTTTGGTTAAAAAAAAAACGTTGCGACAGACGAGCATAAATTTGCTGAGAAGTGCAAATGTCAGCACCGCCAAGAAAGAAAAACTCAATTCAATTTGAACTAGCACCCTTGAAAATATCATGCGTTACCCGACTGCAACCTGTCCCACTGAACCACTGCCCCTCAGTGCTTAAGTGTCAATAGAGTCCACCCACTCATTCGCATCATTAACAGGCGTCTGGACACCCAAGAGTCAAACACCCTACGGATCCAGCAACGAGCTAGATATCAGCTCGTCTGCGGCACCGACGCCACCGCCCCCACCTTCACTGCCCGTGTGGACGCCACAGCCGTCGCCACCGCTGAGTGGACGCAAGGAGTTCCGTCCTGTACGCTTCGAGTCGCCTACATTGCCACGACGTTACACGGCCCAACAGCAGCAACAGCAGCAGCAGCAACAACAACAACCACAGCTGCAGCAGCACCGACAGACGACGACGACGGTACCGCCCTGGTATTACACAAACGGCAACTGCCCAATACCAGCACCACGCAGCAGCACCACCACAAACCTGAGCACACCCACAACGCTCAACTCCAATAATTCAGATTATACGGAAACCGATTATTCCACTCAATTTGGCCCAGTGGCTGCCAGCGCCAGCGTCTCTGATAAAATTAAAAGTACTGACCCATGCAAATATTTACATAAGAGTGAGCAACTAAGGAATACAATTGCTTAATGCCAATGATTTGAGTAGTAGTTGGGAGAGAAAGATTTTACTCTCAAGAAATTTGATAGGCATTTGGAAAACGCAAATAGTTCGGATAAGAAATCATATATATAATCACTTATTGAAAATATATATATTCAATATTCAAAGAACAAAATTCACTTACATTAAAATGCTATGAAATTGAAAATAACTGACAACATTCTTGCTTCAAATAAAACAAGGTTCATTTTAGTTTTCTCAGTATTATGAAAGAATATTTATTTTTGAGATTAAAGCAACTATAATTCATTTTTTCATATAGAAAATATTCGTACCAAACGTAATTATTTTCTGAACATATGTAGACATGCCAAAACATTTCTAGAAATAAATTCAGTTAATTTGTATTGACATTGTGTACCAATTTGTACTTCGGTATCAAAAATCATTGCTTTTTACAATGCAGTTAATTACATAATTAAAATTCAGATAGGGTTCTTACATAAAAGTAGAAAATATGAGATCATTGGCCTTAAAAAACCTGTGTTCCCTTAATAGTTCAGCTGAATGTTAATTTGTATTAGGTATTTATAGTATGTGTAGTATAATTATATTGCCCTTCTTTTTTTAACACTCGTATCTTGCTGCCTAAGTTGTGTCTTTAATGTCGTTAGTTAAAACGAAAACTACGCGCTAATGATACTCATCTCATCTCACTTTTCCCACACAAAAGCATTTGAACGCTCGGCTTCCACATCGGAACTGCATAGGCCGTTCATTCGCCGCCAAATCTCTGACAGTAGCCGTGCAGTCTATAAGCCCAATGAAGTCAGTAAGTATAAATTGTAGGGTATACAATTGAAGCAATTGAAAGTAAATGCTCAAATCGCGCGCTCTCACGCCGTTATACACAACACAGGCACAAACAGGCAACAACTGTGGCCTCTTTTACTGTTTTACACCTGTTTCTTATAAGTGTTTGACACCTGTTTAAGTACTTTTTCCGAATCCCCCACTACACTATGAGAACACAAGACTAAATGCAATCTACGGTTTACAGTCTACAAAGTCAAGCACGAGTACATGAGCGAGCCGGAAACGGAAACCGATCGTCCACGCAAAATGGCACAGTTAGGTCGACGTCAATATGAAGGTATCGGTCCGGTGACCAACGATGGAATGCCCATTATACTCAGATCGGTAAAACAAAACATAATCGGCATACGTGGCGTATACTAGCTGAAAAATGTTCTATTATTTCTATTATGTCTGTTACGCTGCAGGAGGTCCAGGAACCGCATCAGCATGAATGGTACAAGCGGCTCTATCAGACCATACATAAGCAGAAGAATGGCGGTAAATGTTTTGCCACTTGACCTTTTCAAACTGAAGCATTGTAAAATATTGAAAGATAAAGCCAACCAAAATACCCGTCCTTAATACATTCCACATTTTCAATACTCTTTACCACTTTTATAATGCTTCATTTTGGTGCCTGCTGAACTAGTTCTAATTAAACTTCTCTGAACTTCTTGAACGTCTTCTATATTATACCATATTACCAAACAAATCACCAATCCATACGCTTTCTCTCAAAAATGTTCTGTCAAATCGCACACAACAGACGATTTCGTGATACGCTACAAGTGTCCCAGAGGTGATTTTTTGACATTTATCTATATCTAAACGTACTTTATTCCAAATTCAATCTTAGCTTGCTTATAAAGTAGCCCAACTCTATCTCTCTGTATTATGTTTTTGGCTATTCCGCTTAACGCCATCGTCGTATTCATTATGATTTTCCTTGATTTACTTTATTAGATTGCATGGTATCACATACACTCGACTACTCGTTTCATACATTATTGATTATAGTTTCTAAAATACTTGCGTGCCGTTTAGCTCATCGGAAATGCTTTAACAAATTTTCTACACTAATGTAAACTTAAGAACCTAAACTTACACTACGCTTAGTTTACAACACTCTAACATCATGTCTGCTAACACACCAAAAAACAACAACAACAGTGATAACATCAAAAAACAACAGCAGTGTAACTTGTAAATTTCTAACCCAAACTCTTTCTATTGCTAACTGATTTTATTTCCCCTTCCTGCAGCACGTCCCTCGTACAAAAGCAATGGTTATGTCTCAGAGCCCGAGCCCAACTACGATTCCGACTACTCAACTGTAAAGTACCGTACACCGAATCCGCTACGCGTTCAGTCGGTATCCTCTGCTGTCAATGTGCGCAATCTAAGCCAGGACGATAAGTAATCAATATCCCTGGAAAAAATAAAACACTCAACTAATAAAATCTTTATTTCGCTTTCAGATTGTATGGTACTATGCCCAATCCCATTAAATCGGCACAGAACTCATACAAGAATCAACCTGGTCGCATTGAGAACTATACAACTGGTCATTCGTCCGTTTCGGAGAAGGAGAAGAAGGAGGCAAGTGCCCTGACAGGCAAACAACAGTCAGCTGCTGCATTAATTCACGCACAAAACTCGTGCACTTTCGGTGCCCCACTTGTCACGCTCCGTACCAATAACTATACTATGTGAACTCGATAGCGGCTATCGCGAAACATGCCAAATATCTCTCATTAAGCCACTTCAATAGCCACAGCTTTCCATAAATCATTTCCCCAAGCATACACAATATATAACCCCATTTATGACATGATATCCTAGCACACATAATCCACATAAAAACATCGCGTAGCAATTATTCTAACTCACAGCAATTATTTTATTCACAATTCTAGTGGTGGGACGAAGTGATGGACATCTTTAACGGGGTATGAACTCTAATCTATATAATTTCCAGTTCTAAACAATTAATTTTAGTTATAGATTTCAAAACTATTTTTGTTTCCTTTACACAAATTTGGAGTCTGTTTTCTGATTCCTTTTGAATTACACAAAACGTATTCCGTTTAGTAATATAATGCTCAATAACTTATTAGTATAAAATTGTATATTTTATCTCTCTGCTTGTCCCTACCCCCAAAAACTATGCTTAACGCCAAGTGGCTCAGGGAACATACACGCATACCGCGAATTATAATTGAATTCGTCGATGATTTTGATAATTATGCAGTAAGTCCTACATAAGTATAGACAGACAGCAACAGGCATCATTGCGTCCACAAAACACGGGCACTCAAAATACTAATTAAAAAGAGAAAGTAAAATATGTAAAATAAAAGTGTCTGAAATCATCAGTTTTAATATATTATTTCTTTTGTTTTAACATAGAATTTGGAACAATCGAAATTATCGCCGCTCTATTCAGAAGGCAATTTGTCAAGGTATGAATGTAGATTGAAATGAGTGTTTTAATGTTATAGCATTTGGTTTTATGATCTAACAGAGCACTTGCCAAAGAATCTGGTTACACCAGCGATTCCAATCTACTCTTCCGCAAAAAGGAGCTACCCCTCAGCAGTCCTCTAAGTCCTGTGGAGCAGCGGCAGGCCTACAAGAGCTTACAGGCGGGTGGTGAGCCACCTTTGCTGGGTTTCCGTAAGCCAGCGCCCGAGAAACCGAAAGGTAAGCCGAACGTTTTTTTAAGAGCTATTTATAAAATAGTTATTTATTAATGACTACATTAAGGCGCAGTTGTTTACTAATTCTTGGTGTTGGTTCTTTCTTGTACCTTAAGCTCTACTTTTTCAACTTTTGAAACTAACTTGACAGTACAATCTCTTTACTATTCGGTTATACTATACACAACCACTGCCACACTAGAAGTTGTTATCAGCAAATGCGTCAAAGCGTTCCTTACAGCACTGCAGCACCGGGCACCCTATTTAAGTTCGCTGCCGTTTAATCAAGCTAACATATGATCTCTTCCACATCTTTATTCCAAAACAAAAGAAACTGTTGAGGAATTCGAATTTATACAGATAACGCCCACGCTAACCAAAATACGGGTTAGCACCAAACCGCTTGAGGAGTGTAAGGGGTCTAAGGAAGAGCCACAGCTAATAAAGATACAAACAGCCACTACACCAACACGAACACGAACACGAACACCACCAACGCAGCCACCACCGCCACCACCACCACCAGCCACGTCTGGTACAGCAAACGCCATGTTTTCGCATTTCTCCAAGAATATACCCTCCTTTATACCGCTGAGCAAGAAGCAGCAGCAGCAGCAGCAGCAGCAGCAGCAGAAGCAGCTACAGGAGACGCCTCCTTTGCCGCCCAATCGGCGATCCTCTTGCACGAAGAGCACAGTCCGCGTGGAGAAGGTAACTAGCAGCAGCAGCAGCTGCCCCAAGTCGCGTCACGGTCAGTGCTTTCAGCCACCCGGTACGAATACGCACATCCTAACTCTACGCAAGGTTGGCAGCTCCCGACGCGAGCCCATTTGCCGCTCCAAGTCCACTGGCGCAGTTTCCACCGTGCTAGCTACGCTGACAGCAACGAAGGAGACGCGCAGCAAGGATGGCTGCCTGTTGCGGCAGCAGCATCAGCATCAGCATCATGCACGCCTGCGCTCCATGAGTCCCAGTCGTCGACCCGCTCGCCTCGTTGCGCTGCGCCATTCGAGTCGCAGTCCGGTGGCCTTTGGTCGCAGCATCTCCAAGGAGCGCAGCTTTGCCGAGGAGAAGAAACGTCTGGAGAACACGCTGCCGCCGAGTCGCACTAATTTTGAGGCGAGCACGAATATACTGAGAGACCCATCCTTGAAATCGCCGCAGGAGGTGCGCGAAGCGGTGCGCTCCTATGCGACCTGCAAGGCGCAGCATATTCGCAGCAAGTCACTGCCCCGCTTGCGCCAGAGCAGCGTTAGCACCACCACGCGGCACACCATGTGCTTTCCACAGGTTCGACCGCAGCACCTTCTCGACTGCAGTCGGGCTTTGAAGAAGGCCCTTCCCAGCAGGTGCAACAAGGCCCGGACGCAGTCGATCAGAACCATTGCTACCGTGCATCGCAGCGCTTCGAATGAGAGCCTGCCGCGTAGCAACTCCACCTACTCCATTGACTCGCAGGTCAGGCAGGAGTATGTGCCCATTGCGCCGCCCAAGACCTATATGGGCAAGTCGAAGCCACCACTGCAGACTAGTCGCAGCGTTGGTCATGTTCCGCGCCAACGTTCGAGTAGCAATAAAGCGATAGCTCCCAAGTCCAAGCAGCCGACTTCCTTAAGCGAAACGGTGCGCGAAAAGACCCACTTCTGGAACGATTACAATGCTAAGCAAAAATCGCAGACTCAAACTCTGCACTCGCTGCCGCTGATCAATGACTTCAAATACGGCTCGCTGGTGGAGCCTGTTGTCTATGGCGAGGATATCTATGACTATTCAGGCCAAGGCCCACCCAGCTGCATCGAGGATCTTGTCTGGCAGTATGAGAATAAGGCGCAGAGTGGTGTCAAGACTGTGACAGACATAGCGCGTCCACAGTCACCACAGGCCGAAGTGGCCCAGGTTGGCCAGGAGTCTCAGCGTCGCTTCTCACCCACACGCGAGGTGCGCGTGCCCCAAACGCCCCAAAGGGAGCTGCGCTCCCCTTCGCGTCGTCGCATAGACAGCCTGCGCTCGAGTCAGCGGCAGGAGAAAGCGGAGCAACAGGCGGTGGTGCGGGCCAGCAGCCTGAGCAGTGCCGACGATCGCAGCAAGCGAGTGCAGGGGACTGCGCCTGGCTCCGGAGGACTCTATCAGTGTGGCGAACTTGCCCACAGTGCCACCTCACTGACATATATGGAGCGACACAGTCCCAGTTGTCGATATCGCAACAATTGCGAGCGCTTTACGGAGCTGAATCGTTTCTACAGCACCTTAGAGCGCGTGGGGCAGCTGGAGCGAGCCACATCGGCTAGTAATTTCCATCCGTTGCGCAAGGATGCAGAGCTGCTGGACTTCGATGAGTGGCGCAAGGTTCGGCTGCATGAGCGCGCCGAGAAGGAACTGCAGTATCTGGTGGGCAAACTGCAGATGGATCAACGCGAGCGCGATTTGCACTTTCGCTCGAAGGATGTAAATGAACTCAAGTGGCGACAGGGTGCGGATCAGGCCCTACACTCCAAGCAAAAGTCCGTTGAGGATCTGCGCGAGAACTTTGAGCAGCTGCAGCTGCTGACGCAACAGCGAGCGGAGGCTCAACTCCCGCCCGTGCAGCGACAATGGCGACGCAATACGGTGGCGGATCTCGCAAGTAGTCTGGAGGTTAGCCACTGCAAGGAACCAGCACAGACGGAGCGGCACTTGAGCAACGATCTTGTCAGCACACTGTCCAAGGATCAAATCAAGAAGATCACTCAGCAGCTGAATGAGATCTATGCGGGCAATCGCAAGCCAGCTGTCGAGGAACAGTTTGTGGTCACCGTGGAGAAGGGCTCGAAGCCCAGCAGCCATGCGAATACCCTCAAGGTACGATGCAACTCGAACATTAGCAAGGAGCAGCTCCTAGGTCCGGTAATGCGCAAGTGCGAGGCGCAATCCCAATCGCTGCCACGTGCCACACGCAGCCAGTCGCCGGTTGTCGTGGCACGAGAAACACGAGGCGCAGTTGCGGCCAAAAATGCCGGACTTTCGCTGTGTAGGCCGGCACCCGAAGTGCCGCCACGTCCGCTGCCGAAGGGCGACTCCAAGCAGCTGAAAATTGCCGTGGCCGCAGAGGACATTGCCAAGGAGCAGCTAATTAATCAGAAGATTCAGTACTTTGAAGAGCGTCAGTTTGAGGAGCCGGCCAAGACCATTTACCATGCACGCGAGGACAGCTCGCCGGATGAGGCGGAGGTGATGCGCCTCATCGAGCAAAATATGCAGGCGCGACAACTGGCCCGAAAGCGACATACAATGCACACGGAACTAAGCAACTCGCTAACCGATTTGAGTGGCATTTTCGGTGAGCGACCTGCCGCACGCGTAAATTTTCACTTGCACAGCCCGCCCGAGCGTCCACCCGAGGAAGGCAACGAAAGGCAGCTGCAGCTAGACCAGGAGCTACAGCAACAGGAGCAGGAGCAGGAGCTCAGCTACGAGCCTGGTTCCGGCGATGGCAGCATTGAGCTCTATGATGCCTACTATCGTTCCCGGAGCCTGTCACCCCAGTCGCAGGCTTCGGCCTGCTCTAGCTCGTACTTGCAGCGCGTCTACACGGGCGAGGTCCAGAAGATGAAGCAGAAGTTCGAGAGCATTCAGCGCGAGCAATCCAATGAACGGCGTGATTTTTTTGGGCTTAGCTCGCTGCGGAAGGCGCGCAGCGATCCTGAATTCCAGACAGGATCAAAAGACGCCCAGGGCAACGCAACGGATGCGCTGCTGAAGCAGAATACTAAACAGGCAGATGACCAAGGACCGTCCCAGCATATCAGCCAGCTAACCCACAAATCAAAGCTCCGCGCAGCGACACCGTCGCCGGAGCGTGGCAGACGTCGGCAGCGCGGTCTGCTGATGCCGCACATAGACATCATTAGCAAAACGGCAGAGCTGCTGCCCACATGCAGGGCGAGTCCCACTCGCAGCCACAGCAGCAACAGTGGTGCGACTGCGGGGCAGGTGCAAACCCTGCGCCATCACTATGAGTCGCCGGAGTGTAGAGCCGCCGCACCACAGCGCTACTTATCCACATCGCTGGCCGATTTGCGGGATGTGCATGACATATCGCCGCACTTGAGCGGCCACTGGGTGGCGCACAAGCATCCGCAGCGCACACCGGCTTTGCCCAGGAAACCTCTGAGGCAAGCAGTGGTGCGCGCCAGCTCCACTTCCCCGCCGCGACAGGCCACACTGCGATGCCACTACGACGACGATGACTTCTTCGCCAATCAGCAGTTCGAGCCGCACAAGCATCGGCCCAAAGCGCGCTACGTGCCCGAAGGCGCCGATTCAACCACAACTGCAACCACCAAAAGCCCCACAACAACAACTGCAGTACGTCGTTGCCCGGTGAGCAGTTTGGATCATCTCAAACGCAGCATGGCAGTCACCTTTGAAGGTAACATACTTCACAGTGTTGCAGCAGTGGTTGTGTCCTTAAGTTGACCATATTTGTTATATTTGCCTATGCCTAGTTCAGTAGCAGTAGTATTTTATCGGCATATAGCATCTGCTTGGTTCTCAAGGGTTCTTGGCTTCCAGTCTTGGCTTAAAAGCAATTGGCTTTCATATTGTTCGAAATTCACACATATATTCTGTATCATTTTGAAATTGCTCGGCGCAGATTTCGACTCGAGCGCCGCCCCACCAATACCACCACCGCCGCCACTCAAGGGCCTGGCGTCCTTAAATCACTCATTCTCCGAGCCCAACACCAACTGCAATGGTGACCAAATTGATTCGGGTACAGGTGAGTCACCAGCTTGCCATCGATGAGCTTGATCGTACTATACTGTACTAAAATAACGTGTACTAAAAATTGATTAACTCGGATTTCTGCAATTATTTTTTCCCGAAAAATGAAACACCTTAAAATCAATTTTAAAAATCTTAATTTTAAATAAAAGTTTTCTTGTCAGAAGACAATCAAATTAAATGGTGAAAAATGAAAATGAAACACCTTAAAATCACCTTTCCCATATAATAGAATTTCTAAAACCTTAATTTTAAATAAAAGTTTTTTTGTCAGAAGACAATCAAATTAAATGGTCGAAACTGCAGATACCTTAAATGTATATTGAAGGTAGATAATCGGTTCAGTTTTGCCAAAGTTATGGCTGCTTGAAGTCTTCAAAAGGCATTTCTACTGCCTTTTTAAGTTCAAATTGTAGCCATTTGAAAACATTATGAATTCTATGTTGACTCTAGTACAGAAATTAATGTCATCCAAACCTGCTCTTTTAAATTTGATCAGACAGCGAATTTATAACTTTTGAGCTTCACCACGGCCGTGCTCTTACATTCAATGACCTTTGTGAAATCCCGCTTTCTTCTTTACTACCGCAACAAATTTCCGCAATAGGTGCCATTTCATTTTGAAGGTGCGCCGTGCATTAGTTGGCTAAGATAATCGATAGCACCAATAGCACGGGAAGACTTTCGGACAGCGTTGACCCGCTTAGCACGCCTAGCCTAGCCACCTGTACAAGGTGGCACGAGCCGCAACTGAAACCGAAGCCCAGACCGATACCGATTCCAATTCCGATGTAAGAAACCCACCCCAAAGCCGGCTAGCACGTTGCCATGGCCAAAATTGTGACGACGATGCGTCAACAAAACAAAACTTGGGCACTTGTGTGCCCAGGTGGATGTTGCTTACCTGTCGCGGCATTTCATTTAGTTAGTTTCACTTATCCGTGCCAAAAACGTCAGACGCTCGACCATTTCCATTTCCTAATTAAATGCGGCAAAAAATAGAACGCGACGCGCGTCAATTTCCCCCGCTTACATAATGCAACATTAAAGTGGTGCAAGTGCAAAAAAACATCAAAATACACAAAAATTCAAACGAAAATATATAAATAGATAATAAGCATGATACATCAAACGCTGGCGCCGCGACGCAGCAACACCTTCGCGGAGCAGCATTCCCATGGCAACTACAACAACAAAAACAACAACAACAGTAACAGCAGAAGTGGTGCTGTTGTTGGTGGTGCTGCTGTTGGCAGTCGCGTGCAGTGGCGACAGTCGCATCAAAAGCTGCACAGCAGCTGCAATGATTTAGAGCTGACAGATGACAACACACGGCAGCAGCAAGAGCAGCAGCAGCGCTGGTGGCGCCTCAACGAAAACAGCAACAACTGGTCGCGCCGGCCACTAAGTAGCGGCAATGACAGCAACAACCACAGAACTTTAACGCCTACCACGCATCATCGCAGCGTCTGCGACCTACCCAACTGCGGCAAGCTTGTGTGGCTGCGACGCAGCTTTGATTATGAGGCAGCAACGCCAATGGTGCCACCACCGCCAGCAACAACAGCAGCAATGAGCTATCACATTGTGGGTCTGCCACACACACCGTCGCCGGCGCAGCGTCAAGCATATTTGGCAAATCGACATGCCATTGGCGCCGCAATGCCGCTGCTCATGTGGCAGCAGCAGCAGCAGCAGCAGCAGCAGCAGCAGCAACAGCAACTGCAACAACAGCAGCAACAGCAACAGAGCGGCAGTTAGTATTGCGAATGTATTCCGGCTGCCCCCCAACGTCGAAGACTCCTCTTTTCGAAAAGAAAGCCGATTGCCGCAGAGGGCTGCCCGCCTGCCACGCCCCTGTCCAAATGCTCGCTTTCTCATTTGATTAAACGACCTTCCTGTCTGGCACTTTCTCACGGTTTTTCTTGTGCGAAAACCAAAACAAGCTCGTTATCAGAGATAATGAGAGAGAGAGAGAGAGAGAGAGAGAGAGAGGGAGAGAGAAAGTGATACTGAGAGAGATATATCATGAGACTCTCTCTCTCACCCTTTCTCTCTCTCTCTCTCTCTCTCTCTGTCTCTCTCTCTCTGTTTCTCTCGCTCTCCATAAATTTCTCTCGGCACACGCTGCACAGCTTTTCGTCATTCAGCTCACGTTCGTGATTGCTTTAAACTCTTGCGGCGCAACTATCTGTTGGTGGTAGCAGCGGTATTTGTAGTTTCTGTAAGACTAATCATTCAAATATAATCAGGATATGTTCAAATTTGACTAATACATGCAATCATGTAAAAGAGAAGGAATGCCTGCTCATAGTAGAATAAATTTATATAAATTCAATCAAGTTGTTCCGAAATTTCCTATCCTTGAAAGTTGTTTCTTAAGAGATCTCCGTGAAAAATGCATAGAGCTATCAAAAGAAAATTCCATAATACCAAAAGATTATGTACGACAATAACTAGGTGTCTCCCGCTCTTTTTATACCCTGAACCCATTAAAAATGGGTAAAAGGGTATAATGAAGTTGTGCAAAAGTATGTGACAGGCATAAAGAAGCATCTCCGACCATATAAAGTATATATATTCTTGATCAGTGTCAACAGCCGAGTCGATCTAGCCATGTCCGTCTGTCTGTCTGTCCGTCTGACCATCTGTCCGTCTGTCCGTCTGAGCACGCGGATATCAGAGACTACAAGAGCTAGAGACTTTATATTTGGAAAATAGGTTCTCGTAATCCCGGGACAGTACAGTACAGTTTATTTCATTTTATCGATAACTCGTCCCATTCAATAGTTATCGCTAAATTTCGACTTCAGACCAGTGTTTTTTGGCCATAGCTTGAAAGTTATAAGAGCTAGAGGACCCAAATTGGGCATGCATAATCTCGAATATCATACACATATTACAAATATTTCACTTTTTGGCTCCCCCTAAAAGTTGATAAACGCATTTCGTTTGGTCACACATTTTATATCCATAAACTTTCAGAAAGATCGGACAATAAACACAGAAGTTATATAAGATTTTACTTTCCATTACATGTATGTATACACACTGATAGATTAGTATGAATGTAAGGACTGGGATCAGGGTATCTCCTAGTCGGGCACTCCCGACTAGAGCACTCTTACTTGTTTTATTTTCGAACTCTACGTAATTTACCTCTAAAAATGGGTCACATTAAGAACAAAAACTGTGATATCTTGAACATTGAGCACAGTTTTTACAAGTTTTTGTTTGGTACATGGTGGAAAAATAATATAGTATTAGCCATTAGCATTACAAAAATAACATTTATGGTTAATGTGTAAATTGATCAGTGTAAAAATTATCTGAAATTTGTGTTCATGTAATTTCGATTGATTGGCTCCACTGCAAATGCAGATGTGTCATGCAATTCACGTACACACGCTTTCTTATCAGCGGTGCGTGAGTTAATTGCCCCACTGTAACCAAAGGCAACAACATTAAGAAGAAGAAGCATTCGTAATTTCTGAATAAACGTGAGATTTTTGGCGCCAAAGAAACGGCACTCGGTGTACGACGATAACTAAACGATTTTACGCGAGCTGCTCCAAAAAGGGGCTTTTGGCGCTCGCTCAACTCGGCTGCTCAGCTACCCAGTTGTGTTCAATTGCTCAGTCTCTCAGTCTTTCAGTTTCATTCAGTTTCCAGCTTTGAGCATTGCTCTTGGTTTCGGTTTCGGTTTCGGTTTCAGTTGAGCGCAACGCGTGCTTCCGAGCAGTTGGGTACGTGCCGCTTGAGATCGTTGTGGAACGGGTTTCAGGTTGGAGTGAAACGAGACTGCTCTCGAGACTTTATCAGCTGTGCGTGTATAGCCTTCGTCTGCTATCTGATGAGTCGCCTCTGATTCTGATTGATTGGGTGACTAATCAAGCGAATAGATGGGGGACTTGCCACCAAAAGCACAAAGAGGCATTTAAGAGCTGATTAACCTGCTTAAAGCCAGTAGGAAAAGCCATGGAAAAGCCATGGAAAAGCCGGCTCAACTGGGTGTGCAAGTGCATTGGTGTATCTGTGTCTGTGTGTGTATGTGTGTGTGTGTGTGTGTGTGTGCAGTGAAAGATGGAAATCGGCAACACTTTCAAAACGCTGCAAATTGCGGCGCAACAAAACAAATCAGTGAAAGTGAAAAATCTCTCAAGTGACAATTCAACTTTTTGTACAACAAAAGTTGTTGTTATGGCTTTTAGTTTCTTAGACGTTTTGTCATTGTGTCAACAAAACAAATATTTGTGCAGTTGCTCAGCTCAAGGCCCTTCCCCATCCCCCAAAAATAAGTTGCCATCATATCGTTTTGCGGCAAATATAAAAAATTTCTATTTGTTGTTGAGACGTTTCAAAAAAGACTGAAGAAGGGGGGGAACCGGAGGGTCAGGGTAACTACTACTTTATCGGCTGCTGCGCAATTCCATTAGAATTAGTTTTGTTAGATTTCCAATTGCTCAACTGGCATGCATATCAGTCTGGGCGTTCTATTTATTCACGGTCACGTTGTATGTAAAGAAGACTCCCAACTATGCGGAACGAGGGCAAAACAGATATCTAGCTGCAAGTCTTGAAAGATTTGTAAACTAGTTGAATTAACTGTCTTTTTGAGGCTTTTTCATCCGTATATGGGCAATTCTTAGCGCTGGGGCCTAAACACTTCTCAGGGTTTCTAATTTATTTGATCTTCTTTAATCACTTTTAATTTTTGATTTATTTTATTTTAAATTAGGTAGGTGTTATAAGCTATGAATCTATCTAAAAATTAAAAAAAAATTGGCCAGTACGGTATTACAAAATATCAACGTCATCTGGAAAGGTATTTCAATTATTAAATTTGAGACTATTATTTTCTTAGGAACCGCCGTAAGCTAGAGAAGAGTTCTAAGATTCTTGTTCTCTTTACAAATGCATTTAAAACCTTAAACAACGATGATTTGCCTTTTAGAAAGGTCTTACAAAATGTATCACTAAGCCTAGAAAGATATTCATAGATGCCATCTTACAGAAAAGAAAATGTGAAATTGCAAATAAAAACATACTGATCTCAATTGCACTCCGACATGTTTTTATTGCTTAAATAGTTTTGATTATCTTTATAAGCCTGAAGTACGATTTTCATCTATTCAAACCTCTTTATCCCAAGCGATAGGCTACTTTAAGAAATGATGCAAGAAGCAACCACCCACTGAAATCACTTTCGCCTCTACTGGCTATCAAATGATAGCAATCACTGGAAACTAACAAGCATTAGCTTCAATTGCGGCTCATTTTCGATGCGATGAGAAATGTTAATTCAATTTGAAAACGGGTGTCACAGGGATTAATAGTATAATTTTGTGTTCTTCTACTTTCGCACATAGACTGCTGTTGGGGCGGGTTATCTTTTAGCTCGGTTCTATCTGTCTATCTGCTTGGTGAGGCGTGCGCTCATCAAGAGTTCAGTTCAGAGCGAACGTCCGTTAACTGTGTATATTTGCTTACCAATTGGCATACACAGCTACACTTAAAGCTACATCTACAGATAGCTACAGATACAGATACAGAGACAGTTACAGATACAGCTATAGCTACAGCTACAGCTACAGATAAGAGCGGAGACAGCTGCTCTGTCTGGTTTCATAACAGCGGCGACGATTTTTCTATATTTTATTTTATTTTTTGCGGTAAGCTCGTCTTACACTTGCCCGATGAGTGGCTGCTACTTTTTATTGTTTGTAGTGCCGTTTATAATATTTATCAGCCAAGTTTGAGCCGAGACAACCAGCCGAGCTACTCTTAGGTTTTCGGATAACGCATTTGCTTGTTTTTTTTCCACACACATTTCTGATTTGTATATAATATCCCTATTGTTATTATGACACAGACGTAAACGTACACTTCAAGACACCCATAAGGCATGAGTACAAGCAGAACGTATCGGAGGAGGAATTAGCAATACGACAAGCGGAGCATATGCAGAAATTGTATCAGGAGGAGCGCAGACGCAAGTATCTACAGGAGCTGCAGGACATGAATTCACGACGACACACCGACAACTTTACACCCTCACAGAAATCGCCCATCGCCCTCAATCGTTACGATGATTTCCCCACAGACGTAACGCTCAAATCATTGGTGGGGCCCAAAACCGTCGCCAGGGCCCTCTACAATTTCCAGGGACAGACCTCCAAGTTAGCTCGAAATCTTATCTTAACTTTACAAACCGATTAAAAATCATCCTTTCTTAGAGAGCTCTCGTTCCGCAAGGGCGACTCCATCTACATAAGGCGGCAGATCGATCCCAACTGGTATGAAGGCGAGCACAATGCGATGATTGGACTGCTGCCGTCCAGCTATGTGGATGTAAGTGCCTAATTATATTCCCAATCAAATAAATATTATAAACTCACTTAAAACATCGTCCCTAATAGATTGTCAGTCGCGATGGCGCCCGCACTCCATCCAAACGTCCTTCTGAGGGTCAGGCGCGTGCCAAGTACAACTTCCAGGCTCAGTCTGGAGTGGAGCTGTCCCTCAACAAGGGGGAACTGGTCACACTGACGCGTCGCGTCGATGGTAACTGGTTTGAGGGCAAAATAGCCAATCGAAAGGGTATCTTCCCCGTCTCCTATGTGGAAGTAAGTTAATGGAAATTTCATTGTTTGGGGCAGTTTGTATATACATACTTACCATTGACCATTGACAAAATTCAAATATACTGATTAGTTAGGCTTTACAACGGGATCAAGAGGTAGAGTGCCCTCCAGTGACATTTGAATAGTAGTCCGATTTTTAGTTTTGAGAATAATATTCTCTTGTTATCACAACAAATACCCAAAAACTACCTTTACGAGAATTCATCAGTGGGGATCATTTGACAATAATATTCCTAATTTTAACGCAACTATCCCTAGCTTATATTTTTCTCTAGTCATGGGTCAGTATATCTCTTGATCTTCGTTCTCAACTCAAAGTATACAAATTTCGATAGTAATATATAATCGAATTTAGCCCGAGACACTATCCTTCATCTTAATCTACATGCGCAGGTTCTAACCGACATTGGTGCCGAAGATATAGCAGCTAGAACAACAACGGTAATTAGCACACAGAGCACCACAAATCTGCGCCCAAATCTAGACGTGCTGCGCACAAACATCAATAACGAGTTCAATACGCTGACCCAGAACGGATCGCATCCTCCGAATGGCATACTGAAGGAGACTCGAACGCTGCATAAGACAGACGCACTGCATGTGGACACCAGTTCGGAACCATTGACGTAAGTGTCGAAAGAAATCGAATCGAGTAAATGACAGTAGACAGTAGTAATTAATTAATTTCGTCTAAATGGAATTTGTAGATATCGCGCGCTGTACAAATATCGACCGCAGAATTCCGATGAGCTGGAGATCTTTGAGGGGGATCTGGTGCATGTGCTGGAAAAGTGCGATGATGGCTGGTTTGTTGGCACCTCGCAGCGGACAGGCTGCTTTGGCACATTTCCTGGCAACTATGTGGAACGTGCCTGAAACTAACTCGAAACTTGACATGAAGGAGCGTTAAGAACCGTTACGATATTTGTTTTCTGCAACAAATTGACGGCTATAAATCGTTAATCTCTTTGACTAAAGAATTTGTAGTCGAACAATTTTAGCCGCAGCCAGGGCAGAAGCAATTATTAAATATTTATATGAATTATTATAGTTCATTATAATTCATTACAATTTCAATTATTGTTTCAAAAAAACGAAGCAAATCAGCTGCTTATCTTTGCCGATGTGTTTCTCTTTAATTTAAATAATGTACAACTATTTATTTATTTTTAAAGAAATGTTGAAATTATGTTTATTTATAAAACAAAAATATTAACCAGAAGTTTGAACAACACACAAATCCCACACACACCCACACACCAAATATCACCAGCTAAACTAAAACTACAGTTCAAGCTTTGATATATTTTAAAAATCTTATTTTTTTCGTTTACCTACTAATTTTAACTAGTCACAGCTTATTTCCAAAAAAAAAATATGAATTAAAAAAAAACAGAAACGGAAGAAACCAAAAGTACATCAAATTTTGAGTAGGGATCAACTGAGAATCGCCATTTGAAAACGTTGAACACCAAGTGCCTTAATTTTAAAATGTTTGACTAAAAAAAAACAATAATAACAAACAAAAACAAGTGCCCTTTCGTTGTGTCGACAATGCTAATTTATTAATTTGCGATAATTACACATTTACATCTTAAAATTGAATAACTAAATTTGTAATATGTAATTTTATGAGCGTTTATTACACAGACACCTGTTGCAAGCAAATGTGAATTAAGTAAATAAAGTAAACCTTAAAACAAACACCAAAAACAACAAAATAGTTTTTTTCAATCATAAATACAAGTTTTTATTGTAAACCACTTACAGTCAGCTTAAACTTAACAGTGCAAAGCCAAGTTTACTCGTGACAGATATCTGGTCATAAATAAAAATTATAAACAGACTTATGAGAAAAACTCAACATCTCTGAAATGCCACATTTTAAATCTGTCACTAGATGTACGCAATGCCAATTTTGAAATCGAAACATTTCTTGCATACTACGATCCAAAAATGTACATGCAACAAAAGAATCCTGGCTAAGGAAATTATTGTATGAACAAAAGTTACAATATTCTATTTGTAACAATTTAATCTAGATATCTGCAACGCATAAACTTAAATTCTAACATCACGTTTGCGCCAATTTGCGTTTTCTCTCCTGCTTGAGCTCCCTTTTGACAGCCCGCTGTTCCAGCTCCTCGGTGTACTCGGCATACATGGCCAGAAGTGCTGGATAAAGCTTGTGATAGTGCTGCAAGTCCTCGACAGTGACTTGCATATTGTCGAAAGCAATCGCAACGTTCTGCATATCCTCGCTGCTGGGCAGTCGAGGACATTTGGCATAGCGCTGCGAGAAGTGGGTGAGAATGATGTGCTTGGCTTGCATATCTCGGCCTTGTTGAATGGCCTGCGATATGGTGCTGTGCGTTTTGATGCGCGCCTCGTCCACGAGGTCATCCTCCATGGTGGCCTCGTGTATCAGCACCGTTGAGTTGCGTCCCAGCTGCACCAAATCCGCACAGGGCATCGTATCGCCACTGTAGGTGACCTTAATGGGCTCACCCTCGTTCTGCGCCTGCAGCGTGAGACTGATGCCAAAGGCGTTCGGACAGTGACGCACCAGGCAGGTGGCTATCGATGCAATGCCCAGCTGATCCACACGCTCTCCAGCCAGTGGTTTGTCCAACAGCTCCCCGTTGCCCACCAGAGTGTAGGCATCAGCAATGGGTTCGATTTGACGATTATAAAACTGCAGCCACGGCTCGATTTGACGTGGTGCGAGGAGCAGCAATGGTGCGGTTTCTAAACGTTGGCGCTCGCGCAGCAGCGCAATGAGTCCAATGTGATGATCGGCATGCAAATGGGAAACATAAACCGCGTGCAGCTGACGCATTATCTGTTCCGTCCTCTCGCGCCCGTAGAGACGCACAATCTGGCCATGGGTGCCCTCGCCACAGTCGAGCAGTATGAATGCCTCTGCGGCTGTCTGGATGAGAATGGAGCTGACGTTGCGGGTCTTGTTAGGTATGCAGGAGCCGGTACCGAGGAAAATGATACGGGGATAGCTGCCGGCTGTCGCATATTCTGATATCTTCAGCGTTTGACTCTGCAGTTGCTGGAGCAGTTCTGTGAATCCGGGCATCGCATGCGTCTCCTTGACGTACTCATCGGGCGTCAGCGTGGCCTCCTGTGTACGATCCAGTCCTGCAGCAAACATATTGAAATATAAATAAATACTTGATATATTATGCAATTAATATTCATCACTTGCCCTTTTTGGGCCTCAGATGAAAACTTGTCATCGAAACAACGCCCTGTTCCTCCGTTTCCTGTTGCTCCCTTTGGTGTTTTATTTTACTATTGTCCAAATGTTTCACTCGCTTCTCTTTGACTATTTCCTCCAGTTTGGTTTTCTTCAGGCTATGACTAAGTTTGCTGCTCTGACAGCTCTGCAGCAGTTCATCCGACTCGGCGAGCAGTGGAAATATGCGCGGCGCCAGCTGATGCAGCTGATACTGAATGCGATGTGCAGCCACATATCCTGAGAAAGGATTGAGCTGCGAGTTGAGATAAATGTGCTGTGTGCCCGTCGAAAAGTTTTGCTCCATAAAGTGGCGATAATCCAGATGAGCGGTCAGCTCAGGTGGACTAAAGTGCACCACCAGCGCCACCTCGGTAAGCTGCGAAGCGGCGAGTTGTTTGTACTCCTGCGCTTGTGCCTTCAAGGACACCAAATAATCCACGCTGGGCACATCGATAAACACAAAAGATAGCGCCGTTTCACCGGCTTCTGTGACATCCACAGAACGCACTACTTTGCCGCAGGGCAGCGTCACATCCAGTCCGTTCTTGAGCTGTCCTAAGAGCGGACCAGGCTGCACGCCCTGCTCTACACACTTGACAAGATTGAGTGCACCCGGACGAGGCTTCAGTTTGCATATATAGCTGAGTATGGGCTGCTGCTCCGGCTGATGTTCGCTGCGCAGTACTAAGGACTGCACGCTCAAAATGGAGTCCTCAAAAAGAATGCCCTGGGTGGCATCTATCGTCTGCATCTGCAGATTCTTGAGCACCACAAAGCGACGCATGCTCTGCAGCATGGTGTCTAGATGCGGCGGTCCATGCAGTCCCACATTGCGCACGCCCGCGTCCTGTATGGTCAGCGCCAGTCCGGGCAATCCACCTACCGTTGTCCACGTGTTACGGGTGACAAAGATTTGCTCCAGACGCGACAGGCGCGTCTTGTGCTCGTGCGCCAGTCGCTGTGTGCCCTCACCGCAGTTGAATAGATACCGCGACTGATCGGTGAAGAGGTAAACAGCGCTGGGTGCACCGTTGCCTCCGGCGCCGAGGATCTGCAGATTCACGGAGCCTGGGACCACAGATGATAGCTTTTTCCGCAGCACATTTGGCTGGCGTTCGTATTTGGCGGGCAGTTCCTGCTCGGCAGGGGTGGTTAGCACTGTTCTGCTGCTGCTCATCCTAATACTGTGTTTTAACACTTTGCTCAGCAATCTCGTTCCATGTGGCGCGGTTCGTAGAAATTTCAACAGTGGAAGACACATCGCGCGTTTAGCGTGCGTGCATCAGCTGTTTTCGATGGCTAGAGATGACACAAGCGCACTGACTGAGCTGCAGTCGCTTCAAAGCTGGCGGCTACAAGACTTGCACGTTAATTATCGCCTGTTATGATACTAATCCAGGGACACATACGCCACTGTGGCTCAACGGTTGACTGCACTGAACGTCTGAAGGACTGTTTGTCAGTAAAATGTCGATATTACTATCGCAGTGTGCAATCTACAGGCATATGTGAATGTGTCCAAATAATGGAATACCGACATACACTCAAAAGTATCATAGCTGTTGGCAGACCGTGACTCTTTTATTTGGAGTACGCGAAACAGGTCCGATAGTTAACACATCGATAGTGATAGCTGCGGCCAATTGTTGCTCATTGAATGCAAGGTGATATCACAACTGTTGACAAGCCGCAAGCGCCTGAACCTTTGCATTTATCGATTAACGATAAGTGTAATATAAATAAGTCTCTTAGCGCGCACGTGGACTCACCGCATCTGTTTATCCATTTGGAAACGCTTAAGTAAGATGGTATTCTTCACATGCAATATTTGCGGCGAGTCCGTTAAAAAGCCGGGCGTGGAGAAGCATTACCAGACTCGCTGCCGCAACCAAACAAAGAGCGTCTCCTGTATGGACTGCCTAAAAGACTTCTATAACGAGGAATATGTTGCGCACACCAAATGCATTACGGAGGCGCAAAAGTACGCCAACCAGAACTTTGTGCCCAAGGAGCCAAAGAACAAGAACGCACTGAAGCAGGAGAGCTGGATGGACATCATACGTGCTATATTGGACAGCAGCGAGTATCAGTTGACGCCGGCGCTGCGCAGTGCCTTCCAGCGCCTCCAGAGCGTCGATAATGTGCCGCGCAAGAAGGTAAAATTCGAAAACTTCGTGGGCAACTGCATGCGCATGCCACGCCAACAGGCGACTCAAGTCTGGGATATACTCGAGCAGGAGCTGAACATAATGAAGGATGCTAAACAGGCGCAATTAGCAGCGGCTAAGGCAGCGAAAGAAGCTGAGGTTGCCAAAGTCGAGGAGGAAGCGGAAGCACCGGCTAAGAAGAAGGTCAAACTGGATGCAGTAGCATCCACAGTAGCCACTGAAGAGCCAACTGAATTTAATTGGGCTGCCCAGCTGCTGAAACTAGTGTCCAAGCAACCAGATGGCATTTTCCAGGAAAAGCTTAAGAAAAAGCTGCTTAAAAAGTACACAAAGCACTTGGCCACAACTGAGCTGAGCGAGAAGCAGGCAAAGAAGTTCGACAAGCGTTTCGATAAGCATATGGAAACTAACGATGCACTGAAGCTGGAGGGGAACCTTGTGAAGCAGTGCAGCTAAATTTAAATCTCCTGTGTATATAACTTTAGACTAAACATTTAGACAACAATTAAATGTGTAAGCAACCAAAATTTATATGCAATTTATGTGGCAGTGGCGGACTAAATGATTCCATTTCAATGTGAGGATGTGTACACTAGTTATAGAAATGCAAGTCCTGTCATTATTCTATTCTTAGCTATCAATATTCTTACGTTCAATATTTTTTAGCTCAAACAAATCCAAGTCGAAGATATATTCCATACAATTTTGTCTCCATAACATCAACATCCTATCTGTTGAACTCAAATTTCTTTGTTTCAAACAAAGTTTTGAACGTAAGTCGAAATATTAATTGAACATTTTGATTGTGTGTACACTGCACACAAATTAGTTTGGAGTAGCGCTTAAAATTAAATTTATTCCATTTTTTATACCCTTAACCCATAGAATATGGGTAAAACTGGTATAATGAAGTTGTGCAAAAGTATGTAACAGGCATAAGGAAGCATCTCCGACCATAAAAAGTATATATTCTTGATCAGTATATATTCTTGGTCGTATCTATCTGTATGAACACGCAGATATCAGAGACTATAAGTGCTAGAGACTTCATATTTGGAATATAAGTTCTCATAGTCCCAGGACAGTACAAGTTTGTTTCATTTTATTTATAATTCAACGCGATCAAAAGTGATCGATCAATTTAAATTTCAGACCAGCGTTTTTGGGTCATAAATTAAAAATTATAAGAGCTAGACTCACCAAATTTTGTATATATAATGTTGAATAGCATACACATGTAACAAATACTTCACTTTTTGGATACCACCCCCAATCACCGCAAAAGTTTAGAAAAGGTATGATGTTATGACCGTTTTCAATAAGATCGGACAATAAACACAGAAGTTGTTTGCGATTTAACTTACCATACTGATTACACTGCTTACACTGCTTGCAGCATGTGTGTGTTTGCATGTCTGTATATACACTGATAGGTTAGTTTGAGTGAATGTGAGGATTGAGTTCAGGGTATCTCCCAGTCGGGTACTCCCGACAAGAGCACTCTTGTTTTAGTTTGGCTACAATATTTTGGTAAACAAAAAGATTTTCATAAAATAACTAACAATTCTACCAAGTATATGTACATATTTTATGGTTTTCCCTAACTTGAAGTCGGAGGATAGCTCGACCTACAGAAAGTTTAGTGTATTTCCGCTGCTGATATCTTCCGAAAGGCATCATTTACACCCTTGAAGTCCTGCACCACATCAGCTGGATATGCATATGGACTGATTAGCTTTCTTATTTAATCCAAGCACACTGGCGTTTATTTCAATTGTAATTGTCACAATAAATCAATGCATCCCAAAAGAAAAGCAGTTTCTATATCTATTTGAAATGCTTAATGCACTGGCGCAGATAATCGCGGACGACGCGACATTGTGGAGTCTGGTGGAAGCGCTTGGGGGGACAGTTTAAGATCATCTCGTTAGCGACGCACTCCATAACCAGACCAGGATAAGGATGACAGCCGTGCGGCGCCAAGCGCTTTGCCAGCGCCTGCATGCCCTTGTGACTTAGTTGTGCCAGAGCTGGAGAGGATCAGGCAGTGTATTAGTGTGGATCGAGTAGTGAATAGCTGAACGAACGCACCATGCTTGTCGCACTTTATGTAGGTTTGATAGAGCAGCGCCTCATCGTCGGCGTTGGCCAAATCGTTCTCCAAATGCTCGCGAACGTGACGCAAATTCAGGGACTGGCGATCGGTGGCCAAAAATTCGGTGCTGTTGTAAGTGCACTCAGCTGTGCACTGGTAAAACGATTGATATAAGTATTAGCTAAGACATTGCAATCAACAAATCGCTTTGTCAAATTATCGCTAGATTTGGGGTGGTTCAAAATCAAATACATCATTAACATTACAAGCTTATAATGCTTATTGAATAAAGTACATCCGAAAAAATTAGGTTCATTCCTTTAAAGTGTAAAATTAAATAAGAGAATACAGATCAGATAATACATACGATCTTACCCATATAATCCACTCCCCAAGTTTAATCCAATTAATATAATACTAATACTTTAATAGTCGAAAAATGTCCCTTATAGTGTCTTGCGTTTAAGAAGCTAGGTCGCTCATTGATAAATATTAGTACTCACAAACATATAGATCTGTTCCTCCTGCTCGTTGGTGTGGTGGATCTTGTCATGCCAGTCCGTCTGACAGTCGCTAAAGTGAGGCGACTCGTCGTGCAGATCACAGCAAAAGTCGTGCTATAAAACGTAAAAAATTACATATATTTCTAATGACGTTTCAAAACGTCACCATAGTATCAGCTGCATAGAGCTCACAATCCTCATCCAGCTGTGGCTTCGATAGCACCACATTCAGTAGGAACAAACCACACAAAAGTTGCCACCATCTCGCAAACATGTTGACTATTATATTATTTTTTTTTTGAAGCACTCGTCGAATTTTGTGAGTTTTATATGAGTCGAACGACTAATTGGGCGTAACATTTAACGACGGGCCTAATGAAAGTTTTTAATTATTTTGCTGAAATTGTTGCAGCTACATTAGTAAAAATAATTTGTTATTTTTTTGTTGTGCTTTAAGTCTTGCGGCAGTTTCTGATCGTTTCGTTGTTCAGCTCTAATTCCTGAAACTCCCTGAAGATTAATGGATGCCAAGGCACCCATCTATCACCGATCAAGCGGCACAACTATACATATATGGAGTATCTTTGTGACAGACGCAACGGCATCCAAATATAGTCAAAGGGAAATATCGATTTCGAGGGGATAGACTCAGGAGGGGATAGACTCAGGAGGGAATGCAGTTGGGACAAATGCATGCGGAAGCGCATTCCCATTACCATGCCCACTCCCATCCCCTTACACCCAGCTGCAACTAATTAACCGAGAAATACATCATAAATAGCCCAAGTAGAAGATCATTATGCATTTGTACAAGACGCACATCAGTCAAGATGCAAACGCAGACGCTGCGTCGCTGCCTCACAAGTTCCCAGTTGTTTATTTTTACGGAGCAAAGCGGCATAAAGTCGAGGGGGTGAGGGGATGTGGTACTGTGGTAGAGTTGCAACTGCAACAGCGGCGCTTCATGGTGGCATGTGGCATGTGGCAGTTGGGCGCAATCGAGCGGCACGTGCCCGCCTGAAGTTCAGTTCGTCGGAATTGGAACGCGCCCCAGCCGTGTGGCTTATTTTGACTTCTTGGATATCTTCTTTTTTTGGGTCGCTCACCTAAAATATTGAGCAAGCTTCAGTGGTTTAAACATCCATCTGCTCGGGGTCTTATAAACATAAGTCGTTCTAGTCGCCATAGGGTCATTAAAAAAGTTTGTTCAATATGACAAAAGCGATTCTTTCATTTGATCAATTGACTTTAACATACATAGTAAAAAAATCGCATGGATTGTTAGCCAAATTATCTACTTTTATATTTAACAAATTTAAAAGAAAGTACTAGTACATATCTTGCTACTCGGTATTTTGCACACTATAATATATATACTACTTTTTATACCCTGAACCCATTAAAAATGGGTAAAAAGGGTAGTATTTGTGCAAAAGTATGTAACAGGCATAAGAAAGCATCTCCGACCATATAAAGTATATATATTCTTGATCAGTATCAACAGCCAAGTCGATTTAGCCATGTCTGTCTGTCTGTCTGTCTGTATGATCACGCAAATATCAGAGACTATAAAAGTGAGAGACTTCATACTTGGAATATAAGTTCTCATAGTCCCGGCACAGTACAAGTTTGTTTCATTTTATCGATAACTCGTCCCGTTAATTATCGATCAATTTCGATTTCAGACCAGTGTTTTTTGGCCATAACTTGCAAGTTATAAAAGCTAGAGGTACCAAATTTGGTATGTATAGTCTCGAATAGCATACACATCTAACAAATATTTCACTTTTTGGATACCGTACCCTCATCTCCTCAAAAGTGAAAAACACTCATTTTTCAATGTATGACCTTGGAAATTGGATTAATGACCCCTTTTATATCCAATGTAATGTCTAGAAAATTTCATAAAGATCGGACACTAAGTACAGATGTTATCTAAGATTTACCTTTGCATAGTGTGGGCCCTTGAGAAGAAGTTAGCCTGCTTAAACTGCTTGCAGTATCTGTGTGTTTGTATGGATGTGCATTGATTGGTAAGTATGAATGGATGTAAGGACTGGGTTCAAGGTATTTCCTAGTCGGGCACTCCCGACTTGAGCACTCTTACTCGTTGCTCATCCATTCATACTTACATACCTATCAATGTACATCCATACAAATCCACACATACTGCACGCAGTTCAAGCAGTTTAAGCAGGCTAACTTCTTCTCAAGGTAAATCTTAAATAGCTTCTGTGTTTATTGTCCGATCATTGTGAAATTACATACAAAATTTGCTATAAAATGGGCGATCAAACCAAACTACAAGGTCATACCTTGAAAAATGAGGGCTTTTAAATTTGTTGGGGATGGGGGTACGGCATCCAAAAAGTGTGCATGCAATTCGAGACTATACATACTAAATGTGGTACCTCTAGCTCTTATAACTTTCAAGTTATGGCCAATAACACTAGTCTGAAATCTAAATTGATCGATAACTTTTAACGGGTTGAGTTATCGATAAAATGAAACAAACTGGATCTGTTCCGCGAATACGAGAACTATTTTCCAAAAATGAAGTCTCTAGCTCTTATAGTCTTTGATAACAAAAGACAGACGAAAATGGCTAGATCGTCTCGGCTATTGATAAAGAATAGATATACATTATATGGTTGGGGATGCTTCCTAATGCCTGTTACATACAATTGCACAAAATCATTATACCCTTTTTACCCATTTTTTAATGGGTTTAGGGTATAAAAAAAGGGAAAAAAGAAAAAGGTAAAAATTGGGTCTGGAAAAGTTATTAAATAATTTATTACGATCTTTGCTGCAACTCTGATTAAAAATGTATATTGGTGCTATTCCACTCAACATAGCATTATTTTAGAATTTTTCCAATTTGTTTTTTCAATTTTTTACTGACAGTTGTAAAATATGTGCAAAAATACTTTCGATCTTAATGCGTGTGGACCATAAATGTCGAATCGAATCGTCATAAATAATTTGGTTCAGCTCTTTCTTTTATTCACTAAAACTCTCACTCGCGGTCATTTGCTCTCGCTGCTACTGAGAACATTGGATTCCAAGTGGCTTAACAGGCTGCATTTTGTGTGGATGCTATTTAAAATGCAGTTAACATTGCGATTGCTTGCTAACAGTGCCTGAAGACTCCAGCACACGAATGCCACAACACAACATACACACACACACACACACACATGACTACTTATATATATGTTAAATGTAACGGTCTGCCGAACCGAAGCGAAGAGCATCCCACAGAGCAGAACTGCGATTCAGTCAAGAATTTGTTGGCAGTGTGTGCGGTTCGTTTTGCCCGGGTGAAAAATCGAATCGAATCGAAAGCTATAGCAACATCTAGGAAGACATTGCTGTCCAAGACAGTGTTCCAAAAACAATACATATATAAATATATATATATATATATATATATATATATATATATATACATATATAAGCATATATATTGCTGTAGATACTGAGTTGTCTGCCGGCTCGTTATTTATAAATCCGATATTTTTGGAACCAAACCGAGTGGCCAAGTGTTTAGAGCCTGTGTGTGAAAATGCTGGTCGCAAAATTGTGAAACACACACAGAAGAAAACAAGAATTTCTTAAATTTAAATTACTTTAAAAAAAAAAAAACTTTGCTCCTGCAATGAAAACTGCTTATCAAAAATATGGCAAGCTGCTGGCGTCGCTGCAGCTACTGCTGCTGCTAGTTGCAAGCCCAGCTAACGGTCAATATGAGCACTATCTGGACAGTCTGCGCTCCAATGAGCTGTACGAGTACGTCGAGAACAGTGGCAGCATACAGTATCTGTCCAAGGGCAACAGCGAACAGACGCTACTGCAATTGGAGCAGCCCATCAGTTTCTATGGCGAGAAATATGAACAGATCTATGTAAGTACGAACATATAGAGCATATATCTGCATCTGTGCTACAACAAAGTAGCTATAGCTGGAGCTATACCATTTTGCGCTGAATGAATTTTCGCATTAGCTCTGCTGATAAGGCCGAGACGATAACGCCAGCAATTGATTATCAATTTGCCTATATATGCAAATAGTTGCTTAGTTCAATATTTTCTGGGCTAAAAATATGTGTTTTTGAGTGTGGTTATTTAATAATTGCTCAGCAGACAACATTAATCAATATAAATTTTCGGAAAAATATGACATCAATTGGAATTTCGACACAAAATCTGTGTAATCAACGAAATGTTGCTGGGCACAAAATGAAAAGAATCTGAAAGATACATTTGCTTCTACGACGGACAACGCAAAACCAATTCGCACGCACTCAACCCGAATACCAACAACAAAAAAGCAGAACACTTGGGGGTGGTCCATGGCGATCTTTTAGGCACAGACTCTACAATAAATAGCCAACAAGTCAACCCATTGATGTTCATGTCGCTATGCCGCCTTGGCACGCATCCAAACTTTTAGCCGCCTTTTTCGATGCCCTAACTATGGGTATTTCCATTCTGCTAACAAAATGAATGTATATGATTCTAAAAAAACACTGTATGAAGAGAAGAAATACGAGCTCAATCTACATACATATATCACTTAGCTTTGGTTTTACAGATATTTTACAAAGAGAAAAAACACCATTTTAATATACTGAATCAAATTAGTTTATGGAAATAATCGGTGCATATCTCAGTTGTCATGATTTCATCAGATTTGATAGGATATCATCGTATCTTAAGCCATAAAGGAGCTATAATTTCGATCAACAAGAATAAGCTTCAGTCTGCTGTAATTAGTTTTTACAATACCAGGAATAACGTGCAAAAGAAATGACATATGAGAAAGATGGGAGGTGATAAAGATATAATAAAATTCAAAAATTATGTTCGTTTAATTAGTGATATTTTTTACTATCATCCAATTCTAGAAATTCGACCAATTAGAATTTCAAACATTGGGCGATACTAGTATAAATTAATGCATTTATACTTGTTAACCAACTCTTTAATATAATTCCAAACACTTTGAAAAAATAATATAGCAGGATGGATTGAACGATATATATATATATATATATTTATATATATCTATATATTTATATTACATTACAGGGTGTTTACATTTAAGGGTGTTTAATCTTCGGCACAACTAAATTATCTTTTCTATTTTGTGTTTCGTGTTTTTTTGTTTTTTGGTTGAACATCAAGAAATTATGATCTGCTCTTAGCTCAGCGTCGAGGCGAAAGTGTCGCCTATTTTTGTTAGTTAATTAACTGAATTTATGTGTCTGACGTCGAAAAATAGCACGCGGCACAAAATGTGTGGCATTATTATGGCCATAGACATGCATAAATATCTGAGAATTCTTTTGGCCAGAAATAACCAAAGCGTCGTCTTTCCAGCTAAAACGCATTATTTAATTTAATTATCGTAGAATGTTTAACCCATCAATGTTTAAACCCCTTTGCATTCTATAAATATATGTGTCAAAATCTTGAGGAGCCTGTAAAATTAAAGAAAATTGGGAAATTGGGCTTACAGGGTTGAGTTATTTTCAAATCAGAATTAATGCGAGTGTGGTACAAAAAACGAAGTACTTAATGCTTACTTGGATTCCTGCTCAGCAGCTTTATACTCTGATACCGAAGGTACTCATAGTATATTGGGTTTGTCGAATGTCCGTCAGGCCGTCTGTCTATCTATATAAGATAGAGACTTGAAATTTGAAGTCTTATGCTTGTAGCTATCAGCTTCAGTTTGTTCCAAATTTATGCCACGCCCACTGGCAGGCTGACAAATCGATAACATGTAGATGCACCTCAAATCACAAATCGATAAAAAGTGAATATTTCCCACAATAATCAATTTTGGTAGGTGTGTTGCCGGTCACCTCCCCTAAAAATTGGATCATAGGTTTCCCAGCCACGCCCACTAGTACGTAAATTTTGCCGTTAGCACAAGAAAAACAAGTACATTGGCTGCGTTTGGGAAGAGTGTTACTTTGTGTGTGGAAAGTCATAGGCTGATTGCATTTTTATTTATTTATTTATTTCATTTTTTCGTCACTTTGGATGAACTGAAGATGCGTTACGAATTTATATAAGCCCAGGAGATTTTCACTCACATGTCACAATTAGACCTGCTATTCACTTACCGCAAAAAAATTGCTTATTTCAGACAGGGGCAAGAACGTCAAACAGCTGATAGTGCTAGATGAACAAAATTTATGTTATTTTTGCAATAAAACTAAAATTATAATATATTACTTGGAATGGGGCGTAAGAGAAATGACAAATGATAGAGAGAGAGAGAGAGAGAGAGAAGGTACTCAATAGAGAGAGAAAGAGAGAGAGAGAGAGAGAAGGTATTTGATAATTGGTCGTACTTCGATAATATAAATGAATGCACAAATTAACAATTCGAACTTTGCTGTATTTCTTGACTCACAAGACACCAAAAGAGCCACGAGTCTGTAGACTGTTTACTCCTAGATATGCGTATACACACTGTGTATGTAAGTCTTGGCTATGGCAAATATTTCCACATTTACACCACCGGTGAGCTAAAGATGAAGTGCAGCAACCCGCGGTGCTAATTGCTGTAGATACTTCTACATATGTTGCGGTTGTCAGCGAGAGCCACAAAAGACTGCGATTAGGCCGGGGGCAGTTTACAACAACACCTGTGCCCCAATTCCAAAATACAAAAATTCCGTATTTTAAAGTGAACTTTTGTTTATTTAGGCACAAAACTAAAAAAATTGGTGCAGTCGATGAGCTAAAAATACAAATGCGCAACGCTGCAAAGTTGTGCAAGTGAGAAATGGACGTTGGAAATGGGAAATCCAAATTGCAATTGTGAAGTCGCAGATGACGATGACGATGAGGATGAGGATGAGCAGGATGAGGAGGCGGCGGCCACGCAACTGGATAGTGTCGACAGGCAGGCACAAAATGAGTTTTTATGTTTCTTAAACTAATTTTAGAGGCGTGTTGCGGCGTCTGCCGACAAGGAACTCAATTAGGAAAGTCATTAGAGGGAGAGGGAGAGGGAGAGAGCGGGTGTTCTAATGATCATTGAGGCGCGCTTGCTAATGATTTGTTGTTGTTTAGTTTCCGCCAGGCGCAGTTGGCCGTTAAATGTTAAGTGGCCTGTTGGCACTTCACAAAACGGCTACCGCTTATTGATGCGCCATATGCACTTCCTTTTCAAGCAGCCACTTTAACTTAGCCCCCTCTTCTTTCTTCTCTCTTTGCAGATCAACACGAATGGCATTTTGACATTTAACGTGGAGTTCGCCGAGTACTTGAACCAGCCCTTTCCCCTTGAGTACCCCTCGATAGCGGCCTTTTACTCGAACGTGGATACGAGCAACAGTGATGACGATAGCACCATTTCCCTGTTCGAGACGCGTGATCAGCAATCTCTGGACCGGGCACAGCAGCTGGTTCGGTATGCCTACAGCGATTGGACGGACTTTGAGGCCAGGCAGCTGATTGTCGCCACGTGGCGCAATGTGGGCTACTTCAACTCCAAGACGGACAGGCTGAACACCTTTCAGGTGGCCCTGATCGTCGGCGACACCCAGACCTTTGTGCAGTTCATCTATCCCGAGGGCGGCCTCAACTGGCTGCAGGGCGAGGCTGGAGAGCTGGGTCTGCCCGATATACGAGCCCAGGCGGGCTTCGTTGCCGAGGATGGTCGATACTACAATCTGAATGGTTCCGGCTCCGAGAATGTAAGTTGAAAAATAAACTAATTGAATGACTTTATGAAATAAATCCTTTACATAATGCAAACGAAACGTTTTTGCATAAGGCAGTCTCTGTTGCGGCCTTATATCTTCTGCTGTTTTGCCCTGACAAAGACAACACGGACATCTTTGTTATGGTGGTCCTTCCATTTTGGTATCATCTGTAAGAAAATCAAGTGGGAGAGGATTATCTTTGGCGTGCCGAAGATTTTATACTCTTTTCGAACCTTTAGGCAATTTTCTCTCTGCCAACTGCACCACCGAAATATTTAACGACGCATATCTTTACTATTTATACGTCAATCAATTTGAAATCTTTAACATTAATGAGTTATAAGGATGTTCAAGTATATAAGGATTTTTAAGGCGATAGCTTTGAAAAGATCGAATATATGGCCAAAACCGACTTCGAGTTGTTTGGCAGCTATAAGATATAGTGGTCCGATCCGGCCGGTTCCGACCAATGTGCTGTCCTGTTGAATAATAAGTGTCTGTGCAAAGTTTTATCGTGATAGCTCAACAACTGAGGGACTAGTTTGCATACATACAGACAGACAGACGGACATGGCTAGATCAATTTGTATTGTCATTCTAAGCATACTGGCAGTAACTTTTGGGGGTCTCATTACATTACAAACTTCGGCACAAACTGAATATACTATTTTCTTCGAAAAGAGTATAAAACTACCAAAGATGTGTCTACCAAAGATTCTTTTAAAACAATAATTTAAGGCAGCTGTAGTAACAGTTTTCACTAAGTTGTGCCTGTATGTACTCGTAAAATGCATTGTGCTTACGGAAAAAATGTTTAGTTTATAGTCAAGAAGATTTATACTTTATTTAACAAATGTAATATCTATATAAATAATTGAAAAACAATTTAATTTCTTCGCTAAAAAGCGAAGTCAATGCTAGTCAATGAGTAAATTAAACGCGAGAAACGAGAAGGAAATAAGACTGTTATTGTTTTCTACTTTGACATGTTGATTCTGGTTTAAGTTGTGAAAAGTTTGTGAAAATTGCAGCGAATGTTGCATGAAATGGAAATACATGCAGATAACTCCCATTCTACATACAGAAATTCTGTAACGAAGCCATCTAATAACAAATTGATCTAAATATCAGCGAAGGCTGTATGATATTTAATGCTCTTCCTTCTTAAGCGATGAGAAATTAATGTGTTTTGTTATTCATGCAATTGTTTTGCATTCCATCACTACTCAAATATTATGACTTCCCAAATCGCAGAAGTCACAAGACATTTTTTACCCTGTACCCATTAAAAATGGGTAAAAAGGGTATTATGGAGTTGTGCAAAAGTATGTAACAGGCATAAGGAAGCATCTCCGACTATATAAAGTATATATATTATTGATCAGTATCAACAGCCGAGTCGACTTAGCCATGTCCATCTGTCTGTCTGTCTGTCTGTCTGTCCGTCCGTCTGTATGAACACGCGGATCTCAGAGACTATAAGAGCTAGAGACTTCATATTTTGAATATAAGTTCTCGTAGTGCCGGGACAGATCAAGTTTATTTCATTTGATCGATACCTCGTCCCATTCAAAAGCTATCGATAAATTTCGATTTCAGACTAGTGTTTGTTGGCCATAACTTGAAATCTTTAAGAGCTTAAGGCACTAAATTTGGTATGTATAGTCTCGAATAGCATACACATGTAACCACATTTTTCACTTTTCGGATACCACCCCCTTATCACCCAAAAGTTGAAAAAACTTATTTTTGAACGTATGACCTTGCAATTTTGTTTTGTTACACATTTTATTGCCAATTTTATGTCCAAATTTCAATAAGATCGGACAATAAACAAAGAAGTTGTGTAAGACTTGACAACTCATAGTGTGGGGCTCAGTGAAGAAGCAAGCTAACTGCTGATACTGCTTGCACTGCTTGCATCATGTGAGTGCTTGTATGTACTGATGGATTAGTATGAATGAATGTAAGTCTGGGTTCAGGGTATCTTCTAGTCAGGCACTCTTGACTTGTTTAAAATCACATTTCACAAAAGACAACAAAGTGCAGCTGTGCTTGTTTCTATGTGTGCGTGCATGTGTGAGAGTATTTCTGTGTATGCATGCATTGAATGAATGTAAGATCAGTAAATATAATAATCCGCTACATATCATCAAATTTAAGTGAATCAAATGAATGTACTTAAAGTGTGAACAGGTAATTAATATATTTGCTCTCGAAATATCCGCAGGCACGTTTCCTTAGCGAGAGCACCAATCTGGGCGTTGCTGGCGTCTGGCTGTACCAGGTGGCACCGCTCAATCCCGGCGAGAATGTTCAGGCGCCCAACAACCTGGAGACACGCACCGAGTCGCCGGCACTGGCACAGAGCTGCAATGGCAATGGACACCAGTGCGACAGCCACGCCCAGTGCTATGACAAGTCCGAGGGCTACTGCTGCGTCTGTGAGCCGGGCTACTACGGCAACGGACGCTCCTGCCTGGCCAACGATTTGCCCATGCGTGTAACGGGTACGCTCTCTGGGCAGCTGAATGGCCAGGCTGTGGACGAGGAGGCCAAGTTGCAGTCGTATGTGGTGACCACAGATGCGCGCAGCTACACGACCATTAATCCGCTGAGCGGGGAGCAGGCGGCGCAGCTGCGTCTGGTGCTGCCCCTGCTGACCACCGTGGGCTGGCTCTTCGCCAAGTCCGTCAATGGAGCTGCAAATGGCTATCAGCTGACTGGTGGCAACTACGAGCACATTTCGCGCATAAAGTACGAGACGGGCGAGATGCTGCTGGTCAATCAGACTTTTGAGGGCTTGAACTACTGGGATCAGCTGTCGGTGAAGATTGAGCTATCGGGCGCTGTGCCGCGCGTCTCTCCAGGAGCCACTCTACATTTGCCGGATTACACGGATGAGTATAGATTTGTACGTCCCGGTGAGCTGCAGTCGCTGCAGTCGTACCAGCTGGAGCTGGTCGAGGAGCAGCGCGTGATTGGCTTCCAAGTGGACCAGCGCATTATTTACCAGAGCTGCTTGCGTGACGACGACGCCGATCCCACGGACCGCAGTGTGATGCAGAAGGTCTCCAAGATAGCACTCGACTACTTTGAGCGGGATCAGGCGTTGCGCACCAGTGCTCTCAACAAGATTGGCGTCGATGCCGAGTCCAATGCCTGTACCGATGGCAGCGTCCAGTGCGGCGAGAATGCCGTCTGCGTACCTTACGAGGACACATATCGCTGCGACTGCCGGCACGGCTATGCCGCCCAGCTGGACGATCGTGGCGTTGAAATCTGCACCGACATCGACGAATGCGCCCTTGGTAGCCATGTCTGCGATGAGAATGCACTATGCTCCAATAACGAAGGAGGCTTCAGCTGCGTCTGCTTGGAGGGCTATGGCGGCAATGGCTATCGCTGTCTGCGCAATGACTCGGCCGATAATATCGAGTACTCCACCAAAGCAGAGAATTCAGCGGAAAACTCCCAAGGATATCCCACCCAGGAGCAGGAGCAGGAACAGCCGCAACCTCAGCCACAGCAGCCTAGCCAAGAGCTGCCGGGCGAAAATGTGGACTATCAACATAATCCAGGCAATGGACAGCACTTGGATGAGTGCTACGTAAGTGATCTGATTATATGCCAAGCTAACTTGTTGTCAATTTTTTTTAAAGTAATTTGAAAGTATACTTTAAACACTTTTACCAAGTCTCATCTCCCGCTTACACATTTTAGCCCTTGCAATGAAAAGTAACTTGCAAATATCTTCTTAATGACCACAAATTGATATATTTTAATCTCAACCCTTAGTCGTTTGGCGTCTTAAAAGTATTTAGAAATATTAATGTTTATCATAGACTCTTTAAAGCCAGGAATACAATTTTAATTATTTTCCAGGAATCAGATCAGCAGCGTTTGCAAACTATATATAACATATTTTCTGTACTTGTTTTTACTAAACTAAAAACTTCATTGAACAAAATGTTTGGACCGATTTGGAAAATCTTAAAAGTTAACCTAATAATATTTTAGCTTGGACTACTTCAGATGTACACTTAAACTTTAAGTCAAAGGTATGAGGTCCGAGAGCAAATTGTTATTGGTTAAAAAGCAGATGCCCGATTGACTTGGTAGCAAATGAAGATCATTGTGAGTGTCGATATAGTGCTGAGAATCCTACATTTGGCTCCAGCTGGAATGTTTACTTAGGGTTCTAAATAGAATAGGCTGAATTGACAATTCATAACATCCGAAGGATATTTGCCAGCTAGGAATAACTCTAAGTTTATTATAGATTTCGATTCATCCAAGAATATAATACCCAAATGCCTTTCTAACTTATACGATTCTGAATTATTTTCAAATAGTACAATAATAAACGTGAATTTGATATTTTAGAGTTGCTCGCCGGATGCGGACTGCTATGAGGGACGTTGCAGCTGTCGAGAAGGATTCTCCGGAGATGGCTATAGCTGCATGCACATCTGCGGGCATGATGAGGTCTGGGAGCACGGACGCTGTGTACCCATCTTGCTGGACGAACACGAACTGGAGCCGAAGTGCAATTTCCTGGGCGACTGTACGTGTCCCGAGGGCTACGAGCTCAGCGAGGACAGTCGCAGCTGTCGCTACGCGGGCGTCTACGATGTGGACAAGAGCGACGACCTAATACCCTGCGACGTGGATGCCAATTGCCATATCAATGCCAGGTGCTCCTGGTACGAGCACGAGCTGCGACACATTTGTACCTGCAATGCGGGCTACAGCGGCGACGGCTACAACTGCGACACCATCGAGGACTCCTGCGCCATTGTGAGGGCAATCACTGCATAAAAGCCGAGTACTCGCTAATCACAAGCATTCCCATTGCAGAAACCGGATATCTGTGATGCACATGCCGCCTGCAGATACAACGAGCAGCTAGGTAAATCCGAGTGCGTCTGCCAACGTGGATACACGGGAGATGGCCATCGCTGTCAGCTGGCGCCCGAGTGCGAGGCTGCCGAGCAGTGTGGGGAGAGTGCATACTGCGACGGAGGCGTCTGTCAGTGCAACGAGGGCTACGAGCGAGACGTCAGCGATCGTTGTGTGCCCGCCGGCAGATGTGGCAGCGTCTTCTGCGGCTCGAATGCCATCTGCAAGTGGGATGTGGTGCTCGGTGTGCAGTTCTGCGATTGCATCGATGGTTATCAGGGCGATGCCTTGGCCGGTTGCCTCAGCATGCCCATACCCTGTAACTTGCGCAACAACTGCGGCATACACGCCACCTGTGAGCCCACAGAGTGAGTGCCACCTGAACAGCTTTTACCGACTTCACACTCAATTACCCTCTTCCGTTGCTTAGGGATCCAGCGAATTATACCTGCCAGTGTATTGCTGGTTATCGCGGCGATGGTTACGTCTGCATCGAGGAGCAGAATTGCCTGAATAATCCCACCATGTGCGACATGAACGCCAAGTGTCACTCCACCAACTCGGGCCTGGTCTGCGTCTGCAATCCAGGTAAGTTCGCTTCCACCTACTCCTTACCCTCTTTCGTGCGCTGTGGCACTCTGTCCTCGGGGCATGGAGTGCACGAGTTGATGAAACAAAAGCTAAATATCGCCAGCGCCAGCACCACATTCAGATAGCCATTGTTGCGATCCCAGGTCAGCGGGTGCATAAAGAACTCACGCATCGACTGCAGCGTGCTCGTCTTCCTGCGATACTGATCCACCCGCTGAATGTAGCGACGCTGCTGGCCTTTGAATATTGACATTGCAGCCGGTTGACACATCCCACGTAGCACGCTCATTCGCGACACCTTCAGCAGCAGACTCTGTATGGGACGCATTGTGTTTTTGCCTTATTTCGAATGTTTCTATAACCAAAATATCACTACTAATTTTCTGATGAAATGAAATCGAATAATATACGAGTATATCAACGATTTTGGAGGCAACATTATTAAACCAGCGCCTACTGCATTTTTCAAATTATATGTATTTAAGGTTAGCATCTATTAACTATTTGGTAAAGTATGGCTTTAATCGTTTTCAAACGTTTACTAAGGCTATGCAACAATTAAAGAAGTGAGCGTGCTTTAGTCGGGAGTGTCCGCTTGAAGGTTCCCTGAGCACAGTCCTTACATTCATTCAAACTAACCTATCGGTGCAGATACCTGCGCACATACATGCTGCAAGCAGTGCAAGCAGTTTAAGTAGTTAGCTTACTTCTGCCCTTTGCTTTTAAAAAGACACCAAATTAAATACTATTTTTTTAATTAACAACGAATTACTTAAAATTACTTTTGTTATTCCTTGCGAAATCGTAATGATATTTTAATAATAATGTAATGTAATCGAATGTAAGTATATTCAAAATCTTTCAACTCTTTAGTAACCAATTAACCGTCCAAATCTGCCATATAACACAATCCACAAACCCCTTAAAATCATTTATTAAACCAATTCCAAACATGCCCATTTCAATTTGAAGTTTGTATATCTGCACCCGAAATATTCTTACAGGTTTCTATGGCAACGGCTCCGTTTGCTTTGAGCGCCAACAACACGATTCGAATTTCCTGATTGTCAGCCAGGGCGTGGTCATTGTCCGCGTGCCTCTGAACGGACGCGATGTGCAGCCGATTAAGGTGGCATCCATGGCCATTGGCCTGGACAAAGATTGCGTTGAGGGACGCGTCTACTGGGGTGACATTTCTGCCAAGAAGATCGTGAGCGCTAAATACGATGGCAGCGATGAGCGCGTATTCATTAGCACAGGTAAGTCAGAGCATAAAGGCATTGAGTGCAATTACTAATAACTATTGCAAATGTCAGACATTGAGTCACCCGAGGGCATTGCGATTGATGTTATCTCGCGTCGCCTGTACTGGACGGACTCGGTGAAGGACACCATTGAGGTGGCCAGTCTGGATGATCCGATGCTGCGTGCTGTGATCATCAACAAACAGCTAGTGAATCCACGCGGTATTGCTGTCGATCCATACAGAGAGTGAGTGTATAAGAAATATATTATGCGATACGATTCCTGATTTTAACTGGCTTTTAGAAAGCTTTACTGGTCCGACTGGGATCGCTCGGATCCGAAGATAGAGTGCTCCGATTTGGATGGCACTGGTCGCGAGCTTTTGCTGGGTGCAGATGCTGTCAAGCTGCCCAACTCACTGGTGGTGCTGGAGCACAGTGGAGAGCTCTGCTATGCGGATGCTGGCACCAAGAAGGTGGAGTGCATCCATGCACAGAGCCGCCAGATACGCACCATATCCAAGGAGCTGTCCTACCCATTCGGTCTTACCTTTACGCACGATCAATTCTACTGGACCGACTGGACAACGTAGGTGTTCCATGATGGAAATGGCTTGGTGTTTTTTTAACACTTCTCCTCCCAAACAGCAAGAAACTGGAGAGCGTGGATAGTGCAAGTGTACGCCAGAAGCCCATACAGACGCCCTTCTTTGGCAGCCACAAGATGTACGGCATGACAGCCGTGGATCAGAACTGTCCGCAGTACCAGAGCCAGTGCCAGATCAACAACGGCGGCTGCACCGATTCCCGGCTCTGTCTGGTCAATCGCAAGGCGCCCTCCGGCAAGAGCTGCAAATGCACCAGCGCCTCCGTCAGCTGCACGGTCGCCTCGCCCTACGCCTTTGCCACACCCCGCAAATGAAGTCTTAGGTCGGGGACTAAATTTAAATTAATAAAAAAATTAAACTATTTTTGTATACGCATAACAGAGACAACTAAGAACAGAGAACAGAGAACAGAACAAGAACCAAACCAAAAATTAATTCATAACAAATAAACTAATGTGTGTGCCATCTTTTGTAAAGCTACTCAATCTAACAAATACATATATATTATAAATACATACATATATGGATGGTGTACACGTTCCTTTTTTGATACTTAAGAGCAGCTGTAAATAATTGTAGGGAGTATTATAATTTTAGAGGGTATTGCAACCTTTTAATCATTGGAATTGTCATTTCCGAATCCCTAAAGTATATATATCCTTCACCAGTTATGTTGATTTATTGGTACTATGACCATTCCAACGGGTTTTCGTATCAACAAACCTTATATCTGTGATAGGCGCAATGTTTGTATATTTAGTATGAAAAACTTCTTGCCCTTCATATATATATGACCTCACTTATGTTGTGAGCATGATTTACATATACTACAGCTTTTGGTAAGAAATGGAAAGAAACGTTGGGCATATAAGATTCTGAAGAAAGAATCAAGTCAAATAATCAATATATTAATGAAAATGTAAAATTAGGCTCAACACAGAGATTAAAGATGAAATCAAATTCAATGATTCAATATAGGATATCAAAAACAGTTGGTATAGAAATCATTGACTCATTGCTTTCAGTTTTCATCAACTATATAATTTGAATTTATTGTGAGTTTCATGTCATGTTGTCAAGTACCTCAAAGAGCACAGTTAAATATTACAGCATGTTTTATAATCTAACTTTGAATATGCTCTGAATAGCATTTACATCATTAAATATAGTAAGTACATTTGGTTTTTATTAGTGCTTATCTTCTGTTTTGCTTCTTTTCTTTTTCTTAAATATTTTGTTGTGGTTCTTTGATAACTTATTGTAGGCATTGCCATTTTGCTTTTTGTACATTGAGACATTTACTAGTTGCTAAGTTAGTGACACCTAGTACTAATTATATAGATACTATATGTTTAGGTGTGCTAAGCTTAGGCTTATCCAAGCGCGCATGTCGCAAAGGTTCTTGAGACACTGGAATGCATATCATGATGAAGTTCATTTTCAAATATGAACCGAGTAAAATTCACTTAGTATAAAACTGTTTGTGCTCTAGATATAACTATGTATCTTAAGGATCTGGAGTACAATATATGTTTGTATGTGGGTGCTTGTGTGTGTTGTCGTAGTAGGTACTTTGTATGCCTTAGCTTTGTATGCTTAGGCTAATTAATAAACTTCCTTGTAGCTAGGACGTGTCAGGATTTTTAGAGGTGCCAACTGACTAAATTCAGTTAGTTTTACTAAATATATATGTATATACAGTAATCGGGTGCTCTCTATATGAATCTATTATTTGAATGTGTATAGCTCATTGAATTGGTACTTTTCGTTATTAGCTATAGGCTTAGGCTTTGAGCAAGGCTTCAAAGCCGTACTAGTTGCTTATTGACAGGATATATCTATAAATTTATAGGTATATATATCGTAAGCTAGATTCTGTTGTTTTGCGTTTTCATTTAAGTTCTAATAGTTTTTAAGCAGTTCCTTGCATGCTTCGATCTTAAAACTACTATATACATCAAACTACATAGCATAGTTTATTTTGTTTGGTGTGTTTTTTTTTACTTTTTGTTGGTGTTTGTAAAGCATTAGAGTATACCAAAGCCTTTTCTTTCGAATTGTTTATGTTTTGAAAACAGTTATTAAAGTTTGTTTTTTGTATTTTACAGAAAGAATAAAATTAAATTTGCAATTGTGATTGGTACAAAATATTGATAGCACCTTTCTTAAAGTAATCTATTATAAGTATATAAGAAATTATTGACTTGAGATTTGTGCAACATATGAAACCTAAGGAAGTAGCTGTAACAAGATGTCTGTGAGACTTGAGATTTATACAAATCACGAATAATTGAACAATATCTAGTCTAGTACTTATATGTATCGTATATACATAATATCTTCAATTTTGTTTACTAAAATCTGTTTAATTACTTTCTTTTTAATTCCCCATTTGGTTTGAGCCTCTTTATTTTGGGGCAGCTAATTTTCAATAAAGATATATTCTAGAAGTGAATCGATTTTATTGGCTTAGATCTATTGAGTGCATTAGCAGCTAACGCACATCCGCACGATACTATTTACAGCTAGCTAAAGTGGTTAATACCTCATTCATGCCAATAGTTTAACTACTTTGTTTGTTCCCAAAAACACATTTTGCCTCATTTGAGTAAAGCATACCGAATTTTGAATATAATTTATTGCTACCCATATACTTAGGTTTAGTTATAAGCAAAATCATAAGCACATCATCATCATCATCATTTAGTCATTCTCCTCTTCTTCTGACTTCATACGCTTCACTTAACTACGAACAATTTAGGGGGATACAGGCAATACGAGAATAAACACATTAGCTTGAGACACACACACCACAGACACTGTCAAGCTGCTCTCGGGTGGGTTGGGTTTGGTTTCTTACTTCATAATGTTTAGAGATGACCACGTGCTGCGATTTATTCGTGAGCGCAGACTTGTGAAAATCATACAAATAACATAGTAATCTTTTATTTGCAGAATAGAGAAAATAAACAGCTTAGAAAAACATAAGAAAAACAAAGAGAAACTTAAAGGAATTATCCGAAAGAAATTCCTACATAAAAAAAACTGACAGTGAACATATAACAAGAATAATGAAAATAAGGAAACAAGGGCTTAAACGATTTAAAACCGAAAAATAATTGGAGTTTGTGAAAGATCTACCTTTCTATTTTCTATACGTAATTAATATTTGTGAATTATTATATGTTTTAAATAGAATTAAGTAGTGTCATGCAAATACTTTTTTATTAAGTTGTATATTCCAAAGGGTTTCAAAACAGAAGATAATAAAATAATTGTGAGATAGTAATAACAATGCAAATAATATTTAGGATAATCATAATAATACTAAATAATAATTACCAATGAATGCACGAACAACTATTATTATCTGCATTCGAAGGGGTTTTCCCTTGTCTTGAGTACATCTTGTCGTGCCACGAAATATCGACACGCGATCATGCCCAGCTGATATATGTACACATAAGTTGTTTTGGGATTGGGTTAGCAGCTAGACTTAAAAGTAGGAGCTAGGCACTTGTTGCCTCTAGAACTTATCGCGACGTCTGTGTGTGCTAGCCGTATTCTATATCCACTTGTTCTTGGACATCGATGAGCGGAGTCGGCGACCCCACATTAGGTTGTATCATACAATCGTGCCCTGCAAATGCTGCGGCGACGGCACCTGCGACGACTGTGGCAGCGAGTCCTGCGCCTGCAGGGATGCTCCCGAGGAGGTGCTCGGCCCCGGTCCCAGATCAGCGGTGTTTATCGCCAGCGATGAGCCGGCGCCCAGCATGCCGCTGCCAGCGCTGCCGCCGAGCGCTGAGGGATTAATGCCACCAACGCCGCCGCCGCCCAGAACGCAGGGCACGCCCAACATTGGAGTCGGCTCCTCTGGCGGCGTCACCTGCAATGAGATTTGATTCTGTGTGCGCTTTTGTAGGGACTTGTTGGCTATTCGAAAGGCAGAGTAGTCTTACCTCCATACCAATGCTGCCATTGAGCGATATCTTGATGGGATTGCTATGATTCGTGGCTTGCATAAGCGTGGTGAAGTGACTGATGCCGATCTCCTCCAGCGAGGACTTGCGTCTGCCATGGCTGACGCCCACACTGGGCAAGCCTTGGCGCAGCGACGAGGAGGCGACGTAGCAGGATATCGTTGTCGATCTGCAAGTATATGAATAGGAGCATTGCCAACCCAAATTGGCGGACATTAGCGGCTATGTGGTTGTAGTTGTTGTTGAGCAAACGGAACGGAACGGAACGGAACGAAATGTTGGCCCAACAAAAGACACACAAAATACACACATAAATTTCACAATACAAATTGGCTACAAGTTATTTTACTTATTGGCCTAAAGGCAACACACACATATCGAACATATTTGACTTAAGTCCGTGCCGCGTTGTTGATGATCAAATTAGTTAGTACTTTATTATTATTTTTTGGGTGCAACCAACACGAGTAACGGAAACGGAAACGTGATGTGGATTTATCCGCTGCGTGCGTGCTTTATGGTTATGAAAGGTTGCCAAACTGGTTGTTGTAGTTGTTGATACGAAGTTGTTGTTGTTGTTGTTGTTGTACTGGTCTGGTTGTTGCTATTGTAGCGGCTGTTGAGTGTTGCGGCTTAGACACGCGTCAATTTGTCATATGGAATTGCGAGTTTTTTAAAACGAAATGCAACCAAATCTTAATGTTATAGCTGTAGTTTGTGTGCATGTACTATATGTGAGTGCGTGCGTGTTTGTGTGTGTGAGCCTTGTTGCATTTTGTGATGCAACTGTGATTCTTCATACAACTGAGTGGCAACTATGTACGTTGCCAAGTTTAGGTGTTATAATAGCCAATTGGTAGTAGGAACTGAACTGAATAGAATATTCAACTTCGGCGTACCGAATTCGATTGCACAATTATCGAAAGTTTTTACACACGCACTTTATATTAATTTACTGATAGATAAATAAAATTAATTATTTTCCTCCTCTAGACTTAGAGTTGTATCCAGACTTCTAGGAAGTAACAATTTGTGTTTTATAAACAAATTAAATAAATGAAATCACAATTACTTTAACATTCTCTAGATGGATTCATACAATAATTAGATTGATTCAGCATACAATTTCATAATATTATCCAAATCAAATTTTATTTTTTCATTTTAAAATTTTTTTTTATTCTCCTTAGGAAATTAATAGACTACCGCTAAATATCTAATCGATGTTGATTTCATCTTTGAATTGATATTGATATCTATTAAATTGTTTCAGAAAATAAAATTGTATCTTTGGCTTTCTTCAACAAATTGTGCAAGGCAATTAAAACTAGAAATGTATGGGTTGGTATAGCTGCTGTTAGCTGTGTATTAATTTACACAGTTAACAGCACTGAATTTAAATAGTTGTGAACACAAATTGATTTGTTTTTTTTTCTGTTGAATGTCGATAATCGTGAACGCAAATAGGAAGGCGGAATGCAAACTTGTGTAGATTGAGTGACTGAGTGACTGAGTGATTGCGTGATTGAGTGATTGAGTGACTGAGTGAGATTAGAGTTAGTCCTGCAGTTGTAGCTTTTTGGCATTCTCGATAGAGACAAAACAGAACCGACCCGGCATTCTGTATACTTGTCTCACCATCTCTGCTTCTGGCAGCCAGACTGGTCTCATTTTTGGCTTGTCAGCCAATATTGGTAGGCCAGCACGATCGAGACACCATATGCTACCGGCGTACAAGAGCTAACCAGAGATCCATTTGTTTTCAAAGCAATTGCCAAATTTCCTTGTACACTCGAGTTGTGGCAGAATCATTTGCGCTGCGAAGATGTAGGTCATCAAATATCCGAAAAACAGGCGCATATGGTGAACCGAAATTGGCGAGAAATACGGCAAAATCTCGGAAACATTTTGTGCCAGTGTGAAATGGTTTACGAAAACCGGCGATAAAAAGCCCGCCCCGGCAGACGCAGAGATCCGGGATTCGGCAGACGGCGGCTGACCAATTTGGTGCTTTTTTTCTTTTCTTCCTTTCAAATATATAACTGTAATCAAGTTCGAATTTCTCTTCCGGCGGTGCCGCGAAAAGTGGCTGACCCAGGTTGGAAAACTCGACCAGAAGGAAATTTGTAACAGTAAGCGATTTTGTCGGCAATCATCAAAACGGCTTGTAATTAAAAAGTGAACCATTGGCGCTTCGACCGATGAAATCTTCTGGTGCTGCTTGCATTCAAATTCATTTATTTTCAATTTCTAAATGTGAGCTTTAACGAACAAAATTTATTTTGTAGCCTGTGTAATACATACTTTGGAAACTGAAACTTTGATTTGTTCAATTCGGTAATTCGACAGCACTGTAGGGATTTTGCGCGTCCGCAGCAGTGAACATGAATACCTTTGTATTTTTATTTTGCATGTAGGGGTGTTGATATCTGCCTAAAATTCGAAAAAAATCTTCGATATCCTTCGCCACTTTGGAGCACATTTTCCAGGCCGATACAAAAATCTCAGTGGCAGATATTTCAGTTATTTTGAATGCATAAAACTCTCGATTGAGACTATTAAATTTTTTGTTTTTGTAACTTTAAAATGCTACTACTACCATGCATATAAATGTGTATATGTATGAACCACTGAACTACTTTTGAATCAATTAGACCTTTTGATATTGTGTTTAAAACCGATAGCACTATAAAAGAGATTTAAGTTAGTTACAAATTAAATTGAAATAATAAAATAATACATCGATATCATATCACTATCGATACTTAATTTACTTAAAAAAAAACTATACTATCTCTCCCTCAAGTATGGCAAAAAAACACTGGTTTGAAAACTGAACTTATCAATCACTTTTAAACAGGTCGAGCTATCGATAAAATGAATGAAATGTACTACGAGAACTAGATTCCAAATATGAGGTCTCTAGCTGTAATAGTCTCTGATATCGGCGTGATCATATAGACGGACGGTCAGACAGACGGGAACATGGGAACAGGGTATAAAAATCAATTTAGTAATATCCAAATGTTTCTCTTACATTAGATCGCCCTCCTCCAGCTTTAGATCACAGCTTGGATTGATTATCACATAAGACAAATGGTTGCGCTTTTCGCTGACATCATCATAGTCAATGGTCGGTAGATTCAGGGACTCCATTCGACTGCGCACCAGATTGGCAATTTCGGCTCTTTCGATTTGCTGGGCATGATTATCGCGTGCTTCATCAGCCAAGTTAATCGAGTACTGCAAGAAAAGATGATGTGATAAAATTGTAACTAGCCTAAAGATCTTGATGTAAGTTAGACTGGAATGTATTTAGCATTTGCATATGTGTCTGAGTTTGTGTGTGTGTGAGTGTGAAACTTATGAAATGATCTGATGGATGTACTTAGTTTCTGGCATCCATATCCAACAGCATGCTTCAAAGCGTTCAAGATTCAAACAGTAATGAAACCCAAAAACCAAATTCAAAGTCACACCTACCTCAGTGGGGGAGGGGGCAGAGATGAAACCACACCTAGTAAATGGCTGTGTTTTGCTGGCTGTTTCGTATGAGATACTTACGGATGATCCCTTACGGTCCGAGCAACCGCCCAGGCAGTTGACCGACTTCTGGCGCGGACGGTAACTGGCCGAGGCGCCCCCACCAGATGAGGGCGGACGATATGTTACACCTCGCAGCATTTCCGTGCTATCCTTTGTGGAATCGGGCGTGCCGGTTTCCTCATCATACTGTGCACAAATTCGTTCGGATGGATTGTATGCAAATTTCAGTGAATTTCGGTTAAACACAAAATGATTTACATATTTAATTGATTTTTAATTGAAGTGGCAGATTGTTCAACATTATGCAAGACTAGGGAAATATTCGTTTTGGGCTTTATGTTCATTTAATGTTAACGATGTTATTTTATATATATATATATATATATATATATATATGTTTGTAATTTTTGTGTATGTGGGCAAAACAAGGTAACATTTAATGTGTGTTGTAAATCATGCCAGATAAAATGCTCATAACTAAAATCAAAACCATCATCAAGGATTTCAATATTATTAGATTATTGTACGTTTTGTATTTAGTTCATATCTCACAGAAAATAAAATGAAATAAAAAGCGATGAAAATGGAAATTTTAGCTAACAAATTTAAATTATATATTTATAGGTGCTTGCAAAGCGCATGTTATGACTTATTTCTTATAAAAACACATTTTAAGTATGCACTAATTATCTAAAAATATATTAAAATACGCAATTAGGCTGTGATATGCAGCTCAAATTTCTAACAAACTTTTAGCTTCAACTCAACACAGCTAATATATATCGATTTTTTAAAGCAATCCAATAATTGTTTAATGAGCATTTCAGTACCAAGGTTTACAAGAATTACAAATGAAAACGTGACACAAAGTCGAATCTAGGGCGCGGTAGCTTGAAATACCCTAAATGAATAGATACAATAGAATTAACAAAAGAGCTTTAAATTAGAGAAATTCGCTATACAGAATGTATTTAATTTTAATTAAATAATAGGTTTGCACAGTTTTTAAATAGTGTCCTAATTTGATATCTCTATATTGATGATTTGATATCTGTATATAAAGCATTAAAATTTTAACACATTCTTCAATGCATTTTGTGGCGTAGATTAAAAAATGACAATCGTTTTATACTCTTTTCTAACAAAATAGAATATTAATTTTGTCCTGAAGCTTGTAATGCATAGATGAAAGCGTCGGATACCCCCAAAAGTTACATCCAGGATGCTTAGGATGATTTATCTGGCCATGTCCGCCTGCCTGTTTCTGAGCTACAGCGGCTAAACTTGGCTTGTAAACTTCTTATTTAAGGGGACAGCACATTTGTCGGAACGGGCCGGCTCAGACCAGTATATATTATTGCTCTCATACAACTTGGAGCTATCGCCTTCAATTGCCTTGTCCATTTGAATACCCTTATTACTCATGAATATTTTAAATTTAATCGCAGTTGAGTGATAAATAGCGAATATATGCGACATTAACTATATCAAACGAAACGATTAAAAAAGGCAAGTGCAATAGAGCTTTGAGCTGTGGAAAACAGCTGAATAATGTATACGGTAAAACATCGAATGCGTTCAAAATAGTTTTACATAACATATATTTTTAAAAAAAATTTGTAAAAATATATAATTGTAATTGAAATTGATTTGTAATCTAAAATATTTTATCAAGGTTTAAAATTTCGATGAAGTCAAAAATAGCGAAATAGCCCCAAAAGCATAGCTGCGAATTAGTATATTCCAGCGAATTATTTTATAGCATATGCATAAGCGTAAAATTTAATATAGTGAAATCTGTTCAACGATTTGAAAGGACTACAAAATCTTAGGTACGCCGAAGATAATCTTTCCCCAATGGTGTTTTGTTAATAACAGTTTAGAAGTGTCTTCTTTAAAATGGTGTACTGATTTTGCGGATCGAACAAGTTTTAATGCAGTTAGACGAAATAAAATTCTAAAAAAGTTACATCTTTGACCTTTTTAAAAAAACTCTGTTCACTCTTTTTCATCCCAACAAAATTCAGTTATTTGATGTTTGAATCATCATCATCAATATCTATAAAATCCTAAAAATAATACATAATTACTGCTCTTGCCTTCAGTTTTTCAGCACGATACTATGTATATATGAAATAAATAATTATTTAAGCAAGGATCTACTTCATTCTGTATGTTAAAAAAAAATACAGATATAAAATGAAAACAAGCAGAATCAGGCAAAAGCGAGTGGTGTGGGTTAAGGGTATGGAGTATGTTTGTTTGCCTGTGGCGTGTTTTAAAACGCCTATTTATAATGCCTTCGGTGGCCAGCTATTGTCCTGTGGTGCAGGACGCACAACAAGCAAATGCAATCAGCTAATTAAAGGCTTGCATGCAAATACGAAAAAACGAATGCAAATTAAGATCAACAACAACAGCATGAAAAAGAGCAGAGTCATGCAAGCGGAATCGTAACTAACTGAACTATAGCTACATACATATATATACACGATATAAACACACACACACACATACGACAAGCAAATGTTGTTGGCCATAGAACAAATTCTAGGGCTAATAAGGCAGGCAGAAGTGAAGGTTTTTTGATGCGAAATGTATTATTTTTGATTTGTTATTTTTGTTAAGTATTTTTCTTTGTAGTTCCATTTGACTAGTCTATGAAATAATATGACTCACTGCGTGCGTGTGCGTTTTTCAATAGCTGGTCAAGTCCAATACAAACGCAAATCAATTAGTTTATTTTCTTTCGTTTAACATTTACCCAAATGTTAATTTAATGGGTCTTATGCGTATTTTGTTAGGTATTACTTTCTTGTTTGCTCACACAAAGTCAGTTGTTAGAAGGATGGACGGGGAGCGCGCAAAAGGGGCGGGGGGGGGGGGCGTATCATATTGTTAACTAATGTGTGTGTTTATTATACGAGAAAGGACTAGGCAAAAATGAGCTAATAACTATCATTATAATGAGTAGGAGCAGTAGTGATAAGAAATTCCAACTTGCGACTGGCCATTGAATAAAATATATATGTAAATGAAAAAAAACAACTACGAATGTTTCCTTTTTCGATTTGTTCTATGTACAAAATCAGTTTGGGAATTATAGCAATTAATAATTAATCAGCACGCTATGCTTTCTTTTTCAGGGGTGGTGTTTTTTTGTCAAAGCATGTGATAAAAACTCTAGATTTTTGAAATCAAGTTCAATTTACGTTATTTGACATTTGGAGAAAATCTTTAGCTTTGCTATTACGTTCAAAATCAAGTAATAGTTGAAAAAGAGAGTTGGTATATTAAGTAATCGAGTAGTTTAGCATATATAGTATACGAGTACTTATAGGTATATTATATAATCGAGTATTGAATATTATATGTAAATGGCGCAGACTCGTCTCAAATGCAGTTAGTATTGAAGCGTAAGCGTGTGATATTTAATCAAAATAAATCATTTAAAAAAATATGAAAAAATAAGAAAATTGTATGCCTGCCTTTCAACAGAAAATAAATGCTTAAAACTTAAATTAAATTAAATTATATTCAGATATTTGTGTGTATACCTAATTTATAAGGCGGATCAAAAAAGTTTCGATTACAAATCGAAATCAATCGAAATTATGTGAGCAAGAGACAGACAGAGAAAGAGACAGGCTATGTGTGTGTGTGTAGAGTGGATGTGTGATGTACATAAGTTAAAGATAAAATTTGTTTTTGTTAGTTTTTTGTGATGCCAATTTGACCGGCTGAATAGATTTTTGTGACGGCCCAAAGTTGAAAGTAAACATGGTTTCTTAAAATTGTTTGCCAGTTGCATTTGTTTTGGACTCACCGATGGACGCAAGCGCACACAATGCCTGCTGAAGGCGGAGAAGGGTCCCCATCTTTCGACCGGCGAGTTACTCACATGTGAAGTATCCGCGTTTGATGTATCCTGTGTTCGATAAATGCCGATCGGTATTTCGCAGGTGGTCGAGCAGAGTTTCTGATACAAGCGACCATAGGTGCGTATCCACATATCATCTTTGGTAATGCGCATCTATCAGATAGTCAAATGGTCAGAGAGAGAGAGAGAGAGAGAGAGAGTGGGAGGGTATGTAGTTAAAAATCATTCTAACAGTTGCTGTTCCACAAGTGCACTCACCGAGGTGAGGAAGCCGCTGCCCGGCGCCTGGTCAATGCCCAGCAGGAGCCGCACAAACGTAATCACATAATCCTTGACAAACGCCTGATAGAGCAGAGTGTCCAGCATAGAGGCACTGAAGACTGCACCAGCGGCAAAGGGCAACCGGAACATATACGAGATGTGCGAACCGCGCTCCTTCTCGCGCTGCAATTAAGTGAGCGACAAATTAACCAATGACAACTGCGGCGATTACCGCTACGGGCCCATTGTTACCGACCTTCTCCATTTTGCTCAGGTGCAGTGCGTATTTGTCGTGCGCCCGGAACTGCATGAAGCGCATGTTCGAGCTCTGCGATAGCTCCGTGATGCTCTTGATGCTCGGAAAGAATCTGCAGAGGGGTGCAGTATATTGATGAGAGACATGGGAAGTGATGAAGAAAGGGATAGACGGCGATTTAATTACTATTAGTCTATTATTATAATATTATTTGTATTATGAATATTATTACTATACGTCAAAATCGTATCTAAACAGAACAGATTTTCAGTAGATGCACTTAGTTTTTTAAAATTTCATTTAAAAATCATTGCACAAATTTTAATTTGGGCTCTCATAATTTTGACGAAAATTAATGGATTTTTGTTTGCTCTAAAGACTAAAAGATATTTTACTAGCCGGATCCCATTAAAAATGGGTAAAAAGGGTATAATGAAGTTGTCCAAAAGTATGTAACAGGCATAAGGAAGCATCTCCGATCATATAAAGTGTATATAACTTCCTGATAAGTATCAACCGCCGAGTCCATCTGTATCAACATGCGGATATCAGAGTCTATACAAGCTAGAGACCACATGTTTGGAATATAAGTTCTCCTATTCCCTGGTCAGATCAGGTTTTTCATTTTACAGATATCTTGTCCCGTAAATTGTTACAACCAGCGTTTTTGGGCCATAAATTAAACTGATATGCTAGTATAATGAATGTAAAAACTGGGTTCTTGGTATCTCCTAGTGGGGCACTCCCGACTAGAGCGCTCTTACTAGTTTCTCTTTCTGGTCTTTTATTCTGGGAGATATTTCAAATTAATATTAGATGCCTTGACTTACTTGAACATATTCTGCACCGCGACAATCGTATTGCAGTCGGAGAGAGAATCCTCCTCTGCTGAGTTCGACAACTCTTTGTTGACCACAACAACACTCTCAGCCAGCGTTATTCCAGCGCGCAGCAGATCATCCAGGCAGTCAATTGAGCCGAGCATCCAATACACCTGCAGCATACAAGGCATAAAAAGAGAGCCCAGTAGATATGTTTGAGAGCTCACCAGTGGAAAATAGGAGAGTGCATCGAGAAAGGCGACATCCGGTCGACGCTCCAGCAGCAATATGATGGGATTCAGAGAGGTTTTGGACCGGAAGTGTGCACGCAGCGGTATGATGAAATTGTAGATGCCATTCGAGGCATAATCGGCGGCCAGAATGATGGTCTTGTTCTGCCACTGATACTCCTTGGCGTTACGATAGCTGCAGTGCTCGCAGACCTGATCGAAGGGAAAGGAACCACAAGAGCTTGTATACCCTGTTGATTGTGGGTATTCAGCGCTCGTCACTCACCTGGGCCAGCTGCAGGCAGCAGAGTGGCTTCTTCTCTTTGAGCAGGTAGCAAAGCGTCGGACTGACACCGATAAATGGCGAAACTGGTGGAAAACCCTTCACAATGCTGCAATGCACAAATTGTGAGCGGTGGATGATGTGAAAATGCGTCCAAAGCAAACGAATGATCAAATTTGGCATTAAGCAGAGAGGTTGGGAAAGCGTTAGCTAAATAAAAGTGCAGGATATGAGCATGAAGAGCGAAGCCTTAATGTTAATTAAGGTCCTTGAAACAGACAAGCACAAAATTATTAACAAACTAGTCGCTTATGCCTTAAAGGTAATTTCGACTAAGAAATGTATATACACAATTTTATCTTAAGGAAATGTATCTACAGCAGTGTTATGTATATCTTTATATTAGTTTTTACATAATTTCCTTTGGGGCTGTTAGCATGCAATTGATGTGCAGCTTTTTCCAACTAAATCAAGAGACAGCTGCTGCCAGTGGAGCCTGAGACTTTAACCCCTCCTGGCACTCCACTGCCTCAGTGACCGCAGCCTCTTTAATTGCACTGAGCTAAAACATTGACATTTTGTGGCCCTGGCAGCAGCAGCAGCACTGTAAGTGAACAACAACAACTACAACGACAACAGTCTAAACAACAACTTGAAGCGACAAGTTTTTGTGCGAATGCAAAACGGAAAATGCAACTCAGCGCAAAGCTAACAAAAACCAAAAAGGAAGCTGAAGCTGAAGGCAAAGCAGATGGAGAAACAACAACAATAACAAAAGTACAATAAAGAGTGTTATTATATAGTCGAGGCGACTATATGATACGCTGTGATAAAGAGTGAGCAACATTTTTGGTGTAGGGAAAACCTATCCCTATTATTATGATAAAAAATAGTTTACAAATTTGAGGTTTTTATACTCTTTTCGAAGAAAATAGTTATACCCTTCTCGAAGAAAATAGTATATTCAGTTTGTGCTGAAGTTTGTAAAACATAGAAGGAAGCGTCGGAGACCCCCAAAAGTTACTGCCAGTATGCTTAGAATGACAATACAAATTGATCTAGCATTATCCGTCTGTCTGTCTGTCTGTATGTATGCAAACTAGTCCCTCAGTTTTTGAGCTATCGCAATCAGACTTTACACAGACACTTATTATTCAACGGGACAGCACATTGGTCGTAGCCGGCCGTATCGGACCACTATATCTTATAGCTGCCATACAACTCAAAGTCGGTTCTGGCCATATATCCCGTGTTTTTGAATTTATCGCGATGAAACTTTTCACTGATACTAATTATTCAAAGATACATCACATTAGTCAGAGCCATTCCGATCAGATCTCTATATCTTATAGCTGCCATAAAACTGGCAATGAATTAAATATTCTTAGAACAAACAAACAAAAAAATGTTACGCGACAAAACAATTTTGTACAGCATATGAAATTTCAGTGGTGCAGTTGGCAGAGTGAAAATTGCCTAAAGGATTGAAAAGACTATAAAATCTTCGGCACGCCGAAGATAATTCTTCCCCACTTGTTTTTTTTTTAATTTTAACTAGCATCTTTTTTAATCTTGTGGTTAGACTGTAGACTACAAGAATAATGCCCAGCCGCTTTGCTCTGGAGGCTCTGGATCATTTTAATTTTGGACGTTGATGCCGTGCCCCACAGCTGTTTACAGTAAGTCGATACTGAATTTAAAATATATTTGTGAAAATGCTTAATATACATATGAATATGTTGACTTAAAAAATAATAAATACTTAGGGAGGTTAGAGTTAGGTTAAAAAATATTGTAGATATCATTACTAAATTTTTCCTATGCCTGATATGGTCCAGAATATTGATATTCATATAGAATTCCACTGTATACACTAAATATATAGAAAAAATAGTTTCAAGCCCCTTAAATATATATTTTTTTAATAAACAGACCTTCGTACAGGGAATGTACTGCAAATATAACATGCATAAAGAACCGAATAAGAAATATAAATGTATGTATATATATACGTATACTTCATGGAATCAAATATGAATTTTGTACGCTTGATATGCGATATGCCAAGTGCCGACTGCCTTGGCTTGCAGGGTATAAGTATGTAAAACAAGAACGAAAGCGCAGAAGAGCGTCATCAGTAAATCTCAAGTAGCTGCGCGCCGCGCCGCGTTCAAGGTAAACGTTGCAAGTCATTAAAAAGTGACCTGCGGCAGCCAACTAGCAACTGTCATAGGCAAATAAAACATTGCATAAGCAAGAGCAAGAGCAAGAGCAACAAGAACAGCAACTAGAACAGCAACTGGAACAGCAACGATAACGATAGCAACGCTTCAACAATGGAACATTCCAAAATGGCAGTCCGACAGAGTGCTTGGCAGAGTCGGCAACTTACCCGGAAAGATCGGACGCCCACACCGGACGCGCCAAGCGCCGCGTCTCAACGGAGCTGCTCGACGTGAATGTGAAAGCGGTCGGCAGAGGGGGCGGCGGTGGCTGCTGGCAGCAGACGGAGGCCGCACCGCTGCTCGATTGGGCGCTCAGCGCCACCGCAGCAGCAGAGGTCGTTGTTGTTTTTGTTGTGGTGGTGCTGCTGTCGCTGTGCGAGCAACTGCAACTGCAGCAGCAGCGCTGCAGCTGGCGCCGTCGAGCTGCCAGCATGGCCAGCGTGCCACCGCCCAGACTAAGGCTCAGACCCTGCCGCTGACTGGTGGGCAGGGCGCACTCGCTGTCACAGCTGTAGCTCTTCTTCATGGCGCGCCGGCGCAGCGGAGCGGGATGCTCGCTTGGCTGTGGTGCTGCATTCGGATTGCAGTACGCACAGGAGCCAGCAAGGCTGCCGCGCTGATATGAGTCCTCCGAGGAGCTCATGATGAGCGAATATGTGCGCGATTGTGGAAAATGACCGCCCAAGCAACTACGAGAGTACTTGGGAGTGTCAGTTTAAGGATCTTTCTTTCTCGCTCTCAGTTTCGTTAGTATGGGTTATTCAATTATATTCTATACTTGGTGAATACCTTGTGGCTAGTGCCATCACTTTGCGTTTGTAGCACAAGGAGCTTCATAAATTAAACATATGCATAAAAAGGGATCTAAGATAAGCTTAGAGAGTTGAGTTGTTGAGTTGCTGGCGCCTGAATTATTACAGCTAATACGACATATACCAGATAACTACAAATATGTACAGGGAGCAGGTGGAGGCGATGTTCTTATGAAAACAAACATAAAATCTCTCTCCCAAGGTAATTTGAAGCAATATTTTAAATTATATGAACATATTTTTAGATTATAGTATTTTAAAATTTCATATTATTAAACATATTTTGAAATGACCAAAATTTATATTGTTTATGGATAAAATTAATGAAATAATTGTAAATTAAACCAGCAATACAAATTTTAGTTATCAATAAATCGAATTTCTTTCATAAATAATAATATAAATAAAGAAATAAATAATAATAAATTCTGAAAATATCGCCTTTTCGAGCTATATACATACAATATATTCGTTCGCTAATTAATAGGGTTAAGGTGTTGATATATAGCACAGTTAGGGATAGAGGTGAGTGTGACAGTTAGAAGGATACAGACGAAGGCGAATCTAGTTGTTAGCTATGTGAATTTGGAGTAAGCATTGCTCATTTGTGTTATGATTGGTGTACACAATACAGTTATTGCAAGAGTACATACGAGGGGGGAAAAAGTGACTCAATTATAATTCACAATTATCAATTGGTTAATCAGAAAAAAGGCCCAGGATTACTTAGCCCGAGCACAGATCCAAATGCAAGTTAAACACTTACGCAATCTTCTCGGATGGCGACCGCCATGGCATTTCATCATCAATCTCATCGTCGCTCTCGTCACCCTCGTCGCCATCATCGTTGCCGGCAATGCTAAACGAGGAGGAGGTGAACATATCCGGCACGGGTAATATGGAGGGCCTGCGACTGCCTGCGTTCCAGTTGCGTAGACAATAGGTTAGCCGAGAAAGATTAAGCTTAAAGCTAGCCCGCTTACCTCTACGCTGATTGAGCACATCGGGACTGAGCAGATTGGGATTATTGGCATAGGGCACATCCAGATGATTGCCAGTGGTGGACAGCGAGGCAGGTGTTATGCTCAGAGAGGTGCCCATGTTGAGACCCATTCCAAGACCGCCTCCTCCTCCACCGGCACTACTGCTCGATCCGGGGTGTGCAGATGCTCCACTGCCACCTGCTGCTCCACCCATTGTTGGCGGTAGCGCTGTTGTAGTTATTGTTGTCGTTGTTGTCGCCGCCGTTGGCAAATGCGTTGTGCTGACCGTGGTATCCTTGAGATTCTGCCTGGAGTCCGATATTATTACAGCCGTTGGGTTGTCGCTGGCTGCCGGTTTTATGAAAATTCCAACAAAGTTGAACCAATTAATGTATTGTGCTTTTCCTGCTCAATTTACGGCGATGCATTAACGCAAGGAGTCAAGCAAAAACTTGTATCGCTACTTGATCAAAGTTCAAGTAGCCTTGCAAGAAATTTACTAACATTTTAGTCAAAAATAACAAACAACTATAGTACTAGAAACTGACCGACGCACACGCAGAGAGCAAAACTTAGAGAGACAGAGAAAAGAGAAGAGAAACGACGTGCAAGAAGAAGACCTGTGCAACTCATTATCGGTTCACAGCAGCAGCAGATGCTTACTGTAGCTTATTGCTCAGTGATATTAATTTAAAAAAATAAATATATATACGTTTTAATGGGCTTTACAAATTATGTCATATTGAAATTGAATACATTTAAATTGAAAAAAAGGTTTGCAGATTTATATATTTTCGTTTTCAATACTAACTGTCGAGTTGAGTAACTATTGATAATTTCTTTTGATAAATTCCTGAAAACCTCTTCTTTATACTCTTTTCGAAGAAAATAGTATATTAAGTTTGTCCTGAAGTTTGTAACGCATAGAAGGAAGCGTCGGAGACCCCCAAAAGTTACTGCCAGTATGCTTAGAATGACAATACAAATTGATCTAGCCATGTCCGTCTGTCTGTCTGTCTGTCTGTCTGTCTGTCTGTCTGTCTGTCTGTCTGTCTGTCTGTCTGTCTGTCTGTCTGTCTGTCTGTCTGTATGTATGCAAACTAGTCCCTCAGTTTTTGAGCTATCGCAATAAAACTTTGCACAGACACTTATTATTCCAGGGGACAGCACATTGGTCGGAGCCGGCCAGATCGGACCACTATATCTTATAGCTGCCATACAACTGGAAGTCGGTTTTGGCCATAAAACCCATGTTTTCAAAGCTATCGCAATGAAACCTTGCACAGGTGCTTATTATTCAAACAAACATAACCTTGATCAGAGCCGGCCGGATTGGATGACTATATCTCATAGCTACCATACAACTCGAAGTCGGTTTTGGCTATATATCCCATGTTTTCAAAGCTATCGCGATGAAACTTTGCACATATACTTATTATTCAAAATGTCAGCACATTGATCTGAGCCAGCCGGATCGGACCACTATATCTTGTAGCTGCCATACAACTGGAAAAAAACTTAATATTCTTAGAAAAAAAAAAATAAATGCCACGCGATAAAATGAATTATTACAGCATATGAAAGTGCTGCAGTTGGCTGAATGAAATTTGTCTAAAGGTTCGAAAAGAGTATAAAATCTTCGGCACGCCGAAGATAATCTTTTCCTACTTGTTTTGTTTGCCATTGACTGTCAGGTAGAGTTTAAAGTTGGAACATAATTACGTTTGATCACAGCCCAAGTCCAGACACACAACGTGACTTGCCTAATGACTCCGTCTAATTTACTGACGCTTTAATTAGACGAAATTAGACGGAGAGCGACAGCGACAGCGACTACATACATAAGCTCTTGCCACTACTGTGTCTTACCAGACATACTGACTGGCCAACAAGCACGCAACAGTTGCCAATGGTTGCCCATGGAGCGAATAGGTCGTCGTTTATGCGATGTGTGTGAGGGGCAACAAATTGTTGCGTGCGCGTTGCGTATAATTTACAATTGACAGGGCCAAAGACAGCAGGAGTACAATAGCTACTATCAATAAAGGTGCAAAGAGCCTCGAAAAAAAGAACACAGGGAAACACAAACATAAGGAACTCGGTGCAATATGAAACATGCCGTAAAATACGTATCACAATGGCAAAAACTAAAATGAAGCAAAGACAAAAATAGCATTGCGGAAGTAACAAATATTGCTCGGCAAGCTGTTTGTATGCGTGTGCTTAGGGGTGTCTTTCGATGTTTGTGTGTGTGTGTGTGTGTGTGTGTGTGTGTGTGTGTGTGTGTGTGTGTGTGTGTGTGTGTGTGTGTGTGTGTGAGGCTTCTCGCTAATGGCTTTTGAGCAGCGGAAATGGCTTTCGGGTTGGGGGTTCGCTTTGGGCTAAAGGCATTTACAGGCTCTAGGCGATTGTAGGAAACACTTAATTGGTAGACAAAAAACAGTTATACATATTATATAAAGAGAGTGAAAGAGTCGTAATACATATAAAGAAAGAGAGCGAGTGTTTTGTACGGGTATATGTTTAGCTATGTATATGTCTTAAAGCATGTTCATAGGTGGAAAGGTGAATAAAATTTTTGTTTTGCTTCATTTTTATTTAATGTAATGTAAAACTTTGGAGTTGTTGATTTCATTCTTTTAACTATTTTCATGGATGAGGGCTGTTTTTTTTGGTTTTTAGGGTCACACTCACGCACAAATAGTGTTGAATATTCACTGTCACATGTTTGTTGTTGCATTTGCGGATACGGTTGCGGTGACGGTGGATACGGCGGATACGGCGGATACGGCGGATACGGATACGGTTGCAAGTGTTGCCGCTCGGCTAGGGGCGTGCCGGCGCCAGAGTCGTATGTGGGACTGTGGGGCACACGAACACAAACAGACGGCACTGGTGCAATGCCCGCTTGATTCAAAGCGGTTGCTGTTGTTGTTGTTGATGCTGATGCTGATGCTGATAACAATGTTGATGATGTGAAAGTCGTGCTAATTGTTGTAGTAGTTGCTGTTGTTGTTGTTGTTCTTGTTGTTGTTTTAGTTGTTGATTGTACTGTTGTGGATGTTGTTGTATTGGCTACACATACATACATTATACGATATGATATTATACATGTGTATTAATATAGAATGTATGCGAGTGTATGCAAGTGTGTGTTTTTGTGTGTGTTTTTGTGTGTGTGTGTGTGGGTGTGGGGTCCAAGCTTAAGTTGCCAGAGTCGCTAATAAATTTGGTTTTATAGGCTTTCATTTTACTTCAAAATCAACTTTAGCAACTTTAGATCAATTGGACTGTCGGCGTATTATTTATTGTATGCATATATATTTGTTCTGTAAAATTGTTTGTAAATCTCCCAGTATTTAACGTACAGGTAAAAAGTGTTTTGTATTTCAAGCATTTCACTCATTAAACCATTTCCAACTTAAATTTGGAACATTATAAGAAAATTAAAGATTCGAATCGCTTGGCGTTATTGAAAATTTCAATTAAAAGTGAAATTTATTTCTTACTCAATTTATTTTAACTTGACTTTAAGGTAATAATCCCAATCCCAGGTATTGCATCCATGCATACTTACCCATCAATGCACATTCATACAAACACACACAGACTGCAATCAGTCTAAACAGTTAGTTTGCAACATCACTGAGCCCCACACTATGGAAAGGTAAATCGTAGATAGCTTCTGTGTTCTTTGTGATCTTTGTGAAATTATTGGCTATAAATGGGTGATCAAACCAAATTGCAAGGTCAGACGGACAGACAGACGGACATATCTAGATCGACTCAGCGTTTGATAGTGATCCATAAAATATATACTTTATATGGTTGGAGATGCTTCCTTATGCCAGTTACATACTTTTGCACAACTTTACCCATTTTTAATTTGTTTGTAAATTGGTTTAGATTTGTAATATTTGTATGTATTGTGTGTTTGTATATAAATATTTTCTTTAACCCAAAACAGTAGAAATATGAACAAAATTTGAACAGAGCTCAAGAGGCAATTAGAGTAGAAAAGTTGTAAATTATTATAAGAGAAGTTATGAAATTTCATAAATAGCCAGAAGAATTGAAAAAACATAACAAAGCGATGTGTTCTTTTTTTATTCTATTTTATTTATTTTTTGTTTTTTTTTTGTTCGCATTTTCTTTGTAACGAGCGCCAGCACAAGATAATTAATAAATTAAAATAAAAACATCAACTTTTCAAGACAAATGAATAATGTGAATTAGAGACGGACACGCGCACACACACATTTAAAGCGTTTTGATTAATCTTGTTTGATTTTTGTTCTTTTTTGTTTTGTAGACAAATTGACAACCGCAATGTGATGAAATTAACGAAAGCAAATTAAGAGACAAACAAATAAATTAAAAAACTTTTTTCCAACAGCCGAATACGAACGCAACTGAAAGCAGCCTCAAAAATCAAGAACAAACAATTTTTTCTAAAAAAAAAATTTAATTTTTTTTTTTTGCTTCTTTGAAGCGCCGTTCATTTAAAATCATTCAAAGGTGTGTAATTTCATTAAATGAAAACCAACACACAAAAGCACGTCCACGCACACACAAGCATATATAATATAAAATATATGCAGCATTGTACCCACCAGTTGCTGGATGCGGATGAGTGGTGGCAGCACCACTGCCTGCAGCACCACTGCCACCGTCTTTGCTGGCTGCCGTTGTTGTATCCGTAGATTGATTTTGATTAACGACAAATGCCGAATTCTCCTCCTTGGTAATGCTCATATAATAGCACGTGTCATCCTTTTTCATAATGTGCCTGGGCCCTGGATTTAGTAGTATGGTATCCTCATAGAATTCCGGCAGCTCGGCCGGACGCACCCCCACCAAAGCAACCCCGTACCTTTTTGTGCATTATTTATTTTATTTTCATTTTTTTGGAGCGTGCAAATAAATAAAGAAATGTTAAAATATATTAATGTCGAGCAATCTTGGTCATTTTACATAAATTTGTATTTGAATGGCCGATTCGTCTAAATAAATATGAGAGACGAGCGAGCAAGTTGGCATTTATTTATGGCCATCCATCTAGCATACAGCCCTGCCCTCCATTCACCATTCAAACGTCAAGTTTTTCATTCAAAGCAGTTATGTTAACTAAAAAGCATTTTGGAGTATCTCACTTACTTGCGATGCGAATGAAAGCTGGCATAGGTAAAACTTTTGCCCTCGTACTCCCCGAAGAATCGACTGTCACCGAGCACAATGTGATAAATTTCATTGCCCGAGCATTTTCCATAGAGACGATGCCACTCCTCCGGCGACTGTTGGCCCTCTCTACGAAGAGCATGAAACACACAAAAACAAGTTAACATTTTCAAGCCAAAAAGGTGGATTAAGTTTCGAGTCTCGTGTTTCAAATGTAGCTGTTCAAGATTGCTGTCTGGCCACAAGAATTTAAATCTTTGCCAATCGTCGCGACTGCCGTTCCACCCTCATTCCATGAAAACCACTATTAGCATTCTTTACTCAACTAATGCGTCAAGTTTTACGAGGCGTATGATTAATCCGGCTTGCGTGTTTCTCGCCGCAATGAATATACGGCCTCAAGTTGAAGCCACAGCAAGAGCGCGAGCATTTCATTAATTTATTTACTTTTTTTTTAATTTAAGAACTTGACTACTGGGAAATTTTCAGAAAACACAGTTTTCTGTCAGAAACGACTGCGCATTTAATTTAATTAAAACTCGTACTTCAAATTTCCGAAACGCTCGCTTATTCTCTATAGATGTACATGCGTTCTGATTATACTTCACACGATAAATGGAAACTGATGAGTCGCATTTTAAGTGCCCTTTAGTTTGTAATATGGAGCGCGTCTAACGGAAAGTTTTATATGAATTGAGTGCGTGATAAAAAGAACTCATATATACGAAATAAATTAACTTAATAAAAATATTTGATTGCAGAGAAAATTATAATTAAATATAAAAAAACTTCGAAAGCGTACACATTATTACAAATTATTGTTTTTGGCTCTATCAAAAGCCAAACTCCATCCACTTTAACCGTTGTGCCAACCGCCTAAAGTTAAAAGCTTTAGCGAAAGCTGAAAGTATTAAACAAATTGTCATTTGAGAAGCTCAGTGAAAGGACATCATAAATAGTGAGATGCGAATCGCGAATCGGTGACACATAAAGAGCCGTGAACTGTGTGACGCATCATAGCGGCAAAGCTGCTGACGCATATGAGCTAAATGTTTTTGCTAGTATTTTGCTGGCCATTAACAGTTGACCGGGCAATGTACAGGTTATACACTGCGTATACGTACTGGCCGCGTGACGTGTGCAGGAGCAGAGTGACTAGTGTGCTGGCGCCGGGACAGGTGCAATTGTTGGCCAGCAGCGCGTACTTGAACTCATCCTCGCAGACCACGTGCTCGGCGAACTTCACATGCAGCTTATGCTCCGGCCTGGCCACAGCGAATTTCCGCAGGATGTGCAGCGCATGAAAAGACATATATATAGTTAAATGCATAGATGTACATATATTGGTTGTGCAGCACGCACAGCGCGCAAACAGTGAAAGAAATCGAATTAACTGAGGCGTGACAAAGTGCTGCTCAACCCAACTCAACAACTAACCTGAATATCTGCACATATTGCGGCACATTCGGCGCAAAGTCCTTGACGGCCCAGGAGCGCAGTATGGTGTGCTCATCGGCCGCCGTTTTATCCGCATAGTTGCGAGCGGCCAATATGAAACACGCCTCCGCCTCGTTCATGCGTGCTCGCGCCAAATCGCCGTCCTTTAGACAGGAGCCCTGTCAAATGCCAAGGAATGCCAGATGTGAATGCAACTCAAATCGAATCGAATCAAATCGAAGTTGTCAAATATTTAACCAACCTGTATGTAGATGACGCGCTGCGCCCAAATCGGCACCTGCAATATCATCCGCATCGTTGTATCTAGCTCCATCGGACTCAGCAGCACTACGTAGAAATTCTGCAGCAGCGGATGCGCATAGAACTCGTTCAGAAAGTCCATTATCGTATCCGCATGCAGCGTTGTCGAACAAACAACCACATGCTTCTCGCTCTGCGCCCGATGCGAGGAGTAGCTTCCACCCAGCTTCTGTCGCTCCATCCACGTGAAGGCCAGCTGCTCAAACTGCAATCCAAATGGCAAAGTTTAAGAGATGTGTAAATTTATTGGTAAATAGTCTATTTCAATAACGAGGACAAATCGACCAAAATGATATTGATTTTAAAATTCTGTTTAGTTTTGTGGATAAGTTCTTGTGAGTTTGCAGGCTAAGAAGACCATTGTTATTGTAATCTGTAGCGATGTATTGCAAATCAATTTTCCAGATTTCAAATATTTCAAAAATTAGTAAGAATCTAAAAATTTATTTGACGAAATGTATAAGCATGATGTTTCGAATTAAAATTGAGAGCGAACCATGAAGAAAATTGCACACATTTTTGAAAGTCTCACCCACCAATTTGGCTTGGTCACACATTTTATTGCTAATTGTGTGCCCAAAAAATTTCAATAAGATCAGACATTAAACACAGAAGTTGTTAAAGACTTAACTTTATATAGTGTTGGGCTCAGTGCAGAAACAAGCTAACTGCTTAAACTGCTTGCAGTATATGTATGTTCTTATGTATGTGCACTGATAGGTAGTTATAAACTAAAGTTTGAGCTGGGTTCAGGATATCTCCTAGTCGGGCACTCCCGACTAGAGCATTCATACTTGTTATACTTATTGTGACATCCACAATCTTTTGAAATAGATAGGAATCTTTAAAAAGATTGTTTCCAAAATCTGTAATAGTGAGTTGCATGCCTTAAAAAAACAAATTTTTTTAGACTACCCCAGATCTCATATTCCAAATTCCAAAACATTTTTTTATTAAACGAAATTTAAAAGGTAAAAAACTAGTGTCGGTAAATTTTTAATAGTTTTAGCGCTTGTATCATTTTTTTACGCATATAGTTATATTTAAGATAACCATAGATAGATGATATTAATATATTTTGACAGCGACAGCGTTTGTTTGAACTCGATTGCAGTTTGAGTTGCAGCATTAATAATTTCAATTAAATCTAAGTGCTTTGCTTTCGTTCAGGCTCAGGCAAACACACACACACAAATGCACACACACAATTTGGTCACAATGTTGCTGCCGCTGTTATTGTTATAGCTGGTCATAAATTGCTGAAACGCGTCGCGTACATTGACATGCAGCCTTCGCTCGTTTCACAGAAGCGCCTGCAGTTAGCGCCAAAAAATATGCTACAAAAAGTGCAAAGAGAAGCGCAAAAAAATCAATTTTGATTGATGGTCTTGTTTGGCAGATACGCGCCGAGCAGCGCAGTCAGTCATACTTATATTGGCCATAGAGCTTTTAGATCCTACTAACAATTGCTGGTTAATTGTTTTGATCCAAAGGCCAACAAGTGCTTGTTGAAGTCAGCCATGAGTCATATTTAGACAGATTGATGACCAGTAGGACAGACTCATCTGTTAATAGCCAAATTGATTGATGGACAGTACAGTGTACACTGGAAACGTGGCAGTTAAGCAGCTTAAAACTGTGTATACACACTGAATACAAATATTTGAAGCTGGCGTCGACGACGGGCCTGAGTCTTTTCATAAATCAGATAAGCCGCAGTCGATGGAAGTCAAGTCTGTGAAGGAGCTGTGACGCAGTCAGGCATTAAATACAGTTACTCACCTGCGTAGGTAGCACAATCAGTGCCACACAAATCATGATGACCATATACAGCTGTGATGGCCAAATGTCCGGCACAAAATCGCCGTAGCCAACCGTGGAGAAGGTCACAACCACATAGTAGGTGCTCTGGAACAGATTCAAATGCCGATGTCCGGCGCGCTGAAAATGCTGAATGCCACAAACACTGCCGACAACATAGACGGAGAGAGCGAGAGAGAGAGAGAGAGAGGGATAGATAGAGAGAGCTGGAAATTGTATAGCCGTTTAGGCAGTTACCTGGTGAAGACTAGACACAGCAACGTGGCCGACAAAATGGTTAGCTGTTGTGACAAAGCCGATTGTGACTTTTGCATGGCACGATGCAAGTCATTCTATAAAATTGAGAGTTATATTTAGCTGGCTAGTTTAACTGCCCATATAAACAGAGGAGTACTTACAAACATGTTCTCCAGCGAGCGCTTGGCCAGCCAGCAGTTCAGGAAAATTGGAATGAAAAGATTCCGCAGCGGCGGATGCACAATCTGCAGAAAAAACAATAATCGTAATATGACTTACTTCACTTACAGTTGCATTTGTACTTACCGTTAGTGCAAAGGGTATCGTTGTTACTAATTCTAGTATAAAGTGAAATGATAGTATTTGCTGCCATATGTTGCCCTGCGGAAACAAACAAAAAATGTGCATAAACAGGATAAGAACGAGAAATAAAATGTATCATTGATGTAAATGAAATATTAATATTAAATCAAGTATTAATAAACTTTTTTATTTCAATAGTAAAAAACTTAAGGCTTATAAAAATTGATTTTTCTTTACAAAAAAACAATAGCTGCAATTAACTTTTCTTTAAAACTAATTCGATTGATTCGTATTCTTGTAATTTAGTACTACAATTTAAAGTTAAATGTATTATGGTATTCCAAATGATTTAATTTTTTTATATTAGAATACTTCAATAGGACCAGAAAAAAGTTTTTAAATTGCAATAATTTATATTTTATTTAAGATTATTTTTTTTATATTTCTGCATACTTATTACTTGAAAAAAAAATATTTTTTTTATATAAATATAATTATGACTTACCTTATAGCCTAGATATGTAAGAACCAAAGATTGTGTTAACGAAACCATGGCTAGAAGTAATTGTAACACCCAGAGCACCATGGGACGATTTACCCAGAGTATTGCATCCCAGTTAATAATGGGATTCTCTTGGAATTCCTCCTCCGTTAGCTTGGCAGAGATGATAAACTCTGTCTTATTGGCCACTTCGCAGCCATAGCTAAGTATACAAACGCACACAGGTATCGGGAGAGGAGGGGAGAGGAAGGTAAATAAATCTTGTGTGCTATTGCAATTTGTTGGTGGCTCTTTGCTTACCATGTTATAAATGTTGGATTTTTATCCAATATCACACGTATTATGTAGAGAACACACGACAGTAACTTAAGGAATAAATCGGCAATTCGTATGCGTAAGCCTTGAACGAGAAAGAAGCACGAAAATTTAGGTCAAACAACTAAATTACATGGGCTCGTTAGGTTTACCTTTTGACTACCTAACCTTTTGGTCAGTTTCCTAACTAGCTGACTGAGCGACTAACTAACTGGGCACAAAAACCCACCACCATTCGGCTGTTTGTCTATCCGCCTATCCACCCTGTCTACCCAATTTACCTGTTTACCTGCACAATTATTTCCCATCCAAATCAATATTTACTCAAGTATATTGCGTTTGCTTCCTCTTGCCTCGGCAATGTCATTCGTTGTAGTTTTCGTTCTTCTTGTTGTTTTTTCTACTTACACCTGCTTTTCCAATTGATTCAATTGTTTGTGTGGTCTAAGAAAACTTAAATAGCTCTGTCATAAGTTTACTTATATTCCTGAATCCAAAGGACGGTCTGACTTGCTCTACCTCAGGACAATTCAATTAGGTGTTTGCAATTAAGTTACAGATAAATGCAGTTGTACTTATACATAGAGAGGGAAAAAGCATATACATCAAAAAGAAAGTTTAATAAACTTCAACAAAAGTTGTCTATAATAAAGTCGTGCCCTTTTACTCAAATTTACAACTATAAGTATATTTAAAGGTTTAAATTTTTATCTTAAAAAACATACAAAAAGCTGAATATAAGTACATTTCTCTAAATTTCTCTTAAGTAAACCTGTGAAATATTAAAAGCAAAACAAACACATATAAAATGAAATATAAATACAATAGAACTTCTCTGTGATGAACTTGCTAAAAAAAACTATAAATATATGTCAGTTTGAAGGTTTTAAAACTAAGAATATGTAGGAAAATGAATTTAAAATTTTTTTATATAATATACAGACAGTATACAAAATTAACAATTTAAAATAACTGAGTTTACTGATGTTCGTCTAATTAAATATATCTTTATTAAAGTAATGTTCCTATGCATGTTTTTGCATGTCAGTGCCAATAAAGCTGCATAAATAGAATATTGCAAATTACTCACTTGAACGCTGATTCTTAATGAAATAGAGTTGCAGTCTTTCTTTGAATGTGTTTTCATTCACATAGTATTCCACACGCACTCTGCAAAGATAAAAAAGAATTTCCATTTCAAATAGGATTCGATTGGATGTTGCCACAAAAGCCGCTTACACAATGCATAGCGACATTTGACCTCTGTGGTAAATGATTAAAGTCATGTTGAAAATAAAAATGACTTTGATTGAGTATCGATAGAATGACAATTGAATTGAATGGTCTGCGCTGCACTTGGCAATTGATGCGCTTACTTATCACATTATACGGAGCACAAAGTGACAGCCCAAGTGGGCTAACAGGTTGCCATTGGCAACGATTTCCCACCTTCGCTCTTTATCTCCCACTCTCAATGGCATTTCTATTAGGAAGTGCCAGCCAAGTATATATTAAATGTCAGCGTGTTCTGCGTCCAAATGGGAACGTTGTAGCACGTTTTAGATGCTCGACAGCGAGCATATTTGATAGCAGCAGCAGTATCAACAATGGGAGCAGCAGTCGCTTTGTAAATAAACTCTATGATGACACTCGCTGAAAAGTTACACCTTGATATCAAAAAAATCGTATGTTAGCATATTAGCATGTTTAGATGCAACCAAGCTTTGAATTTATCAGTATGTTATTCGCTTTATTATTCCGCTAACAAGCAACAGATTTTAAAAGCTTTTGCCTGAATACTGCAGTTGAAATGGGATAATATTGAGTATATGCTATTAAACTTACTGAAAGCCATGAGCTCTAATCAGTTTTCAATTTGACCCCCATTCCATCCCACTCTTAGAATTTATAAAGCACCTAAAATCTCTCAGCGGGATTGCTTGAGTTGTCTACATATAAATTTTATAAACTAAAAGCTGTAAGCGCACTAAAAAATTAATCTATTAAAATACCCTGATTTTTTAAAGCTGAATTCTTTAAAAGTTGTACTAATTAGCTAAGATTTTCATATTCATTACATTTAGTTTAATTTATTGCACAAACAGCTATTGTCATTGCATTGATCGTACTCCATTTCCGTTTGCATGGTCACTTTTTATTTATTTATTGGCACATAAGGCATAGAACGCGCAATATGTGCAACAAAATGGAAAGCTCTGTCTTGCAAATGCAGTACAGTTGACAACTAGAATGTTTATACACTTAGGTTGCCGTAAACGCTGATTCCAAGTATATCACATCTGGCATCTTATAGATACTCAAGTTTAGCATCCAAATTGAGCTTTGACCATACTTCACAATGCTCTGAGTGCGATGCAAACAGCAGAACATTCAAACAGAGTCTGCCAAAGTACTTGGAATGCCTCTGACGAGGTCTGATTGTCTGTCTGGGGTGGGCCTTTAGTAATTAAAGATGACTCTGCTGAAAGGACTGCCCAAAACAAAAGCACATTCAAATGCCAAATACAAAGCGCACTAGTTTGCCAACCTGAAGCGTTTATGTCTTGTAACTCGCTAACATGATAAGCTAGCCTGCTAGCAAACAGGAGCCCAGTGAATATTCATGTCAAGGTTAATGTACGCACAGATAAAGCAAACGCAGTTGGTTTGGCGCATGCCGGAATAAATGGCACCCGTGGGCGGCAAGTGGCATGAGGCATGAGGCATGAGGCAAGGTGGCAAGTGGCAAGTGGCAAGCGGCTAGCGGCCAGTGGCAATGACTGCAGTGTGTGGCAGAAACAAACAGTCGCTCGCTGGTGACCAATCAGTTATGCCACAGCACTTCACGCACAACCGCACAACGTGCCGCTGCATACAATCAACTCTGACCTCAGACATTATCGCCAGACGGAAATTCGCTGATGGGGTTCATTCCACTGCGGCCGTTGAACGCGGCACAAGAATAATTTGCAGCTGGTTGTAAATTTGTTGGTCGCAGCAGCAGCAACAAAAGCTTTCAACATTCGCAATGTTTATCAAAGGGCATCAAGCTGATGGCAGCAGCTCTAGCAGCTAACAAATGCAATAAGGCGTGCTGAATGTTTAAGCAACAAGCCACCGCCTCTGGGGGCCAAACAATGCCAAAGTTCAGCAGCAGCAATTGAACCCAGGCGACTTTGATATTTGGCCAGCTGCTTTAATTTAAGCAACTTCCCAAAAATTGTTTAATGACAGTAGCTGAAAACATAAATTTTGTAAAAAAAAATTTATTATATAAATAAAATAATTGACAGGTTGCATGTAGCTGGTGAACTATAATTTCATGCTGAATGTTATCGTATTAAGATTCAATTCATATTTTCAGCAAATTTTAATAGCTTAATATATAATTATTGATAAATATTAGACTTTCGATCGATAACCAACAATGATTTTGATAACTCGTTTCGGTTTTGCTATGACCAACAAGTTGGGAAAATTTAAGTTCTTAAAAATGTAAAAAACAAATCTATAAAAAATATGCAAAATAAATAGCTCTTTTATTTAAAATGTTTATAATATTTAATACATATAAATTACCACTAGTCAACACTGTTCTAAGCTACTGTTATACAAGGTTAACAAAATTTGCAACTAATTAAAAACAAAAGCTAAGTTTTATAACAATTGTTTATATTTTAATGTGACGGTGTGTGACGGCTGACGACTAGCGTTGGAAAATTGTCGAACTTTTGCAAGATTACCAAAATAGGTAGTGAAATATATATATAAAACAAGTGGGGAAGGATTATCTTTGGCGTGCCGAAGATTTTATACTCTTTTTCGAACCTTTTCGCAGTTTTCACTCTGCCATCTGCACCACTCAAATTTCATATGCTGTAAAAAATCGTTACATCGCGAGGCATTTATATTTATATATATATTGGTATAAATTGAAATTTTTTTTTTAAATATCAAAAGCTATTTTAAATTTAAAAAATAATAATTAGAAAAAATAAAATAAAAATACATGATCAGTCGCCGCTGCGATTCGGACCTGCGAATTTGCGTTTGTCAGCGCATCACTTTATCATTTACGCCACCAAGCGGTTTTGATTTGCGCAGACAAACTCGGGTATACTGATCTTTTTTTTCGTTTTGTATTGTTTTTGTTCTAAGACATTGGTAGCAAATGAATTTGATTACGGTTATTTTATATTTGAAAAGAAGAATGAGAAAAAAGTCGCCTCTGAGATTCGTACCCGTATTTGAATAATAGGTCTCTGTGCAAAGTTGCATCGCGATAGCTCAAAAACTGAGGGACTAGTTTGCATACATACAGACAGACAGACAGACAGACAGACAGACAGACAGACAGACAGACAGACAGACAGACGGACATGGCTAGATCAATTTGTTTTGTCATTCTAAGCATGCTGGCAGTAACTTTTGGGGGTCTCCGACGCTTCCTTCTATGCATTACATACTTCAGCACAGCTAATATACTATTTTCAAAAGAGTATAAAAATCAAGCAACATCTTTAATAATTGGACTGTGGCATAGAAAATGTAAGGCCCTTTAAAAATTGTTCTCAGCAAAATCAATGAAAAAAACTTTTCTACGCCCCTACACAAACGACAATAAGAATAACAAACACAACATGTGCATAGTGATGAAGTTTTTATGATAGAATCAACAACATACATATGTGTGTATGACATACATGTGGGGGTAAATGCGACGCAATATTTGCACAAACATCGACATAAAATTGAGGAAACTAAATTTGAATGCAAGTTGCGACTAAAGTTGTGTGGAAACAAAAGAGATATGTACATTTGTGTGCTGGAAGAAATACTGATGCGTATGCGTAATGTGTGCCTCATCTAAATGATTGCAAACAGTTGTATTCAAGCCTGGCATCGATTTGCTGAGGACCCTTTTTTACGATTTGCTAAAAAGCACTTATTATAATGTTTGCCTTGTGGCATAATAAATTGCGCGTTAATGCTTTTCTGTTGCTTTATCATTTGATTATAGCGTCAAATTTAATGTTGATATTGAATTTAAGGCCGAGCCTTCGGGTTGTTTCCTAGCTCCTTGCTGTTTGCTTATATTGTTTTTATCTTTCATTGATTTTTAAATTTGATTTTCCTTTTTTGGGCATTTACACCAGGTTGAGAGCTGGGTCGTATTTCTATTAGCAACAACCACCATGTTTACAAGCGCACAGATTTGATTACAAAACTTGATCAAATTTTACTTTGAAACGGAACAGTGTTCTTAAAGCATATTTGCAAACTGGCAGGTAGCGAAAATCAAACGGCAACAAAGCGCTCTTTGAAATGCCTGACAACAATGGAGCGACTTTTTTTGTTGGCCGCACAAAAGCACCGTTGCACAAAGGCCTAATACCATGCATCATAACAGCAACACAGCTGCCAGTTCGATGGGTCAAAATCCAATTGGGTAAGGTCCGCCAGCTTGCCCCAACAGGTTTATTGCGGCTCTCGAAGACAGGATGCTGTCCTGAGCTGACCTGCTATGATATACATTCGTTTGGTACTTGCGCTGCGATCATAAAACAGATGAACGAATTTGCTCAGCAGTATCTAAGACAATAGCGCGTAATCCGGTAGTGGTGTCTTTCGGCTCTGTGTTAAGTGGTCTAAGAAGCTACAGAAGCGTTGATTGCCCAAACACATTCACATTGATTATTGCCCATAAAAAGCTAAGAGCTTTTATAGTAAAGTGCCTCAGTGCGCACATAATTACAGCCAAGCTAAGATAAGAGTCAACCGGTGAAAATAAATTGTTTAATGGAGATGCAGACACAAGTTTCAGTCGCTGACAGAAAATAAACTGAGCTTTAAAAAACCTTTTAGCCGATATGACAAAAGAAAATATAAATTAGTGTGGTAACTTAAGAATTAAGTAAAGCAATTGAAGTACACTTTCTTTTGGATTAGTTAGTTGAGCACAAAATTTTAACATTTCCTATGCAGCCATATAAAAGTTTTGAACTGGACTAGACTTTACGTATTACTCTTTAAGCAAGTATTTAAACAGTTAAATTGTCCACCAAATCCCTTAGTTTTATTGTTTTATAAAGATGAAGCAAAAGCAAAAAACTAAAATGAGAAAAATCTAATATATAATCGAAATTAATGAATTAATTAGATTCTGCACTTAGTGCAATTTTAACTTAAATTAAACATTGGTGCTAAAAGTTCTAGGTAAACTCAAAACAAAAATTACAAATACCTGCATGTTTTTTTTCAATTTGAAAGCTAATCAACTGAAATTAGCTTATAAACATTTTCAAGCTTCATACAACATACCATTTCCATTTGCTTAATTATTGAAAGTTAAGCATCATTTTAAACTGAATGAAGATGTAGTTAAATCTGGAACTGAAAATGTGATAAGAAGCCAAACTAAAATGAATTTTGTTCGAAATTGGAGCACGTATACCAACACTTTACACACTATTGTCTTTGTGATGTGTTCTTTCAGTGGAAATTAGATTACATTTGATTGCTAATGGCATTCAAGTTATTATTGCTACTTAAATGCTTTTCTATTTTCTATTACATTTAGTTGACGCGTCCGATGAAGCATGGCGAATGCCTTTAAAATCAATAAAGAAAAAATTGAATTAACTCCAACGCTGCGTATACGTAATTCAATTTGCTGCACGGAAGCGAGGAGCATTTGCTGATATACTATCAGGCAGTGAGACAGTCTCTTTATAATGTTAGGCGTACATACCTGGGTATACGATCGTATGAGTCCCATGATGATAGACAATTGTATGACGAGTTCCGACTGTTGCCCGCCATATTGCATAATAGATGATCCATTGGCCAGTAGTTTTTAATTAGATATCACTCACATAGCCATAGGGACACACGCATACGCACACACACAAATATACCCAGTTGTATGTGTATGAATATTTAAAGTTCTTAGCTTCTGATTGATACTAGATATACGATATACGAAATGTGAGTGGTTTTTTGGTTGGTAACAATATTGTGTATGTGCCTGAAGGGCTTTAAGATTAATTAACATTATTTTGATGCAATAAATTAAAAGCACTTTGAATTCTGCGAGTGTCTTAAGTTAGATGTTTAGCCAATTCGCTAATATTTAATTATCAGGTATTTATTTAGTTGCAGTCACTAAACGGAATTCTCAATGTTGCCCAAATTCGCTTTAAGACAGCTGGCTGAGAGTTCCGGAGTTCAACTTTAATCAAAATTAATTGCCTGCCTGCAAATAATTTGTTGTTTGAGCACGCAATTCAGAACGCAACGAGAAGCTCACACACAAATACAAAACACCCTCTCGCATACTCCGAGATTTCAACATGATTTTTGTAAGTGTGTGTGTGGGAGATTGCGTGTTTATCGTCAATTGTTTGCACTTGGATCATTTAATAAATTTATTGGCGTTACAGCCTTGAAAAGAAAGCATGAAATGGGCACAACGCAATAGCACTAGCTGAATGGGACACTTGATGCATGAGATTATTCCTTAAGAACAAAAAAAAAACTTTAATAATCATATATTTTCTTAGTTAACGCATGCGACAGTTTTTTTTTTAATTGCTTGCCTAGTTGCAGACCAGTTGGTAATTTAAATGTACTCCTTGTGCGGGAGATGCTATAGTAAACTCTCATTATAACATGAAAAGTTTATTTTTACACATACACTCAAACTCTTCTGGAAGTACAATATTATTTGTGCGATTATTATTCTTTAAATTTAATATAATATCAAGTAAGAGTGCTCTAGTCGGGAGTGCCCGACTAAGAGATACCTTGAACACAGTGCTTACATTCATTCAAAGGTACTTATCTGTGTCAACTTGCTTCTTCACAGAGCCACACACTATGAAACATTTAATCTTACGCAAATCGTGTATTCATTGTCCCATCTTTTGGAATTTATTGGGCATAAATATGGCAATAAAATATGCGAACAAACAATTAAACACACTGCAAGGTATAATTTAAAAGTTAGTGTTTTGCATTATTGTGCATATTATTATTATATTATTACATATATATTATTACACTCCAAATCTCTTATCACTTTCAAGCTATGGCCGAAAAAACACTTGTCTGATTTCGAAAATTTATGGACCAGAGAGTACGAGCTCTCATATGAAGTCTCTATCTCTTATCGTCTCTAACATCCGCGTGTTCATATAGACGGACATGGTTAGATATAATCGGCTATTGATACTTCATGTGGTCGGAGATGCCTCCACATGCCCGTAACATACTTTTGTACCACTTTATTACACACATATAAATGCGGAAAATGAAAAAAGTATGAGAGCATCTGAAGACTTTAGATAAATGTGAAATATCCTTGCAGCACATTTCCAAGGTTGCCTTTAATAAAGTGAGGGCTATTAATATTTGAGGAGTAATGTTTTTGAGTGTTAAACAGGGCACGTAATGCAGACAATCTGGCGCCGCACGAGCAATGACAATGCAAATTATTTGATTTGTCTTGATTTTTGACACTCAGCGCGCGACCACTAAGCGAATTTCGCGTGTGGCTCAAATGTCAAAGTCAAAGTCATCAGACGTGCTCCAGAGCACCGAGCACTTAGGATCAATATAAAAAGACAATAGCAACTAAGTGGCATATTGATAAATGACTAAAGGACTGGCAAGTCAAATCAAAGCAAAAATGCCACAGACGGCTACCAATTTGTCCGCTTTTGGACCAGGCCAACAACACCCTCAAATTGCAAAGCCACATTTTGTGGTTTTGGCTTGCACATAATAGCTTTTTTACTCCATGTTAAAGCCCTGTTTAAGGCATAGGAGCGCTTGAACTCATGCCTTCATTTGCGACTTTAAATTCAATTTCAATTTGCTGTCTCGAGCAGCTGCAGTTTATGGCTTTTTTACTTGGCCAGAGCTAGGACAAGAGTCCAGTGTCCTTTTCAATTAAAAAATGTAATCGCTTGGTGCTTGTGCTGATATTTGACAGCAAGGACACGTATCGATTTGCAATTGCCTCATGCATATTTAAGTCAACGTTTTCTTAGCTGCCTGTTAAGCAAAACCAAGACAGAACCTCAGAAAATACTGTAAGCGACAGTGCTAGACTAGATGAAATCCTATCGATGGGATTCAACATATAGAAATGTATAAAAATAATATTTTTATTTTAAGAAATTTAACTTCCCGATTGGCGATTTAGCTTAGTTACCACCATTAAAAAAGAATTGAATAATTTCAAATTTAATGTGTAGTCTATATATTCAAGAGGTGCAGAGAGCATAGTGACACAATGTGATTTTAATTCCTAGAGTCTGATATCGATAAATTGACAATTCAAGAATATTTGTATTTCATACTATCAAAAATATTTTTACTGCCTTGTACATATCTTCATTATCGCCTTGTTGGCCCATTTGTTATGTGTGCAGGGTATAACCAAACAAGGCTTTATGCAATTTGCATATTGTGTACATATTTTCTTTAGTCATTGTCAAGTGTTGAATAATTGACGAATTTCCTGTGATTAATTGAAGTACTTTCGGGCTTTGATAGCTCAGGCATGACATGAGTGGCGCCGCCTTTTCCAAAAATCGGGAGTTCCCGAGTTTGGCAACTGCCTATAAAGCACCCACATTAGGTATACGCAGCGTGTTTATGTTTTATGCTGTTGATAGGTGTGTTTAACTTTTTTTGGGTGTGTGATGTTGTGTGGCACAAAATGCTCTCATTTTATGTCCATTGACGTTGTTTCGACACTCATGACTGTGAAGCAATTACATTAATTACCACTTACCTTATTTATTTACATATTTTACACCTTTAACTAGGCTTAGGAGCTAAGTATATACAGCTTGGGCCCCACGCAGCTGACCTGAATACACACAAGTTCTTACAGTGAAAGTTACACAGGCATTTATCATACTAGTCTATGCATAAATTGCAATTTCTTATCGTTGCTAATATCAATCAAAATGCGACTTGCACTCAGCCAAATTGCAGTTGCATTAAAAATAAAATATTTTCAGAACACCTGAATCAGAAATGTAGCAAGTTTTTTTTCGAGAAAATTCGACTAGTTTGCGTGCACAACGGCTCGTATGAGTTATTTCCGAACTACTTTTAAGCGACAGTTAATTTTAGAACAAATGCTGTCTGTGTGCTTGTGTGCTCACATCTCATTAGGTTTATCGATTGGCACATGCATAAGGCACACACACAAATACGGACAGATACGGCAGACTGATTGACAGACAGATAACATGACAAGTGCTCGACTTTGACTAAATGTATGCAAACATTTCAATTTTTGGCAACACTTGTTTGAGGTGCATTGATCTGTAGAGGGCTAAGGCTATACATATCCCACTTGCCTATACTGCATTTACAGAGCATTCCCATTGTAAACTTGCAAACAAATGAATTTGCTAGCTTTTGATGGCTGTGCATAAAATTTAAATTCTAATTTTCAGCCGTCTTATTTCCATTGTGTAGACCCCGGGCTTTTGTTTCGTCTGACATTTTGCATAGACACCCAAGCAGCAACAATAAAATAACTTAATTCGGACGCATTGTGAACCGATGACCTTTGCAGTCGGCAGGCGTCAGTCGTCAGTTGCCAGTCGCCAGTTGCCAGTTGACCGTTGTGCCAACGAACCAAACGAACTCTGAGAGCGCGGAAGTCCCGTTAGCAAAAGACGTCACAGTTCGTAGACCCGCATTTGAGTTTCTCATTTACTCCGCATACCCAGTACTCATAAAAATGGTGGAAAGGGGTTCTACGGGATAGCATCTGCGTCTGATAAAATGTCGTTTTAAGTTCAAGTGTAATTTCTAATTTGGATAGTCATTTTGTGCATAGGTGACTTTCGTTGTTTTTGTGTCTAGAAGAAATCCGTAAGCTTAAATTAGAAACTTACTGATCCAAAGTGTTATAAAATAAAGTGGGAACCATCAAATACCAACAAGAAAATTTGCAATCCTTTTTTCATAATGCGAGTATTATTATATATAAGAAATTCATTTAGTCAAATTTTCCTTTATTCAATTTCGGGCATTTTTGGTTTACTGGCTTCTAGTACAAATTGCCAGCCTAGGTTTTTTATTATTAGCCTCTATACTCCGATATCTGAGATATTTATCTTCATAACTGCATGAACAAATAAATATCTTTTCATTACTGAAAATGAAAGAAAAGTAACAGGTAAACGAAAGTAAAAAGTATATCAAAAATATTCATATTCAAACTTATATATCAACAAACAGTGGTCCCGTGACTTTAGGATTCTGTTATAGGATATCTCTCAGTCAAGCATCCTTAACTATAACATTTTTATTTGCTGTTGGTTGCAAATGTGCTACGGGCTTCAGTTTTATGAGTTCTGCCTGTACTCAGCTTTATGGCATGCCTTTGTTTTATGTGCAGCACATAAATCTGATATAGTAAGTATAATATACATATTCATATAAGCCTTCATGTGTTTCAAATTTTAAAAGGTTATCACATTTCTTGTCATTGCTGCACAAATCGTTTGATTCATTTTGCTTAAAATTTCGAAATTTCTCAATTTCCATAAAAGCATTACGAATAGTTGGCGGGATATCAACAGAAGAAAACGACACATTGGCATTTCCCACGCGAACCAACCAAACAGGAAGCACGAACAACAGCGACTTGTCCAAGTTGCATGCCCGTGCTAAAAGCTTGGCAAGTGGCGACGGAGGGGCAAAGAGAAAGAGAGGGAGGGAGAGAGAGAGGAGGGAGGGAGGGAGGGAGGGGGAGTGAGTGGTGGCAACAGGCGGCACGCCCTGGCTAACAAAATGCGCAACAGTTTAAAGTAGGCGTCAACCAACAGGGTGCGACTCTTGTCACAGCCAAAGGAAATGCCCCTGAAAAACAAACATGGGCAAACATTGGACTTAGGCTACACAGCAGAAAAGAAAATAAATACATTAATTCATTTGTGAATTATTGAAGTTTCATTTGCTTGAAAGGACGTTCTCAGAACTTTTTGTACCGAGCCTCAAATTCATATTTTCAGTTATTTATTTATTTAATATCGCAAGACATAAAATAATATATGTGTACTATCGATTTCTTAATTTTGTACAGTGTAGTTACTCCCCATCGCTGCCCCACATTCCCCTTCGACAACTGTTGCTGCTTGCTGGCCTTGCTTAGCATATAAGGTCGGGAGTCTGTATTTAATCGTGCGGAAACAATCGTTGGCCGTTAAATGGGCAATTTGCACAAATGACGTCATTACAGCACAAGAGAACAAACAACAAAAAGAGAAAAACGACAAAAGACAAAAAACAAAAAACAGAACACAAATGTTGAAGGAGGAATGCCCCGTAGCCGAAAGGAGCAACAGACGCCAAAGCCAAAGCTGTCCACATAAATCAATGCTCTAAAGTTGGCCAAACCGCACGCGACCTTTCCGAGCGAACAACAAGAAAATTAGACGACGAAGAAATATAATGTGAAAAACTGCGAAAATGTATAAAGTGCGGCCCGAGCAGACGAGCGGGAGCAGCAACTCAAGTAAGCAGCGAATTTATCACTTGAGCAGCTTAATGGCACTTGGCAAACAACAACGGGGCGAACACACAAAAGCGCATTACAAAGCGTTTAGCAGTCTTTCCCTCTCTCTCGGTTCTTTATTTCGCTTTTCCTTTGTTTCTTCGTCAGCTTATTGCGGCTGTGCGTGCATTTGGCCGTATGTAAAAATGAAATGGCCAACACACACACACACACACACACATAGCTGAAGTGGCCGCCGACCCGCCGACCCGCCACTGGAACTTAAGTGATTGTTTATGAGCCCGGGGCCAAATGAAGTCATAAGTGAATAAACAGCGCAGCTCATCACCTACAGTGAATCTTTTGACTGTGGCAGCTCCATTTGGTCAGAACACCAGCTTAACTCAGTCTTAAGTAGACTGAACTGCCAAGAGTTCACATCACTTTCATGCGTGTGCTGCCACGCACCACAGAGAGTCGAAGAGAAGGTGAGCCAGCCAGCCAACGGTGGGACTGATGATTGGTGGATCAAATTCAAAATTGCTCCAAGAGAGATGATGATCAGATTAGGAGGGAAAGCTCTGCTAAATGTGGGGTGCCAGTTGAAGCTGCTAGGCGGCCTGTCAGAGGATGAAAGTGTATGGTAATCATCAAGCGAGCAGCTGAAGCGCACTGCATTCAGTTTGGAGGATCGAAAGAATACGACTATGGAGCTTCAATCTAGCAATGCCACTTGCTACTCCAGGACGGAAAACAAGCTTTAAATAAGACATAAATATAAACAGCATATCTCCAACTATTTCTGTTCAATTTTTAAACAATTTCTCAACCATTTTGAACCGATAGACTTTAATAAAAGTTTAAATCAAATATTACAAGCTAAAAAAGTTTCGCAATTCTTGGTAAATAAAACATCTACATAATAATTTCTATACAAAGAGTTATTAAAACCGCTTTAATCTCCAGGACTCTGGCTTTAAGACCGCTGCTGTTTCCTCAATCAAATTTAATGCTAATACAATTGCGCACATATTTCAAATTTGTTTCTCATTTTTTATTTTAGGATATTCACAGGCCAAAAGGCCATTGGCAATTTGCATGTACAAAATTTGTCGTTGACATTGTTGTTGTTTTTATCTACATATGAAACTGGTTGTCGCTTAAGTGCAAAGCGTCAACTGAAATTTGTGTTTCATGTCTGTGTGAGTGTAAGGATTAGAATTATGTGCCAAATTAGCGTATTTTACATTTCAATGAGCAAATATTTGTACATACTATATGCAGATGTGCCAAGTGTGCGTTGCACGCCTGACTGACTTAAATATGCTTTTTGTTTTTGTTGCGTGTGTGCGTGTGTGCGTGTTTGTGGGTGAGTGTGGGTGAGTGTCCTTGATTGCTCGAAATGGCGAGCTGTCAGCGCTAAAACAAAACTGGCTCTTAAAGGGCCATCTCCGATGCGTTCTCTCAAGCTGTCTGTCTGGTATTTATTTATCTGCTCTTGTCAGTTAATTTCCGTTCAAGTAGCCATTAAAACAATCATTGCGGCGCTTAGTCGCCCAAACACACACACACACACACATACACACACACATACACGCTGCTATACTGATGTGACAAGCTTCATTTTTATAGGTCGCCATTAACAGCGTCAGCTTGTTGTCACAGCAGCCATTTAATAATAATAAAATGACTGAATCCAAGTAAAATAACTCAATTATGTGGTCTCTTGGGCCGCGGTTCGGTCTGTCACCACGCCCATACTGCCATACTGCCATACTGCTACAACACTCACTGCCCCAGCTGCAGAATTAAATTTCCCGCTTCTACTTCTCCTATTTTCGCCTTTTGTTTGTTATGCACTTAATCATTGCTGATTCATATTATATATGTGTATATATATACATACATATATATACCTAATCTTTGGTGCACAACATGTGGAACGTGTCGGCTGTTGCCTGAACACTCTTCACTTGCAAAAGTTGGGATGAGTTTCTCAACTTTGAATTCAACGCAAAGTCAATTTATCTGTGATCTCGCCACTTAACTCAACATGACAGTCAGTAAGGAAAAGGCTTAAGTTGCAACTGAAACAAACAGCAACTAACTTATTAACTCTCGAAGGTGCTTAGTTCTCTCTAGTATGAACTATTTTAGTAACTGCTTATGGTATTAGTAAATAATTTAAATTTCATTATATTAATGGACGTCAGTGGTTCGTTAAAAGTTCTTTTTATTCCCTAAGCCCATTAAATATGGGCAAATTGGGTGAAATGAAGATGGGCAAAAGTATGTAATAGGCAAGGAAATATATTCGACCTCATAAGGTATTTATATTCTGATCAGTAACAACATCCGAGTCGATCTAACCATGTCTGTCAGTCTATCTGTGCGTCTGTCTGTATGAGCATGCGGGTATCAGAGACCATCAAAGATAGAGGCTTTATATTTTGAATAAAACTTTTCGTATTCCCTGGAAAAGTTAGGTTTGTCGTACCATTTAAAAGCTATCGATAAATTGATGTTTTAGACATGTGTTTTTGGCCATGAAGATGAAAGTTATAAGAGCTAGGGACACCAAATTTGCACGTATAATCTCGAATAGCATGCACATGTACAAAATAGTTAAATTTTGGGATACCGTACGCCCATCTCTGAAAACTGTAAAACACATTTTTGAAGGAATAACGTTGAAATTTGGTTTGCTCACATCGTTTATGGCCAGCAAATTTCACAAAGATAGTACAACAAATTCAGAAGTCGTTTTTGAATAAGTAAGATAACTGATTAAACAGCTTGCACTGCTTGCAGTATGTGTGTGATAGTGAATGAAGTAAGTACGAATGAATGTAAGGACTGGGTTCAGGGTACCTACTAGTAGGGCACTCCCGACTAGAGCACTCTTAATTGTTTATATTGCTTGAGCACACATTCAAATGATATTTTTAAGGTTTCAATTATTGTTACAATTATGATAACTGTTTGAAAAAACGATTTTATATAGATGTTATTACTTTATGTAGTTAGTTTTATTGTGTAGTCTAATTTTATTGTAAGAAAGCGATACAAAAATTGTAATTAATACTTTAAAAAAATATATATTTATTATTCTTAATCTGTTATTAGTTTTTAAAGTAAAGTGCTTTAGTTTTTTGTATGTCCTTCAAAGGTAAAATATGTATGTGCTTATGTTAATTTATTAGCAATGTAATATATAATATTTTTTTGCACTCATTTTTATTAATCTCAGAATGCTACCAAAAGTGGTTCAGCTTTATTTATGATGAATACTTGTTGTGAAATATATCCATTCACAGTGAGCACTTTTAAATACCTGTCACAACCGTAAAACACACACACACACACACACACAGACACAGGAACAGACACAAATACACAGCCAGAAATGGACAAATATCGCGCGACCCGCTTAGCAGTTGATCAAATGTTCCAGAAAGCGCGTTGATTTGCGTTGAGTGTCAAAGGACGAGGTCTTGGGCTGCGCGGTTGCTTTCGTACGCGTCGGCACAGGAATAACGACTGCGGCGAGTCGAACTTGGCCCACGGAGGTGGCCACGTAGAGCCCAGAACTCACCACAGGCCTCTGCTCTGCTCCGTGGTGGACTCAAATCAGCTGCTTGGCCAATTGGCGCCAAAAGCCGGCAAGGCATTTGTATATGTTTCGGGCTAAGAACGAGAGAGCAAGAGAAAGTGCGTGTGTCGCAAATAGAGCTCAGCGAAAGCTCATCCACTAAGAGCGGCAGTTAACAGCGTAAGAGCACGACCGCTGTTAGCCAAAAGCTCGAAAATGCCTTTAATTGTCGTGGACAACTGAAAATCCAAATAATGGATGCAAAACTGCTTCTTGGACATACAGCTGCTATGAGCCAAGAGTTGAATATTCATTCCAAATATAGAAATATTAATAAATTTACCAAAAATGTAATTACTAAGTGTGCGCTGGGAGCTGTATCAAATGGGCAATTTCGCACGAAAAGGCTAATAAATATTGAAACATACAACAAAGGCTTCCCTGCATACTTGTTACATAAGCATTATTAACTATTTCTGAGTTTATGAACATCCGAAAAATGAGTAATTGCTCTAATTGAAAAAATATGTTAAGAGAAGTACACATTAAAAAAGCATTTCACTTAATCCCCTTTAAATATTTAAGATGTTCATATCTTAACCTTTTTTAAAGTTGGTAATATAATAGAAAATCTAACAAATAAAAATTATTATGTAAACAGAAAGAGTGACACTCATTTCTTTTTCAAACCCGGCTTGTCTAATTTAAATAGGTAGTTTCTATTAAAATCTATAAAATAATTAATTCAAGCTCTAACTTTTTCAACGTCAGATTAACTCTGACGGGGGGAGAGTATCAACAAAATTTAAAACTATAATTTGTAGGATAAGAGCAGTTGTGCAACTTCCTCACATCGGAAAGTAGAAAAGACACAACTTATAAAAAGATGGCCTTAATCAATTTGAGGCGAAGGCCAGACGACCCATATGCATATATACGAGTCGAAGTACATACCTGTTGTCGGCTTTATAAATGCGTGTATATTAAGCGAGGCGAGCTGAGTGTGGCCCAAACAATTTAACCTTTGGCTCGGTCTGACAATGCCATCAATCATTTGGCCTGGCAGCCATCATTTCATTTTGTAGGCAATCTCGCAGGCGCTTATCCTTTAACCTGAGCACAGCCGCAAACTACAAGCCCATTCAATTACCCAGCCAGCAGACTTTTGGATTTGGGATATGGGGCTGTGGGTTTGTGCTTCGCCCTTTGTTTGTATTCAGATAAAACCCATCTAAGTTATGCCAAAAAGCAGTCGAGCAACTCGCAAGACGAAATCATGAAATATTTATGCGGATGTGTATTGTGTGTAAGTCTGCTTGGCTGTATGAATGAAATCCAAAAACTAGTTTATTAAAATGCGGTAGTGCCGACAGCAGCCCAGCAACCAACTCATTTGGATTTGGGGCGGGTCACGCCCAGCTCATTTGTTAAACGGCCCCATATCATTTTCCACGGCTCCAATCATTGTCAGACTATAATCAATTACAATGATAGGTACGAGTACCAGACGAGCTAGTTTGTGTGTGTGTTATTTCACAATAATTTAATTCAGCTGAATCAAACCCGCAACTAATTAACACGTGCACATCACTAGGCTCACACATCCTGATGTACATATGCAAAGGATATTTGACTGGGACATTTGTCGAAAGGTATCCTTAAAGTTGGCCAAAAAATTGAAAGTCCCATCTCCCAGATGCACGCACACCTTAGGGCCACAAATGAGAGATGGTGTAAAGTTTTTTCCGGCTGCGTCTTAGGGAAATCAACTTGAAAACTTTTTGCACTGGCACATATTTTATTGGCCCGTTGCCAAGAAAAGATTGAAGTTCATGCAATCGATTAATTCCAGGGAACACTAAAGCAACTTGCCTTCAAACTTGTTGATAACGGTTAGCACGAGTTATGTCTGCTGGGATACGACTAGCAACCCATACACCTTAGCTAATGTCGCAACAAAATCAATACCCATATTCAAATTCTGTTTTAGTCAGCTAATCAATATATTTTCAATCTGCTAAATATGGTTTATATTATTAGTTTAGTCCTTTACTTCAGTAGCGATCTTATATTTGTTGATATGGGTATAGTTAAAAAAGTAGGACCTGCCCTTTTCGTCAATTTGACAAGCTTAACGTTTATAAGATATACTTGATTTAGTTTATTCATTTTTTGAAAACTGTTCTGTCTAGTAACGTACTACAAATTTTCATTTAAAAATTTCTCAAAATGCAACGATTAATTACGTTCATAGTTGGTGGCATTGTGGGCTATTTAGTCGCAAAGCATCATCGCGTAAGTGATATCAATAAAACCAATCTAAATTCAAATATTGTAATATGCATACATAGTAAGCCCCCACTGGACCTAATGGCTAGTTACAAGTTGCTGCTCAAATAATTCCAGGATTCGCTAAGCAAATTTATTTTTTTTACCACCAATTTCCAAATATTTATGTAGTGGTTTGCGGAGGTTTTCAACACGTAAGTGGAGCTGAACGAACTACAAAACTATTTATACAAAGTGGAATTTAATTTGTTTTTACAGCAAGTGAATGCAAGCGACTTGAGCGGGCTATAAATATATAAAACACAAGAATGACGCATCTCATATCATTCGGTCTCGGCATCTTCATTGGCCTAATGCTGTGTCGGAGGTGCAACCCGTGATCGATAAGTTTTGTTTGAAAATACTTGAAGAAAACTTACACATATGCAAAATTCTTATATTATCACCGAAAAAGAAGATGAATGAAATATAAAAAAAACAAATACATATACATTTTTTTTAAATCGTAAAATATTTAAAAACATTAAAATCTGTATAGCGACATTAAGTTGGAGTAGTCAGAAAGAGAGAAAGAGACAGACAGATGGAGAAGACTGAGAATATGTTTTAGTGCTTCATTTGAAATCATTATTTTCCGGCAGTCAGATAAAAACAAAATACCGAACTTTTTTTTTTAAAATTCATTCTATTATTTACTTTTGGTTAGTTTTTAAAGCCAAATTTCTTATACTTTCGCAGTTGCCTTCTAATGTGTAATAGCGAGTGTGGATCGGGTACAGGACCATCTGGCTGTCCAAATCCGTCATGCAGGCCACCGCCAACACCGCGACCGACGTGTCGCCCCCCGCCGTCGCTCCTAACGAAGCTCAACTGTACGGCCTGCAATCGACTGTTTTTATACTCTGATACCGAAGGTACTCATAGTATATTGGTTTTGTCGAATGTCCGTCAGGCCGTCCGTCTGTCCGTCTGTCCGTCTGGCCGTCTGTCCGTCTGTCCGTCTGTCCGTCTGTCTGTCTGGATGAACGCGCGTATTTCCGAAACGATATTAGATAGACTCTTGAAATCTTTTGCGTTATGATTATAGCTATCTGCTTCAGATCAAGTTTATTCCAAATTTATGCCACGCCCACTGGGAGGCTGGCAAATCGATAACATGTCGATACACCTCAAATCACAAATCGATTAAACGTGAATAACTCCCACAATTTTGAAGCTAGAGTAATCAAATTTGGTAGGTATATTGCTGGTGACCTCCCGAAAAAATTGGATCCTAGGTTAATCGGCCACGCCCATTATTACGCCCACCAGCCCCCCCTCCAAAATTAATTTGAAATGCTTATATCTCCCGAAGTTTTAGAGCTAAAGTCACCATATTTGGAATATATATTACTGGTGACGTCCTCTACAGATTACAGAAACAAAATTTCGACCACGCCCACTCCCGCCCCCGTAATCGCGAAAATCGATATACATGAATGCACAATTCGATAACACGTGTATATTTCCCTCAATTTTGAAGCTAGAGTCCCAAAATTTGGAATTTAGACTAGGGCTGACCAGCCCAAAAGATTGCGTCCTGGATTTTCCGGCCACGCCCACTAGAACGCCCCCCAGCCACCCCGCCCCCACGAAACACGGAAGCCTATATCTCGCACATTTTAAGAGCTAGGGCCACCAAACTTTGAGGGTAGACTTCTGGCCAAGTCCTCTAAAGATCGGACAAAAAATTTTGGGGCCACGCCCCCGCCCGCCCCCAAAAATCGCGAAAATGTATATCTTCCACAGTTTTAGAGCTAGAGTCACCAAAATTGGAGGATAGACTTATTGTCAGCCCCCCTAAAGATCGGCAAAAAATTTTGGGGCCCCGCCCCTCCCGCCCCAAAAATCGCGAAAATTTATATCTTCCACAGTTTCAGAGCTAGAGTCACCAAAATTGGAGGATAGACTTATTGTTAGCCCCCCTAAAAATCGGCAAAAAATTTTGGGGCCCCGCCCCCTCCCGCCCCCAAAAATCGCGAAAATTTATATCTTCCGCAGTTTCAGAGCTAGAGTCATTAAACTTGGAAGATAGAATTCTGGCAGACCCTCTAAATATCGGTAAAAAAAATTTGGGGCCACGCCCCTCCCGCCCCAAAAATCGCGAAAATGTATATCTTCCACAGTTTTAGAGCTAGAATCAAGAAATTTGTAAAATAGACTTCTTGTCACTCCCTCTAAAGATCGGCCAAATTTTTTGGGGCCACGCCCCCTCCCGCCCCCAAAAATCGCGAAAGCTTATATCTTCCACAGTTTTAGAGCTAGAGTCACCAAAATTGGTAGATAGACTTCTGGTCACCCCCTCTAAAGATCGACCATGCCCCTCCCGTTCCCAAAAACTTGGAATGCCGATTTCAGGTCACCCAAACACCAGCAAAAATTTTCTGTTCACTTGCTTTCAGCTGTTCTTAAAATGGTATCAGAGTATTACGCAGTCGGCTCCGCCCGACTGCAACGTTCTCACTTGTTCTTTATAGTTGGTACGGGCATCGGTCTCTATAGGGACACGTTGAAGGAGGAGGCAAGAAGGGCGAAGGAGGAGGCCAATAAAGATCCGAAGCAAAAGAAAAGGAGAGAAAGGAGAAAGAAAAGAAAGATAGACAATGGGAGAAATATACTATTGAGAGAGACATATATATAAACAGTGGTCGCTAGGAAGTCGAACTTCTGGAAATTAAATATTTCAGACATCTTTTACCCATTTTAGCAACCGAAAGTATTTGAAATGCTGTTTGAATTATAAAAAACAATATGAACATATACTCCAAAATACATTGAGCATTTTCATAATTGGTTCATTAGAACAAAAAACAAGCCGACCAAAAGTTGGAACTTTTCAGAAAATAGAGCCACCGCTAAATTAAGGAGGCTCTAGTTTATGAGCTTATATTGTGTAAGGTGAAGAGAGAGAAAAAAGAGAGAAAATAGAAAAGCAATAAAAGACAGTGCGACAAAGAGAGACCTAGATATTTACCAGGGCCGGCAAATTGTAGAGGAAAGGAAAAATTGCATTGCGTGCAAGAGGTTTATAAATGGCCAAAGCCTAGATGTATGGCAGCTATAAGATATCGTGGTCCGATCCGGCTGGACCCAACCAATGTGCTGTACATTTAAATAATAAGTCTCTGTGCAAAGTTTCATCGCGATAGCTCAAAAACTGAGGGACTAGATACCATACATACAGACAGACGGACATGGCTAGATCAATTTGTTTTGTCATTCGAAGCAAACTGGAGGTAATCTTTGAAGTTCTCCAACGCTTCCTTCTATGCGTTACCAACTTCAGCACAGACTTAATATACTATTTTCTTAGAAAAGAGTATAAAAATGCCAAATGATGCAGTTGGCATAGTGAAATTAGAAAAGAGTATAAGATCTTCGGCACGCAGAAGATAACTCTTCCTCACTTGTTTTGGTTGCAAATATTCAATGAATTTTGCTATCTCTTTACCCACAGTTAAATGAAGCTTGGTATGGCACCCATCTTGCTAGCGCCTTATGTTCTACAATTTATGTGTTAGGTCACAAATTCGATGGCACCCACGCTTTCAGTATCCTTATAAAATTTACTGGAAATAACAAAACGCTCCATACTTGTGGACTTGTATTTTTTGTGCACATGAAATCACAAATCATTACTGTAGTACTGTGTGAAAATATGAGTAAACTCCGACACCGGTGGCTATGGGAGAAACAGCAGCCAGAGCGGAAGAGAAGAGTAGAATCACGTCGGTTATAGCACGGTATATTGCTGTCGTGTTATAATGTTGGACATAATAAATATAGATTTAAATTACTTTATTATTAAAACGAAAGAAATGTAGTTATGTTAGCGGATATTGGGTCGTAAACGATTTATTAATCTTCCATCTCCGATGTCTTCGATGAATTTTTGAGTGGATTCATTGCAACGTAAGGCGCATTTAGTCCACAGTATTTTCCAACGGATTGTTATATATTTACTGCATATGTGGTCTTATCGTCGCCGGTCGCTGTTTATATCAGGAACATTTATGCTGATCAACTATTTAATTCTCATCTAAATAAATAAATATTCATTAAAATAAATAAACAAGTATTTTAAATGTATAACAATTTGAACATGTTAATTTTCATTCCCCTCTATTCAAGAATTTGAAATATAATTAGATTATACCAAATATACATATTAATGGCTTGTAGTCAATTTTCAAGGTGGGCCGCAGCGTCGTTTACACAATAGCAAACCCGTAATCATGCCCAGTGCAAATGATATAACGTGACTCATGGTTGTAATTCGTGGACTATTCGTTCTTGATATTATCTTGATATAATCCAACTACAGTTCCATAACAAATGTGGGGAGTATCTTCAACGACGTGTTTGCCTTCGAAAATTACAAAATTATTGGGGTATTATATTTCTATGGAATGCAAAGTCTACTTGTTGTTTAGTTCTGCTGAAGTGTGTAACGCATAGAAGGAAGCGTCGGAAACCCCCAAAAATAACTGCCTGTATGCTTAGAATGACAAAACAAATTGATCTAGCCATGTCCGTCTGTCTGTCCGTCTGTCTGTCTGTCTGCCTGTATGTATGCAAACTAGTCCCTCAGTTTTTGAGCTATCGTGATAAATCTTTGCACAGAGACTTATTATTCAAAGGGACAGCACATTGGTGGGAACCGGCCGGATCGGACCACTATATATTATAGCTGCCATACAACTCGATGTCGGTTTTGACCATAAATCCCATGTTTTTAAAGCTATCGCGATGAAACTTTGCACTGATACTTATTATTCAAAGAGACATCACATTGGTTGGAGCCGGCCGGATCGGACCACTATTCCTTATAGCTGCTATACAACTGGCAAAGAATTAAATATTCTTAGAACAAAAAAAAAATGTTACGCGACAAAACGATTTTGTACAGCTTATGAAATTTCAGTGGTGCAGTTGGCAGAGTGAAAATTGCCTATAGGTTCGAAAAGAGTTTAAAATCATCGGCACGCCGAAGATAATCCATTCCCACTTGTTTTACTATACCTTCAAAGTTAAGTAGCCAACATTCTTCCTTGGATTGCTCTTAAGAATGTACACCAACTACATAACCAAGAACACAACCCAATATAAAGGTAATCAGCCAATCCATATCCATTTTAAGTCAATATCAAAAAAATTTAAAATTCCAAAATACTTTTTAGACAATTTTGGTCTTGCTTTGAATAGTTTCGAGAATATATAAACTGACATAATTTAAAAGGAATGCTTCTAGATTCTAAAGCTTGTCAGAATGGAAGTTTGCTGAGTAGAAAACTGTGATGCTCTAATGCAGTTATTTCCCTTTTTTATACACATTGTACAACTACAAAAATATAGCTATCCACTCAGAAAATTCTGGGCAAATTAATATAAATGATATCTTTATTTATGTAAGCATACCAAATATATAGCTTTAACTAGGCCAAATCGTATGATGCTGTTGATGTTTGACAGCTGGCAAGCTGCGATGCCGAAAGCAAGATTTTTAACGTGCGATTTAAGTCAGCCTCATTCGATATCTTTGTTTTCCGGCAGTCATACACACAAATTTTCCAAAATTGTTCAAAATTACCCGTTTTCCATTTTTTTCTGATTTACTTTTTTCAAGCAATATTTCTTATACTTTCGGAGCAGCCTTCTAATGTGTAATAACGAGTGTGGATCGGGTACAGGACCATCTGGCTGTCCAAATCCGTCATGCAGGCCACCGCCAACACCGCGACCGACGTGTCGCCCCCCGCCGTCGCTCCTAACGAAGCTCAACTGTACGGCCTGCAATCGACTGTTTTTCTTTATAGTTGGCACGGGCATCGGTCTCTATTGGGACAAGATGAAGGAGGAGGCAAGAAAGGCGAAGGAGGAGGCCAATAAAGATCCGAAGCAAAAAGAAAAGGAGAGAAAGGAGAAGGAAAAGAAAGAGAAGGCAGAGGCAGACAAGCGAGAAAAGGAAAAGAAAGAAAAGGAAAAGAAAGAGAAGGAACAGAAAGAAAAAGATAGAAAGGAACAGGAGAAGAAGCAAAAAGAACAGGAAAAGAAGCAAAAGGATCTGGAGAAGAGGAAGAAAGAATAACACGATAAGAAAGAATGCCCGTGAAAATAAGAACATCCCTAAGGCATGAAGTGCTGATAAGATCCTGAAAGATTTCAAAGTCAAGGAACAGGAAAATATGGAAAGAAGCGAGGTGTGACACTAAATTTTTTGTTAAATACTGAAAATAGAAAAGGAGTATGCAAAATTCTGCGAAAAAAAAAAAAAATTGGTTTTAATTGATAATTTCTTGATATAATGCGAAGGTGCTTAATACTTCAATTGAATATGATGGGGTATCGAAATTCTTATATTCAATATAAATATGTTTAGGTGTACAAATATATCCGTGTTATGTTCTTTATGTGCGGTTCGGAGCGGGTCTCAATATCAGTAGTTTCAAAAAGCAGCAGTTGGCGTTGCACGTCCTTTCCCCATAATTTGAATTTGCTGAATGCATTCTCGAGCTCCTCGGCAATTCGATCCTTGTTCCGCCCGAAACATACACCGTGTCTGACGGCGGCAATGAAGAACACAACACGATTACATGGCTCACACATGAGGGGCAATAGAAGTTAGATTTGCGGTCTATAGCTGGATAAGTTCGGTTGGCTGCTAGAGATGTACTGAATTTGGATTTTCCATTGCAACAAGCATATCTCGGTTTGATTGATGGGTAATGGTCGGCTTATATGAAAAAGACAATGTAAATGATATTATAATTTTTTTCGTATGAGTGATGGAGAATTCTGTTTGAGGAACTAAAAAATGATTAAGATCGCGAGTCAAGGCTTGTTTTTTATTCATACCTAAGTTACTATAAATCAACAGTATATGGCCAAATCAGATCCTCATCTGGTGTTCTGCTGTTACTTCTTTTTGTCTTTTCCCTTGGAGTCATCCTTGGCATCCTCGCTCGGAAACGTCTTGCCGTACCAAAGGCCAACCAATATGCCGGCAAATGTAGCTGAAATCCGCTCGCACCACATAAGCATCTTGGAATTATATCTATTGAACTACTTTAACCGAAACGTGTCCACTTTGTCGAAACAATTTTGTATGAATTCACTATGTTTAGATAAAAATAATAAGCTGAATAAATTTTCACAACACAATTTCTCAACTGCTCCAAAATTGGAGACTGAAAGCAAGAGCCTACTTATAATTTCAAATTTTGTCTTTAATTTCTGTTTTTCTGGTTTTTCTTGTCTTTACTGTTTTTACTTTGGTAATGCATTAACAACTAAACCCGTCTTTGGCTGAATCTCAGCCAATTGAAGCGATTCACCGACCGAAAAGTTCGTTTAAGCCTTAAATCCCAAATTGCGGCCTCAACGCACTTAAGTATTATCAAACTGATGCCATCAGCCACTGTGTTTTCTTTTGTGGGTCACATTAGAATTTCATTTGACAATTGCGACACGTCAAAATGTCGCAAGTTGCGATTGCTTTGGGCAACACATTACAAAGGCTTCATTTGAGGGGGCCAAAATGGGGCACAGGAGCATGTGGTTGCTGCGTATACACAATCAAATTAGCTTACTTCACATATATTTTATCACTGCTACACATTAAATCTGAATAATAAACGAAAAATGAATTATCGATTTAGTTCCTTTTCCATTTTAGGTAAAAGAATTCATTCAATTGATTTAAGGTTTTGCATTCTGAATTTATTATTCCAACGTAAAATATGACCGGAAAGTGAAAATCTGAGGGTGCAAGTTTCATGACAATATTATAAAGGTTAAGCACAAATACATTATTGTTTTAAGTAGTACCAATAAACGAGTAGTAAACTAGTCAGTAATGTTCTAGGTTTCAGTTCCCAACAAAAAAAACTTACGGTACAATATTGCCATTGTACCTATTTTACTTTTTGTATGCGCCTGAAAATTTAAAAATATTCCTCATTTTTGATGCTATTAGTATTAATACGATCGATCTCTAAGATTGCCTTGGCGGTGGCTGTTTCCTCTAGATCAGCGGTCGGACAGCGCGTTCAGCAATCAAATTGTTTTTAAACCTCCAAGCACAACTTATACATAGATCGAACACAAGTGTTGCAATGGGATGCCATTGATCGGGAATGCACAAAAACAAGAAAGTCACGCCGAAAAAATCCTATCGAAATTTGTGTAAATTGTGTACATATAAAGTGCACACTGAGCTTATTTTACGAACGCTTTTTTTAATAGCGCCGATTTAAGTTCAAAACTTTTTTTTCTTAACTTAAGAACAATATATTTGGAAACCACTTATTATTTTAACCAGAACAATTTGTTTAACAATCGTTCCTGAACTTTTAAGCCTCAAATATATTTTTAAATATATATAATAAATTATTAATATTATGTATTCATTATCCTGAGCTATATAGTTATAAAGAAAGTATGGTAAATTCTATACACAATACAATTATAAATTTAGCCCAACAAGAAAATCCATTTATATTTATAGTATTTATATGAATAGAAGGCCCTTTCGAATCGTTTTCAGCTGGCATCAGGGTATTACGCAGTCGGCTACGCTCGCCTGTAAAGTTCTTCGTTGCTATTGACTAATGTTTCGCAACGTTGTGATTGCGCAATGCAAGTTAACAGATTTAACAGTAGTAAACTAGACAATGGAATGATGACTTAAGTTATATACTTATTATGTTTAATGTATAAGCAAGAACACAAATGGCTCTCAGCAGTGAGTTGTGACATTGTACACCGACTGAGTGTGTGTGTGTGTGTGTGTGTGTGTGAGTGTGTGTGAGTGTGTGTGTGTCTCTGTGCGAGCGAGTGTTTATGCCTACCCCGAAGCACAGGTAAAGCAAAACAATTCCAGTTAACTGGCAAAAAGTTCCTCAAGTGCACACAACTAACTGAACTGGTTGTGTGTTCGCTTGTGTGTGTATGTTTGAGCATTGTTGTGCTTCAACAATATACTCATATCACACACACTCACACACACATACGCACACACACATACGCACACACACACATAGAGTTGCGCCCGGGGGTGTGCAATGTGAACTCACCTTGGTATCTGCAACGCAATCTCGTCCAGACTGTCGGATGGACTCATTGGCGTGCGCTCGAAGAGGCGCGAGGGCGCCAGCGTCAGGTGGCCAGTGGAATCGCTGACACATTTGAAGACCTTGGCGCCTCGCCGCTGGCGCTGCTGTTGACGCTGCTGCTCGGCGCGCTTCTTGCGCTTGTTCTCCTCGGCGCGCTGGAGATTATGCAAGCGAAAGAAGAACATTGACATTCTGCTCGGCGGTTAAGCAGCGGGGTGTCGAAGGGGTTGAGGGGAGTTGGGTGGGGTGGTGTTGTGGCAGTTGTAGTGGTGCAGGCGAAGCGGACGAAACAGGTGTTTTTTTTTTGTTGTTTTTTTTTTGTTTTGTAGCCGCAATCGCGGTTGCATTCGAAATATATCCAATTTTTGTTTGATGTAGTTTTCGGCGCTCACGTTGTTTTTGTTTTTGTTATTGTTAATTGTTGTTATTGTTATTGTTGTTGTGGCGCATAATTTTGCATTCCAGATAAGATTCAGTATTTGTAGTTATTTTTGTTGTTGCATTTCGGTATGGAATCAGCATGAATTATGCAACACAAACGAAAATCGTTACGAATTTGGATTTAAGCTTTATGCATATGCATAACTATGTGTGTATGCTTTTGTGTGTGTGTGTGTGTGTATCTATGTGTGTGTATCTGTGTGTGTTGCACTTTTGGGAGCTGCTGTAATGGAAAGTCATTACTCTACACATGCATACATACACAGAACTTACAAAGTGCGCATGCAAAAAGCCAAAAGTCGACCATAAATATAAATCGAACGACTGGAACTGAAATAGTAGCTAGATTTTCACTACCACATACCCTGTACAGTTGTGCAATCATCTGTATAAATATTAATTCGATAGTTTCAATAACCTTTAATTGGTACATTTGTAGAATAACAGTTACTATTTTGATATCCTTTTGTTATTGCATATTTTGTGGATTTCTTGTGTAATAATTTCGAAATTTTCATAACTTAGAAATTCCATTAAAGTAGTTTTAATACACACTTAATGGTTGTTCCATGCCTCTCGGTGACTGTTACGTACTGGACTTAAGCCTTTTTACCTCTGTATAGGTACAGGGTATTAAAATCCAAATCAAAATGACATGTGCCCCGGGGCACACATAAGAGCAGCAGCCACACAGCAAAATCAACTTCCGGCAGCATCAATCAAATTTAAGCGCTATTCAGCAGTATGCAGTGACAGATAAAGAGCGAGGGAGGTGGAGAGGTGCATAGACAAGTTGAGTGTATAGCATAGCTGGACAGCTGCTAGTAAGTCTGAGTGAAACCCGGAAATTGAAATATGAAGAGCATTTTGAGCGGGGTTGTGCTTGGCTTGAACCGATATATGTGCCAAAAAAAAAGAAGAAAAGTAGAAACCATATCGGAAGTGAGCGGAAATTCTTGGCCCAAGGCCCCGATACAATTCCTGTTTGTCATTAAAAACAGCGTCACAAAGCAGCTGACAGGAAAACAATTGAGGGACAGCCAAAAGAAGAGGCAGAAGAATGGAAAATTTCTGGCCTTGATTGATCAAGTTGCAATCAGGAGTTAAATACATATTAAGTGTGAGCGATTCGCTTGTCATCAGCAGCAATGGGCTTCCGTTTAATTAGACAACAGTTATTTTGCCTAATGACAAAGCTCTCTCTCTCTCTCTCTCCCTCGCACTTAATGGGGCAGCCCCAAAATCGAACGTAATGTGGGAAGGGCACTGGCCGATAGGGATTTTGTACCAAAAAATAAATTAATCAAAATTTACATACATTTACTTAAGACACTTAGCGGCGACGAAGGCGTCGTGTGGACCAATACCAATCGATATACAACACCGCCCCAAACAAAATTACCAATTGCGTTCTAAACGGGCAGTAAGACAGGGCAACTATGCGAGAGAGAGAGAGAGAGAGAGAGAGAGAGATGGAGACAAGAAGGGAGCCTAAGAAAGTCAAAATAACAATTTGATGGGATAACAGCAGAATGCACTACAAATTATATGATCTGAATAAATATTATTAGTAATGGGATTTGTTTGTTATTTCTTTATGACATATGATATATGAACTAAATTGCATTAAGTAAAAGGAAAACTTCTAACTCTATGACTGGAGAAAATGGAGATTGAAGCAGCTTTCGTTTCAATCTTTCCAGGTCTTTAAAAATTGCATTTGAAGTAAATCACCCATACACTGCCGCATTGACCTTTCAGATTATCTCGACTACAGGGTATTCAAAAGCGAACACTTTGCATCATCATTAGCTCGCTGAGAGCGTCAGTCACTCTGCACACTTTGTTAATTAGGCAAACTCAGTCAGTCTTTAATAGCTTTTTAATTTCCCAGAGCTTCAATTGCGCACATTTTTGAGGGCAGCGCTAAGCGATTGAAGTGAGCAAACTGAAGCAAATTAAGGCTTAATAGATATTTGAGTGCCTTGACTTTAAATGATCAGCACTAGGTTCTTTAAGATTTGTATTTAGAATTGTACATTTTTAAGTAACAAATTAAGAAAAGTAAACCGAACTAATACGCGAGTTGTTGAATTTTAATGCAGAAAGCCCGAATGAGTTACTATCAATAAGGTTTTCGATATTGATATGGATATGGTCTATAGTGTTTACGGAAATTACTTTGGTATGAAGTATTACAAATTAGTTTATATAAATAAAAATGCAAGTGAGATTCATGCATATGAATTTCACGCTTTTAGAAACCCCTGGCGTTAAGAAAGTTTGTACAAGTTGAAAATTGAATTTGAGACAGTCTTCACGATGAGATATTACTGGATTTTATTAGCGCTATTGGTATTTATTTTAATTCAAGTAAGCACTTCGAAAAAATATCGACGAAAGCCGAGTAAGTCAAACAGAAAGAGCTCAAAAGGTTGAATGGAAAACTCTAGATTAGCAGTTCCACAGTAAATCTATGCACCCTGGCAGTGATGGTCTTTGACGGGTATTCACGCACAATGTGTGCGCCATTGCAACCGGTTTGGGTGCTTAACGGAGGCAGATGCAGGAAGGGCTATACGTGCTATAAGGGATATACTGAAGCGGAGTGCCTAAGCAATTGTTTCAAGAAGCCCAAAGTATCGACCACTGTTGCACCTAAGACCACAAACAAAATCGAGGAAAGTGAAACGACTCAAGACGTGTCCACGCCGTTAACGGAGACATTCAGTCGAAGAACAAGAAGAACGAGAGCTAGTACAACCCTGGCAACAGAAATATTGTACAAATAATATTAATAATGATAATAACAATATATATGTATGTGTATATACAGCTGTCTTAGAGCATGGAAAATTTTACACTTATACAGTAGAACTTCTCCAGCTCTTATAAACCATACAAAATTCAATTGTATGCTTTTTGTAGCTGATACGGTTCATTTATTGCGAATTGTGCAAAAATCGAAACACAAACTAAATTAGTTATTGACTGCCATCAAGACAGTTCGTATAATGAGAAATTGTTGGATACTTTGGGCACTGCTGGGTGCGACTCTCCTACAGAAGACTCAGACGACTCCTCATCAATTGGAAATTGTTCCTACTCAGGATTTGTGCACCTTGGGAAAAATAGATCGAATGTTATGCCAACCCTTGCGACCAGTTTGGGTGTTAAAGAACGGCTCGTGCAGTATTATATTTTCATGCGAGAGCGGCCATACGTTAGGAGACTGCGAAAAGAATTGCAAAGCCAAGAAAAATGACGCAAAAACAGATAAAATGAAACTATAATTATAATCATCCAGCTCAAGAAAGATGGAATAATTGGAAGTTAATAAAGTATATAATAAAACAAATTTTATTAACTCAATTTTGTATGGTTTAAGTGCAACGGTAATGGAACCAATACTTTAAGATTGATTAAGGGAAAGAAATATAACAAACAAGTGAGAACGTTGCAGTCGGGCGGAGCCGACTGCGTAATACACTGATACCATTTTAAGAACAGCTGAAAGCAAGTGAACAGAAAATTTTTGCTGGTGTTTGGGTGACCCGAAATCGGCATTCCAAGTTTTGGGAACGGGAGGGGCATGGTCGATCTTAAGAGGGGGTGACCAGAAGTCTATCTACCAATTTTGGTGACTCTAGCTCTAAAACTGTGGAAGATATAAGCTTTCGCGATTTTTGGGGGCGGGAGGGGGCGTGGCCCCAAAAAATTTGGCCGATCTTTAGAGGGAGTGACAAGAAGTCTATCTTACAAATTTCTTGACTCTAGCTCTAAAACTGTGGAAGATATACATTTTCGCGATTTTTGGGGGCGGGAGGGGGCGTGGCCCCAAATTTTTTTTACCGATATTTAGAGGGGCTGACCAGAATTCTATCTTCCAAGTTTAATGACTCTAGCTCTGAAACTGTGGAAGATATAAATTTTCGCGATTTTTGGGGGCGGGAGGGGGCGGGGCCCCAAAATTTTTTGCCGATCTTTAGGGGGGCTGACAATAAGTCTATCCTCCAATTTTGGTGACTCTAGCTCTAAAACTGTGGAAGATATACATTTTCGCGATTTTTGGGGGCGGGCGGGGGCGTGGCCCCAAATTTTTACCGATATTTAGAGGGGCTGACCAGAATTCTATCTTCCAAGTTTAATGACTCTAGCTCTGAAACTGTGGAAGATATAAATTTTCGCGATTTTTGGGGGCGGAGGGGGCGGGGCCCCAAAATTTTTTGCCGATCTTTAGGGGGCTGACAATAAGTCTATCCTCCAATTTTGGTGACTCTAGCTCTAAAACTGTGGAAGATATACATTTTCGCGATTTTTGGGGGCGGGCGGGGCGTGGCCCCAAAATTTTTTGTCCGATCTTTAGAGGACTTGGCCAGAAGTCTACCCTCAAAGTTTGGTGGCCCTAGCTCTTAAACTGTGCGAGATATAGGCTTCCGTGTTTCGTGGGGGCGGGGTGGCTGGGGGGCGTTCTAGTGGGCGTGGCCGGAAAATCCAGGACGCAATCTTTTGGGCTGGTCAGCCCTAGTCTAAATTCCAAATTTGGGGACTCTAGCTTCAAAATTGCGGGAAATATACACGTGTTATCGAATTGTGCATTCATGTATATCGATTTTCGCGATTACGGGGGCGGGAGTGGGCGTGGTCGAAATTTTGTTTCTGTAATCTGTAGAGGACGCCACCAGTAATATATATTCCAAATATGGTGACTTTAGCTCTAAAACTGCGGGAGATATAAGCATTTCAAATTAATTTTGGAGGGGGGCTGGTGGGCGTAATAATGGGCGTGGCCGATTAACCTAGGATCCAATTTTTTCGGGAGGTCACCAGCAATATACCTACCAAATTTGATTACTCTAGCTTCAAAATTGTGGGAGTTATTCACGTTTAATCGATTTGTGATTTGAGGTGTATCGACATGTTATCGATTTGCCAGCCTCCCAGTGGGCGTGGCATAAATTTGGAATAAACTTGATCTGAAGCAGATAGCTATAATCATAACGCAAAAGATTTCAAGAGTCTATCTAATATCGTTTCGGAAATACGCGCGTTCATCCAGACAGACAGACGGACAGACGGACGGCCTGACGGACATTCGACAAAACCAATATACTATGAGTACCTTCGGTATCAGAGTATAAAAATGCCTTCCAGCACTGGTGATGTGCTGTAGTTGGATTGGTTTATTTCTTCAAAATTGGTTTTTTTTATACTCTTTTCGAAGAAAATAGTATATTAAGTTTGTCCTGAAGTTTGTAACGCATAGAAGGAAGCGTCGGAGACCCCCAAAAGTTACTGCCAGTATGCTTAGAATGACAATACAAATTGATTTAGCCATGTCCGTCTGTCTGTCTGTCTGTCTGTCTGTATGTATGCAAACTAGTCCCTCAGTTTTTGAGCTATCGCGATAAAACTTTGCACAGACACTTATTATTCCAGAGGACAGCACATTGGTCGGAGCCGGCTGGATCGGATCACTATATCTTATAGCTGCCATACAACTCGAAGTCGGTTTTGGCCATATATCCCATGTTTTTTATTCCATTGCGATGAAACTTTGCACAGATACTTATTATTCAAAGAGACATCACATTGGTTGGAGACGGCCGGATCGGATCACTATATCTTATAGCTGCTATACAACTGGCAATAAATTAAATTTACTTACAAAAAAAAAAAAAATGTTACGCGACAAAACGATTTTGTACAGCTTATGAAATTTCAGTGGTGCAGTTGGCAGAGTGAAAATTGCCTATAGGTTCGAAAAGAGTATAAAATCTTCGGCACGCCGAAGATAATCCTTTCCCACTTGTTTATTATTAATATTGCATTAATACTGTTCACTGTATACAATTAGAAAAACAGATAAACAAACCTAAATGCAGCTTATCAAACAGACGCAGACGTTCTCTTAGTTACAAATTTCACGCCCACTGCAAAATCGTAAAAAAAAACAAACAATGGCAACATTCTCAGCATTCCAACAAGCCCAAAACGAACAATGAGCGCAACTACAAAAAGGAACAAAAACGAAACCTCAGCCCAATAATAATCATTAGGGGCACAAAAACTTTGGCCAACAGCAAAGAATTGCGATGCGCTGGCTTTTGTCTCGGATTGGGTTGAGTGCGTTGAAGCACACACGAACACACAAGTGCTATCCAGGACAACAGAGTGAATGGGGGCTGTCGGACGTGGGGAATATAAGTGCGAATATAAAGCAAAATGCCGAAATAAACACTTGTGCGGGCTCCAACTGTGCCTCCTGCTGCTGGCTGCTGGGAGCAGGAAGCTGGGAGCTGGGAGCAGGGAGCTTGGAGCTGGCCACAAAAGGGCATATTTCCAGCTCAACAGAGGCGTTTAGGCCACGCACAATGTGTGCGTGAACAGGACACAGGTCATTTCATTGTTCTCATGATGAGGCGTGCCGTAAAAATGCGCCCTCTCCGCCCAACCGAAAGGGGCAGATGCGTAATAAAAATGTAGACAATTTTTACGACACAGCACAACATGAAAATGGTCATTTTATTTCTTCATTAAAAACCCGTATTGATTGCCTCGTCTCCTTCCCAACACCAAACTACCGCAGAGCCTCCTTCGACCACATTTGGAAAGGCTCACACTCGTTGTGGATAGACAAAATTCCTTTTGATTTACTTGCCACACACATGCACGAGTGCTTCATAAATAATTGTCAATAATAAATATTAATCAATGCAATGTTACACATGCCAAGATTGTTAAAGCTGGCAAAAAAAGAACTAAATTGCACCAGATTTTTGTTTTCAAAGGCCACTCAACTGTGAATCTGGAAATTGTTTTTTATACCATGCACCACATGATCGATAGAAAGAGGGTAGGAGTTTGCAACAGTCAAAGGCAGCTTCACATATACTCAGTATTAGATATATTTTATATATTGCAGCGAAAATTCAACACTGGCTGGCAAAGCGGATGCTTTGTCAGGTTGTGTTGCAATCTACCGCGCAATTTCTAGGCAGCCGGGTGAGTTTGTTCGTAGTTGTTATAAAAACACCAGGTAGATTTCTGTATTTGGTGCGGGTTGGCCGTGCAAGATCAGCAGTCCCAATACATTGCATTCAAAATTTCGTCCTTGATCTGAGTACAGCATAAAAGAACCGTATCTGCAAGGACTTCATGTACCGGGCATTGACCACAGTTTCGGACTTGAGGCCAGACATGGCACATAATGGCGATATACCGACTGCCGCAGACATGTATTGATATTGATTGCGATTCGTCTGTGGCGCTAGGTTGAAGATAACCATGAGTTATGAACACTGCGAAGGATCTCCTCTCGTAGGAGATGCTCTCCATCGCGATACATGATAAGGAAAATTTAGGACAACGTTCTCTTAAGTGTGTTGAACTCCAGACCCGCGAGTGACCAGATGAAACTGCGGCGAGCCTCTGTGTGCTTGTGAAGAGGTCTGGCGATTGTTCCGAAACCCAGACTTCATTTCCGATAGGATAACGGGCCCAAAAACGAGCACACACATTTACGGTTCTTCGGTCGGGACCAGTCGATCAGATTTACAACTTTCGTTGGACATGCTGGTAAACCTTGCCTGCCTACTAGGTGTGCTAGAAAACCACAATTTTCGTGGACTTAATATTAAGCAGCATGCTCATTTAAGTCATCGCATACCTAAGCTGATTTCTAGGTTATGATTCTGGTGTTGGGGATATGTGCAACGTTGGCGACACTTCAGTCTCGTTTACATCAAGAGACTCGCGAATGTTTCCACCATCTGAATTGTGATCATCATTATCTGGATTGTTCTATTTACTTTGAATCTCCATAATATTCGAGATTTTTGATTTTCTTTGCATATGCATTATACTCGATATTTTCGAACTTACAGCCATGTTAAAACCCAGAGCTTTGGAAGGTTCCGCAATTAAAATTATAATTACAATTATAATTACAATTTTATTTCAGATATTGCGGACATTCCCGAAACCCTGGATGGTAACGAGGCTGAAGGTCCGAAATCTCAAAGATATCGAGATGCAAAATAAATCTGAAATCATATAGTATGGATTTTCAAAAGTAAAAATGAAAATTAAGATAATGATAATAATATTTCAGATAGTGAGAATATTCATTCTCAGACTGAACCATCAAATGTGTATGGTGCCCACAACTGAATGATCATATCACGTGTATCGGCAGTTAATGCAGCTTGCATGAAAGCACAGTCCCCTGGTGAGTGTTTCCAATTCCAGAGTAGAATCCATGAGATTCCTTGGAGCGCTAGGAACGGTTGCGCCATTGCTGATAGCATTGAACGTTCTTAAAAATTGCCAGGCATCATTCCGAAACGGTCCAGTAGTGAACCTCCGCCGCAATGCATCGAACGTTTGCTCCAATTGCTTGTTCATCTGCATCTGCGTTTCGGACAGTTTCTCCTCCAAAGTGGCCATGGTCCAAGCTTCCTCCTGTTGCTGCGATTGTCTTGTTCGTCAGCTGGCTGATCGCTTGATCGCTGATTTTTTAGCAGCGTTGTGTTGTATTGTGAAAAACCTTTATCTAACCGAAATATATGATTTTAATCGTAGAATAAAATTTGGCTACAATGGAAATTTAAAAAGTGTTTTGACCCCGTTCATGCATTTTCAAAACTTCTAATCTACAAGATGATATTAAAGCCAATCTGAACATACGGCATTCAACTTTGGGGAACTGCCAGCCTAAGCAACCGCAAAATTATACAAACATTTCAAAACAAGGCACTGCGCATCGCGTCCAATGCACACATATACCATGAAAACCAAATAATACATAACACCCTCCAAGTCCCCTGGGTCAGCGAGGAGATCACAAGATACAGCACCAACTACATAAAGAGGCTACACCAACACGAAAACAACCTTGCCATTGGTCTATTAGACAACATCAACACAACCAGAAGACTAAGAAGAAAACATCCCTTGGATCTCCCCTAGGTTCCAAACTAACTAACAAAACTATATAACTGAAACAAACACTTTTAAGTCTCCCATTATAGCATTTAATAATTGTCTTAGCTAGACAGATTTTAAATAAAATGATTTACATGCCAAAAAAAAAAAAAAATTAAAGTATTTTGTGTTGCGTTGTGTCGTTTGATCTGTTTGAATTCCAATGTGTCTTAGTTTGACAGTTCATGGAGTGTTGAGTTGCAAAGTATTTGCTTTTGTTTTTTGTTGGCAATTCATTTGAATTGTGGCAGTATGTTCCACTAACTTTTGACAATTATTTTCTAGTATATTCCATATTTAAACAAGTTGCAGATTTTATTAAAACAGTTGATATTAATTGCATTACTATACAAACATTCTTCAATCATATTTATACTCTGATACCGAATACACTCATAGTATACTGAGTTTGTGCAATGTCCGTCATGCTGTCCGTTAGTCCGTCGATACGAACCCGAATTTCTTCTACGCTATTGAACGCCCATGAAAATCGCGAAAATCCAATCTTGAAAAGGAGATTAGAGTATTCCTTGCAGTTTGATATTCTAATTGTTTGATAATATTTTACATATTTGTACCAAAAGCTATGCACAATATAATTTTTCTAATATTTTAGCAAGTCAAACGCTTTCTACAACATTGGAAGTCTTAAATATTGTATACGACATGAATACCTTTCGAGCATATCAAATATATTTATAGACCTTCAGTCACGCTTTACTTCTATGTGAATCTCAGAAACTCGAAAACTTTAGTTTGCCTATCGGAAGAAAACTTTCTAGCTAATTAAAAGTCACATGTTATAAGCACACATCAGGCAGTGCTTGCTCAGGACAAAAAAAAGTAACCAAATAGTGTAATAATAAAATAAAATAGAAAAACACTCTACTTGAGCAAAGAAAAGAAATAAACTTAAATATGAGTATAAAGCATGTATACGTTTATATAAGAAGTAAGCGACTACAATGAATCAGCTGTTGACTGAGTCAAGATGAGGTTGAGAAATATGACGATGACGATGACGATGACGATGATGATGATGATGATGATGTGGATGTGGATGTGAATGTGAACGGAGGGCAGGTTACATCAACAAATAACACGAACGACAACAATGGCTGAGTGTGTTTGTGTGTGCGTATGTGTATCAAAGGATTGGTATTTTAATTTGAAATCGCAGGGACAGAGCAAATGGTGACAGTTTACACTGTACATGCGGGTTGTGCAATGTGCACAAATAAAAATGAAGTAGTGCTGGAAAATAATAAACAAAACTTACTTGTGAAAACCAACCAACTAGCTTGTAGTTGCGTGTAATAGTTATAGGACTATCATTATTGTTGTTGTTATTATTAGTATTGTTATTATTGTTGTTGTTGCTGCTCATGTTGCATGAAGACTTGATAGGAAAGTGATACAAATACAGATATGTAGAAAGAGACCTAGTTGCGACAGATTTACACTACACAACACAACATAGACGCAGGCAAACACACACACACATAAATTTAAGATATGTATTTATACATTTTTATAGCAGCTCCCAAGAAGTTGTTGTTGTTGTATTATTTAGTTGTTGTTTACCTGACGACGTTTCAGTTTAATTAAATGCTTTTTTTTAAGTTCTTCAATAGTTTAGGGTCATTAGTTTTAGGTTAAGCACAGTCTAGAGTTACACTTTCAGTTGTTGTTTTATATTGTTTTTATTTATGTATATAAATATATACATCTATATATATATATATTATATTTTGGTCATTTGACACCAAAAGTTAAGCTTAGTTTACGGCTTAAATTCTAATTAAAGCTTTTACCAAACCGTGTGCCATTTTTGTGGTCATATGTACACTTAAATTTATAGCTAATATATATTTTATTTAGATACATTTAACTGCATAGGTCATTTGGCTAATTTGGTTAATTTTCTTGTATTATAGACAAGTCTCACATTAATGTTGCAGCAGCTTAGAAGATTTTTCAAAATTATATATTCGGTTACAATTTATATTTTTAGGAGTTGGCTTTGTTTTTGGTCCGCAGTTGACTTAAGCACACAGAATTCTACATTTATTTACATTTAATTAGTATTCATTTATTTATTTTTACACAGCACATTTATATAATTTGTTTTTGGTCAGTTTGTTTAGGTTTAATTGAAGTGTGTGTTTTTTTTCTTCCGTTAACTGTTTTTCTTGTTTATTAAAGCTGTTTCGTATTGGACTGTAGTTGTTGTTGATTATTGAAATTCTTTATTTGCTATGTTGGTCCTGTAAATAAATCAAAAGCTGTCTAACTTTCCAGGCCAATCCACTAATCGCACCACATCCGACTCAACTGTGCCGCACGACTGCATCCGTAGACTGAAAACCACTTTGAAATCATTTGCCAGCCAAATGAAATTATTGCCATAACATTTTCTGCAAAAAAGAATTGCAATAAAAAGGAGAGCAGCAAAAAAATGCCACTCATAATGGCACAATACGAGTACGTTCCCCAAACGCAAGAAATCCTGTTTCTTATAAGGATAGGAAGTGTCGTTGAGAATCGCATCCATAAATGCCCAGCAGCCGCCGACATTGCACTATGCTCTATGGTCACGTTGAAGTGCGTGCAGCCGGGCAGCCGGGCAGCCGAGCAGCCATTTTGCCAGCTGTCACACAAAATGGCGTCCACTTGTACTAATTCAATTGTTTACAGTTTTGAGAGAGTCGTAAAAATAATTCAATAACACAATTTTGTAAAAGCCAAATACTATTAAAATAATAATAATACTACTAAAATATAGAAATAATGAAGCACCCTTTTGATTAAAAATGTTATGCAATATTTTTACAAAGCTTAAAAGCAACAAAACTGTCTAGCAGGTGTCATTCATCTTTTCATCGTTACAAATTTTGAGTTTGAAGAAGACAATATTTAAATAACACTCTAAAAATATATAAAAAAAATAGCTATGAAGAAAATATATATCTAAAATTTATTATACGGCACTGGCTGATTAAAAAATAATAAAATATACAATCAAGCGAATTATCTGAGATGTTATTTATTATTCATTTCGAATTAATTTATAGAATTTCATGAGTTAACCAAAAGTATCCATTTTTGACAAAAAAATAACATGTTAACAATAACATGCTATATTTTCTTCTTAGGCTAGTTCCTGTAAAATTTTATTTATAGCTGTGCTCGTATCTGCACTAACAAAGCTTTTCAACCTACGTCCCAGTAGTCGAACTGCCAGTTCAGCACCTAAAAATAATTTCAAGTTCTTTGCAACACATTTAAATAAATATATTTTGAACCAGTAAAGTTGCTGATAATGACAAAACAACCTGAGAGGACGCAAAAAAAAAAACATAAATACATAACCCTACATTAATAAAAAATCAATTTTGTGCAGTTGGCGTAGAAATCCCGATCTATGTATAGATTTTGTTCAAATACCAAACAGCCAAGAAATCAATAAATAAAAGACAATCAAGATAACTCATACGCGCCGTGTGACCACAGACCGTCAGACGTGGAACTGTAACGTCAAATGGAAACCGGTAAACTGAAAACTGAAAACTGCAGCTGAACAAACTTTGCGTCCACTGAATGACAGCAGTCAAAGCGGCCAAACTTATTATATATAGTTGACATGGCAGGGCAGCAGCCACGGGTGGCGCAATAAACCAGGACTCAGCTTTGGCTTTAGCATTGGCTGTGGCTACCTCTGGTCATGACGCTGTGCATAGTCACAGTATCGAGAGCGTGGCTTTTCGGTGCAGCAGCTGAAGCTCAAGCGGCAGCTGCGCGTTACATGTGACAAAACGCGTCAAGCGTTTGCTCTGTATCCATTTACGAAATTGAATTTATGACCCCGACACACACAACATGAGCAGCTGTTTTCCACACACATACCACACATAAGAAACTGTGCGTTACCCACTGCCGGCAGCAGCTGCATTTGAACTTTAAATCCAGAAAAAAGGGAAAGCTAAAAAGAATAACGAACTGCAGGAGATGAAATACTCTGCCGTTTAACACAGCTTCTGATCTTATTGTTCATATACCGAAAATACTAGTTTTGGTTTTAAGAACCTGGTTCACATAATAAAACCAATATTATAGGTATATATTCAAGTCAAATCAGGTCACAACTATTTTATGGCAATATATTTAAAACATTTCAGCATAGATACAATAGTTTGAGACCTACAATAATTTCACATAATGTTATTCAAAATCTCTGGAAAGGAGAACGTCCATATTTATATTAATAATACCAGCCAGAGTTTGCTGGCATTTGGGCGTTTGGTACTTGTAGGCTTCATATGCAAAATAGCTTCAATTGTATACAGGTACTTGATGCTTGACTGATTGATACAGTTTCGCATAAAATCATAGCAGCCTCAGTTAGGGTATACAAAATGCCAAGCTCTGACGTGTCCGACAACATGTACAGTTACCAAATGACAGAGAGACAGAACGACAGACTGAGTGACTGAATGTCTAACGTTTTGGCATTTGGTAAGGGGTTTTGGGGTTTTAGTTTCGTGCGCACAAAAAGCTCAAAGCCATTTTTAAAGAAACGACACAAAAAACAAAAACCAACACGAAATAACACAGCGGAGTTCACTGATGTGGTCAAAAAGCCACAAGGGACAAGTCAGCAGCAAGAGAGTGAGTGTTGAGATAGCAAAGGAAATCACTTCAATTTATTTTTCGATTTTGGACAGACAATGATTTGTTGTGGTGCTCATTGCTTTTCAAAGCTTAGGAAATACTTGGGTGTACTTTTACTGCAAATGCACAAAACAATGCTCAATACTCACACGCAAGCAATCGTAGCATATTTGTGCTGTGCATCCACTAAACATTATTTTTACGTTACGTGTGTAATAAACTGTTAATAAAGCGAAAGACTTATTGAATAGCTGTTAAATTTAAAAAATTTAAGACATATGAGCCAAATTTTGCCTCAGCTTAATGGCTAATGAAGCATTGATAATTGGATTAGGCGACGGCCAACCAAATTAAAATAAAGGGAGAAATTGATAAAGGACAGCTATGCTCGAGTTGTGCTACCCAATTTTAATCTGATACATAAATATATTCCAACATGGACGTATCAAAGTATTTTTCTACGACATTTCGGCAAAACAAAATAAATTAAATAAATAAACGAGTTTATCGACACTTGGAAGATGTGGTAAAGTTAAGCGTAATTTGAAAGAAGCACCGCAAATAAATAAAGATGAGAATTAAATTTTATTTAATGGATTGCAAGGACTTGACGTTCTTTCAAAATATTTAATAACGTATATCTTTGCTATTTGTAACTCAATTGATTTGAAATTTTAAACTTTGATGATTTATAAAGATGTTCAAGCGAATAAGGAAATGGGAGGTGATAGCCTTTAAAATATCGGATATATGGCAGTTATAAGACATAGTGGTCCGATCCGCCCGATTCCGACCAATGTGCTGTCCCTTTGAATAATAAGTCTTCGTGCAAAGTTTCATCTCGATAGCTCAAAACGGACTAGTTTGCATACATACAGACAGACAGACGGACATGCCTAGATCAATTTGCCTTCTCATTCGAATCATGAATAAATTAATTGCGGAAAGCATTCGAGCTTGGTTTAAGGCGACGCCTTTAAATTAGCAGATTGCAGATAAGTTAGTTAAAAGTGAGAGTAACTGGAGTGAGTCCACATAATAACCAGAGAATGCCTAGCTTTAAGAAACTCTAAATGGCCTGACCTGCTTAAGAAACTATTTCAACGTCAAGTAAATAATTTAATCAAATTATTTGATATAGCAGTATTAATCTCATTATTGTTTGATATAACAAATAAAATATAATCTGGGTTTTTGGCAATGTTTTGGCCCTGTCGTAAGCCATGAAATACAACCAATATATAAATAGTTAGTTTACATACTACTTTGTAACAAAATATGTTTTTAACTAAATTCGATTTTATACAAATGAAAATTTCGCACATTCTTTTCAATCCAAACTGATAAATTAATATTAAAATCATTTAGCTCACAATATTTAATCATTTCGATATTTAATTAACTTCATTAAATTTACGAATGTTTATGAAACAATTCGAACTTCTTTGTACACTATGAACAAATGCCAAAAACTAACTTCTCTTGCACAAAAGTACAAACAGTTGCTTTCATTACGCATGCGTCACGTTGTACTACTTGAAAATTCAATTTATATACCATTAGCTAGTGTAGACGATACGCATACGTACATCAAAGTTTGAGCATCAAATCGAAATGCCTTGGCCGCTGTTGAATGTTAATTAAAGTTTCTAATAAATTTACATGCTGGAAGTTGCAGCAAGCCAAACTTTTTGCAATATCAAGGTATTTAAACATTTATAAGCTGCAGAGTTTCGGGCCAGTCGCTGTTGCTGGGAAGCTGCCACTTAATAGCCATGATATGAATTGGTCAACAGTTGGGTTTCTAATATGTGAAAATGCAATATAACCGGCCGATAGCAAGCATATGCTGCAACATTTTGTGGCTGCGACCAAAATTTTAAATTTTCAGAGGGGTTTTTGGGTACGTCATTAATAAGGTGCGATCGCAGAATGCCGCATTTCAGTTAATGCGTTCAATTAAGTGCCGAAATGCACACGCACAAGTGGCTGAGCATGAAAATGTATTTTACTGCCACTTTTTGGGGCGCCAAGATGCTGCCCGCTGTAGAGGTCCAGTTACAAAAGGTTGTTGCTGTTCCTGCTGTTGCTGTTGCTGTTGCTATCGCCTCTCCTGAACTTAACGCCAGTTGCTGCCGCATTGTTGCATTGAAACCAAGGCTTTAATTACATGAGCCGCGCGTCAGCGTCACACAAAGCAACAATGCGACTGCCTTTCACAACCCGTCCTCTCTCTCCCTATCCCCGATTGCAAGCTTTTGTTAGCCTGCTAGCCAGCCAGCCAGCAGCGGGGCCAGCAATTAAAGTAAGTGGCGCCATTTTCATTCTGGAACGCGTTGTTGCCACTCGTTGGCACAGCCTCCGCTCTTTCGGAACTTGTGCCACAAGTTGTAGCTTTGGATTTCACAACTGACTGATGGACGCTCTCTCGCTTTCCCTTTGCTGGCTGCTGACAAAGTGCTGCGCTGGCCTGTGGCCTCAGGCATTGTTACCAATTTTGCATATTTCTCATAATTTTTGTGCTTGAACCTCGAGTGTGTGTCGTTTGGGAGATGTCAAGAGGCAACAGCAGAAGAAGTACCAAAAGCATCTCGCCAGATGATTAATGAGTTTATCTTAAGGCCTCGTGCTGGCAGCTTCAGTGGTGTAATTTGTTGCCGGAATTTGCCATCGAATTAAGTTAAACGAGTCGCACCACAAGCGATTCGTATACTGCAAGCACTTAGTAAGGACTATGCTGCATATACAGCACTTAATGCTTAGTAAAACTATAAGTAAAACATATAGCACACTATAGAGAAGAGACGGAGTGCAAGAGAAAAACAATATGATTAAATGGCTGCATGTAAATGCTTAAAAATATGACACATCGAGGAATAAGACTGCTCTATAGAGAGTCATCAAGATGTAGGGAAAGAGCAATAGTGTGAGACACACCAGGAACTCATTCATTATGCAAGCTTGCATAAGGCTACGTATTTATGTAAGTAAGTAATACAAGGCATGTCTAAGATACTCCGTGAAATACAAACCTGAATTTGTATATATGTAAGTGTGTGCATCTAAATCTTTTCTCTACAATAGGTATTCAAAGCAAATTCAACTCTACAATATTAACTTGTGTTGTTTGTATAAAAAATTGTGACTTTCAATAATTACAATTATTTGAAAATTATTATCTTTTCTGCAAAGTTGATTTCAACGCCATTTTTAACTGTTGACTGTCTGTGAAATGAATTGGAATAAAATCTAAATCGAAATGCCGAACATTCTGCATATTGACGTAAAATATTATGTAATTTATAACACAGAGAGTTGAATGATAAATGTGCAGCTTGGCTCTCAGCCAGTGAGTTTATTTTTTACATACCAAAAAATAACTTTTATATTTTAATGCACTTGAAATGTGCATACCATCAATTGAGTGCTACCAGTCGAGGTATTATAAACATGTATACTTAAGAACACACACAAGCATGAACGTGGCTCAAAGAAACGCGATATCAGAGAAATCAAAGACACACACGAAAGACCGCATGAAGTGAACATGAAAACGTAGCAAACTTTCTAGTGCAAAACAAATCGAATCAAAGCTCCCCTAGTTTTTTTACTGCTCCTGGCCGCTGTTTTTTCTTGTTGTGTACGTAGACCGGAAATTGGAACGCCATTGGAATATCAACGAACAAGAAGGAGCAGAAGCAAAAGGAGCGCTGTGTGCTTTTACTATGCAGCTAAGCGATTAGCAAACAAGGAGCAGCATCCAAATGCCTGACTGGGATTTGGATGTGCCAAGGGAAGCGCGCGCATAAAAATGCAGTGCGTCTGGTGAGTGGGGAGCTGACAGTGCGACAATCTAAAAAGCTGCTGCATTGGTAACGTTGGACGCGGTATGCAGTGGTAAAATGGCTAAAAGCGAGTTTAAATAGCAAAATTGTTACGCTCGTTGCATTCGGCTTTCAGATACGTGCCATGTGGCATTCCAGCAGTATCTGCTGCAGTTCAGCTCAGCTCAGCGCAGGTTGGGATAACGAAGTTATGCAGCACTTTTCATTGATTCATTTTGATGGCGATACATTCAATACAATTGTAGCGTCTGCAGTGTACGCTAAGTGTGAGACAAGATGAGCCAATTAAGAGAATTTTTCCTTTCTTTTTCTTAAATTAAGTAGAAGTCCAAAGGGAATGCGAGAGTGGTAAAGTTGGCAATGCTCTACGTGTGTGTCTACAAACATTTTCACAAATTAAACACACACTCACATATGCAAACACTTAAGCGCAAAAGTTGAAGGCAGCCCTTGGGAGCGCATCGGAGTAATTTCACTCACTACATACCATAAATTTTAGGTACAATTTAAACTATATATCAATTATAACAAGTAAGACTGCTGTAGTCGGGAGTGTCCAACTAGGAGATACCCTGAACCCAGTCGTACATCCATTCATACTTACCTATCAATGCACATTCATACAAAAACGCACATATTGCAAGCAGTGCAAGCAGTTTAAGCTTGCTTCTTCACTGAACCCCACACTATGGATAGGTAAATCTTGAAAAGCTTATGTGTCTATTGTCAGATCTTTCTGAAATTTTTGGGACATAAGATTGCCTATAAAATGGGCGATCAAACCAAATTACAAGGTCATACCTTACAAAATTAGCGTTTTTCACTTTTGGGGGGATTGGGGGGTGGTATTTTGAAATATTTGTTACATGTGTAGGTCATTCGAAATTATATATACCAAATTTGGGCCTCTAGCTTTTACACCTTTTAAGTTATAGCCCAAAAAGGCTGGTCTGAAATCGAAATTTATCAATAACTTTTGAACGGGTCGAGTTATCGATAAAATGAAATAAATTTGATCTGTCCCGGGACTACGAGAACCTATATTCAAAATATTAAGTCTCTAGCTCTTGTTGTCTTTGCTCTCCGCGTGTACATACAGACAGTCGGATGGACAGACAGACGGACATGGCTAGATCGACTCGGCCTGTTGATACTGATCAATAATATATATACTTTATATGGTCGGAGATGCTTCCTTATGCCTGTTACATACACTTGCACAAAACCATAATACCCTTTTTACCCATTTTTAATGGGTTCAGGGTATAAAAAGTAGACTTCTTTGAAACATTGATATTTGTTTGAGTTGGGAATCGAAGTCTGGGTGAAAACTCCCAGCGTGCGATAATTTCAACGCCAAATTATAGAAAATGGAAAGAGAGAGATTAGGAAATCAATTTATTGATTACATATAATATAAACAGTACACAAACTGTTAAACGGGTTTCTAGGCTATTTATATAATTTTTTAATTTAAATACGATATTATTATAAGAAAAAAACTTTCAAGAACTGCACCTAATTTATCGAATTTTTTACTGTGTAGCTGAGCTACTGCGCCACTAGGTTGCTGCTCTAAATTTGACAAAACGGCGACATGAGTGCATGCTGCCTGCATTTTATGGTTGAGTTGGCCATAGGTGGTGCAACAAACGTATTTGCCACACATAAGCTAGCAAATTGTGCATTACGCATACGTCGCGTTGAGCATAAAACCATTTCAAAAGGCCAGACAGTACCCAACAGACACACAGCAGTTATTAAATATTAACAGTCTTATGACCGAGGGAGAAATTAAAGCAAACATTTCATATGCCACACACTCAGTTGTTATTTAAAATTTGTAATCCCTGGGGTTAGAATACCGCAGATGGAATCACGAAATGGAAATTTTTGTTGAACCTTTTTTTTTAAATTTTTACACATTTATAAGAGCTTTCTGTGCTGTTGTCGGATATTTCAGAGTTAACAATTTATTGTTATGGGATTTTTAAATATATGGATTCAACTGACGAAGAAATTGAAAAAAGTGGTTCTTGTAGTTCTTTAATATAAACCCTAAATCTAAATAACGCTCTGCAATTTTCTTTTCACATGTTTGGCATTTTTTTTAGCTGTTGACAAGTGTAGAATAAGCTGTCTAATTTATGTACATAACTCAAAGAAAACGTTAGATTTTAATTATAAAACGTATTTATGCACTCCATACCCTGCACACAATTTATTCAATGGCTTCACAAAGAGTACGGAAACTTCGCAGCGTACAATAAATGTGGTCCTTATGCTTTTTTTATTTCATGAAAAATTTGCATTTCAATGCAGGCAAAGAGCACAATAAAAAAATAAGGAATCAAATGAATTAAAATATTAAGGAAAAAAAAGGAAGAGTGCTCTAGTCCGGGTGCCCGACTATGAGATATCCTATTTGTATGCACTCAAGCACTTTAAGAACTGCACCTTTTCTGAAAACTGAATTCTTAAATAATTCCTCAGTTTATTTTTATTACTTTTCTTTTCGTCAAAAAGTAAAAAAAAAAACTTTGACGGCTGTACGTTATTTAAGATTATAAATATTATCAATTTGGTGGCTCTAGCTCTTTTAACTTTCGAGTTATGACAACAAAAAAGCTAGTCTGAAATAAAAAAGAAATTCGAATGCGAGAAGCTATTCACAAATTAATTATACTCGATCTGACCAAGTAAAAGGAGAGCTTATATTCTCTAGCAATTATAGCTACTGATATCCACGTATTCATACAGAAGGATCGACGGTTGATGCTGATCAAGAGTATATACGCTTGATGGGGTCGGATATGCTTCCTCATGCATGTTACATACATTTGCAGAACTTATTACCCAACCTACGGTATGAAAAGAGTTAATTAATGAAAAATTTGAGGAACATATCAGAGTCCTCAACAATTTATTCGCACGCATAAATTCAATCAAAGTTGTGCGAGAAGCAATAAAAGCAAAACACCCACAAAATATGGCAGGCAAATTGAATCTCTGGAGTCTGAAATGTCAGCCGCGTATCGTTTGTAATAAATTCAATTTATTAGCAACTCGACAGCTCACTCTCTCACTCACTCACTTGGCCGCTTTGTCTTGGCCAAAATGGCCGGGGCCCTAATTGTGTTGGCAACAGCAGCGACTGCGGCTGTGGCTGGAGCAGCGACAGCAGCAAATGTGAAATGGAACACAATTAATATTAATTTTGTGCTTGGCACACAGCAGCATCAACAAAAACAGCAGCATTTAATGCAAAAGTTTATCGGACTTTTTTCTGCTCGCCAATTAATTGTCACTTTAAAGTATTCACATGCTCTTATCTCTGCTTGCTCTTATTTTCGGTTTCTTTTATTTTTATTTATTACAGCTGTCACTCGAAATTACACAATTCAACAAAAGAAAAAAATAGTCGAAAACAAGTGGGGAAGGATTATCTTCGGCGTGCCGAAGATTTTATACTCTTTTCGAACCTATAGGCAATTTTCACTCTGCCAACTGCACCACTGAAATTTCATAAGCTGTACAAAATCGTTTTGTCGCGTAACATTTTTTTTTGTTTTGGAAGAATATTTAATTCATTGCCAGTTGTATAGCAGCTATAAGATATAGTGATCCGATCCGGCCGGCTCCAACCAATGTGATGTCTCTTTGAATAAAAGTATCGGTGCAAAGTTTCATCGCGATAGATTAAAAAACATGGGATATATGGCCAAAACCGACTTCGAGTTGTATGGCAGCTATAAGATATAGTGATCCGATCCAGCCGGCTCCAACCAATGTGATGTCTCTTTGAATAATAAGTATCGGTGCAAAGTTTCATCGCGATAAATTCAAAAACATGGGATATATGGCCAAAACCGACTTCGAGTTGTATGGCAGCTATAAGATATAGTATTCCGATCCGACCAGCTCCGACCAATGTGCTGTCCCCTGGAATAATAAGTGCCTATGCAAAGTTTTATCGCGATAGCTCAAAAACTGAGGGACTAGTTTGCATACATACAGACAGACAGACAGACAGACAGACAGACAGACAGACAGACAGACAGACAGACAGACAGACAGACAGACAGACAGACAGACAGACAGACAGACGGACATGGCTAGATCAATTTGTATTGTCATTCTAAGCATACTGGCAGTAACTTTTGGGGGTCTCCGACGCTTCCTTCTATGCGTTACAAACTTCAGGACAAACTTAATATACTATTTTCTTCGAAAAGAGTATAAAGACATTAGCAAATGCCTCAATGTATAATAAGCTTAGCGAACCATTTAGAAATCCGATTTATCCATGTCTGCAATTAGTTTGAAAATAATATATACACATAAAAATAAAATGAGACACTACAACAAATGAACACCGCAGACATAGCCAATATGAATATGTACACATGACCTAAAATTGACAGCTACGCATTCAATCAATCTTTGCAAATAAACGTTGATAATATATGTAAGTGAAGCTTGCCACAAACATTTTCAGCTATTATACCAACTAACAACCCTGTAACCAAAGAGAAGGAAGCGATCAGAAGCGAACCCCATTACATCGAGTAGGTGTGCATGTTGTGGCTGTTGTAACTGCGCACAACGGAAAGAGAATATCAACTAAGCAAGCTGTCTTCCTTCAAGGCGGGAGTGCAGTGAGGTGAGTCTCCACGATTCAAAGAGAAAGAGCTAGCAGGTTTGCGAGTTGAAGCTGATTGGCGGTCTGATAAGGATGCAGGTGCACCACAGTTTGGGTGTGTGCGTGATCAAAAGTTCGCAGCGACAATGGAAAGATGACGAGCATGCAGCTTAAATAAAGCTATTATTTCCTGAAGCCGAAAAAGAACAATCGTTGTATGGCGACTTTCGAGGCAATCAAAAATGACATGGCATCTAAGGACTGCCTAAAATAAAGCTGACTGAAAGTCTAAGGTCGCCCTCATATTTTCATTAGTACGTATCTTTTTTAGCCAATGCCACTGACATTTTAGCGAAAAAACAATGTCATTAATTAATTCCTGCAACAAGTCGTTTAATACGTTCTGCATGTGTATTTAGGCCAAGCTAAATCTATTCCCAAATTGTTTGTTAGCTCTTTTGCTCTTTGCTGTAGTCACACACACATATAGCCATAGACACAGACAGGCGTCACGTTTTAATGCCAATTAATCGTTTTAATTACTGAATTACGCAGCGTTCATTTCACCAGGCCCCTTATGTAATCCTCTTAATTTATTAATATGAACATACTTTATAAGAAATTCAACCAGCTACAAATGTTGCCAAATCGCGGCTTAAATGTGCTCAACAACATGTTGACACTAGAGCTGGCGGTAAACAAAGTGGGCCAAGTAAGCTCCGAGCCTGCAGGCCTCTCTCCTCCAAGAGCGAGGCACTCGTGTCAACAGTTTGGAATACGGCAGTCAAGAATATGACACAATTAATTTTGGGAAATTTATGCAAGAATAATTACCACCTTAACATGGGAGCAGAAAGAAGCGAGCAGCAACAAACTTGACGAAAAAAAAACACAAGAGAATAATTCAATTTATGCTGTAAAAAAATTATGAGCTTCAATTATGCATGCAAACGTTGCCTCAGCTCATCTTTAAGATACAGAAGTTTATACATAATATATACAGGGACACAGGGAATAGCAGAGTTGGAGTGAGTCAAATTTCTGTTAGGCATCAATTGGCCTTTTCTACTTATTGCATAAGCAAAAATACTATTATGCATTTTGTATGTGAAAATAAGTTTCAAATATTCAAACAGTTCTTTGGTTCAGTGCCAACATTTTGATACTCATGTATTTAAAGGACTAAAGAGCAGAGTATAAGTGAGCAGAGCAAGTAAATGCTCGACTATAAGATATCCTCTATTCCAGGCTGTTGATCCTCTTAGCTTCTCTGCATCACCGAAAATTGTTTTCTGAAAACTTTTTTGGTTTTTCTCGAAAATTTTAACATATAAAGATTATATCAGAATATAAACGTGTACCAAAAGACATGACCACATTTTAAAAAATGTTGTATTCAATGAAATTGTAGCTCAACAAATTTGGAGCAAACTGTATACCATATATGCGTACACAATTTATCATAGATTCGGAGTCTACATAGGCGGGAAAAGAAATATTCAAATGAAATTCCTATATGAAATCGACCGTTATTATAAAATTAAGTTTATATAGATTAGGATAAGTTGTCTCCTTTTTGCTACATACTTTTCTATGTACATTACGGGGTATAATGTGTATGTGAGGCACGTGTGTTGACCAAATACAAGGCAGATGTTTTATATTTAGTCGAGCAAACTGTGTTGTCTGAGCAATTGTCAATAGCTGACAAAGGACAAGCAAACGCAGCCAGCTTGTAATATTTGCCACTACACTAACAGCCATGAGTTTGGCATTTTACTGTGGGGCTTACAGCAACAGGCTAGCACACACACACACACACACACACACACACACACAGGCATACACAGGCACACACACGCACACCTAAACTTGTTTTATTAGCACAGCAGCAGGACAACCAAAATGAATTACCTAGCACTGGGCAAGGCAAATGTGTTTTGCTTGTATGTCGCCGTGGCCCCACAAAAGCCAGCAACTTTCAATATGAGAGTGTTGCTGGCAACGTTGGGGGCTCTACTATATATGAATGGGCAGCTGCTGCTGTTTTCTTTATCAATGTTGTGAAGCTTCGCTGTTTGCACAGCAAATGCCAGACGGACGATGAGGCGACGGCAACGATGCCATTTATTCATTGTCCGTTCGCAAGTTGATTGTTTGCTTACTTTTATCATCGATTTCGTGTTATTGTCGCGTCATGGAAATAATCGACAAAAGTTTTTAATCAACGTCACACACACAGTCACACAGTCACACAAATGCTTTTTATCGTTTACCTTACTTTATAAGCATTACAATCATTAAAAGCCCCAACAGCATTGGGTGGGAAACACGTCAGCAATTTTCCGTTTCGCCGCCGCTTGGATTATGAAGGGCGCTTAATGCAAATTGGCAAAATTAATTATTAAATTACACGAAAAAGGCATTTGAGGTTTTCTTATGCGAACTTTTGTTTGTGGCCAAAGTGTTTATGCGAACGTGTGTGTGTGTAAGTGTGTGTAAGTGTGTGTAAGTGTGTGTGTGTGTGTGTGTGGGCACAGCTGTTAGGCAATCGTTTAAATGCACCCCCTTTAAAAGTTAATTAAATTTGTTCGAGCTACAATCGGGCCTTTGCTAGGTGCCTTGCGAAGTAGGCAACACAAACTGTGCATTTGCAGTCTGTCTCTTATGGTCAGTCAAGGAACCTGGTTTCTCTTAGCTAAGAAGTCGTAACTCCTTGTACAATGCAATACATGCATACATAAATTTACAGCAAGTGCGCTCGACTCTCTGTAAAAAAATCCATTAAATTCATTAGTTTATTAAATCCAGAATTTTAATTTTTTAAACAAATTTACAGAACCGTTTAGAGTTGTTTCCTCTACAAAAATAGGACCCTTATAAATAAGAATCACCAGCAGGAAGCCAAAAGTTTTAATTTTGGGCAATTTACAAAGTAATATTATTTACACATATGTATATTTACATTCAAAATTATAAACAAAAAGTAAGTTTGTATCACAACACAAATGTGTACAGTAAGAAACAGAAATATATGAATCTGCCCACTGCAACAGAATATTTTCAGCTTGCGCTTTAATTGTTGATTGGCAAAGGGCAACTCTTGAGCGTCAATTAAATGCCGTGACTTCAGTGCCAGGCCATACAGGCTGAAACGCATAAATTATGCAGGCGATGCTGATGCTGATGTTGATGCTGATGCTGATGCGCATATCGATGGTATTTTTAATTGGAGTATGCAACGCACAGACAGGCGGCTATCGGGCCATGTGAGACGATATTTTCATGCCAAAAAAAAGAGGGAAAACGCGTTGGAATTTAATTAAATCAATGTGTTGTTGTTGATTTAATTGAGTGCCGTTGTCACAGACGCTGTCAACGTGCGAACAACTTTCAGTCTTTGGCAGTACGCGATTTGCATACAAATGCATTTTGTAGTAGCCACAAGAAAAGAGAGACCTACAGAGAGGGGCAGAGTGTAGATTGGTGAGTGTAGAGTGTAGAGTGGAGCAGCCTATGTCCTTACAATTTACGCGAGAAATAGCAGAAATCAAATAAAACTTGCAGCAGCCACAAAAGGCACGAGCACTTTTGCCAGCTAGTTAAATATTAAAGCTAAAGCCTTTTTATCGAGGCTGCGGGGCAGAGAATTTGCTTTGACAGTCCGTCCATCAGCTTGTTGTTTGCTTTTGCCCTACATGTATGTATATGCAATGTGTCACAGTGTATAGACAGTGGAACAGACAGCCAGTCGAGCAGTCGGCAGTCGGCAGTCGGCAATTGCAATAGCTGCTAGCTGCTAGCTGCAGTCTGCCTGCACTTGTTGTCTGTCTGTCAAACTGTTTTGTCACAGCGTTTGTCATGCACTTAGCCAAGTTTACCAGCTGCAACGTTGTTTCATCCCCAGCTCCGACAATGCCAAGCTGTAAAATATTTATGATTTTATTTTGCAGTCGGGTTGGTTAGCTGGCTGACTGGCAGGAGGCAGCAACTTGATTTATCGCACGTATATATGTCAAAATATTTCAACGGAAATTCAATTTTCTGGTTTGGTATACACGTCCTGCGGGACGTAATGAAGCAGATATTTGCGAAACCTGAAGTACATTAAAAACTATCTTCATGGACACCTCTAATAGGGAGATACCCATTATATTTTTAAAATATTGAACGGCATTGAAATCCCTAAGAATTGTAGTACTTTTTGTGGGCACATCCCCCACCTCGTGGATATCAAAGACTACAAGAGCTAGAGACATCATATATAGTACAGAAATATATGCTCTCGTAGTCCCGGGACAGATCAAGTTTATTTCATTTTATCGATAATTCGTCCCGTTGAAAAGTTATCGATAAACTTCGATTTAAGACAAGCGCTTTTGTATAATATAGGTGAAAGAAATGTCATGGCAGTGTGTGCAGATAACATTGGCCACACACGAAGATGAAGTATTAAGCTATAATTAAGTTAACTAACAGCTTTAAGTCCGTCGCGAGTAAATATTCACTCAAAAAAGAGCACGTATAAGGCGGTCGTTGTGTTTAGCTCTATACTCTAGAGCTTTCCTGCTCGTGGAAATTCTTCTTCAATATAAGCTTATCTAGTTTAAATCATTAAATTAATTTTTTGTCAAAACAAGATTTGCTACGTTTCGTACTTTATTTTCATTACTTAATTTGTTTTTCGATAAGTGACTTTCGACTTTGCCAAACTAAGTGGATTGAAGGCACTGTCGCAAGCTGCTTGCTTGGCTGATAAGTTGATAAATGATGCTAGCCAAAAATTAATAATAAAAAAACTTCCGAGTATGTATGGCTGGGTACTGCAGAAAATGCGGTGGGCTGTAGCAGCATTGTCGAATACTTTCCTTGCAGTTGTCTGCACAATGAAATTGTGTCAGAAATGTGCTATAATTTCTTTTAAGAAAGACTTTAACTGTCTGCAATTGCATCACGTAAGACTTGCAGCAGGTCCCCCCCCCCCCTATATTGCGCTTCACAAATCTCAATTGCAGTTTCTCTTTTATGGCAGCTGCAATTGCCTTTTACGCTGTTAAGTCTTAATATTCTCCTTGGCTTACATGCTTACAATTCTTCTCCAGCTACTGCGATGACTTTACTGAGGCAAATATTTGCAGCACTAAGCTGAACTCAAAGTGAACTTTTTACTGTTACACACACACACACACACACACACACACACACACACAAACGAAAACACAGAGGCAGCAGCCTGCGGCGTTTTTCACACTCAGTTGCAACTCAGCAGCAGCCAACTGAGCTGTTTCATCCATTTAGTTGACTGCAACACATTTCTATTTATAAATGTCTTGCCACTTGCCACATTTTGCATAAAATGATTTTCTGGTTAAATTCGTATTCAACGGGGCCAATTGGGCAGCTTTAATGCGGTCAAGTGTCCTTTGCCGCACTGACCAAATAACTTTATTACTTTCTGTGGCTTTTAGACAAATTTACCATATATATATATATATATATATATAGGCATATTTTATTGGACAGCTGTCGGGCGTAGTCTCTGCGGCCACTGGTAATTAATTTAATTATCTTCTATTTTATTGTGCACTTTCAGCTGAAATGGAACGCATAAATCCCAAATATTTGCAAATATAAATTTATGCGATGGAGTTTATTTTGTGAATTGAAACAGCCGCATTCAAATGATTAGCATTAACGAATTACTTGCAAATGCGTAATATATTGTTGTTCATTTATCATATGTATTTTATTTATGCTTTTGCTGGCATAAATACATCACAAAAACTGTTGTCGAAAGCAGCTGCTGCTCATATGGAAAGTTGTTGAACTCTATAGAAAATATAATCAAATATTTATCTTATTCAATAAAACGCATCCGCCTGTTTTATAATAAAATGTTCAATATTTGAATATAATAATAAATTCAATATCTGACATTTTTATTTAAAATATTTAACTTTGTATTTATTGAGAGAAGAAGCGCGTTTGTAATTAAAGCTACTATTGAACAATTTGATAATGTACGGAAACATTAAAAACATGCATTTGCTTTCAAAAATTGTATGCTGGTAATTTATAAGCTTTTAGTCAAATCAAATTCCCTTCGCTAATCATTTGACTGACAATCAAAATCATGTTCGACATGCAAGCTGGCAATTTGAAAGCGCAGCAGAAACGCACACACACACACACACACACACACACACACACACATAACCACAACACATACGCACACACATGTATGCTTATGTGTAATAATTTTGTTTTGCCGCAGTCCAATCAAAAAGCATTTCAGTAATATTCAAAACACACACACACACACACACACACACAGCAACAACGACAATCAGCAAACAATCTGACAATGCAAATAGCTCCAACAATATTCAAGTAAAAAGTACAACACGAAATGCAAAAAAAATTATTCACAACGTAAATGTTGGGCGTATATAAGTCCCATCATATATGCATGATGATATATGTCGCAATGTTATTTCGTATATTTATTTGTGTTTCTTTCCCTTTTTTTAAAGCTTTAATTAAATGATAAATGGCAAGCGCATCGATGCGAGATCAGCTGCCAAATGCAATTGTCAGCTGTGAAATGCGCGTGTAAGTGCGGGGAATAAAGGTTTCAAGACTGTAAAGGTGAGAGTTAGCTGCCACGCCCACAGCAATGCTTTAGTATGTTACGTTTGTTTTCTTTGGGCTTCAAATATAAGACCTGTAACGTTGCTGCTCTGACAACGCTTTAAAGGCCACATGACGACAGAAAATACAAAAACCGGCAGCACAGTTAATTTCATAAGGAATATGACGCATACGCCCAGTAAGCCGTTTACTGTATATGTGCGTTGGTGTTGGTGTTTGTGCTGAGCAGTCATGCATGTTTATACAAACCGAGCATAGTTGTGTGTGTATTTGTGCCTTTATTTTTTGGCTCTTTTGGGGATGTGGTTGGCGGTGGTGTGAGCGGGGGGCGGGGGCGGGGGGATGGTGTGGTGGGAGGTTGTAGGGGGTGACTTCAACGGTTTTTGTTACCTGACGTCAATCGATTGATTTTGCCCAGTTATCCTCCTCCTTCCACCGCCCCACTTCAAGCATTGTTTACCTTACAATTCCCTATGCATATTCATATGATATCCAAGTCGTTTCCTAATTGCTTTGCCCCACTGTGCTATGTTTTCTCATCAATATCGCATATATTCCCTGATTTATTATGCAATAATTAAGTACCTCGTATATGGTTTCGCTTTGCGTATCAAGGTCTTTCCAAAAATTTAACCTTTATACGGCCATATGTTTCACATGTTCTCAGCTGTCACTTTCCTCATTCCTATTGCCGTTCTGATGAATACTTTGAGTATCTGTCTGGGTCAATTATTGAGCGTCACATTAACTGGCAATGTTTTTTTTTGTGTTTTTGTTTTTTTCATTCTAGGACTTGTCAGGCAGTGCCTTTGATTATGTCATGTCGTCGGCAGTCATAAATGCGAGCTATATCGCCGCATATGTCATTTGGGTATTATGGCTTTTATGACCCACTCTGTTAGCGTTTTATGTTGCATGACAGATGAAATTTTAATAGCTGCACCGAAAACGCAGTACACGGCTGAGTATTGTAAATGTGCTGGGCGCAATTATTATTTCATCCGTTTAGACAATCGTTATACAATTCAAGCAATTCATTCAAAATGGATGCAATGTGCAAGGGTATGTGTGAGGTAGGAGGAAATATCTCCGAGCCCACGCAATACATTTATTCATGATAAGGACGATGAGTCAATAAAGGTATTTCCGAGACTCAGAGACTATCAGAGCTAGAAACATTCAATATGGAATATGCCCTTATACAAATTGATTTCTCTTCTATAACTTACAATATATTCCACAAATTTATAAATATCGGTTGTCAGATGTAAAGATGCTTTCGCTTGATGAATAAAAAAGCCTTCGCTTTTGTATATGCCTACATCAGAATGAGATTTTTAAAGCATGCTAATATCAGAACGATCGGAGAATAAATAATGAATTTATACAAGTAATAGTGCCCGGGTTACCCAAATAGTCAAATATTCCTCACTTATGTTTGCCATTCGATATTATAGCTCTTATAACGCTCAAGTGATGGACAAAAATCACTGATCTAAGACCCAAATAAATCAATACCGTTTGAGCGGATATAGTTATCCATCAAATTAAAAAAATTTGATCTGATCAGAGAACACAATAACTTATATTCATATATATATTTTATGCTGCTTGTTATATTCTCTTGTACAACTTTATTAAACCCATTTTAACGGTTAATTCTTTGATTTATTAGCGTTCGATGTTCCAGCGAATACAAACTGAAAAAAATATTCGCAAAGACTTATTGAAGCATTTTGAGTGCAGAGATACAATTAAGGTATTATTTTCTAGAGTGCTTGTAATCCAAATAAATATACAGATTATTTATATAAATATTACTCCCCAGCTGCTGTTGTAACTCGGCAATTTCCTTGCCAAAAACTCACACACAATTCAACAATAAAGACCAAAATTGCGATAGTATTTCCCATTAAAATCAATTTCCATAGCCACTTCAGATCCAAGTAACGCAACGGGGCAAAATCGTGAGCAGTATCTGAAGTATTAACCACTGCGGGTGCTTTGGCGCTCAGCATATCCCGATAGGCGCTTGTTTTCAGCCATTTCTCGACACCGGAACTCTGTGCGTTCACTATGAACTCATCGAGAGCGACGGCATAGACTGAGTTCTTTTGCAGAATTGAGTTCAATGGCAACTGTTGAGCAATTATCATGGTCTGCACTTTGCACAGAATCTGACGTTTATAGGCTGTTTGATAGATATCCAGGGCATTCCACAAATACGAATAGGCTTGATAGGCATAGCTCGTGTTCAGGCTGAGCATCAGTTCAGCCTGGTCCTTGGATGCCATAAACACTGCATTCGGCACAAGCTTCTCAAAGTAATCCGCATCGTATTCATCCTGGATGAGCAGCTTGGAGGTCCAATCAACGATGACGGGCAGCCGACTCGCATTCAGCTCCTCATAGCTCTGGATGTGCTTAAAGTGCGGATGTTTGGTCAGCAAGGTGCTTAGATGAGCATTGAAGAAGCTGCAGAAGACCAATCCAAATAGGCTCAAGACCAAAAGCAACTGCTGCAGCGATGAGAGCTTTCTGCGGCTCACGGGCGCTGCTTGGCAGAGAAAACCACGCAGGACTCTCAAATTGAGCCAGAGTTGAGAGTAGCAAACGCTGGAGTTCTGTTGTAAAATGCGGTAGTTCATAATTGTCACAAGAGTCTCCAGCACGGCAAATGTAAAATATGCAAACAGTATGTAGAAAAGCCAGTTTTGCGAGAGCATCTGCTTGTAGACTTCCTGAATGCTGAACTCCCTGCCGCAGGGCACCACCATAAATAGGCTAGCAATGCCCAAATTGGCCGTATTCTGGGTGCCCTGCCAATTGAGTCGCCTGCTAAAGGGCTGCAAGTTCGATACAATATCCAATTGACCATTATTTATCAGCGTCATTATCTCCGGCGTATATACGACTGCAGATTTGTTCAGGGGTCGCAGCAGTTTCAGATTGATGTTGCAATGTTTGGCAAAGATCTGCATTATATTGTGTCCGAAGCCGTTCAAGTACTCTTTGCCTGTTCGGGGATTGCGACTTAAAAAACTATACGGCGGCACTAGCGAGGGTATCATATTTGCGGTTTTGCCGTGAAAATTTCGCCAGTGTTGTATAAAGAGGCGTTCAGTGGTGTTGGGCAACATTGGCTCGAAACGAGGCCATGGAAAAGGATGCATGCGTTGCACGACAAATTTGTTGCTTCTCGCAAGAGCATCACCACATTATAGAAATGATGACGCGTCGCCTGCTGGCAGATTATGTCTAAGAATTGCATCAAATCTTGCGCATCCGGCAGCAGTAGCGTGATTATAATCCTCGCCTCTCGCATACCCTCAAAGTTAAGGGCCAATGCGGTAAGCAACACCAAATCACTGAGTTCGTGGATGCAGACGAGCGCTAAAGCCTCGCGGTTGTAATTGCGCACACTGATCGGCAGGCGTTCATCGTAACGCAACACTGGCCAATCGGCAGCTGTCCAGTGTTGCAGTCCGCAGCTGATGTCCTGGCGACGCTGCAGCAGCAGCAGTGCCGCAACTGGACGCTCCTCGTGCACCTGAGCCACAAAATGGTAGAGAATTTCTTGACGACTGTCTCCGGTTACAGCAGCAGCTGGGATTTCAACAGATCCTGTACAGCTGCTGTGGTTCGGCGCGACAAAGACTAAACACAGCACCATCAGCTTGGATGCGGCCATTACAGTGCGCCTATGCTGTTGCTGAAGCACTGAGCTCTGGACTCAAGTCGGACAGCTATTTTAAAGCTTTATCTTACATCGTTATAATTGCGTTAAAAGCGTATTTCGAAAAGCATTTTTAGCAACTCAACTCCGACTGAAGCTGACACTTTATGACATTAGCTGGCAGCCAACGATAAGGATCCGAAACAAAATGTATCTCTACGGAAATAACAGTTTTTAGTAAATAAGAAAAATTAATGGGGAAATGGGCAAAGCTGAACTATGGCATATCCCTTGAATAAGGTCTTCAAATGCATTGACATTTAACTTTTGCTAACAAAGATACATATCATTTCTGAAACCATACTAAAACATCTGAGAATATTGCACTCAGACATAACCGACTGCGTAATACTCTGATATCATTGTAAGATGTCGTGGCTTGAGGAAGCTTAACAGTAATCGACCGTCCAAGTTTGGTGACTCCAGCTCTAAATCTGTGGGAGATATGGATATTCACAATATTTAGAGGCGGGAGGGGGTCATAAATTTATTTTACCAATCTTTAAAGGGGGTGAAGAAATCTACCTTCCACTTTGGTGACTCAAGCTCTAAGGCTGTGGAAGATATAGTTTTTGAAACTTTGCTTAATTTATATTCAAAATTACGGGAGATATACACGTCTATACATCAGGGCAGGCGTGACCGTGGCTCAAGTGCTTATTCTGTGATCTGTGGGGAAGGTTAGCAGTAATATGTATTCCAAATATGGTGACTTTAGTTCTAAAACTGTAGGAGGTATACACATTTCCAATTATATTGCAGGGGGACCTGGTGGGCGTTCTATTGGGCGTGGCTGGAAAACATAGGAATCAAATTGTTGGGGAGGTCACCAGTAATATATGTATCTACCAAATTTCATGACTTTTGCTTTCAAATTGTGGGAGATATTCACGTTTAATCGATTTGAGATTTGAGGTGTATCGATTTGCCAGCAATGGGCACAAAAATAAAAAAAAACAAGTAAGAGTGCTCTAGTCGGGAGTGCCCGACTAGGAGATACCCTGAACCCAGTCCTTACAATCATTCGTACTACTCTAAACTCACACATGCTGCAGTACAAGCAGTACAAGCAGTGCAAGCGGTTTAAGCAGTTAGCTTGCTCTTTCGCTGAGCTCCACACAATGGAAAGTTAAATCTTAAATAACTTCTGTGTTTATTCTCCGATCTTATTGAAATTTTTGGGGCAAACAATTGTCAATAATATGTGTGACCAAACCGAATTGCAAGGTCGTTCCTTCAAAAATGCGTTTTTTTGAACTTTTGGGGGGTTTGGGGGGTGGTATCCAAAAAGTGAAATATTTGTTACATGTGTATGCTATTCGAGATTATACATGCCAAATTTGGGGCCTCTAGCTTTTATAACTTTGAAGTTATGTGTCCCAAAAACGCAAGTCTGAAATCGAAATTTATCGATAACTTTTAAACGGTACGAGTTATCGATAAAATGAAATAAATTTGATCTGTCCCGGGACTAGGAGAACTTATGTTCCAAATATGAAGTCTCTAGCTCTTGTAGTCTCTGATATCCGCGTGTTCATACAGACGGACGGACGGACGGACGGACAGACAGACGGACATGGCTAGATCGACTCGGCTGTTGATACTGATCAAGAATATATATACTTTATATGGTCGGAGATGCTTCCTTATGCCTGTTACATACTTTTGCACAAAACCATAATACCCTTTTTACCCATTTTTAATGGGTTCAGAGGTATAAAAAAAAACACTTTGTTTGAACCAGATAACTCCGATTATTCCAAATTTGAGGTATATAGATATAAAAGCATCGACAAAAATGGCGTTCGTAAATTTTTTCCTGGAACTCCTAGAAAGTTCAAGTTATATGAAGAAAAATACTCTTGTCTCAAATCGAAACTCATTTATTATTTTTGAGCTGGATGATTTATCCATAAAATAAAACAAACTTGATCTGACCAGGGAGGGATTACGCAAACTAAGAGGTGTATGCAAGCTAGTCCCTCAATTTTTCAGATATCGCAATGAAACTTGTCAAAGAGACTTTTTATTGAAAGGGAAAACACATTTATCGGAACCTGCCAAATTGGACCACTACATCTTCCAACTACCGTACTTGAAGTAAATTTTAGGCATATTATCCCATCATCCCATTAGTCATAAAGAGCGGAGATAAAAAACCAATAAAGATTTTGAAAAGAACATGTGCTTACAAGTAAATAAAGCCAAATGCAATAGAGTTTTCAGCTTATCAGCAGTTTGAACACAAGGGTTGAGGCATCGAGTGGGTTCAGGATCAAATCTAGCTCGCATTGAAAATGTATAGATACTTATCAATGTTTAAAAAATTATGATTGAGGCACCAATAGCCAAGATATGCATCATAAGCTTTTTTGAAAGAAAGCATAGGCGTAAAATATAAGCAAGCAATATAAGAGAATATACAGTCTTCAGCACACAGAATATAATATTTCTCAACTTGTTTTAGATTCACATCTCCAGATGCTAAACATATTTCACAGGTGCATGCTTAATATATAAGGCCCCCTACTGAAACATAAAACTGCTAATTACAACAACTTGTGCTGTGAAATGAAGCGGACAAAACGTATACGCACTGCGCGTTTTGTTATTAAAATGAGCATGAATTTAAAGTGCTACTTGGCGGAAAAAAATAAGCGAGAAACACGCATGTATTTAGATAAATATTTAATAAAAGGCACAACATGCGACGCTAATTATGGCCAAAAAGTTAAGGCCTGGCCAACTGCCAGCTATGCGGATGACAGCGGTTTGGCATTTCCTGTGGCAAAATGCCGTGAGGACGAGGAGTGGGAGGGAGGGAAAATGCTGTCACACAGTTTGTTGTTACTTTGCATTAGAAACTCAGTGGAGCTGAGCACAAACGACGTAATTCACAAAAGCGCTTTGGCAGTTACTCGCTGCTGGGTCACAAGGATTCCGGCTTCGCCTGACGCCAGCGTCCGGCAAAGTGTCAGTTGCAGTTTCGTTGTTGTTGTTGTTGTTGTTGCTGTTGCTGTTGCTGCTGATGTTGCTGCCTGGGTGTCGGTGGCAGTTGCAAGCATTTGAAGCGCATTTAATGCGCATAATGTCAACTGCAACGGTCAGAAGAGGGAGACAAACCACAGTTAAGAGACCCAACTCTCAGCTGAGTTAACATTTGTTTACTGTTTGCGGTCATGCTGCCGCCTACACAACAGCCACGCCCTCCCCCACAGTGGATGACACACACCTCAAGCCTCATAAATGCCGTAAAGCAGGCTAAAAATTGAGAATGCACAATGCAGAATGCAGAACCCACCCAGACCGGCAAAGTAAACAAACAGATACAGATTGTTGTCAGCATTGTCTTTGGGGAATTCTTTTGCAAATTGCAATTCGAAGAATAGTAGAATAATTTCTTATGCAAACTTGCCATTAGAAGCAGAACTAAAACGCTTTGCGCACTTAAAAAGAAGAGTAAACTTTTTGTTGATTATTTATTAATTTACTGTATATTTTATTTTTATTTCCCATAGACTTTTAGCAAATTGCTAAATTCTTAATAAATTATTTGAATTAACATCTACAGAGGCAAGTTTGAACTTGTATTTGGTATACTTTTGAGTTCCTGTAAAACGTGTAGGGCAAAAATCTACAGAAAAAGATAGAGAATGCAATCACTATTTTGCAATAATCAGCCAGTAAAGACAAGTTCAAGAAACTAATATGTGTGCCAGTAAAACTTTTTTGAATACAAAGCAAAGAACAACTTTAAAAGAAAATAATGTTTTTGAGAGCGTAAGCACAGTCAACATTGAAAACTGATATGAAAATGTAGGTAACGTGGTAAGTATGAATTTATTATTATAATGTTTTGAAGTCACATAAGGCTTGATGAGCATATATAGTTGACAATATTAACGTAACATTTTGAATCTCATCTACACAAACCCTTATCATCGAGACCATGTAAAAGCCAGACAAATATTACCCGAGACCCGTGTTATCAAGTGACAGCACTAAAAAGTGCTCACATTTGCAATGGAGTGCACTTAAGTGCATTGCCATGTTGTCCAATTCAGTTATAATTCATGAGATAATTAGGCCAGTCAACTTAAAATGTTCGGTGTATGAGTTGTGAATAATTCAATCGATAGAGCTTGATACTTGAACGAACCGAAAACAGAATCCGCCGAAGCAACTTAATCAACACCTATTTCGGCACGTTTAAATTATTCGGTCATTAACATATTTATGATTGGTCGAAAGGTTGTAAGCAAAACCAACCGCAAAGACCCAAACCAAATATATACCCAGAACACACGAGCATAGAAAGTATTCATACACGCCACCCACAATAGGAACCACATAAAATAAAGTATTGCACAATTTGGTTGTTTTATTTCTGTGGCGACTTTTTGAGGTTTGGCTACGGATGCGAATGCGAATGCGGATGCGTCTGCGGATGCGGATTCGAAGTCGAGTGCACACTTGAGTCGTTGTTGAGCTGGGAACACCTAGGAAAAATAAACAACATAAATACCTACCATGGTTTACTTTTTGTTTTCTTTTGGTTTTTCTTTCGTTTTGTATTTTTGTTGTTGTTTGGTCTTCCGCTACACTTGTGTGTGTGTGAGCGTGGCAATTATAAGCTTCGAGTTTTGGAGTTTCTTTGTTGGCCCGTTATATTTTGTGTGTGTGGCAAACGATGCCCACAGGACACACAAATGCGAAAGATTGCGCGAGCGCGACTGCGACTGCGACTGCGACTGCGATGGCGATGCGGCAAAACATTCGAAAGGTTAACAGCAGCTTGCAATAAATTGTAACTTCCAGTCAAGCCAACGATAACGAATACACGAATCTGCGAACTTGAACTTCGAACCCTTTGCAGCACTGCGGCAAAAGAACCCGGCTTGCTGTCGGTGTCAAGTGGGCTGCATTTCGACTACTGCCCAGGCTCATAAATAAAGGACACACTCACCGCTGAAACTGGCTTGAAGCTGGTCACACCAAAAAATATCTCTGTCGACCTGTACGCAGTCCGCTTATTTATGTATTTATGCGCTCACACACACACACTGAGTGAGCGAAAGAGACAGATAGATAGGGAGAGATAGAGAGAGAGAGAGAGTGAGAGAGCGATGCCAGGAGATACAAAATTTTATTGCTACTTATATGTTTAGGCCGGGCCAAAACCAAATTAAATATTTAAGCCGGACAGCTACGAGTTTGCTTCTATTGATTTATATGCACAATACACACACAAACGTAATTTTTTTATTACTTTGCGCTTGTTAATAACACACTTGTTTCTTAACAGATTTATGGGAGATGATTTTAACAATTATTTCGAGACATTTACTTTGGTAGTTTCTTATTTTTTTGTTGGTAAAGGTTGCACGAAGTTGGTGAAAAACTAATTTATTAGCAATTGCTAAAGTTGCAATTAAGATGATAGAAACTGTGCAGCGGCAATCTAATTATTTTCAAATACAATGTTTTTTTATTATAAACTATATTGTATTTGTGTAACTTTAACAAAGTACAATTTTAACTAAATCTTGTTATATATTTTTTTATCAGAATTGAATTTGATAGGCAGTTGATTCGAATAAGTTAATTAAATTTAATTTTGTAATTAGCACTTGGCAACATTTCCGTTACGAAAAATTCAACTTGAGTGCTTTGCACGTTTTCACTTTTTGGCACGAAACCGACCGCAGCACGAAGCACAGAATCACGCACGCACGCACGCACATAGACGAAGAATCACGCACACACACAGACACTGTGTGCTCGGGAAAATTTGTTGAAGGAAAATGCTTGAACAGGCGGCCGCACAGTACGAGTGAAAATCACATGTTTCATGTACAAAGTATAAAAGCAAACTGAAATCCGATGCCAGCTGTCGTCGCTCTGCTATCGTTCAGAGCCCGAAAAGAGCGGCAGAGCTGTTAAAAAGCCGAACTAATGTTATACGCGTCGTATGCGTAGCGTTGCAGGATATACACCAGCAAGCACACACATCTCTGTAGTTGAGAGCTTTCCTTGACTGCATAAGAGAGAGCTGAAAGCTCACAGTCTTATGGCGGCACTGTTAACACGACTGTCAGCTATTAGCAGTGCTTGCCGTTGGAGGGAATTGAGAATACAAGTTATCAGACAACAAAACTGCAATAATCGTGCTTAAGTTAACCTTCTTTCAAACGCATTGAGAAATCACAGAAATCACATTTAAATACTACGAGAAATATATGAAATAAAGAAATTATTTTGGTCATGGAGACAACAAGTTTTCAGCGTCTGAATAGCAGTACTGAATAAAGCAATAATGCACATTTCCAAGGAAAAACTAAGTAAGTAGCATCATTGCTACAAGCAATAACATAAGAATAAAGTAAAAATAATTTCATTGTGAATGACTTAAGCCTAACAAGTGACAAATATTATAAGTAATCCATGGCATAATGCGACTATGGAGGGCAACAAAAGAATATATAAACAAAAAAACTAAAGACTAATTGTGACAAGTTTGAGTTTTCAATTAAAATTCAACAGCCATGTAAGAGCATAAATGGAAATGTAAACGCAGATATGAAAGTCTTAAAAGTGACAATTAATAATTAATAATTACAACTGTGCTTAAAAACCCTAGAAAGTATTTCTATATTAATATAATATTTTTGATATGATTTCAGAATCTCCTATGTAATTAAATTAACATATACATATCGGATATAAGTATACATTTTTGTGGCTTCTTGTAAGATCGTCAAGTGATTTAACAGTGCTTCTTAAGCTTCATATTTAAATAACTTTAATTATTTGCATTTAATATTATGGAGCACACTCACTTGTTTTCAGCTCATAAATGCTTTACACAATTGTTTACTAATTTATGTTTGACACAATTGTGATTTTCTAACAAGCTGTATGACATAACAACGCTAGAGCAATAATAGCTACAACAACAATACGACGTCGTTGTTAACAACCTCAAAGTCTAATTAACGTTAGACGTTGTCATATTTATGACCGCAACTCGACATTTATTTCAGCGTCATGTGGAGCAGCAGACAATGCTGTTAGCCACAGAGACGTACACAAATCATTTAAGGCTCTAATTAAATTTATAAGGCCAACACATACAGCTGAGCAACAGGTGGCGCTGCACACACGCACACACACACATACACACATACACACACCCCCACACCCACACACACTCACATGCAAATAGCATTTTGAGCGCAATAAGCCAAAGAAATGAAAAATAACATATACGCACTGTATCACCCTTTAAAAATCTTTGAATACTTTAACTTGAATTTAATAATGTGAGAATAGTTAAATGTAATTTATTTAATGAAGTCGCACGCATATTGTCATTCAATAATGGCTCGAGTGACAAATGTTAACAACGATAAATGTCATAATGCTTAAGCAGAATAACAGTGAGCGGAGAGCGAGGGAGAATTAGAGAAGTCAAACAACAAGCAAAATAAAACAAAAATAACAATGTTGTTTTGGCTTAGGAGCTGTTTGAGCCAGAACACAAACTGGCCCAATAAATCAATGCCACAGACAAGCGAAAGGGCAACAGCTTCTTGTTCTTCTTCGACTACTACTCGTTCGGCCAGCTAGAGTATCGCCAGAAATTCCATTTCAAATGCCAAACACAGCAGCAGGCCACTCAAGCGGCAGGCAGGCGGACAGAGAAACAGTCCAATAGGCAGGACAACGCACACAGGACACGCAGGACAGGACAGCAGCTGCCTCAAGTCAAGTCAAGTCAAGTCAAGCCAAGCCAAGTCAAGTGTAGCAGGACGGGCATTGACAATGCCGCAGCGCTCTGTGCGTTGAGTGCTGAGTGTTAACATACTAATATACACTTTGCATCTTAATCGTCCTTGCCGATAGAGCCTGTTAGCAGGCCAGCCGCAACCACAGCCATATTACAGCAATGCTCAGTTATATGCCTGCGATAATGCTGATGACAATGATGGCGGAATGTGGCAAAGGATGCTGCTAAGGACTACGCATTACGACTGAGCCACAGTTTTGATTGCGGCCTTAAGCTACTTCTACAGCTAGTCTACTCTTGTTGTTGTTGCTTTGTTTATGTCGTCATTATTATTGACATATTTAGGCTATAATTGGCTGGTTATTTTGTTTTGTTATTGAAAATACTTCATGCATGAGTAATGCAAATGGGCGAGAGTAGTAGTTGAGCAATTTAGATGGATAGATAGCATGATAACCTTCTATTTATTTTTTCCATTTATTCATGTTGCATATCGCACAGGATATATATACATATAATTTAAGTTCCCTGGGCAGAAATATAAATTTAATAAAAATATTCAAAATACACATAAAAACCCATTTGCTGGTATGTTAACTTTTACATCTTTTAGCACAATTTTAAACAAAGTAATGTATGATTAAAAGTTAAATGGCTAAATGTCCATCGCCTTTTTATTTTTGAACTATAATATTCTTCGGCGATATGCAGCGTTTAGTTTTTATCTGTGTTTTTTCCAATCAATTTTAAATTTAAATTTAAAATAATACTTTCAAAAATCATTCATTCAAATCATTTTCACTAGTTCAAGTGCATAAACGACTGATAATAAGCATTTAAATTGATATTCTCATAAGTTATTTTCAATTCAAAGCCCACCCATAAACTAATAAAAATTATGTAGGAATAATATGTTTTTGTTGTATATATACTATATACAAATTTAAATAAAAACAAGTGGGGAAGGATTACTCTAGTCGGGAGTGCCCGAAGATTTTATACTCCTTTCGAACCTATAGTGCAATTATTCACTCTGCCAACTGCACCACTGAAATTTCATAAGCTGTACAAAATCGTTTTGTCGCGTAACATTTTTTTTTGTTCTAAGTATATTTAATTCATTGCCAGTTGTATAGCAGCTATAAGATATAGTGATCCGATCCGGCCGGCTCCAACCAATGTGATGTCTCTTTGAATAATAAGTATCGGTGCAAAGTTTCATCGCGATAGATTAAAAAACATGGGATATATGGCCAAAACCGACTTCGAGTTGTATGGCAGCTATAAGATATAGTGATCCGATCCAGCCGGCTCCAACCAATGTGATGTCTCTTTGAATAATAAGTATCGGTGCAAAGTTTCATCGCGATAGATTCAAAAACATGGGATATATGGCCAAAACCGACTTCGAGTTGTATGGCAGCTATAAGATATAGTATTCCGATCCGGCCAGCTCCGACCAATGTGCTGTCCCCTGGAATAATAAGTGTCTATGTCAAAGTTTAATCGCGATAGCTCAAAAACTGAGGGACTAGTTTGCATACATACAGACAGACAGACAGACAGACAGACAGACAGACAGACAGACAGACAGACAGACAGACAGACAGACAGACAGACAGACAGACGGACATGGCTAGATCAATTTGTATTGTCATTCTAAGCATACTGGCAGTAACTTTATGGAGGTACTCCGACGCTATCCTATCTATGCGTTACAAACTTGCAGGACAAACTATAATATACTATTTTACCCATTCTGAATGGGTTCAGAGTATAATTAAGCTCGACAAGATATATATTTATATAAAGTTAACTAATCCTATTATATATTTACTATATATATTTACTCAAGGCGAATTGAGAAATGCACACAAGAAATTGTTTTTTTTACAATTTTATTTAATATGCACTAATTACTTTTATAGATAGTTACGTTTTTCTTAATAAATTCTATTGTCATTTATTTAAATTATAATATGTGAACATGTTCAGTATATTTTTGGCCTTAGCGTAGGCGCCATCTGTTGCACGTACTGCCAAACAGAACACATGAAAACTCTACACAAAAAGCTCTCGCACAATCCGAAACAACAACAAAAACAAAAGCACGCCCAATTGGGCAACGTTAACGGCACAACTGTTAATGGAATGTTTTTATGCGCACTGGCAACGCTGCTACAAGCAAACTGAATGAAGCGCTGCAAACGCTCTCTGTGCAGTCGCTCTCTCTTGCTTACGCAGCGAATAACAAGCCCAAAGCAAAATCAGCAGAAACACGTGGCTGGTTAGTCAGCACAAAGAGAGAGAGACAGATAGAGCAGCAGTTGGCGTCGCAGCTTCAGCGCTGCTGGCAGCGCAGTTAGCATTCGAAAGTAGGAAAAAGGATTTCAGAGCCGAGCTCTGGTAGGTGTACGAATAGATGTGTTTATGTGTGCGTCCTGCGTGTGGCGATGCGTAGTGTTAAGCGTATTTGTCTGGACAGAGGGCTTATTCGGCAACCGGCGGTGAGCCCCAGCACACCCCAATCCAAGGTCATTTAAATGTGTGTCACTTTGCCGTTACAGCTGCAGTGGCATTTCGGCAGCTGTATCGTCTGAACTCATGAACTGCGGCCTTCACATGCTGCACACTCCGCTTCGTTGCACTACTTGCTGCATTCATTTGCATAGCAAAAGATAAAAACTGATTGCTGGCTGCATAAAATTGACAGCAACAACAACAGTAACAAAAGTGCACCGCGTGTTTTTGGGTCGTTAAAAAAAGCATTGGCCAACTGCTTTCCACTGGCTTTGTGTTAATTAATTGCCAGCACGCAAGTCGCCAGCTGTAAAATGAGCAACAAAACGTACCCCAACAGCTCAAAAGTTAATTCCTGAAAAACCGTTTCTTTTCTATTTCCACATCTAGCTATATTCGCTATCGCGCATTAACGTTTCATACTTGTTGCGCTGACATTGAGCCATTAAATGCTATTAATTATTTAATGAAATCTTATGATGCAATTTACCAACGTCGCGTATACGTAATGTGTGCCAAACGACAGCGCCGGAAAGCAGGCAACAAAATTGTTCACTTCACTTCGCCAACAGCTGTGTGTGGGAGTGACTGCGTGGGTGTGAGGTGTGTGTGCTCCTTGGCTTAATAGATTTGTGAGCATTTTTCAACGGCACTGCGAGCTAATTTCTTACCCATAAAATTCAGCCTGGTGAAGCCATCAAATGTGTATGAAAAGGCTTTTTCTGTAGCCGATTCTTGTTTCCAGATAGTTAAAGTGCTTGCTATCAGGATATTCGGGCATAAATATAGATATTTTACATTTACATCCAGCTGGCTTGAATATCACTCATATCCTTTCCTTCAAACCACCATATCTAAGTTAAAACTGGACCTATTTTTAAGCTCGAGTACATTTTATTCTCAATTTGTCATCCTTTAGCGGACAAAAAAAACAAAATGCGACTAACACCTCAGCATTGCAAATTGCGTACACAAATACTATTGAAAGTATTCAAGATTTTGATTTTGACTCAATAAAAGCCAATTACTTTTTCCTATAAACAAATAAAGGAAACTTTTAATTTGAATGTATATTAATTTTTGTTTCATATTAGAATCTCGACACTCGAATGACTAATCAATTTTTTATACATATAAAGAAATACGCATTCTACTCCACATATACCTAAAAAAATGAAATATCCCCGCTTGGGTTTAGGCTGAAAAAAATTAAAAGAATAAGTTTTCTGGCAGACATAACTTCAGATAAACCACATTTAAGGACAACACATGGCTCAAATACGCATTCGACATCCCACTTATCATTGCAGTAACCAAGGACAAAGAATCAGGTAATGCAAAATGATAGAGACAAAAATTGTACGCCTCTGTCGCATGGCTTGCCACGCCCCTTGGTTTATTTTCGTCAACCACGTGTCACAGCCAGTTGCCTACCAAATTAGACGCAAAAATGTTGTTTATTGTTTTTTAAATGGCCTCAGAGCAAAAGAAAAGAAAAAAGTTTTCCTGCGAAATATTATGTAAATTTAATGTGGCTTGAGATGTGCACAATTTAAGATGCTTGTAATTAATGCCAGCCTACTTGTGCCTCAAATGGGGCATATTACTCATACGTACCGGAACACATAAATTGTGTATGGTTGGAAACAGCTTATGACCAAAAGCACTCACCTGCAAAGAGCAAAAGAAAAACACATAGAAAGTTGAGTATTCTCTATGATTTGTGTAAAAAGGAATTAAGTTGACCAAAGACAAACACACACATAGTAAGGGGCGTGGCTAAAGGCAGCGCCAAGGAGCTTAGCTGAAGCATGCTGTTAATGTTTTTCAATAGCTCTTGATATATGAGTCTCAAGAAGGTGTGTGTATTCCCCACCTGCAATGTGTGTGCTACTGTATGTTTATCATGTGTTGTGTTTCTGATAGGAATGTGGAGAAAAAAAATATAAAAGTACTGGAACAATTTAAGTGGAAAATTGAGAAAGTGATTCATATAAAGTCTACATCTTAAAATCTTGCAAGTATAGAGGGGACTTCAGTACAGACAAGAAAAGTCTTTTCATATTTTAGGACGCAGCCTGTTATTTTAAAAGTTTCGTAAATTTATCTGCTTTTAGACCAGCTTCAACTTACTTCTTTTCCAGATGCATTAACTAAAATCTACACTTTGGTGTATTTTTCTACCCATTTGCTCATATAACAAGTATTACGTAGTGCTCTAGTCGGGAGTGGCCAACGACTAGGTATTGATACCCTGAACCTAGTCCTTACTATACTCATTTCGATGACTACTTGTATACACACACTATGCTGCAGTAGGCAAGCAGTACAAGCAGTGCCAGCGGTTTAAGCAGTTATCTTGCTCTTTCGCTGAGCCCCACACAATGGAAAGTTAAATCTTAAATAACTTCTGTGTTTATTGTCCGATCATCATTTGGGGCAAACAATTGTCGATAATATGTGTTACCAAACCAAATTGCAAGGTCGTACCTTCAAAAATGGGTTTTTTTAACTTTTGGGGGGTTTGGGGGGTGGTATCCAAAAAGTGAAATATTTGTTACATGTGTATGCTATTCGAGATTATACATGCCAAATTTGGGGTCTCTAGCTTTTATAACTTTGAAGTTATGTCCCAAAAACGCTAGTCTAAAATCAAAATTTATCGATAACTTTTGAATGCGATGAGTTATCGATCAAATGAAATAAACTTGATCTATCCCGGGATTAGGAGAACTTATGTTCCAAATATGAAGTCTCTAGCTCTTGTAGTCTCTGATATCTGTGTGTTCATACGCATTTTTGAAGGTACGACCTTGCAATTTGCTTTGGTAACACATATTATCGACAATTGCTTGCCCCAAAAATTTCAATAAGATCGGACAATAAACACAGAAGTTATTTAAGATTTAACTTTCCATTGAGTGGGGCTCAGCGAAAAAGCAAGCTAACTGCTTAAACCGCTTGCACTGCTTGTACTGCTAGCATGTGTGTGTTTAGAGCAGTACGAATGATTGTAAGGACTGGGTTCAGGGTATCTCGTAGTCGGGCACTCCCGACTAGAGCTTACTTGTATTAATCCTTTCCACTTGTTTTAAGTTTAAAATAGCATTATTTAATATTTCAAACGAAAAATTTGAATTTATGTAATACAAAAGGAAGCATCTTCGACCATTTAAAGTTGATTTAGCCCAGTCCGTCTGTCCGTCCGTCTTTATGAACACGCAGATATCATAGACTATATAAGCTAGAGACTTCATTTGGAATATAAGTTATCGTATTCCCTTGTCAAATCAAGTTTGTTTCATTTCATCGATAGATCCACCCGTAAGAAAAGTTATCGATACATTTCGATATAAGAGCTAGAGGCAAATGAAATTTTTTGGATACCGCACCCCCTTCCCCCTAAAAGTGGAAAACTCTCGGTTTTCAAGGTATGAACTTGCAATTTGGTTTGATCACACATTTTATAGGCGATTCTATGACTGAAAAAATTTCACTAACATCGGATAATAAACACAGAAGCTATTTAAGATTTACCTGTTCATAGTGTTGGGCCCTGTGAAGAAGTTAACCCGCTTAAACTGCTTGCACTGCTTGCAGTATATGTGCGATTGCATGGATGTGCATTGATGGGTAAGTATGAATGGATGTAAGGACTGGGGCACTGCCGACTAGAGCACGCTTACTTGTTTTGTAATGTATTAGAAAACTGATAAGTATAAAAAGTACATTCAAGCATATTTATACAACGCGCATTACCACACTCGCTCACATAACAAACGATTGGATAATTAATGTTTATAACTGCAATCAAGGCCGGACACTAGCGCTCACGCACACAGATACCATAAGCTGCAGCCTGACAACCCAATTAGCTGGCGGCGCACATAATCACCAATCACCAATCAAAAGGTGTCAATGCAACAGCAGCGGGAGCAGAGCTGAGTCTGAGTATCACAAAAAGCAAGCATAATTGAGTTATTTACGCTAATTGCCACACAGTGAAATACAGACGCAGGCTGGGGGGCAGAAATTGAGCCCAGCGTCTGACATGAATTGCCAGAGCGGTGGACCGCACAGTTTGCACAACGTACGTGACTGACAAACAGGCAAACGAATTGACTGAACGACTCATAGACTGACTGACAGAATCTGGAGACTCGTGACGTTGTGAAAATCATATTTCATACAAAAATTGAGGTTGTGGTGGGACAGGAAACGTTTCCTGTTACTGTGTGCTGCACTTCCGCTGCCTGCCAATTGCAAACAAAATTTTGGTGCATGTGGGTGTGACACTGGCTGAATGCACAAGGCTTTTAGCCGAGGCCCAGACACAGTCGCCAGTCGGCAGCCACATTGCCAAATGCAATTACAAATATTCAATTTGCAACACTCCACAAATTAAGTCATTTAGCTAGAAAGGCGCCTCTTGTTGCATGTGGCAAATTATTTTATGTGTGTGTGTTGTGCAACATTTAAAGGGTCAAAATATAGATTGCATGTTGCGGCAAGCTAGCTGGCAAATTGAATCTATACTTTTTAACGTCAAGAAAATCTTTTGAAATGTTATCAAATAGGAACAGGGAAAACGAGAGTGAGCATTTGCTTGAGAGTTTCTTCATTTATAGCCGTTCTTATACATACTGAGTCTGAGCTCTTATTTATTCTCCTCTAGCATTATATTATAAAAGTTTGTTGGATGCGCAGTTGACCCAATTGATATAACAAATTTATTTTTATACCCACTCAAAATGGTTAAGAAGGGTATAATGAAGTTGTGCAAAAGTATGTAACAGGCATAAGGAAGCATCTCTGACCATATAAAGTATATATATTCTTGATCAGTATCAACATCCGAGTCGATCTAGTCATGTAGGTCTGTCTGTCTGTCCGTCCGTCTGTCTGTCTGTATGAGCACGCGGTTATCAGAGACTACAAGAGCTGGAGACTTCATATTTGGAATATAATTGCTCGTAGTCCCGTTACAGATTAATTTTGTTTAATTTTATCGATAATTCGTCCCCCCAATAGTTCAAAAATTTGCATTTTGGCTTGGTCACACATTTTATTGCTAATTGTATGCCCAAATAAGATCGGACATTAAACAGAGTGAAAATTGCCTAAAGGTTCGAAAAGAGTATAAAATCTTCGGCACGCCGAAGATAATCCTTCCCCACTTGTTTTTTCTAAGAATAGGTGTCATATGAATGTAAATTCTTCTTTTGAAATATTAAATTCATTTCCAGCTGTATGGCAGCTATAAGATATAGTGATCCAATGTGCTGTCTCTTTGAATAATAAGTATATGTGCAGAGTTTCCTCGCGATAGCTTTAAAACACTGGGATATATGGCCAAAACCGACTTCGAGTTGAATGGCAGCTATAAGATATAGTGGTCCAATCTGGCTGGTTCTGAATTATGTGCTGTACACGGAATAATAAGTCTCTGTGCAAAGTTTCATTGCGATATCTCAAAAACTGAGGGACACTATACCATACATACATATATTTGTTTTGTCATTATAACCATAATCTGGCGCATCCTTCTATGCAATACAAACTTCAGCACAAAGTTAATATACTATTTCCGTCGAAAAGAGTATGAATAAAAGTTTACACTTTAGATATGTTCAAGGACCTTATTATTGGAATTACCGACATTTTAATTATACTTACACCTAATCTCCTGTGGCCAACCATTCCCTTAAATTTCTTTCATTTTGTGTGTGCTTAAGTGCTTTTGAGTGCCTTAAGAAATTAAATCAAAATTCTAAGTTTGTAAAATGTGTTAAACTAATATATTTAAGCTTTCACACTTCTTAGACTGTTTTCTGCTGTCAATTGGGAGCTGAGTAATTTGTTGGAATTTTCAAATACGTTAAAATTTAGTTCATTCAATTAGTTATACAAAACAATGCATCTAAATATTGAAAATGTAATTGTAATCTAATCTTAAGTGAAATACACACATATTAAATATCATACATAAGATGATAATCCTGTTAATAAACGCCAAGCCATTTTAAATATTCTAAATAGCGTCTTGCATTTTCATCGCTTATAATCAACTTTTATCCACAGCCAGGATCCGCTAAGTACATCTCTATTCCTGTCACTCAAGCTAAAATCCATTGATGCCAACAAACACACAAAGTACCACAATGGCATTTAATTCCATAAAAACAAGTCAAATTCCGATAAACGTTCCCACAGCTTTGCGCCAAGTGGCATTAAGGGCATAAAAGCTAACAGATGGCGCTATAATCACAAACAACAGGATAACAGGATAATAAAATTCAAGTGCTATAACCAAATTAAAGTGACCAACGGCCTGTGACGTTCATAAATTTCATTTTGAGTTATTATAAAAGTCGCTTGACACTCGCCCAAAATGGCGGATGCGTAGATTGTTATTTAAATCAGAGTGTTGTCGTAGTGCTCACATCATGCTGTTTTTATACTCTGATACCGAAGGTACTCATAGTATATTGGTTTTGTAGGATGTCCGTCAGGCCGTCCGTCTGTCCGTCTGTCTGTCTGGATGAACGCACGTATTTCCGAAACGATATTAGATAGACTCTTGAAATCTTTTGTGTTATGATTATAGCTATCTGCTTCAGATCAAGTTTGTTTCAAATTTATGCCACGCCCACTGGGAGGCTGGCAAATCGATAACATGTCGATACACCTCAAATCACAAATCGATTAAACGTGAATATCTCCCACAATTTTGAAGCTAGAGTAATCAAATTTGGTAGGTATATTGCTGGTGACCTCCCGAAAAAATTGGATGCTAGGTTTATCGGCCACGCCCATTATTACGCCCACCAGCCCCCTCCCAAAATAATTTGAAATGCTTATATCTCACGCAGTTTTGGAGCTAAGTTCCCCATATTTGGAATATATATTACTGGTGACGTCCTCTACAGATCACAGATTTTCGACCACGCCCACTCCCGCCCCCGTAATCGCGAAAATCGATATACATGAATGCACAATTCGATAACACGTGTATATTTCCCGCAATTTTGAAGCTAGAGTCCCCAAATTTGGAATTTAGACTAGGGCTGACCACCCCAAAAGATTCCGTCCTGGATTTTCCTGCCACGCCCCCTCCCGCCCCCAAAAATCGCGAAAGCTTATATCTTCTACAGTTTTAGAGCTAGAGTCACCAAATTTGTGAGATAGACTTCTTGTCACCCCCTCTAAAGATAGGCCAAAATTTTTGGGGCCACGCCCCCTTCCGCCCACAAAAATCGCGTAAATGTATATCTTCCACAGTTTTAGAGCTAGAATCACCAAATTTGGAAAATAGACTTCTGGTCACCCCCTCTTAAGATCGACCACGCCCCTCCCGTCCCCAAAAACTTGGAAGGCCGATTTGGGGTCACCCATACACCAGCAAAAATGTTCTGTTCACTTGCTTTCAGCTGTTCTTAAAATGGTATCAGAGTATTACGCAGTCGGCTCCGCCCGACTGCAACGTTCTCACTTGTTTATAATTGTTATTTATTTTACTACCTTGATTGAACTCATAAGCAATCAAGCCAAAAAGAAAAAACTTTCAGACACAGACACAGCAAGACAATAAAAACATCAAAGATCGCTCTCACGCAAATGGTTATACAAGATGAGGTAGGCATCAGGAGGTTGATGAAGTCCGGAATGTCTCAGTGGATACTGAATCTCTTAAGTCGGTCGTGTCAGCATTGGACAATATTTGCAGTTTATCGACAGTAATACTTCCATCACCACCTTGCTTTTCTACATCTCTTCAAGCATCGCACAACTCTATTCACAAGAACTCTCCACGAATTACACCAAATACTTTAAGCAACACTTCAAATTCAGCTTTACCATCTACTCTGAACACGAAGAGCCATTTAACACACAATTAAGAACCTGCTTATGAAAATACGTCGGACTCCTAACAGCCAAAGAAAGAAAAGCCTTCAGGATCGTTATTCACGGAGATGATTCAAGAACGGAATGAACCTAGCAATGAGCTCGCTAAGCAATTCACATATCTGAAGAGCCAAAACACCTCTGAAGCGATTGATAGTTGAACTAAACAAAAAACTAAAACTAAAACAAAAATACATTTTCCACATTAACAGACATTTCTCCGAATAATTTTTATTGGCAAGCTAAACAGGATATGTACCCTGTTTCCAGGCCGGTATGATCTTAAACTAAAAACTCCATCTCAGTGGGGAGATGCCGATCTTATTAGCCATACCCTTGCTAATAAGAGTCTGCTTATTGTTTGCCAAAGAATCCGGCCAATCTGCGACTGGCCAAGGATCCAGAGGTCCGACGAGTGCTTGCGCGCAAGTGTTGCGTGTAGTCTAGTCAAGCCGAGGTTAGTGTGCTCTAGCATCATGTGCGATACCGGTCGGAGCTATTGTCAATGGCCTCACACACCGTTGGTATTTCAAGGTCGTTGAAAACATTCTCATTCTTTACCTAATGATGCCACTGAATATTGGTCATGCAGTCCCCTAGCATGTTATACCCCAATTCACCGTTGGCAGAATAATGCCCTTAAATAGCCTCACCTTGGCACTGATAGAAAGACTACTCCCTGGTCTGAGGAGCCAGTCCAATTTCCCCAGATTTGTGTTCACTGCTCCACAGTATTTTTAAACATGGCTGCTCCATGTGAGGCGCCGGTCCAGGGTCAATCCCAAATAAGTGATATTGTCAGTCTGCGCAATCCTCTTACCATCTAGATAAAGCCGACGTAAGCGACCAGGCCGAAGTCAAACGTGGCGTGATGAGCTTTTCCAACATTGGGCTCTATAATCTATCGAACTCATCCAGGAATCTTTGGACACGTCTGGAGGCGGTCGTTGAGTTACTGCTATAAGCTAGAAAAGCTGTGTCGTCCGCATATGTTGCGCGTGCGAATGTCCAGGAAAACTGCGGCAGAGTACTTATTCTTCTCGAAAGCGCTGAGGATGTGGTGGACTCGCTCAAATAGAATATGGCGTTCTCGGAAGCCAAATTGATAGTGAGGTAGCGCGTTTTCAAAAGCGTCATCGGGCAGAAAACGGGTTAGCAGGATTCTCTCAAAAACCTTTGAAAAAGTCAAGTACGGCGTTGAACAGCCGAATAAGCTGTGAGACAATTACGTCGGGTAGTGCCTTGGTCTTGGCAACATCAATATAATCCATACCAGGTGCCTTAGAGGGAGTCAACATCTCAATCTGGGAGTGTACCTCATCTTCGTCAGCCGGCTGGACAAAACGGGAAGGACCGGAGGATAGCCCAAGCCTGTGGTTTTTACCTTTTGGGCAAAGAAGTGAAGCGGGCTTCCATTTCATTCGCAAAAACTTCAGCAATATCGTCATCAGACCGAGCCCATGAACCATCATTACGCCTAAGAGGGAGCCTGCGAAGTGGCTGTAACTCGATGCTACGGGTGCACTTTCACAACGCAAAACCATGTCAGGGTCGATGCCGTTGAGCTTGTTTACAAAGAAGTCCAACTTAGCAGAATTAAGCACAGGCCTTGGATTAGAGAAATCGTCTTTCCACCTGGCTGGATCAAGCAGATGACAGCGTCCTCATCCACTCGCGTCGCAGCGAATTCCCTCGTCCAGCCAAATCCAAAATCTCAGGGTTTGAGGATGCCCAAGATGGCGGAGGTGCGCATGAGGTTCCGGTAGCAGGAGGAGCAGCAAGGTGAATCTTGTCAAACAGATCCTAAGCAAAAGCGTCAATGTCAGCAGGAGTGTCAAGAGGGAGTGGGGTTAGCTATAGCTAGCGTCGCGAGCCTAGTACCAAAGTCCTCTATGTTCGAGACACAGGGGAGAAGCCTGGCTTTGGCGGTAACCACATAGGCGGACACGCAAAACTAAACCAGCAACGGAATGTGATCGGATGATAGACCCGTGCACTCCAAAATGCCGAGGTGGTTGCAGGGGATGTCAATGGCCATGGGAAGATGGCTAGTATTTCCCGGAAAATGTGGGAGAGTGTCTCCTCTAATACACGAGCGCCGGCAATCCAAGAATCGATTGTGCGCATCCCATACGCTAGAAGTCCAGGGCAGTACACAGCAACAAAAGAAACTCTTCAAATACCGATGACCAAGGATATAGAAATAGCTTGTAGGCGAGGATCAGCAATCATACCACTGAGGTGAAAGTCAAATGATGACCGTACGATGACTGCAGCACCACAACGTGAAACGGTCACCCGGGTGATTGGCATCAGTAACCATGGCATGAGGAAGGAGGAGCGGCTGTTGAAGTGTGTTTCTGAAACAAGGAAGATATCAATATTCCTGTCCGGGAGAAGATGCTCACTGATTCGATCCAAATAACCATGTTCAGATCACCATTAGACACCGCGATGCGGGACCGGCAGATTCAAGGTCCTTGGGGGCACCCGGGCTGACGGCCAATCATTATGGGAGTGACAGACTTCCTTCCCTGTGGACGTCATCCAGAGTTCATACCATTGCGCTTTGCAGCCGCTTCCATATATGCAGGACAGTGTTTGAAAGCCGCAGTTGGACCCAAAGTTGATGATCAGAGGTAAACTGACACTTGTCTTTTTCATGTGTTTCATGATCACCGAGCCCCAGATGGCAGAGGGGGACTTTCACGACCTGATAGGCCAACGCTTTAATGTCAAACAGCTTCGTATTTTTTGCAGCCGGTTCAAGCTCTATGTAGAACGTGCTTCGATTGTCACACCATTCTCACCTGGTGGGTTGTAAACATTACGAGAATTGTGTCCTTGAGCCCATAGATCAGCCCTCATATCCTCAATGTTGATTGACACATGCAATCCCCTAGAAACAACCCTAAAGGCACGGAAGAAGCTAAATGGGATTCCATTTTCTGTAAAAAGCTTTTGTATCAATCTTCTGAACACGTTATCCGCAAGAAGACGGGCCTGTTATCTTCAGTCAGAAGTCATTACTAATGAGGGTAATGAGCCGTTTAATATGGGGTATACCCCTTATAACTGTCGAGCGCGGAGAAACAGACCATTTAGGGTAAGGTTGAGCAAACACTTTATGGACCGGACCCGCAACTGTTCTAAGAATTGGTATCATATGAATTTAAATTTTTCTTTTTAAATATTAAATTCAAAATATTTTATTTTTGAAAAAAATTATTAGAAAATAAGTGAAAATATATGATTATCTCGACCAGGATTCAAACCAGTCGACTTAAGACTTTGTTTTTTTTTTTTTGTCGTTTCGTATATTTTGGTTACAGTTATTTTATAATTGTAAGCAAAAATAAGAACAACAAGTGAGAACGTTGCAGTCGGGCGGAGCCGACTGCGTAATACTCTGATACCATTTTAAGAACAGCTGAAAGCAAATGAACAGAACATTTTTGCTATTGTTTGGGTGACCCGAAATCGGCCTTCCAAGTTTTTGGGGACTGGAGGGGCGTGGTCGATCTTAAGAGGGGGTGACCAGAAGTCTATTTTCCAAATTTGGTGATTTTAGCTTTAAAACTGTGGAAGATATACATTTTCGCGATTTTTGGGGGCGGGAGGGGCGTGGCCCCAAATTTTTTCCGATCTTTAGAGGGGGTGACAAGAAGTCTATCTTCCAATTTTGGTGACTCTAGCTCTAAAACTGTGGAAGATATAAACTTTTGCGATTTTTGGGGGCGGGAGGAGGCGTGGCCCCAAAAATTTTTTTCCGATCTTTAGAGGGCGTGACAAGAAATCTATCTTATAAATTTGGTGACTCTAGCTCTAAAACTGTGGATGATATACATTTTCGCGATTTTTGGGGGCGGGAGGGGGCGTGGCCCCAAATTTTTTTGACGATCTTTGGGGGGGCTGACAATAAGTCTATCCTCCAATTTTGGTGACTCTAGCTCTAAAACCGTGGAAGATATACATTTTCGGGATTTTTGGGGGCGGGCGGGGGCGTGGCCCCAAAATGTTTTGTCCGATCTTTAGAAGACTTGGCCAGAAGTCTATCCTCAAAGTTTGGTGGCCCTAGCTCTTAAAATGTGCGAGATATAGGCTTCCGTGTTTCGTGGGGGCGGGGTGGCTGGGGGGCGTTCTAGTGGGCGTGGCCGGAAAATCCAGGACGCAATCTTTTGGGATGGTCAGCCCTAGTCTAAATTCCAAATTTTGGGACTCTAGCTTCAAAATTGCGGGAAATATACACGTGTTATCGAATTGTGCATTCATGTATATCGATTTTCGCGATTACGGGGGCGGGAGTGGGCGTGGTCGAAATTTTGTTTCTGTAATCTGTAGAGGACGTCACCAGTAATATATATTCCAAATATGGTGACTTTAGCTCTAAAACTGCGGGAGATATAAGCATTTCAAATTAATTTTGGAGGGGGGCTGGTGGGCGTAATAATGGGCGTGGCCGATTAACCTAGGATCCAATTTTTTCGGGAGGTCACCAGCAATATACCTACCAAATTTGATTACTCTAGCTTCAAAATTGTGGGAGTTATTCACGTTTAATCGATTTGTGATTTGAGGTGTATCGACATGTTATCGATTTGCCAGCCTCCCAGTGGGCGTGGCATAAATTTGGAATAAACTTGATCTGAAGCAGATAGCTATAATCATAACGCAAAATATTTCAAGAGTCTATCTAATATCGTTTCGGAAATACGTGCGTTCATCCAGACAGACAGACGGACGGACGGACAGACGGACGGCCTGACGGACATTCGACAAAACCAATATACTATGAGTACCTTCGGTATCAGAGTATAAAAATTAAAATAAATGAAGTCGCGGGCGGAATTCGAACCAGCGCCCACGCGTTTCATGATCGATGACAAACTCGCTTCAAGGGCAGTCTGTTCAAAAATTACACTTGCACTTGGCTTTGCTTGCTCGTTTACACCTGTTCTTGCAAAACATTAAATGAAGCCAATCTTCGTTATTTATGATTAATAAGGGTGGTCAAGTGCACAAGGAAATTGAAGGCGAAAACATGAAAACATGGGATATATGACCAAATCAGATTTCCAGATGTATGGCAGCTATAAGATATAGTGGTCTGATCCGGCCAGCTCTTACTAATGTGCTGTGCCTTTGAATAAGTAGTCTCTGTGCAAAGTTTCATCGCGGTAGGTTAAGTAACTTAGGATATATTGCCTAAACCGACTTCGAGCAGCTATAATATATAGTGATCCGTTCTGGCTGGTTCCGACCAATGTGCTGTACATTTGAATATTAAATGTCTGTGCAAAGTTTCATTGCGATAGCTCAAAAACTGAGGGTCTAGATACCATACATACATACAGACACAGACAGACAGATGGACTTGGCTAGAACAATTTGTTTTGTCATTCTAAGCATTACACACTTTAGCGCAAAGTGAATAAACTGTTTTCTTCGAAAAGAGTATTAATCTTAATGAGTCAATTTTAATTGCAAAGTATGTAAATTTCAAATGACATTTATTTTGTAAGCTGCTTACGACTGTTCTAAAGTTAAATGATTGGATGAAACTGATGAAACCACGCCATGGGCACGTAGTGGACTTCCAACCCGTGATGCTCGAGCCAAATATTCAGCAGTCGAGGCGAAAATACGGAAGATACAGGCGAAGTCTCGCAAGCAGAGAGAATAGTGTGCAGCAGATGTGCGAGAAGAACATAAGAGAACATAAGTAGAAAGTGGTTTAAATGTGTCAAATTTGATCTGGTAGTATCTACGAAACCTACATGAAACAATCAAAGATACAAATAAGTTAAGAGACATGTATATTTGTATAGCTGAAGCACTCGCTTCGATAAGCTTTATATCCCTTGTAAAAAGGACAACAAAGGCATTGGCAGTGTCAACAACGCTGTGGGAAATGAACGCCAATATTAATGCCACCTTTGTGCTACTGTTTGCAGATAGAGCCGCAAACACGCACGCAATCAGCAGCAGGAACACGCACCGCAACTGGGCTCCAGGGGACTCTGAGATACGGGCAGCATTCCGTGGGGAAGGGGGTCGGGTCGTGGAACTTACCTTTCATCCAGACGCATGCTGCTGCGACTTATGTCACTCCAGACCGACATCGAACGAGGCCGCTGGAAGAAGGATTTGGAGAAACGTCGCACCGTTGGCAACTGCTGCGGCGGATAACCGGCGAGATCATTCAGCTCTTCATTGAAGATGACGTTGCGGGTGCCTCGCGTGGGCGACGCTATCGATGGCATCGAATAGCTGTTCGTGTTCGTGTTCGTTTGATTATCGTCCGACATACCCAATGCTGTGTAGCTGACTTGTAGATTGTGTGTCATCTCTCAGATATGTGTTTTATATTCATAAACTCTGCTTTACTTTCAACGGCACTCACTCAATTGCTTATTTCACTGCACATTTCGCACTTTGTTTTCTGTGTTTCATTATTTTTAACATTTATTCCTACAATTTCTGCTGCAGTCTGTGCCTTTGCATAGCTCGTTAAGTACTAAAACAATATGTAACCCAGTCAGCTGCAGTTCTTAATTTAATGAACGGGTTGCTGTTCATTAAACGCAATCAACTGGCTGTTTGACTAATAAAACAAACAATTGCCTTGGCAGGCATTTGAACAGCACAAAGTGACAATGATGAATCGATGAGTTCTGACCTACAGTGCATCTTCCTGTTGTTGTCATTTAATCGAGTGCAGCAGAATCAAATAGCTGCAAGTCCATCAAAGTGACACCAAACAAATCCCAAAAAATGCGCTTAAACAAATTTCGAAGACACATTTTTAATGCTCCATTTGATTTGGCGATATTTTGTTGCGTCTTTATTTTTACCGCTTAGTATACACGTATACAAGCAAAAGTTGACTTGGCAAATATTTTGAAATGAAAAGCATTTTAAAACTCATGAATTTCCAATGAGTTTCGCTGTAAGTATCTCAGGTATTTCGAGGGTTCTCCTGCCTATCTGCGCGAATTTTACAATTCGCATATTTAATATGCATACTGAAACACAATACCAAAAATATTCACACTCACACACTCATGCTCCCAAAAGAACATGACACTTTCTCAACTGCAGTTACGCTAGATGAAGCTGGAAGAAAAACCCAATTTAAAGCGTTTCCCCACTTTTCAGTTGCTGATTCTTTACTGCTGTCCCAGTTTCAGCTACTGATGATGATTACGCTGTACTTTTAAGACTATGGGACAATGGGTATACATGACAAACATTTTTGTATGTATTTACAATTCACTGTTTTAAATACAAATCACGAAGAATTATAGAACTGATTTGCTACTTTATCAGCCGTGAATTCAAATATATAATCAATACTTAAATGAATTTTTAAAACGAAAATTTTAGATTTACAAAATATTACAAAAAAATAACATAAGAAAACATGCCAATATCATGTTTTTACTACCTAAAAACAAAATTGAATATAAAAAAAAGATTAACGCAATTTCATTTAATAACATTTATTAAAGAAATAAATAAACATGCAATTACAATTACAACATATTAAAACCCATGTCACTCACAGAGTGACACCTAGTCGCATCTTACTACTAATCTGTAGTCCTTTACTAAGTGCTTTAACTGCAACATTTCGTTCTCGTATTATTTTTGCACATTTTATGCCATAGCTACATACAAAATGTTATTATACGACCACTTTTTAGCTACTTGGGTTTTATTTTCGTTTTTAACAGACATCACTCAAAAACCAAGAGACACAGCTGAGCTGGGAGAGCTATTCAGTTAATCAGTTATTCAGCACTTACTCCAAATGATATATGGAGGCAGCCTGGAATAGGTTACCAACATTACAGTATATGAAAGTAACGGCCAACCAGTGGACCTGCATATTAAATAGGTTTAACAAGTAGCTCAATTAAAAATATAATCAGAAAAATGCGCCTAAATGCGGCCACGCCCCTTTACGGTAACTACTTTGACTTTGTCGCCATTTTTTGTATTTTTTGTTCTCTCTGTGTTGGTGACGCCTTAAAATAAACTCAAGTTGAGCACGCGATTCCCGTTCTGCTTTTTGGCTTTTGGCACGCGTTTATAACCGAAAGTGCCAAACAAACGCCAAAGCTATGGTCTTGTGTATGCACACATCTATATATATTAATAAGTATCAAGCTATGTATATATGTGTTTGTGTGCGTGTGTGGCTTGATCTATGGCATACCATTATGTTCAGTTGTATACCCTGTAGCCATAAAAAAATAAAAAAAAAACTTGTACAAGAAAGTTAAACAAAACGGAAAAGAATATGTGGGTATGTACAGCAAAAATATGTGGTTATATACAATATATATTCATGTTCAACAAGCAGCTGTGCTTATATAAGTGTATTCTTTGAGAGCTACAATATTTTTGGTATGCGGACTTGTTCCTGGCATATTTATTTGAAATGTATTCATTTCTTGAGAAAGACTTTGAGCTTTCTATGTACCAACACCGTATACCGTATATAGTATAAAAATGAATAAAATAAATATTTTGGAATGATGTCTCATTACCACTCTAAAAAATCCATGTCCTGACCTTGATTTATTTATTTACGAATTTTTCTTCAAAAATTACTTTTAACTACTGGGCAACAGGTAGTCGACCTTCAAATTTGTACTTCTTCCATTTTTTTCTTTTTGGATGCAAGCCAAATGGAAAATGCTCAAACTGAAATCAGCAACATATCAAAGTGTTTAATCATGATTGAGACTGCACAACGAGTGGGGAACGAACATTAATCGTTCACTGAGCAGTGCCTCATGGGCCTTGGCATTAATGTAGGTACGTCACACATGTTGGAATCGACACACAAATCAATGACCCGGTGATCCACTTGCGCCTTATCAATTAATAAACTTGTGTCGCAGCTGCTGCAATGCACCCAAGTTCCGTTTTCACATTATGTGGCACCTTTAGAAAAAATATGAAACATGTTTTATGTCCCGTGACTTCCGTCATTTGAGGGACGCAAGTAACTGTCGCTGTTACCGTTTCTATGTACACCAAGCATTGCTGCCATTGCAGCGCGGAAACGCCATTCTAATACTAGTAGCAGCTGTGTAAATAGCACTCTGACTGGGAATTATGCGCTTCGGCTAAGGTCATAAAAGGTACTAAAATGCTCGGTCTGAAACACATTCATGGGTACTAATAACGAAGACTTGATACCCTAAGCATATTCTAATCGTAGAGCAGCTTATCATTTTAATGATTGAAAGGTATATAACAATAGTTATTATTTTCAAATACAATAATATTAAGAATACATTATCTGATTAGCAAGGAAAATACTGAATGCCATTCTTATATTAAATCTATCTACAGAATTTGTATCCACATTTCTCTTTTATTAACCAATATGTATATATTTTTGAGCGTAAAAACAAAACTAGACGCAAATATTTTATGCATGCAAATATGAAATGGTTAAATATCAAGGGAGAGCCTCTAAGATTCACAGAAAAATGCCTCTTAAATATTAGATATTACAAATGTTCTCAAAATGTTCCAGTGGGATAGGACTAGCCCAAATACCTATTCGCATTTAAGTGTATTATTTATATTCTGAGCTTTTTAAACTTCCGAACTGGGCCACAAAGTGATTAAGCCTTAACCAACGGTACACAGGAGTAAAGCCCTGGCAGTCCAGAGTATGACACGTTCAGATATTTATGTGCAGGCAGCATTATAACAAATGTCATATATCAAGGTCACATAGCGTGCTTTAGTATGCAAAGCTATACAACGAAAATAAAATATAAATAAAACCATATGCGCATGATCCTCAGCTGACGTGATGCGTAAGACCATCAGAGAGCTGTTATTGGGTGGGGCGCACTTTTGTCGGTTTAACCTTTTGCATGTGGAATGAAATTTTTTGGTATCCACTGGTGGTCAACTGTAAACGCAGTTGTCAGTGGTTTATTACCCTCATCAGCAGTGCTTTGAACTTTTAGAAATGTGAGACCATTACTAGTATAATAACATAGATAGAAAGAAAGCGAGGCTCAAGCATCTTAGAGCGGCACTTTAGTGCTTTCCATCAGCAGCTGCTTTTCGCTTTTAGGCCATTTCATTTGCACGCTTTTCTAATTTCAATGCTGTTCATTATACCCTGAACCCATTAAAATGGGTAAAAAGGGTATTATGGTTTTGTGCAAATGTATGTAACAGGCATAAGGAAGCATCTCCGACCATATAAAGTATATATTATTGATCAGTATCAATAGCCGAGTCGATCTGGCTAGTCCGTCTGTCTGTCCGTCTGTCCGTCTGTCCGTCTGTCCGTCTGTCTGTCTGTATGAACACACAGATATCAGAGACTACAAGAGCTAGAGACTTCATATTTGGAACATAAGTTCTCCTAATCCCGGGACAGATCAAGTTTATTAAAATTTATCGATAGCTCGTCCCGTTCAAAAGTTATCGATAAATTTTGATTTTAGACCAGCGTTTTTTGGATATAACTTACAAGTTATAAGGCTAGAGGCCCCTAATTTGACATGTATAATCTCGAATAGCATACACATGTAACAAATATTTCACTTTTTGGATACCACCCCCAAACCCCCCAAAAGTTAAAAAAACGCATTTTTGAAGGTACGACCTTGCAATTTGGTTTGGTAACACATATTATCGACAATTGCTTGCCCCAAAAATTTCAATAAGATCGGACAATAAACACAGAAGTTATTTAAGATTTAACTTTCCATTGTGTGGGGCTCAGCGAAAAGCAAGCTAACTGCTTAAACCGCTTGCACTGCTTGTACTGCAGCATGTGTGTGTTTAGAGCAGTACAAATGATTGTAAGGACTGGGTTCAGGGTATCTCGTAGTCGGGCACTCCCGACTAGAGCACTCTTACTTGTTTTGCTTTGTGGCTGCTGGCAAGCTCCAAATTGATTTGTGGCCCAGTGAACTTTTTGGGGTCGGCGAAAATTGAATTTTTATTTCGACTTAACTTCTTTGGCAGCCGAATTCGCAGCTAAATTCACACCTGTGTGTGTAAATGCTATCGGAAACAAAATAAAAGTGAGGTGAAATTAGCAATTCAAACAGAGCAACTTTTGTAATCTAAGAAAACTCAGGAGCTGTTTGTTTGCTTTTGGCTTCTGTGCGGTTTTTGGACTGCTTTAAGAGCGCATCTTAAGGGTGCTAGAACAAAAGCTGCCTTAAAATACGCTGAAAAGGCTATAAATAAATGTTTTCCTCTACGACACATACAATAAGGCTTTGGTATCAAAACAAGTTTGAAGCAAGTTTTCTTGCATTGAGTAAAAGTTTCGTTGTGAGCTTTGCCGATTGAATGGTTTTCTGTGTCATAAATTGTTAAGATATTAAAGGCGAAAACTTTTTGTACGCATTAAAAATGGATGAAAGAAAGGTATTATAAAGTTATGCAAATTATGTAACAGGCTAAGCCAAGTCCAAAAAGGTCCATTTAAATGTTGTCAATGTACAATTTGGCATTTTATTTTATCCATTGCGGCAGCTCAGCCACAGGATTATTAACAAAAACTTGGCCAAGTTTCTTCCAGCTCTTAAATTACATAAATGGTCAGTGCGAGTCAGCGAGGCGGGCTGATATATATGATAACAGCCTGGCTCAAACTGATGGCTCCAAGCAAACAAGAAAAACACAAATATAGCAAAAACAGAGAAAGACAAAATCTCAACAAATACTCAGACGCTGAAAGTGCACACACGCACACTCACACAGATAATGTAGGTAGAAATCGTTGCTGGCAGCCCAACTGCCCCACGAACATGGTGAAGAGAACAATAATTCCGAAACTTAGTTGAAAGATTGGCTGTGTGATACCCTCAAAACAATTTGTGGTGCTTTCATTTCGCCAGGACGAAAGCTGGAAGATATTTCATCGAATTCTTGTCGCCTTTTGATTTTCATAAGCGATAATAACTTGGCGATAATATCATCGATAAGACATACAAACCAGTTTGTGTTAGAATTGTAAGCTTCTTTCGAAAATAAAGCTCAAATGTATCAATTAATATTTCCTATATCCAAGCTGAACCACTTTGCTATATCGTGTACACTTAGAACGATAGTCCTCAAATCACATGACATGAATAATACATTTTAAAAAAATCCGCCAATTTTCATTATACAAATTTTATAAAGTTACAGTACACAATAAAAATGGCATTCCAGTTTTAAGCAACTGCCAGTTACAGGGTATACAACTACGCACAAGATATGGGATTACGGATTACAGCGACGAGTTAAGACAGCGTGTTAAGTTGTATGTTTTGGACTTTATCATATGTAAGACATTTAGCAACAACAATAAACTAGCAACAACAAAAAAACATAAAGGGGCGTGGCAGATAAATATGGACACGCACAGCCTCCATCCACACAAATAACATAAAAGGCATTTTCTTAACGCATTACCGACCACAACTAAATAAGAAAAGGGACTGTAAGCAGATGTTACGATATTAAGTTTCAGCGTAAATGTCATTGGAACAAAAATGTCGAAAGTTGCTTAACCGAAACAAAGCCAAACTAGTTATAGTTGTTATAGGTAAAGAATTCGTACTAAACGGCCACAAAATTAATATATATAAATATTTGTAGTTCACTGACTATGCACGAGTTTTTTACAGCTGGTGAAACATATTCAATGACAAAAATAACAGATTACTTAAGTTATTCTTTAGCAATGTAAAGGCTTTTATGTACTAAAAGATTTCAAAAAGTTGTACCAATGCATTTAATAAATTGTATCCATTCGTATTTAAACAGACGTCGTACAAAATATATATGTATAGAGTTTCTCACAAGCAACTCGTAAAATAGATTATATCAATGTAAATAAATAACCTAAGAGACGTTTATAAAAGCAACAAAAACAAGTGGGAAAGGATTATCTTCGGCGTGCCGAATATTTTATACTCTTTTCGAACCTTTAGACAATTTTCACTCTGCTAACTGCAGCACTTTCATCTGTAAAAATTGATATCATATGATATCAATTAGATTTGAAATATTAAATTTGTTTCTAGTTGTATGGCAGCTTTAAGATATAGTGATCCGATCCGGCCGGCTCCGATCAATGTTCTGTATGTTTGAATAATGAGTATCTGTGCAAAGTTTTATCGCGATAGCTTTGAGAACATGGGATTTATGGCCAAAACCGACTTTGAGGTGTATGGCAGCTATAAGATATAGTGGTCTGATCCGGCCGGTTCCGACCAATGTGTGTCCCTTTAAATATTAAGTCTCTGTGCAAAGTTTTATAACGATAGCTCAAAAACTGAGGGACTAGTTTGCATACATACAGACAGACAGACAGACAGACAGACAGACAGACAGACATGGCTAGATCAATTTGTTTTGTCATTCTAAGCATACTGGCAGTAACTTTTGGGGTTCTCCGACGCTTCCTTCTATGCGTTACAAACTTCAGCACAAACTTAATATACTATTTTCTTCGAAAAGAGTATAAAAACTTATTTAAATCAAGTTAAATGAATATGTCAAAAGGCATTAAAAGCTATGCTTACATCCCATAATCGCAGCCATTTCCTCCAACAGCTTTGCGCCATTACACAATTTGTCAAAGACACACACAACTAGAAGTTTGACAGTAATCAATCCAATTTGTGGTCAAATGGCTTTTAAGGTCGCTTATCAGTGCGTATACGCAATACGGCTGGCATAACATTGCCAGCGATCAGTTGGCGCAACATATACCAAAGCAGATAATTATTGTGGTTAAATAACTATAGTTGGATTGATTAGAATGTGTTGTAGCCGCCTAATTAGCGGTTAATGTTTCCACGGTCAGTGCGCGTGCACAAGTTTGACCAACCTGAACCAACTGGCAGCCAAATGTTTTAGCCCTAAAGTGCTTTAATCATAAATGAAGAAGCTTAATTAAAGCTTCGGCTATGGTTAAATAAACTAAACTGCAATTTTCTGAAAAGGAAACTCTTTCATAAATACATGTGTGTGCGTGTGCGTGTGTGTGTGTGTGTGTGTGTGTGTGCGGGAATGTGTGCGAGTGGCTTGTGCCTTTTTCAACTTGCGGCCTAGGCAATTTGCCGTGTGCGCCACATCCATAGATTAACTCGACCTTTGGCCAACTTTGCTGGCCTGATGGCATTTCTCCCCTTGCTTTTTCATTCCCCCTCTCTCTCACTCTCTCTTTCCTTAAATTTGGTGTGTTCCTTTTTTTGGGCGTAGCTTTAGCGTATTAAATGCTGTCATTTCTGCCTCTTACATTCGTTTTGCAAAGCCGACACAAAACTCTTAAGCTCATTTTTCTTTTGCAGTTTTTTTTATTTCAGACTCTCCTCTTTTTGGTCTGTTTATGTATTTAGACCTAGCGCCAGCGACCATTTACTGAATTGTGCATATAATATTTGAAATATGTGTAGGTATTTGAAATAAAATGAGCAGTCAATAGTTATTTTATCAAATTATCCATTTCATTTTCAAATAACATGTAACAAAATTGCGCATACGCTTCGTATCTTTGCTCTTTTATGTTTTTTGATTTTTAGCGTTTTTGTCTGGAATCCCTTTGAATTCCACTGTCTTCTTTGCTGGCATTCTAAAAGCTTTGATATGCACATACAGAGATGGCTCGTGCATTGGCTTTATTATATAATAAAATAAAACTCGACATATTATTTTTATGTGCGGCACATAAAATGCGGGCGTCGCTCTTTGTTCGATCATATACATTTTTAGCAATTTTGTGTGGCTTTCGTTTTGTTTCTGGCTTTGGAATTTAATACAAAAACATAAATATACGTGTATGTGTGCAGGGAAAACGTTTGAAATGTTCTTTTGGAATTTATTCAATATAAAAATAAAATGTATTCAAAATGATGTATACAAAATGGTACAATAAATGTAGCAGAGAAGTTACACACCATATCAAGTTAGATACATCAATGGAGATATTCATTTTATTTTATCTGTTAAAATTTTCCATTTTTAACTTAAACACAATGCATTGTAAATAAATTTTAATTTCACAACAAACTAACTTTTTGATAATAGCACTAAAGATTTAAATTGAATGAATTAAACAAACCAAATTAAATCAGATAGCATTCTGTTCAAAATTGTAGTCCAACTTTAAACAAGCTTTCCAAATATAGCGCATTCACAAAACCGCAAATCTAATTAAATTTGTAGCGCAACTTATTCGAGGCTCCACGGGGTGGCAAAGGCGGCAACTCAAAACAGTTAATGCGGCATTTAAAGCAACAAAATGCGCTGAGATTTACATCAGCCATGTGGCAGCGACGTCTAACATTGGAATTAACACAAAAGCCTGACACTAGGTATACGGATAATGAGAAGGCAAAGTAAATATATATTAAAGTTAATTGGTATGTAAATTTATTTGGGCCAATTTAAAGATTTTCGTAGTAGTTGTTACAAAATAGCAAAAGGTTTTGTGGGCCCATGACATTGGATAACTTTGCTTCGCAACACGCAAATGTTTTAAGTAACCAATTAGGGAAATCGCACTAAAAAAACAAAATATTATTATAATTTATATATGAAAAGTCAGAGAAAAAGTAAGTAGTAATAAAATACGCATACTATTTTTGTCTTGTGGCTTGTAATACACAGACGGAAGCATCGGAGACCTTAAAACTACCAATAGTATGCTTAAGATGACAAATCAAATTGATCTGGCCATTTCCGTCTGTCTGTCTGTGTGTATGCGAATTAATTCCTCAGTTTTTGAACTATCGGGATGAAACTTTACACAGTGATTTATTATTAAAAGGAACAGCACATTCGTCGAAACTGACACTGACAAATCGGACCACCATATCTTATAGCTGCTGGAAATATTATTGTACACTTGAATATCCTTAAGTTTAAAAATTGCAAAGCGAGTGAGTCATATATAGCGAAGATATGCGTCATGATCCATTTTTAAGGAAACAGGTGTACAGGAATAGATGCCAGTTGGTCGCGTAAAATATAAACTAGTGAAATCCGAAGTACTGAAGTTGTGTAAAAGTATGTAACACGCATAAGAATGCATCTCCAATCCTATAAAGAATATATATTTTTCATCAGTATCATCAGCTGCGTCGATCTACCCATTCCAGTCTGTCCGTCCGTCTGGATCAGATTACGTTTATTTCATTTTATCGCTAAACATGTCCCGTTCAAATATGATCGATAAGTTTCGACTTCAGACTGTTATTTTACCATAACTTGAATAAGAGTTAAAAGCCTCAAATTGGTATTTATAATCTCTAATAGGATACAGATGTAAACAAAAATTTACCGTCGCCTATACCACCATATTTGTACACTTATTGTTGAAGCTCTAACCTTGAAGTTTGGTTTCTTCGCAACTAAGGTTTCTTAACATTGAATGTTCCATTGCCATGGGCTCAGTGAATGATAAAAGGAATGATAAAAGCACCGGGTTATGAGTATCTCCTAGTTGGCCACTCCCGCATAGAGCAGTGTTACTTATTTTTTGTATTTTTCATAAATGTTATTTGTCCTTGACAGTCCCAGTTTCGAAGAGAATAAACAAACAATTATTCCAGTCGGTAGAGCCATGTGGTAGTGATGATCGAATAAAATAGATTTTTCTTCATTTTTCTAGATATAGATAATAAAACTTGAGCTAACAGCACACTATATGAGATGAAGAGGATAGGAACTTTCATCAGCTTTCTGCCTTTCCCCCAATAGTGAAACGTTTACAGGCATAATACAAAGCAGACTCCATTTACTCTCACAACTATTCGCATGGGACACATAGTTGCCTAGAGATGTCCTGAACGTAGAAAGGGACCCATTGAATATTTTTCTTTTTCATTAAGTCGAACTCTAAAAACACGAGTACAATAAAAAAACCTTTTTGACCATAAACAGAGAAAAGCATATGGCTGTAAACAAATATCAACAATATGTTGCTGTGTACTGAGGCAAACTACCAACAACAATTGCACACTAAACAACCATTCACATCGCTACCCACACACATATCTACACGAAAATTGTACCAGGGAGATATGTCATAAAGCCTAACTAAAAACAAGTAAGAGTGCTCTACTCGGGAGTGCCCGACTCTAAGATACCCTGAACCCAGTCCTTACATTCATTCATACTAACCAGTCAGTCTACATGCATACATGCACACAAATGTGCAAGCAGCTTAAGCTTGCTTTTTCACTGAGCCCCACTCCATTGAAAGTTAAGTCCTTAACAACTTCTGTGTTTATTGTCCGATATTTGTGAAATTATTTGGGCACACAATTGGTGCTTCTAGCTTTTATAACTTTTAAGTTATGGCCCAAAAACGCTGGGCGGAAGTTTATCGATAACTTTTGAACGCGACGAGTTATCGATAAATTGAAACAAACTTGATCTGACTCGGTATTACGAGAACTTATATTTCGAATATTCTATCTAGCTCTTGTGGTCTCTAATATATTCGTGTTCATACAGACGGAAAATCAGACTAACAGACAGACGGACATAGCTAGATCGACTCGGCTGCTGATACTGACCAAGAATATATATACTTTATGGGGTCGGAGATGTATCTTTATGCCTGTTACATACTTTTGCACAGCTTCATTATACCCTATCTACCCATTTTAATGGGCCTCAGGGTATAAATACTGCTTCTCATTCCTATAATATATATGTGTGTGCGTTGAGCGATACATCTTGGTTTACTTTGTGCCGCACGTGGAAAACTAACGAAAAACTGGGAAAAATTACAAAAATAAAACGAAAAAGAAGCACTTTGGCGGAGAACAACAAACTAGTTGGCAGAGACGCACTGGCCATACGCCGGGAACTGCCAAGGAAATGTGTCAAGGCAAGTTTCAAATACACACACCAAGTTACACACACACAAATGCACATATCACGTTAAAGCTTTCAAGGGTAAGCACTAAAAACATTTTTATAAATATGTAAAAAAAAACTATGCAATAGCATTTTAATATTAAAAAATTTTGTTGGAAAGTTTTTATAAATTTGGGAAAAAAATTTGAATATCCACTTGGAAGAGCCACAAAAACAAATCGATTTTGTGATACATTTGTTTTTGCCTTCGTCATCAAATTGCACTTTGCAGGGGGTAAAAGCAACGCTAAGCAGTTGGAATTCAATAAGCAGGAATCTGTCTGGTCTGGCTGCAGGATAATGCTGATGCCAAAGCGCTTGCAAAGGTTATTTCAAAGTCTGCGCACAAAAGTATGCTGTGAAAATTCATTTTTCAGCGAGGCACAATAAAAACCAGGATACAGCGTGACAAAAAAGGCTCACAGCTTGACTTGTTAGTGCATAATATATATATTTAAATTTAAAATAGAATATATGTAATGTTGTTGTTTATACACACACACACACACACACACACACACACCGCACACTTGATTAAGTTGCTGCGACTTTTGTGCGCATTTTTAGCTGTCCACACATGCAAATGCAGCTTCTCTCCGCCTATTTAATATTACTTGAACAAATTGCACACGACTTTGCCACGACTTTTAGACGGTCGCAGCCCTTAGTGGTGGTCCCAAGGACATGTAAATTGCGTGGCACGCGCACAAATGTCGAATTTTTGTTGGCTTCTTTTATTTCATTTTTTTTTGCACACGCTTATTAACAAATTCACGCAGAAATTGCAGACGCACTTGGCCCCATGGCAGGCATGCGGGTCTTCCGAAACTTGTATCGCTAATCTCAATTAATGGACATTTCGCGCACATAAGCAGGCAACGGAGATGGAAATAGCACAACGTGCACAACGATTCGAGACCGATGAGAACGTCGCGCAGCTCTGCACCAAACTGAGACTGGCTTCATACAAGAACACAGTTAACTGAAGTCAGCGACGCGACTGCGACGTCGACTGCGCTGCCCGAAACCGCTGCTGCTGCTCCTGCTGCTGCTCTGCTGCTGACTGACTTTCAATCTTGCCATGACACTGGGCAACGAGGAGCGCAGCTGTCATGGGGATTGGACACAAAACCAAACGCACAAAACTTCGACTGTCTAATGGGAATGGCTGTATATGTGTGTGTGTGTGTGTGTGTGTGTATGTGCGTGTGTGCTTATGGGTGTTAGTAGCAACTTCCTTGTTTTGCAATTTCTCTTTGCTCGCCTGAGGAAGCTCTCTTAAATCTCGTTTTAGCCACAAGACAAGTCAACGAGTGCAGGTAACTAGAGTTGCCAAGCTGTTTCAATAGTTGGTGGTAACGCATCAATAAACTAGTTTTAATTTTCATAACACTATTTTATGGTTTAGAAGTTATTTGAACAAATTAAACGCACAATATTGCTCAGCTTTTTTGATAAGATACACATATAAATATATTTCATTATTTATTTTTAGCTTTCATTCTAGCGGTACAAGGTTAGCTTATACTTCAAGCAGAAGTCACTGTAACAGTTGGTTAAATCATGAGAAATTTATGAATATATACAATTACATTTATTTTGTGTTTATGTACTGAGATTTGACTTAATTGTAGTATGAATAAATAAATATATGCAATATATGCAAGAGCTGAAAATTTATAAGTAACCTGTAGTAATGAGTAAATCTATTATAAAAGAATAATAAAACAAACCCGAAGGATTCCCTTAAAAGAAGATAGTAAACAGATTACAGACCAGACGCAAACAATTTGTTTACTCTGATACCGAAGATAGAAAAATACAATTATATTATTATATTATATGGGGTTATATGTATTAAGACATAAAATATAAATACAAAATAGCTATAACAGCTATGGTCTTTAAATTTAGTTTATATTGTTAAAGCAGAACCCAAAATACGTTTTGCGACAGTGTACGCTAGCACGTGTTATATAATGTACACTCCAACCAACACAGAGAGACACATATACTCTCTTTCTCTTTATCACTCTTTAAGGCCAAAAGAGCACAAGAGCTGTCGGCCGCGTTAACCAGAAAATGACAACAAAACAAAATGCCCAAAAGTTCATAGTCAACCAATTTGGCGCCAAATCGAACACGAGTTCAGCAATTTGTTTCACTTCCATATCGTTGTGTTTCGCATGCGTAAACATTAGAGCTTTTCTGTGACGTCATCTGTGACCTTATGACGTCAGATGATGGAAAAGTCTACAAAGAATCGCAGCAGGACGTATAAGAGAGGAGAGAGAAGAGGCAGATTGTGCAGACGGCGCCATCTAGCGTTTAAATAAAGAAATCACTTCAAATTTAGAATATGCAAGCATTTAAAATGTGTGTTTTAAGCAAAAAAATAAGGAAATATATGCAATATGTATATACCAAAAATAATATAAATAAAATGTAAAGATACTTTGTCAACACTCAATCAACAAAATGTTGATAGCGCTTTATCTTTTTAAAGAACAAAATTAGCAGAGTTTATTCTTGTCCACATTTTTCGCTACGTAAATACACTAAATATACAAGGCGTTAGTTATTTAAGCAATTTGTTGTGCAAATTTAAAAAGCAACAAAAAAACAAACAAGTATCGCTAGGGAGTGCCCGAATAGGAGATACCCTGAACCCACAAACACACGTTCGCTGTAAGCAGTATAAGAATTTACTTTGCTTCTTTCCTGAGCTCCACAATAGGTAAATTAAGTCTGGGGCAACTTTTGTTTATTGTTCGACTGCTGCGAAATTTGTAGGTCGTCAAGTTGGCAATAAAATGTGTGCATAAACCACATTGCAAGGTCATTCCTTCAAAAATTTGGGATGATATTCAAGAGTCAAATATTTATGACTATTCGAATCTCGGTATCTAAAAAGATAAAGAATTGTTAAATGGTCAAGAATATATATAGTATATACTTTACATACTTTTGCACAATTTCATTATACTCTTCCTACCCGTTTTTAATGAGTTCAGGGTATAACAAGAAACACAAATTATGCATGGGCATAAGCAAATTGTACACGCATCCTTTCACAGGACTAGACGGCAATATGCCAGTCACCAAGTAAATTATCAAAATAAATCACAAAAGAATTCTCAAAGGCAAAGCACAAACCACAAAAAGCCACGCAAACGACATAAATATCAAGATAAATGTAACTTGATGGCGGAAATGAGATTGCTGTCAATAAATTGAATGATTGAGCAAATACAAAATAAAACGCAAATCGATGACAACACCGCCCGCAATTGTAAGCGACAAACATGCAAAGTACATCACACATCTTATGGAAACTGACAGCCGCCAATTCAACACTCGACACTCAACAGGCAACACTTCACATGCAACATGCAAATGCCTCCGCAACAACAGCAACAGCAACAATAACAATAACAACTACAACAACTACAACAACAACAACAGCTGACGCATTGCATATCAAATTAAAGAGCAAACAGCTTTCGAGCAACATTAGCGAGTGAATGGATGAAAAGTGCAATTGAACGTCGTCGCGTAAAAGCTCTGGAAACACGAGCTTGAAAAGGAAACGACTTCTAGTTGACAACTCAAAAGCAAAGATCCAGTTGAGCACGCCAAATATGCACGTGAGGAATCGCAACTGCCATGCTGTTGTCCTGATGTTGCTGTGTGTATTCCACGCTCTATGGAAAGAGCTAGCTTAGCGGCCTGCTCAAGCAGAGGGTGCATTGTGTACACCATGAATAGCTCAAAAGCTCATTGTTTTAATTTTTAGTTTCAGCTGCGAAATACTATTCACTTACTATTCACTATTCCACTTACCAAAGTGACTTGTGGAGTAACTCACTCCTACCTTATTTAGTTTTGTCTCCTGCTCGCTTAAAATTCAGTTAAAGCTTCCAATCGGTCAATTGATATGCGAGGCAAATGACAATGCAAAAATACATAAGACAAAAGTGAAATCCCAGAGATAAACAATGAAAATGCCAGTCTAATCAAATGGGTCTAAATGCCCATACTTATGCCTGAGCGTGTCTGTGCACGTATGTGTGTGTGCGTGCGTGTGTGTGTGTGTGTGTGTGTTGATTAGTAAGCCTGTGTGTGTGTGCCAAGTGAATTTGTAGTCAATTTCCTGCAATTTGTCGTAGGCAGCAGCAAGCACGATGGCAATGCTGATGACAAGGATGCCGATGATGCCGGCTTCCTGTAATGATACGCATCGCACAATCAAGACAACATAATACACTTTAACACTGACTTACTATATGTGTAAGTGCGTGTGCGTGTGTGTGTGCGTGTGTGTGTGTGCGTGTGTGTGTGCGTGTGCACACATAAGTATAAAAACAAATTAGAATGTGTGCAAAATATGGCTCAAAATGAATTTTTCTTGGGTTGTTAGCAATTTGTCGACGCTTAATGGAAACAGGAGTTCAAGAATTCAAGAGGAAGAATCGCAAGCAGACATTCACATGTTTTGCCCGTGCTGATAAGTGCGATGTTGTTTGGGCCAAATTGAGTGTTTCGACAGTTTCAGGACCCCCCTCAATCCCAAGCCCATTCCGTCGCTGTTTGTTGTTTGGCATTGGACTCTTCCAATTCCAATTAGAAGCCGCCTTCTGTGTGCGTCTCGCGTTCTGACTGCCTAATCTCATTGACACGCATTAACGTGTGTCTGCAGGCAGCAAATTGAACAGCCTAATGTCCAACTCAGAACCTCCCTCTCTCGATTGTAATTAAAATGTCAGCACAAGGAATGCTCTTTGGAGTGCTTCACATGCCACTTACTGAGCCACAGCCAGCAACAGGATAGGAAAGGCAAATGTCCTTCTGGCTTATCAATTTAGATTGCTGTCCGCAGACAAGCCTCGAAATGCAAAAACTGCAAATGAAAATGAAAATGAAAACGTAAAACAAGATGGAAAAAATAACTGTCAACCACAAAATATCATATGAAATAACTGGGCAGACAGATCAGAGACCCATTTTTGGCAGGACAATTCAGAAAGAGGCAACCAACATCAGACGAAACCCTTCAGGCAATGAGGCAAACATTTTTGATGTTTTTTCCCTTCTTAATTTTGTATACCCTTGTAGAGGGTATTATAATTTTGTAGTGAAGTGTGTAAAGCCTTGAAGACCCACGTTTTCTCAACTGAACTGTCCGTATAGTAAAATGTTCACTGACTGCACTTAGATGAAGACCTACATGATAATTTTCTGGGTCATCTGTATACTCTTTTCGAAGAAAATAGTATATTAAGTTTGTGCTGAAGCTTGTAACGCATAGAAGAAAGCGTCAGAGACCCCAAAAAGTTACTGCCAGTATGCTTAGAATGACAAAACAAATTGATCTAACTATGTCTGTCTGTATATATACAAACTAGTCCCTCAGTTTTTGAGCTATAGTGATGAAACTTTGCAGAGAGACTTATTATTTAAAGGCACAGCACATTGGTCAGAACCGGCCGGATCGGACCACTATATCTTATAGCTGCCATACAATTGGAAGTCGGTTTTGGCCATAAATCCCATGTTTTCTAAACTATCGCGATGAAACTTTGCACAGATACTTATTATTCAAGCATACATCACATTGATCGGAGCCGGCCGAATCGGTCCACTAAATTTAATATTTCAGTAGAAAATTTAAATTCATATGATATCAATTTTTACAGCTAATGAAAGTGCTGCAGTTAGCATAGCAAAAAATGTGTAGAGGTTCGATAAGAGTATGAAATCTTCGGCACGCCGAATATAGTCCTTTTCCACTTGTTTTTGTTGGCTTTTCTTTAAATTTTCTCATATGTCTTTTTATAATAATTCTACAAATGTTTCTAATCTTTGGTATACTAACACTTTATTTGTTGGTCTGATTTGGTTTTTTCTAAATTTTCTCACATCTTTGAACCAACATTTTAATACCTCAATATTTTGGAAGTTCTAATAATTTTATATTTATAATTTTATATATTAAATTTTTATATAATTAATTTTACTTTCAATCATAAACCTAAAATAAAAGTTGCTTTCTTGTGTGTATATTGCATTTTTAGCCCCAGAAAATAGAGTTGTTTTACATAGATTGAGTGAAATAATACAAGCAAATCATAAAAGCAATAATATGACGTGCCTGTTTCCATTTTGATTTTATGAACATGCATTACCTTTAAGGTTTCTTATTTTGGGCAAAATTTTCTGTAACTGTAATTTAAATATGTATAAAATTGGGTAGCTTTTGTAGAGCAAACGTAAATTCTGAACTTTATTTATTTCTTATAATTAAGTTTGAAGTATTCATAGCTCATTGTATGTTATTTTTAGTGAATCTTTAATAAATATTGCTAAGAAATTATTCACTGCAGTTCTCTGATGGGAAATAGACAAAACACTACAGCTAGCTACAGGACATAATCGAGTAAAGGACCCACGCCGAAAACACAACAGCTGATTTTCTTTCTAGATATGTACAAACGACAAAGCAGGCAAGCCCCAGCTCACAATTGTGAAACCCCAAAAACACAAAACTTGCAGACAGCTCAGCTTCTTATGAAATCTCAGAGTGGATAGCATCGCAGCTGGCCTGTTGATACTGACCAGGCAAAAATAAAAACAATCCACATTATATGTTTAAACTTTAAAACGGCAGCGCGTGTTAAATTTGCCCACATGTAAATATAAATTAGAACTTATACAAAAGTTTCAAAATCGTTGACAAAGCGTTCAGAGACCAAAGTTGTAGACTAACGACATTGGGCACTACGCTCTGTGGCCAAAGTCTTAACCGGTATTACATAACATTTTATGAATGAAATTTATCAGAGTGCTTTCCCTATATTCCACCTTAATTCAACATTGGACTCCATTTATTTTGAACCCTGTTCAAATAAACGCATGCAAATTGAAACAAAGTGCAAAAGATTTCGGCCTGCAATTGTAGTCAGTTTTTCAGTGTCTTTCCAGTAATACAATACACACGTTTAACCCACAACTGGGACTCCTGCTGAATTTCAACATGAATAACACGTGCTGAACAGTATACAAATGTGTGGTGTAAAAAAGACTCTCTGCGCTCAAAGGGGATTGAAATGAAGGCAACCCAGCATTCATTTACACTCTCCGGCCGCACCCTCTCTTTAGTGTTGGGTGTGTTTCACTTATTAATAAACATTTCCTACTCGTAATGGTCAATGGCCAAAGTGAGCAGCAGAAATGAAATCAATAATTCTAGGACAAAACGTGTATTACATTTAGTACACTTAGCAACTAAAGGTTATTCAACCCTCATCATGTGACTTGTTTAATAGTTTACTTCTAGTATTTTTATAGGCTGAATTTAATTTTGCTCTTTTAACTAATAAAAATATTTCATCGAATATTCCTACAGGTAGTTGTGAATTTTGTATTACCTTTTAATTTAGGTTAGTCGAAAGCCGTATGATATTCACCAAAGTCAAAATATAATGCATAAATAAAATGTTAAAAGTAAAAATTATTCTCTTGTTCTGACTACGAAAAATACGCCTATCGATATATATGTTTACTGCCTCCGATTATGATAGATATGGAATTTAAAACGGAAATGTTGATTGAATATTTAAATTGAATCATTAGTTTACAGACCAAACCATAATGGTGAGGCATTGCTTATGTCAAATTAAGGACTGTTGAAAATTTAGATATATGCCTCGATGCCAATCCCCACTTGAGTTAACTCAATGTGGGCTCAGAAAGGGCATTCAAGAGTCCCCTTTTTCTGCTTTAGCACTAGATTTGCCGCATTTCATTATTCACACAGCTGCCAATGACGCGAATGTGGCCAACAGCTGCCGCTTGTAAAAAGCGTGCTAAAATTCAAATTGTAAAAAACTAAATTACATAAATATAAGTTAGGCAACACAGAGCTCGCACATAAATTATACATATAATATTTGACTTGAGCTGAATTTATGATATTCTCTTTGATGAATTTTCACGCAGTTTTCTGTTTTTCTTGTTGCGCAGCTACAATTGACAGACGTTAGACAGTACTTTTTATAAAAGTCAATATTTATATTTTTTTTCTGTATTTTCATTTGCGTTTGGTTTTTTATTTTTTGTGTGACTCTTGGGGATTGTTTGGCATTTGTTTGCGCTATGATTGACACATGGAATTTAGTTGTGAAAATATATTTGTAAGTCCTCATGCAAATGGCGTATACGTAATTCATGTAGCGAGAGGAATACAACAAAAATGAAATTCATTATATAATCAATTATTTCGGCTTTGCTGAAATCGTTATTATTTTAGTTAGATAAATCTGGTAGCTAAAGCTAACGCAAAAATAAATAAATTTCCTCAGGTTAAATTATGCAGAAGGAAAACGTGACAGCCGCAAAAGACGAAACGGAGCTCCAAGCCCCTAAACTACGTGCAGCTGCCCGAGCCTTGTTAAACTTTAAATATGCCAGGGACAAAGCCAGAGCAACAGACAGTGCCCCTGCTTCTCGATGGACGCTTGAGAGCTAATTGAACGCCATTTGCTTAGACAGTAATTGATGTACGACTCAGTGGAGTCCGCTTGCATACCTTCGGGAAAGCGCTCAAGTGTCAGCGTTGCCAGGAGTCGTGAGCTTGGTCAAGTATCCTGGCCCAAAGAGCAGTAGCACAGAACACAGTAACAAAAGGCGGACGGACACAAGCCGAATGTTTTGTTCGGGGCCATTACCGCAACTGCTGTGTCTTCTTTAGCTCACAATGCATTTGATTGTGGAAATTTAAAACTGTTTTCCATTAGGAAATTGCATTCGGGGTCGCAGGCAATAAAGTACAACAAGCGACAAGCCAAGAGGCCAACTTGACAGACCACATTAAATGACAGCTAGAGAGACAAGTGGCTGGAGCACACAGTAACACCTAATGAAAACCCATTCAACGCGTTTGCCTCCTCCTCCTGTCTATCCACCAAAAACATATAAAGCTACACAAACTTTTGCGATTAATGCCGCAAAAGTTCTTAGCGAAATTGCCACATTGTTGAGCGTGTGTTCGTGTAAATAAAATCACAGCGAATTGCAGTGTCCGCAATCTTTTTGAGCAACCCTGTAGCCAATCAAATAATAATTACCAACATAAAGCGTATCTAAGATTTACCCAATGTGTGTACTATCATCATGTAAAGTCATCTTAATTTCATTTAATCTACATCATCTACATCATAAAGCAAATCTGTAGATCAATAATATAGAATCCTAAGTTGAAACTTATGTAACATTGAAGATATTTCATATTATCAGTTAATAACAATAAAAACATTAGTTTCTATTCGTTTATTCAAGTATGAAATACTTTCAATAAGTAGCAACCAAGTAGCAGTATGGATAATGTCTGCTATCATATGCACGTTGGCATTGAGTTTCAAGCATGCATTTCTACCTAAGTACAGGGTATTCTGCTTGTTCTGGCATACACTCCAGTTGATGCCTCACACTCGTTCCATTTGCTTTCTCAGAGCTCTGTCAATATTGGTCCAAGCTGCTGGCTTTCTTTAGCCACCCTTGAAATAATGTGTGCTGTTTCAAGTGTTTGCGCTGCTTTCACGCATTTCCCACTTTTTTTGTACTTTATTTCTGTATTCACACTCATTATTGAGCAATCAGTTGCAGTTCAATGGCAGACCGGCCTTGTCTATTATATTTTGAGCAAATGCCTAATTTCCTTTTAATTACTTTCGCCAGCAATTAACAAGCCTCGATGTTGGCCTAAACAAAAGGGCAAAACAATGCGAGCTAATTATGCTAAAAGACAATTGTGCTGGCCATTAACTGGGCCGCAATGAAGCATTACAAATGTATCAATTGGCCAATGAAAATTGGACAAAGACCAGTAAATAAAAGATTGTTTAAAAGTATTTTAATTAGTAAGAGTTACAGTTGCTCCTAAAATGTTGCTACCAGTAGATCATTTAGAAATACATAGGTTTTATAAGTTTTAAAAATATACGTCTTTAATAAAATTCAAAAAATTATATTGTAAAAGAGAAATAAAGATATATTCTGCTTTTGAGAGCGACTTTCCATCAATGTAAATCATATTTTCTTGATTGGAAAAGTCAACAAACTCATTACAAGCACATTAAAAATAATAGGTTTGTTCAAGTTCAAGAATCATTTTGCAATGGGGGGTGGTATCCAAAAAGTGAAATATTTGTTACGAGATTATACATGCCAAATTTGGGGCCTCTAGCTCTAATATCTTTGAAGTTATGTCTCAAAAACGCTACTCTGAAATCTAAGTTTATCAATAACTTTTTAACGGAACGAGTTATTGATAAAATTAAATAACCTTGATCTGTCCCGGGATTACGAGAACTTATATTCCAAATATGTCTCTAGCTCTTGCAGTCTCTGATATCCGTGTGTTCATACAGACAGACAGACGGACATGGCTAGATCGACTCGGCTGTTGATACTGTTCAATAATATATATATTTTACATGGTCGGAGATGCTTCCCATTTTTAATGGGTTCAGGGAATAGAAATCAAAAAGGTTGATTTCATTTACACTTGTAATATTTGGCAATAATCTGGTAAGCCAAAATTGTCAAATTGTAACACAAACAAAATTCCTACTATCTTAAATAAATTGAATGCCTATAGTATTACTATTTTAAACTATTTTGGGAAGCATTTCTCGTTCATCCCATACAATTTAAACATCAATCATATACAATTTTTAAATTAAACTAGTTTTTTGCAGCGTACCTTGAATCACAGTCATTATAAATAATAGCATCATGCAGAGATAATCATTTATATTCTCGTTACGTTATATGCGACTAAACTACACATAAGAAATGTAGCTTTTATTCATAATTCAATTGTTGAGCAGAGTTATTAATGAGCTAATATTTTGTCGACCACGTACACAAAACCCTTTTCATAATGCCGCATACTCCATGAATCTCAAATGTCGCATTAACTTAACTGAATGGGACAACGCACCAAAACGGAACTCAGAACTTATCGCATTTCCATACTTTCTACGGCCTTGCTGGCATCTATTTTTATGTCCTTTTCTACGTCATGCTACTATTTATACTTTATACAAATGGCAGCTGGCAACAGGACTTATATTTCCATTGACCTATTACATTTTCGCAACGCAAACAGCCGCTACTGAGGCACCACCACGTTTCCGCCCCTCATCAATTGAATAATACTTATAAATAAAGGAATTTTTATAAGGAATTTTTTATTTGTAATTTTGCTTTGATTCTGAATGGAAAGTATATATATATATATGTCTGTGTGTGTGTGTGTGTGTTTGTGTGAGCTTTGGCGTGTGGCTGGGTCCAGCCAAAAGATGAAAAAATTAAAAAAAAAAAAAACAAAAAGTTAAAAAAAAGTTCAAAAATCAATCAACGTGCGAAAAAGGCAATTTGTGGTTTCCAGCAAAAGAGAGCAACAACACCAACAAATGCTTAAAAATTCTATTATTAGCAAAGTTCCGGAGCTTGGAGTGCACTGTGGAAACGATTGGCAAGTTTTCTAGGCAGAAAGCTATTTCTTAAAGATTTTGTTTGATTATGTTTGAGTTATACCAAATTGTTTTGCTCTTTATTAAACATGCTCAAATATAAAGTAAGTGTAAAGCATACAGCTGTTTAACAAGAAGAGAAAAAGACATCCGACGGACTTACGAACAACCCCTCTACCTCAACTAAAGACCTTCCATTTATGCCACAAAAGTTATACAATTTGCCCATAGTGCCGCCTCACGTAAAGGTGTACGTTTGTGTTTGTTGTGTGGAGTGTGTGTGCTTATATAGCACCTCAGCAAGTTGACAACTTTTTTTGGCAAAACACCAAACGTAGCGTGAAACATGAGCAAGTCGATAAAAAAGTCGAGGGAAACAAAAAATAAATATATGTATGTATGTATATATATATATATATATATATGTATATATATTGATATATGTATGTTTATAAAGAGAAAAAAATCAACCACAAAAATATTAAAGTAGAGCATTTCGCTTTCGCCAGCTGAATTCTTCAGTGTGGCAGTGCTCAATGGCGCATTTAATAGCTTTGCTTTGTCAGTTTATTGTACGTAGAACGCACAAGGAGCATTCCTTACAATATCTGGGCAAATTCTCAATTGTGTGTCGCTCACAGCTCAATACAAAATAAGAAAATAAATAAATAAAATACGCGCAAATTAGCTAAACAACATTTTCAGTTGTATTCCAGAATAAAGAGCGGCAGAGATAGAGATAGTATTGAAAAATTATTTGACAGTTAAATATTTAATTATTCGATCACGCATGAACGGGAGCCATTCCTTAGCAAATTCACCAATTACGTGGGCAGATTTCGAAGGAAACGGATGCCCGCCTACTCAGTCCATACTCGCGGCTGCAGCTCAGTATAGCTTTCGTTTTGGGTTGGGCAGGTTTACTTTTTGGTGGGGTAGGCAGTCCAGTGAAGCGGATATCCTTTTGAATTCCGAATCAAACCAAATCAAACCGAATCAGGCCAAGCCAAGTGGAACTGAAGGATACTGCAGCTCTCTGACTGACTGGCTGACTGACTGACTGGATCGCTCACTTTGTAGCTGGCAAACAGACTTATGGTAGAGACTGTGGGTGTTTTTGGCTCTGTTTTTGAGCCACGCTATTAGCGCCGTCTCCGCAGTTTATGGCCACAACTTATGCAAATGTTATGCCAGCAGTTAAATCCGCGCCAGCCACAAATAGAAATTTCATTATGGTAAAGGGAAGGTTTTATGGGCAGTCCGAGCGAGTGTCTCAAATAATACTAAGCACTTACTTACCAACTGCATCACTTTGTTTTATCACTTTAAATAACTAATTACCAAAATTAAAAATTACAAAATTTCTCTTCGATAAATGCAAATGTTGATGCTCGATCAATGTTATGTCTTAACTTGTTTTTTAATGTTGACAAATATGCACATCATCGTTTCCTTTCTACAAAAACTTCTCAGGAATTTTTAAAGCATAAGGATGAATATTAATAGCTGCAAAAACGCTGGTCTGAAATATAAATTGATCGATATATATTTAACGGGACGAGCTAAACAACCTTGATCTGACCAGGGACTACAAGAACTTATATTCCAAATATGAAGCTCTAATAGTATATCCGCGTGCTCATACAGACAGACGGACATGGCTAGATTGACTCGGCTGTTGATACTGATCATGAATATATATACTTTATATGAACGGAGATGCTTCCTTATGCCTGTTACATACTTTTGCACAACTTCATTATACCCTTTTTACCCATTTTAAATGGCTATAAAAAGAATGGCCACAATAGCTGACAAAGAGGAAGAGCACCTATTATTAGGAAGATTTTACAATTTTAAAGTTGTAAAAACTTCATAACGTACCATTGCAAATGACGCATAGTATTAATATACCAACTAAAGCAACAATAGTCTATAGTCAGTACCGTACCTAACAAAAGCATTTAATGCACACATAATACAATTCACATAAACACACGCACCTACATATAGTTGCATATGGAAATCGAGACAGAGAGCGAGAGAGAGAGAGAGAGATGGGGGGAGAGAGAGAGAGAAAATGCACTACCACATCCTATCTCAACTTTCTGTTTGAATCTCATACGTCTAAGGGCACAAGTGCTGTGTTTGGGCTTGATACACAGTATGTACTTCAAAAATCTGATGTTTGCTCCATGATAATTAAAACTTACATGGCCTGCATTGATTTTTGAACCAAGTGTGTTCATTGATTCAAAATATATACGAATACTTACATTTATTAAATATACTCAAATATGGAGAAAGTAATTCAAATCTTATCCACAGTTAATCGCATTAATTTAAATTTACTATTAACTGTTGTTACATGATACCTAATGTCATTAGTTAATTGAAGTTCATAATTTCTAAGTTCATATTGTTACGACCATTTTATTTATTAAATTATTTTGTATGCTCAGTTTGCTTATGCAACTGCAAAATATAGTGATTTTTGTTCATTACTACTTTTATTAAGATGAATTAAAAACGGAGAGACTGTATTTACATGGAAACAGACGGAAATTACTATATCGATTCGAATTTAAATGCTTATGACAAATATATATATATATATATATATATATATTATATTCTGTGGTATTAAACAAAAGTCTTCTTCATCTGTCGTGAGAATATTAAAATGCCCTCGGCATAAGAATGGGGAAAAACACCAACCCGTGTGCAGCTGAACTGGTACTGGGAGTGAGTTCATATAATGCATTCATTATGAACAGCAACATACAGAAAGCTTCAGGAGTGCTGGGAATTCGGGGCGAAAGGAGGAGCAGGAGTTATGCAAATGATTGACGCAGCCCATGAGTGCTCAAACTTTTATGATTACACGAGTACTCTGCGGATTTGTGAAATTAACTGCAAATGTCTGGCATATAGTGTATCATGCTTACATACATGTGCGCCAGAGCTGAGATTCAGGAATGCAACAACTGCAAATACAAACTGACTGTCAAAAGTTGCAAGTTTTCGGGTTGCATAATCGAAATCAGATACATACTTTATATTAGTGAAGTTTTCGTATGCCAAACTATAACCAACTGCTTAAGTGTTAGCTTGTTCAAAGCCGAAACTAAAGCCGTGTAATGCACACTAATGGCCAACACACAGAGACCCACAGATATAGTTCCTACAGGCCAAACTGGGGTACAGTGGCTGTAAGAAGGAACCCCACTTCTGTCAAGTGCAAGACTTTTTTACTCTTTTTTCTGTTTTCCTTTTTATCAGAGGGTAAATAAAAGGATATTTACAATTTGCCATTAAGTGTGTAACGCATTGAATGAGACATATCCTATAACGTAAGCTACATATACATGTTTCATTAATAAGGACAGAGAGCTATATAGAAATAAGTCGGACTTATTGCTGGTACAATAATGAAAATAAAGTTTTCGCCAACAATCTTTTTTGTTTCAGAAAATATTTTAATGTAACTCATCTTATCAGAATCGGACTAGTTAGATTTAAAAATAATCTTATGATATATCGCACAACTCCTATATATCCCCAAGGGTATTTAAGCTGCGACTAGAGTACATTCATCTGTCTGCTTGTTTTTCTTCCTTGCTGTTGTTTTTTCCCATGGTCCTTTTGTTTTTCCTGCCACGCGCTTGTTTACACAAAATTGTGTTAAACGTGCGAAAAACAAGTAATTTACCATTACTCAGCCGCAGCAGCTTCTTCTGGTTGAGTTTGAGCTACAGAGCTCTTATACCATTTACTTTGGCAGCAATTTCTACTACCTTTGTCTCGCCTGGGTATATACATATATTTATATAGCCCTTACTTAGTTATAATGAGGAAACTTTTCGCTGGATTTAGCAGCGTCTGCGGCAAGAAACCCTTTTTTGCTTTTTTGTTGATCTGTGTATAAAAAATATGATTTTTTCACAGCTTAATTGAGCATTTTCACTCATATTACTCGCTGTGCAATTTTCTTTGGCGTAAACACATTTTCCGAATCATTTCAAGTGCGCACTTGGCCATGGAAAATGTGTTGTGCAACAATTTTGCTGCTAATGAAGCCCAAGTGGAACCATTTTTGTCGAGACATCAATTTCACAGTTCTGTGGGGACTCAACTCTGACCTTTATCGATAAAGGGTTTCAGGGCATATTAGAGGATAAAGTACTTGTGGAGAGGCACTTGTAGCAAAGATTTAACAAGTGAATTTTATAACATTTTGACAGGCGCATATAAATTAACAGCTTCCCCTCGTTAAAAGTCGACATCCTTCAGTCACTTGGACCGACAATTAAATGCTGTTCGAGGTCTGCATAGTTAATGTTATGCTTAAAGCTATAAAATTTGGCATTTGCGTTGCGCATAAATCGTCACACTGTCGTCAACATCGACGACACAATGCCTTGTGCCACTTTGAGTATATAAATTAAAAATCAAAAAAAAACAAAACAAATATGTGAAGGCAAACACCAAAAAGGGTGCCCACAAAAGGTGCCACAAAGCCTTTAAGCCTACGAGGAACAAAGCTTAAAATGTTGATAAGTCTGAAACACGAAGTGTGCATACTCTTTTATATTACGATGTGAAGATTATGTAACCTAATAATAGGTAACATCCTGTATTATGTCTGAAAAATCAGTGGAGAGAAATGTTAATCGTAATAAACTGATTGAATATTCAGAATATCCTAAGATGCAATACACACAATATATTTGATCAGGAAATAAAGTTAAGTCTTTCCAAAGAAAAACAAATATTTGTTGAATCTCAATTTTTGTAACACAAATTTTAATCATTACGATCGCTGTCTTTAACATTTGTTATTTTTGTACTTATTGTCCTGCTTCATTAGCAACCAAAATGGTCCCATTCTGGCCAAGGTATCCTCGCACAAAGGACGTGCAGGCATTCGTGCCAAAAGGCCAGTGGGGCACGGGCATGGGCGGAGGTAGAGGCGGAGGCAGAGGCAGAGGCTGTGGCGGGGTCTGGTTGTGGAGCGACGACGTGGCATTAGAATGGCAACTGCCACGGCCACTTACGCACGTCGCAGTCAGCTGAGCAATTCGGGGGCTTATAAAAAATTAAAATATTTACGCCACATTAAATGCAAAAGGGCGAGCATTGGCAACAAAATATGATTTTGTGCGCCAGGACACGCAAAGACACACGCATGAACATTTTATAGCCGGCACATACGCAGCGAGCGTTACCTTATGGCACCGATGGGACGGCAACGCGGCGTATGCGCAATTAATATTGCAAATATTTAAACAGCTTAGTCCTTTTTTCACAACCTCTAGAAAAAGCGTTGTTCTCACGACAAAGTGGGGCTATAGCTTAATTTCATTTGTGAAATATCTACTCAGTGTTGCTTAACTTCAAATGACTAAGTGTTAAATGTTTATCAATAGAAAAAGCGAAGAGCTGGTTGGCAGTTATTTGCCTTGTGGTATTTTTCATTTATTTTGTTGTTGTTGTGTTAAACGTACACTTTATAACATTTATGACTGCCAGTTCGTTAAACCAACACGATAAAAAAACCGATTATCCGACACTTTATCTGACTCATACACTCAGGTGCATTTAAATGATTTCTTTAGTGGACATTGATATGCATTATAAGACTTTTCTTGTAGCACTGAGATACAAATATAAATATTAAAAAAATGCGTATTTATCTTCGTAAACTGAACGCTATAGCTCCACAGCATCTGCATTACAAATGGTGATCGACTCTGTGACATGCTCACTAGCATTGTCAGCTGATAGTGTCCGGCGGGATGAATGGGTGGCAATAGTTTATTGGTCATGTTCTTCAGATAGTAAACGCCCGTTTGTACGGGGCACTTGAAGTATCTGCGATTCACCACCAGCTGGCGATAGATGCTGCCGAAGACCTTGTTCGCCATTGGGCTCTTCAGAAATCGACAGCCATCAAGTTGGCTGATCTTGTACAGAAAACGTTGTGTTTTCAGCATACGCACCGTGAGGGTTATAAAGAATTCGCGCGCTATTTTGGCCACCTTGAAGCGATAGAGTGTTTCGGAACCGGGCACTGCCTAAAAGTACTCTACAAAATCGTGATCGCAGCTTGTTTGCAGTGATTCCAAAGTGAGCTTTAGACTACCACGCCTTAAAACCTAACAGAAATTTATAAATACAGTCTCTAGTTCTTAGCCAACTCCTCACTCATTTTTACCTCTTTCTTGGCCAATCCAGCCAGTGGCAGAAGACATAAATACAGCAGAATATTCAAACTCAATCCTGAACTGCTCATGTTGCTTCTGCAATTACTTTTTCGTTCATTTATTTTTATACCCTGAACCCATTAAAAATGGGTAAAAAGGGTATTATGGGTTTGTGCAAATGTATGTAACAGGCATAAGGAAGCATCTCCGACCATATAAAGTATATATATTATTGATCAGTATCAATAGCCGAGTCGATCTGGCCATGTCCGTCTGTCTGTCCGTCTGTCCGTCTGTCCGTCTGTCCGTCTGTCTGTCTGTATGAACACACAGATATCAGAGACTACAAGAGCTAGAGACTTCATATTTGGAACATAAGTTCTCCTAATCCCGGGACAGATCAAGTTTATTAAAATTTATCGATAGCTCGTCCCGTTCAAAAGTTATCGATAAATTTCGATTTTAGACCAGCGTTTTTTGGATATAACTTACAGTTATAAGAGCTAGAGGCCCCTAATTTGACATGTATAATCTCGAATAGCATACACATGAACAAATTTTTCACTTTTTGGATACCACCCCCCAAACCCCCCAAAAGTTAAAAAAACGCATTTTTGAAGGTACGACCTTGCAATTTGGTTTGGTCACACATATTATTGACAATTGTTTGCCCCAAAAATTTCAATAAGATCGGACGATAAACACAGAAGTTATTTAAGATTTAACTTTCCATTATGTGGGGCTCAGCGAAAAGCAAGCTAACTGCTTAGACCGCTTGCACTGCTTGTACTGCTTGTACTGCAGCATGTGTGTGTTTAGATTAATATGAATGATTGTAAGGACTGGGTTCAGGGTATCTCGTAGTCGGGCACTCCCGACTAGAGCACTCTTACTTGTTTTAAGTTCAACTTAACAGTTGTGAAATTTAATTGGAAAATTTATAAAGCCATTAAAATGTATTTACAATAATACACATAATACGCACACATTCGGAAAACATAGCTTCATTTGGACTTAATTAATGGCCAGCTAATTGTCGGCATTGGCCTCTGCACATTAACGAGCTACCACGAAAATGACGTAAGCTCTTTTGCAATTTTTACAATACATCAGCTTAACAATGTAGCTATTTCATGCTGCTACAAAACATTGCGTAACTTTATCGTTTTCTCATCTACAATTTAACATAATGTTTATATTGCTTGCATATAGTAACACCAGCGGTAGTAGTAGCAGCTTTTGATTGTTATACCCTGAACCCATTAAAAACGGGTAAAAGGGTATAATGAAATAATGAAGCATCTCCGACCATATAAAGTATATATATTATTGATCAGTATCAACAGCCGAGTCGATCTAGTTCTGTCCGTCCGTGCCTCTGTCCAACCGTCCGTATGAACACGCGAATATCAGAGACTACAAGAGCTAGAGACTTCATATTTGGAATATAAGTTCTCGTAGTCCCGGTCAGCTCAAGTTTTATAAATTTGTTCGATAACTCCTCCCGCTCAAAAGTTATCGATCAATTTAGATTTCACACCAGCGTTTACGGGCCATAACTTAACTTAGAAGCACCAAATAGGCACAAATTTTTTTCTTTTTGGATACCACTCCTCAGATCCTTTCAAAAGTCTTAAAATCCATTTCCGATCACACATTTTACTGTCAATTCAAATTTAATAGGATCGGACAGTAAACACAGAAGTTGTTTACGGTTTAACTTTTCATTGTGGGGTCCTCAGTTAAGCAGCAAGCTAACTGCTTAAACTGCTTGCTTGAAGAAGCAAGTTAACTGCTTAAACTCCAACCACTGCTTGCAGCATGTGTGTGTTTGTATGTATGTACACTTATATGTTAGTATGTATCAATGTATGTACTAGATACAGTATCTCCTAGTCGGGCACTCCGGACTAGAGAACTCTTAATTGTTTAGCAATTAGTTTATACCTATTAAGTGCAAACGTTTTATGTTGCTTGAAAGTTGCAATTTTACCTGCTAGAGCTACAATTTATATTAAGTATAAATTGATGTAGTTGCTATTTTAAAAACCATATTATGCTTTCATATTTCCTTATCAAGTTTTTCCCAGTTTGTGTCACGCCCACTGGGAGGCTGGCAAAACGATAATATGCCAATACACCTCCAATCTGAAATCGATAAAACGTAAATATTTCCCACAATTTCAAAGCTAGAATCATAAAAGTTTGTATGTATTTGTTTGTATTTCTAGCCACAGCCACAATATTTACGCTTTAACATTTACAGACCTTTATAGATCACAGATCAAATTTATCGACCCCCTAATCGACAGTCGTGTATTTTACCGAAATTTTGAAGCTAGAGTCATTAGATTTGGAATTTAGATTGGTGGTGACTTCAACCAAAGATTGCGACTTGGTAAATTAAGTTTAAGTTTAATTTTAAGAGTTAGAGAGGGTCACAAAAGGCTACAAATTAACATCAGTGAATAGGAAACCAAAGTCTTATCCATTCTGCAACTGTATACGATTTATTTAGAAATATAATAATTGCAAATTAATTCCATTACAAACGGTTTCTTGTTTTTCAGAGGGTTTATGCGTACGGTTAAGCGATACTTTCCAACAGGATGTTGAAAGGACATCACATTAGCGCTGAATTGATTATTTAGGTAATACATTCTTGGTCTAATTGGGCATTTAAAGTAAGAATTGTTTACAACAATTTCATCGTAAATACGCGAGAAAACTTTGTTAATAAAGGGGTTGCTCAGGAAGCGACAGGCATTCTTGTATTCCAGCTGAAGGAATATCCGTTCGGGCCTTTGTGATTGCACAAGGATGTCTAGATGAAAACTGTCCACCTGTCTGGTCACATTGAAGGTTAACATATTGGAATTGCTGCGCACAACATTACAATCCTTTACATAATCCTCATCGCAGTTTAACGTTAATGCTTCAGTGCTCAATTTTAAGTTGTTCTTTATGAATACCTTTTCGCCAAAATTAAATAGACCTTCAGAATTTGCATTTTAAACTATATTTTGTATATACCTGCTTCCTGGCTTCAGATTGGGACCAAATCAAATGCCAGCATAGAGCCAAATAGTATATTTGCGTTGCGCTCATTGCGTTGAGTGACTGTCCAATCCGTTCGTGCTACACGCTTCAGTTATTAACTCCCAATGCAATAAATCATTTGACCATTAAATCACAAAACGATGCGTTATGTGCTTGCCCGAATCGTTAGTTCATTTCAGCTACCAATATACATTCAGTTCAAAAAAAAATTATATATTATCCAGACTAATTAAAAAAAATGATCTTATTTTTAAATATTTAATATAATATATTTAGGGAGAAAAAATTAGTTGAGAATTCTTAAAATGTACTTTAACTGCACTTATCGTACACTGTAGGGAACTTCCTAGTCAAACACTACGACACTCATGCTTGTCAAATTTAAAGGAGCGCCCACACTGTTGACCCGGCAAACAATGATGAAATATGTAAAAAGTTGTAGAAATATAACAAAACGGGAATGAAAATGGATTTTTTTCATTCATTCTCATTTTCGCACTGCACTTCTAATTGTCGTTTTTGTGACATCGATTGCACTTTGAAATAGAATCCAAATAAAATCTGTGAATATTGATTTGTTTTTGGGAACATGCATTCAAATTCGTTGATGTGAACGGTGATGGAGTACAAACAAAAGGGCTAGTATAAGCACTTATTCGGGGTGTGTTTGCAATTGCAACTGCTCGAAAGCAAATAGTCCGGATAGTAATCATTTGTTTGGGCTTCATTGGAACTACTTGAAAATGTATATATATACAAACTTCTTAAGAAGAAAAGAAGCTTTTATAAAAACAAGTAAGAGTGCTCTAGTCGGGAGTGCCCGACTACGAGATACCCTGAACCCAGTCCTTACAATCACTCATACTAATCTAAACACACATATGCTGCACTACAAGCAGTACAAGCAGTGCAAGCGGTTGGCTTGCTTTTTCGCTGAGCCCCACACAATGGAAAGTTAAATCTTAAATAACTTCTGTGTTTATTGTCCGATCTTATTGAAATTTTTGGGGCAATCAATTGTCGATAATATGTGTGACCAAACCAAATTGCAAGGTCGTACCTTCAAAAACTTTTGGGGGGTTTGGGGGTGGTATCCAAAAAGTGAAATATTTGTTACATGTGTATGCTATTCCAGATTATACATGCCAAATTTGGGGCCTCTAGCTCTTATAACTTTGAAGTTATGTCCCAAAAGCTCTAGTCTGAAATCGAAATTTATCGATAACTTTTAAACGGTACGAGTTATCGATAAAATGAAATAAACTTGATCTGTCCCGGGATTAGGAGAACTTATGTTCCAAATATGAAGCCTCTAGCTCTTGTAGTCTCTGATATCTGTGTGTTCATACAGACAGACAGACGGACAGACAGACGGACATGGCTAGATCGACTCGGCTGTTGATACTGATCAAGAATATTATACTTTATATGGTCGGAGATGCTTCCTTATGCCTGTTACATACTTTTGCACAAAACCATAATACCCTTTTTACCCATTTTTAATGGGTTCAGGGTATAAAAATCTTTTAAGTAATGGGATCTTAAATTATAGTAAGAGCTGTTTGTATGGATTTCTAAAGATGTACAGTGAGCTTTATTGCACTAAAACAATCCAATTTGTCCACTTAAAGCCTTTAAAGCTAACTTGAATTTTGTTTGATTTATTTATTCGCTTGACTAATATTAATAATTGCAGCAATTAAAATTCAGCCAGTGGGCTGTCAAAACGGGCATTCATGCGAATCTACGTTGATGCCAATCGCTATTGCAATTCGATTGTTCAGTCAGTCAATGATTGACGTTGGTGCCACCATCGCATCGTTAAGGGTCATCGCTAGGGGTAACAAGTTGGAAGCCACATCAGCCAGGACACGGCCAGGACATTTTGCCATTTGCAGCTGGTAAATAATTGAGGACCAAACTGCGCGATTATTGAACCAAAGCGCATTAGTTCAGTACAAGCCCACATACCCTGTAATCAGCCCCTGTTCTTCTGCTAAGCATGTCAAGTGAAAATCAATACATCGATTTTTCGGAGGGTGTCATAAATTTAGTATGAGTTACTTACATAGGCACTGCCCTGGGCTTGCATGTGTGTTTGTGCAGTTAGCAAATGCAATTAACATTATTTTAAGCGTTCGTTTAATTGCAATTAAATCAGAAGCAAAATACGAAAGCACATCTGTGGTTGGTCTGTCGAATATTGAATTTCCGTGAGAAATGTACGGGGAGTGAGGACATGGCAAGTTTATGGAGAGTAAGATTTAAAGACTAAAATAACAAGATTTGATTAATTAATGAATTATAATAATAATTATGAAATAAAAAACTTCTATTTGTTCGTAGCTATTTAATGGTTTCCATACAAAAGGCAAAAGTTCAACAGGTCCATATATCGGACCTCTACGGTATTATATTCCCATGTTGATAAAATATTGGCAGTATACAAATAAAAGCTCGTAATAGAGTCTTCTCATGATAATTTTTTTTTAAATAACTATTTTTTATTGTAGCCCGATTTAAATGAAACTACCCGAAATGTAAAGTTGTATGTACAAATTTATGGTATTCGATCCTCCCGATTCCAAGACTACCGGCAGTAACTAAACCAAGTTTCATCGAGCTAGCCTAAAACCGGCATAAAACACGGTCATAGCCGAATGTTGATGCCGATCAAGAATATAAATAATTTATGAGTTAGGAAATGTCTGCCGTTAAGCGATACACATTACACATTTCGCGTCAAAATTATATTGCTCTGTGCAATAACATCAAAAATTCACGCTTCGGCTGCCAACTGTCAACTGAAGACCAGGCGTATGCGCAATGTATGTAATTAAGGTGAGTGTTGAGGGAGGGTGTGCTGTGTGTGTGTGTGTGTGTGAATTCCGTCTAAGTGGTCACAGCTGCCTGGGTGCCAAAAACTTGGCTCAATTAGTATAGCTTTGAGCATTCACTTACCTTTCGCCATCATCGTTGAAAGAGAAATCGCCGAGCAGCAGATCACGAAAGCGATAACGAGGCTGTAAAATGCGTGACATATTGTTGTTGTTGGTGTTGCTGGCGCTGTTGTTGTTGGTGTTGTTGATGTTGTTGATGTTGTTGGTGTTGTTGGTGCTGATGTTGATGTTTGTGGTCGTTATGTTGGGCACTCGCAATTCGGTGACCGCCTCCTCGTTCACAGTTTCTGTTGCTGTCACGACCGCCGCTTGAAAATCACTAAAGTCCGTCACATTAATTAAGCACTCATTGCGAGCTGCTGCAGCTGTGGCCGCATTACTTTGCCGCCAATCATCGGGTACTACTTCAAGCCGCTTCCTGCTGCGTCCTGTCACGCCCAACAGCTCATCCTCTCGCGTCGCACTTGTCCCCGTCAGCAGATAGCCGCCGCCACTGGCCCGATTGGGCCGCGGCGAACGTAAACGCGTCCACAGATTGGCGACTGGTCTTGCACAAGGCTTGCACCTTGGCGCCTCGACGTGTGTGCGTCCTTCGTCCCCGTACGTTTAACAGCACCACTAGCGTTGCCGCCGCCGCCACCGCCGCCGCTGCCTCTAACAATATGCAATTCAATTTGATGTGCAGTTTATTATTATTGCCATATCACATATGTGGAGGGAGAGGTGGCTCTTAAGAAATTGATTGGGTCTGCTGGAAAGAAAAAATAAGTAAATGGCTATCAGTAAAAAATATTTAAGATATTTAAAAAGTTTAAATTATTTTTATACCCTGAACCCATTAAAAATGGGTAAAAAGGGTATTATGGTTTTGTGCAAATGTATGTAACAGGCACAAGGAAGCATCTCCGACCATATAAAGTATATATATTCTTGATCAGTATCTCTCCCCACTGAGATGGGTTTTTTAAGTTTGAAATCATACCGGCCTGGAAATAGGGTAAACAACCTATGTAACTTGTTTAATAAAAACAAGTGGAGAAGGATTATCTTCGGCGTGCCGAAGATTAAATACTCTTTTCGAACCTTAATGCAATTTTTACTATTTTTCCGTGACTGCTTATTTAATTCGCAGATATTAATGTCGCATACATATACCCCTACATATAAAATAAAATATATAAAGGTATTCATGTAAACAGGGACGTTTCACTATCCGCAGCTCGTGGACGCGTCCCTTAGCATTCATAAGTGCTACCGAATTGAACAATAAATAAATTCATAAGTGCTACCGAATTGAACAATAAACAAGTTTCAGTTTTTCCAAAAAGTCAAAACTACATTACATATGTATACTACAATATACATACCAAATTTTGTGCCTGTTGCTCTTATACCTTTCAATTTAGGAAATTGAAAATAAATGAATTTGACTACAGCTATTATATATTTGAAAAGAAGAATAAGAAAAAATGAAAACAATTTCCAGTCGCCGCTGGTCTTGAACCCGGGACCTCTCGCTCACCAGTTCGCAACTTTACCCCTTACGCCACAAGCCGTTTTGATGATCGCTGACAAAATTGCTTGAAGAGCCGACTGTTACAAATTTCCTTGTTTGGTTTTCCTGCAACCTGCAGCAACTCGCGTTTGTCAGCATTTGTTTTTTCGCGTGGCATTGTTTTTGTTCTAAGCCATTGGAAGCAAATTAATTTGATTACAGTTATATATTTGAAAGGAAGAAAAAGAAAAAAGTATTAAATTAATAATCAGTCGCCGCCTAGACTCGAACTTGCGAGACCTTGCGAAACTTGCGTTCGTTAGCGCGGCTCTTTACGCCTTACGCCACAAACCGTTTTGATGATCGGTGACAAAATACCTTGAAGAGCAGACTATCAAAAGCTTTCTTGCGCTTGACTTTGTTTGCTCATATGCACCTGTTTTTTCAAAATATTTAATGACGCATATCTTCGCTGTTTATGACTCAATCGATTTGCGATTTTACCCATTGATGAGTTATAAGGATGTTCAAGTGTACAAGGAAATTTAAGGCAATTGCTTTGAAAACATCGGATTTATGGCCAAAACCGACTTTGAGGTGTATGGCAGCTATAAGATATAGTGGTCCGATCCGGCCGGCTCCGACCAATGTGCTGTCCCCTTGAATAATAAGTGTCTGTGCAAAGTTGTATCGCGATAGCTCAAAAACTGAGGGACTAGTTTGCATACATACAGACAGACAGACAGACAGACAGACAGACAGACAGACAGACAGACAGACAGACGGACATGGCTAGATCAATTTGTTTTGTTTTTATAAGCATATTGGCAGTAACTTTTGGGGGTCTCAGACGCTTCCTTCTATGCGTTACAAACTTCAGGACAAACTTAATATACTATTTTCTTCGAAAAGAGTATAATAAAAAAAAAAAAATTTATCAGTATCAACAGCCGAGTCGATCTAGCCATGTCCGTCTGTCTGTCTGTCTGTCCGTCTGTTTGTATGAACACACGGATATCAGAGACTACAAGAGCTAAAGACTTTATATTTGGCATATAAGTTCTCGTAGTGCCGGGACCGATCAAGTTTATTTCATTTTATCGATAACTCAACCCATTAAAATTTCCCCCAAATTTAAAAAAACGCATTTTTGAAGGTTTTGATATTTGGTTTGATTACACATTTTGTAGCCAATGTTATGTCCTAAAAATTTCAAAAAGATCGCACAATAAACACAGAAGTTATTTAAGATCTAACTTTCCAATGTGAGGGGCTCAGTGAAAAAGCAAGCTAACTGCTTAAGCCGCTTGCACTGCTTGTACTGCAGCATGTGTGTGTTTAGATTAGTATGAAAGATTGTAAGGACTGGGTTCAGGGTATCTCCTAGTCGGGCACTCCCGACTAGAGCACTCCTACTTGTTTTAGTTGCTATCTTAGCTTCTCAGACTCAATAGCTTTTCCAAGAGTTATTAATGCTTTTTTTTAAATGATTAAAGCTCTTTTCAATAAAAAAAAAACAATTTAGAATGCTTTAGCCGGGTGTGTCCGACTAGGAGATACCCTAGTTCAGATCCTACATTCATTAATACGTATTTATCAGTGTACAATCATACTGCAAGCATTTTAAGCAGTTAGCTCGCTTTCTCAGTTAAATCTTAAGCAACTTCTGTGTTCATTGTCCGATCTATGTGAAATTAGTTGGACATACAATTGGGTATAAAATGTGTACATACAAGGCCATACCTTCTAAAATCCGTTTGTTGCACTTTTGGGGGGATTTTGGGTTCTATCAAAATAGGTAAAATATTTTTACAAATGTATGCTATTCGAGATTATACATACCACATTTGGGGCCTCTAGCACATATTACTTTTAAGTTATGACCCAACAGCGCGTGTTCATATAGACGGTCGGACAGATGGACAGACGGACAGATGGACGGACAGACAGACGGACAGGCGGACGGACATGTCTAGATCGACTAGGCTGTTGATATTAATAAAGAATATATACATTTTATATGGTCGGAGATGCTTCCTTAGGCCTGTTACAACTTCATTTTTAATTGGATCAGGGTATAATTATACAACTATGTATGTCTTAGTAGAACTTAAGTTGTATTAAAAGAAAAGTATTGAAAATTTCGTATATCAAATTAGTTTAAAAGAGAAAAGGACTTGGAGGGAGAGAAAGAATGAGAGAGAGGCAGACAAATTTTATAGAAATCATGAGGATTAAACGCTGCAATATATCATGTAGAGATGTTTAAAATACAGTTAGAGTGAGAATAGTATGTAATAGTACTCCTTAAAGGCCTTAACTTAGGATCATTATAGCTCCATCCTAGTCTCAAGCAATCAATACTTGACAAGATTACTAAACTACTACTACCTGTAGTGTCGTGCAATAACACCTAGCAGGTTCAACTGGCAACTACCTTTGCTGGGCAGCCATATACATATATTAAGGTGAAGCGAAGCAATTTTGTTACTGTAATGAAAAGAAGGGAGCGCCAGAAGCTCCCGAACAAAATTGAGCTGGCCATGTTGGTCAGTCTGTCTGTCTGTCTCTCTGTATTTATGTATGCAAACTACTACCTCAGCTTTTGAGCTATCACGATGAAACTTAGAGAGCACAGAGTCGAATTACTCAAAGATAGTAAGTATTTGTCAGAACCAGCCGAATCGAAGCACTATATAGCTGCACTTCTAGCACTTATAGCTGTCATACAACTAAAAGCCGGTTTTTTTTACAAAATTTCGCATTTCTTTTTATCTTATTCATTACCTTGTAAACTTTAGTATCCTTGTTACTCATTATTGTTTAAAATTTCAAAGCGATTGAGTCATAAGCTATTTAGAAAGATTCAGGGATATCTCCCAATTAAATAACCAGTAGCAAACAATTGTATAACAGGCATAAGCTTGACGTAAAAGCAATAAGTGTTTAAGTGCAATATTTGAACTTTCCGAAGCAATATCTCTAGTACAATTCTAAATGTACAAAAGTTGTTTCAAATGTTTACCAATCATATCTTTAAAATTAACAATCAACTACCTCAAAAGAGAGGAATTTGATATATTTAATGCCAAATTTGCACAAATTAAAAATGTCAGCTCAGTCCGGAACATTTAAGTAATATTAATAAAATCTCATGGCGTTGATATAAGTAAAAGATTAAATTTGGATTTATTTAAAAGTTATACTAATATGGCACTACATGTATGTATAGCTCCACTGTACAATACCACTACTCATGAAATACACATTGAAATCTCTAGGCATTACTTTAATACGACAGCATTCAAGAACATAAAATATAGAAAATAAATCCGTTTGAGTATTAAAACTGTTGAAGGCATTTGTTTTTATAACTAATCTTCTTCACAATACAACTCAACAAGAATAACAACAAACAGAAGCTGGCAAACAAATCAACGTCAAATCAAGTTTCTCTCTTTTCTCAATATAAGCCATGGGGCACAACAAACAAAGCAATACTCATATGAATGGGCAGACGGAGAGACAGGCTGACAGCTGTTGGGAGAGAGGGAGAAAGGTAGAGGGAGAAAGGTAGAGGGAGTCTCATGAAGTGGAGTCCACTTGAACAATCCGCGCTCGCATTGCGCCCCCAGATTATTTGTTGGCAGCGTAATCAAATCATCTCTCGTAGTTTAGCTGAGAGGACATGGCCAACAAATTGTGCCCGCCACTTGAAAACGCGTTTTGTTCCTTGTTGTATTGTGAAAAATGTACGCATTACAAACACACAAGCACACACAGAGGACCTGGACCTGGACCTGGTGTTCTGGCCAGGTGTGCGTCCCGATCCTCGCTGCTGTACACAAATTTTTGGGCGTGCGTTTTGTGCGGCACATTAATTAGATTGGCGGCATTGAGCTCCCAAACATTGCCGTTTCCGTTATTGCATTGGGCCATAAAATATTTTGGGACTAAGGCGTTTTTAATTAGTTACAACAAATTTGCGATGGGCTCCGCTGCCTGTAGCTGCAACTCCTACTGCCATCTTGTCTCACTCTCTCTCTCTCTCTCTCTCTCTCTCTCTCTCTCACTTTCTCTATCTCGTTTGTAATTAGCCAGTGGAGCAAGCGACTCTGACAGCCAGTTTCAAATTAGTTTTTCAATTATATTTATTGTTTGACGCACCGCATTTATTCTCAAGCAAATCTTTTGCATAATTAAGTATTTGTTGCTGAGAGCGCACGAGTGAAAATCAAAAACGGATTAAGACCTAAACCTTAAAGTTTTCATTAAAATCTAATTCAATGGATGGAAAGTAAAGTTGCACGGAAAACCAAAATCTTCACCAATACAAATTTCCAAAGAATTATTTACTTGCTGGAAGGTATATACCTCTGTTTTTGGTATCCCAAATGTAGGCAATGAATTGTAATTAGCAGGAGAATATACTTTTATTTTCTAAAATTCCTTTTTTTAAATTTTGCGCTGAATTTTTAAAAAATGTTACTTAAACAAAATTGTGCCCAGTTATAAACATTATATTCGTTTCAAAAATATCTCCTGCAAGCTTAACCCTTTTGCATTGACTAAAACTCTTATGTAAATCAAGGTAGCTTTTACCCATAAGCCCATACATATTGCAAAACCAATTAAATTCTGACCAAAATATAGTAAAAAGAATTTTAATTAATTTTCGGTCGACATTTGCAAATAAAATACATACAAAACAATCATTTTCCACAAATTCGTGCCCAAATGAACGGTACACGCATTTAATTCTCTAATCATTATTTATGATGCGGCATACCAAAAAAAAAGAAGGCAATTTTGGTGGCAGACAGAATGTGAGAGCAAATGTTTTGTTGGCCATCTATCTAATGCCTTAATTATGTGTTCGAGAGAAAAGCAAACGCATATTTTGATTTATAGACTGCTTGCTGAAAGGACACTAGACCTGGAACGCAGGACTCGACTGAGTCTGGACAGATAACAAATTATCGTATTTCATGCGGCGCGAACATTTTCTGGCCTTTTACTATCCTATTCATTACGCGTTTTGTATATTCAACCTATTTTGTGGGCTAAACCAAACAGTAAAGAAAACTTTCGCGTGCAAAGCTTGGTTTAAGGAGTGGGCGAAGAATGGGTGGAAAATGCTTTTCCTATGTTCCTATTTCGTACATATTCATCAACAATAATTGCCTAGCTGCGTTTTTGTTTTTCTTTCGTGTTTCTCTGGCTATTGCTGTGGCTGTTGCTGTCTTATAAGCCTTTCGTGTTTCATCATCATCAACAGCCAGTTCATTGTGTGCGTAAACGAGACGGAAGCCTGCACCTATATTTGCTCCTTTCCTCTGGTTCTGCATGGTTGTACCCTTACCCTTAGGGCTGCGACATTTCTGCAAGTGGTGTACAACACATTTTAAAATGTAGCTGCTGCTGAGTCCTGCTAAACTATGGCTCACTGCATAGGCTCAAGTGGTTTTCTTAGGATTTAATTTTTTTAAATAAACTACACATAATTTGATTGCTTTGAAAGAGTTTCTTATTCTAATTTGGCTATTGCCTTATCATATATATATTTAATATACAAATTTGTAAAGTGTATTTAATCTTCGACACTGAACGTTTCCAGCATGCTTTTTGTTTTGTTTGACTTTCAAAGGGGCTCTGGGCCTTATTATTCTTTGTCTCACCATGTCCCATAAGAAGTCGTCAGTTGTGGCTGGTTTTGTGAGCCCGCTGTTTGGTTAGATTATCCACAGGCCTCTGAGCCACCCACATGCTACATGCCACAACCGACAATCCACAACCATTGCTGGGAGTAGACCGCAAAAGTCGCGTTGGCGCCACGCATCACCCGGTGGCAGCTTCTACCGATGCAGCTGCCCCACCATGTTGCCCATGTTGTTGTTATTTTGGCGACTTGTCGAGCACTTGGAATATTTTATAAGAAAAACTTGACCCGATTTATACAGCTACAACAGCAGCAACAACAACAGTGACAACAACAGCAATGATGGTTGCCAATTCCGCCAACACACTACCTTCCACTTCCGCGAATTACGAATCCTCCACACGAACATCCTCATCCCTACAGTTCACGTGCCGCATTGTTTTTTATCATTGTTGCCTTTTAGGGCTCCTCATCTCTCTTTCTCTCTTTGCTTGTCGATTTTTTCCTTGCTGGCTCTTAATTAAAATTAACATTTCATAAAGCGCCAGTTTGCAGGTCGCGTTTTAAAGCGCCAAAATAAAAATAAAAATATATGTACATATATTAATAATAAGTAGATAAATGTTTAAGACGAATGCTCATTACTGTCTACTGATCTCCCCATCTCAATCCCTCTCACACTCTAGCTGTCTCACTTTGTCAGCATTTTGCCACCAGGCTAATTTAACTTTTGCGCTTATCAGCCCAAAAAAATTATCCTTGCTAAGCTTTAAATTATATTTAAATATTTATTTATTTTGCTTTTGTTGGACAAACTTTTTGGTGTGCTGGTTTTATTTTCGGTATTTTGTAATTTGGGCAGCATGAAGGGTAAATAGTTTAACCTTTTTGTGTGTCAATTTAATTGAGACATTAAATATGAGAAAGGTTCACAACAAACGGCAAGCCACAATTTTCTGATTACATTGTGTTAAAAGGATTGTCTAGAATAAATCTTTTATTTTATGAATTGCAATAAATCAGTTAGTGAAACACATTAAAGTAATATAATTTCATAATAACAAACACAGAAAGTTTAAGTGTAATCGTATATCATAATAAATTTTTGCGATTTTACCACAAAGGAAGAAGCTTAGAAATTTTAAAGCATTGACAATGGTGAAATTTATTTTGCAGAAAACGGTAACATTTTTCAATGAAAGCATTAATTAAAATATATGTACACTCTTTTCGAAAAAAAATAGTATATTAACTTTGTGCTGAAGTGTGTAATGCATAGAAGGAAGCGTCGGAGACCCCCAAAAGTTAAATGGGTCTGTCCGTTTGTCTGTTTGTATGGATACTAGTCCCTCATATTTTAAACTATTGCGATGAAACTGTGCACATAGTCTTATTATTCAAAGAGACAGCACATTGGTCGGAGCCGGCCGGATCGGAACACTGCAATACAACTGGATGTCGGCTTTGGCCATATATCCATATCCCATGTTTTCAAAGTTATCGGCATTACATTTAAAATAACACATCCATGTTTTAAATTGCAAAAAAAAAATAGCAAAGATATATATATGTCATTTAGAAAATATGTGTGTTTGACAAAAAAATGGTAGAGTGAAGGAATATCTCCGAATTAGTCGCAAACTATAACAACGCATATGGGCGTTTCCCTAGTGTCGCTCGGGTCCGTCGTACACATTTAAAATAAACAAGTAAATGTGCTCTAGTCGGGAGTGCCTGACTACGAGATACCCTGAACCCAGTCCTTACAATCATTCATACTAATCTAAACACACACATGCTGCAGTACAAGCAGTACAAGCATTACAAGCAGTGCAAGCGGTTTAAGCAGTTAGCTTGCTTTTCACCGAGCCCCACACAATGGAAAGTGAAATCTTAAAAAACTTCTGTGTTTATTGTCCGATCTTTTTGAAATCTAGGACATAACATTGGCTATAAAATGTGTAACCAAACCAAATTTCAAGGTCGTACCTTCAAAAATGCGTTTTTTCAAATTTGAGGGAAATGGGCGGGTGGTATCCAAAAAGTTAAAAATTTGTTACATGTGTATGCTATTCGAGATTAAGCATGCCAAATTTGGGGCCTCTAGCTCTTATGACTTGTAAGCTATAGCCCAAAAACGCTAGTCTGAAATCGAAATTTATCGATAACTTTTTAATGGGTCGAGTTATCGATAAAATAAAATAAACTTGATCTGTCCCGGCACTACGAGAACTTATATTCCAAATATGAAGTCTCTAGCTCTTTTAGTCTCTGAAATCCGCGTGTTCATACAGGCAGACGGACATGGCTAAATCGACTCGGCTGTTGATACTGATCAATAATATATATACTTTATATGGTCGGAGATGCTTCCTTATGCCTGTTATATACTTTTGCACAAAGCCATAATACCCTTTTTACCCATTTGTAATGGGTTCAGGGTATAAAAACAGGCAAAATAAAAAGGTTTTTTATTCTGACAACAGCCTTAACTTATAGCTCTTAAGTATCCATATTATAGGTGGTAAGGATGATTTTAAGAAATTTTTCGTTTTGCATTATGTCTATTGAAAATGGTTTTGATTTTAGCGAACAATTATTTATATTTATATTTTATATGTCTCTCTGTATGTATGCAAACTAGTCCCTCAGTTTTTGAGCTAACGTGATAAAACTTTGCACAGATACTTATTATTGAAAGGGACAGCACATTGGTTGGAACCGGCCAGATCAGACTACTATTTCTTATAGCTGCCATACAACTCGAAGTCGGTTTTGGCCAAATATACCATATTTTTAAGGCTATCGCGATGAAACTTTGCACAGATACTTATTATTCAAAGAAACATCACATTGGTCGGAGCCGGCCAGATTGGATCACTTTAACTTATACCTGACACAACTGGCAATGACTGTGATAAAACGATTTATTACAGCCTTTCCCACTTGTTTTTTTTTTTAATTGTATTTTATGTTGTTTTAAACTCAACAGAAGTATTAAATGTATTAATCCTGACATAATAACAACGAGCTCAAAAAAACTATTTAGTATGAAAAAAATAAAAAAAATTTATTCTACTGGGGAAAATTGTTTTGTAAAATCAACTAGGCTCGAGAGTATAATTTTGATTATAAACTGAGTACGGCTCCCACCAGAAAGATAATTTTTTTTTCAAAAACATCAATAAGATTTCGTAATTTGAATTAAGAAATTTATAAACAACAAGTAAGAGTGCTCTAGTAGGGAGTGCCCGACTACGAGATACCCTGAACCAAGTCCTTACAATCATTCATACTAATCTAAGCACACACATGCTGCAGTACAAGCAGTACAAGCAGTGCAAGCGGTTTAAGCAGTTAGCTTGCTTTTTCGCTGAGCCCCACACAATGGAAAGTTGAATCTTAAATAACATCTGTGTTTATTGTCCTATCTTATTGAAATTTATTTGTGACCAAACCAAATTGCAAGGTCGTACCTTCAAAAATTTTTTGAACTTTTGGTGGGTTTGGGGGGTTTGGTATCCAAAAACGGAAATATTTGTTACATGTGTATGCTATTCGAGATTATACATGCCAAATTTGGGGCCTCTAGCTCTTATAACTTTGAAGTTATGTCCCAAAAGCTCTAGTCTGAAATCGAAATTTATCGATAACTTTTAAACGGTACGAGTTATCGATAAAATGAAATAAACTTGATCTGTCCCGGGATTAGGAGAACTTATGTTCCAAATATGAAGTCTCTAGCTCTTGTAGTCTCTGATATCTGTGTGTTCATACAGACAGACGGACAGACAGGCAGACAGACGGACATGGCTAGATCGACTCGACTGTTGATACTGATCAATAATATATATACTTTATATGGTCGGAGATGCTTCCTTATGTCTGTTACATACTTTTGCACAACTTCATTATACCCTTTTTACCCATTTTTAATGGGTTCAGGGTATAAAAATCTTACTAATGACAGCAAACGACTTTGTAGTTCCTGCAAATCAAGCTACACAAGTAAAGATCAACACCTGGCGATAGCGAAAATTAGCAGTTTTTAAAAAAATATCAATCTCACACATACGGTGTCTAACAGGACCAACTTTATATATGAACCAACATAACAAATCTTCTTATTTTCCAGAGAGGTTTTTTATACCATGAACCCATTAAAAATGGGTAAAAACGGTATTATGGTTTTGTGCAAAAGTATGTAACAGGCATAAGGAAGCATCTCCGACTATATAAAGTATGTATATTCTTGATCAGTATCAACAGCCGAGTCGATTTAGCCATGTCCGTCTGTCTGTCTGTCCGTCTGTCCGTCTGACCGTCTGTCCGTCCGTCTGTATGAACACGCGGATATCAGAGACTACAAGAGCTAGAGACTTCATATTTGGAATATAAGTTCTCGTAGTGACAGATCAAGTTTATTTCATTTTATCGATAACTCTACCCATTCAAAAGTTATCGATCAATTTCGATTTCAGACTAGTGTTTTTGGGCTATAACTTACAAGTTATAAGAGCTAGAGGCCCCTAATTTGGCATGTATAATCTCGAATAGCATACACATGTGACAAATTTACCACCCCCAATTTCCCCCAAATTTTAAAAAAATTTTGAAGGTACGAACTTGCAATTTGGTTTGGTCTTACATTTTATAGCCAATGTTATGTCCTAAAAATTTCAGAAAGATCCGACAATAAACACAGAAGTTTTTTAAGATTTTACTTTCCATTGTGTGGGGCTCGGTGAAAAGCAAGCTTACTGCTTAAACCGCTTGCACTGCTTGAACTGCAGCATGTGTGTGTTTAGATTAGTATGCATGATTGTAAGGACTTGGTTCAGGGTATCACCTAGTCGGGCACCCCCGACTAGAGCACTCTTACTTGTTTATTTTTAATTGTTTGCTAAATCTGTGTTTGTAGTCAAAATTTTATGATCTTCCTGCAAGTCCTTTCGACGTACTGATAACATATGTGGTTTTACGTTGTTCGCACGGGACAGCGAAATAGCAAGACAAAAACTTACAGTTATGCATTCGCTTATCTCGATGTACATTTCAAATTAACGTAAATTTGTTTTAACACAAAGTGTTTTCAAGAACTTTTAATTTATTGGTTTTTGTGGACCTTTCCGCGAAAGGCCCATATGCGTAAGTGTAAAATAGCTATTGAAATCTATCCACAGACTTTAAAAGAGTATGAAATCATCGGCACACCGAAGATAATCCTTCCCCACTTGTGTTTATTACACGTAATAGATAATTTAACAAAATACTGCTAAAAAGTTATTGATTAAGCCTTTTTTATTAATTTATTATAATAAAACTGCCAACTCATTTTAAATAACATATGTATTATTAATTTAAATGTCATACCCTTTTTGTCAATTTTCTTTTAATTGATTTTGGATGGGTTTCATTTTGAATGACAAAATTCATTAAGTTTATGAAGAGCTCTTAAGCTGCTCTCCGTTTCAGTTAATCAATAAACTTTCATTTGCTTTAACAGCAAATGCAAAAGCCAATCAAATATTGTCACTCTCTGCATGCCAAATAAGTGGCTTCGATTCCCAAAGGACGTCTTGGTAGGACAAGTATCGGAAATAAAAGTCGGCAACAAGAATATTTATTTATTTCTCTGTAATTTTGCTCTTTCATTTTTTTCGTTGTTTCCTTGGCTCGATGCGATAATTGAATGCATTATTCAGGGAGCCAATGGGCGACATCAAATCTTTTACCTTTTACGACTCTTTAACACTTTGCTCCCAGAGATGTAAATGTTTCCAGCATATTTTATGCGCATAGTCATCAAAACTTTTGACAACACCGAACTTTTTGGATGATTGTTGGTGTTGTTGTAGTTTTTGTTGTTGCTGCATTTGCTGCATGGACACAACAACTTTTTACGGCGAGCTCCACATTAAATTTAGTAGTTTTCGGCATAGATAGAGGAATGAGATAAAAACACGACACGCACAAACGATCAGATCACTTAGGCATGTTTTGTATGCCTTATTCTTCTCTTGTTGCTACTGGCTCACTCGCACACACATTCATATGTACCCACTCACTCACTCACTTTACTCACTCTCATGAGGAGGAAGAAGACGCAGCACACGCGATGAAATGTCGAAGAATGGACAGTAAACAATTGAGCGCTAAAGTTGCTGCAGGCGGCGGACACATAAAAAAGTTTTCGACAAATGCAAATACGCACAGGAAACAACACACAGCGATAACGAATTCAATTGTGTGTTTTTCATCACACCGTTACTTTAACCCTGATATTTTTGCCTGAGTAGCGAACCAAACGCGCGCCAGGCTCAATTTGAACTGAACTCAGGAGCAAAAGCAGCGCCAAAGCAGCGTAAGTAAAGAATCGTCGACAGCGGCGTCGTTGCTGCTGCTGCTGCTGCTGCTGCTGCTGTTGCTGCTGTTGTTGTGCTTATCAGAAACAGCTGTGCGCAAGCCGTTACGTCGTTAAAGCGACAAGCTTTGCCAAAAGCTTTACACTGCGTGACAAAATATTGAGCACGTCGGCAATATAACAACACAGTAATATAACTGCGATAATACATGATTTTTGTGAAGCGGTCTATTGTAATACTGTTTTCTTTTCCTGCCCTTTAAAAAACATACAAAGCAACTAAGCGAAACAAGTAAGAGTGCTCTTATCGGGAGTGCCCAACTAGGAGATACCCTGAACCCAGTCCGTACATCCATTCATATCTACCTATCAATGCACATTCATACAAACACACACAAGCAGTGCAAGCAGCTTAAGCTGACTAACTTCTTCGCAAGGCCCCACACTAAGAAAAGGTAAATCTTAAATAACTTCTGTGTTTATTGTGCGATCTTTTTGATATTTTTAGGACATCAAATTGGCTATAAAATGGGCTATCAAACCAAATTGCAAAGTCATCCAAAAAGTGAAATATTTGTTACATGTGTATGCTATTCGAGTCTATGCATACCAAATTTTGGGGCCAATAACCACAAGTCTGATATCGAAATGAATCGATAACTTTTCAACTTGTACTGTCCCAGGGACTACAAGAACTTATATTTCCAATATGAAGTCTCTAGCTCTTATTGTCTCTAATGTCTGTGTGTTCATACAGACGGACGGACGGACAGACAGACAGACAGGCGGACAGACATACGGAAATGGCTAAATCGAGTTGTCCATTGATACAGATCAATAATATATATCCTTTATATGGTCGGAGATGCCTCCTTATGCCTGTTACATACTTTCGCACAACTTTATTATACCATTTTTACACATATGTTTGACGTCGCCTTAATTTATACGCGAACAATTAAAACATATTGAAATGTGTCTTGTTGTTTTTGTTGTGCTGCGCAATGTCAATTATGTTTGTTTTTCTAAGTTTGTCTAAGCCAAACGAAAACAAACATATTTTGGTCAGGGCGTTACACTGATGGACTGCAAATTTGCTCTGTTGTTTGGCCTCATACTCACTCCCTCTTTCTAGCTACTAGCATCTTAACAGCAGCATACGAAATGTTCTTGCTCGCTCTCACGCACACACACACTCATTATCTGCAATTCCTTTTGTGCTCACCTACTTTGGGTACTGTCGCTACGTAGTATAATTGTACCATGGCACTTACCATTTACCGTTTACTTTAAAATAACCAACAACAAAACACTCACAGAAATTTTATTCCGATATTTCTTACGGAGCTTCACTCAGTCCCTCACTGAAATCCACTCTTACTCTCTTTCTCTCTGAGCAAGCATTTTATGCATTGGTACCCTGGCACGCTCATCGGTGTGTAAATCTTTTAATTTAGTAGTAACACAGCTTTTCAATTAAGGTGAATACAACAGCAAATAACTAAAAAAAAATGTCTCACTCTCAATACTTATTCGAAAATGTATTTAACTATGTTAAAAATGGAATCATACATTTCAATGGGATTTGCCTATCGTATAAAGGCTACGATCAGTGCAACATGCAATACAAATAAAAAAATAATTTCTAAAAAATAAAAAAAAATAAAATCACACTACGAGCTGTTTAAAATTTGTTTCTGAAAAGACAGATTCGAGGGCAACACTGACTACAGTATAGAATTCGGGCAAGTTTATTAGCTATGCAGTTGCTTTTAATGTCAATTTGATTACATTGCACTTTTAGACTTGACTATCAATCAATTTGTTAATGGTGCCTGATTCGATTTAACAAATCAAACAACAGCTGAATGCATTCTAATAACCGGACATGACCAGCTTAATTTAGTTGTCATTCAAACCATTCTAGATACATATAACTTTTGTGGATCTCCGACACTTCCATCTATACATTCCAAACATCAGGATAAAATAAATATGTACTATTTTCTTTGAAAAATCTAATTATAGTGTTTAATATAAAAATGCATTCTCGCTTAATAAAGCAAGCAAATAAATGTTTAAAAAGTTAGAGCAACCAAATAAAGGGAAATCATTTGGTATGGTAATACAAATAATAGTTCTCAATAGTGCGTGAAGTTGCCCCAAAGAGATAAAAATATCAATAGTTCTCAGTGGTGCGGACATAATTAACGCCCGATGGCATGGAGACCTTGTCGAAGCCCTTGGGGAACAGCTTGTGGGCATCCTCATCGGTGACAGTGGGCAAGATCATGACCTTGGTGCCGGGCTACAGTTAGAAAGAGAAGTATTCAGTCAGTTGCCAAATCTAGAATTGATATCTTCCAGCTTTACTCACAGTCCAGTTAGCGGGCGTAGCAACCACTTTCAAGCGATCCGTTAACTGCAGCGAGTCAATGGTGCGCAGGATCTCACTAGGGAAGTGATAGAGTATTAATTTAAGAAGCTGGGCAATATTTGTGAAAAGATTCCTCTACTCACTCAACATTGCGGCCTGTGGACATGGGATAGAACATGGAGAGGCGCACCTTGTGATCGGGGCTGATGATGAAGAGGGCGCGGATTGTCTTGCCCACCTCGGGATCCTGCTTCTGCTCCTCATCCAGCATGCCCAGGGAGACAGCAAGATCGCGAGTGGGGTCGGCAATGATGGGATAGGGGAACTCGCCGGGAATATCCAGGCAGTACGACTTGATGTCATTCACCCAGTCCACATGCGAGTCCAGAGCATCCACAGAGTGCGCCAAGCACTTTGTATTCCTTTTGGCAAACTCCGGCTGATGTACGGCAATACGCCCCAGTTCCGTGGTGCAAACGGGCGTGAAGTCGGAGGGGTGAGAGAAGAGAACCACCCAGCTGCAGTAGAATTAAAGTTTAAATATATGTTTATGTATGTATATCAACGAATAACTAATATTTATATCCCAAATTGTAAAATACTTATTGATGCTATTATTTTTCACATAGCTGCCCATGCTGATCTCTTAAATACAATACTCACGAGTTTGCCTGCCATTCGTGGAAGTTAATGGGTCCCTTTGTGGTCTCCGCCTTGAAGTTTGGTATAGTTTGTCCCAGACGCATCTTGATTGCTTTTTCGGTTGCTTTCGGTTTAGTACTTGTTGTAAAGAGAATTTGGGAAGAGTTCACTTCACTTTTCTGCTTCGTTGCTGAGTTGCTTGAGCACACTGAATGACAACTGTATAGCGACGGCGCCTTTTATACCCTCAGCCCACACTCAGCCCACACTCTCGAGTATACACCATATAAAGAAAGAGCCAATGAGAGACAGAACGAGAGACGAAGAGAGCGACCGGTCTAACGCTGCTCGTTGAACGTTGACAAGCGAGGTGTTATCAGACAAATGTATGTGCGTAAAGTATATAATATAATATGCATGCAAACTCAGGCATATTATTCCCATACATACATATGTATGTATATCTCTATTCGTATGCACACTTGAATACTAATACCTACAGCTAACAACAGCTGCATATAGCAATAATAACCGCTTAATAACTATTGCATGCGCTTTTTAGCAGTTTGTCATATTATTTATTTTTATATAAGCGAGAAGGTTTCAAATTCGTCGCTGGCAATTTTTCAAGCTTCTGATGAAATAAGCAAATGTGTAAAATGGCAAATGACATTCAATACCAAATAGTTGATAGCGGATATAAACCATAGCAACTGTTCCCGTAAGCTAAGCTTACAATATCAGACCGAAGAAAACATAAACAGAGAGCCTAACAGCTGAGAGAGCACTCACGTCTTTCATAGTACTAGTGAGTGTCACACAATTTACAATACCAATGCACATTTTACGCTCATTTTAACTCAACTATGATTCGCTATGCGATCCATGTGAATGCCTGAGAGAAGAGAGCGACGCTGAGCTTGATTGTATGGGTAAGTTCTATGCGATTACTAATACAAGTACGATTTTATTGTACGCGTGAGCTCATATATTGAAGCAACCTGTTAAGGTCTTCGTGAAATTGAGAGTATTTCTAAGAGAGCGTTGGTTTTAAAAGTGTATTAGTAAATTCTATACAAATCACCAATACTTAAGCTAAACTGCGCTCATCGTTGCGTCACACACATTAGATGCGATAACACTCGGATCTATGCGGCTTGCAGCTTTTTTTGATAGCTCTGCAGCTTAAGAACTATCCTGGAGTTAAGTGTAAGTCACAACATTCTAATGCGACACCCTGTATAAACATCATTAAGGTTGTCTCCTATCTCCAACTGCTCGTTAAACGTGGCCCGCCTCTTTGCACCGCTACCTACTTTATCTTAAATATGTATCTTATCTACACAAGCTATACATATGAATTCACAAATGGCCATACAAATATGGTCGTAGCGTGTTGTTCGACTTGTTTACAAACAAACTGGCATGGAAAACTACCAGAGAATTTCAAATGGAACCAAGATTATTGCGTTTTAGATTTATGGCTGCTGGTGGAAAAAAACTACACGATTTCATTTTAACAAGGTACAAGGTACAAAGACTGTACCGAATTTCATATGAACACTAATTTCACTTTCAAATGACTTTGTTATAGTTAAGCTTTGTGCTAGAAGGGGGAGTTTTAGAGTAAGTGATATTCTCCAGATTATTCTCATTCCATTTAATATCATCCTCACTGGTTGACTGACATTCAGTATCTGACCAGCTCTAGCAGCGAACAACCGAATAGATTCCGAGTGCTACTACACATATTTGTCACAGAGCACCCAATGAGCGTAACTCCACATTAGTATTGGTATTTTGCATGCAGCTCACTAATACATCCAAATAGCCTACTGCTCTCTTGGTAATACTCTCAATTTCACGAAGTGACGAACAGCGCAACAATACGTGAGCTCACACCGACGGTCTCTGCTTGCGAACGCGAGCGTAAATGTTTGCGTGTGTTGGTAATCGCATGGAACTCACTAACACAACCAAACTCAACGTCGCTCTCTCGCTCAGATATTCACATAGAGCATTGGTATTGTAAACTGTATGACACTCACTAAAACTATGAAAGACCTGAATGCTTTCTCAGCTGTTGGGATGTCTGTTATTGGTTTGCTTCAGTCTGAAAATGTTTTGTATATATAAACGACAAGCAAATTTCGAGGTGAGATTATTGAATGAATTGAATTTTGACTTATACCGTTAATACACTCTATAAATTCAATTGCAGCCCATGCTCTTCCTTAAACAATTTGAATTACAATTTTAAAAAATATTTATTTTTCGCATTAGCCATTTTTATTCACAGCAATCAAATAAACTAATAGCACCAAAGTATATCCCTAACATCTGACGTAATATTCTTATATGAAAAGGGTTCTATTTTCCGATTCTGGACATTTAAGAACTATTTCTTAAGTCAAATCGCTGAAGCCAAAATAAAGTCAAAAACAAAATTTTTGATATTCCAAAAATTATCTTTATATTCCTTTCGTTGAAAATAGTATATTCACTTTGTGCTGAAGTGTGTAATGTATAGAAAGAAGCGTCGTAGACCAAAAACAAGCTAGAATCAAAACACATTGTTCTAGCCATGTCCGTCTGTCTGTCTGTCTGTATGTATGGAAACTAGTCCCTTAGCTTTTGAGGTATCGCTATGAATATTTGCACAGAGACTTATTATTCAAATGGGCAGCACATTCGTTGGAACCAGCCGGATCGGACCACTATATATTAAAGCTGACATACAGCTGCATGTTTTTGAAGCAATCGCCTTCAATTACCTTGTGCATTTGAAAATTCTTATAACTTATCAGTGTTTTAATTATAAAAAAAACGAGTCATAAATAGCGAGCATATGCGTCATTCAATATTTTGAAAGACTAGGTGTACACGAGCAAACAAAGCCAAGTGCAATTAAGTTATTAACAGACTGCTCTTTAGCAAGTTTGTCACCGATCATCAAATCGGTTTGGTGGTGTAAGTAGTTAAGGGCTGCGCTGACACACGGGAGGTTCTAGCCCCAGTTGCGACATAATATATTTTCACTTGTTACCAAATTATTTTTTTCAAAAAAAAAATAGCTTCAATTTAATGTTTCAAAAGAAAAAATCAAATTCATATGATACCAATTTTTAGAACAACAAAAATAAATGCTACGCGATACAACGAATTTGTACAGCATATGAAATTTCAGTGGTGCAGTTAGAGATCCCTGCCCCGGCAGCAACAATCTCCGGCAGAGCCTCAATTGTGTCTCGGGCAGTATCCAGCTGTCGTCCACCATGATTGACGACAATAATGCCAGCCTTTGATGCCTTTGAGAATGATGGGCAAATGGGTGTAATGTGTGATCATGATGACTGGCCCACCATATTGGGAGACAAAGCCCGCCGTCAGCTCATCCTGTAAGTTTGACAATGTCAGATGGGGCGGAAGACTAAACAGAAACTGCGCATATCCATTGCCTGCAGGAAAACATAAACACAGATCCCAACAACTGAGAGAGCATTCAGGTCTTTCATAATATTAGTGAGTGTCATACAGATTACAATACCAATGCACATTTTACGCTCATTCTAACTCAACTCTCATTCAGTATGCGATCTATGTGAATATCTGAGCGAGAGAGCGACGTTGAGTTTGGTTGTGTTAGTGAGTTCCATGCGATTACCAACACACGCAAACATTTACGCTCGCGTTCGCAAGCAGAGACCGTCGGTGTGAGCTCACGTATTGTTGCGCTGTTCGTCACTTCGTGAAATTGAGAGTATTACCAAGAGAGCAGTAGGCTATTTGGATGTATTAGTGAGCTGCATGCAAAATACCAATACTAATGTGGAGTTACGCTCATTGGGTGCTCTGTGACAAATATGTGTAGTAGCACTCGGAATCTATTCGGTTGTTCGATGCTAGAGCTGGTCAGATACTGAATGTCAGTCAACCAGTGAGGATGATATTAAATGGAATGAGAAAATCTGGAGAATATCACTTACTCTAAAACTCCCCCTTCTAGCACAAAGCTTAACTATAACAACGTCATTTGAAAGTGAAATTAGTGTTCATATGAAATTCGGTACAGTCTTTGTACCTTGTACCTTGTTAAAATGAAATCGTGTAGTTTTTTTCCACCAGCAGTCGTAAATCTAAAACGCAATAATCTTGGTTCCATTTGAAATTCTCTGGTAGTTTTCCATGGCAGTTTGTTTGTAAACAAGTCGAACAACACGCTACGACCATATTTGTATGACTGCCATTTGTGAATTTATATGTATAGCTTGTGTAGATAAGATACATATTTAAGATCAAGTAGGTAGCGGTGCAAAGAGGCGGGCCACGTTTAACGAGCAGTCGTAGATAGGAGACAACCTTCATGATGTTTATACAGGGTGTCGCATTAGAATGTTGTGACTTACACTTAACTCAGGATAGTTCTTAAGCTGCAGAGCTATCAAAAAAAGCTGCAAGCCGCATAGATCCGAGTGTTATCGCATCTAATGTGTGTGACGCAACGATGAGCGCAGTTTAGCTTAAGTATTGGTGATTTGTATAGAATTTACTAATACACTTTTAAAACCAACGCTCTCTTAGAAATACTCTCAATTTCACGAAGACCTTAACAGGTTGCTTCAATATATGAGCTCACGCGTACAATAAAATCGTACTTGTATTAGTAATCGCATAGAACTTACCCATACAATCAAGCTCAGCGTCGCTCTCTTCTCTCAGGCATTCGCATAGCGAATCATAGTTGAGTTAAAATGAGCGTAAAATGTGCATTGGTATTGTAAATTGTGTGACACTCACTAATACTATGAAAAATGTCATTTTGCTATTTATACAGTGAATCACAAAAGTATTCGTTGCAAAGATGCATATGGAGCAGGAGCCGAAGTATTTCCCCATCTTGGCTAATATTTTTTTTAGTTTTATCTAAATGCAAAAGAAAAATTTGAAAACTTTTAACAGATATCAAAGCAAAGCAACAAAGCGATAAAAAAAACAAGTAAGAGTTCTCTAGTCAGGAGTGCCCGACTAGAAGATACTCTGAACCCAGTCCTTACATCCATTCTTACTTACCAATCAATGTACATCCATACAAACACACAGACTAACTTCTTCGGACATAACATTGGCTATAAAATGGGTCATCAAACCAAATTGCAAGGGCATACCTTGAAAAATTAGTGTTTTTCAATTTTGGGGAGATGGGGGTACGGTATCCAAAAAGTGAAATATTTGCGTGTTTATACAGACGGACGGATTGCCGGACGGACGGACATGGCTTGATCGACTCGGCTGTTGATACTGATCAAGAATATATACACTTTATATGGTGCTTTCTTATGCCTGTTACATACTTTTGCACTAACCCATTATACCCTTTTTACCCATTTTTAATGGGTTCAGGGTATAACAAGTGGGAAGGATTATCTTTGGCATGCCGAAGATTTTATACTTTTTTCGAACCTTTATGCAATTTTCACCGTTTTTTCACGTCTTTCTTTTTTTTGTTCTTAGAACTGGTATATGAATTAAAAATTTTCTTTTGTAATATTAAATTCAAGCTTTTTTATATCTGAAAAAAGAATAAAGTAAAAATTGAAAATATATGATGTCGCGACCGGGATTTTAACCTCAACCTCGCGGTTGTCAGCTCGTCAGTTTACCGCTTACGCCACCGAACCATTTTGATGATTGAGCACAAACTCGCTTTGTTTGCTCGTATACACCTGTTTCGCAAAATATTTAATGACGCATATCTTTGCTATTTATAACTCAATCGATTTGAAATTAAAGGAAATTAAAGGCGATATATGGCCAGACCGACTTCAAGACCGCTTGTACTGCTTGTACAGCAGCATGTGTGTGTTTAGAGTAGTACGAATGATTGTAAGGACTGGGTTCAGGGTATCTCCTAGTCGGGCACTCCCGACTAGAGCACTCTTACTTGTTTTTAATTAGAGCAGTCTTACTTGTTTTTTTAATTTTATATTATTTATTTCAGTTCAACTTAAAACTAAATAATATACTGCTTATGCTAGATTGTGTAATGCGGACAATACTCAGTATGACAATAGGTCGACTCATGCGCCACCATCGACGATTCAATATCTGACGTCGTGGCGCATGATGTTCAGTAATTGCTCCACACCCCGATGTCCATTAGCAGCCAGTCCCCAAAGCGTGGGGCGACCGATGAAAACTGTTTGGGCACCCAGAGCCAGGGCCTTCAATATATAGATGCCCTACATAATGTCGCCACCGAGCATGACGACCAGATCCCTGCCCACGGCGGCAACAATCTCCGGCAGATCCTGATTGGAGACAATAGTGCCGACAATACTGAAATCACGAGCGAGTTGCGCATCGTCGGCTGTGAGGATGCCTTTAAGAATGATGGGCAAATGGTGTAATGTGTGATCATGATGACTGGCCTCATATTCATTCAGCCCCGAGCCACAATATTGGGAGACAAAGCCCTGCCCTAGCTCGTCCTGGAAGTTTGCCAACGTCAGATTGGGCAAAAGACTAAATTGATTGGTTTTCGCCATTGATAAGCCAGATGCTTATTAAAGGAGCTGCAAAGTATATACAAATTGGATTGATAATTTTAGATAACTGCAAGTTGAGCACTCACTCAGTAGCTGTAAAGCTAAAACCATTTGTCGCATGTGGATCAGAGTGCAAATTTCTGCGAATATAATATAAGGATTCCAATTCATTTGCAGATCATCCTCGCTTTGCTTTGGTGCAACTCCTCAAGAGTGCGTTCGTGTTGCCAGACCTCGGCAATAGGCATCCAGGAGCGGTGTGTCCAGCATGCCGGTCACCTCTTCCCGTTCGGCTTTAAGGCATGCCATTCTGCAAATGTTTCGTACGATTACTCTACGTTTAATAATAAGGCACGACCGTTGAAATTATTATTGTTGCAGCAATAAATATTTCAGGATATAAATAATAATATATATGTACAGAAAAATATAAATATTTACAGAGAAGCACTTCGCCCAGCACATAAACCAAGTCGCAAAACTCACCTATAAATCATTGCTGAATTTTCTGTTGCCGCACACAAAGACATTGGTCGCACTGAACGCTGCTGTGATTTCGTGGCTTTTTTAAAGATTTTTTATATTGAAGAAAAGTTGCGAGTTCACTGCAGAAGCAATGCAAAGCGTACATAGCAACCAAACAATCGATAACTGTATCTAGTAGCAATCGATATTCATTTGTATATAGTGCGCGCTATCGTACATGTTTTAAAATATTTTTGATTTATTTCAATGACAGTTTTTAGTAGATATTTTATATGATATATATGTTAAACTAATACACCGATAGATAAATATATATTTATTGAAAGAACAAAATGAATACACGCTCAAAGGCAGCAGTGTTGGTAGCGAGTGACCGGCTGCTGCGCAGTTCAATTATTTGCCAACAGATGTCGCCAGCGTTCAACTGTTAGTATTTAAATGTCGAGAAAACAACAAGAAAAACTATTGTGCAGTGCCTTTAGCTAATCTACTAGTATTTACTAGTTAATATTTGCTTACTACTTCCTGGCTGCGTAACATTATGCAACTAGGGTTAATCAGAAGTGCCAGCAAAGCCAACAACAATAAAGGAAGTGCAAATTGAGCGTTTCAAGCTCCATTGCAACACACATCAAGGCAAGTTTCCGACAAAGCAGCCAATTAAAAAACACTAACCAAATAAATCAAAACAACAACGCCTGAAGACTTTGACCCTCCCTCACGAAATGGACGACGCTTCAAGCGCTCGTAGTGCGAAAATTAAACAAATAGCGTCCACTTTTCGTTTCGTGTGGACTCTTGACGAATTTACACTTCAAACAATTGTAAATTGTATAGCGATGTGTAAATAAGCGCATAATAAACATGGCTTGTTGCTGTTGTAATTGCCGTTGGGCTTTTGCAAGAGACAACAAACTTACTAACAACTTACTGAGACGACGCAAACGTAAAATGCAATTGGCTTTTGGGGCTCAGTCTTTATTTTAATGTCGCGCACTAAAGTTGGGAAGTCAAAAAGCGGTTTTTGTGTGCTATGACAATTGATTTAATTAATGATTAAAGTTCAAGTACTTGAATATAATATTTATAGAAAAGTGATTTTTGTATTAGCCAAAGTTTATGAAGTTAACACTGGGCTAATCATATTTTGAAAGCTTAAGCATTTAAATGCAATAAAAATGTTAAATTGATAAACAAATATTTTAATTATTTAGACCTTTTGCCCAATTCCAGTTCTGTGTTTGTGTCATTAAATATTTATAGCTACGCAGTTCCAAAGACCTTTTCTGACACGAAAACAAAAGCCATAGTTCAAAGTGGCTATATCTATATATATGTACATTAAAAATTACCAATCACCTGCTATATTTCCCTTACACATATATTTGATTTGTCCAACGTATTGGGGGTTGTCTATCTAGAAGTAGGTCGCTGGCTAGTTTATCAACAATTAAATCCACCTGTCGCGGTATATAAGTCTCATGGTCGTAACCGGGACGCATAATACATGGCTCGCACATGATAAATTAAAAGCGTAATTTACACCCCCGGCCCACTAGCTACTTCTGCTGGATGGCCTCTTGTGTGGTGCAGTAAAGTACCCACCCCATGTCAACCAAGGCGCTATCCACTCCGATACAACGAGAGAGAGAGAGAGAGAGAGAGTGCTTAAAGAGAGCGTCTACAAAGAGCGAAACGGTAATGCCCGCTCGGACAATTTTATTTTGAGCCAAACAAAAAATACAGTTGCCAGTGCTGAAAAGCAAGTAAATTATTCAATTAATACAGTCGGCATTTGTAGTATAAGGTTGATTTTCGAGGTGTGTGCTTTAATTTGAGAATTTATTGTATTTCCAAATGATTCGATTATTTTGATTTATAATTGGTACTTATTTCACATGATTATGTTGGTTTTTTTATTGCTGACCCTTTTAGGTTTATGCAGCTTTGGAACATTTCCATCCTTATTCAAATTGTCAAGCTCTTGGGTTCTATACTTGCATTGATCAATATATGTATTGCTTATTTTAAGCAGCTTTAGTTTTGAAGCAATCAAAATAATTCTTATGCTTCACTCATATTTTGGCTAGGGGCGTTCGGAATCGGCTAGACTGAATTATAATATCATATAAGTATATTAGATAGATATTGTATTATATTAAATATTATACTTGGTTAAGTTTCCTTCCCGATTATTTCCAATGTATTTGCTTGCTGTTATTCCTTCTTGCCTTTGGTTTTGGACTTGCTCTTGGCCTTGTTCTTCTTGGTGGCATCTTCAGTTGACGTGTGGACAGCTTCTGCAGCTGTAGCAGTATCCGTTTCTGGAACAACCGGAGTAGAAGTTAACTTTTTGGATGGGCTTCGTTTTTTTCCAGGCATAATTTATATTGTAATGTATATTGTAAATTTAAAACAACAAAGATTTAGTGCAGAAGGCAAATTTGTTCTGAACTAAAGATGAATAGAAAACATAGACGAAAGAACGTGTGACATAAAAATAATTGACTGCTCAGTTTTTCGCTTTTCAAATATTATAAGGCACCTTCAACCGTTTCGCTCTGCCCCATCCCCCAAAAATAGTGTCTCCTGGGGGCTGCTTCGCTCTCATTTCTCTCCCACTTTTTCGGTCGCTGACGTTGTTCCCGGCAGTCGTGGTAGTGAAATCAAATGAAAAGCGCGTGCGGCAGCTGCCGTATTTCTAGTCAAATTTTATATTTAAATTTAGTTATTAGCGGAAAGTACAAGGCAATGGAAGACAACTGAAAGCTAAAACCAACCAATTTATAGCAATAATATTAAATAAGCTGCATTCTAGTTCGTTTCCGTTTAAACAGCAGGCCAAGTGTTTTTATCTGACAACAGCAAGCAAAACCAAACAAAACAGATTATTGATTTTTGCGCACATCGAGCTAAACGGGCGGACGCACAAATAAATCCAATCCACAGTATTTTCCCTAGCACAATTTGTTATGTTTCATGAGATGTCAACTAAGCGCAACACAGTGACTACACAAATCCCGGATATGCCACTAGGGGGCATTTCACTGGACACGCGTCTGTCGCGGGCCGTGGAAAGCGTCATCCCAAAGAAGCGGTAAGTGGCTAAGAAAACTAATTAAAAGTAGTTCATGACACATATATGTTTCTATTGCAACTGCAGACAGGAGGCGCTCAAGTGGTACGGCTGGGGCTACAACGACTCTCAATTCTATGGACAGGAGGGCATCATCTGTTTCAAAGGCGACAAGTAAGTACTCGATGTCTTTACTCGAGTATAACTGTGTGATGAGTCATACATATACTCATTTAACTGAAAGCCTCAGCATTCTGCAACAATGCTGTTCCTTATACTCTTTTCGAAATAGTATATTAAGTCTGTGCTAAAGTTTGTAGTGCATAGAAGGAAGCGTCGGAGACCCTCAAAAGTTACTGCCAGTATACTTAGAATGACAAAACAAATTGATCTAGCCATGTCCGTCTCATTTTTCAAATTTCAAATCGATAGAGTTATAAGAAGCAAAGGTATGCGTCATTCAATATTTCGGTGGTGCAGTTGGCAGGGTAAAAATTACCCATAGGTTCGAAAACAGTACAGAATCTTCGACGCGCCGAAGATAATCTTTCCCCACTTTATACCCTGAACCCATTAAAAATGGGTAAAAAGGGTATTATGGTTTTGTGCAAATGTATGTAACAGGCATAAGGAAGCATCTCCGACCATATAAAGTATATATATTATTGATCAGTATCAACAGCCGAGTCGATTTAGCCATGTCCGTCTGTCCGTCTGACCGTCTGTCCGTCCGTCCGTCCGTCCGTCTGTATGAACACGCGGATATCAGAGACTACAAGAGCTAGAGACTTCATATTTGGAACATAAGCTCTCCTTATTCCGGGACAGATCAAGTTTATTTCATTTTATCGATAACTTGTACCGTTTAAGAGTTATCGATAAATTTAGATTTCAGACTAGAGTTTTTGGGATATAACTTCAAAGTTATAAGAGCTAGAGGCCCCAAATTCGGCATGTATAATCTCGAATAGCATACACATGTAACAAATATTTCACTTTTTGGATACCACTCCCCAAACCCACCAAAAGTTCAAAAAAAGCATTTTTGAAGGTACGACCTTGCAATTTGGTTTGGTCACACATATTATCGACAATTGCTTGCCCCAAAAATTTCAATAAGATCAGACAATAAACACAGAAGTTATTTAAGATCTAACTCTCCAATGTGTGGGGCTCAGTGAAAAAGCAAGCTAACTGCTTAAACCACTTGCACTGCTTGTACTGCTTGTACTGCAGCATGTGTGTGTTTAGATTAGTATGAATGATTGTAAGGTCTAGGTTCAGGGTATCTCGTAGTCGGGCACTCCCGACTAGAGCACTCTTACTTGTTTTGTATTATATTTGTAAGGGAATCAGTTTGTCATCTTTAAGTGTCGGTTAATTGCACTGCTCACGTACGAAATGATTTGGAAAGTGTATTTAAAAATCTGCTGAGCTATAAAAATAGCTTTTTATATATATACTATTATTTTTATTATCATATTACTATTTATCATTTTCCATGAATGAGAAATCCAATTTTTGATCCGTTTTTCGATATTGTTTTCATATTTGTCTAACAACTTTTCAGAAGCTAAATTGCAGATGAAATATATAGTAATCAGATCTTGTTCAAGATCTTGATCAATAATTCCAGCATAATAGGTTAGTTAGTTTAGTTTATACAATTTCATAATGTGTCAAGTAGGATATCAAGTTGTGTAAAATTATTTAACTATATGAATATGCTCCAGATCAGCATCAATAGCCGAATTGTCTATCTCTAAGAATATAGGAGCTAAATACACGAAATTTTGAACGAAAGGTCTCGTATGCAGATGAAATTTGTTTTATTTTATTTATAGCTGCCCCGTCCTCGTTTCCGCTCGTCCCTTCGCTCTCCGTCCGGTTTTGTGAAATCTCCGATAGAGACTATAAGAGATACACTTACAAAGAAAATAGAGCAACGGCTTGGCGAATTACAAATAATAACTTATTATAATTATGAGAAAATATTGTAAAATATTCAGTAAATTTACCTCAAAGAGCCAGAATCTAGAAGAAGAATATAAAGCAACTTGCCCATGGCGACATTTGGCGAATTTGGAAATATATGGCTCTCATATACTAACAAAGATCAGGTTAATTTTTTCTATCGATAGCTTACACAGTTGCCCAAAATCGAATTAAAGCAATTTCCGATTGAATTAAAAAAGACTATATACAAATTAAAGGACATCGCCAATTGCGATTCGGTATTATATTGTTATAATGTCGATATCGACTATAGACTATCGACTTATCGATTCTTATCTGCTCCATTTTAGATACCCGCTGGGCGGCTGTGAGCTGCCGAACTTCACGAAATGGGTAAGGAGCAAATTCGACCTAAGCGTCGATCCCACCAAAGCGTATCCACAGCTACCCACAACGTACCCGCAGCCCGTGCAGAATGCACCCTTCCTCAACGAGCTGCGCGGCTGCACCACAGTGGATCACTCGCAGGAGGGAGTCGATCGCCTGGTGCGCTGTCACGGCCAGACGCTGAACGACATTTACAGCCTGTGGCACAACAAGTTCAGACGCATACCGGATGTGGTGCTGTGGCCGCGCTGCCACGACGAAGTGGTGCAGCTGGTGCGGCTGGCCCACAAGCACAATGTGATGCTGCTGCCCTATGGCGGCGGGACTAGTGTGTCGGGTGCCATCACCTGTCCGCAGGAGGAGCAGCGCATGATTTGTGTGCTGGATACCTCGCAGATGAACCGACTGCTGTGGCTCAATCGCGAGAACCTCACAGTGTGCTTTGAGGCAGGCGTGGTGGGTCAGGACCTGGAGCGAGTGCTGCGCGAGCAGGGATTGACTGTCGGTCATGAGCCGGACTCATATGAGTTCAGCACGCTGGGTGGCTGGGTGGCCACACGCGCCTCCGGCATGAAGAAGAATGTTTATGGCAACATTGAGGATCTGGTGGTGCGGGTGCGCATGGTCACGCCCAGTGGCACCCTAGAGCGCGAGTGCAGTGCGCCGCGTGTCAGCTGCGGCCCGGACTTCAATCACATCATACTCGGCTCCGAGGGCACTCTGGGAGTGATCACTGAAGTCGTACTGAAGGTGCGTCCAGTGCCGCCAGTTCAGCGCTACGGCTCCCTCGTCTTTCCCGACTTTGAGCAGGGCGTGCTCTTCATGCGCGAGGTGGCCAGGCGACGCTGCCAGCCCGCCTCGGTGCGCCTCATGGACAACGAGCAGTTCCTGTTCGGCCAGGCACTGAAGCCGGAGAAGAGGTGGCTTGCCAGCTGCCTGGATGCGGTGAAGCAGCGCTATGTCACCGCCTGGAAGGGGATCGACCTGGAGCACATTTGCGCCGCCACTCTGCTCTTCGAGGGCGAGTTGAAGGAGGTGCAGCGCCAGGAGGCGCTCATCTATGAGATCGCCGCATGCTACAAGGGATTTGCGGCAGGTGGCCAGAATGGCGAGCGTGGCTACTTATTTACCTTTGTCATCGCCTACATTAGGGTGAGTTCTCGAATATTGAATATACAGACATACAAAGTTCCATTCGATTTCATTCATATAATGTCTGTATGACGAAGCGGATCTAAGAGACTATACGATCAGATGAAGCTTGTTACATTTATCGATAACTTGTCCTTGTAACTTCTTCAAAAGCTATCGATAAGTTCGGTATCAGACCAGTTGTTGACCATTGCTTGAAAGTTATAAGCTCAGAACCAAATTTAGTAAGTCAAATCTCACATAGCATGCAGATGAGAAAAAAGATTTTTCGGATACTGAACCGATACTGAACCCGTCCACCCAAAAATGTAAAACACTGAGTTTGAAAAGTATGACATTTTAATTTGGTTTGATCACACTTTTTGACTGCCAATTTTAATAACTAATAAGCATAGAAATTGTTAAGGATTTAGTTTTCCATATTTGTGTGGAGCTCAGTGAAAAGGCTGGTAAAAGTGTAATTTGCCTATATACACATATGTATAATAAGTACGAATGAATGTACGGACTGGGCTCTTATATTTATGCTATATGTAGGTTCATTTATTTCTTAATGGCTGAGTTGTCCATTTTGATTTATTTTCTTGTTTAAGAATATTGGTCTTAAAATTTAAATAAGTACTATAATTCTTTTAAGTGTATATCCATTCAATCAATGGAAAGTTATTCACATATTCGTTGCATTCCTTACAGGACTTCGCACTGCATCAAGGCATTGTTGCTGAATCCTTTGAAACGTCTGTGCCCTGGGATCGTTGCAGTTTACTGTGTCGCTGTGTGAAGCGGCGAGTCGTCTCGGTGAGTCAAGCCCCCAGCTAATCAAATACAGTTTCAAATGAATATCATGATTTTCTCTGCAGGAGTGCCACAAGCACAACATTTCGCACTACACTATCTCCGCGCGGGTCACACAGACCTACGATGCGGGTGCGTGCATTTACTTTTACTTTGGTTTCCGCTACCTGAACATACCCAACCCGGTGGAGGTGTTCGAGGCCATTGAGCACAGTGCCCGGGAGGAGATCCTGGACTGCGGTGGCTCCTTGTCGCACCACCATGGTGTGGGCAAGATACGCAGCCACTGGTATCGCAATGCAGTCACCGAGACGGGCAGCTTACTCTACACCGCTGCCAAACAGCATCTGGATCCACGCAACATCTTTGCAGCTGGCAATTTGTTGCCACCGCAGGAGCAGTTGCAACTGGAAGCGAATGAAGCAGCAGGTGTCGTGAAAGCCAAACTTTAGAGCCACCAACTATTTATTATATATACTACATATACATTGTGTACTTGTATATCCTAGTCTAAATCTCAAAACTACCTTCATCTGATTTCTAGCTGTTTGCGTAAAGTTTACATTTTAGTCGAGCTCATTTTTTGTATGGGTGATAGGTTTTTGATAAATAAATGGACTATTTGTAAATCAAATTGACACTCTATCCACATGGCGGGAATGCCAACTAGAACTCTTCTCTACTGGTAGCTGAGCTTAATGAATGAACTTAATTTTGAGTTGTAAGCTTGAATAATTATTTGAGTTCAACTTAAAACTAAGCTATGAAATAATGAAACTACGTATAAAATGATGAAATAAATAATACGTCAATTCAGTTGCCAATAGGTCGACTCATGGGCCACCATCGACGATTCAATATCGGACAGGGTGGGGCAACCCGTCAGCCTCATTGTGACCTCAAAGTCGTGGCGCATGATGTTCAGTAATTGCTCCACACCCCGTTGTCCATTGGCAGCCAGTCCCCAAAGCGTGGGGCGACCGATGAAAACTGTTTTGGCACCTAGAGCCAGGGCCTTGAATATATCGATGCCCTGCATAATGCCGCCATCGAGCATGACGACCAGATCCCTGCCCACGGCAGCAACAATCTCCGGCAGAGCCTCGATTGTGGCTGGGGCAGTATCCAGCTGTCGTCCACCATGATTGGAGACAATAATGCCAGCACAACCAGAATCACGAGCCAGTTGCGCATCCTCGGCTGTGAGGATGCCTTTGAGAATGATGGGCAAATGGGTGAGCTGCTGCAGCCACTTGATATCCTTCCACGTAATGCTGGAATCATAATGACTGGCCACATATTCATTCAGCCCCGAGCCACCATATTCGGAGACAAAGCCCTGCGTCTGCTCATCCTGGAAGTTGGCCAATGTCAGATGGGGCGGAAGACTAAACTGATTGCGCGCATCCGCCCGACGATCGCCGTTGATTGGCATGTCTACAGTCAGAACCAAAGCCTTGTAATGCGCACGCTCTGCACGACGCACCAGTTGCTCAGTTAAGGAGCTGCAAGGATGTACAAGTTGGGTTGGGAAATTTAGATAACTGATAGTTGCACACTCACCGATCTTTGTATATGTAGAGCTGGAACCATTTGCAGGTCTCTGGCGCCGCAGCAGCCACCTCCTCCAGGGATGTAGTCGACAGCGTGCTCAGTATGAATATGGAACCGGCTTTGCCCGCCGCCCGAGCGCTGCCAATTTCCCCATCCGGATGCGCTAGCTTCTGCATCGCCGTAGGCGCAATGCCCAAGGGCCAATTCAAATGCTCGCCAAGGATTTCGCAGCTAGTGTTCAGCTTCGAGACGTCACGCAAGCAGCGCGGTCGCAAACGCAATCTGTTTAAAGGATATATATATATATATATTTATTCGAGATATGCGTTCATTTATTCTAGGATCCAAAATTATTATAATTATGCCAAAAAATTTATATTATTGAATTAATATATTTGTGTTTTCAAAATAAATAATAATAAACAAGAAGTATATATAATAAAACATTATTGATGTACATTATATATGTACAATTGACGAGCTTCTTCAAAACCAATTTCAAACAATTTCTAAAAATTCTAGATTTAAGACTTATTGAAAACTACTAAAAATCCTAAATAAAAACTCTAATTTTGTGGACAATTTTAGTTATTGTAAGCTCTAATTCTTTAAGTTTCCAACAACAAACCTCTTGTATGCCTCACGATTGAGCTGCAGCGTCACCTGTTCCCCAGCTCCATTTTTATAGTAGTCCAGTGCATTCCGCTCCAGCTGCCCATTAGCCTTTTGCTCAAAGTCGGCGACAGAAACCAGTGACATGGTTCAGTATATGTTTTAATTAATATTATTTATATTAATATATTAGATATTTTCACTTATAAAGGGCACCTCTTAGGCCTTTGACTTTCGGTTAGCTGTTGCTTTTCTCTCTGAGCGAGAGATGCGGCGAATGCTTGCTTTTATACGCATTTCAGTTGGCTCGAGCTACATTTGAAAGCGAAAAGAAACGGCTGAAGCATTAGAAAGAGATGGAAAAGGCAGCGCTTATCTAAATAAGTTATGTTGTATGTATTTACGAATATACAAATATTAAAAATATAGCTAAATAAACCTGCAACTCTTACGTGTAATTTAATAAAAATATTAATACAGATTTATTTATATTTATTGTAATATATCGCTTAAGTATTGTCTTCAGAAATCATATACACATTCTGGCAATTTCACAAATATCGACTAGTGTAGCAAAGCTACTATAGAATTATGGCCCAAGAAACTTATTTGCAAATTCTTTAAAACCTTTTCAATGTAGACTCAAGCAAAATATAAACAGAAAGTGCAACATTTGGGAGAAAACATAAACAGAGATCCCAACAGCAGAGAGAGCATTCAGGTCTTTCGTAGTATTAGTGAGTGTCATACAGATTACAATACCAATGCACATTTTACGCTCATTCTAACTCAACTCTCATTCGGTATGCGATCTATGTGAATATCTGAGCGAGAGAGCGACGTTGAGTTTGGTTGTGTTAGTGAGTTCCATGCGATTACCAACACACGCAAACATTTACGCTCGCGTTCGCAAGCAGAGACCGTCGGTGTGAGCTCACGTATTGTTGCGCTGTTCGTCACTTCGTGAAATTGAGAGTATTACCAAGAGAGCAGTAGGCTATTTGGATGTATTAGTGAGCTGCATACAAAATACCAATACTAATGTGGAGTTACGCTCATTGGGTGCTCTGTGACAAATATGTGTAGTAGCACTCGGAATCTATTCGGTTGTTCGATGCTAGAGCTGGTCAGATACTGAATGTCAGTCAACCAGTGAGGATGATATTAAATGGAATGAGAAAAACTGGAGAATATCACTTACTCTAAAACTCCCCCTTCTAGCACAAAGCTTAACTATAACAAAGTCATTTGAAAGTGAAATTAGTGTTCATACGAAATTCGGTACAGTCTTTGACCTTGTAAAAATGAAATCGTGTAGTTTTTTTTCCACCAGCAGCCATAAATCTAAAACGCAATAATCTTGGTTCCATTTGAAATTCTCTGGTAGTTTTCCTTGGCAGTTTGTTTGTAAACAAGTCGAACAACACGCTACGACCATATTTGTATGGCCATTTGTGAATTCATTTGTATAGCTTGTGTAGATAAGATACATATTTAAGATCAAGTAGGTAGCGGTGCAAAGAGACGGGCCACGTTTAACGAGCAGTCGTAGATAGGAGACAACCTTAATGATGTTTATACAGGGTGTCGCATTAGAATGTTGTGACTTACACTTAACTCCAGGATAGTTCTTAAGCTGCAGAGCTATCAAAAAAAGCTGCAAGCCGCATAGATCCGAGTGTTATCGCATCTATTGTGTGTGACGCAACGATGAGCGCAGTTTAGCTCAAGTATTGGTAATTTGTATAGAATTTACTAATACACTTTTAAAACCAACGCTCTCTTAGAAATACTCTCAATTTCACGAAGGCCTTAACAGGTTGCTTCAATATATGAGCTCACGCGTACAATAAAATCGTACTTGTATTAGTAATCGCATAGAACTTACCCATACAATCAAGCTCAGCGTCGCTCTCTTCTCTCAGGCATTCACATGGATCGCATAGCGAATCATAGTTGAGTTAAAATGAGCGTAAAATGTGCATTGGTATTGTAAATTGTGTGACACTCACTAGTACTATGAAAGACGTGAGTGCTCTCTCAGCTGTTAGGCTCTCTGTTTATGTTTTCTTCGGTCTGAAATTGAAAGCTTAGCTTACGGAACAGTTGCTATGGTTTATACCCGCTATCAACAATTTGGTATTGAATGTCATTTGCCATTTTACACATTTGCTTATTTCATCAGAAGCTTGAAAAATTACCAGCGACGAATATGAAACCTTCTCGCTGATATAAAAATAAATAATATGACAAACTGCTAAAAAGCTCATGCAATAGTTATTAAGCGGTTATTATTACTATATGCAGCTGTTGTTAGCTGTAGGTATTAGTATTCAAGTGTGCATTCGAATAGAGATATACATATGTATGTATGGGAATAATATGCCTGAGTTTGCATGCATATTATATTATATATACGCACATACATTTGTCTGATAACACCTCGCTTGTCAACGTTCAACGAGCAGCGTTAGACCGGTCGCTCTCTTCGTCTCTCGTTCTGTCTCTCATTGGCTCTTTCTTTTTATGGTGTTTACTCGAGAGTGTGGGCTGAGTGTGGGCTGAGGGTATAAAAGGCGTCGTCGCTATACAGTTGTCATTCAGTGTGCTCAAGCAACTCAGCAACGAAGCAGAAAAGCGAAGTGAACTCTTCCAAATTCTCTTTACAACAAGTACAAAAGCGAAAGCCAAAAAGCAATCAAGATGCGTCTGGGACAAACTATACCAAACTTCAAGGCGGAGACCACAAAGGGACCCATTAACTTCCACGAATGGCAGGCAAACTCGTGAGTATTGTATTTAAGAGATCAGCATGGGCAGCTATGTGAAAAATAATAGCATCAATAAGTATTTTACAATTTGGGATATAAATATTAGTTATTCGTTGATATACATACATAAACATATATTTAAACTTTAATTCTACTGCAGCTGGGTGGTTCTCTTCTCTCACCCCTCCGACTTCACGCCCGTTTGCACCACGGAACTGGGGCGTATTGCCGTACATCAGCCGGAGTTTGCCAAAAGGAATACAAAGTGCTTGGCGCACTCTGTGGATGCTCTGGACTCGCATGTGGACTGGGTGAATGACATCAAGTCGTACTGCCTGGATATTCCCGGCGAGTTCCCCTATCCCATCATTGCCGACCCCACTCGCGATCTTGCTGTCTCCCTGGGCATGCTGGATGAGGAGCAGAAGCAGGATCCCGAGGTGGGCAAGACAATCCGCGCCCTCTTCATCATCAGCCCCGATCACAAGGTGCGCCTCTCCATGTTCTATCCCATGTCCACAGGCCGCAATGTTGAGTGAGTAGAGGAATCTTTTCACAAATATTGCCCAGCTTCTTAAATTAATACTCTATCACTTCCCTAGTGAGATCCTGCGCACCATTGACTCGCTGCAGTTAACGGATCGCTTGAAAGTGGTTGCTACGCCCGCTAACTGGACTGTGAGTAAAGCTGGAAGATATCAATTCTAGATTTGGCCACTGACTGAATACTTCTCTTTCTAACTGTAGCCCGGCACCAAGGTCATGATCTTGCCCACTGTCACCGATGAGGATGCCCACAAGCTGTTCCCCAAGGGCTTCGACAAGGTCTCCATGCCATCGGGCGTTAATTATGTTCGCACCACCGAGAACTATTGAAATCTGCCACCAACTTTTTTTACTACAAACATTAGTTGAACGTTACGTTTAGTACATATACATATTTTACAAACAGAATATTCTTTCGATTCAAATTAAACTTAAATAAATTCATTTTAAAGCTTACAACTCAAAACTTAATTTATTAAATAATCAAAATATATAATTTTGAACTTTATCTGAAGGCTTCAGTTGTAGAGCTGATAGCAACAAATGATTATTTAAATATTTTATTTCTTTCAAAAATTCCAGAACTGTTTTTAAGAACTGCAGAAATGAAAAAAAAAGTCTGACTAATTTCATATTTAAACTCATTAAAAATTTCAATTCTAATTTCTAGACAAGAATTCTGAAAATTTTGTATTCGAATTTATAAATATTGCTTACAGCTTAATTGACTAAGCACACTTTATCCAAAGAAAATATTAACAGAGAGAGCATTCAGGTCTTTCATAGTTTTAGTGAGTGTCATACAGTTTACAATACCAATGCTCTATGTGAATATCTGAGCGAGAGAGCGACTTTGAGTTTTGTTGTGTTAGTGAGCTCCATTCGATTACCACCACACGCAAACATTTACGCTCCCGTTCGCAAGCAGAGACCGTCGGTGTGAGCTCATGTATTGAATGAAGCAACCTGTTGCGCTGTAGGCAATTTAGATGTGGAGTTGGTCAGCTACTATAATTTTAGCCAGTAGGCCAGTAGGATGGTATTAAAATGGATTAGAGTGTTCCACCAGATTTCTGTTCTTTTCCGTACATGGATTTAACAAATGAATAGGTTTTTTTAGTGGTTTCTATTGTCAAATGAATATAAAAATGATCATATAAAAACAAGTAAGAGTGCTCTAGTCGGGAGTGCCCGACTAGGAGATACCCTGAACCCAGTCCTTACAATCATTCGTACTGCTCTAAACACACACATGCTGCAGTACAAGCAGTACAAGCAGTGCAAGCGGTTTAAGCAGTTAGCTTGCTTTTCGCTGAGCCCCACACAATGGAAAGTTGAATCTTAAATAACTTCTGTGTTTATTGTCCGATCTTATTGAAATTTTTGGTGAAAGCAATTGTCGATCATATGTGTGAGCAAACCGAATTGCAAGGTCGTACCTTCAAAAAAAGTGAAATATTTGTTACATGTGTATGCTATTCGAGATTATACATGCCAAATTTGGGGCCTCTAGCTCTTATAACTTTGAAGTTATGTCCCAAAAACGCTAGTGTGAAATCTAAATTTATCGATAACTCTTAAACGGTATGAGTTATCGATAAAATGAAATAAACTTGATCTGTCCCGGGCCTACGAGAACTTATATTCCAAATATGAAGTCTCTAGCTCTTATAGTCTCTGAGATCCGCGTGTTCATACAGACAGACGGACATGGCTAAATCGACTTGGCTGTTGATACTGATCAAGAATATATATACTTTATATGGTCAGAGATGCTTCCTTATGCCTGTTACATACTTTTGCACAAAACCATAATACCCTTTTACCCATTTTTAATGGGTTCAGGGTATAAAAATACAGTCTATGCCCATGCCAAAGCGAAATCTACAAATATTTTGTTCTATCAAAGGCTTTATAATTTAAAAATAGGGTTGATTTTTGTTGTCAACAACAAGCCGCTTCCATATTTGTATGCATGGCGTTTATTAATTTTTTTGTCAAATAGATAACAAAAAATATTATGATTACCAAGCAAAATGAGAGGCGCAGGGAAAGGCTTAGTGTTAAGTGTTAAGTGCCTAATATAATGTCATCAGCATTTGTATTAAAGTAGATTTGATTTGATAACACTGAAAATAAAATTATTACGTATAACTTAGTTAAGCTATTATATGGTTAACTGATTTTTACTAAGATTTCAAAATATTTGTTCATATTCAAACGCGCGCCCTATCGATAGCAACTTTGTTGCTGTTCGTGGTGAATGGCAGCAACTATAACTTGGTGAGAAAAATCGCCCATAACAGCTGCTTAACTGCAATAGACACTGGTAATATTTACCAACCTGGTCATACCTCACTCAATTGTAGATAGAGGTGTTCATTTGAAACTAAACAACAAGCGGCATATGGACATTTCGTTTGTGCTCAAATATAATGGGTGTAGCTTGTGCAAGGAAAGGTACATCTATCTTACAAATTATAACAGACCGAAATTTGATTTCCCATCCAACGAATAAAATACTTCGAGTGTCGATATTTAATGTTTCGATATTTCGAATCATCTCCATATATCAACGTCATACATCGATTTTATATCGAACATCGCATATCGTGCATCCCTAATTCGAGGTAAAACTCTTAAACAAAAAGTCATTTGTGGTTTTAAAGTGCACTGAACTTCCGTAAAGGTAACAAATTTAATGTTCAACACTCGCAGTCAGTTAACCAAAAGGCATTTAACAACAAAACTCACAAGCAGACCAAACCTAGACCCCACATTGCAATGCATTTTTTTTTGGTCACCAGCAAATTTTTCTGTATGCATGAGAGTGTGTGTGCACAGTGCATGTGTATATGTGCGTGTGTGTGTGGACTGTGACTGGCTGCTAGGGGAAAACAAAGAAAACTTCAAAAAAAAGTACGACGTAAAAACGTATTGAAACGCATTTATTAACTGTTAAAAGTATATTAAGTTTGCCTGCTATTTGGGTAAAAAGCAAACGAAACAGTGTTAAAACTCGATTGGTTATTGATTTTTTTTCTTGCTTCCAATGCATTGCTGCATGTAGTTATTGTTGTTGGGGCAGCTGCTGTTATTGTTGTTGCTGTTTGCATCTGCGCGTCGAAAACTGTTAATCGCTATTGCTGTTGTTGTTATTATTGCTATTGCTGTCTCACCAAAGTTTTGTGCAATGCTCAAGTGCATAATTGTTGCTGTGAATATTTAAGGGTTATATGTGAGTGGGTGGAGGGGAAAAGGCGGGGGTGGGAGTGACAGCAACGCAGGACATTTGCTGTCAATGTAGACATACGCACACACGCACAGGCTGCCATGTTGTTTGCTGCTTTGCACCTGCATTTCTGCATTTGCATTCCACTTCATTCCACCCATGTCCCGCTTACACACATGCACATTCAGTCAGCACACTTTCATCACGATATGCGTGTCAAATGTTTCTGTCCTTCGCTTTTAATTTGCTTCTTCCAAAATTGTCTCTCTCAGAGTGCAACAGCAACAAAAACAACAACAGTAGCATAAACAGTTAAAGAGAACATGGATTTTGAGCATGCCGATAACGATAACGACAATGAGCATAATCCGAATTTATCCTCGGCTAGCAGCAGCGCTAGCATCAGCAACAACAGCAATTTACAGGCAGAGACAACAACTGAGACAGCAATAACAACTGCATTACCAGCAGCTGTTAACGAAACTGCTGCCAGTAGCAGCAGCTCAGCTGCAGCGCTGCTATTTAACATTGCCAATATAGAACAACAAGAACAAGAACTAGAACAACAACATGAGCATTCACCCACTCCTACTCAACAGACCGACGGCAACTTAATAGAGGAGCAAGCGCAGCATCAGCAGGAGGAGATTGAACAGCCGCAGCCGCCGCCAGAGATTATAGACGCGGACGCCATTGCCGACACAATTGACGCGGGCGCCATTGATAACGATAACGACGCCGTCGTGGAGCGCATCGACGATTACGACGACGAGGACGAAGGCGACGACGAGGACCTCGACGCCGCGGAGGAGGAGGAGCAGGTGGAGGAGCATCAGCAGCTGCAGCAGCAAGACGACCCTGACGCCGCTGTCGAAGTCGACGACGCCGCTGCCGCCGACGCCGTCGCTGCAGTACGTCAACAGCGATTGCACTCCGTGGCCGTTCTGCCCAGCTATTCCACAGCGCGTGCCCCACTGCCACCGCTGCTGCGTGCGCCGCGCAGTAGTCATAGCCAAAACAACAACAACAACAACAACAATAGCAGCAGCAGCAATAACAACAACAACAATAACAATAACATCAACAGTGCCGTCTCCAGCACATCGAGCAGCTCGCGACGCACGCGTCACTTTTACAGCAACAACGGCAGCCACTTTAGCAACGATATGTACGCCGGCGGACACAAGAGCTCCAGCCAGAGCCACAGCCACAGCTCGCCACGCACTGCAGCAGCAGCAGCAGCAGCAGGTGGAGCAGGAGCAGCTGGTTCAGGTGGACCAGGTCGCAATGCTCAACCGTCACAGAATCCGGGTGTAGATCCCCTACGGCTGCTTTATCCCAATGTCAATGAGAATGAGACGCCGCTGCCGCGCTGCTGGAGTCCACACGATAAGTGCCTGACCATTGGACTGTCGCACAACAATCTACGTGTCACCTACAAAGGTGAGTGAAGATAAAGAATCAGCATACTTTATTGAGACAAATCTACATATATGTACATATATATAAATAGCTGTTTAGGGGCAGATAAATGCCTTGTCATATATATATATATACCCACCCATAGCGCTACAACTTCGACAACTTATTTCTTTCACTTGACATAGTACAATTGTACTCAAAGTAGAGTGGGGCGATTTAGTGTATTTAGAACGTAGTAGGCTGTGTGCTACATCTGTGATAGATGTATATGTAATTGAAATAAAGAGACTCTTATTTAGAGATGTAAAATTACTGAACTGCTTGCATAAGGTGAAAATGAGCAATTAGTACCTATGCAGTGATAAGTCGACGATGATCGACAGATAGCAAAAGGTCATTGATGGCTAGGGGTGGTTTGAGCGACCCGTAAATAATAAATTTATTCAAAAAAAAATCCAATGCATTCTTACATACATACATTTACGGACTGTTCAAGCTCGTGTTTACTCATTGAAGTCTTCACAATCTTTCAAAAATATTTACCTAACAAGACGTGTATTATAAACTGATCCTAAATCTTTTTAAAATGTAATACATAAAAGACCATTCGATTACCCTGAGAATATTATAATTACTTAAATTCTTATGTAGTTTTTCTCGTATTTGGATGTGGATTTTAACATATGTACATATGTATGTGAGGCATATATGTTATATATTTTTACATATGTAGATCTCTGATAACGTATAATAAGGCGATCGATGGAAGAAGAAAAAATGTATCACAAACATTTTCTTACAAATTCAGGGGTCTAGCTCTAATTGTTTTGGCTAAGTTGATTACCAATCAGTCGGTCAGTATAAATAATTCTTTTGCATACATATATTTTTGAATATCTGTTATTCATTAACCAGCTTAAGCTCAGCTTAATTCTATTCCGAAGTCTCATATTTAACCACAAACACAGTGAACCTAACCTATTTTCCGTTATCAACAAACTTTTGCCAAGTTTAAGAACAGTGCGCACAACTGTTATGTGTTAATACTTCAATCGTTTTTAATTGTTGAGCTTTAAGCAGGTGATATGTCTTACAGATGAGTCATTCTAGCATATAATTGTTATAAATCTGACATTACATACATATGTATATATGTTTTTGCTTAAATTATAACAGGACATTAGGAACAGAGAATATTTCATGTGTCAAAAGAAGTTTTAAGATAATACTTGGAGCGTATGAGCAGTAAAACGAATACAATGCAAGCAGAATTAGCTGTTATTGTATTTCTGCCCTCTCCTTAGCACATAACAGACAGCAACAACAGTCGCGCACAGCTGCTCGCTCGAGCTGCCATTTTTGGGCAAAGAGCAGCAGCGAACGACCAAAAGCAATACAAAACGCCAACGCGTTGCTTTCGAGTGGAGAGAACCCCATTACAATGTACACAGTCGTTGTCTCGCTCACACTTGCGGAAGTATGCTTGCCATTGCTTTGTTTTTCGGCGCCCACTTTACACACGCTTATTCGCGTGCCTGCCAGCGCTTGTGTGAGTGATTGGCAAACAGCTGATTGGTTGCACACACTGCCAACTGTCGCTAATGGAGAGGGAAATGAGGTGAAGCAATTACAATTAGCTGTCGTTATGATGAACATAAGCTTACATAAAAAAAGAGTCAATAATATATTTGTTTTGGAAGTGTGTAGATTGCGGATTTTCTATTATATTTCGAATAATTCTAATTTCAAATTGAAAATGATTAAAAATTATGATTCTATATTCTCGACTGTGGTAAGTAATCGGTTAATTGTAGCAAGCCTTTACTGTATTTCTCTCGTCTTATGTGGCTTAATTGCAGGCGTGGGCAAACAGCACAGCGAGGCAGCTGGCTCAGTGCGCACCGCATATCCGATACCATCGTCCTGTGGCCTGTACTACTTCGAGGTGCGCATCATTTCCAAGGGGCGCAATGGTTACATGGGCATCGGACTGACCGCCCAGCAGTTTCGCATGAACCGACTGCCAGGTGCGTATTGTCTGCAATGAGGACTGCATGTCACACCTGTAATTGTTTGACGCTCATTTCAAGTAGGTGGGGACAAGCAGTCGTATGGTTATCATGGCTACGATGGCAACTCGTTTAGCTCCTCGTGCAGTGGTCAGTCGTATGGCCCCACATTCACCACCGGGGACGTCATCGGCTGTTGCGTCAATTTTGTGAACAACACTTGCTTCTATACCAAGAACGGCGTTGATCTGGGCATTGCATTTAGAGACTTGCCGGTACGTTTATTACAACTTCTATGTATGTATTAATCCTATTTGCATTACAAATTTCCAACACAGACCAAACTCTATCCGACGGTGGGTTTGCAAACAGCCGGTGAAGAAGTAGATGCCAATTTCGGTCAGGAGCCTTTTAAATTTGATAAAATCGAGGAAATGATGCGGGATATGCGCAGCAATGTATTGCGCAAAATCGACAGATATCCGCATCTGCTGGAAACCCCTGAGAATCTAATGAATAGGTACGCACACACACAAATATTATATTATATATTATATTATTATTAAATTAAACAATTTTAATGCTGTCTGCTCTTACAGGCTGGTCTCCACCTATTTAGTGCACAGTGGTTATTGCAAGACAGCCGAGGCTTTCAACGGCTACACACAGCAGCCCTTCGACGAGGACTTGGCCTCGATCAAGACACGTCAAAGTTTGTGCGACCACATTTAAAATTGTAGATATATATGTAATCATTTTGTTTGCCTGCAGAGATAATCAAGCTCATACAGACGGGCAAAATGAGCCAGGCTATTGAGAATACGCTGCGTGCATATCCGGGACTCTTGGAAAATAATAAAAATCTTTGGTTTGCACTGAAGTGTCGTCAGTTCATAGAGATGATTAATGGCGCTGATATTGAGGTGCGTTGCTCAATTATATAAATTGTAGTTACCTAAGATAATTGTCCTCAATTTGTTGGAATTTGCAGCACGCCAATAACAAAGTAACCGCCACCACACAGACCATGCCCACAAATCAAACATCGGTCATACAGTCGACCAAAGCGTTCAAGCACAGCAAAGGAAGCGGCGGCGGCGGCGGCGGCGGTAGCAGCAGCAACACCAACACCAACACCAACAACCAGCCACAAAACAACACTGCGAACTCAGCTGTGATAAAACCAGGAGATAAAACAGATCCCAAAATGTGTGTAGCTTCAATTGGAAATACCTAAAGCGTTTTCAACTAAAGTATGCGTCTCATTTGCAGCATGATTATTGATGACAACTCCAACAAGTGTCCGGAGCACGATTCAAATAGCATGGATGTGGAAATGGAGCCTTGCAACAGCCACTCCAATGGTGCGTTTTGCTTTATAAAACATGTACAGCTCGATTATTTTTTAAAACGCCCTCATAAATATACAAAATTACAGTTAAATATGAATTCCGAGCTAACTATTCAGGCGTAGTCAGCATTATCCCAAATATACCTCAGCAATTTGAAAGTGACACAGTAATTATGATATTGTTTTGAGATTACTCCAGAAGCCGATACAAGCTAAGGTTTCAAAATTGCTCAATAATAGTTCAAGAAAAGTATATGTAAATACTTACTATTAAAAAAAGATAAACATCGTATGGTTCTCAAAATTTCCGAAAACTGATTCAAACTCGGTGGTAAACCGTTTTTAAGAAGATGACCTCAGTCCTTTAAAAAAATGTGATTTAATAATGCTTATACATGCTAGAACTTCAAGAAAAAATCTAGGTTATTGTGGGTCAAGAAGCCGACTCGGATCGTCATAAAATTTTACAACTCATAGCTCAAGAAATTAAAGAGTTAAATTTTTGTTTTTGAAAGAATGATAAATGAACAAATCGTGAGTCCGCATAGCATGAACCCATTTATAGTTAAATTTAAAACACATTGAGCAACGTAAATATATATATTATGTATACTTGCCAGGCGATTCCTGCTCCAATGGCAATGCCAGCGTAGCACGTCACTCTCTAGATGCCATCGATGAGGAAATGGGTATGAATTTAACAGCTGCCCAAATAACCCCAATTCTTATCTAATTCATGAAATATTTCAGATGTGGATGTGTCGCCCTCTTCGCGCAATTATGGGCGCGTCATTGAGAAGATATTAGAGTTTGGCAAGGAACTGTCCAGCATGGGCCAGCAGCTAGAGAAGGAGAACCTCATGACTGAAGAGGAGCGTCAAATGTTGGAGGTGACGTAATAAAAATATGCCTATTATCTATATTGCGACTAAACTAACATTATTTGCTTACGACAGGATGCATTTAGCCTGATTGCCTACTCAAATCCTTGGTCCAGCCCATTAGGCTGGTTATTGTGTCCCTCGCGACGTGAAAACGTTTCCACCACGCTCAATTCAGCCATATTAGGTAAGTATACCCCACGCAAATCCTGCGAAACAGTTTATACTATATATCTCTTATTTTGTATCCCTACAGAGTCGCTCAATTTCGAGCGCCGCCCGCCGCTTGAATATTTGGTGGCCCATGCGGCAGAGCTATTAAAAATCATTGGACAGCATTCGCTGGGCGAGGATGCTTTCATTACCATAGACGACGTGTTTCCGCAAAATTGACCCAGTTCGCCGACGCTGCTGAAGATGTTCGAGACCACGCTGACTCTGCCGCGCACCAGCGTGGTTACCGAGCCGCTGGGCAGCGTACCATCCACATCGACGGCCGCCGTACAGACCACCAAACGGCGCCGTCGGCGGCGCAACAAACGGCGCCGCAAGTCGTCTATTTCGAGCAACGAGGCGGCCACATCTAGAACCTATGATCCCGTTATGACGGCCACGAGCATACGCGGCAGCGGCGGCACAGCGCGTCGTGGTCGACATAGGGGCGTCAGTTCCGCATCAGCAGCATCGGCAGCAGCGGCGGCAGCAGCAGCAGCATCAGCAGCTTCATCATCGGCCATAAGCGGGGGCAGCAGCCCGGCGCTATTTGTGGATCCGCACGACTTCTTTGAGACGCTCGACTAGATTAAGATTATAAAAGATCTGTAATCAGTAGTAGGTTAATTCTGTTGTTACTTTCAAATTTTTTACATGCGCTCAATGCGCCTATTTGATGTCCTTTCAAATGATTTAAGCTTACGCGCAAAATTAATGCGATGAAATTCATGTTCGAAATTGTTCGGCTTATTGTGTTTTTGGCCATTTTGGCTTGGCAAGATTTTTAATAACGTTTTAAAGCATATTTTTATATAATTACCTTTCGGATATAAGCGTAAACAAACATGTGTGTAATATTATCTTATGTATAATTAAACAATATTAAAGCCGTGCTGCGCCACGCCCACTCTGAAACGTACATGGCCGACATGATTGTGTATTGTTTTGTTTTACTTACTGATTGCGCTGATGGAAGTGAGAAGACACAAAAATTCTTCTTTTTAATAGCATCGCAAATCTTTAGCATATTTAAAACGTTTGTTCATTTTAACTTTAAACTAGAGGTTACAATTTAATCGCTTGATCAAATATAGCTAACAAGATTGTGAAAAATTCAAATAAACTACATTCATCTAAACATGTGAACAATACCAGATCAACTCCATATAGATTTTGGATGCTAAATTAAAAAATTTCGATTACATTTTCATAAGAGCAATTCTTAAGTGTAATATTTCGCTGTAATAGCATATAAAATTAATCAATAAGTATATACATCAGACATCGTTTAAATATATATAAAAATACATATGTGTATTGCAAAAAAGATTAAAAAAAAATTGGGAATTTTTACTATATATAACACACGAAAAAACAGCAACTAATAGATAAGTGCAAATACTTAAATTAGATTCATTTATCCAAAAAAAGCATTTCTGATTTATTAAAACGCACAATTAACAATAAGTTTACATAGTTCTTATATCAGAAAACTTCCCGCTTATCATAAGCCGCAAAAATATTATATAATACTACTCTACAAGTCCGGCTGCCTTATACGCTGCACACGTTCCGAGTTCTTCACATGCTGCTTCAGCATTTTCATGATTTCCGTATCGTATTCGGGCGGCGTGGGCTTTGTGTTTGTGGCCCAATAATAGATATCCCAATCGTTGCTAACGCCATTGATGAGCTGATCGTAGACCGCCGTTTGCTCAGCAGTGAAGTCCTTGAGGTACTTAGCCACAAACGTGCTTAGCAGCAAATCATTTTCCAGCATTCCCCGCTTGCGCGACTGGTATAGCAAGCTGGAATCCATGGGAATTCATAATTTAGTTTGGTTTTAGTGAGTTAACTTTTACGTACCGCTGCTTTCGTGTCGCTAGTGGTTCATCGGGGCGCATCGGGTACTCCGGCACCGGCAAATGTTCAGGATCCTCGAAGTCGACCACTTCGGGCGGCGTTGAAAACTCCGTTTTGTCGACACCAGTTTGTTTGCTGCTCATATAGCACTTAGGTGTGGCCAGCGGCAGCAGCAGGCGTCTCGCAGCGGTGGAGACCTACATCAGAGTGTTATTAAAGCCCAAAACACTAATTAGGCGTCAAACTTACCAATAATTGACGCAACATTTTAATTATGAGTGCAAAATCAAAAGAACGCAGCAACAGCTGATGGGAAGCCAGGGCTGGTAAAACTTGCTCATGTTAGCCAAACGTAATATATGTTAACTTGTTATTAACAGCTTGTAACATATAATATCACAAATACTACTCGATACATTTTATGCACTGCTCCGAAAAGTTGAAAGTAACTAACCACTAACTACCGAAAACCAAAACTGTCGATTTACTGCATGAAATTAAATTAAACTACCAGCTTCCTAACCGTAACAGCTGTAAAGCTAACATTATGTAAACTAGCAGAGCGTTGCCACCTTACAGCACGCAATATGTAAACAAAGATTAAGAGGCTGCTGGTCTGGCAATGCCAGAACCAGTTCGAAAGAGACAGCGTGAGGCAGCAAAAGTGTGTTTCAAGTTTTTGCACACCCGAAATATTCCAATTAAATTAGAATTAATGCAAATTTGAAACAAAAAAACAGCGTACAAGTGCCATCTATTGTGCAACGGGTAATTGTGAAGTTTCTGTGTGCTTGCCAATTAATTATCGCAATAGCAGCCCAACATATAAAAACCAAAAAAAGAAAAGTACTGAAAACTCATCGCAGCAGACGGGGCGAAGAAGAGGGTGGTCTCTCTGCGCTGCGCTGCGCTGCTCTGGTCTGCTCTGCTCTGCTCTGTTCAGTTCTGTTCTGCTCAGCCCGTGTGTGCAAGTGTTGTGTGTATACGCTGGCGCTGGAAACTAGGCGGTGGTAAAATGTAAAGCCGAAAAAAAACGAAGAAAATTGAGCTCCCGCTGCCTGGCGGTGGGTGGGAGACTCTAAGTGTGTGTTTGTGTGGAGAGTGCGTGTAGTGTGCCTGTGCCTGTGCGTGTGCGTGAGAGTGCGAGCGCGAGCGCGAGAGTGTGAGAGCAGCGCGACACGAAACTACTAAATGGAAATTTATACAAGTGCCTTAAACACCACCCAAGCAATCCGCCCAACCACCTAGAGCCAAACTAAAAACCTTAAAGCGACGCACCCACGCAAAATCCGCATTAAAAACTTAAACCTTTATCACCAGTCACCAAACGCAGCCTCCATCGACATCATCATTTGTCCACCAGTGTGACCACCGTCCTCTTAGCCGGCTAACAGCCAAACCGTTTTAACACATTTTTGCGCCTACGCCCACGCCTTGTTCACACATACATGCATAAATGTATATATGCACATAAAAGCGCAGGACCTGGCCACACCACGCCGACTATATGCGAAATTTTCCAAAAAAAAAAACCCCAAAAAAACAACTACATGATATATTTCGTTAAAACGCGGAAAGTTTTTTCCTACCTTTTTAGTCGTGCCGATAGCATTTTCTGATTAGATAAATGGCATTGATGAATACATATATGTATGTATTTTCCATCCAAGCCATATGTAAATTGGTCGCAGCCGCTGCTTGCTCTTATTGTAGTTGTTGTTGTCGGCCTGATAACAAAATACAGCAACAACAAAAGCGCAGTTCAATTATAGCAGCCGCGCGCCCTATTGGACAGACAGACAGTGGCGGCCATAAAATTAGGCGCACTTGTCAAGTAGGGACACTGGTTATCTCAATGCCGGTGCGTGCTACATGTACATATGTATATGTATATGCATGTGTGTGTTGGTGTGTGTTGTGTGTGTTGTATGGTGTGTGGTGTGTTGTTTGTGTGTGTGACTCATCACTCATTGAGTTGTTGTCACTTCCCGTGCCTGAATGGCAGAACGCTCAGTTGTTATTGTTTATGCAGAAAACAAATCCAATTGGATGCTGCTCGCTCGGTTGCCATTTCCCTTCAGTAAAATTCAAGAAAAACCCGCAAGTACATACACATAAAAAATAACAATCGTTTGCTTGTACTTCCAGTGCGTAACTTGTAATTTTAGGCATTTTGTACATAAAAGTAAAGTATAATAATATAAAGAATATCTAACAAAAAGCTAAGCACTTGCTGTCCACCTGAAAACTACCTTTTAAACCTTAACTGACAAGTGCTGCCAAAGCAACAAAAAAACAACAACAACAACAACAGCAACAAAATGGGCTGCACTACATCGGCTGAAGAGCGCGCTGCCATACAACGTTCCAAACAAATCGAGAAGAATCTGAAAGAGGATGGCATTCAAGCGGCAAAGGACATTAAACTTTTGCTACTCGGTAAGTGCAATTCACAAACAATAACAAATGTGTGGGTGTGTGCACTCAGAACTTTCTCTTAGAAAACATATTCGTGTACCTTCTTCATACATAAATGTAATTCTTTTATCAGTTACGAGTCGCCAAAGAGCACTTGAGTGGTTTAAAGTTGATTTTATTTTACATATGCGTTAATAGAGCAACTGCATGCAGACTCAATATTTTTTGGGGCACTGCACAGTGGTCTTTTTCTATGGCTAGTAATTATTGCAATACAAGAGAAAGGCAATGGAAAGTGCAGGTAGATAGATAGTATATGAAATAAATCCAAATATTTTATGTTAATACTATTTTACTATTTTATTGCTTTAGTTTTGTATATTTATGTTTATCCTACCAAAATCGTATTTTCTTATGCATCAATCTAGAGTCCAAATCATGATAAAAATGGGCATTTGCTTTTTAAATCTTAGAAATGTTATTGGCAAGCATTGTGGTTAAAATATAATTAAAAAATATTTGCAACTGTAAAATAATTTGTTGATTGTAATTTACTTTTATTTTAAAATAATTATTTGTTTATCAAGTGCAAAAAATTATATTTTTCAATTATTAGAGTTAGTTTAGTATCAGGAAAAGATTCATCTGCAGTATAAATTTGGTAAGGATCCTTTATAATAAATAATTATTTACATACAAATGTGACACAAACCAAACGCTCAATAATAATAATCAAATCTATTCTATCATTGAGTGCCCAAATAATCAAATCAAGTCATAATTCATTTACCTATTCTTGGCCGATAACAAAGCCATTTCAACACTCGAAACTTGAGCACTCAATTTGTGTTACCACATGGCAAGGAAATTTGGGCAAAAGCTTACTGACTGAAAGAGGAAGACGAAATCGTAGCTCAAGGCTGAAATGCATCATCCAGTGGCATGACAATTTATTCTTAGCGTGTGTGGGGCCAAGGCAACAAAAGCGACCGACGAACAATATAACAACTGGGTCAAATTTGCTTGCGATGCTTGCATGTCATCCATCGTTACGGCTCTTGTTCTTGCTTCTCTACTCTTTTTCTGGCCACATTCGAGTGCTCATGCATAATGCAATGTGCACTAAATGACAGCTGACAAATCGACGAGCATTTAGCGCAGTGCATTTTTTAAGTGCTCTCTGACCACGGTGCAACAGTTGCGGCTGCATTCGAGTGTGCAACAGACGCGACGCGACGCCAGACTAGATCCTCCTTGGCTACTCCCACTCTTCGTGCGCCTCCTCCACCTCGAACTACTGCATCCGCCAAAACGCCACTTGACACTCAAGTGTTAGCACATGTGGCTCAACCTGGCGATTGACATGAGCCGCCAGCCGCCAGCCGCAAGCTGCTCCATGGAGCCTAGTATGGGCTAGGGGGTAGGGACTACAGCAGCTCCTGTAAACGGACGAGTAACTCGGCTAGCAGGCTGCAGTTAAGCAGTCTGCGATATTGACATTGATTGTTGTTGGTGGGTAATCCTATATGCTTGAATGCCACGCGCCTGATCCTTTTGCGAAAAAGACAGTAAAACTAAATGAGTTAACCACAAGACTTTGCAGTTTTAGAAAATGTTGTAATATAAGTTGGGTTTCGATCCATTTTTAAGTTGTTAATCAATAATAGAGTTTTATTTTTATATCTGGTGCTTTACAAGATCACCTTTCTCCTCGATCAATATAATTATGTATATATAATATAACAATTTAAAGTTTGATAAAATGTGGCCGACGATTTTGATAAGATTTTGTATCAAATATTAATAGTCCTGTGCTTCCATGATGATATCGCAAAAAAAAAAACTATAAACGGAAAACGGATCAGTTTTGAAAAGTTTGAAGTCTTATTAGTGAATAAAAGTGAAATTCAATATTATAAATTTTAAAACCAAAAACCATGTACAGTAAATTAAATTAGGTTGAGTTTTGGCAAAGCTGGGAATGCTGAAACTTTATAGTTTTGAGGCCTGTATATGTTATATCTCATATATGACTAAAGAAGTTAACATACGAAATTTGCAAGCTTGCGACAAACTCTCTGACTCTGTCCTTATTCGGATACAGAGTATAATAGTTATTGTGACATGTAGTTACAGGTAAAAGGCAATCGCAACTGGGCCAATATGCTGCATGTTGTGGGGCGCACTTATTGTTATTGCTGTAGTTGCTGTTGTTGCTACTCCTGCTGCCTGCACTTTGGGCCAGAGACGAATGGCAGGCCGGAAGCATCAAATGGCGGCAGGAAGCCGACCAACAAACACTGAACGACAACAGACGACAGGACTTGTAACTGTTGCCAGCTGAATGTGAAGTACATGAAGTACCCGCTGGGTGTGGTTTTTCGGTCTGTGGGCAAAACATCGATACACAAGTGCCCACTGGTCCTTGTGGCCTGCTCGCACTGCCGCTGCTCCTCGTCCTCATCCTCATCCTCCTTCTCTGCGGCTCCAACGGAAGCTTAAACACTTTAACATAATTTTGCAGCTCAAAAGGGCCAATTGCGGAAACATTTGCTGCTTGTATTTTATAGCCCAGAGTGCACAATTGGATATGTGGCCAAGAACAAAGACAGAGAGACTGGGAAACTTAAACATTCAGCGACAATAGACGCCTATTGCGAGCCATATCTCAAGAACGGAAAAATGCTAATCTCGGATATAATTATAGTACTTAGATGAGTTACCAGATTGCAATTGCAGTAGATGTATGTATGAATGTTATAAAGAAAGTGCTCAGCAAGGAGGAAGGCGACTGAAGAGACGCGATATAAAAAGTTGATATATAAATATAAACATAATCAGGCATTACCTCAAATAATTAAGTTCTATAACGTTTTTTTCTTTCAGCTTAGTACACATTTGATCTGCTTATAATATATGCTTATATTATCGACGTTATGTCGAAACGGAATTAAATTCTAATTAATAATAGGGCTTTAAATAGTTTTTTTTTAAAGAGATAATAAAAAATTTAAGATGTTTCAACATAAAAATAAATTATTTTCGATCAAAATTCGATTGTATATTTTCGATTTCTGGAGTTGATATGATATCCCTAACATAGCCACACATATCAACCTGCTAACATCTTCATTCATGCAAGAATTTGTAAAGCTGTGGGAGTAACACTCAAGAGGGTGGGATCAGAAATCTGGCAAATTTAGTGAAATATACACGTGCTATCGATTTGTTCTATCGGGTATTTCGATTTTCGTGATTACGGGGGGCGGGAATGGGCGTGGTTGGGAACTTTTTTCTATGATCTGTGGGGAAGGTTACCAGTAATACTGTGGGAGATAAAAGCATTTGCAATTATTTTTGGAGGGGGAAATCTAGGGCTCAATTCTTTGGGAGGCTACCAGCAATATGCCTACCAAATTTAATGACTAGCTTTAAGATTGTGGGAAATATTCACGTTTTATCGATTTGAGATTTTTGGAGTATCGACATGTTATCGATTTGCCAGACTCCCAGTGGGCGTGGCACAAAACTCTTAACACTTTTAGGTCTCTATCATCAATAGCGCCGCAAAAATCGATCATACAAACAGACGGACATTGCACAATCTAAATATAATATTTCAGTTGCGCCTCCCCGATAGTCCTCTAGAACTCAAATCCTTAATGCGATAACGATTTAGAAGGCACGGATTAGAAAGTGATATTGTGGTTAGGATACGAACGTCTAATTAGTGCATTGATTAACCTTCAATATCAGTTTATCCGAGAATTTTGCTGTTAATTCGCCACTGCAGTGCAGCGTTGCAGCAATGGCAAACGATAGTCATGACAGCCAGAACAGTTTCCAAGAACGTCCACAAAACCACCACCCCCAGAATGACCCACTCTGTGACAGTTAAATGTGGCAATAATTGGCGTCGATGTCAGAAAAGCAAAAGGTAATTGCATTCCATGGCAGTAAACCGAGCAAAGCTGGGCAAATGGCGTGCTAAAGCGACAAGCAGAGCGCTGCTTTGACAGCGGCTCTACGAATTCCAGTTTGGTTTCGAACGGTGAGAGGGAGGGGGAGGGGGACAACGTAAAACAACAAATTCAATTGAATCATCATTTGCAAGTGGCGTGGAATAGCCACAACGGCGGACAGTCGCAAAAAAGTGAAAACAATGAGCGAGTAGCAAATGAAATTATTGAATGAATTGGGTTAGGCCAGAGGTAGAGGTAGAGGAGCAAAAAGGGCGGTATGCTAGAGTGGGGCGGGGCGGGGCGGGGCGGGGGGCAACCACAACAGCAAACCGCAGCGAACGAAAACGACAAACAAATTGACTGCCTTCAAATAATATCTATATTTTTTTATTATCACGCCAGCTCTTTTAAATGACTGCAAGTTTGGGAAAGGGGGTAGGATATTCAAACGCTCTGTTCTCAAAGAGTTGCTCCGCTCTCTCAGTCTCTCTGTCACTATTGCGGGGCCAGGGCCTTTTGGCACTCTTGTGCGACATTTGACTTAAGTCAATTAAATTCGATTTGTATTGTACTAGGCACGTTCTCCATAGTTTATTTAACGAATCATGTTTGTTGTGTGAACCAGCAGGCGGCCCAGAGGAGCAGATAGTAAGGGGTAAACTGCAGTCTTTGGTTAACTTTAACTAAGAGCATGAGCAAGCAAATGCTTGCATTTTCCATTCGAGCAAGTATTTTAGCTGGAAAAGCCATAATTCTTCTTTGGAATAGAAAATGAAATTTCTAGGAATTGTAAATCGACTTTGATATTTCTATTTGCCTTAATAATGTTTGTCATGTGCTTCGACTATTAAAGTTACAAGAGTAATTCGTTAACTATCCAATTAGTATTCGCAAAGAACTAGAAGCTACAGATTTATAGGAAGGAGTACGACTTCATCTTAAAATGTCTGTATAAAGTATATATTTTCCAAATGTTTAGATGTTAGATTATAGAATGAAATGATTATTGCATTAAAGGATAAATCGTTTTGAAAAATATGAAATCATAACATCTAAAACACAATAAGAATAAGCTTGCTACATAGATTCATCTATTACATACGTATTTAAGTGAATTTCAGATATTTGGTATGAATATTGTTGAATGCAATATCACTATCCTGAATAGACTGGTATCAACTCTCTACTAGTCCTTTTCCATTATATTGCAGTAAGATTAAGAACCTGTGAGGCTTATCAAACTATTATTTTCTCATAAGCAAATCAAGAAATCAACGAATATAATTACAAGTCCGAATCAAGCTAGCATACAAATACATTTCAAATACCAGCACTTGAAGCTATTTAAGAAAGAACAAAGAAAACTCATATCAATCACTTGAACAATTTCCATATGGCAAAGCTTTAAATAATAGGCAATAAAAAGCTATTTGCTCGCCTATTGAAATTCTTGGCTCATAATTAGCTCAACTATGGGCATCGTAATCGATTGCAGGCTGTAATTGCTCTTCGAGCCTTGCGTTTTTATGAGCCATGCAATGAGATTAATTGGTTTATGTTTGGCATTGTAGTTAGTTAAGTGCTTGCATGGACGCATGGACTACTACCTGCCGCATTGATTTGCTGTAGGAGCCGGGAATGAAATGCGATATGGCTCTAATTGAACGGCACTCGAGTGGACGAGTGGAAGCAGGGGGAGCGACGCAAAAGCTTTCGCTCAATTAACGCTGCCAGCTGAACATTCAATCAAACAACCAATGACAATGACTGAACACTATTTGCTGCCTGCCTCTATCACAGCCATCAATTGGCCTCCATTCTTTTTTTTAAATATTTTCTTTGCTCTGTTTTTGATCTGAAACGCCGCCGACGGCAGTCAGTCAACGGTTGTTGTTGCAGTATCGCTTTCCGGTCACTCGTTGCTTTCGGGATGCGATTATGACTTAATGCAATTGACTCGGCTAACGGTTGTCGCTAACTTTATAGCCAGCCATTATAATATAGAAGCGGCTTAAACTGGCTTTCAAGCACTTGTTTTGCTGTGTGCGTGTGTAAGTGTTAGTGTGAGTGTGAGTGTGTTTTTAGCATGGCAATTCGTTGCTGTTATTGTCCTTGCTATGTCACACTCTCTACTCGCTACTCGCTACTCGTTATATTTCACTCTGCTCGCTTAAATTAACCAATTGCGACGCGCGCTCGCTCACTCGCTCTCTCGCTACTCTTTGCTATATGCTGCTCTCTTGCCTTGTGCTTTTTCGAACTTTCCAGCCACTCGCTGGCTCCTTGGCATGCGCGCGTCTGAAGAGCTTTCTCTCACACCTTCGCAGTCCATTCAGTAATGTGTATATGTGTATTGTGGCAGAGCTTTGACTTCAGCTGCCTGCTGGCCTGCCACTGCTTTTGAGAGTGGCAGAGAGAGAGCGAGTGATTGCGCTCTCTCTCCCTCTCGTTCGCTCTCGCTGTGCGTGTTTAGGGCGGCTCCATTTGGCAGTGCCGTCCAGCAAGTCCAGTTCAGCTCCAGCCAACTCAGTCAGTTGGTTAGCTGAAGAGCAAAACGAATCGTTAAACACAAAAAAAGTTCGGAACGCACGCGAATTTTTACACGGTGTAAAATCAAAAGCAGAACATAAAAAATACCTGCATAAAATATATTAGAAAATTGTGTACATCAAAATCAATTGCAAGAAAATGCAAAATAATCTAAACCCAAATCAAAAATTATATGAAACAACAATTGAGTTTTTGCGCGCCCCGTTAGACCGTTAGATACAGGCGCGACAAGTGCTCGATAATTGCTGCGATAATTACACGCGAAAATTCAGTCAGCGAAATTTTCTTAGCTCGTGAAATTGTTCTTGCGTATGAATCATTTTTTGCTGCGTGCTGTGCTGGAAGCGCGTGCAACAACAATAAACAAATCGGAAAAACAGAAAAAAGAATTAATTTGCCGTGCTATTCACAAAGGAAAAAACAAAACTGTAGCAACAACAACGAGAAAGAAGAAAAGCAAAAGTACTCGTACTTGCTGCTTGCTTTGCGTCAGAATCAGCCACCCCCGCCCAACCGCTCTCTATATAACCACCCCCCACCCTCTTACTTTCTCTCTCTCCCTGTCCCTCTCTCTCTCTCTCGCTCGCTCGCTCTGTGTGTGAATGTGTTTATGGCCACTTGTAAGACCAGCGCAGCGCTAGCGAATCGGGCAAAATACTCTTGGCCCATCCAACGGCGATTGCAAATAATATGCGCCGCTATTAATTTGTGTATCAATATTATTTATGGCCACTAACAGTAATCGCCTATGCATATATATGTACATTCACATTTGATATGCAATATCGCTCTCTATCAAGCCACAGTCAAAATGTGTTTCGCTAGCGTATTTTATTGATTTTTGGTTCGTTGTTTTTTTGCTTCTGTCACAAGCTGCGTATGCGTGTTGTGTGTTTGCGTGTTTGCGTGTGTGTGTGTGTGTGTGTATGTGTTATTTTGTCTGTCAAGGCTCTAGAGTTGCAAGCACAACATGGTTGTATGTACATCTTCCCAATCAAGCCCAAAATCTTGTATATGCGCTAATTGTATTATTTTCTATTACAACTTTTTTCTGTTCTTTTCATTCTTTTTGGCTAGGAGTCAAAAAGCACAAATCTTACAAAAGCTTTTCGAACTCGCTCTCGCTCGATCTCTCTCCCGTTCGGTCTCTCTCTCTCTCTCTCTCTCTCTCTCGGTCGTTCTCTCTCTCTCTGTCGTGAGCATTTGCCAGCTGGTTGTGCTACGTGTGGAGGGATGGCAAAAGCACGAATCGCGAAGTATATCGTTTAGCTCGGCGACTCGTTTCAATCACTTCGTGCAGCATCCGCGTGGCAGTCGAATGTGTCGCGGGGATAATCCTGGTCCTAGTCCTGGCACTGGGTCCTGTTTGTCAACAAATGCGCATAAATTCAATTGTTGTTACGGTTATGTCACTCGCTCAAAAGCCAGCGGCAAATTACAAGCAAATTTCCTACAGTGTAACTAATTAGACGCAATTTCGAAACTAGTGTAAAAGTAAACGCAAAAGTAGAAGAAAAGAAAAAACAAAAACACTTTGATCGCATTTGGTAAACAAAAGTGGTGAACAACAATTGTAGCTGAGCTGAGCTGAGTGGGACACAGACAGCAACTTGGTCATTTCGTTGTTGGCTCATCTCGTTACGACTTCTGCCCCCGCACGTATTCGGCCATTGATTTGGCCGATATCCAACGACCTTCAAAACGTTTTGCGTCGAGGCAATACGCACCATGGGCTGCGCACAGTCTGCCGAGGAGCGAGCCGCAGCCGCCAGGAGTCGCCTGATCGAGCGCAATCTCAAAGAGGATGGCATACAGGCCGCCAAGGAGATTAAGCTGCTGCTCTTGGGTGAGTCTCCTGCCGCCCTCACGCGCTGCTAATTACCATAGCATACTTAGCCGCTGGCCAGCTCTGCCCATAAAGTGGACAGATCCACCAAGTGGCACTAACGAGCTGTCAGAGCTGTCCTGCTGTCCTGCTGCCTCATGAGTAATCTGCCCAAATATGTTTCTTTTTTGTTGTTGTTGGTTGTCGTCTGCTTTGCATTGCACACACGCAGGCAGCAAACATCAAAATTCGGGGGCTGTCTTGCTGTATGTAAATGCCATAAATTTAATAATCACACTAACATATTCCTATACCCAGACGCTTAACAAAAGTTCAAGGTCAACCAACGGGTGTGGGTGTACGTCTTCATCATCACAGTCTCTCTCTCTCTCTCTCTCACTCTATCTCTCTCTCTCTCTCTCCCTCCCTGTAGATATATGTATATCTGTGTGTAGGTGTGTGTTAGTGTTTATGATGTGCCTGCTTTGCACCGGGACATGTTGATTGCGAACTGCAATTATATTATGACCGACCAACTGGACTCGCAATGACTTTGGCTTTAGGTCTGCCGAGCGTTTAGATATTGCATATAAATATTATCTAAATATGGATTTTTCTTTAGATGCATGGCACATTTAATTTGTTTATTTATTGAAAATGTATGTAATTTTATTATTATTAGTTTTTTAAATTTACACTAGTCTTTTATTGAAGCTACACACATCGCAGTTAGTATAATATTTGTTTTTATACGGACTATCTGTATTCTAAAGAAAAATGTTTATTATACTCTTTTCGAAGAAAATAGTATATTAAGTTTGTCCTGAAGTTTGTAACGCATAGAAGGAAGCGTCGCAGACCCAAAAGTTACTGCCAGTATGCTTAGAATGACAATACAAATTGATCTAGCCATGTCCGTCTGTCTGTCTGTCTGTCTGTCTGTCTGTCTGTCTGTCTGTCTGTCTGTCTGTATGTATGCAAACTAGTCCCTCAGTTTTTGAGCTATCGCGATAAAACTTTGCATAGGCACTTATTATTCCAGGGGACAGCACATTGGTCGGAGCTGGCCGGATCGGAATACTATATCTTATAGCTGCCATACAACTCGAAGTCGGTTTTGGCCATATATCCCATGTTTTTTAATCTATCGCGATGAAACTTTGCACCGATACTTTTTATTCAAAGAGACATCACATTGGTTGGAGCCGGCCGGATCGGATCACTATATCTTATAGCTGCCATACAACTCGAAGTCGGTTTTGGCCATATATCCCATGTTTTTAATCTATCGCGATGAAACTTTGCACCGATACTTTTTATTCAAAGAGACATCACATTGGTTGGAGCCGGCCGGATCGGATCACTATATCTTATAGCTGCTATACAACTGGCAATGAATTAAATATTCTTAGAACAAAAAAAAAATGTTACGCGACAAAACGATTTTGTACAGCTTATGAAATTTCAGTGGTGCAGTTGGCAGAGTGAAAATTGCCTATAGGTTCGAAAAGAGTATAAAATCTTCGGCACGCCGAAGATAATCCTTCCCCACTTGTTTATTATTGATTTATCGTTGTCCAAAGAACATTAGATTTCCTTATGTATATATCATAATTGTAATCTATTTATTGAAAACATTTTTTTAGTTACAATAGTAGTTAATCGACAATATTTGTTTTGCAAGAAAAATATAAACATTTATATAAAATGAATATTGTTTTATAACAAATATTTGGTTTCCAAGAATTTCAAATATTATTGCTATAAATATGTACAGAATATTTTATCATATATTATTTCATATGCATTTTATATGTATGTAAACTAACCTAACTGTGTATAGCTTACAGGAACTCTTTTAAATATTTATCAATTTATAGGCCGGCATTTAAGAACTCTTTACGTGGCATCTGATTAGATTACTTTTCATTCCAAGTTACAGTTAAATGAGTAATATTCATTGATTACAGACATCACCCACTTTACCAGTCTCTCCCTATCTCTGTCTGGCTCTCTCTTCTCTGTGTGTGCTTTTTCATTTTTAATTTCCCTTCAATTATGTACTTTTTTTGTTTAGGTGCCTGCACATTTGCTGATATTTACATTTTTTTTATTTCATTTAATTTCCTCTTGCAAATATCAGCGTCCGTCTCTGAAGCGGGCAAAAGATTTCATTTCTGTCAGTTTTGCGTGTTTGTACAAAATGTTCAAATTCTGCTCAACAATTCTATATGTGTCTGTGTGTGTGTGTTTTTTTTGTTGTTTGTGTTTGCTTTTCTCGCACTGGAAAAATGTTTATTTAAAATAAGTTTGAGTGTGCGTGTGTGTTCTGAAAGTCGAGCAAAATTCATAATAATAATTTAAAAAAAAAAAAAAAAAAAACCAAATTCTTACCTCGACCTCACACTCACTAGCTGGCTCTCTTTCGCTCGTAGCATTGCGCTCCTGCTTTCGCAATTTGTGCAATTTACGTAGGCATTAAATTTAAGCATTCGCCTTCACTTCCATACAAACATCTCATTAATTTCACGTGCCGGCAGCCATAAACAACCTCCTTCCAGTTCAACTAGATAAACTTTTGATCCGAATCATTTCGGACGATTTCCTCAACTCCAAAGTTAATTGTTTCATTTGACGTTATTGGATTGCTGCATTGGGGATCTACATACATATTTGTAATAAACACAAATATTCGGAACAATTACATTTCCGAGCGCATTGAACTTCTCTTTTTCACACCAACAAAAAAGAAAGGAAAAAAAAAAAAAACAACCGAACCCAAACAGTTTCCATGGCGCATTGGTAATTTATGGACAGAGTTCAACATGTAAACGAGGCGCAACACGTTAAGTGTTCTCTGCGGGTAAAGACCCTTTCGAATAGGCCATCTATTTATAGCAGAAAACTTAATGGAGCTACCATTCGGAATGTATACAAAAAAGAAATTCTGTTTGATTGTCATAAATAGTGCGGCGAGTATTTTTACATGATATTTGCAGTGCTGGACTTTTGTGTGTTATCAATTCTCCAAAGGATTGTTATAAAGTTATATTTAGATATATATACTTTTATCTAAGTAGCTCATATCTGCTTTAATATAAGGATCCACTCTCTGTAAACTACTATACCTAAACAATTTCAATTTGCAAAAACTGTATACAATTTTCGCTGTATGTTTATGTTTTCCTTTACTAAAAGCAAAAATAGATTCCTATGCATTAGTTAACTTTAAAGGCAGTTTGTACGCAAAGAAAATGGAATTTGTATCAGCTTTGAGTGCAGACAACGCCTATCCATACCAATCCATCCGGAACCTTAAATGAAGTGCCCAAGACTATGCAGTTAGTGACTTAGACTACTGAGTCTACTGAAATAGAGTCTACTGAGATAGAGATAGCGATTTGGATAAAGCAAATCCCCTACAGAGTCACAGCATCCGAGGAGGAGCGTTCTTTTAATAGAGAGCTCATTTGACTTATAGAACAGAATGGGGAACGCCAGTGCCCCAACAATTTTCTCAGCACAAAGAAAGTGTGCGAAGGTCCCCTGGTTTCCAGGGTCCCCAAAGAGATCACACGATCACCGACGACTCCGTTGTCAGGACTAAGTAGCGCTGCCAAAAATATTCAATTTTTATTTTTATCCTAACTAAAACTTGCTAATTTGATGCATACATAGATTTATTCATTTACGAAGATTCTTAAACCATTGCACCCTAGTCTCAATCGGGACCTTTTCCAACTAACAAGATGCTTTCGTTTTGGCACTCTTTTATTATTATCCACTTAACAAAATATATATTTAATGAATACACAGAAAAATATTATATTTTACTTACTAAGGAAATTATTTCAGTTCATTTTCTTATGCCGACCTCAGTGTGAATAAGTGGTTCAATGTTTTAAAAACATATATTTATAATATAAAATACTACAAATTATCTGCATACCTTACAGTAAAGTTCCCATTTTTGTTTTTATATAAAAATAATAGGTTGTAGCTAATAGATTTAAAACGAGATTCTGTTCTTCTTTATGCTTATGGGTAAAAATATTGCATTTACTTGAAAAATGATTTTCTCATTTCACATAAATTAAGCGCCTACTTAAATCCCATACGTGAATAAAGAATCAGAAAACCTCTAGAGTTTTGTAGTTTTTTTGTAGTAATTTATTTCTAGAAAAATCTTTAATAAAGACAATTTGTAGAGCGCTTTGGCAACCAATTTTCCAGCTGAGTAAAATGCACAGATTATCAACAAGTGCAGGCAAACAAACAAGAGCCCACTCAATTACGAAGAAAAAATGAAGGAAAATTACAATGAAAAATGCGGGGAAAATTGCGCAGAGTGTGTGGAATGAAAGCAGCTAAAATTAGACACAAAATGTAGCTATAAGTTTACCGTTTTGGGCGACTAATGGGCGTGGCAAGTAAACAATGCTTGTAAAGACCGAAATAAAGACATTTTCTGGAGTATAACCCAAGTTAACCAGACACCGGGCACAACAATTAAGCCTTTGTTTTGTCAGAGCAAATGACTCAACTGCCCCAGAGCCTAGGGCCAAGTCCAAGCATAAGATGATTGCTCAATGCTGCTGCTGATAATGATGATGATGAGGATGGCAATGATAATGATATTGATAGTGATAATCATGATGACGTTGCCTGTGTGTGTGTGTGTGTGTGTGCGTGTGTGGGTATGTGTGTGCGTGTGTTAAAGGCCATTAAGCTCTACTTGTATAATACAAAGCGCACACATTTAGCTCAACAACTACGAACTATGCACTTGTAATCTGTGCACAAATATTTATAGCCCCTTCGCCACTAGTCCCCTCTGCCTCGTTTTACTCCTTCTTGGGACTTGCGTCTTGCGTCACTGCACATAATCAGACGCCTTCTGTATTTTGCACTTTGCATCTTTGCCACACAGACTTGAGGCGATTTGCCATAGGAAATGTACTCTTTGTTGTGGGATAATACAATTTCGTTATGAAATATGTAACATATTTGATTAGAATATTGATGCGTTTTTATGAATCAATTCTAATTTACTACAGGTAGTATTGAAACTAATTGATTCAGTCTACGAATACCTTTTCCTTTTTTTTTTATCTTAGCCTTACGTTTTAATTTAGTATTTTAATAACTTTTAAAGTATGTAAAATACAATCACACACATATTTTGTATTAAGGAAGTCAAAACAATAGTTCTCTTGTAATTCTGACCAAATTATCACATCTAAAACAAAAATACGTATATTTTCGTTTATAAGAGTAATCGCTCAATTTTTAAATGCATTCAAAAACTATTTTGCCCAAAGCAGAGATATTTAAAAAAAAACAGAATATTGTTTTATTGTATTATTATGGTTTTTCTTACATTTTTATTTGTATGACAAGAGTATTTAATATTCGACTCACCGCAAACAAAACTATCCATTTCCATTACTGCTAGTATCTATAGCTCTAACATCTTATCTTACTTCTCTTTTATTTGCAGGCGCCGGTGAATCGGGCAAAAGCACAATAGTCAAACAAATGAAAATCATTCACGAGAGCGGGTTCACTGCGGAGGACTTTAAACAATATCGACCGGTTGTCTACAGCAACACAATACAATCATTAGTTGCAATATTGCGAGCCATGCCAAATCTTAGTATTCAGTATAGCAATAACGAGCGGGAGGTGAGCTACTATTCTATCCCCACACATTGCCTGTCGAGACAGTTACTTCAATATCTCAGTTTCTATTTGTCAATATATCTAACACTTTCAAAATGCTTACAGAGCGATGCGAAAATGGTGTTTGATGTGTGCCAGCGAATGCATGATACCGAACCCTTCTCAGAGGAGCTGCTGGCCGCCATGAAGCGACTCTGGCTCGATTCCGGTGTTCAGGAATGCTTCTCGCGCAGCAACGAATATCAATTGAATGATTCCGCTAAATAGTGAGTAATATTTTAAGAACCCCACTGTCTATCATATCCCTGTTTTCAATGAAATCAACCATCACTAGTATATATCTTATACTGATTGTACAAAGTGTATAGTATATCAGCTGCTCTTTCGCAATTACTCGCCAGCAAGCATCAAATTTCTCCATTCTATGTGCTGCATTCGAAACCGTTCTTACGCATACTTGTAGAATCATCTTATGAGTAATATATTAAGCAACAAAACGTAAATTCCTAGTGTTTTCTAATTGTTATTAAATTTCAGCATAGTTTATTTTTTCAATCACACAAATAATCGCACTTGATTCGGCAGAAAATTGCTAAAATATGCATCACAGATATTCAAACATAACAATACTCTTTAAACGTTTGTCCACAATCCTGAAAGCCTTGAAATTGTTTATACTCTTTTCGAAGAAAATAGTATATTAAGTTTGTCCTGAAGTTTGTAACGCATAGAAGGAAGCGTCGGAGACCCCCAAAAGTTACTGCCAGTATGCTTAGAATGACAATACAAATTGATCTAGCCATGTCCGTCTGTCAGTCTGTCTGTCTGTATGTATGCAAACTAGTCCCTCAGTTTTGGAGCTATCGCGATAAAACTTTGCACGAACACTTATTATTCCAGGGGACAGCACATTGGTCGGAACCGGCCGGATCGGATCACTATATCTTATAGCTGCCATACAACTCGAAGTCGGTTTTGGCCATATATCCCATGCTTTAGAATCTATCGCAATGAAACTTTGCACTGATACTTATTATTCAAAAAGACATTACGTTGGTTGGAGCCGGCTGGATCGGATCACTATATCTTATAGCTGCCATACAACTCGAAGTCGGTTTTGGCCATATATCCCATGTTTTTAAAGCTATCGCGATACAACTTTGCACAGATACCTATTATTCAAAGAGACATCACATTGGTTGGAGCCGGCCGGATCGGATCACTATATCTTATAGCTGCTATACAACTGGCAATGAATTAAATATTCTTAGAACAAAAAAAACAAAATGTTACGCGACAAAACGATATTGTACAGCTTATGAAATTTCAGTGGTGCAGTTGGCAGAGTGAAAATTGCCTATAGGTTCGAAAAGAGTATAAAATCTTCGGCACGCCGAAGATAATCCTTCCCCACTTGTTTTTTTTTCTAAATGGACATCAGAAAGTTATGCATCAATTAATCTTGTATGAAATATTCCATGGTAAATATATCTGGCTTTCTTCTAGATTTCACATATCAGACATCTAAGCCCAATGAATAATCGTTTCCATTTATGCTCTATACTCTGCTGTGTGTGTGTGTGTGTGCGTGTGTGTGAGTGTATATGTTCCTTTTTTATTGCATTCCACGCACATGCATGATTAATGAGGAAAGTGTTGCATACTTTTTGGCTCTTTATTAGCTACGACTTTTGGTTTGTGTACAGTAAAAACTAAACTAAATTGATGAGTACTAGTTCGATTGTACATATACGTACATATATATGTACACATTAAATATGCGCAATAGGCGCCAGCTCACAGATACATCTGTATCTCACGACCATTTGCCTAATTACGAAAAATAAGCAGTGAAAGGCAAGCAGCAACAAAATGCGTGCTGCTAAAAGTGTCACACAGCCTCCTGGGGCAAGCTGCAAATCCTCCGTGCCTACTCCGTGCTACTCTTCCCGCGGCGTTAGTTTGAAATTTAAAGGCGATTGCGGTATATACGTGGAGTTAACGCGATAAACGAGCTCGCCTGCTGAATAGGACACTTGGTATTTGCGAAAGATCTGGAAAAAGGCGGTAGACAATTAAAATGACATAACAGTGCTTCAAAACATTGCTAACCACCCACCTTGGCCAGCAGCGTGTGCAACTCAATTTCGGCAAACCGTCGACCCACGCACATCCGACGCCCGTAGCCAAAGGGCAGGCTGACGAAAGGATGTATCTTCTGGTCGGCATGTGGGCAGCCCTCAGCTGTGCAAATGCAACAAGAAGGGTTTCAAAGAACAGCTGCTCCTTGTGCACTGCTGCACTGCTTTCTGCACTTACCTGCGCCCTGCTTGAGCCAACGCTCGGGCAGAAATCGCTTCGGCTCGGGGAAGTATGTGGGATCATTCGATACAACCAAGTGTGGGAAGATGACGTGTGTCTGTTAATAGCATACAGAAGAGGACAGAAATGAGTGAAAATGACATGCGTTTGGCAGTTGCAGTTGCAGTTGCAGTCACGCCCACTTACGCCCTTTGGTACATGGTAGCCATTAATAACTGCATCCGATTGCAAGTTGCGGCCATTGGCAATCACAACCGGTCGCATGCTAAATATATATAAAATTCATATTATTTATGTATGCACATACATGTATGTATAAAAGGTAAATGTTGCATTTACCGAAGCGTCTCCTTGACGCACGCACGCATGTAAGGCATCTGCTCAAGGACGTGCTGATTGATTTGCGCATCGCGCGTTGCAAACACACGTTTCAGCTCCTCGAACAGCCGCTGCTGCTTATCCGGATTCTTGGCCAACTGGTAAATGGTCGACGAGGCCGCCACTGAGGTCTGCAAGAGTGGAGAGTAAGCCAGCGTTACATTTCACAGTTCCTCGTTAATTACATAATGAGTTTTATTCATAGTCTGTTTCGTCGCAAAATGTCATTAGATTGTCTAATTTATGTTTGTCGCTATTATTTATGAAGCTATGAATACAATTTCAAGCTTTAAGTGAGAGAAATCAATGCTTATGTTAATTTATAAAACTCACTCGCAACTCTTTACATATACTAAAGAGAGTCAAAACATAGTTTTCATTTTAGTGTATTAAATGTTCCCTGATCGATGCCTTTTTATTTCACTTAAATTAAAATGTTTTACAAACAAGCTATTTTATTTAAATAAAGAAACACGAAAAATTCTTGTGAGAGACTTCCCATGTGGGGTATGTGAAAAATATATACATTTCTTTCATATAAATGTAATTGTATTTCTGCTTTAGAAATAATCAAGCACTACACCAAAAGTCGTAAGAATTGTAAGAATCAATCCTAAAACTTGAATGCACACCGAAAAAGTAATGCATTTTAAGGTAGTAAGAAGTAAAATTCAGGTTGGCAATATTCCTGTCCTGATTGCGAATTAAACATACATGCTCCATATATTATTGGCTTTACTTTTGCTTACCGTATCAACGCCAACGAGGAACAAATCGAGGGCCAGGACTGCAGCCAGCTTGCGGTTGCCTGTTTTGCGGACAATGCGCTCCACTATCGAGATGTCCGCCTCGTTTTTGGGTATGCCCTGTGCCAGGTCGGCATCGGCCTTGTCCATCGTCTGGCTGATGTTCTTCATGCAAATGCTGCAGCGACAAGTCAGACAAGTCAGTCACTAAAGCAAACTTAAAGGTGCGGATGGGGATGGGGGTGGGGGCAACCTACGCGGAAAACTGATCCAATGCGCGCACAAAGCTGCGATAGGCTTTGGTGGGATAGAGGCGCCAAAGCGGCATGCGCAGCTCCAGCTCCGGCACCGCCCAGAAGAACGTATTGATGGCCTCAATAATTTGCTGCGCCTCCGCGCTGCCCTCCGGCGTCAGGCAGCCCAATCGCGTGTCCAGCGAGACGCGACCCACAGCTGCGCAGGGATAAAGAGAGGAATCCTTTTTTTATAGCTTGCCCCCTCGCGTACTCAAATTCACTACTTGGCTTACATTCCAGCGCCCATTTGTACAGTTCGTGCAGAAAGTTATCGGGCAGCTCCTGTCGCTCGTTGCGCATCTCGTCTATGCTATAATAATGATGATGTTGTGGTTATATAATGGGATGCCAGCACCTGCCCATTACTTATGTCGTCGTCGTCGTTCTTGTTGGGCAACTTACCGCACCATAAACTCGCTGGCTATATCATTTAGTGGGGGTATATACTTCTTGGCGGTCTGCGGCTGCAGCAGTATGTGTTGCACCTCCTGGCGGAACGCCTCCCACTTGGGTCCGTGCCTAATTGTGGGCCAAGTTTGTGTAGGTTAGTTTCCTGACTTGCCTTCCCTTGCCTTGCCAAATGCAACGTAATACTTACACGCCAATTAGACCAGCCACATCGCCAAAGAAGTCGCGTCGCAGCTCACCCTTGTAATGACGCAGCGACGGCATCGAGGGTCTGCCAAGTCGAAGAAGAAGGAAGATATATTCATATATATATATATATATGTATATAGCATATATGTGTTTATGGGCAGTGCGGCGTTTGAGCAATTTGACGCGGTTTTTATGTTAAAAGACATGATGTCAAACACGCCCACAACAAAAGTTGTTTTTAGCTTTTGATTCCATTCCCTTAACTCACATTACCCAGTAACAATTGCTCGCGTGCGACACATCAAAGAAAACAACAAGTAAGAGTGCTCTAGTCGGGAGTGCCCGACTAGGAGATACCCTGAACCCAGTCCTTACAATCATTCATACTAATCTAAACACACACATACTGCAGTACAAGCAGTGCAAGCGGCTTAAGCACATTGGAAAGTTAGATCTTAAATAACTTCTCTGATTATTGTGCGATCTCTCTGAAATTTTTAGGACATAGCATTAACTATAAAGTGTGTGTCCAAACCAAATTGCACGGTCGTACCTTCAAAAATACGTTTTTTGAACTTTTGAGGAGATTGGGGGGTGGTATCAAAAAGTGAAATATTTGTTCATGTGTATGCTATTCGAGATTATACATGCCAAATTTAGGGCCTCTAGCTCTTATAACTTTGAAGTTATGTCCCAAAACTCTAGTCTGAAATTGAAATTTATCGATAACTTTTTAACGGTACGAGTTATCGATAAAATGAAATAAACTTGATCTGTCCCGGGATTAGGAGAACTTATGTTCCAAATATGAAGTCTCTAGCTCTTGTAGTCTCTGATATCTGTGTGTTCATACAGACAGACAGACAGACGGTCAGACGGACAGACAGACGGACATGGCTAGATCGACTTGGCTGTTGATACTGATCAAATATATATATAATTTATATGGTCGGAGATGCTTCCTAATGCCTGTTACATACTTTTGCACAACTTCATTATACCCTTTTTACCCATTTTTAATGGGTTCAGGGTATAAAAACAACAGCAAAAAAACACAGCTCAACTGATGACTCGCAGATACATTCGTGTATCCGGTAGATACCCGCGCTCATATTTGCATTATTGCTGCGCTCGCTTGTCGCGCTATCTGAATAGCCGCATTTTTTTATTCGTTTTACGACTCCAACTCGCACCGACAGTAGGGTGTACGGTGTGCGTAGGGTGTAGTCTGTAGGCTGTAGGCAGTAGGGTGTAGGCTGTGCGGCCACTTATATCTGTTCCATGTTGCTGGCTGGCCTCTTTGTTTGTCTATTTGCTTTTTGTGTTGCCCCAGGCAACAATATTCAATTAAATGGCATAAAATAAAAGTCATGCGACTTTATTTACTTTGCAACTCTGCAATTTGCCGTAGCAAGGCCAAAACATTCACACACTAGGGGTATTCACTGCAAAGGGCTAATATTGTTAAGGTATATCATTTTCTGCAATCGCGTTATTTATAAATGCTAATAGATCTTTGTCCTCTTATTGCATATTTGTAACATATTTAATTATGTTTGTCATTCTAAACAGTCATGTATTTATAATCATATTGAAATATGTATATTGAATTGCTCTAAGCTCATTTCCATCCACCCCAAATCTCTTTCATTATAAACTAGTTTTACTGCATATTAATGAGTTTATCGTTAGTTTTATTTTAATTAAAAAACCAGTTTCGAAGCAGTCGCGATTTTCATTATTTGAGAAAGAATCAAATTTGTGTAAGCACATTCTCTAAATGGGCTATCGCCATATTGACCATAAATACTTTTTAGCTTTCGTAAATATTCGTAAAAACTCTTGCAGGGAGTATTATAATTTTATTATGAGTCTTGACCACACCTAACAAAATGTATTTTACTGTGTTTTTAACTTGAAGTCTATATTATATGTGGCATAGATTTCAAAGGAAACTTGTTGTTAAATAAATGTGTAATTTAATTTACTTTTTTTTATTTAAAATCTGTCTATAAAGACAATCATTAAATGTTCTGGTGTTCCTTGACATTAAACTATTTTATGAGACTGTATGTGATGATATGGATAAAAATTAGCCTGGGTCTCTGAAAGGAAGGTCTAGAGGGTGGAATCGCTTAAGACGTCTTGTTGTTTGGGTGTTGTCCAGCAGATTTACTGTATTCAAAAATAGATTTAACAACTCTAAGACAACTGCAATACCTAACCGAAATGATCAGGTTTGAACTTAAATATTTATCGACTTGAATTCATATAAAATCAGCATTTAAATTTAAATGTGAAGGTAATAAAATTTTGCCTAGCAGCTCAATGAAAATGTGAAATAGTAGCTGAGTGGGGGAAACTTCAAAAGACAGGAGATGCATATGAAATGCAACAAATTGGTTATAAATTATTGCATTTTGAAATTGTATGCATACAATTTAAGCATTTTTAGAGGCCGCGACGTGAGCTAGATATATTTTGCTTAATTTCGGGCCAACTAGCTGACCAACCAAATACTGTCAACGCTTTTCAGACAGCGTGTCTGTGATTTCGTCTTAGAGATTATTGTCCCAACAAACAAACTGTGAATGTAATCTTAAAGTTTATGCGTTATTTTTATTTTCTTTAAACCAGTCGCGCATTTTTCCCACACGCTTTTCGTGTGTTTTTGTTTTTATGAAGACGCTTCAAAGTTATGTGAGACATAAAATACGAAAGGTTTATTGTTGTTGTTGGTGTTGTTATTGGTGTTGTTATTGTTGTTGTTATTGTTGTTGCTGCTGGCCAGGCCCACACGCAAAGTGTTGAGTGTTGGATGCCTTCATCAGTCCGCAGCTTTTGTTTTGGTAAAGACATATATACATATATGTGATTAGGTTTGTATACCTATACCTATACTATACCTATACATCAATCAATTAGCGCTGCGCCATTCATCAATCTTTCAATCTTTAAACATTTGCTCAACTTTACGCATTACGCTAATGTCAATTTATTATCAATTCTCTCGCTTTAATGATGACTTGCGAATTTCCGTACTGACAATAAAAAGAGAAGAAAAAAATGCCAAACACAATACAATTTGTTGGCTCTTTTCATGTTTGCTCAAATCTGTCTCGACGACGCGTCTTTTTGAAGATTATTATTTTATTTTTGGGTGCACAACATAACTTAACATAACTGGCCAAAAATTGGTTCATGGCCAAATGACAAAGCAAAAAAATTGAAGTGGTAAATAAAAGAAAGCTAAACAATTTAGCAAATGTTGACTTTCTTTGGTGCAAAAAAAAATACAACTAGACAGATATAAATTCATAATCATAAGCTAAAAAAAAGACAACTATTTATTTCGACTGGCAGCTCATTTTTGGCTTGATTTGTTTTTGTATTTTGCGCGTTTTGCGACTTTTTTCGGCTAGTTTTGTTAGTGTTTAGGCCTACAAGTTGGCTGAGTGAAAGTTTCCAATGGGTTGTTTGGATCTGATTTGACAGTCATATCAACTCTTGCATACAACTCGACAACTTGAAAAACTTCTCACATGATTTTGGGCGCTCTGAAATGTGAAGCCTTTAAACAAAGCTACCACCGTAAACATAAATTCTAATTGGATAAGTCGAGCACGTAATGTTGCCAAATCGCATTATAATTACTTATAATTACCGACACAGAATGGCAGACAGCAAACGAAATCCTTTGCATTGGCCAGCTAATTACGCACTCGCTTCTGGCCAACTGTCATTTATGGCCAATACATGCAGACGCACAAACTCGTCAATAATTTAATTACGAACTTAATGCAATATGCGTATAAGTAATAAACGCATTTCTCCTGCTCCTCAGTTGTATGTGTGTGTGTGTGTGTGTGTTAGCGGGTGTGTATCACAGTAGTTGCTGCCTAAGTGCAATCATGTGGTAAATTACACATGTCTATTAATGTGCATATGCATTTCGACTGACAACTTCAGCTTTATTATTACCATTCATGTATCTTGATATATGTTTTGTTTATCATTTTCTACCCACTAAAAATGGGTAGAATGAAAATAAGCAAAAGTATGTAACAGGCGGATCTCAGACACTATAAGAGTATATAAGTATTCGTATTACCAAGATCAGATCAAGCTTATTATAATCCGATCTATAACTTATCATATTTTGAATGAACGAATAGAGGCACCAAATTTGGTAGCATATTCTATAGTATAGTATGGTATAGAAATGTAAGGAATATTTAACTATACATCCCCCTATCCACCCAAAATTGGAAAACACATTTTTTTTGCAAGTATAACCTTGGAATTTTGTATACTCACACATTTTAAACATTTCACATAGATCAGACAACAAACACAGAAGTTATTTAAGATTATATTTAAGATAGTTTGGGGCAAAGAAGAAGCAGAATAATTGCTTTGTTTGTTTGTATGTGTGTGTGTGTGTGTGTGTGTGTGTGTTTCTGTGTAATTATACTTTGAATGAATGAAGGGTCACATTTCCCTTCGGTTCATATAGTTCACAGTTTTTATATAACACCTTAACTGCTTCTAAAATGCTGTTCCCTTTTATACTCTTTTCGAAGAAAATAGTATATTAAGTTTTTGCTGAAGTTTGTAACGCATAGAAGGAAGCGTCGTAGACCCCCAAGAGTTACTGCCAGTATGCTTAGAATGACAAAACAAATTGATCTAGCCATGTCCGTCTGTCTGTCTGTATGTATGCAAACTAGTCCCTCAGTTTTTGAGCTATCGCGATGAAACTTTGCACAGATACTTATTATTCAAACATACATCACATTAATCGGAGCCGGCCGGATCGGACCTTCACTTGTTTTAACTAATATCATTCATAGCCACTTTATTGCTCAAAAGTTTTCTAAGTGTATGATTTTGTTGTATTAGACCATCTTGAGATAAATCTCAGTCTCTTCTTCCCGACAAGTCACTTTTCATGCTAAAATTAAATATACATATTATATTCCCTAAATAGAATTTGGTATCACTCTGTCAAGTCTCCCTTTGTAAATGGAAGTCTCCGTGCAAGTTTGTCTGCCCAAAATAGCAATATTAACGACACCTGAAGAACAAACTAATAATTTAACGATAGGCCCAGCTTAAAGTGTGCACGTAATATCTGCCCCGCCCACTTTTCTCAAATATGCATGGGAAAATGTTGTATTTTCTTTGTTTGCTGTCCGCCCACACGCGCTCTCCGTCGTCCGACATGACAGCCAGCCACGCCCAACGCCCACTTGCCCTGCCCCGCTGCTCACCTGTGCGGCATGGCCTCCTCCTTTTGAATATATTGCGTATGGCATCGCCATCGAATACAAACAACAGATCCGGATGTCCAATAAGTCCGCCCACTTTGGCCATTTTGCCATAGTTCACATGCAGCTCGTGCATCACCTTGTCCAGATCGCTAATTTTGTACGTGCCTGTGAATTGGATTTGACTATAAGATATACAAACGCCTTCAGTCGGCTGGGCCCCATGTGTAACCTACCAATTAGCGGCGCAAAGCGCCAGGAATTGCCAATCAATGGCAACGGATACGGGCCTGGCACTTCCGCATACGGCCGCACAGCTGTAGTCGATGAAGTTGGTGTTGTTGTTGTTGTTGTTGGTGGTGGTGCGCCTGTTGCACTTGTTGTTGTTGTTGTTGTGGGTCTGCTGTAAAGAGCGTGATATCCAAAATACGGCATTTAAGGCATTTTCTGGCGACACTTACCTAATGGCTGATGGATTTATCGCCTGATGTTGCCTCTGCTGTTGTTCTTGCTGTTGTTGTTGTGGTGGATTCTGTTGCTGTTGTCGCTGTCGCTGCAACGCGCCAGACGCAATTGCATTTCCAATTTCCGTTGCCACGCCCACACCATCATGCGGCAGTGCAGCGCCAGCAGCAGCCGCCCCACCCGGCACACCACCAGCCGCACCACCACGTCCTGCATGTGGCAGCTGCGTTCTCGTCGCCGAGTAGCTGGTGTGCCTTATCAGCGCCGCGGTGGTTTTGCGTAAGCCTGACATTTTCCCAAAACCTTTCCACTTACTTATTACACTTTGTTGTTCGTTTGTTTATGTAGTTGTAGTTCCGCTAAAGTGTTTAAAGAACAGTTATTTTTACTGTTGTGAACGCTTTTGAAGCAGTTATAATACAAAGAATGAGCAGAAATTGTTCCTCGAAAAAGGAATAAACGTTTTGTTTATGCCATCCAGCGAAAGATATAAAAACAGCTTCGAACATTATAAGAGCTTAAGATCAAAACAGGAAAATAAGGAAAAACTTAAAAACATCACTTTTAATCAAAAAAATATATTAATAAAAATATTTGTAAGCTCTACCTTACCCTGGCAGTCAAACTATAAAAAAAGATGTAATTTCAAATCAATATACACATATGTATATATATATATAAATGAAAAAGATAGTGTTTATACTCTTTTCGAAGAAAATAGTATATTAAGTTTGTGCTGAAGTTTGTAACGCATAGAAGGAAGCGTCGGAGACCCCCAAAAGTTACTGCCAGTATGCTTAGAATGACAAAACAAATTGATCTAGCCATGTCCGTCTGTGTCTGTCTGTATGTATGCAAACTAGTCCCTCAGTTTTTGAGCTATCGTTATAAAACTTTGCACAGAGACTTATTATTCAAAGGGACAGCACATTGGTCGGATCCGGCCGAATCGGACCACTATATCTTATAGCTGCCAAACAACTGGATGTCGGTTTTGTCCATAAATCCCATGTTTTCAAATTGTCTAAAGGTTCGAAAAGAGTATAAAATCTTCGGCACGCCGAAGATAATCCTTTCCCACTTGTTTTATCTCATTATTGATTGCAACACTCAGCATTGTAAAACGGAATTAAGCTACAGCTCCTATCACATACAGCTAGAAACAAAAACAAGTAAGAGTGCTCTAGTCGGGAGTGCCCGACTACGAGATACCCTGAACCCAGTCCTTACAATCATTCGTACTACTCTAAACACACACATGCTGCAGTACAAGCAGTACAAGCAGTGCAAGCGGTTTAAGCAGTTAGCTTGCTCTTTCGCTGAGCCCCACACAATGGAAAGTTAAATCTTAAATAACTTCTATGTTTATTGTCCGATCTTATTGAAATTTTTGGGGCAAACAATTGTCGATAATATGTGTGACCAAACCAAATTGCAAGGTCGTACCTTCAAAAATGCGTTTTTTTAACTTTTGGGGGGTTTGGGGGTGGTATCCAAAAAGTGAAATATTTGTTACATGTGTATGCTATTCGAGATTATACATGCCAAATTTGGGGTCTCTAGCTCTTATAACTTTGAAGTTATGTCCCAAAAACGCTGGTCTAAAATCAAAATTTATCGATAACTTTTGAATGCGACGAGTTATCGATCAAATGAAATAAACTTGATCTGTCCCGGGATTAGGAGAACTTATGTTCCAAATATGAAGTCTCTAGCTCTTGTAGTCTCTGATATCTGTGTGTTCATACAGACAGACAGACGGACAGACAGACGGACATGGCTAGATCGACTCGGCTGTTGATACTGATCAATAATATATATACTTTATATGGTCGGAGATGCTTCCTTATGCCTGTTACATACTTTTGCACAACTCCATAATACCCTTTTTACCCATTTTTAATGGGTTCAGGGTATAAAAATAGTCTGAAAAGGCCTTAAGAGACATACTGATTCCATGCCCATGCTAATACTTTTGCACTTACACACAGACTGCTCTTGTCATACCTCTTTAGATGAATATTCAGTTTAGAAGGTCCTGTACGGGCTGTGGGCAGGACAAACCTTTTATCTTCTGCTCATTACATAACTCATAAGAACAGTCTCTAAATAGCCTGTACATACTCTATGCCTTAGGGCATACAACTACAACTGAGAATGGGAAACAGAAAAGTTTAGCAAGTTTGTGCGCTTTGTAGCGCTTGGAAAAGCAGTTGGGAACTGCCAAAGAGATTTCGTGTAATTTTGCAAATAAAATAAATGTTTTCTCTGGTTGCTTTTTGTTTCAAAAATCTGGAAATTGCTGTGCAAAGTTGCGAGGCTGCCACTTATTTCAGCTGAGTTGCCATTATAATTTTGTGCAGTTTATGATAAAGTTTTTTGCAATTATATTAAAGACAGTCTGTTATGCGCACAAATGAAAGATTGCAAAGTGGTAACTGAAATATGTTAATATGCCAGACAAATAACAATTTGCTAGAGTAAATAAAGATGTGGCAAGAACGTCGTTATGATATGTATGAATAGCTTAGCAACTAGAAAGAACCTCTAGCAAGTGTAAGCATGGGAAGCTGCCACTATGTTTATTATGCACACAATAAAAAGTTAGTGAGCTGTTGTTGAGGTGTAAATATTTAAATACTAGAAGGCTGGGCTCAGAGTAAACAAGACATTTATGCATACTAAATAGCACATGCATAAAACCAACTTTCTGACCATGTTTTCTACCAATTGCATAACAATAAACGGCAATCACATCTGCCGCTTCAGTCAGGGCAGCTCTTGAACTAAGGGCCAAAAAGGTTTAGGCCCAAAAGCAGCGCAATGACAGCAACAGCACTTAGCTGGCGCAGCCAAGAGCAAAAGAGCAAACAATGAACAATTTACAAAATCTATGCAATGATATAGGAGAAAAGCACAGAAGAAAAAACTAAAACTGACTTAATACATGGCCTAAAAAGCAGGCAAATAAAAGTCAAAAGGCAAAGTGCCTTCAAGCTGTTTTCATTTGATTTTTGGCAGTCAAAAGTCTTTTGAGGCGAAACTCAAACATGAACTGAACAACGCGCATTGTTAAAGCTATGTGCTAGTGTGTGTGCGTGGTGCCAATAAAATTCAAGTGGCTAACAAAGTCATTCAATATACATATATATATACATATATATGTGCGTCTGAACACTTCAAAGCTTGATTTGTGTGACACGCTGCGTATGAGCAATATCTCAATATTTCTCATACGCCGCATGGCGCTGCCAATACAAAGCGCTGCCATTGTCGCTTCTACTCTCTCTCTCTCTCTCTCTCTCTCTCTCTCTCTCACACACTCTCCCTCTCGCTCACTCTCTCTCTGTCTCTCTCTTTGTTTTTCTTTGTGCGCCGGCTCCAACTTGCAACTTATGTGCGCTGGTAATTTAAATCCCATTTGCTACACACAATTTTTATAGCTCAATCTCCGTGTGGCTGTATGCGTATACACAAAATCTTTGCATTATGCTTTAGCTGCTATACTTGCCCTTGCCTCGACAAACAGACGACCTTCAGCTGCGCGTCCAGCACTTGAGCGCTGTAACAAAAAACGGTCTCTAAACGTAAGGGACACACAACAAGCAGCCAAATCGACCCACAGACACACACGCAGACAATCAAGCTTACGAGCCTCATCGAGGCATGCCTCATAATGAACTTGAGTGATAATCCTTGCGCCCGCCAAAAAAAGAAAACAAAATAAATAAAAGCAAACCAAAATGTCAAGCTGCGCGCCATTTCCACAGCAGCAGCAGCAGCTCAAGTGTTTTCTGAAGCTGTTTGTCTCGCTGCTCCTTGGCCTTAACTTGGCTTTGACTTTGGTTAGCCAACACAGAAGTTAAGTTGTCGCGCCTGCATTATTGAAAAGCAAGTATGCGAGAGTATTCGCAACTTTGAGTTACCCTGCAGATGGCTTACAAGATTAGATGGCAATAAAACTGTACGAAGATTTAAAGGTTGTAATTAATTTGTAGGAAACTTTATATGCAAGGGTAACATATTTAAATGAAATTTTGTGTAGCTTAGCTTGGTTGTTTTCCATTCTTCAATTTATAGTTACAAATCTGTGGAAGGCACATTTTTATATAAACATTTTTTATATATACAATTCGTGCATCCCTCTTATAGAGCTATACAAATTGTTTGATGCAGATATCAAGCTGTTTATGTTTTCAAAACTGCCACACAAACTCACAGTACACCCGCCCCATCCCATCCCATCCCCCAGCTCTCCTCCTTGTGCACTTGGTTTCCATTGTTCTTGATGCTTCTCAAGGTGCCGATTCGCACGAATGGCAGCGAAATCGAAAAAAGTTGTTTTGCAAGTACTTTGCTGAGCTGTTGCGCATTTTGAATGCAGCTCGCAAACGATTCTACCTATTAGCGTTCTTAAGCTAAATACTTGGAAATTGGCAACGCCTCCGTCCCTAGGACACCTTACCAACCAACTGAAAACAAGAAGATTGCGACTGCCTTTTCAACAAATTATTATAAATTATGTCGATTTCAAACTATTTAAACTTAACACATTTTTTTGTTCATTTTTATTTGCGTTGCTTTTGTTTAGGTTTCGTTTTTGGCGATTTCTTTTCGCTTATTTTTTATCTTCAACTTTTTTTTGTTTTAGTTGCAACAGAGATGTGAGCGACTAAGGCTGGCTTTCAAGCGATCCGACACCGTCCCATGATTTTAAAGTCTATAAATCTATAAATTATGCGTTAGAGGTGTGGCGACTAGTTGAGGGCTTTGCCACGCCCCGCAGCCCAGTTTTGTTGCCACAGCTGCTGTTTGCTCTACACTTGTCAAATGCATTTCAAAGATTGCCTTTTGCTGCTAACTGACTTTTCACGCAGTAAATGATTTAAGTGCATTGCACTTTAACTAGTTTTGTTGTTGCTGTTGTTGTTGTTGTTGTTGGCATTGGCTAAGTATTTGGGATGTCTTTCAAAAGACTTAACTAGTTTAAGTCGCGCTGTCAACGCTCGTTACTTTTCTTTTAGATTAACTAAACTCTTTGTTTGGGGCAAAGACTTTAACACTATTTTTTTGGTATATTTTTTTTGTCGGACAATTAAATGAAACTCAGCTGCAGATTTCTATTGTTGTTCGCCGATTTCACACACACAGACACAAACAAATATATTTAGATATATATACATGTATATAGTAACTTCACTCACTCGGTGGGGCACTTCCACTTCCACTTTAAACATCAGCGTCACGCAAGCGTGCAAACTTGTTGGCCAATAGAAACCGAAAGTCGTGCCACAGCCGATGCCTATTTGGAGCTCCGCTCGCCTGTTGTCTCGTAGAGCGAACGCGACGCACTAAACGCGATCGCAGCGCTTCTTAGTCTACTTATAGGATTGCCTATAGCCCGGCAACCACACCACACCACACCACAGATCAGCTCATCGCATCGCATCACTCATTCCGCTCCGGTCCGGTCTCCGGTCCGGTCTCTGGTACGGCACGGGTCTACGTGCGCTTTAAGCTCTGTGCGTAAGCAGTCAAGAGCCGATCTTTTGTGGTTTTGGCAATACCCTTTGCATAAAAGCTGCTATAACTGTCTCGTGAAATAGGTAACAGATTATTGTGTGCTTTTTCAAAGCCAATAATTATATATACATATATGCATGTTCAGAATGATCAGCGATGCAAATTAGTCTCAGGTTTGCTAGCCCTTTAAATGGCTCACAGCTTATTTCGTGCAGAATTGGGTATATTCAATGCCTCTTCTATCCCTCTTACTTTGATTCGGCTGTCGTCCAAACCATTTGGTGAGCTTTGGTAGTTTTGTATTAGTGGTGGCTGTTTTAAAATTCAACGTTTAAATTCGGCTGTTTAGAATTTTACTGTTGTAAATGATGGTGCCCTTTAAAATAAAATACTTTACGATACTCAACTCAAAAGCACTGAAATCGACATATTTAATAGATTGTCAAACGATAACTATACTATCAATCGGGATACAGCTCTGGCAATAGCTTATCGAAATTTCCAAAAACATAGAAACCTATTTTATTAATGTGAGATGATGTCTTCAGGCAGCCTTCGTAGTAGGTAAGTTGTTCCCTAACAATATTCATGGACTACTTTAAAGAACTGAATTTAAATTTGTTTGATAAATCTTGTATCTTTATATTAAACCTGCAAGAAATAAGCTGTGAGCCACTGTACAGTTTTTTGCCAATAATCTTTAAATTATTGGCAATAATTTATGTAGAGCTGAAAAGAGAGGTCAACTATTTATATTTATCCTATATATTTTTTTAAGTTTCACTAAATTACATTGTCAAAAATATAATATACTTTCAGAATCGAATATAAAGGAAATGTTGTATACAATTTTAACGTGGTATATCTGACGATCGATGTTTTTATTTATGATTAACATAGCTGTCTTGTAAATATGTAATAATATGTAATATTGTTTAACATATGTATATACGTTAATTGAAGGGTATCAAATAGTCGGCATGGCCAAGACAGGAGTTTTTATTTTGGAACTGATTGTTGATTTTATTGTTAAGATACGCCCGCTAATTACTCTTTCTCTCTCTCTTTCTATCGAACTGTTTCTCTCTCTTCATCTGTCCATTTGAAATTGAAAGTGTTTGCTGCTAATCAATCTTACTAAAAAGCAAAAGTTTTTTTCCACCTTTATTCGTAACGGTTATTTACACGCTTTAATTCATTTTAATCAATTTTATCTACTTTTTATCTACTTTTGCTTTTTGTTTGTCTACGCCTTAATAGCAGTCACAGTGAGCAATCATCGTTGTGCAATTGGCTAAGATAAAACAAATACGAAATTTTGCATTAAAACTAACGACGCGTTTACTTTAACGGCATCTCTGTCAGAGTTTCATTCCCTATCTCCGTCTTGAAATTGCACAGAAATTCACATAATGCACTGAGCCATAAAGCATATTAAGCTAATATTCAAGTGGTTGGTTGCTTTTGCCAAGGCTAGAATTTCAGCTCAGTAAATCAGGCAGTCGCTGAAAAGTGTGAAACAATAAGTCAGCTAAAATTTAGTTATATGAGAACTTAAATACCCTTTAATGGATATATTAGGCCTTTGTCAATTGGAAGTCAATGGAAGTCATGCTATACTAACTATAGATAAATGTTTGATTAAAATACATATATTTATGATATTTGTGTACTAAATTTATACATTTTTACAAATATCTAAAAGGAAAGGCATTAAATAATAAAAGTTAAGTGAAGATAGATCTTAACCATACAAGCAATCACAGAAGAGCATAACAATCAACAAAACCTCATTAGCTAAAACTGATTAACACAGGACCTGCAGATATTTTTTATTATTATAGTCTATAGCAGCAATTTATAAAACTTTTTTCTTCTAATAAATTTTGCTCATCTGTCTTTGTGGGCTCTGTCAGCTTTCAGGTGTCTCAGCACATATTAAGTGCTAACACGAATACCCGGGGGCATATTACGTAATTGGAGACCCACAAAAAGTGCCCGTTGGCCGGATAGGATCGCATCCACAGATCATCTAATAGTGAAAATTGTGAATATACATATATATTATTTCTGTTCGCATTTGATTAGCGTCTGCTTCATAAATGTAAGAAATATTTACACTGGTCCGTCTTACGTATATGCAACCATTGAAGATACTATATATATATATATATGTGTGTGCATATATGTATATATATTTAGAGGCTTATTTGGATTATTATGCACTCAACTTTTCCACCTGAATGGGCGTTACCTACCTTATGGTTACTCTCTGGTTACGCTTATTGTTATGCCACAGACATTTGGAGCATGGCAAGCGTGACTCGACTGTTGCCCCTCTCTCCCTGGAAAGTGTGCCACGCTATGTTGCATTTGTGGCAGCGTTGCCAGACTGTTCCACGACAGCCAGTGATCAATGGGAATACGACCCAGTTGAGCCATAAGTTGAGCAACTTGCGTTAATCAAAGTACGCAAGCTGCAGTTTGACACAAATTAGATACCCTTAAATACGGCATATGTACCATATAATAATCCACGGACTTAGCTAAAGTATGCTTGTAGTGCTGGGCTGTTAAATAAATAAACAACTACAAAATAATCTGCAAAAATATAGATGACCTGGGGCTATTTTTAGAAAAAACAAGTGGGGATGGATTATCTTCGGCGTGCCGAAGATTTTATACTCTTTTCGAACCTATAGGCAATTCACTCTGCTAACTGCACCACTGAAATTTCATAAGCTGTACAAAATATTTAATTCATTGCCAGTTGTATAGCAGCTATAAGATATAGTGATCCGATCCGGCCGGCTCCAACCAATGTGATGTCTCTTTGAATAATAAGTATCTGTGCAAAGTTGTATCGCGATAGCTTTAAAAACATGGGATATATGGCCAAAGCCGACTTCGAGTTGTATGGCAGCTATAAGATATAGTGATCCGATCCAGCCGGCCCCAACCAATGTGATGTCTCTTTGAATAATAAATATCAGTGCAAAGTTTCATCGCGATAGATTAAAAAACATGGGATATATGGCCAAAACCGACTTCGAGTTGTATGGCAGCTATAAGATATTGTGGTCCGATCCGGCCGGCTCCGACCAATGTGCTGTCCCCTGGAATAATAAGTGTCTGTGCAAAGTTTTATCGCGATAGCTCAAAAACTGAGGGACTAGTTTGCATACATACAGACAGACAGACAGACAGACAGACAGACAGACAGACAGACAGACAGACAGACAGACGGACATGGCTAGATCAATTTGTATTGTCATTCTAAGCATACTGGCAGTAACTTTTGGGGGTCTCCGACGCTTCCTTCTATGCGTTACAAACTTCAGGACAAACTTAATATACTATTTTCTTCGAAAAGAGTATAAAAAGTTATTTTTTAATTGCGTATAGGACATTTTTTAGTAGTAGGTGTAGTAGTACGTATTTGGCTTCTTATGAGTTCAGTAAGTGCAATAGAAAATGTCATTGCAATGAAGAGCTGAACGTATTGTAAGCGAAGCTGTTAAGTTGTTAATTGACAGTACATTCCGTTTAGTTATTTAGTTGTTAATTAAATAATAACGATCAGTTTTTCAGTTTAATCCTTAGTTACCGATGCAGTCTGTGTAATTAGTTGCTAATCACTTGCTCAATATTATGCAGTTCATGTGTATTTAAAACTTGCGTGCCATTTCAATTCCTTATTATGTTTTTTTAAATATTACATTTGAACAACAGTTTTCAATATTATGAACAACTGAAAGCTTATTTACGACTCAAATGCTGATGACTAAACTTATTCATCAAGGGAAATAGAATTAACAACTATGGCTGAGAGTCTTCTTTAAACGTTAAAGCGTATTCTTTTAAGAAACGCAGATAGATTTCGTAGAAATTTCAGGGTATAGAAAGATTCACAGACAGCGAAAGAAGAGCGACAACTGCAAAGCTTAGTTACGATCCGTCTAAAACATACCTCGATGGCTTTTTTGTGGCTTACATGAACCTTACACCTGGAAGCAAGAAATGAAATTTATTTGTTTTTTCGTTCGTTTCTGTCGTTTGCCAAATGTTGCGTGCGCAACTTAAATTACCACTCAGCTCTGGACACTGGCCTATTGTGGCGCCATTTCGGTATCTGCTACTTCGTTTCTTTATTTTCTATCTGGCTTTTTCTATTTTTTTTCTCTGGCTGGCCTACTTGTTGGGTCTGGTCTCTGCACGCAACCTGGGCTGTGTGACTGCTTGAGAGTCACAAGTAAAACCAATTATGTGGCCCTAACTAAAATACAGTTGCGAAACTTGGTAGAGATACATTTTTGTATCTTGTAGATACATGTGTGCCTTGCCACTTGCTGGCGCCTAATTTGTGTTGTCCTTCAACTGTTTGCACTGCGCTTCGCCTGCGCCCCAACTCTATTTGCCCCGCCGCCGCAGCTGCAGCAAGCTAAACATTTGTCTGCCTAACCCACCCACCCACCCAGTCGCTCCTCCTCGCCCCCACGCCAGTGAACAACAGCCTTACTAATGATTGTGTCTGTTCTGTTTGCTCTTTGCAGTTTCCTGGATGATTTGGACCGGTTAGGCGCCAAGGACTACCAGCCAACCGAACAGGATATCTTGCGCACCCGAGTCAAGACCACCGGCATTGTGGAGGTGCATTTCTCCTTCAAAAATCTAAACTTCAAGTAAGTGAACAGACAAAATCCATGGCTCAGCTGATAAGTAAATTAGAATGCTGTTTTTAAGATACTAGAGAAAAACTTTTGGGAACAATACAAAAAAATTGAATGTCTGTTCTTTTAGTACAGATACTCATTACTCATTTATTTATATGAATTTATAAACTTAGCTAACTAAATTGCCACGCCTTTTTTGCCTTTTTGCAGATTGTTTGATGTGGGCGGCCAGCGGTCGGAGCGCAAGAAATGGATACATTGCTTTGAGGATGTGACAGCGATTATATTCTGCGTGGCTATGTCTGAATACGATCAGGTCTTGCATGAGGACGAAACTACGGTAAGTTTATATAAGAAAATACGCCCTTGAAAGTATAGCTAAAGTAAAACTCTCTCATTTCGAATGCAGAACCGCATGCAAGAGTCGCTGAAACTGTTTGATTCCATTTGCAATAACAAATGGTTTACGGATACCTCGATTATCCTGTTCTTGAACAAAAAGGATCTCTTCGAGGAGAAGATTCGCAAGAGTCCGCTGACAATTTGTTTTCCCGAATACACAGGTAAGCACTTGCCAATTACAAAATTTTTTATTGAATTGTAGTATATAAATATTAGTTTATGAAGATGTTGGCCTGCTAGACTTTAAGATGAAAAACAAACAATGTTTTTTCTTAAGCGATTTACAGATACTTATAGTCAGTTCCCTTAAAAAGCACATACAAATAAAAGGGGAACGATTATATTCGGCATGCCGAAGATTTTACACTATTTTCGAGTCTGTGGATGGATTCTAAAAGTGAAGACTTGAAACTCACATTACTTTGTCAAAACTCAACAAATTTTTAAGCTGGAGACCATTTTATCCATGGCTTTTCCTCTAAATATATTATACATTTAAGTTTTGTTTAATTATGAAAACTTAATTTTTTTTTCTAAAAAAAGCATGTACCCTTTGAAAACTTTAATCGCACATAACTTTGCTGAAACTTAACCGATTTGAAAGGACGAGATCTATTTGATCATGGTTCATGTTCTTGTCAATTTATTGTACATTTACGTTTTGTTCAATTTGGAAAATTTTATATTTTTAGCAACTTTTTTTTTGTATAAAAAATATTTAATTACGGATATCTTCGCTATTTATGACTCAATCGCTTTGCTATTTTAAAAATTGATGAGTTATAAGGATGTTCAAGTGTACAAGGAAGTTGAAGGCAAAAGCTTTAAGAACATGGAATATATGGCCAAACCCGATTTGCAGGTGTATGGCAGCTATATGATATGGTGGTCCGATCCGGCCTGTTCCTAGTTGCAGAAAAACAGACAGACATGGCTTTTGTTTCAATTTGTTTTGTCATTCTAACCATGTTGAAGGTACCTTTTTTATGCATTACACACTTCAGCACAAAATGAATGTACTATTTTCTTCGAAAAGAGTATAAGCAATTATCCCTAAAAATACTTATTTTATTCTTAAAATGTATTAGTTGCAGCTCATCTGCAAATAAAATCTTTAGTGTTTGTTAATGCGCTCAAGTTAATTGGTTATTTTGCGTTAAAGTGTTTTATGAGTTTTGAGTTCAGTCCGAACAACATCTTTATACTTATTAGAGGTTCGCAAATTAGGAATATATTGTTAATAATTGTTTAAATTTTTAGGTGGCCAGGAATATGGCGAGGCGGCTGCATATATTCAGGCTCAATTCGAAGCGAAAAACAAATCAACCTCGAAAGAAATCTACTGCCACATGACGTGCGCCACAGACACCAACAACATTCAGTTTGTATTCGATGCTGTCACTGATGTCATCATAGCCAACAATCTGCGCGGCTGTGGCCTATACTAAGACGTGATGGCGGGGCTAAACGGGAACCGTTACGGTATTACAAAAAAAACAAAAAAAAAACGAAAGAAATGAAAGAAAAAAGCATAAAAAAAATGAAAAGAGCGCGGGAGCACAACAACCCACCAGCATTGATCAAAAAGCAAATGATGATAGAACCAACAACAAACATAAAACACACAACAAAACACACGCACACCAAGCAAAAGCAAAGCCCAAAGAACTTTAATTTGTTGCAACACACAAGAGTATGAGTATATGTATGTGCTTAACAAATTGTTGAGGATGAGAGTTAGTTGTTGTGGCAGCTAAGAAGACAGCAAAGAACAGAAGAGATAAGAAACCAGAAAGCAGAAATTGAAACATATTGAAAAGCATTTCCTATACTTGCATTACATTTGCATCATGCAAGCTACATGTATGACATGAAACGCACACAAAACAAACAGTCACACAGACACACACAAACACACACAAACACACACAGACGCACAAACAAACGCAAGCATTAATGCATAATATGTAATTGTTGTTTGGTCTGAATAATTTTATAGAATTTCATAATTTATGTGTAGTTTAGTTTCTCGTATATTTATTAAAAACAAAAGATGATAACAAAGAAAACCAAAAGGAAAGTACACAAATGAGCAAAAGTATATACATATATGTACATGCCGGCATCTAAGTATATAAATATTATATTATATATATTAAATGTTTCCTGTTGCAATCTCTTTGAAATTATTCATGCCAGCAACGCTGCATTTCTCATGCTTATTTAGGCTTAAGTTCAAAGTTTACAAACTCTCTGCGCAAATTACACATACAACAAAATTAACATAAAAAAAGAAGAAAAAAAAAAAACAAATAATACCCTGGGCAATGAATTAGCAGAATGCATATAAATATTATTAAAAACAAAATACAAAATAATATAAAATTTAATGCATAACGTAATGATAAAGCAAATGAACAAACCAAAAACAAAACAAAAAACAAGAAGAAATAAAAAAAACGTAAACTCTAATATTTAAGATCTAATTTAAAATGAGATAAACACAAGAAAGGAAAAACCTGAAGAAAAACCAACTCTCCCTTAAAACTATTTGTATTTACTATCAAGATTGCGAATTTGATGCAGCCAGCCAGCCAGCCATAATTCGATTGATTATATAGATCGATGTAAATTGTAATTTGTTGAAACTTGCGTGTGTGTATTGAAGATACATGCATATATAGAAAGAATCGAGCTGATGCAGCTACAAATCGCACACACAACACACACACACACACACACACACACACACACAAACATCACGCACAAACAAAAACTGAACACAAACTAACTTTAATTTTTTGTACACTAATTTATTGTAATTAATATAATTTTGTTGCATTTATAAAGCCACATACGATTGTATATCGTTTATATATGTAATTCAATCCAACTTGACACACAGAAACACTCGCAATAGCAATTGAAAGAAGAAGAAAATAGAACGGACGGGAAAATTTAAAAATAGCAAACAGTTCATTGTAAAACGCATTGTATGTAATATTTATAACGCATATACATACTATATATAATAACGATAATAATATTAATTGTAACGTTTATTGTATTTAGTGAATGGCATTTAACACTGTGCGGTTGCAGCTGTTAATTTTGTTTAGACTTATTTATACACTTATTACTGTATTTATGTATTATGCATATGCTTATGCATCATCTTTATTGTATGTATGATTGTGCATTTTGATTTTACACAATGAATTTATAATTGTTATTTTATAGTATTTTTGTATATTATACAACAGCTCTCTCTTTCTCTCTCTCTCTCTTCCTTTTTCTCACACTCTCACTCTCTCTCTCTCTCTCTCTCTCTCTCTATATATATATATACATATATATATATATACTAGTATGTTTTTTGCAGCTTTGTGATCTTGCTCTATGCGAAATCCATTTATGTTTTATAGTTTTTAAGCCTTATTTATGTAAACACACGCAACACACAACTTAAACAACAACAACAAAAAAACCAACAAAAACAACAATTTAGTAACTTTATTAGCAAAATAAATATCATTTAACATTTTGAAATATTTTTTCTTGGCAAGATTGATTCAATTCTTGGACAAATATCTCATAAATAAAACCAAAATACACTTGAAACAAATCCAGTGTGTATACTATACAAAAGTTGTTGAACAACACATTTTTCGTAGATACTTATGTAGTTACATTGTGTATCTACGAGATACGAGATACTTTTGTAGTTGAATGCCATGTTATGAGCAGTGTTCTAAGCATACGCAATACAATTTGACAACAAATGAAAAGTAAAAACCCATACACTCCTTATACCAACCCAAAACCAGAAACAACAACCACAACAAAACAAACAAACAAACAATGTAATATTTATCGTATGTATTTTCCATTAAACTTGTAAAATTCTACCAAAATACAAAAAAAAAAGTATAAAAAAAAATCATTTTCAAATAAAAACTATTTATTCAAAAACAAAACAAACAGCCAAACTCTTTATTCTCCACATTTCTCTTACAGCTGGTTTATTGAGCTGCAAACAAATTTCACAAACAAATAGAATTGGATGTTGCAATTGTCTCAGGCAACGCACACACAACACAGACACCACATAACACACACAACACACACACAGCGCACGAACCAAGACCATATTTACAAGAAAATAGAAGAGTATGAAACAAACTCGTGTGAACTCTTCTAAGTTAACTGAAATGGATGTAATTATATATAAATCAAATATATTTATTGAACATTTAATTCAACCAAAAAGAAAGCAAATGTTTGTAACTACAACTGATGTAACTTATAAACATTGCAAAAGAGCACAAGCTTATTCATTTAACTATTAACAAAGCGATCTTTACATATTACATATATGAGAAGAAACAATCCAAACTAAATTACAACAAACACATACACATATGTACTATATTTTTCTCGTAAATTATGTGAGCATTGAAAAGCCGTGGAAGCGTACTTCTAACTATTTACATTACCATAGAACATATAAATAAGACTTTCACTATATAATTTTTGGAAATACTCAACCAGAACGACTATAAGTTTTCTTCAAACTCTAAGATCGTCTAGCTCAACTTTGTAACGCCACAAAAAAAATACAACAATTTACATAATACATAATAGAACATATATTAATAAACAAAATACATATACATATACCATACTTCGTCAAACCAACTAAAAAATAATAATAAGAATAATAAACATTTTTGCATATTTGCCATCAATAATAATAAAAACCAAAAGCAAAAAGTTAAATTTACATAAAATACATTCAAAAATTAAATCATAGTAAACATAATTCATATTTTTCTAAAAACGGCTCATACAAGTTTTTGCTCCGATACGTAAAACACAAAAAACATTCACACACACATACACACACAAGCCGCACCACTACTAAAGTGAAAAAATTAACTATTACTTTAATAGCAGTTAAAAATGTATAAGATGCAAAACAAACTTTGATTTGTGCGAAAACAGAAAAAAATATATTATAAATAATGTTTAACAAAAAACCACTCAACGCAATGGGAAGAACACAAATACTGTTCAAGTTTGTAATGAGCTAAAGATTGGCTAGCGGAATGTGGAACCAGAGTTTATAGGTAGACAAACTTTAGATGTATCTAATTTTTAGCTTAATTCGAACTGCTTTTGTTGTCCCCCCAAATAGTACAGCAGATATATTTCTCATGTTAATAAAACTATTATACCTAATCAAACAACTATATTTGTATTTGTATTTGTATTGTATTTTGCCCAAAATGCCCTATGAATTAACCATTTTATAAATTCAAAGCGAGCAAATAAAGTACAGATGATTTTGTATTTTGCATTCCTCACAGCTCGCGTGTACGAACTATGTATGAACCAAGCCCTTGAGCAGCAGTTTTTAAATGGGAGACGAGCAAGTAAACAAAAACAAAAGCAACAAATTACTAACGTGACAAATTGAAGTAAATTGAATCGTTAAATTAAAAACTTAATATAAATTATAACTATAATATAACAGCAAAAACAAATACCAAATAAATGAAAATAAACGAAACAAAATGTTTGTATGTAAAAGGAACTCAAAATGTTAGAACATCTACAATTTAAATAAAAATTAAATTAAAAAACACAATCCGACTTTTTTTTATTCTTCCTCCTATATATTCCGGAAAGAGCTCTTTAAACTATGTATTGGATTTCAGAATCAACTGAATTCTTTTAACTTTATTATTACCAATCTTTTTATGATTTACATTTCAAGCTATTGATTCTGTCTAGATTCTGTCCTCATTCTGCCAGTGGTATTCTGCTCGGGAGCGAAGCCGCTGGTAATACGGTACAGTTTAGCCTCTGAAAATAGTCGATATTGCCAGGTAGGCGACATGCAAGGGAGCGTCGCCTTCTGTTGCCTGGTCATATATCAGCCAAGCGCAACTGCTGTTGGAATGCGACGGGATTGATTCCATGTGGACGGCATATTTAGGTGTATGAAAGTCTGGAAGACAGGATCTATTACCAAATCGATCTATCTCTCTTATGTGCGTGTGATTTATTTAAATATAAACATAATATAAATCTGTTAAGGCTAAGGCTAAATGGATCGCGTATATGCTAAAGAACAAAAACTACTCCAACAGTTTCTTTTTGGACTTGGGCGTCGAAATCGTACGCAAGGATACGCGTCGCGGTGTCTTGGCGTTGGGCGTGGTCGGCTTTGGCGAGACATCAACTACGGATGTTGCTGTTGCATCAACGGTGACTGCTGCTGTTTCTGTTGTTGGAGCCTTAACCGGCGTGCCGGCGTCCTCTTGTGTATCCTCGTAGACCAGACACATGTCCTCGGTGCGCTCGCAGGTCGCCTCATTGATCGCCAGCTGTGTGTCCAGCGACTTTGTTTCCTGGCTTAACTTGAAGGGTGATTTCTCACTACCAAATGATGGCAGCGGACTTACGCCATCCTCGAGGGGCCAGGCATCCATGGCCTCCTCGACGACTACTGGCGCATTGACAACACTGGGTGCCTCTATGAGGACGCGTGGCGTGCGCCGCACCGCTATAGGCGTGGCATGCTTGGCGGGCAGTGATTTGGGCGTATTGCTATTGCTGCTACCTGGCGTGCGGGGCTGCCTGCGCACCTGAATCGGCGTCGCTGGCCTGCACTTCTTTACCGGCGACTCAAACTTCTCGTCTGAGCTTATGATCTGCTTGTCGAAGACAGCAACTGGCGGTTTCGGTTTGCTCTGTGCCGGCTCCGCATCAGCATCAGCCTTGCGCTTCAAGGCTACCTCAGCGGAAGAGGGAGCGGGCGTTTCAGTAGGCATGGGCGTGGGCGTGGTCGTTGTAATTTTACGGCGTATTGCAATGGGTGTCGGCTCGGCTGCTTTGCGTGGCGAACGCCTGAAGGCAATGGGCGTGGGTTTGACATCCGTTTTAGCCGGCGGCTTTGGGCTGGTTGAGGATGTTGCAGAGCTGCTGCTTTGCAAAGATGAATCATTGTCTGGATCCACATCAGCTTCGCCATGTTCTTTGCACTCCTTTAAGACGCCAGCGCTTGGTTTGCTTATCGTTGCAATATTGGGTTTGGTTTTCTCCTGAAGCGGTCGTCGCGTTGCGGATTCTTCCGACGACTGTTTTCGCAACTTTTGTCTTCTGACTTTACGTTGACGCTGCGGTGCATTCTCTGATGCTTTGGCGGCAGCGCACAGCACTGCCTCCATATCCTCGTAACGCTCGCCCAGCTCATTCTCGCCAAAAGTCAGCAGCGAGCAGAAACCATCGGTGCTGGAGACGATTAGCACGTTGCCATCGTTCGACCAGGTCAGATCGGTCAGGCGTGTGTAGTGTATGTTCGAAACAATAGCGAACGGGACCGGCTGCTGAGTGTCATAGAAGAACACCGAGTTCTTGGTGGCCACCGCATAGATCATGCGATAAGGCAGCGTAATAATCGGCGGATTCTTCTCCGCATTGTACGGTCGCAGACGGTACAGCACGGGTGAGCAGCGCACCGCCACAGTGTACTCATTCGGAAAGGGCAGAACAAACGCTGGCTTGCTCAGATCGTAGCGACTGAAGCCGTAGGTGGTATTTGTGGGCTTCACCACACCCTCGTAGTCAGTCACGCCGGCGGGCGTCAGCAGTAGTTTACCATCTGGCGTGAAGCACAATCGCCGGAAGAACGTTTGCAGCGTGCCGTCGTGATACAACCGTATGCTGCGGCCATGCAGCTCATGTCCTTCCTTAACGGGCAGCGTGCACTTGCTGACACGATGCAGCACGCGTCGAGTATTCACATCGAAAACACGCAAATGCCTAAATAAAAATAAGAGATTTTAGATGATGTAGTCCCTTGAAAATCAGAATTGCGACTTGACGAAGTATTTATTATTTATGCTAGGTTCGACCTATCGAGCGACAACTGTATTTTAACTCACCTATCCGTGCTCATGGTGGCAATAAACTGATTACACGGATCCCATGCCACGCCCTGCACATAGCCCTTGTGATCATCCAAAATGGCCAGGGATCTGCCCTTGTGGACATCCCACAACATGGCCGTGTTATCCACAGAGCCGGTAATCAGAAACTGCGAATTGGGTGCCCAGCTCAAATCGTAAACATCTTCGCGATGGCCACGCAACACCTTTAACGTCAGCCACACTTCGCGATCCTGTTCGCAGTTTCCGTCCGCATCCACAATGTTTACCACTTCGTGGTCGTCTTTTTGTTTCCATATGAAGACAACACTCTCGTCGTCGCCGGACGCTAGCAGTTCGCCATTGGGTGACCAGCGCACCGTGTTGACCGCCCGCTGATGCCTCGACAAATCCGCGGCCAGTTCCAGTTCAACGCCCTCGCCTCGGTCGCTGTGGTTTAAGTACCAAATGAGAACGTGCGCATCGGTGCCGCCGGATGCCAAACGGCACATTGTGGGTGCAGTTAGTCCAGCACTGTGGGACTGTATGTCTACGCTTAGCACTGGGTCACGATTGTGCCAAGAGATTTCGGGTATTTTGCACTTCATAATTGTTTATTCAATCACTTTTATTTTGCTATGGAGAATGCTGACTTCGCGCCCAAAACTCAGCCAGCGGTGTGCAACCCAAGAGAAAAACACCGTCTTGTCGATTGTTGGCCCACTCACATCGATAACATAAGCTACACAGCTCTGCGATATATCGCATGCAATAGCAGCCAACTTAATTACTTTCGAACTCGAAATTCACAACCCAGCTGCTAAAATGGTAAACAGATGCGGCTTTTTTTTGTTCGTTTATATTAACAGTTATAAATTTTATATTTCTAGTCAGTTACCTTGCACACCGACGTTGGCGACATTAAAATCGAGCTGTTTTGCGAGGCCTGTCCAAAGGCCTGCGAGAATTTTTTAGCTCTTTGCGCGAGTGACTATTACAGCGGCTGTTGCTTCATAAGGAACATTAAAGGATTCATTGTGCAAACGGGCGATCCAACAAATACGGGCAAGAATGGCCAGTCCATTTGGGGCACCAAGTTCGATGATGAGTTCAAAGAAACAGTCAAGGTATGAAAATATACTTATATTGAATACATACATATATTTAACAAGATCACTTAATTTAAGCACACGGATAGGGGCATGGTGTCCATGGCAAATAATGGCCCCAATGCCAATGCCAGTCAATTCTTCATTACGTACGCTGCGCAGCCCAATCTGGATTTGAAATATACGCTCTTTGGCCGCGTCATTGACGGCTTCGATGCACTCGACGAGCTGGAAAAGCTGCCCGTCAACCCAAAAAACTATCGACCGCACGTGGATAAGAAAATCAATGGAGTGACCATCCATGCGAATCCGCTGGCAGCGTGATAAATATAGATATAGACATCAATTGCATTAGCTAATGCATTATAGATACGAATATATTATCTAGCACTTAAGTTGATATTGTTGCATTTAATAACTAATTAATTGAGAAACAGTAAATTGTGCAAAAGCTGCTAAAACTAAAACTTACAAATCAGCCAAGTGTCACAAATTTGTCATTTAGTTATTGATGTATGTATATATACGATTGCATTGCTCATTTCGCGCGAATTTTGATTGTTGGAGTTTTTTATAACGTTCTTCAAAACACTTTTGCACTTAAGATATACAACTTATTTTTAAGACAGAATATGTTTGGATTTTTGTAAAAACGAATAACTAGAAAGGTAAAAACAAATGCTAACAAGAATCTCGCAAGCGTTGCACTACATTAGGACTATGCATTATGTGGACACGCCATTTGTGAGCGACTTGGCGGGTTTCGGATGATCCTTCATGTGCTGCTCGAACATGCTGCGAATGTCGGCCAAGGCCTCGCAAATATTCTTCGAAAAACGGTGCACATCCTGAAATAAAGTCGACATTAGCGTTGCAATTAAATAGATATCGGCCTTTCGCATACCGTTTGCGGACACGTTGTCTTCGCTGAGATATGGAAGAATATCAAATTTTCACCGGCTATGATATAGGACACACCATAGCCGTCATCGGCGACAGGTCCAAAGCCACCGCCGGCACTAATACAATTCGGATGCTTCTTCAAGTCCATTTTGGGAGTTTGGCCATGCGGCGTTTGACTAGTGGACAGGCGCCAGGGTTCGCTGAGCACCTCGTTGAGGAAGGGCGAATCCACCTCTAGGTACTTGGAGACAACATACAGACAGAACAAATGACGATCAATGCCCTGCCCGCACATGGCATCCTGATAGCCCAACTGATGGCGATCGCAGGCATCCTTCAGCATCTGCACACGATCATCGTTCTAAAAGTATAGATTTAAACAATGAGAGAGTTTACAGCTTTCACAATCGTTTACCTACCGTCGTGCTGGGATCCATCATGGCCTTCACCCACGCGGCTGACTCAATGGTGCAGGGGCGCACAGTTTCAGTCCGCCCCTCGCGGAACAGTCGCGTCATGGAGGCCTCATACGTTAGCGAGAAGCGTCCAGCATCGCGATAATAGGCCAGCTGCAGTGCCATCTGTATGTAGGCATCTGGCGAGAGGCGGCACTTCTTCATGAAGCCCTTGCCGTACTCCTGGTGCACCAATATGCGCAGATCCACTTCATTGATTAGCTTCGTGGCACAGATAGTGGCCTCCTCGATCTGTGACAGACACGGCTTCAAATCCCAGTTGAGACGTGTGGGCGTTGGCGGCGTAAACTCGGGCGTGCCCTTTGTATTGCCAGTCTCGTCATATCTTTATAGGATGTTATACAGAAATTATACGAAATTAGAAGAGCGCAATAATCACGAGTTGCAACATAAAAAGCTGAATTTGTTAGTCTGTTAAATATTCGCTTTAGAGTTTTAGAAATGAATTGCGTATAGAAGTTTAGTTTAAATACAGCGATTTACAGTTTCGACATTAGATAATATCTCTTATATAGTATGTTAAAGAAATTATCTTGCTTCGATTCTTTTAATAATAATAGATTATATGTATGGTTTTTTGTTTAAGTTTTAGTTTTACCCGTCAATATCATCACCAAATATATATTCCCATAGATGTCCCATAACCGGTGCGTCCGCCCTATAAAATAAACGCATAAATACAATCGATTAAGCCACAACCAAGGTTAAAATGAATATGTTGTTATAAATTCGGTATAATATATGTACATGTATAATAATAATTGGGGAAACAGCCTAAGGATGGCCACCGATGCCAACCGACACCTGTACGTATGTGGAATTTTGAGCATTTACCCGTCACTTTCAATATCATCAATGATCAGATTCTCCCACATGTGTGAGGCGATGGCAGCGTCGGACCTTTTTATAAGAGTTTGTTCATAATTTGAAGAGTTTCAAAAATAAAAGGAAACAAAACACATCTTCGAATTGCCGAAGATCAAATACTGCCGCAGAGTAAATGAAGCAGTTACACGATAACAGATGCTGATCTTTATATGATTACTATAGTACAACGTAATACGAAATGCTGAGATAATAAAACTTGTGATTGCATAGTTTGGTCGACAATTCTTTAAAAAAGGCAAAGGTTTTTTTGTTAATGGCAAATCTTTGCTATTCTTCATAAGGACAGACAGATTACTTAACATATAAACAGACAGACTATATACATATATATAATCATATATGTAGTAATGTTGACTTAGAATATACATATGTATATTTTATATAATATCCTCTGCACGGGTAAACAATCTCTAACAAATTTTTGGTTTTTGCCTGGAAACTGGTAATTAATCCGTAACTGCTTACCATGTGTGCTCGGCATTGAAGCCGACGCGTCCGTTAGTGCCCACGCAGACAGTGAAGCACTTGTCAAACCAACGATTGTAGCCATTGCCATGCAGCAGCTTCTTGCCGAACGAGTCCAGCAGCTCCGGCCGCTTCAGATCAAACTCAAAAGGCTCATCATCAAGTGAGAGAACAAACGCTGCCGATTCTATGGTGCGCAGCGAGATGTGATTTGTGCCACGCGAAAAGAAGGTGTTCCGTGCCTCGGCCCACTTGGAGCGATTCCAGGCGGTTAAGGCAGCCAAATGCTCCTCACCATCCAAGGGGCTGGCCTTGGCTTCGAGTATGTTCTTGATTTGACTGGGGAAGAATCAACAATATATTGAGTATGAATGACGGCAAATGGCGGACTTGTTGACTTACACTTGCAGCTCGCAGGGGCGCAGAATGCGTCCCTTGTAGTAGATGAGCATCTTGTAGTAGCAGCCCTTGTGCAGCACCACAATGTGATTGGAATCGCGATAGTGAACGATGCGATCCGACTCCAGACCGGGTACGCGAGCCGTATTGAAGGTGCGCTCATATTGCCAGGAGCAGAGCGGTATCATGCCCTGCACCATAATCGGTTGCAACTCCTGATGCTCAATCAAACGCCGGAAATTGAGCAGCAGCGAGATGACATTGGCAGCGCGGGCAGACTGAATGCTGGTGAGATTCATGAAGATGGCATCGGTGCCATAGAAGTTGCTGTTCACACAGAGGGGACTGCGACCGCGCAGGTACACGTACTCCTCCCACCAATCCGACACATAGTTGGTGGATGTCCAGCTCTTGAGGAACAGATACCACTGCAGCTTCTTGCCAATGGTCTGCTCAAACTCTTTGGCCAGTCCCTCCATGCGACTGTAGTTCTTGTCGTCCAACAGCGGACGCACTGAGCGCAGATAGCGCGTCATCGTCGCGTGCACCGAGGGCAGCGGGAGGCGTGGCAGCGAGCCCTGAAAACTGTAGAGCCCGGGCTTGTTCCAGCTGGAGAGCACGCGCACTACGGCGACCCAGAGCATGGTGGTTATGGAGACACGACTGCCGGGCGCTCGCGACTCGTACATCCAGCCCTTGTAAACGAGCAGGAACTTGAGCGTGTAGCGCATCGTGAAGCATATGGCCAGCCAGATGACAAGGGCACATAGAAAGCAGGCGGTTATCTGCCAGTTCATTGTGTTGCTGGGCAAGTGCACCAGGATTGTGTTGGTCAGATTGAAGGGCGCCCGATAGCCGGCAAAGTGCAGGCCCAAAGCAATGGCCGTGATTAGCCACAGACTCTGTATGTGCGCCGGGTAAACACCGTTGCGAATGCCATTCTGCAAGTTTAAAATATATGTCGATTAATTTGCTGTAATTTCTAGATTGTTCATTGTGTAATCTTACCCTGGCACGCGCCACACGCTTCTTCCAGGAGCGTACGCCCGAGTTGAAGACCAGGTTGAGCACCTCATGGTCATAGTTGATGTCGAAGCCCTCGTGCGTGATCGCAAACGAGAAGGCGACGGCGGAATGGGCTTCAGCCATACCTCCTGCTGGCTTCTAGCAAATAGTACTGCAAGAGGATTAAATAACAGACACACATATTAGGATTCGATTAGATATGAGCCTTAATCATAAATATTTATAGTGTTTGTACGAGTATGTACGCTCATCCATTACATTCGAGTACATTGTTATTAACGCATTAACTTGGCCTACGGATTTAGCAAGTCTATTGACTGATTGTGGACTTAATTAATTAAACTGATAAGTAGAACTTATCGTCCAGATTATCAGACCTGCCAAATTATATTATATTATTATGAAATTATAATATGATCATTGAAAAACCACAATCACAATCTGTACTATTTGAATTCATTTGGAGATTAGTGAAATTTAAGAAACAGAGAGAGATAGAGAGAGAGAGAGTGAGACAGAGAGAATAAGGCTGAAAGCACGAAAACAAGTGGGGAAGGATTATCTTAGGCGAGCCGAATATTTCACTGGCTTATATTTTACGCTTATGCATATGCTATAGAATAGTAAGCGACTACATCGCAGATGTCCTCGGGCCACTCGAGTCCCCAGAGCACTTGCACCACCGAACCGTTTGCCGAACCGCTCCGAACTGTGTTCAAGTGTGCAAGTGTACAAATTGAAGGCGGTAGCTTTCAAAGCATGGAAAATATGGCTATACGATCGATACGTAGTGGTCCGATCCGGCCGATTGCGACCAATGTGTTGTCCCCTTGCCAAGTTTCATCGCGATAGCTCTAAAACTCTAGAACTGAGGGACTCATCTTGATGAAGCTGTCTTCTTCTGCCTGTTCAATTCACATATACTTATAAGAAACAGTATTATTTGTCTCAAACGACTTTTTTAAATTTCTTGTAAAGCACAAACATATTTGTATGCCTTAAACATAAATGCACATCATAAATAAATGCAAATGCGACGCAGTCGTTAGTTTTGGAATTTTGTACTTTGATATTGATCAGGCTTTAGTCAACAGCTTTGCAATCCCCTCGCATATTCTTTGTTTATTTTGCAGGGTAGCAAAAGCAGCTCACAATTGCGATGTCATAACAAAAATGTGCCAGCAATTGATGATTGACGTCACAGAGAACTTCTCGCCTTCGCTGACTGCGATAACCCCAAACATGGGAGTGCGATAGTCAGAGAACGGCTCAAGAGCCTGTCGAGAGGCAATCATTACATTAGCCTAGCATTGATTGTTGTTGCTGCCATTGACGCTATATTGAAGCAACAACTAATAGCTACAACAACTAATTGTAGAAGCGCTTGATTTATCAAGTGTTTTGCGAGAGCGCGCATTTAATGGTGGTTCGTATTGTTTGTGTGCATACAAATTGTTTATAATAAATGTACAAGTTTGTTGGTTTCCTGATGCAAACAAGGCGGCAGGGAAATACAGTGGTAGAGTTTTTCCAATAATTGAAAAGGAAAATGAAAATTTCACAAATTACAATTCTACGATGGGAACAATCTAAGCCTGACTACTAACTCAAGTCTGTATTTACATTAATAAATATTTTTTAACAAAGCGAAGGCCCACTGTATTGTGCACGTCGTTTAGTTTATAATTGAGCGTTGTTAGCGGCTACTAAGAGCAAACTTGAAAAGTTGTTTGCTGTCTGAGCCATAAACCTTGGGGCCAAGCACAAAGAGCGGCCTGAAGCTGAAGGCCAATGCAGCAGCCCCAACAATAAACAACAACAAACCACACACAGCACAACAATAATATAAGCAACAGTTGTTTTTATTTTCGTTTGACCCACTTTTGATTAGGCGTCCACGCGGCGTATGCGTAATAATTTTGCTAGACGATCGCTACCGGCTTTTAAATATTCGTGTGTACATATATTCATTTATGTTTGTTGTCTGTGTATCAACGGTGACAAAAGCCAAACAAGAAACAACCAATGCATAAACTCATGTTGTTGCTGTATTTTTCCGCTTTTTGTTTGATTTACTTAGCGCTGGGCACGCTGGGTCCAAAGTCCAATTTAAAATGCTATTTCTGCGTCTTTTCGGCATTTGCTTTAATATTTTTTGTGCAAATACTGTTGGCAGAACTTTCGAAATGCTTTACTTTAGTGTCGAATTTGTAGCTTTCGGTAACTACAGATTAGTTTTTTTATATAACCAAAGAAAAATTCAGAAAACTATGAAAAAGAACGAATCTCAAAGAGCAGTGATAAGAGCGACGTGCGCAGACGCTTATCGGGCACTCGAGAATACGGGAATATATGTATGTGTATGATGTACATATGTATAGGGCACAAAACATTAGAAGAAGGCAAAAAACAACAAGAATTACGAGAGGCAAGTGCAATGAAATGCAGAAAATTTATACCTTTTGTTTTTTCCGCTTTTATTCTATTTTTTTTAGTGACCTTCAATTAGCGTGGGTGAAGACACAAACAATAACAACAAATTGTGCTAAACAAACCTTTGTGTGTGTAAACTGAAATTACTAAACGGCTTCACGGCTATGCAGTTAATTTAATTATGTTACGAATTACAAAAGCAAAATTCCGTTTATAGTATTTCAAGTGTTTTGCTTTTAGTTACGAATAGCAAGGTGGAAACGAACCAACTTGATCGCTTGAGTGCCGAGCGTCAACTGATTGAGCTGCGTGGCAGAGCAACCGCGCATGGGGTCTCAAAAGAGGCGAACCAACGTCGCCGGCAACAGATACAGATACAGATACATTTACAACTAACAGACACAGATACAGATACAGATATACTTACAACTACAGATACGGCTAGAGTCGAACATGTATACAAGACTTAAGCATGAATGTCTGCTGCGTCACAGTTTCGTCCATAGCCAAGACAAAATGGGGGCTCGCGGCGCAAGAGAGCGCGAGAGAGAGAGAGTGTGTGTGAGAGAGAGAGAGAGAGAGAGAGAGAGAGAGAGAGAGAGAGACGTTGCCGGCACAACAGATAAAGGTTTATCAATTTCTTTACATGCATGTACAGCATACATACATATATTTGTACATATGTATATACATTTACATGGCTGTAAATATTCGATTAATTGCTAGAAGGGAAGGCGTTTGAATCTCACGCACACACGCCCACTTCTGCGACTGGGATAGAAATATATATGTATGTATGTATGTATGTGCAACTATAACAAGTAAGAGTGCTCTAGTCGGGAGTGCCCGACTACGAGATACCCTGAACCCAGTCCTTACAATCATTCGTACTACTCTAAACTCACACATGCTGCAGTACAAGCAGTACAAGCAGTGCCAGCGGTTAAGCAGTTAGCTTGCTCTTTCGCTGAGCCCCACACAATGGAAAGTTAAATCTTAAATAACTTCTGTGTTTATTGTCCGATCATATTGAAATTTTGGGGCAAACAATTGTCGATAATATGTGTTACCAAACCAAATTGCAAGGTCGTACCTTCAAAAATGGGTTTTTTTAACTTTTGGGGGTTTGGGAGGTGGTATCCAAAAAGTGAAATATTTGTTACATGTGTATGCTATTCGAGATTATACATGTCAAATTAGGGGCCTCTAGCTCTTATAACTTGTAAGTTATATCCAAAAAACGCTGGTCTGAAATCGAAATTTATCGATAACTTTTGAACGGGACGAGCTATCGATAAATTTTAATAAACTTGATCTGTCCCGGGATTAGGAGAACTTATGTTCCAAATATGAAGTCTCTAGCTCTTGTAGTCTCTGATATCTCGGTGTTCATACAGACGGACGGACAGACAGACAGACGGACATGGCTAAATCGACTCGACTGTTGATACTGATCAATAATATATATACTTTATATGGTCGGAGATGCTTCCTTATGCCTGTTACATACATTTGCACAAAACCATTATACCCTTTTTACCCATTTTTAATGGGTTAGGGTATAAAAATAGCATAGATTATGTATGGTAAATGGCATATCGAGATACAATTCTATTGCATTGTACTCGCCGTGAATCTATGACTAGCCGGGAGAATTATGGCGCATATATATCATATTTATCGCACTCTCTGATTGAACACATGTTTAGTTTATTATTAGTTGCTTGCACTTTGAACTGTCTCTCGACAAATCTGAACATACTAGTATATATGTATATGGCGTATAGAATCTTTAAACTTAAACAAGTGTGGTTTTATACTCATTAAAAGTGGATTATTTTAATACATTTCATTTTGTGCAGGCTGAATGAAGATATGTAATGAGTTTGGACAATCTATGCTAATTTGTCTTTCAATTTCTAATTTAAGTCCTTATGATATTTGTCATAGATTTAAAGTTGTTTATGCAGGCCGTCAAAATCAGCTGAGTTAGATCAGTAAATAGAAACAAAAGGTTTACAAATTAAGATTTTGTTTGAACAACTTTTTAAAGAAACACTAACATGATAAAAAATCAGGCTATTAATTCATATAGCTGAATAAGCAACAATGAGTTATGAGTTGTGCTTTTGTATAAGCAGTGACTTAGTTTCGAAATTTATCTACAACCTATCTCTAAAACCCAAAAAGAGATAAGGCTACTTACTTTCTGGTTCTAAGTACACTTTAACCCAAAACGGGGAATTCACATTCATTATGCGAACAGTTTTGCTTTTCCAGCACTTGAATTAATATATGAAATAAACCCAACGCCCTTGAGCACTCAATTTGCAACTAGAAGTTCAAACAATTTGTGATAGGATTTTGTTTTGTGTTGTTTTTATCAATAGCTTACAAGCTTTGTTTGCTTATACAAGTGTTTTTTATTTTCTAGAGTACTCTCATGTGATCTGTTCTCATAACATCAAAAATAGTTATTTAAAAGGCAGCGATAAGATATTACTATATTTTGTTGTTATTATAATGTCTTTTATCTCATTTGCTGTGCGTTTAAAGTTCAATTGACTGTTGGGGTCTTTAAAAATTTTGTAATCTCCGTAAACTAGAACGCAATTTATAAAAAGAGATAAGCCACAGGCACGCGGATTGATTAGCCCCAATTCTCAAGTATTGCCAAATTTTTACTACGAAATAACCTTCAACATTTGTGACGCATTCATATAGTCTGGTTGGTATTTTTGGCACAGACAACAATAAAGACGGTTATCAGCCAAGTCGGCCAAAAGCTTCTAATCAAACGTGAGCGTTTCTTACTTGTTGAGGAATAAAGGGAATTTATTGAGGATCAGTTTAGTGACAGCCTTGGAAGATCATAAGCCCTAATGATTTTATTACCGAATATAAGCGAATGCCACAGCCACAGTACATACATATATGTATGTATGTATGTATATGTGTCTTTGCGCTTGGACTTCGAACCGTAAGCTAAACTTGAAATGCGCGAGCAAAATCGTCAGAGCGATTGTTCGTTTCCTCTAACATGTATGGTTAGGTTATGGAGTGGCGGCTGAGGCAACCAGATACGCTAATTGAAAATACGAAGGTGCCACGCGTAGTAACATCATTCACAAGAAAGCCAAATGCATATGGAAACACTATGAATTAATTGTAGCTTATGCTGATTAGGTTCGTAATATATTCAAATACAATCAACTTAATACTAACTACATTTGTTTACAATGACAACTTGTTTTTCTGTTAGTCGTGCATGATATTGTTTTGAGTTCTCGCCACTTGTTGTTGTCTTTTCAATTAGCTCGTGCGACTAACACTCATCAGTGCCAGACTCTCACTGAGCGCTGAGACATCGACTCGCGCCCACACAACTGCACCTGCCTGTGTTCGTGTGTGTGTGTGTGTGTATTTTACAGATGTTGACTATGCTGCGCTTGAGTGTGTCGCCGTCTGAGAGCTTTTGCTCACCCACTATTTTGAGAGCACAGCACCGTTGAGTTTTTGGACTTTGAACCTCGCTGAGCACGCAAGTTAAGAAAATAACAAAATGGACAAGGAAAAAACCAAACAACCATCACAACAGCAATAGCAGCAGTGCAGCAACGAATTGTGTTGTAATAATTGTTATTATGTTTGCCCACTGTTTTCCACAACAAGTTTCCGAGCCGCTGCATATGTGAGCGGAAAATGGAAAAGAGGGGCTTGCTTATGACCCAAATAACAGAAACAGGTTGAAACTGTGGCCGTTGTTGTTTTTTATATTAAGCAATGCAGCGCAGAGTAGGTTGCTGGGCCAAAATATAATTTTCAGGTAAACGTGACTAAAACCAAATAGTTGGTCGAGTCAAAGGTGAATGCACGGCGCCTGCGTGAGACGAGCTGCCTTTTGTTTTCGTTTAATGCTGTTCTGTATGTATGCGTGCGTATGTATACACAGTAAAGCCCTTTACTTACATTTGTGCTGTTGTTTTGAGAAGAACTCGTTTTAGTTGCAGGCAAAAATAAACGCGCTTTAATCCAATTGCGCTGAAAATAAAAGCGGAACGAAAAACACACACATCCGACGCAAACAACACACAGAAGCAAAATGTCGACAACGGCAAAGACGCGCGCGCAGGAGTGTAATCGGTCCAACGTAAGAAAAGAGACTGAGGAGGCAGACTCTGAGCCGGGAGAGCTGTAAACGACTGCGAGAGCGAGAGCAACAACAGCGCGAATGCTCGACCGACCCGAACATATGATCGCAGCAGCTGCATGCGAGCGATAAATCGTGTGTGGGGTGGTTGTGTGCACTGGAAGTAGGGTGACCATGTTCATGCAATTAATTGCTGTAATTATTTTATTTCCAAATTTCATTTCATTTCAAAATCAATAAAAAATCACTAACTTAAACTTGAACTTTCTTTCACTTAATTATACTGTATGTATTTTTTTGTGTTGAGAGCTTAAACTCTGGGAAGTTAATCCACAGGTTCCGTCTTTTGCTTATCCTTGCCGTCTACGGGATTTGAGAGACCGCGTATGCTTACATCATAGACAACCTCCTCGATTTTCTTAACATCATATTTGAGCGCATCGAAGCGTTTGCGCAAGCCATCATTCTTCATATTGAGCAAGCGAAAGCCAGTGTTTAAGTCACCGATAAAATGAGAGATATTCAAAGGGCGCTCGTAGTCGCCCATTGTTACGGAATTTGTGGCGAAGCGTGATAGTTCTGATGCCAGCAGCAGAATGCCCAGCAAATAGTCCTCAATATCCAAATGGAAACCATCTGAATGCTTGATTTTCACTATCAATGCAAATATTGGAAAATGTAAAGCTAATTATTATTGTTTATTGGGTAACTTACAGCCCAGCATCTCGGCAGCGGTTTCGCGCGTTACCAAAAAGCCCGCTTCCAGATAAATGACCAACGCAATCAGAAATATCAAACGCTGTGTAATGTAGGTCCAATGATCAGAGTAGCTGCGTGCAAAGAAAATGACACATTAGACGCCAACACTACACTGCAAAATGTGTCTCACCGGTAATACTGCCCAGCCGGCACCAAAGCGGATAACTTTTGATATTTCTCGGCACAGGCTTCGATTTGCTTACGTGCCAGGGCGCAGGCATTGTTAACTTTTAGGAGTAAAGAAAACAGTAATTGCAATTCAATCCTTAAACATACCAACTTACTCTTGCTTAAGTCACAGTGTATGACTTGTAGTTGTATTGTCGCTTCCTTTGCTAGATGCTCGATCTCGCGCACCACAATGCGAATATTCTGTGAAAGCATTTTGATGCATTTAATTAGTTGCCGCATGAAGCAGAAAGCATTTGTGTCTCACCTCGCGCAACTCCTGTTCGTTGTCTATATACTTTTGATAATTTGAAAAGATTTCCATATTTACGAAATGCGACATTTTGCTTGCGAAATTTAATGCTTGTTTATGCCGGCCTTTTTGCAAATTAGTGATGTGCAAATAATATCGAACTATCGATATAATCAATAAGATGACATACAGACTTTTGCCAGCAATAAAATGTAATTTATCTTTTTAGGTATTAAATACTTCTTTTAGATAAGAAATATTTGGTAGATCAAATGCATTTTTACGTTTAGCGCCAACTATGATTTATTTCAATATTGTTTTCCTGATTCAATTATGAGCGTCAAGATACCCACGGCCACTTAGTGTCGAATATCCATACTTATCGGTTTCGGAACAAGGATTTTGTTTTTCAAATATTTTAAGTTTAAAAGGACGCAATCAAAGAAACTTAAAAGCTTAATTGTTAGGAAATAAAATATCTTCCATTTAAATGCTGCAACTTTAAAATTGGAGGATTTACTGTATTCAAATTGTGAGTTTGAAAAATTGGGCTTCTATATTTCTTACAATATCTCAATTTATAGAACGCGTGCAGATAAACCGAGTATACACGATTAAAGCATATTTTGTTATCTACAAATTAAGGTAAATTTGGTCCACTTTCGGTTTACTTTCCGATATAATCGCAAAAATATGCACCAACCACGTAGAAAGCCCCATACAAAATAGATTGCAAAAATCAGCCTTGAATTTGTACGCAAATGTCTTATCTTACAGATGGCGTGCCGTAATTCAAGCTATACCAAATTGATGATAATTGTTTCATACACATTTTAAGATACGTTTTACGATTTTAAAAGGATTAGTTAAATAGAAAATTAATTATTTATAAGCTAATCTGAAACAGTTCACATACATGAGTATATCGAACTGCTAGCTCCCGCGTGAGCTGAACCACTGCTTAGTTTCAGGGCTGAACAATTTTGCGACAATTTTCCGCTCCAGACATTACAATTTTTATTTTATTTTATTACAATTGTTTATTTATTTATTTAATTATTGTCGACTATTGACAGTCGACACAAAAGAATTTATATAAAATTATAAAACATTTAAAAGTATATAAAACCTTTACATAAAATTTAAAATATTAAATTAAAGATATACAGTTAAAATTACGTTAAGTTCTGAGGATATCAATAAAAAAAATTAAAGCATGCAACATTTGTTGCAAGGATTGCGGAAAAACCAGCAAAACCCAATCAAACCAATGTAATTTGTTAATATAGAAAAGAAAAAAATATTTATTTTAAGTTGATATATGTTTAATATTAGGAAGCATATTATAAAAAGAAGAGATAATAATAGAAATAGAAGATAGAGGGAGCATAAAGAAAAATAAAGGAGCGAAATAAAAAAAGTTAGAAAAGAAAGGGGAAAATAGATTTAACTAAATACGGGCAGAGGAGTCCCGTAAATGCAAAAGAATATAAGATTTTATTAATGGGAGAGAGAGCTCAACCGAGATTACATGAAACACGTTATTGTAGGCCTTGCAAATAACACGAAGAGGATTGTGCAAATCAGTCGTGCATGAAGGTACAATTAAGGACGTAGTTTCTAGTTGGACCAAAAGGACCAAAAAGTTTAGACGCTTAGAAAGGAAGAATCTATGTCGCCGTTAATTTACTTGTGTTAGAAGACAATACCAAGCGTTGTTCTACGGTTAAGTAACGACGGAAGATTAATAAGTAGAAGCCTACAGGAATACGATGGCAAACGGAGATTGGGATCCCAGTTAAGTCCACGTAAGGCAAAGAGCAGAAATTGCTTCTGCACGGATTCTATTCGCTTTTGGAACTTTTGGTACTGCGGACACCAAATACATGAGCAGTATTCAAAATAGGCCGAACTACTGATACATAGAGCAGTTTGGTGGTGAAAAGATCGTTAAATTCTTTCGACCAACGCTTAATGAAGCCAAGTACACCTTTGGCCACATTAGTGATAGTCGGCATATAAGGTAAGCTTGTTAACAAAAATGACTCCAAGATTTTTAACTGTAAAAATATGTTGCAATGGAACATTGTCAATCGTATAAGTGGTTAAGTAGGGTCGAGTCCGACTAAAAGTCATGAACATACAATTTGAACAATTCAGATGCAGTTGATTGGCCGAGCACCAACGCTGCATAGAGTTCAAATCATCTTGCGAATACGATACGATCTTGATACGATAGAAGGCAGGTCATTAATGTAAAGAGTAAACAATAAAGGTCTAAGATGACTTCCTTGAGGTACACCGGAAGTAACGTGAACCATTTTCGAGGTAGTTACCTAAGCAATACTCTTTGTGTGCGACTTTTCAAATAGGTGGCAATCCATAAATGAAATGAGGGAGGGAATCCTTACAAACAATCAAGCTTATATAGCAAGATATCATGGTTAACAGAGTCAAATGCTTTACCAGGGAAGTAAACTCAAGCAAATTAGTCGTGGTGGACCGACTCTTTATAAAGCCATGTTGCAAAGTAAGGATTTTTTCAAATAGTTTTGGGATGGCTGATAACTTTGCAATGCCTCTATAATTCGAAATATCTGCCTTGCCCCTTTTTTTATGTAAATGAATAACAAACGATTCCTTCCATATAGATGGGAAGACTGCAGAATCAAGGGATAGATTAAAAAGCCTTAGCAATGGTTGAATAAGCGAAGTACAGCACTCCTTGAGCACACAACTAGGGATGTTGTCAGGCCCTGGGTAGAAAGAAGATTTTATATATTTAAGTGAAGACAGAAGTGAAGTGTTAGAAACGGTTGGAGTAAATAAGTGGTTAGAAGGTGAAATTTGTAAAGGATAAGAGACATTAGTAGGGGTGACAGAGGAATAGGTTGACTGAAAACATTTAGCAAATAGGTCAGAAGCAGCAGAATCATTACTAGCTTTTTCCATCGAATTCACAAAATTGTAAAGTTGTTTAGGATCCAGACGAAACTGACGTTTGCGGCGAGCAATGTAATTCTTGTAGCATTGAGAGTTTAGAAGAAAAAAGTTTGACTTAGCTATAGAGTATTTAGATAAGTCGAAATTAGAACCAGACTTCTTACATTTTTTAAAATATTTTGAATTTTTTGTTTTTTAAGTAAGAAAGTCTGGCGTGAATTATTGTGCTATGGGTGCAGAAAAATTGGAATCGATCTAAGAGAGTAAACAAAACATATGCATCACATTAAAGCTAGTTCTAACTTTTTGTCGTTTAAAAAACTGAAATATGCTAGGACATTATGCAAAATTCTATCACCCATACATTTTTATTGCTACAAACTTCAAAATTGCATTTTTGCTCTAAGTTTATAAAATAAATTTTAGCTTTTTATAGCAGTTTTGCAAATATGAAATAGATAATATAGTCTTTGAGATCAGCGGGTTTATACAGATAGACGGAATTGGCTAGACCAACTCGACAGTTGATACTGATCCAGAATATATATACTTAATGTGTTACATACATTCATTATACCCATTTTTAGTCTTGACTATTTTAAAAGTTAAACCAACTTTTATTACATTTTGTATACCAAAACATATATTGAAACCTATATACCCAATTTCAAAAGTTTCTAATGCGTCCACAGCAAATAAATGCAGATATAAATTCCTGTTCGCAAAACACACATATTTGCATGTTTGTATAGCTGTACTCTTCACACCACAGAAAGTGGAAACGAACTCGGAACATTTGTGATCGTGTGTATGTATGAGTATGAGCAAGCAAAGCAATAAATGCATATATACAGTGTCACACAGAAGTATTGGCACAGCAAGCATTTTCTACATAATACATAAAATAATATTGATCTAAAATATTTTTAAAATGTATTTTGTTTTGTATCTCAGAAAGCCATCCGAGGATTTTGACCAGTTTTACATTAATTTGTAGATGAAAAATATGCTTTAATCGTGTATATTAGGTTTATCTGCACGCGTTCTGTAAATTGAGATAATATAAGAAATATAGAAGCCCAATTTTTCAAACCCATAATATAAATACAGTCAGACCTCCAATTTTAAAGTTACAGCATTTAAATGGAAAATAATTAATTCAATTGTTAAAAATTTATCATTTAAATTTATTTGATCTCGACCTTTTAAAGGATAAGAAGTATCGATATTCAACGCTAAGCTAGAGCTTTCGAATCATCGAAGTTTTTATTACTACAATCGACACTAAAACATAATCTATCGATACTATCGATACCCTCAGTTAGTTTGACAGCTGTAGCCGAAGCCGTACGCTTTAAAAGAAGATAATTCGTTCTAATTTTTACGTGTTCACTAAACATTCGTATTTAATCTTGTGCGAATTCGTTTTATGCAAAAAGTGCATATATAAGCATATTTAAGTTCACACCTAAGTTCAATAATATATGACCAAGTTCGTAAGTATTTCTACGTTTTGTGAGACTATATAAGCAGCAAACCGTTGTTTATGCGTTTGTCGCCAATAACGGCACTTCGGTTACAAAAACATGGTAGGCAAATAAAAGAAGTGGAAATTTAATATATACAATATATTTTTATAATGGAAATTAATTCGCATAGAAAATATTTATAACTCCAACTTGTGGCGAATTTGTCGTTGCGATTAATATAATTTTAGTTCCGATTCGAAATCAAAGCCGACGCTGCGCCGTCGCCTCGCGTAGCGGCTCCTTTCTTTTGCTATTTGGTACTCGCTCTCTCAGCTGTTGCTTCGCACTCACTACCTGTGTCGCGTTCGATGTGCCCAAAAATGTTGTTGCGAATTCCATTTTTTTGCAAGCATTGTAGTTGTGGGTGGTGCTGGTTGCTTTATCATATTTCATCGCGTGATTGGCATGTACTCATACATACATATGTGCATATGTATTTGCGTGTGTGCGTTTATTTATTTTTGCTTATTGACAATAGTTTGACGTCATTCTTTTTGCAGCTTATTGGTCATGTCGGATCAGGAACGCATCAAGGAAATCACCATTGTGGTGCGCTCGCTAATTACATCAACCAAGCCGCCGGTCAGCTTGTACACTATTGAGCGCGACTATAAAAATGTGGAACAGACGCCAATCCCTTTTCGCAGTCTGGGCTATAAAACTACACTGGAATTGCTGGAGCACACGAATGCATTCAATTTCCAGAGAGTCGGAAACCAAGTGAGTGTGCGAGCGAGAGACTTGACGACCACCACCCCCAAATAGCGCGCCAAATCTGTTTTTATACCCTGAACCCATTAAAAATGGGTAAAAAGGGTATTATGGTTTTGTGCAAAAGTATGTAACAGGCATAAGGAAGCATCTCCGACCATATAAAGTATATATATTCTTGATCAGTATCAACAGTCGAGTCGATTTAGCCATGTCCGTCTGTCTGTCTGTCCGTCCGTCCGTCCGTCCGTCCGTCCGTCTGTCTGTATGAACACGCGGATATCAGAGACTACAAGAGCTAGAGACTTCATATTTGGAATATAAGTTCTCGTAATCCCGGGACAGATCAAGTTTATTAAAATTTATCGATAACTCCTCCCGTTCAAAAGTTATCGATAAATTTCGATTTCAGACCAGCGTTTTTGGGCTATAACTTACAAGTTATAAGAGCTAGAGGCCCCTATTTTGGCATGTATAATCTCGAATAGCATACACATGTAACAAATTTTTCACTTTTTGGATACCACCCCCAAATTCCCCCAAAAATTGAAAAAACTCATTTTTGAAGGTATGACCTTGCAATTTGGTTTGGTCACACATTTTATAGCCAATGTTATGTCCTACAAATTTTAAAAAGATCGGACAATAAACACAGAAGTTATTTAAGATTTTACTTTCCATTGTGTGGGGCTCAGTGAAAAAGCAAGATAACTGCTTAAACCGTTTTCACAGCTTGCAGTAATGTGTGGTGTGTTTGTATGTATGCACACTATTAGGCAAGTATGAATGGATGTCAGAACTGGGTTCAGGGTATCTCCTAGTCGGGCAGTCCCGACTAGTGCACTCTTACTTGTTCTTATTGCATGATTGTAACTCTCACGCTTTCTCTCTCTCTCTCTGTCTTTCTCTGAAATACACAGCTTTTGCGGGCAGTTTATTGAGCTTTTGGCAGCGCTTGCCCGCACTGGCGCTCTCTCTGCTGGTCTCAGTAAGTTTCTGTACGTGAACGCAAGCGGTGCTGTCTGTGCCAGCGTATCTCTCTGCTGTACGTGTTGCGTGTGTGTGCTCGCTGTTCGGGCTTGGCTTGCCACAAAGAGGCAACGTGTCAACGTCGCGCGTCTTTCGCATCGCTCATCAAAAGTGTAAACAATGAGATTTGTTTATTATTTCAATGTTTTCATACACTTCATATGTTAGAGATTTGTGCTGATTGGGCACTTTTATAAATGCAGCCACACACATTGCCAAAAAACATGCCAACAAAGATATGTGCAAAAGCGAAAAAAATGACGAGCAATTTAAACTTTTTGGCTGTCCGACTATACTTCTCTCTCTTTTGCTCTGACGCTCTCCCACTTGCATTTGTATGTGTGTGTGTGTTTGCGTGTTTCGTTTTGCATGCTTGGTGAAAGTGAACGAATTTTGTTGCTGCAAGCGACAGAAGCAGAGGAAGCGGGCAATGCAAGAAACGTCACTATGCTCTTTTTATTTTCATTCGTCTGTTGTGATAATTTATTTTTAAATGCATTCATTTGTGCTTCTGTGTCTGCTTATTCTTTAAATGTTGTTTATTGTTTTGTGCAATTGTTCTTATCAGAATGCCGCCTTCATGCATTGACTCTGTTCCAGTTCCAAACGTACCCGTTGCATTCTCACATCTCCCACGCTCTGGCAAGCGAGTGCCCAGTGGGTGGAATGGGAGGTGTCCCTCTTTTCCATGTTTTTGTTGTTGTTGCCTGTCTCTGTGGGCTGCTGTAAAAAAGCAGCAAATGTATTGCTAAATCAATAATGCATACGGTTTTCACTTGCTAGATGCAAATGATTGAGAAGATGATGCACTTGTTCCAAAATGTTGCAAACAGGTGCAGGTCTAAATTTAATGGGTGTATATGTAAATGTTATTATACAATACTTTGCTTTGATGGTTTGCTAGCTGCAGGAGATCCGCTAGTAACTTTTTTATTTATAACCATATACCATGACACAAAGGGTCAGCATTGAAATATTTTGCAAGAAATACTATCTGGAAATTGTTTAATTAAATATAAATTGTCATCAGTCAGGAACATTAATTAAATATTATGAGAGTCGGTTAATTTATTTCATTCATTGCCTGTCGCAATTTGATACTTGCAATGAAGCTATTAGGAGCTAATAGTTTATTATTTCATTGATAAATTCCGAGCTAGCTTTCTGTGCTGACATACAATTGCTAAAGTTATTCGGTCATAAAGTCAGCTGGCGGACTCTCATAATTGCAACTGTTTCCATTTATGTTATGGCAGCTACACAATAATGCGAATCGAGTGACTAATTGTTTATTTAATGACAGCTTTCACAATGCGTTTGTGCGTTTCTTATCACGTCCAGAGCTCGTCTCTATGCTATGCCCATAAGCGATTATCGGTATATATACATATACGTATTTTCCAGGTCTTCGTGGAATTATGTGAATCACCCTAGAAGTGTGCGAGAAGAATTGCTTCTCAGCTATGATAACCGAAACTTGTAGAAGAGAAGTCGTTGATAATAATAATAATAAATTGCCACTGTACTCTTTCAATTCAATTGAATTCAATTAATACACAGAAGTTTTGTGTGCTCTGAAAATTAAATACTAATTTAAGCTATCTAGAAAAAGTTGGGAGTCAATTATTAAACTACTAGTTAATGAGGGCAAACATTACAAAACCCATGTATTTTCTTGACTAACTGTAAAACTAACTTGTTGCTTCAGTGTTTGTCCAACTATAATTATACACTTTCAAATCGACCACATTTACCACCGCTATTTAAAGGCGATTTCGCCTCTTTCACTTTAGCACATAAAAAACCATATTTTTTGTAAGCCTACATCTTCTTAATTATTGCAGATCTTTATCAGCGCCAGGCCCAATCCCAAATCGGCGCATATTGCTTCTATGGTACGAGAGCAAAAGTCCAAGCCCAAACCCATTGACATACGACCGCAAGGAGCCATACGACCATTTGTCAGTTATAATAACAACCACAGACCTGTCGTGGGCAACAGCTACTACCCACAACAGCGACTGCCGCTTCAGCAGGCACGGCCGCCGTATAAGGCACACAATCAGGCACAGCAGCAGCATAACGAGGTCGGCAGTCTCCGCGTTGAGGTCTTAGGGCAAATAAATGTGATCCGTCAGCAAATTGCCGACCAGCTACGTGAAGAGCAGGAGATCAAGCGTCGCACGGTTGCGCTGCGCACCGAGCAGCGTCAGCAGAAGCTGCTACTGCAGCAGCAGCAGGACAACGAGAAACAGATCCGCCAGCAGCAGCTGGAGTACGAGCGTGGACTGCAGGTGCAGGCGCGCACCATTGAGGAGCTGCAGGAGGATCGTGTCCAGCTGCAGGAGCAGGTGAAGCAGTTGAAACAGCTGCATAGCCAGCAGTGCGAAAAGTTGGGAAGTCAGCTCAAAGCCGAGAAGGAGGAGCAACTGCGTCAGCAGGCCAAAGCCGAAGCGCTCACCCAACAAAAACTCACCGAGCTGCGCGAGCTCAAAAACAAAGAGGAGGCAGCAAAGAAAGCTGCTGCTGTCAAGATCCACACACCAACGCCGCCCAGCACGCCTACTCCACCAAAATCTAAAATGAATGGCAACGCAGCTGGCGCGGGAGCTGCTGCAACATCGACTACTGGTGGCGCCAGCCGCAAGCCACATCTGCGTCCCATACTGGGCAACAGTGCGCCACAGCATTTTGCGGCTGCACAGGATTCAATGTCAGGCAACAAACGACAGCCGCATGCGCGGGTGCAGTATTCGGCTTCTGGGCGTGGCGTTGGCGGTGGTGTCTCCGTAAACTATAGACTGAAACAGCAGCAGACGGCAGCGACGACAACAGCAGCAACAGCAGCAACAGTCACACCAGTGTCGCCACCAGCTGCAGCAACTGCTGTCGAACAGCTGATAACGCCACCCGAATCGCCAGAGAATGGAGCCAGCAACATGAGTAAGGCGTCGCCCAAAGCTCGCAGTCAGCAGAACTTAAATGTACAGCAGCCACCGATGCAGGTGAGTAACTGTTGTCCTAAATCACCACAGCAGAAATAATTGTCTTATTATGTGGCTCTTTCCCAGAATATCCAGCCGGTGCGTTTGAGCGTGAACTTTAAATTCGATCCGGCGTACGATGCGATCTCCTCGCTGACGATGTACTGCGTGGCGTTGGGATATGCGCCGCCAGAGTACGAGTACTACAATGCGAACAAGAGCAACCGACTGCACTGTAAGGTGCGCATTGGGGAGAACATCTACACCAGCTACCCCGAGGAGCATGTGGACGAGGCGACGGCTAAGCAGCGCACCTCCGAGCTGGCCGTGGAACGACTGAAGGTGCTCGAGTCGCGCAAGCTTCTGTCCATGATGAGCGACAATGAGTTTCTCGATGGCCTCTATCACGAGCTGATCAAGCATCCGCACGGCATTGTCAGTCACAAGCTGCCCGAGTGGTACGAGGCGGCGGTAAAGCGTCAGGTGCCAGGCAACTGGTGGACCCTCATCAATCTCTCACCCCAAATACGCATCGAAAGCAGCGTCAATACGCACATTGTGTTCGCCAACACGCCGACAACTGGTAGTCCCAATCTACAGCTGAATCTGGCGCCCACATCCATGCCGGAACTGCAGCTGCCCTGGACGGATGGGCAGCAGGACTGGAGCATGTACATCACCCACTGCGATAACACCACGCACGTATGGGCGCGTCTTATCGAACAGAGTGCGCCATTCGAGAAGCTCACGGAGCAGCTAAATGCGCACATGTCGCTTCCACAGCATAGACAGCCGCTGCAGGCACAGGCGCATCCCGTCGAGCAGGAGATCTATCTGGTGGAGGTCAGTGAGAATTGGAATCGGGTGCGTGTCATGTCACTGGATGCGGAACAGCGTCAGTGCAGCTGTCACTTTGTGGACTATGGTGATGAGGTGATGTTCGGCTATGATACGCTGTATCTGTGTGCGCCACAATTCCTGGTACTGCCCGCTCAGGCTGTCTGCCTCAGCATGTATGCGCTGGACAAGTTCGAGGAGCATCCGCATGCTCTGACCGTGCTGGCCAAAGAGCTGGCCGGCCACAGCGTTGTCACGCGCATCATCACCAGCGAGACGCAGTTCCAGCAGGCGGGCGGCCTGGCTCAGGGTGTGCTGCTGCCGCTGACGGAGACGGGCGAGGAGACTGGCCCGCTGCGGCGCGCCTGCATCGTGGGCACCTTCTACGACACGTCGACGGCCGAGGACATACACCTGAACGACCTGGTGGCCAATCAGATAATACGCAACACGCCCTCACCAATGCTCAAACTGGAACAGAAGTCCAATCATGTGTTCGTTTCGCACGTCAACGATGTCGGCGATCTGATGGTGCAGTTGCCCAACGAAGATCTCAAGTTCGTGCAGCGCAGCATTGCCCGCATCATGAGCGACAGCAGCGAGCAGCATCGCGTGCGCTACTCGGATCTGCTGCACGACCAGCTCATCTGTGTGTGCGACGAGACGGGCGAGGGGGCGAAACAGTGGCATCGCGGCATGCTAACCGCCAAGCCCAAGGGTCCCGAAGAGGAGGTCTTCGATGTGTACTACGTGGACGATGGCCGGCTGCGCAAGACGCACATCTCCAACATCTATCGCCTGGAGGCCAACAATCGTGCCCTCGCCTCCTATCCGGCTCAGGCGTTGCGCGTGCGCCTTCACGATGTGCCGCCCATTGATAACCAGATGGTGGGACGACTCCGAGGACTGCTCTCGCCGCAGTCGCCAGTGCTGGTAAATCAGTTTTTACAAAGTGTATCAGATAGTAGTGAAAGTTTAGGCAGGGAAGACTTATCCGTCTCTAGAAAGCCCTTCCATTATTTAAAACCCCTCATAGCTTTGTCAAAACTGATCAGATTTTCGATCACGAGGCATCTACAATAATTCTGCGTTTATATCGGAAGCAGTTACGAATTTTCGGGATTGAACTGTACGTATGTATAATAATACCTATTTCTTTCTGTCGTTTCCACTTGCAGCTCAAGGTAATGGAGGGAGCCAACGATAAACTGCCCATGGTAACGATTCATGCACGCGGTCAGGATAGTTTGTATTTGTGCTTGAATAGTGCGATTCGCATGGAGTATGAGGTGCAGAGGTAAGTTGAGAATGCTAGTTTCACTCTTACAACTCACTCATACGAACAACTGCACACACACAAACATATACATACATATACACATACACACACACACACACACACACTCTCGCACACACATGCAAAAACACGCACCGAAACATAAAACATGTACATAACAACATAACAATTTCTATTGCTCTACTTGTGGTTTAATGATAGTTTCTAATTAGTGCTTTCAATAAACTGGAACTGACATGAAACTATCGCTACAAAATTATCTCAACATTAACGACTCCTTCAACTCACAGCATCCCGTAAGCTAACCTTCGTTCGTTCGTACTGCTCACCAAAAGCGCTTAGCTCTAAGTACTCATTATTCATCATTGTACATTATAATATATCAACAAAAAAAAAAAAAACAAGAAATCCATGGGAATAAGAAATACATTATACGCCAATAAGCAATAAAACCAGCAACAGAGTTGATCATATGTGCCTAATCTGTAACCATCCACCATCCTGCCATCCTATACAACATCCACGTTCCTATTGTACCCAACGACCTTTGCCCCATATCTTTAGTACGTCGCGGCTGGAACCGTTCGACGACGGCGGCCTGCACTTTAGTCCTAGCGGCCAGCTGATCCGTCGCAGCAGCTTCAGCTCCACGGTTTCCAGCCACAGCAACAGCAGCAGCGATCCGCCTACAACAGTTGGCGTCGCCTCTCCCCCAAGCACACCCAGCAAACCGAAGCTCACGCCATCTCTGTTGCCCCAGCTCAAGGAGTACGAGGCCATTCCTGCAGTGGGCGCCTACTTTGAGGTGCGTGTGGCACTCTCCGTTAATCCCGGTCGCTTTGCGGTAAGTGCAAATCACAGGAGCCCATCCTCTGCTAATCTTGTACTCCTCCTACAGGTTCAGCCCTACAAGTACTACAATCAGCTGCAGCGTCTGATGAAGGACTTGCAGGCGTACTGCAAGAGCCCAAAAGCACAGACTGTGGAGCCCACGCAGCTGGGCATTGGTCAGGCCTATGCCGCAACGGACAACGAAGGCATCTATCATCGGTGAGCAGGCTCACGACTCCAATATAATGCTTAAATATAATGTGAACTCTTTTTTGCAGCGTAAATATTCGCAAGATTTACGATGAAATGATACATGTGCGCTATGTGGACGCTGGCGACGATGGCGTCGTCCGCTGCAATCAACTGTTGCAGCTGACGCCCGAGTTTCGCGAGCTTCCCATGATGGCGCTGCCAGCACAGCTTCATGGTAGGTGTAAATCTGATTTTAGTTTAAATGATCAAATAATCCTTTTTTGTGCAGGCATTGAGCTGACTGGCATCGATTGGACGCAGGAGAACTGTGTGCGCTTTCGCAAGCTGACGTTGGGCCAAAAGTTCATTGGGATTGTGCGGCGAGTGGATAGGTTGAAGGATGAGCGGCGGGCGCTCTGTCTGGAGCTGATTGATACCTCAACGCCGCAGGATATTAAAGTGCACGAGACTCTCATCAGCGAGAAACATGCACTGCCTGCGCCATAAACTAAAAGCAATCGATCCTCTGCAGAGACCTCTAAACTAACCCGACTCATTTGTTTTGTTTCACGTTTATTTGTTTTTAAATTATGTGGTCTGTAGGCTAATACAACACACATACATATAACCATACACATATTTATAAGCCGACATTCCACGTCTAGTACCTAAGATATTGCTATTAAACACTATATATTACCATGTTGCATACAAGCAGGCGAGCAAGCGCAACAAATAAATTATGATTTTTGCTACCGAGAGAACGGATGCACTTGATTCGCCGACTTAATGTTCGTCTTCACCGACGACGGCGCCTTGCCCAGCTGCTGTACATTGCCGGGACTCATGGACGGGCCACCCATGGGCGGCGTTTGACCGCGTATCGATGGTGGCACCATCATGCCGGGTCCAGGTCCCGCGCCGTATGCCTTAAACTGCAGGCCCTTACCCATACCAACGGCTGCCACCAGCAGCTGTGTGTCTGCCATGCTGCTCGTCTGCTGTATGCCCGTGCGTGAGCTGGACTCGATTTCCCACTCTTCGCGCGCCTTGCTCACCATGTCCAGCACGTGAGAGACGACCTTGTTGTACTGCGTGACCTGCTTCATGGCCGCATCGTTTGTCAGATTGGCCGCCTTCTGTTCGTTCTGCTGCATCTTCTGTTCCGTAATCGGATCGGGTCGGGTGCGCAAATAATCAGGCACAATGTCGTGAGAGAAGACCGGCACACGACCTTCCGTAATGTTGACCAGCGTCTCGTCGCGATCCATGGTCACGAGCAGCGGCAGCACGGTGCGATTGCGCAGCGGTGGGCACTGCTCCTTGGCCAGTATCTTGGTCAGACTAGTCAAATGGCTGGATATGATAGCAAAGTTATCGAGGAACGTCGGCCAATTGATGTCCATGTACTCCATTTCTAATTTCTGTATCATGGAGAGCACGGCCAATTTTAAGTCGCTTAGACGCTGCACCACCGCATCCAGCGTCATTTCAAAATGCTTTTCTTCGCGCTGCATTTTTATTGGACACAAATTGCAACTTTTCTTTCTAAAATGTAGCGACTAGAATCTGCGACGGCTTCTACAGCTGTTTATAAATATATCGATATTTAAATACTAAATGTGCGATATGCTAGAGATAGTAGTGATCTGAATTATCAGTTTGCGCGCCGCAAAAAACATATCTACCGTTGGAATGTTTGAAATAAATATAAAGCAATGTGTAGTTTTATATTATTTATTGAAATATCTATGTATGCGGCAAAACTTAGCATAGTGTATTGGATTATAATTTACAATAAAACGATTCATGTACGACCATGGTCGATTGGATATCGCCCAATGTCTTACAACCGATCAGCGCCATAGTTATCTCAAAGTCTTTTTTCAATACACTCAGCAATTGCTCGACACCACGCTGTCCATTATATGCCAAGCCATAAACCGCCGGGCGGCCTATGAAAACTGTTTTAGCTCCCAGCGCCAAAGCCTTGAAAATATCATTGCCCTGCATAATGCCGCCGTCCAGCATGACAACCAGATCGTTGCCCACTGCTTTGACCACCTCCGGCAGTGCCTCAATAGAGGCTGGAACTGTGTCAATTTGTCTCGCGCCGTGGTTGGAGACAATAACGCCAGCGCAGCCGAATTCGCGGGCCAAAACGGCATCCTCAGCGGTCAGCACGCCCTTGACAATGATTGGCAGGTGGGTTAACTTCTTTAGCCACCCGATGTCCTTCCAGGTGATGCTGGCATCAAACTGGCTGGCAACATACTCATTGATGCCCGAGCCACCCGTGGTGACCACACCACTGGCCTGCTCGCCTTGAAAGTTGGCCAAACTCAAGTGCGACGGCAAACTGAACTTGTTGCGCACATCGGAGCGTCGATGTCCAAAGATGGGTGCATCTATCGTTAGCACTAGTGCCTTAAAATTTGCCTTTTCAGCGCGCCGCACTAGCTTTTCGGTAAGTGAACTGCGAATAGGCACTACTATAATTTACATAATACAATTGAAGGTTAATCAATCCTACCGATCCTTGTAGATGTACAGCTGAAACCACTTGTGAGTGTCTGGTGCGCCAGCAGCCAAATCCTCCAGCGATGTGGTCGACAGCGTACTCAAAATGAAAATTGAACCTGCCTTGCCCGCTGCGCGTGCATTTCCAATTTCGCCATCCGGATGGGCCATCTTCTGCATTGCCGTGGGCGCAATGCCCACTGGCCACTTTTGCTGATGGCCAAAAATCCTGCAGCTAATATCCAGCTGGGTGACATCGCGCAGGCAACGCGGACGCAGACGCAATCTAGCCAGAAATGCAATAAAGTAAGTAAATAAAATAAACTAAAAAGCTGCTCACCTTTTAAAAGCGTCGCGATTAAGTTTAAGCGTAAATTGATCTCCTGCTCCGCTTTTATAATAATCCAAAGCACTCTTCTCCAGCTGGCTAACTGCCTTTTCCTCAAAGTCCTCCACACAAACCAGCTCCATTCCGTTCAAAACCTTTTATAACAAATTTGAATTAGAAATCGTTGTACAGATGCCCGCTGCACTGTCTAGACTGAATCTAAGTGCTTCTGAGATTAAGTGTTATATGTTTATTAACAGACGAACTGATAACCGACTGGGAGCATCAGCAGCAGCAGAAGCAGCAGCAGCTGATAACTTAATAGATCATCACAATGCGCAGAAGTGGAATAAAACTAGGCATTTGGGCGACAGTACTATCTATGTCCACGAGGGGTCCACTGATAAGGCCATTTTACTTCATATATTTTACGGTTTAAGAGTTTTTTTGTCAAGGTTACAAAGTTCAAACTAAAGGTTAAAGGAATACGTACGCAAACAACATACTATTTTGTTTCTGTTGCAGCTCACAGCAAGGCTTTATCAATGCTGACTCCACGAACTATGTGATTTACTCGAGGAACTGCATCCTGATGTGTATATGTATATTCAAAATATTAACAAATCTTAGTCTATCTTTTTTTTTTAGTTTAAAAAAACGTTTTTAATGAATTGCATTAAAAGATATGCCAACAGCTATTTATAAATTATAACAAAATCAACACACATAATAACAAAACAGTCGAGAAATATAGTTTAACAATTCTGGCAGTCAAGTTAAACGCTGTACGATTCCTTCAGGTTCTTGAAATACTCCAAATCCGTTTGGCTGATGGAAGGCACAAACTTGTTAAAGGACGTGGCAAAGTCCTCGGACTCAACGATAATGCTCTCAGCCGTCAGCTCCTTGGCGGACAGGCCGCAACTCAAGTGCTTGGTAATGGTACGCCTGACTGCCGACAGCCACGCATTTGAGCATATCGAGTACAGATCCGCGCCGCTCATCTCGCTCTTCAGGCGCTCGGCAATCTGTGCCAGATCCACATCGCCGGAGAGCATGAAGCGCTGTGTTTGGGCGCGCAACACGGCCGCCTTGTCATCGGCCGTCGAGCAAGGACCCACATAGAAGAGCTTGTCGAAACGACCCGGACGCAGCAGGGCGGGATCAATGAGATCCGGTCGATTCGTGGCGGCGAGTATAAAGATGGGCTTGCTGGCATCGCCTTGGCACATGCCGTCCATTTCAGCGAGAAGCTGGGACACCACGCGATCCATGACACCTCCAGAGTCGCCTGCAACGCCACGATTTGGCGCCAAGGAATCCAGCTCATCTAGGAAGAGGACGCAGGGCGCGGCAGAGCGGGCGCGTGTGAATACCTCGCGCACATTCTGCTCGCTCTGGCCTACATACATGTTGAGCAGCTCGGGCCCCTGGACGGACAGGAAGCTCAGATTGCATTCGGTGGCCACCGCCTTGGCGACGAGCGTTTTTCCGGTGCCGGGTGGTCCGTAAAGCAGAATGCCGGAGCGTCTTAGATTTTTGCCCATAAGATGCACGTGCTTTAGCGGTAGTCCAATGCTGCTCTGAATCTCGTCCTTAAGCTTGTACAATCCTCCAATATCGGACCAGTGTACCTTGGGCACCTTTGGGGCGCCCAGGCTGTCGGCAAAGGAGCTCTGCATATCGCTTAGGTTTTTGGCAAAGTGCTCTAGCGTTAGATGGGTTTGTCGCTCTGTTGATTGGCGACGCTTAAGACGCACGGCATTGTCGTACAGCAGCTGCAGATCACCGAGCATGAATCCCTGCGACTTGGTTGCCACTTCATGCAACACACTCTTCGTCTCCTGCCACTTGGGCGAGAGTCGGCTCATGTAGCGCGATTGCATATGCAGCGGAAAGAGCGGCAGTTGAGCCAAGGATTTCTGGTTGTAGATGACATCGTTGAAGCATTCACGCACGTGCATCCATCTGAGCAGCTCGAAGCGCTCCGCTTGGTTGGGCGCCTCAATGCCAATGATCTCCAGGAAGAGGCTCTGAATCATCGGCTTCAGATGCTTGTCGCTGGTCAGGGCGACAACAACAACCGGAAACTTGCGATCGCGCGTGAAGAGTTCCTGAATCTGTACATGAAAGGCGGACAGCAGACGCAGATCCTCGTTGCCCTCGTTATCAATTCCGAATATCTCAAAAGTGGAATAAATATATATTTATTGTTCTCTTTAATTTTGATGAATTGCAAAGTTACCTCAAAGTTGTGGAAACATATCAGCAGTGGTTCACTAATCTGGCTCTTTGCGAACACCGCCTTCAGCTTCATCTCCGTGTGTGAGGGCACCTGGGAGACAATTTCGGCACAATCTGCTCCATAAATGTGCATACCCAGCTCTTGGGCTACCGCATTGATAAGCTTTGTCTTGCCGGCGCCGCGTTCGCCCTGCAGCAGGAATACGGGAAAGATGTGCTTCGATGACAGACAGGCCGATTTCTTTGGAAGAAATGCATCCACCGAGGAGAGCAGCATTTGATAAGGCTTCCTCAGACCACTCGGATAGTTGTCGGCAATGGCGCAACTGTCCAAAGCTTGGCGTGGCAGAAAACTGTGCGCATGCGGCACCTGCACCAGGTTGCTGAAGTTTTTGGCCACCACTGCCTGCAGCTCGAACTCGCTGCCCTTCGCCTCCAGATGCACACAGCGGAAGTAGACCTCGCGCAGATAAGCGAAGATCAGATAATAGTGCGCATAGGCAGCAGTGCCCAACAATTGGGCGTTCACCTCAATGCGATAGACGTGGCCACGGTGCAGCATTCGTGGTGTATTGAAGTAGTTACTCAGAATCAGCTCCGACAGATCAGTGGGCAGCTCGTGCGGATTGTTCAGCAGATAGACGTGCGCTTTCGTGGCAATTGTGGGTATCGTTTGCTCATCGCTGAAGTGCTCTAGGTGAACCCAGCAGTTGTTCCTCTTGTTGCTGAAACGATCCATTAGATTGCCATACAAGTTTTCCTAATGCAAGATGTAAATGGAAATTAATTCATACCAAATACATATACAAATATACACACTTACCATCACATACAGACAATTGCTCTGGCACTGTGAGTTCTCCACGGGCAACAGCTGGGCAACTATCGTATATGGCGCATCCTGCAACATATGCTTAATGACCACCTCCGAGGCATCCCAGGATCGATCGGTATTTGAATTAGTAGCTGTGGTAGCCTTGCCACCGCCACGCACAACCACATTGACAAAGTTCACATCGTTTGATTCGGCATAGGCCTTATACACATCCGTGCTGGCAAAGATCACATGCTCCGATTTGATTAGCTCGTTCTTGATCAGCAACTCGTAGAGACGATTCGGCATCGGCGTCAGCAGAAACTTGCCCCTGTAGTATTTGGCGTAGCGCCAATAGACCGCATATATCAAATATCCGGGGTAGAAGAACCACGGCCACTTCGGTACCAGCACCTGTACGGCGGAATTGTAAGCCTCAACGAGCTCCTGCATGCGTCCGGTGAAACTATATTTGGGCCCGTCATCGCCGGCTGCATCGTTATCAATGGATTTGCTTGCCTTGAGGGCAACCTTTTTCTGTGAAGATCAATATGGGCATTAGTTATTTACAAACAAACATACAGCCATACATAAGTATTCAGCTATTGGGAACCTACCACAACAATATCAACATCACTCATGGTTCGCTTGGAGACATATAAATACAAAGGTTACTTGTGGAGAGGCAAAGTCTAAATGCTAGGGAGTGGAGCACAGGTACAACATATACGCACAACGTTATTCTGAAAGAAGCTATTTGTTAATACTAAATGTAGTTAATATGTGGCAAAGTTATTATCAATTTGATTTCAAACAACGATAATGGTTACGTACCTTCTTCACAATTAATCTTTTCTTCATGACCTGAGAGGCTGTTAGAAATACTTTCTGCCGTTGATAACTGTTCGAAATTGTTTTACAAGCAAGTTAAGTTAATGTTTTGTTCTATACAGCTTTAAATAGCGTTAAATTCGTGAATATTATGTAGGAGATATATAAATTCCTCGCTGCAGTAAATCGTTGAAATAGTAGGAGTGTTGAGTAACGCCACATATTAATATGTGTTTTCTGCAGCTGTAGAAAAATACCAGATATTATTATTGTTTATTATGCTATGCTATTGAATTAATCTAAATGAAATTGAAATTACTTAAAAAACTTAAAAAGTTAAAAGTTTCATTCCGACCGCTTTAATTGACAATTTACACAAAACCGGCAAAAATTCATAATAATAATCGATAATAAAAATATCGACCCTGCAAATTTTGCGAAAATATATCGCTATCGTTATTACCAAAACAAACACAAAACACATATTTTCCTCCGCTTAACAATGAGTTTAGAAGTGACTAACATAAACGGCGGTAATGGTAACGGGAACCCAACACAGTCGCACGATAAGCGGGAGCTGCTCTGCCTGCTCAAGCTGCTCCAGAAGTATCAGTTGAAGGGCACCGAGGAGCTGCTCTGCCAGGAGGCAAATGTTAGCAGTGCCGAACTCGCTGGCATCTGCGACGGCGATGTGAAAGCGGTGCTCGGTTCCGCATTATCGTTGGGTAATGATGATCGCAAGCCAGCGCCTCCAGCAGTCAAATCCATTGAATCGAAGGCGGTGACGGAAGCAAATGCAGCGGAGGCACTGGCCAAGTTCATTGGGGACGACGCCTTCGATGCGCAGCAGTATGAGCAGGCGTACGAGGAGCTGCGCACATTTGTGGAGGAATCCCTGGACATTTACAAGCATGAGCTGTCCATGGTGTTGTACCCCATCCTGGTGCAGATATATTTCAAGATCATTGCCAGTGGGCAAATTGAAAAGGCGCGTGGATTCATCGAGAAATATAAATCCGATTTGGATGGCTACTATATTGAGGGTCTGTTCAATATGCTGCTGATATGCAAGCCGGAGGAGCTGCTGGAGAATGACCTGGTGTCGGCGATGGAGACGGATAAGTTTGTGATTCGGATGTCGCGGGATGCGCACTCCTTGTTCAAGCGGCACATCCAGGATCGGCGGCAGGAGGTCGTCGCGGACATTGTGTCCAAGTATCTGCACTTTGACACCTACGAGGGCATGGCACGGAACAAGCTGCAGTGCGTCGCTACAGCCGGTTCGCATATTGGCGATGCCAAGCGGCAGGATAACAAAATACGTGTGTATTATGGCCTTCTCAAGGAGGTGGACTTCCAGACGCTGACAACGCCGGCGCCGGCGCCTGAGGAGGAGGACGACGATCCAGATGCGCCCGATCGGCCCAAGAAAAAGAAGCCCAAAAAAGATCCGCTGCTGTCGAAGAAATCCAAATCGGATCCCAATGCGCCTGCCATCGATCGCATACCGCTACCGGAGCTGAAGGATGCGGACAAGCTACTTAAACTGAAGGCGCTGCGCGAGGCCAGCAAACGTCTGCCGCTCAACAAGGATCAGCTGCCCTCCGCCGTCTTCTACACCGTGCTTAACTCGATGCAGGGCGTAACCTGTGCCGAGATCGCCGATGATTCCACAATGCTCGCCTGCGGCTTTGCCGACTCCACAGTGCGCATCTGGTCGCTGACGCCAGCCAAGCTGCGCGCCCTCAAGGAGGCGGATGCGCTGCGCGAGTTGGACAAGGAATCGGCGGACATCAATGCCCGCATGCTGGACGAGCGCAGTGGGGAGATGCATCGCACCTTTATGGGCCATACGGGTCCCGTCTACCGTTGCGCTTTTGCGCCCGAGATGAACCTGCTGCTCTCATGCTCCGAGGACAGCACCATACGCCTCTGGTCGCTGCTCACCTGGTCATGCGTGGTCACCTATCGCGGTCATGTCTATCCCGTGTGGGATGTGCGCTTTGCTCCGCATGGCTACTATTTTGTGTCCTGCTCCTTTGACAAGACGGCGCGTCTGTGGTCCACGGACTCCAATCAGGCGCTGCGCGTCTTTGTGGGCCACCTATCGGATGTGGACTGCGTGCAGTTTCATCCCAATTCCAATTATGTGGCCACCGGCTCCAGTGATCGCACGGTGCGTCTGTGGGACGCACTCACCGGACAGTCGGTGCGTCTCATGACTGGCCATAAAGGCACTGTGACCTCATTGGCCTTCTCCACCTGCGGTCGTTACTTGGCCTCCGGTTCGGTGGATCATAATATTATCGTTTGGGATCTGTCCAATGGTTCGCTGGTCACGACGCTACTGCGGCACACTAGCACCGTATCCACGATTACGTTCAGTCGCGATGGCACTTTGCTCGCTGCTGCCGGACTGGACAACAATCTGACGCTGTGGGACTTCCACAAGCTCACCGACGACTATCTGAGCAATCACATTACGGTGTCGCACCATCAGGACGAGAACGACGAGGATGTCTACCTGATGCGCACATTCCCCAGCAAGAACTCGCCCTTTGTGGCGCTTCACTTCACGCGCCGCAATCTTCTAATGTGCGTCGGGCTGTTCAAAAGCTAGAGGCGAGTGTCCTGCCAGCAAGGAATCTTTTAAGTGCATAATTATATTAGGTCAAGCAGTCACAAGCCGATTATCCAGTTTTTGACTGCTTTAATATTAACATAAATTTTTTATAAAAGTTTTAGTTTATCATATTAACATTTTTGGCATTCAAAATTTAGTTTAAATAGCCGTCAATCTAAAATGCAAATATCACTTTCTAAACGCTATTTCTGAACACATTTAACACTGTCTTACAAATTTAGATCTGGTTTCTCGCAGACTTTTAATGTATTTTGGGTCGTAGATTAATTTCATTTGCTCTTTTTAATTCCAAATCATAAATTGTTAGAAATATTTTTAAGCTTTGTGCCGAAATAATATTTTTTTTTATGAACATTTTAAGTGTAAATTTTACCAAAATCAGGTCACAAGTGTAGGTATTCAAAAATGAGTGTTTGCGAAAACTAATTTTAAGAAGGAAAAAAAAGATTAAGTATTTTGGAATCTGCGCCTCAAAATACACAAGAAGAGGTCTGAAACACCAGAACTTTTTGGGCGTAAGCTAGTGTAACTAAATATTTTTTGAGCACTTGAATAAAGATTAAAAATCAAACAGTAAAAAGATAATTCTTATTTTAAATATGTAAATACATGCTATATGTATATGTACACATTAGTATATTTAAGATCTGGTAATCAAATACAAAAAGGAATAACGAATGTAAAAAAAGAATCCTTATTCGACATCGGCAATGCCGAAGGTGCGACGCACTGCCTCGAAGTTCTTGATGTTGAAGACGGAGCAGCGGGGTGGCTTCTCGCCGCCAAAGGCAAGCGTGTAGGGATCCTCGGGACACTGGCGCATGCATTGGAGCCGGCCCATGTTGAAGTCGTGCTCGTAGACGTGCTTCGCCTCGCTGCTGCTGAAGTTCCAGATCTTGAGGCAGCCTTCGGTGGAGGTCGAGGTGAGCAGATTGGGCATCTGGCTGTTGAAGCACACGCCAGAGATTTCCTCGTTGTGCGCCTTGACGGACCACAGCAGCTCATTGGGCCGCCGCTTGTCGGCGTAGTGCAAGCTGCCATCGCTTGTGCCGATGATGAAGTAGTCGGTTTGCGTGGGATGCCACAGGACTTTCTCCACCTCGCCGCTGATCTGCCACTTGACGAAAGCGGTGTTCACGTTCTCCGCATCGCGACAGTCGAAGAGACGGACGAGGCCGTCGGCACAGCCGGTAAGTATGCTCTGCGCCTCCTCCGGATGGAACTCGATGGACTGTACCTTTTCCTCGAAGGCGCTGATGATGGTGTGCGGCTGTCCCTCATCCATGTCCCACAGGATCAGCGTCTGATCCACGGAGCCGCTCGCCAGAATATGCTCAAACTGAGGATTCCATGATAGGTCCAGCACAGCATCCTTGTGGCCGTACTGTTCCTTCTGCTTCTTGCGATTGCCCTTGGAGCCGAGCTTAAATGTCGGCTCAATGGAGTCCTGTATGTCCAGATCCCAGATGGTGATGATCGGATCCATGCAGCCAATGGCGCACATGTTGCCGGGCTTGTCGCTGCCCGCATCGTGATTCATCCACTCGATGCAGAGCGGAAAACTGGGCAGCAGGAAGTCGTGGTGTGTGTAAAGAGCCTGCTCTTCCTGATTGAACACCCACACCTCCATGCTGGCTGCATCGTCCTGCACATGACCGACTAATACTAGATTGTCCGTGGGCTTGATCACCTCATCCTCCGCCTCTGAGTCCTCGTCCTCATCGGGCACCTGTTCATCGGCATCCACAACATTCGCTATGTTTGTCACAGTGGAGTTTTCCTCGTTCTCGTAATTGTGAAAATTATACTCATCATCTGCGGAATTTGCTGCGGCAGCAGCAGCGGCTGACTCCTCACGATCCACATCCATGTTGTCTTCTCCATCTTCGTCCTCGTCGTCATCGTCCTCATCCTCGTCTAGCTCGGTTCGTGCCTCGCCAATAATGCGCGCAAGCTCGCCTTGTGTTAGCACGATTTTCTCGGGTCGCTCCTTGGTGACGCCGCGTGGAACAAAGCATAGCGCCGGCACGAAATCTATGCTTGGCTCCGTTGGACCCTCCTCCGCTTCCGTCATTGTGAAATTAGTTAAATTACAAATAATAGACGGGCTCTATTAAATAAGCTGGCCAACACGTGCACGAGCTGTTGAATGCTAAAATCTACTAAAATATACCAAACACATTCAGTTACCTGCACTCGAGGAGATAGTGTGACCATAATATACCAAATAAGCGTTAGCTATCGAATTTTAAATGGCAAAGGCGCTTTTAATTTGTACAAAATATACCACACATCTTAATATTAAATTTGCTTTATTTATTTTTGTCTTATTAACTATTATTATGTCCCGCGATAGGTGCTATAACCAAAGGGACTGAGTAAGAGTGGCACATGATAATTTTTATCGTCACTTAAATCCACAATAATCTCGATGGATGGATAAAAGGTTTTTATATTTTGCTCAGCAAAATAAGCGTCCACATTGAAGGTTAACTTATAGATTCCTCTGGAAAAGTCCGCTTGGTCCAGCAACTGGCAGCGACCATCTGAATCCGTCTGCGACACTCGAATTGCTTTCCATTCTTGGGAATCGTCCTGGCGATAAGTAGTCACTTTGATGTGGGATGCTGCCTGTCCCGTAGAGGTGTTCAGCACATGCGTTGAAAATTTACGTGCCGTCATTGCGATGGAGAGCGACTGACTAATGACAGCTAGCAAAGAAGCTAGTTGTCTTTTTATAACGCGAGCTCAACTAAGGTGTGTTTACATATTATACTGTTTCTTGATAAAGAAAAAGCAGATAAGGTAAGTTTTTGCAAAACAAAATGAGTGCATGCTCTTTAGATATGAGCATTTCACTAATTTTAATTAAAATTAGCAGATTATTAACGAATTTACGACTACTTTGAATATAATTATCCGTTCCGGATAACAATAAGGCCAATAATGTTAACTAGCAACTGGCGACAAACAAAGAATCGCTTATCGATAGCCAATTACCTTAACAGCTGCTGTAAATGAACAGCCTCTGTTAAATTTCATTCTGCTGCAGCGCTCACAGCTTTTTTTCTTGTTATTGTTATATTTGCTTTCGAAGCGGTCGGTTCGGTTGTTTTGCTCCGGAGCATCAGTGTCGCGTCTTTGAATAATGAAATTCAAAGTATAAGCGAGGCCCGAGCAGGCAAGAAGTGTCAGTTTTACCATAAAAAATGCAACAATAAAGTTCATAGAATTGAAATTTGTAATTGTAAATTACAATAAGCGAAAAATTCACATTGTTAATTGTTGTTGCGTTCTCAAAGCCGCCAATTTGTGCAAGCCGGTAATTAAAATATATATTACAAACGCAAAAATATATATTCTCATCGCATCGTTTCGTATACTATACGGTAACTGATCAATGCCAATTGTCTGGTATTTGTTTCACATCATGTTTGTGATTTGAATTGCCCACGTTTCCAGTGTACCCAGAAGCAACAGTTGTTTGTCATGGAAATGGAGTGATGTAAAAAGTATGAATAAAAGATGCAATGCAAATACAATTCGCGCTCCAATAAATATGTAATATTGAGTATTAAGACGATAGAATAGACTCATATCAACTTGTATTATTGGAAAGTACAAACTTCCCTGTTTGTATGTAAACTCGATTGTTTGTATGTATCTGTGTGTGTGCCTGAACTGCCCGAGCAGAAGAAGAAGAAGAAGCATCGAAGTTACCAACTTCAATCCGAACAAATCTTAAACCAGTTTTAAGATACATATTCTTGTCTGTCTGTTTGCGTGTGCATGTTTTATTTTTGTTGTTGTTGCTGTTGTTGTTGTTGTTTTTCGCATTATTTTCGTTTGTGTGTTTGGAGGTTTTGCTGCCTCTGCAACTTTGGATGTATATGTATGTATCTATGTAAGAATACATACTCATAGATACATACATATGTATGTATGTATGTACAAACACTCGACGGATACCCTTTGGCTGTTTCTCTTTTACTCGGCTTAAACTAATCGCGTGATGATTTTTGTTATTGCTATCGTTGTTGTTGCTCTTGTTGCTCTTGTTGTTGTTGTTGTTGTTGTAATCCATTGGATACCCCAACAATAAGTACGGCTTTTTGTCTGCCATCTCCTACGCGAAACACGAGAGATTTAGGCAGCAACAACAAAAAGCCCAGTTTCTAACAACAAATGTTCCAATTGGACCAATTTGGTAATTGTTCGCTAACGTTTTTCACTGGAAATACAACTACTTTTGAGGTAAGAAATATTACAAAAATCCTTTCCAAAAATAGATACATTTATTAGCATTATTAAAATCGAAATTGTCTCATTAAAGCAAGCAAATTATAAAAAAAAGTGCAAAATGTACTTAATAATAAACTGAAAATGCATTAAAAATATTATTGCCGAAAGTTGTTCATTAAAAAATACATGAAATGTTTACAAATTACCATAAATATTTGTGCAAATGAAAATTTACTTTTAATAATTCAATTTGAAGCAACTTTTGTTTTCATTTTGAATATTGAAGTTACAAACATATAAATTTCAAGAAGCACCGTTAGATTTTACGCTGATTTCTTTGTCTATCCATAATATATGTGCATGTTTAATTGGCTTAAAGTTTGTCACCCTTTAAAGCAAAACACAACTCGTAATCAAATTGATTAAGCTCTGTGATGAATAGATTTCCCTAACTGCAAAAATACCGAAATATAAATTACAGAGGAGAGAGTGGTTTTTTTTGTTCATGTGATATCTGTTTTTGCTATAGATATTTCGATATTCGTAATGACCCCCTCGATTACTACGTAAATAATCAAATTTTTGGCCATTTTTTTTGTGTATGATAAAAAACCAATGCAATCAGAAAGTGCTAACGGTCGATCAGCAGATATGTTCAATTGATTGATACGAATCGATCGACAAACGCAATCAAATTTTTGCCCCGCAGCCCAAACAAAAAAACAACAAGCGACACATTAACTGTATACTTTTTTTTTGGAAATTTGAATATGCGCTAACCATTAATTTGGGGATGTGGATATAATATTGGCATCACTCAAGATCATTAAAGGCTGCTGCTGGGCAAATTAGAAACTAGTCGCCACTTATTGACAGCAAATCTTACACAGGTACTGCAAAAAAAAGCTCAAACTTCATCAGCAATTCGAGCTGAGAAGCGGGCAAAAAGCAAAATTCCAAACTGCAGAAGTGGAAGTCAGAAATGGAAGCCAGAAGTGGAAGCCAGAAGTGGAAGCCAGCAGACAAAGAAGACAGAGTACAAGAAACAGGAAATGAGCCCCCATGCGAATTGAGTTTTTAGTGGGTACTCTCGTATCTTTCGGACACTTCTTGTCAGTTTTATATGAAGTCTTTTTTTGTATTACATTTGCACTTTGTGCATTAAAGTGAAGCTTATTTTCTTTTGGCTCAGCAATGCAATTTATGTTGCTATGTATATAGTAATTACAAATATTATATATTGTATATATATTTTATATATTTGTAGTGGAACGGAATGTTGTCTTTATCTTAGATAATTATTCTTTACACACTTATAAATATAACTATTATTATTATTATATATATATATGAATGGGGAAACCGAATGTTTTCTTCAACTTATATACATTTTCTTGACATTTACTGTAATCAGATTTTATTTTATTATTTAATTCTGATTTTATTGTATTTTAACTTCTGTTGTTATACTCTTTTCGAAGAAAATAGTATATTAAGTTTGTGCTGAAGTTTGTAACGCATAGAAGGAAGCGTCGGAGAACCCCAAAAGTTACTGCCAGTATGCTTAGAATGACAAAACAAATTGATCTAGCCATGTCCGTCTGTCTGTCTGTCTGTCTGTATGTATGCAAACTAGTCCCTCAGTTTTTGAGCTATCGTTATAAAACTTTGCACAGAGACTTATTATTCTAAGAGACAGCACATTGGTCGGAACCGGCCGAATCGGATCACTATATCTTATAGCTGCCATACAACTGGAAATAAATTTAATATTTCAATTCAAATTGATATCATATGATATCAATTTTACAGATGAAAGTGCTGCAGTTAGCAGAGTGAAAATTGTCTAAAGGTTCGAAAAGAGTATAAAATCTTCCGCACGCCGAAGATAATCCTTTCCCACTGGCTTTATATCGGGGTACGGGAATATTAATATCTTCCTCCTAGATAATTTTTAAAACATTTCATATTTAGTTCTGATTTGATTGTATTTTTATACCCTGAACCCATTAAAAATGGGTAAAAAGGGTATAATGAAGTTGTGCAAAAGTATGTAAAAGAGTATATATATTCTTGATCAGCATTAGCAGTAGAGTCGATATAGTAGTCCCGGGACGGATCCAGTTTGTGTGATTTTATCGATAACACGTTTAAAAATTACCTTTCTATAGTGTTGGCTTTGCGAAGAAGGTAGCCTGCTTAAACTTGCACTGCTTGCACTACTTGCAGAATGTTAATGTTTGTATGGATGTGATAAGTAAGTATGAATGGACGTAAAGACTGTGTTCAGTGTATCTCCTAGTCGGGCACTTTCGACGAGAGCACTCTTACTTATCACTTCTAATATTATTTCGAATTATTTTGCACTAATATAAGCTTGTTTTTATTATAAGGTTTTTTTTATATTAGCTCAGATTTGTTATCTGTTTATATTTACTTTTTGCTGTTGAGGTATATTTCATAGTATGGCCTAAATATATCAAGAGCTTAGGTACATATGTACACAAGTACACTAGGTACTAAACAGTGTTACATATGCCACATTAGGTACACAAGTACACTAGGAACTAAACAGATTTGCCAACTTCTAAAATATCGTATATAACGGAAAATTCAGAAATCAATCTTTAAATATTTTGTATATTTTTACCAATTTTATTTACTCATATATTCGTTACAATAGCTGCTTTTAAAGTCTTCTAATAATTAATTATGGGTATTTTGGTGGCCATTCAAATAAACCAACTCAATCTGTCCATAATACGATGACTCACATACTAAATGTGACTTGCATATGCGCAAAGATTATCATCTAGATACTTTTAATTGTTATGGTCTTGAGGCACTCTCCGCTTCTACTTTTGACCGAAAATGCAATTTTGATGCTGTTATTCTTACCACTCAACATCTGAAGCGGAATTGGCAATATTGATACTGCCAATACATATACACACTTATACTTGGAACTGGAATATTCAGATTTGTTTTATGCCTGTTGCTGTCGTTTATTTTGTATTCAGTTCTGGCGAATACTTTCTGATCAGTTTCCTTTTGCACTATTCTCTCTCTCTCTATCTCTCTCACTCTCTCTCTCTGTTTGCACAGATGGCCCGCATTCTGAGCCAAACAGATCTCCAGCTGTACATCCGTGCGATACATAATGGCGATAACAGTTCAAGGGTCCGATATGCCAGAGTGCTGTTTACATAAGGACATCCCGCTTGAAAGGAAAGAAAGAAACAAAATACACACTTGTCCTCGAGCATTGTCAGATCCGTCTTTGTATAATGTCTCGTATTACATGTCGGTTACACAGTGAGAAAAGTGCGTCTGGATCTCAAGCTTTTGCAATTATAGTAAGCCGAACGTACTATAAAAGTTATTTGTTTAAAATAAGCACAAATATATTAGACCAAGTGCAAAGAAAAGTAGTATCAATAAATCATATGATACTACTTTTAAACTAGTTTAAACATCAATTTATATAAGCTAATAAACTGAAATTATACTTTGCTCTAGTTCAGCTATATAACTTAGATTACATTTTATTAAATTCCTAAAATATTTACAAAGTACTGAAATTTTTTTTAAACTAGATAGATTTAATCGACTTTAGCAATTTAAATTCAAGTAGACTTTCAAGTTTGGATCGTTACTTGAACGTTTCTTTCTGTGTACTTGCAATTCTTGTTTGACAACGTTAAGCGCATTTCCATACCAATCTGACACACCCATAGCTATTTACATACTGATACATATATTATATATATAACAACTAGATAGTTTGCAAATTTCCTTATACGTTGCGAGTCAAAAGATTGCCATACAAATATTGTGTAAAGTGAGTGCTGTATGCCCAGATTGCTTAGATACATATTTGTAAAAATTCTTCGACTTTGGCTAAAAATACATATAGATATAGATATATACGTATATATATAAATATAAATATGTGCTCAAGTGTGTTTATGTTTGGCTGATGTTGCGGCAGGTAGCGTGACTAAGACAAAATCATTCATTCGCCATGCTGAAGTGAGTTTTCAAATTTGATACAAATTTCAGATTTTCTTTCTTGTGTGTGTGCGTGTGTGTGTGTGTGTATTTTATTGCCTCAGTTAAGCGCTTTACTGCCAAATTACTGCTGCTAACAAGTCAAGCAAGTCTAACAAAAGCAGCAGACTCGCTGCACTTCTCAAACTGTGGCGCAAAATTCAAAACATTGAATATAATTGGAAAGGCACTTTGAGATGCTTTTGCTGTGCTCGTTTAGAGCCCGAATATAAACCACATAAGGCCGACTTCAGTCTCGCACTAAATCCCAATTGTAACGCAGAAATAATGAAAATCTTTAGTGGCTATATATTTTTGTACGTATGTGTAATAAATTGTTTAATGTCAGTATGGAAAAAGTGATCAAGATTGATGTTTTGGATATACGATACTTTTCTATTAACTTTAAGGCTGTACATTAAACGAATTAGTTACACTTAAAGTGTTTTTGCTCTATTCGAAGAATATAATATATTAGTGTGTAGTGTGTGTGTGAAGTGTGTAGTACATAGAAGGAAGCGTCGGAGACTCCCAAAAGTTACTTTCAGTATGCTTAGAATGACAAAATAAAGTTAGTGTTAATTTTGTAAAATCCGTTTTTATATTTGTAACTTATAAATTAAATTATAACTCCAATGAAATTGTCATTAGTCGTAATTTATATTTATTTAAAAATATAAATTATAGATTGCACTCCGATCCTTCTGTCTTACAATCTTAAGAAACATCTATTGCCATATGCTCTAGCTATATTGATTCATATTCATATTGACAGCAATCTCAACATTTGATGAAGTTGCATTGCACATACACACAATTCCAATCAGTTGCCACATTGACACACATACAAATGGTTATTTGAGTGCTCGTAAACATGCTTATAGACCAATTGTAAGCTTCTACGTAAACGGTAGCAGATACCTGCTACAAAAGACCTTCACGCTACAAACACAAACACTAAGCCAGAAGACAAACCTCTGACGAGGCTGACAATAAAAGGGGGTAAAGGAGGGGGCTATAAGGGGGGAGAGGGGTAAACAATTGGTCGTGCTGTGTATGTTAAATAATATAGAAAGAAGAAGGTAAAGACGTAAGTTGTAATTTAATTTGCAATTGACAGCTATATAAGCATTTACAGTGCTGTATTGAGAACGTAGCAAGCAACAGGTTGAGAAGAGTGCAAATGCCCAATCGGAGTCTTTCTTTTGCTGTCCTTCTTAACTGAATTATGGACGTGTGTACACTGTAAAAAACGCCAAGTGATATGATTTGTATTTGTATTTAGTAATTCAATGTCAACTAACAACAGTCGATACAAGAAAATAATTGAAATAATAAATTACAGAAAAATAAATAATAAAATTTAGTATAGGATTAAAAATATAACTTAAGAATTTTATTTATGATGTGTATTAGTTTTTTTTTTAAATTCTTAGAAAACTAACCAATTCTTAACTCGACTTTTGTAAAATATTTGCTAAGTTTTTTAAGTGTTCTTAAATGAAGCCAACTTTTTCAGAATAAAGGCCAAAATTAGGTATTTTAAATTTTAAAAACAATTTGGGGGAAGTTTTTTATTTATTTATAAAGTTGAAGACAATTTAACTATTCTTCACTCCATTTTGGTAAAATAATTCGTAAAATTAAGTTATCTCAAATCAAACAAACTTTGTCTAAAAGCAGGGTTTATCTAAAACATACGTTAGTCAAACATTTGGATTAATAGAATTCAAATTAAATGCATTTCTGCCTGAAGCATTTCATACTTCGTTTTTTTCCAGTGTACTCGAAGTAGTTACGTTTTCCGCTCAGCTCGTAACTGTTCTTTTTGGTTCGCTTTTTTCTTCTTCGTATAATTAAGAGATTTTTCAACTATCTATCGCTTATTCAACAGCAAATACGATAAATAAAAATGTATCAGCAATTGCTCGTGTACATTTTGTTTACAATTGAAACCCGAAAATTTGACCCACATTTCGTTTTGGGTTAATACGCGAATAATTGGGTCAAACATCTTTGCTTTGTTCCTCGGTCGAGCATTAGCCCGATAATCTTTGCACTAGAGACCAGGCCCAAAAGCCGACTACAATTCCAACTCCAACTCCAACTACAACTACTCCAACTTGGGCCCATCAGTGTGATGGTACTCTGTGTCCGGCTCTTTGTCCCACTCTAGACTCATTTTCATTGCGGATAATTTCACCTTTAAGACATTAAAACGATTTAGCGCTAATGTTGCTCATGTTTTTTGTGCCCCGTCTTTATGACTTTCTTTTAACATTTTTGCTTTATTAGCGTTACTTTTTGGGACACTGCAATTATGCTCAGCTCTTTTTTTGCCAGCACAGTGAATAATGAAGAATTCAAGACACAAGTTTGTAAAAGTTGCGCATACGTAATATATTACAGTTAGAGACAATTGGAACTGTCGGTGACAGCATCCGACCGACCACACCTTCTATTGGGACTCGATTCAGGAGTCATTTGGCAGCTTTTACGCTTCGTTTGACTTTGAGACAATTAATTGCGATCAGTGATTAAGCTCAACAATTAGCTGCCTGCCTTTTTGCTGCTGATTGATTAGTAGCCGCATATTGTGTACTAACTGAATATTTGCACATCTACTATTAAGCTATTTGATTATCAGCATTTAATTCCAACGTCGCATGCTCGCAACTCACTCAAGCGTTTAGCTATTTGTGCAATGTTTTCGCCTTTTCGATTTCTGTTTTTATACGCTCAACCCATTCCGAACGGGTAAATAGGGTATACTGAAGTTGGGCACAAGTATGTAACAGGCATAAGAAAGCTTCTTCTTGAACAGCCGAGTGGATCTAAGTATCTAAGGATATAAGTTATCGTATTCTGTGGGCAGACAAAGTTAGCTTCATTTTATCGATAGCTCGACCCGTTCTAGGGCTATCGACAATTGTCGATGTCAGACCAGTGTTTTTTGTAAATAACTTGAGAGGTATATAAGTTAGAGACACTTAATTTGGTTTGTATAATGTCGAATAGCATACACATGTAAAATATATTTGACTTTTGTATACCGTTCCCCCAAAAGTATAAAACACTCATTTTTATACCCTGAACCCATTGAAAATGGGTAAAAAGGGTATTATGGTTTTTTGCAATTTGGTTTGATCACACATTTTATAGCCAAATTTATGTCCTACAGTAGTTGTTTACGTTGGAAATTTTCTTAGTAAAGAAGCAAGTGAACTGCTTGCACTGCTTGCAGTATGTACATATGTACACTGATAAGTAACTATGAATACATATTTATATTGTGTTCAGGGTATCTTCTAGTCGGGCACTCCCAGCTAGATCACTCTTACTTGTTGCTTTTGTTGCGTTCCATTTGCTTGAGCAGGTGCTCCGGATACCTTTGTGATCTTTGTTTCGTCTGCCTGAAGGGCCCCGCACATGATTCTCTCTCTCTCTCTCTTTTAGGTGCAACAGCAACAACAACAACAACAACAACAACAACAACAACCACAACAACAACCACAACAATAACATCAACAACAGTTCAGTTGCTTTGCTGTCCTTGGTCTGAGTTGAATTTCGCTGACGCACTAATCAAATGAGCTGCAATGTCGAAATCGTATTTGAGTCATTAAAAAATTAATTTTCGTTGCATGCAAAAAACTGCGTTTTTACAATTTTGACCCTGACGAATGTGGATTACATTTGCAATACGTATTAGATATACGTGTGTGCATATATAGAGGCTTAAATCTGAAAAATGCCAATTTCTCCATAAAGTAAATTGAACAATATTGAACCATTTTTAATCGATTTTTTTTGTTGACAAATATTATATATAGTATATATTATATAGTAACGAAATATTACATTTTACGCATTTAGCAAATCTAGAAAAATATTAAAATAATAAGAAACATTGTTGTTTGATGTTAAATGAAAATTAAATTTTCTTTCAGATGTTAATCATGATTCAAAAGCATAAAATAATAAGAATTATATCAAATTTGGATATTCTTTGAGCAGTTTTGCGACAAATCTGACAACTCCAAAGTAAATAACTATAATTCCAGCTGTCGGCGCAATCAGAGCATATTAAATATTCCCGAAATATGTATATATATATATATAAATTCCACACACGCACACTGAATTTCAGATCAAATGAATATAAATTACGCAAACAAGTTTCTCAAATACATATATACAAATTGGAATACTAGCTAAGCAATAACATAAGCTGTTTTAAATTGTTGAATCTGTGCCCTGATCTTTGGCATTGTAATTGCTAGAATCGAAGTCAAACAATGTCTATTTATGCCGAAGTCGGGACCCCCGCTGAAGAATCGACTGTGCGGAGGTTGTTGAAGCGTTCATTCAGAGGGAAAGCAACACAAACAACAACAACAACAACAGCAACAACAACAGCAACAACAACAACAACAACAACAGCAACAAATCCGATTGTGTTCGACTGCTCGTTCGGTCTTATTTTTACTTATGAAAATCAGAAGAGAAAGACACTGAAGAAAATGTTAATTTTATGCCTCTAGCAGCGATCACGTAGAAGTAAAGTCGAAGTCGAATTCGAAATCAGAGTCGAAGTCGAAGTCGGTGTCATAAACAACTTGGAATTCGAAGAGCATCGCAGATAGAGCGTTACACTTCTGAAGTACATTAAACCTCAGGCTTGAACCAATTTTTAAATATTTTCTTTTTTTCCGTTTCAAACATGAAGTAGCAGATTGAAATGCAGAATTAATAGATATGTCAAATTATAATCAAGACTGCCTTAGAAACGAGTTTTATGTATTTTGAAGGAATTTCTAGGGACTTGGGAAGCCGTATCATGGATTGTTTTGAGTGGAAAATTGACAATGCGAAAGTGTTTCCAATTTAAAGGCAGACTTCTTATGGAGGTCAAATTGTGATCAAAAACAGCCTTGGAAAGGAAAATCTGATCAGTTTGACAAAGTTATGGAAGCTTTATGTGTTTGAAAGGCATTACTAAGGACTTGAGAAGCCTTATCTTGGCTTGTGATTGATAGAAAATCGAAAATTCGAAGATACCAAAACATGATAAGTTGTTACAAAGCTATGTGCTTGGAAGGTATTTCCAGGCACTTGGGAACCTTCTTTTTAGTAAATAAACCGGCTACTTTGTATATAAACCGTACACCAATTGTCCGGAGTAACAAGATTACACTGAAATTATAATTTGCATATTGCAGAAACTTTTTCGATGTGCCAAGATTTAGTCAAGTATTAAATAACCACATGTAAAATAAGTAAGTAAATGCTTTGTGCGAGTAAGCAGTAAACAGTTTGTTCAGTTTGCTCTCACAAACATATATACATATATGCATATACATACATATATACACAAGATGTTTGTTGTTGTTGTCTTTAGTCTAGTTTTACTCAAGGGGGCGACACATTTGTTGCCCTCAGTGTTTTTGCTCGTTGTGGTCTCGTGGTTTTCAGTTTTACTTTTCCACACACACACAAACACACACACAAACACACACTGAAATACACACACACAGACACACACATGCACTGGTGTAATTACTCACAGCCTTAGATTGTGGGTTATGGCATTGGAGCTTCAAATTACCAGCCCTCCAAATATGCATTTTGCTAACAAGCTTCTTGTTTACTGTTTACTGACCCAACAAAATTGGGGACATTATAAATATAGAGCTAACCAAAAAAGTTGTATTTAATATATAAAAGACTTTACGAATAAGTATATACATAGATCTATAGTGATTCATTCTTTTATTAGATTTGCTTTGAGCAAGAGAACAATTTAAAAGCTGAAGAAGAAGCTCACGCATAATTAAAAGCAAGTAAGAGTGCTCTAATCGGGAGTGCCCGACTAGGAGATACCCTGAACCCAGTCCTTACATCCATTCATACTTACCTATCAATGCACATCCCTACAAACACACACATTCTGCAAGCAGTGCAAGCAGTTTAAGCAGGCTAACTTCTTCGCAAGGCCCCACATTATTGAAAGGTATTTACCTTAAATAACTTCTGCGTTTACTGTCCGATCTTTGGTCATACCTTTGCAAGGTCATTCATTGGAAAATTGGGAGTTTCCACTTTTGGGGGGATGGGGGTGCGGTATCCAAAAAGTGAAATATTTTGTACATGGGTATGCTATACATACCAAATTTAAAGGCTTTAGCTCTTATGAAATATAAATTTATCGAAACCTTTTAATGGGTTCAGGGTATAAAATGATAACACCAAAGCCACTATAAGAATATTGCATATAGATATAGTATATATGCACTCTTCTGATCCTGCTGGATTATATTTATATACCTAGTATTCTTATTGGTTTTGTTGAGAGAAAACGAATTTAATTTACTTTTAATTTAAGCAACAAGCTCACCCATAAATAAAGAAGGATAAAAAACTGTTTTTAATAACAAAACAGAAAAAACCCAAACTTGTTTAGAACTCAAAAAACGAGCTTTGAGCACTCTCGACAATTTATTCATGAATTCATTTCGACGCATTGTTCGTTTTGACTAAAAAAACCAAAACCAAAAGCAAACTTTTACTTTTCATCATTGTTTGTCTTTTGTTTATCTACTGATGTTTTTACAAAGAAATCGTTCGTATTGCAATTAATCTTCCAACCAATTAGATAACCATATATACCCCAAAAGCAAATGTGTGGGCAGTGCAGTGAAAGTTTTCCTCGGCTGGTTCTATTGCATTGATCGCAATTTGCATAATTTACAAAAAGTAAATTCAGCTGCAGCTAGTTGCGTATTGAAATACATATATATAAATTGAGTCAAGCTTTATATAATGTAAGTAAATCCATTCAAAGCTTATGTTATTGATCTTCTTTCAGTAAAAGTTAACAAATTTAGTTTATTTGGAATTCATTAAGAAAAGTATGCAAATTGTTAGGTACTTACTGAAGTCCTTCTGCTGACAGGCAAGGGCCAAAGGATTAGCTCAGTGGGTGACCTTACACGAGCAGTTATTGACATTTCTTTCTCTTTTTTGCTCATTTATATGCAAATCAGTTAGCAACACGCACACCAAATAGCTTTCAATAGCGCTCATGAAATGCGATATGAATGTGGATGTGGATGTGAATGCGAAGGACTTCTATGGAAGAAAAGAATGCCAATGCGGGCTTGGCAGGACGTCTCATTCGAGTCTTACGTAATGCAATCGGCTTGTACATTACGAAATTTAAGACTTATATGTATTTATATGTGAGCAGATTCTATAATTTTTATGGAATTATCTTTGGTTGACTTCTCAAACCTAAAGCCCTTTTCTATAGAAGTTTGATCTATTGAAAACTTTTAAGATATATATTCTATTTAATTTGAATCTATTGAAAAACCCTAAAATATATATTCATATGTATATAAATCGATTTCCTTGTTTTTATTTTAGAACCAACAAATATACAAATAACAATGTAATTGCACAAGAAGCGAGCTGCTTACAAAAAACAAAACTTCTACTTTGACTACTTTGTTGAACTTCACAGCTCGAAATCAGGTGAGTCAAAAATCAGCTAAATAAAAATAATAAAAAGCTAAATTAGCTACTTAACATTAAAAGCGGAAGTAGTTAATAGCTGTCTTATAACAATAAGATTAAAGTCAAAACAAAAAACTGTATCCGCTTTGAGTCTGATTCTTGGGATCAGCTGTCAGCATGTATGTATAGTAAGCAATATTCTTTTGTTGTTGACTTCGAATATGAATATATAGATCCAGTTGTTATGGTAATATGAGCTTTACATATAGGCTTGGTTTTTATTGTTTCCATTTAACTCAATTGCTGATAATGTATACAAGTAAAAAGTTCTCTTTCCTCTTCTTTTGGCTTCAGATATGCACACTAAAATGATATCAGTGTATAACGAGGGAAAGGGAATCGCTTGGGTTATTGACACTCTGCTTCATTTCTTGCTGTAAACAACAGTAACTGTTAACTACAAACACACACACGCATAAATATATTGCTCCTTCAAATTGTTTCTTTGCCTTATATGGTTATTTTCAGCGTTTTTCAGTTTATGCGTTGACTAGGTCAGTATGTGTATGTCTTAACTTTTAGTTTCTCATGGAGGATAATACTAAGCGAGCGACTGCGCAGTGTACAACGAAAGAGATAGCATGAGAGTGAGAGAGTGAGCTTTGGACTTTGGCAGCAAGAGTCTTGGCAGCAAAAGTCTTGGCTACAAGAGTCTTGGCAACAAGCGCCTAGGCAACAATAATCTGCACTGTAGATTATCACATATCACAGTATTACTATAATTTCTATGTACTCAAAATATATTCAATATAACACTATTTAACTTTGGAGTTGCTCTGCTCAAATTTGCTATTCTATAATCTTCATTTTGTTATGCATTTCAGTAAGCATTACTTTTGGCTAGCAACATGTTGCTAGCAGTTGCTCTCTCATAATTGCGCTGATGCTGCAGCTGCTCTGCCGCCCACGCGAGAGCGGCTTCTGGCAGCGCTCCTTGACCTTGGGCACACATAAAATGTTGCTTCAGCGTTTTTGCGCCTCGCTTGTATGTTTTTGTGTGTGTGTGTGTGTGTGTGTGATGTGTATGTGAATGTGTATGTGTATGTGTGTGACACGATGCTGAAGCTGCGAATTCGCACTCCGAAAAAAGGCATTTTAGTCGCACACACATTTCGTTGGCAGCCACAAGTTGTAGTGAAGTGTTAAACAGAAATTGAAATCATAAGAATTTAATGTACACACATGCATATATAGTGCTTGTATATATATGTATGTATATGTAATATATTCATGAAATGGCGCACACGCGACAACGATCCCCCACAAAGTTGGCTGCTGTCTGGGAGCATTCCTCGGGGTACATACACATACATATACATACACATACATATGTATACACACAAGTATTAGCGCGTTCCCATCTGCGGTCAAAGTGATGCAGTCATTCGAAAATAAACAACCACATCAACATCATCAGCAACAGCAACGGCAACAACACCACTTTTCACTTTTAGGGGCACAGAATCTCTGAATCAGCAAAAGCAGAAGCAGCCTCAGTTGTAGTCGCTGCCTCTGCTGCAGTCGCTGCCTCTGCCGCTGCCGCTGCCTCTGCCTCAGTCGCTGCGTCATCGGCGCCACTTCTTTTTCCTTTTTCGCTACCCTTTGCATTATTGTTTTTATTTATTTATTGATTTTGGTATTGCTCTTTAAAAGCGATTAATAATAAGCAGTACAGCAGCATTCGCAAGTATTTCAAGGAGTGTACAGTCAATTATGTGTATATACACTCAGAGAAAAAGCGTTCTTGGAAATGTGCTAGCCAGACTTTAAACTCACATAACTTTGACCAGACAAGCTAGAGACAAATTTCTTTAAGGTTTTCCTCTTCATTTATTCGACATTAAAAGGTTTATGCATTATTATACACTAAACCCATTTAAAGTGAGAAAAAAGTTCATAATGAAGTTGTGGAAAAGTATGTAACAGGCATAAGAAAGCATCTCCGACCCCAAAAAACATATGTATTCTTGATCAGAAGCAACAGCCGAGTCAACACGCGAATATCAGAGACTATAAGAGCTAGAGACTTCATATTTGGTATATAAGTTTTCTTAGTCCCGGTCAGATCAAGTTTGTTGCATTTTATCGATAACTCGTTCCGTTCAAAATTAATCGATAAATGTGGCCATAACTTGAAAGTTTTAAGAGCTAAAAGCATCAAATTTGGTATGTGTCATCTCGAATAGCATACACATGTAAAAAATATCTGACTTTTTGGTTAAATGGTTGGACTGTTTGCACTGCTTGCAGTGTGTGTGTGTGTGTTTATGAGTATATACACAAAAATGTAACTATGAATGCAAATAAGGGTAGTCGGGCATTCCCGACTAGAGCACTTTTCCTTGATATTTTTTATATTATTCAGTAAAGAAGTCATTGTTTAATCATCTATTGAATTGCAGTTTCAGATTATGCTTCGCACCTTGACACAATTTAGCTGTCGCCATTTAGTATTACTTAAAATATATTTCGCACTGCAAAGACCCAAACAGAAGAAGAAGAAGTAGCAGAAGCAGAAGACAACAAAAGCATTGAAGCTGTAAGTCATTAAAATTAATGACCACATAGTAATAGTTGTAAGTAGTATGACTGAGTTGAGTTATAAGGTGGCAGAAGTGAACAGTTTACCTAGGGCACTAGCTTTCGGATTGTGTAAACGTGCAATGAGCATGCAGTTTTTCTTTCTGCTCACTTTTCTAGCTGCTTTCCGGTCAGGGGCACTTTCCTTTTCAATCTGAGCATTATGCCATTTTGTTGCAATGCTGCCCTTTAGCTTCTACAACCTCTTTGTCATTGAGATGTTAGTTGTTTCTGGCCAAGTCAAAGCCAAAAGCTGTTGGCAATAAGTTGAGAGTTGAGTTGTTGCCTTGAGAACCTTTGTTTTGTTTTGCCATTTTCTTTCAATTGCCAAGGCGACAAGAGTGACTAGAGTGTGTGTGTTAGGCTTACCAAAGCCAACTAACAGGGCAACTAACTTCCTGGCCGCTTTGCGCTGTTGTTTGCCCCATTGTTTGGCCCGGCACATCATAATTGTGTTGGCAAATTTGAGTAATGAGCAAGTGCAATTACCGCGTGTAAGCAACAACAACAGCAGCAGCAGCAACAGCAATAGATACATATACATATACTTAGTATCTGCTCATATATGCAAATGCCTTATACACACACACACACACTCACATATGTTTGTGTTAGTGGTATAATTACTAAAGTTTCTTGCTGCTCATTTGTGTTGCGTTTCACGGGGTCTTAACTTTAGAGTGTTTATACATATACATATGTATATGCTTGTCTACTTGGTTGCGCATCTGTAAAATGCAAATGAAAGCCAAAGTTAATTTGTTAGATTTTCACGTTGCGATACACGAATTACGGTTTACAAGTCTACAGATGAGAGTGCAACGCGGTGGCAGCTTTGAGCTACTCTTGCGGCTAGTTATCGCAACACTTCAAGATGATGACGTTGATAACGAGCTTGGTTTTATGTTAGTCTTAACATATTAAGTTAACATTGTGCTAATTGAATTGACAAGTAAATGAGTCGAGTGTCGGCTTTTGATGTCCCTAAAGGTCTTTTACTAGCAGTATGCAGTCTTCTTCAAACAATCCCCCTTTATGGTTTATTATTGCAAAACAACACGTGCTTTTAAAACTCCCACACTTTCAATTAATTTACTATAATGCCTTGCATACTTTGGGGCGGCTAGTGTAAATAGTTTGTGGAACGTGAACAAAAACTGCAAGTATCATAAACATAAAGAGGTGTTAGGACTTTTAGTCAATTATAGCAGGAAGCCATTGAAAAGCAGCAAAAGGGTTATTTTAGTATGCATATTATATTTTATGTATATATATACATATATATATATGTTTATATTAGCATATAGTTTATGTAATACTCTTAAAGTATATGTTTATATTATGAAATTGAATGAGAAGAACTGACTCCCGTTTAACTGTTTATCTTTTCATATTGGAGACTATAAGATCTAGTTATCAAATTTCGAATATGGACTGTCATATTCTAAACGCAGTTTAAAGTTTTTAGGGATTTTCGATAACTCCTTTTAAAAATCATCTGTAATCTATATATAAGCTTATAACTTTTTAGAGCAGCGAGAGAAATAGAGTATTGCGATTAGTGGTCACAATTTGTAACATCTTTTACTTTTAGTGATAACTGGGTACGAAAACCTAACACAAACGAATTCGAATTACTTCTTTAAAATCCATTTATGTACATAATAAGACGAGTTCTAATTAATTTCAATTACTTTTGAATTCCATTTATGTACCTAATACATGCGAATTCTAATTACTTTAATTATTTTAGTAATTCCATTTATGTGCCTTGAGTAGTCTTATTAACTCCTATTTTCCTTTCAGCATGTCTTCCGGTCTGATGTCGTGTGTGCGCGAAAACTCGCCACCATTGGAATTGGATGGGAGTGGAGGGGGTCCTCTGTCACTGCCGGAGGGCAAAGGCAGATCCCATGGCTATCAGCAGGGACCCGCAACATCCACGCCCATTGCTAGTCCCGGGGGATCAGCAACAGCTGATGTGGGTAAGTCATGGACAAACAGACACACACTTATTCATACTTATGTAAGATTATGTATGCAATGTGTAACTTTGTTTTGCAAAACAAAAACACAGTCGCCGACTTTCCCGAACTACTGCGAACAATTGCAACAATGCTTGCCAATTGTTTATGCTCTATGCAAAAAAATGGTGGCTGCACTTTTAGACGCCTTTTGCCTACAGCAACATAGAAGAGTGAGAGAGAGAGAGAGAAAAGAGAGAGAGAGAGAGATAGAGGGAGCATTACTACAGTTAGTCAACTATGTATACATTTTTATGTATGTATGTATTTATGTATGTGCATAATTAGTTGGAGCTGTGAATTTCGTTTTGTTGCCAGACTATCTGTCATAAAAGCTAGCTGACAAAGTACATCATACATACATGTATGTATGTATGTGCACAATTAAATAGAAATATATATGTACATATGCATACTTATGAGTAAGCTTTTGATGCTCTTTTTAGGCAAGCTCAAATTTCACTATTTTATAATTTTAAGTTTAGTTTTCAATATTTTCTTGTGTCCACGATTTTAGTTGACATTAAATAAACAAATACAAAACGCATAATTTTAGTACAAGTTAATATTCATTTAAATTTGCTGTTTTATTTGAGTAATATAAATAATACTATTACATTTTGATGCTCTATAATTAATACTATTCTTAGTTTCTTGGCTTTTGTCAGCTCCTTATACATATATGTATGTATGTATTTATATATATATATATATATATTTCTGTTTACTGTCACAAACTTATATTATACATTATCAATTGCATCAGCAACTAAAATTGTAATATATATAAATTTTGGGTCCAACTCAAACAATGGCAATTTGGATTTTAGTATCCACAGCGACGACGAATAATGTTTATGTAATTGCGGATGGCAAACAACAACTTTCTATAACGCATTCTAGGCATTGAGAATGGTACGGGGGCAGTAATGTGAAACTGGGGCCTTTGTTGTTGCTAACCAACGCAAAACAGCAACAAAACAAAGCGAAACTACACTAACTTCTACTTACATACATAAATATGTACATATGTATGGAACAGACGCTGTTAGGCGTTAACAGAGCGCTGTTAACACTAACGTGGCAAGCGCTAATCAGTTAGCGAAACTACAGAAGCGAATAAGTAGCTACTACGTACATACATGCAAAAATATGTATATGCACAAGAGCTGACGCTGTTAGGCGTTAACAGAGCGCTGTTAACACGACTGGGGCAAGCGCTAATCAGTTAGCCGCCAAAAAGCTACTACTTACATACGTACATAATTATGTATGTACACGTAAAAGAGCCGTCGCTGTTAGGCGTTAACAGAGCGCTGTTAACACTAATGTGGCAAGCGCTAATCAGTTAGCCGCCAATAAGCCATAAGCCAAACATTTGCCGATCCGTTCGTTTTCGATTGCCGAGGGCCGCGTTCGGTTTCGATTTTCGCTTCGTTTCGATTTCAGTTTGTGAGTTGCTGTCTGTCTGTTATTCCGTATTCGTTTGCGTACTTATTCATTAACTCATTCGCTGCTCTCCGCTCCACCTGTACAGGTGAACAATTCGTAGTACCTGACGCGTGTCGCACTAATTGCTTAACTCATAACTAAGCAAATTGGAAATGAAATTGCAATTCGCAATCTAATTAGTAAATCAATAGTATTTGTAATACTTATTGCTGCATTAAAGTGACTAAAGTTGAAGCCTATCAAAAGAAAAAAGTTAACCATTAGGCAAAGTGCATAATTGTGTTGTGAAACTTAACTAATACAATTACTTAAAACAAACTTCTCACTGAATTCGCTTGTTTACAACAAGTCTCACGCATTCCAACATAAAAAAACATCTGCTTCTATTTTCGGCGAATTTTTTATTTGAACAGGTAATGAACTTTTGCATTTTTCTTTTCTTTTTTGTTTATTCAGATTCAGCCAGACGAAATGCCTCACATATTTTCGCGCTCGTAAAAAAAATAAAAAACTCTGATAGAAAGCCATAAATAAAGTGCGGCTAGTTCGATTAAACGTATATACTATATATATGTATGTATATATACAAAAACCAAGTAGAAGTCCGTTTGAGGTGTTATTACAGTCACGACTTTCGACCTTTTAAACCAGCCAAGAGCGACCAACAACAATCGCTTGACTGCATTTGATTTGGGTCAGATATTATCAAACAATTAAAGCGCTCAATGAGCATTCAATATTATATAAATACATACACACACAATTTGTTAGAAATGTTTATTGAAACTTCTCACAGTTCCAATAATCAAAGTCAATTCGCCGGAAATTGGTCAGCTTGGTTAGACTTCGGCTGGATGCCTCTGATTGAAGTGCCTCCGGGCTGGCATTGTGTAATCAGTTGCCAGTGTGGAAAAAACTGCGACTTGCTCTTGTTTGAGCTGATAAGCTGTGATGTCAACGACGTTGGCCACGTTTGCCAGTTGATGGAAGCCAAAGATTGCAGACTGTTAGCCAACACTTTGTTGCCCCTTATCGCTGCCAAAGATTGAGCCAAAGCTATGGCATATTGACTGGATTGTAAACCCATTGAACACATATAAACACTAAAACTATACAAACGAAGGCCAACCAACTAACGCCATTTGCATTAGAAGGCTGGCCAGAACGTGTTGACTGAGTTTTGTGGCAGCCAACGCAGTCCGAATTGCGCAACTTTTAAGTTGTTTCGCTTCTGTTCTCAATGCTTCTCCATGTGCATAGATACACAGTGACAAAATTCGTTTACATTTGTAACCAATGGTATTCAAAACTTACTTTTATACCCTGAACCCATTAAAAATGGGTAAAAAGGGTATTATGGTTTTGTGCAAAAGTATGTAACAGGCATAAGGAAGCATCTCCGACCATATAAAGTATATATATTCTTGATCAGTATCAACAGTCGAGTCGATTTAGAGCCATGTCCGTCTGTCTGTCTGTCCGTCCGTCCGTCCGTCCGTCCGTCCGTCCGTCCGTCTGTCTGTATGAACACGCGGATATCAGAGACTACAAGAGCTAGAGACTTCATATTTGGAACATAAGTTCTCCTAATCCCGGGACAGATCAAGTTTATTTCATTTTATCGATAACTCGTACCGTTTAAAAGTTATCGATAAATTTCGATTTCAGACCAGCGTTTTTTGGATATAACTTACAAGTTATAAGAGCTAGAGGCCCCTAATTTGACATGTATAATCTCGAATAGCATACACATGTAACAAATATTTCACTTTTTGGATACCACCCCCCAAACCCCCCAAAAGTTAAAAAAACCCATTTTTTGAAGGTACGACCTTGCAATTTGGTTTGGTAACACATATTATCGACAATTGTTTGCCCCAAAAATTTCAATATGATCGGACAATAAACACAGAAGTTATTTAAGATTTAACTTTCCATTGTGTGGGGCTTAGCGAAAGAGCAAGCTAACTGCTTAAACCGCTGGCACTGCTTGTACTGCTTGAACTGCAGCATGTGTGTGTTTAGATTAGTAATGATTTGATTGTAAGGACTGGGTTCAGGGTATCTCGTAGTTGGGCACTCCCGACTAGAGCACTTCTACTTGTTTTATTATACCCTGAACCCATTAAAAATGGGTAAAAAGGGTATAATGAAGTTGTGCAAAAGTATGTAACAGGCATAAGGGAAGCATCTCCGACCATATAAAGTATATATATTATTGATCAGTATCAATAGCCGAGTCGATCTGGCCATGTCCGTCTGTCTGTCCGTCTGTCCGTCTGTCCGTCTGTCCGTCTGTCCGTCTGTCCGTCTGTCCGTCTGTCTGTCTGTATGAACACACAGATATCAGAGACTACAAGAGCTAGAGACTTCATATTTGGAACATAAGTTCTCCTAATCCGGACAGATCAAGTTTATTAAAATTTATCGATAGCTCGTCCCGTTCAAAAGTTATCGATAAATTTCGATTTTAGACCAGCGTTTTTTGGATATAACTTACAAGTTATAAGAGCTAGAGGCCCCTAATTTGACATGTATAATCTCGAATAGCATACACATGAACAAATTTTTCACTTTTTGGATACCACCCCCCAAACCCCCCAAAAGTTAAAAAAACGCATTTTGAGAAGGTACGACCTTGCAATTTGGTTTGGTCACACATATTATTGACAATTGTTTGCCCCAAAAATTTCAATAAGATCGGACGATAAACACAGAAGTTATTTAAGATTTAACTTTCCATTATGTGGGCTCAGCGAAAAGCAAGCTAACTGCTTAGACCGCTTGCACTGCTTGTACTGCTTGTACTGCAGCATGTGTGTGTTTAGATTAATATGAATGATTGTAAGGACTGGGTTCAGGGTATCTCGTAGTCGGGCACTCCCGACTAGAGCACTCTTACTTGTTTTTATGTTGGCCTAAGCCTTAAACTAATATAGTCAAGTGTTAAACTAATATAGTCAGTGTTTACTAAAAGCAATGTATATGAATGTTAATAAAATTAAACTAATTTTGGAATGATTTGTGATAATATGTTATTAAAATTTAACTTTAAACTCACAAATCCTTCAAAAATTAGTTAAATTATTAGTAACATATGTTATTAATAGCAACAATTAGTTAAATTTTAATAACATATGTTCATCATTTGCTAACATATTTGGAAATAATTTGCGATATGTTATTAAAATTAGGCTTTAACCTCACAAATATTATCCTAAATTAGTTGTATTTCAATAACATATGTTATTCAAAATAAACTAATTTGTAAATAATTTGCGATATGTTATTAAAGCTAAACTTTAAACTCACAAATTATCCTAAATTAGTGGTATTTTAATAGCTCATGGCATTGATTTAAATACATACTGTTTTAGCTTAGTTTTTAAGCTTTAAACCATACAAGAATTCTAAGACCTAAACTATCATTTCTTACTTTGTATATATATATACATATCTAGTATTCAGCGTAAGTGAATTAAGCACTTGTAAAGCGGATAAGCTGCCCACACAACATACACTCAGACACACACACGAATGCCAAGTGGGAATGGGGCGTGATGACGCCAATTGGGGGCGTGGCTCACTTGACCTTAAGCCAAAAGCCCAAAGCATGGGTAAAAACTGAACAAAAGAGTAAAACACAACAACAACAACAACAAGAGCTCTCCAATTACTGCAAAATAGTGGCAATCATTTGGGTTTTGTCATATCTCTCTCGCAAGCTTTAACTAGTTACCAATTTGCATAACACTTTTGCAAAAATGATTAATTAATAAAGTCTTTTGCGAGACAGCTGCTCGTCGATTTCAGGTCTCAACGCCTATTGGCTTTAGCTGTCTGTATATGTTTATTTATTTAGAATTCGTGTCATCGCCGATAGCCTACTAACAACAATGACAGCAACCCACATGCATCATATAAATCACCCAGACACATGTATATATATATATATATATACACACACATACATAACTGGAAATACACAGCGTTTAAGTTTTGCATCAACAATTGCCTCATGCTGTCCAAAAACTTACAATGTTTTGACAAATTACTTAAATCTCACAACAAAAGGTAAAAACGAATGCTATTTGATGACTGGGCTGAAATTAAAGAGAATTTAAGTCATTTTGGACAAAAGTATTACCTAAGTTTTTCAGAATGCAGACTCATAAGTACATATTGTAAACAATAACATGAACTCATCGTGATTCATGTTGTTTATAATTTGAAAAATGAGTTTCAATGATAATATGTGTGAAATTTGTTTGGAAAATTAATAAAATGTCTTAAGAGTACTAGAATGTTTTACTTATAATATATAACATTGGAAGCATCGCAGACTTCCAAAAATTACCTCTAGTATGCCTAGGATAACTAAGCAATCTGATCAGGTCATGTCTGTCCGTCTGTCTGTCTGTATGTATGCAAACTAGTCCCTCACTTTTTGAGCTATCGCAATGAAACTTGGCACAGAGACTTATTATTCAATGGAACAGCACATTTGTCCGAACCGGCCGGATCGGACCACAATATCTTATAACTGTCATACAACTGAAATTCGGTTTTTGCCATTTACCCCATGTTTTTAAAGCTATCGCCCTTAAACACCCTTATAACTCAACAATAGCGAAGATATGCGTCATTAAATATTTTGATACAAGAGGTGTACACCGAAAAGTAACAAAATAAAGTAAAATTTTCAAAACTGAACAAAACTTAAATGTAGAATGAATGTAGAGGAAAAACCATGAACAAATCGAGCTTGAAAATCGGTTCAGTTTTGGAAAACTTATGTGAGTTTCTAGTCTTCTAGGGTATCAAAAATCACTTTCTGGTTTCATTTTAAAGTAATTATAATTTACTTTTTCTGTGAATTTTTCTTAGAGTAGGGTTAAAGACTTATTCGTACTTTCTTTAAAGCAGGCAATATTATGTTATGCATATAAGACTACAATTCTGATTGCTGGGCCTAATAACAAACCCTATATTTAGATTGTTTAGCCTTGAAAAGCAGAATAAAAATCAATTAGGAGTATACATAAACTATGTATAGTATATACTACATGAACTTTGACAATCGAACAACGAAACCCAACGCTTTGCCTCATCGCGTGCCATCAGATATGTATGCACGATATGCGTATATATGTATATACATATGTATATATGGCTTGGCCCCAAAACGTGACTGGCATATTGTCGATATTAAACACTCAACTGCCTGAGTAACTGAAAGCTAACGGTATCGGTAGCCGAGTTGGCAGCCATTCAAGGGAGCAAAGTCTGCAATTGCAATTGACAATTCTTGTACTTCCGGCAATACTCTGGTAGAAAGTGTTGAAGGTCTTATATTCTAACTCGACAATATTTGTTTGTATGAATATTCTGTTTTTATGCAATCTGTTAGTAAATGGAGCGCTGTTAACTGTCAACAGTTGACTTGTAAGTGTTAGCTTTGAACAGTTAACAGGCTAGCTGAGATGTAAACAGATCCCTGTTAACTTTGAACTGTTAACAGGTAACTTTGAACTTTTAACTGCTAACAGCTAAGTTTTCACTGTTTCCACTGTTCATATATATGAAACACGTTAGTAGCCTGATTTATCATTTAGAGGGTGCTTGTAATAAGCACTCATCTGGCACAAATGACACATGCGACTCTTGAATTGAGTCACGTTTGAGCCAATGACATCATAACATTGTTTTATTTTACCCTTTACTGTCTGGAGAAATCGTATAAATACAGGCGAATAAGCAGCTAGTTTGTATTCTAATATATCTCATATTAAGTACTTGCTAAATTTCGCATACTATATACATTATCGACATGGTTTTGGTTGTTATTTCTGCCATGTCGAAACGTTAATTGACCTATGTAAACAGCGCAAAAGGCGCGAAAAGCCTTATCAGCCATAAAAATATACGTTATGAGGTTGATGAAAGAACCCTAAAATGGTACAACGGAAAAAATACAACAATAGCAATTAAATTGATTATAATTTACAATGCGAGTAAACTGATGCGCAGAACAAAAAAGAAATAACAGAGAAGGTGGTTACTTTTAGTAGCCCGCCTGTGAAACGAATTTGATTCTTTAAAATGGGCACTAAATGAAGAATAAATCTGGCATTTCAGCAATTAAAGTTGGCGATATTCCAATATTCAGTTTCTGATAGTACGTGCGACGATATCGTAGCCAGATTACTTACGACCTTGTCAAAGACCCAGACCTCGCGCTATCTCTCTCTCTCTCTCTCCCTCTCTTTTTGCGTCTCTCTGTACTCGTCGCACTCCCATTTTGGCATTCGGGTGTTCCCAAATGCCTATTTATGGGCATGTTTTTCGATCGTTTGCCAATTGAATGGGTTTTTGGCTTGTGTTCTTATCAGTCATGACGCTGATTTTTGTTGCTCAACCCTTAATAAACTGTGAGAGATATTTAACAATCAAATGATACACATTTTATACAAAAGTACAAATGCTGTTCCTCGTATTTTGTTATCTGCTAAATTATCTGAGAAAGTAAATATTTGTAATATTGCTAATATGAAATTGGTCGAATTTTTATACTCTTTTCGAAGAAAATAGTATATTAACTTTGTGCTGAAGTTTGTAATGCATAGAAAGAAGCGCCCGAGACCCCCAAAAGTTAACTCCGATATATGTACATACTTAGAATGACAAAACAAATTGATATAGCCATGTCTGTCTGTATGTATGGTATCTAGTCACTCAGTTTTTGAGCTATCACGATAAAACTTTGCAAAGAGACTTGTTATTCAAATGTACAGCACATTGATCGGAACCAGCCGGATCGGACCACTATATCTTATAGCTGTCATACAACTCGAAGTCGGTTTTGGCCATATATCCAATGTTTATTTTAAAGCTATCGCAGAAACTTTGCACAGATACTTATGATACTTAAAATGACAGCACATTGATCGGAGCCGGCCGGGTTGGATCACTATATCGTATTGCTGCCACACAACTGCAAATGAATTTAATATTTCAAAAGAAAAATTTAATTCCATATGATACCAATGAACAAATGAACAAACAAAATAAATGCCACGCGATAAAACGATTTTTTACAGCATATAGTTGGCAGAGTGAATATTGCCTAAAGATTCGAAAAGAGCAAAAAATCTTCGTCACGCCGAAGATATTCCTTCCCCACTTGTTGTTTGTTATGATTGTATTTGAGTTGTGAGTTTTTATACCCTGAACCCATTAAAAATGGGTAAAAAGGGTATTATGGTTTTGTGCAAAAGTATGTAACAGGCATAAGGAAGCATCTCCGACCATATAAAGTATATATATTCTTGATCAGTATCAACAGTCGAGTCGATTTAGCCATGTCCGTCTGTCTGTCTGTCCGTCCGTCCGTCCGTCTGTCTGTATGAACACGCGGATATCAGATACTACAGGAGCTAGAGACTTCATATTTGGAACATAAGTTCTCGTAATCCCGGGACAGATCAAGCTTATCTCATTTTATCGATAACTCGTCCCGTTTAAATGTTATCGATAAATTTAGATTTCAGACTAGCGTTTTTGGGCCTTAACTTAAAAGTTTTAAGAGTAAGAGGCCCCAAATTTGGCATGTATAATCTCGGATAGCATACACATGTAACAAATATTTCACTTTTTGGATACCACCCCCCAATCCGCCCAAAAACTCATTTTTGAAGGTATGACCTTGCCATTTTATATATTTTATATTATAGCCAATGTCATGTACTAAAAATTTTAGAAAGATCGGACAATAAACACAGAAGTTATTTAAGATTTTACATTCCACTGTGTGGGGCTCAGTGAAAAAGCAAGCTAACTGCTTAAACCGCTTGCACAGCTTGCAGTATGTGTGTGCTGTATGTATGCACACTATTAGGCAAGTATGAATGGATGTCAGAACTGGGTTCAGGGTATCTCCTAGTCGGGCACTCCCGACTAGAGCACTCTTACTTGTTTTTAATATATGCAGTCAAAATCACATATTTTATAATAAAATGTATGAAATGTATAAGTCAAATGAAAGCAGTCGACACAATAAAATAAAAAAAAAAAAGTTAAAAAAAAGAAATTTTACAATTAAATTGATGTAAACCTAAAAATCATTTTATCGAGAGTTATTTAAATTGGGCCAACATATAAAGTTACAGAAGGACTTTCAAAGGATGCGCGATACTTTTGAGGTTGACCTGCTCAGCAAGCTTTACTTTTTGTGTATTTTTATTTTTTAAATTAATATTTCGGTTCGGTTTTGTGTTCAGTTTCTGTATTCAACTAAATTAAACATTTTACCCTCCATTTCTTGTAGACCAACAGCAGCAGCAGAAACGCCGACGCTTCCATCCGCTACGCAATCTCCGGCGGATCTTTCGTCGTCGCACAATAAACAGTGCTGATAGCGCCGTTGTAGCTGCCGCAAGTGGAGACTCCTCGGGAGCGGGCTCCTGCAACACGTTGCCGCCGCCGGCGAGCAGTTCCAGTGAGAAGAATCTGCGCAGCGCTGCAGTCGCTGGAATAGCAGCTGGAGCAGCAGGGGAATCCGTGTCCGCCTCGTCGCCAGCATCGCCGCTGAGTCATCAGCAGCTGCACGAAAGCTATCAGACACAATCGCTGCCCAAGTCCAAATCCTACGGCGCTCATCGCGATGAATTGCTGAGTGTGCTGCTCGGCAAGAAGAGAGCTAGCAAGCAGACCACTTCGATTCCAGTGTACAGCCAGCAGCCCACATCCCACTCTGACGCCATGTACCAAACGCAGCGACAGCAGATGGGCGTGGCTGTCTTTCCCGACGCTCTGGGCATCAGTCGCAATTCATATTATGCCGAGAAGCGACTCCACCAGCGACAGCTGCGCAGCGTTGGTGACTCCTCGCTGGATCTGGATGGGGAGGATAGCATCGTTGTTGGCGGCGGTGCCGCCGACATGTCCGACAGCCAGCGCAGTCTCAGCGAAGCCCGACTGCTGGACGTCGATGCGGATGGGTGAGTGACCTGATCCTGGACTAGATGCCTGGCCAAGGCTAATCCTTCTCTCTTCTGTTAGCAGTGGTTACACGCGAGAGACCCTCTCACAGTCACATGATAGCGTCTTCTCTGAATCCGCAACCGCCAGCAGCCTCTCAATTGTACTGAAGGTGAGTGCCAACTAACTAATTCATTCAGCAACTTAATAACGTGTGCGCTAGAACCATTCGAGAATTATAAACGCTTTTTGGTCTTAGCGTTAGCTAACATACATTTTATTACTTCCCTAGCTACTACTACTACTACTACTTAACGAAAGTCATATTTAATACTAGTACATTTAAAGACATCTTATATAAGTGTATTCCACTACAGACACTCTTTAGTCGTTTACTAGCACACTCTGGCTGACTTATATTGCTTCACTTTCCCCAATCCCTGCTCGCTATTAGCCATGACTCACTCAAAGCACTCCCCTAAGTGCCTGGTTGTATTAACAGTTAACAACTCGCCTCGAAGGGTTGCTGCTGGACTCCAGTTCAGCAAATTCCCCTTGATATATGCCCCACTTTGTCAGTAGGCCCCACATTCTGTATGGTTGACTCACATTTTAAATTGATTTTAATCAAATTCAATTTACTTGCAGTCTTTGGGGGAAAGTGGTCGTTGACTCAGCCTCCATTGTTGCCATTGTTGGCTCTTGTGGTCATTGTCCAAATCTGTGACATGAATTGGTTAGCTTTATGTTCGTTCTGCGGTTGCATTGATTGCTCAATTGAGCAGCTCTGATAACGCAAATGATCCTAGGTACAGTGAACTTTTTTACCAGGAACTTAACAACATTCCCAAAAAGATAACTTAGCTGCAGAGAATGATATCGAATCGAATTATTGCTTATCGTTGAAGTTGTTAAAATCTCTAATGCAATAATACAAATATAATTCACTAAAAACCAATAAAAATCTTGAGAATTTATGTGTACATAAAAAAATGACTTATAAATATAAACCGAACCCACCAAACTTGGATAGATTATATTTTTAATGATATTCAAAGTCACGCAATCAAAAACATGACGAATTTTGGTTAGTTTTGAGCTATTGAAAATTTCGAATCATATAGAGATAAAATTCGAAATGATATAGAATTTTCACTCTATTCAATATTTACTTTCAAGTTAGAGAGGTTTGACTGTATTTAATGCTCGATTGACTTGAATAGATTTTCAACTCAAGTTTTTTACGTACAATTATTATTATCTAACTTGATGATGAAAATTAGAAGAAGAAGAAGAAGAAGTGGTGTCGACGTCCGCGCCACTTTTGACTGCATAATCGGCAAAGTTGGTGTGAACGAGGAAGAAGCAGAAGCAGAAGCACGCGTCCAATGTGGAAATTGGAAACCAAGAGAAGAAGAAGCAGAAGCCGAAGCCAAAGCCCGTTGCAATCGTTGGACTGGACTGTTACTCCGGACAAGTTGCTTTGGGGGCAGGCTGCAACAGCAGCAACAGCAGCAACAGCAGCAACAACAACTGCAGCGCGTGGCAATGTGTGGCTTCTGCTGCCTGCTCTTCTTCTTCGCCTCTGTTTCTAATGCCTCTTTCTGGCCAAACGAGTTAGTGGCTCTGGGTGTATTGGTTGAAACTCACCCGCCGGTTACTGCTTCTGCTTCTGCTGCCTTCTTGTTATTCCACTTTTTTCCACTTGACTGTGTCTGTGCCTGTGCCTGTGCCTGCTGCCTTCTACCCGCGGCTTATTTGCCAACCTGGTTGGCAAATAAATCGCATTCGCATTTCTTTCTGTTTCTATGCTATTGAACTCCTGCTAAGTTTTCCGCTAAATCAGTTTGCAACGAGTCAGTTGAGCGTCGACAACGCTTTTCGCATCTAGAAAATATATACATATACAAAAAGAAAACTGCAAAAGTGAAAAAGTGCACTATTCGAGTCGAGTTTGTTGTGCAACTGAAATAAATTATTAACTTGTAATTTATTGTTTCTGTGGTGTTGTTAAGAAGCTCTTTTGCTTGTAAATATACTCGTGAATATATGTAGAGAAATGAGTGCTACGAATTTCGTTATGCAAATATAGGCAGTTAACACATGAGAGTATATTAATCAGCTAGTTAAAGGCAATAATTCTATCATAAAAAACCTAAAGATCACTAGGATGCTTTCACCTCCTGCGATTCATGAGCATCAAGTTTAAATATATAAAAGACTGCTACGATTTTCTCTAAGCAACTATAACAACTTATAGTACAGTAATCAACTAGTTATAGCCAGAAAAAGGAATCTATAATAGAGCATATAACAATCCTTCCAAAAGCTTTCGCTTCCTGCGAGTCTAGAGCCTTAGCCAAAGTTTTTTTATCCCAGGCCACAACTCGCGTTAACCGGTTCGAAAGACGCTCTATAGATTGTGTATAAATATATATAAAAAAAAGAAATAGAAAGAGAAAAAAATCTAGTTGTCGTCCATAATGGGAAAATTGAGCGACAGCGCAGACATTCAATTTTCACTGTACGGGTTGACGATTTGTGGATATGGTAACACGGTAACACGCATTGGTATAAAACGAGCTTACTCAGGAGCAGGCAGACATCAACATCAACATCAGTCAGTTGGGATGTGGATGGTGACAACATGCGATGTCATTTCACACGCTCTGCTTTAATTGACAGAGAGAGAGAGAGAGAGAGAGAGAGAGCGAGCGAGAGAGAGAGAAAGAGAGGGAGAATGGATTGAGGAACTTGGTCTAAACCTGTTGGCTAACTGCCTGTAGGACTGCAGCAAAAGTCCAAATCAAACGCAGAAATCAGCCAGCTAAATTCGACCCAAATATGCATATTACATACAGTACAGACTTCCTGTTTGCATTGCATAAACATTTGATTTGCATACCTTATGGGTTTCCGCGTCATGTTTACGGTCAACTATTATTGCTATTATTTATCAGTTTGTGTTCTGCATTTCTGCAAAAATGCAAACTATTTCCTAACTTTGATTAGAGGATGAGAATTTGATAGTATGAAATTGGTTATATCGGTTGGTGCCCAAGGATCCTCTATTGTCATACCTAGAAGACCGTTGAGATTTCTTGATGTTATAGGGAATACGGAATACGAATACGCTTTAAAGTGTAATTTGCACTTTCAACAACTACAATTTGTTGGTGAATGCTTTTGGGGAATCGATCTTAAGGACTCTCATAAATCAACTCTTATGATCAGTTGATCGTTAACTTAGTTAAACATTTACTTTGCTTTTCGAATCTAAGCTAAAAACATGCAAATACACTTAGCCCGAATTTTGTAGGTTTGTTTTAGCTTATGATTTCGTAATTGGATTTGCATAACTGCACAGATTCAGTTGACTCAACAAGCAGGAAGCTAATTTTCCGCATCCATATGCTTGACATCTAAAGTGCACCTAAAAAGTCCAAAATGATTCAATGCGATCGTTTTGCATTGCACGATGCCAACTGTTGCGTTGCAATCGAGCAAAACAAGGCACACTCACACAACACTCGCAGCACTCACACTCAACACTCGTTCCACTCCTCCAACAGATGTCGACGAGCTGTTGTAATCAACACTGGCAACTGGCAACTGGCAACTGGCCAGCCGCAAGTTGCATGTTTGGACCAATGGCCACAAGTTGGCCCACTCACCAAGTGTGCCAATAAATCAACGAATGTGACGAGCCGGCGATTCGCATCCGAATGTGATCGTCTCAACACGAATGCATATGAGTGTGCGGGTGTTTAGATGAGCACGTATTACATATAGTAAAATTGAGGATCAGGTAGCTGTATCGTTGAAGATTATAAAGGGTTCAAGTGCTTGGTTTGTCCAGGTTACTTTGCATTTATGACTTATACCTGTGTGACAGTTGTTTCTAAATATGGCCTACGCACGCAACATTCTCAAGTCTGCAAAATTAAGGAAAATCAAGGACAAATCAAAATTTTACTGTTCATATTTTGTTTAAAGATACGTGGTACGTGACGTGACAACTTAAGGCTTAGTTAATTTGATCAAATTTTAAATTGTATTTAATTTTGCATTTTAAAAACAGTACATGTTCTTTTATGACATCAGATAAATAGTTTGTTTCCATTTGATTCACTATAAACCTTTCTGTAAAACATTCAAACTTATATAGCTTACACATTTGAAATACCTCTAAATTACATACTAGTCGACACATTGTTGAATATACAATCCAACTCATAGGTGCATTGAACTCGAATGGCATTTCAATTATATATTTTGTATATGGATGAGGTCTTTAACCTGCAGTATTTTAGCACTAAATCCTGAGGATACCGCCCAAAAATAGACGTCGAAATGCAGGAATAGACAGAGTACTTAACACGCCGACTTGCTCCCCATGTCATGCTCCACAGACGCTGATTAATGAAACGGGGAAAAGCAACTGGAAGCATATCCATAAGGAAATGACTGCCCGATCTATATAAATAGACAGAGAGGGATAGAGAGAACTAGTAAAAGAGGGTGTTGAAGAGTGGGAGTGTAATTGCATTTGTTGACTTTGTCCAGTTCCTTAGATATGTTTTAGCCTTGAAATGCATCGCTCTCTCTCTATCTTAAACTCTCTCACCCCCTCTCTCTTTGGTAATGACAATAAACAGATTCCCATTGCCTGCTCGGGCACCCAATTATGTTTGACTAGGTAAAAAGTCGGAGATACCATTTCACAAGCATTGCATTGTTGTTGTTGTTGTTGTGGTTGCCACATCTGTCGAGGGTGCTGCCTGCCCCTGCGTTCCTCTACCCCGCCATCTGCCTATCTGCCTGTCTGCCTGCCTTGCCCTGCACCACATCGAGATATTTTCAGTTGCATATTGCACTTGGACGCGTGCACAACGTTGCTAGACGCCGCTACCGTTGAAAGAAAAGTGAAATCTAGCGGATCGCGTGCCTGCCACAAACGCAACAGACAACAACAATAGCCCTTATTAGCCAATTACCGCAAGTGTGGAGAAAAAAGCTTCGGTGGCACTTTTATTTTTGTGGCGTTGCAACAAATAGTTCAAAATGGTAGCCGGAAGTGCGGGTACCCGCAACATGCAAAGCAATCCATTCCAGCTTTCGTTTTCGGTAAGAGTTTCCAGAAGATGTGATCACTAGCTACATATCTGTGGTCAGTTTTCTACAGGGTTGAATCATGCAACTAGCTGTTAGCGCGTTTATATTCAGCTTATGTACTATCTGTGTTTGCCCGGGACAAGTGATTTTCTTTTAATTTTAGCTAGCTTGGCATCCAATTCAAAATCTGCGAAAATAAGTTTAAGGTCCATCAGACACATGTTCAATGAATAGATCACACATATGCTTAGTATGTTTAAAGTATTTACCGATTTTCCCCACTTCAATGTCCCATTTAACAAAACTCCATCTTAGCTTTCACTTTTGGGTTACGCGAAGGTTTATTTCTTTCGTCCTTAGCCTTCCGTTCTTCACTAGTCACTCAGGACGTTCTTGTATACAAGATTAGAGCTCATACACCACAAAACCAATAATATTTCTCAAATAACGATAACAGTTGAGTACTCAAGAGTCATTTGGGGCCTCGTCCTTGAGTCGAGGCAATCGCAATGATTGACTTTAAGCAGAATCCGTTTAAAATGAGACTAACTGGATCCTCTGGCGGCGAGAGTCGCCTCAGTCGCAGTTGCCTACGCGCTCGACTAGTGTTCCGCTGGAAGAGCTGGGTAAACCCGAGACTTACCCTCAGTCCTCAAGACAATGTTAATCATTAATATGTTAACTAACATATCTTTAACACTTAACAAATATCGTTCCATTGCAGGCGGAGCTGACCGATGTGTTGCGAAAGCGTCGCAACCGACCTGATGCCTCCGATGAGGATCTGGGTCTGCCCCGTAGTCCCGTTTCGCCGCAGCGTCACGTGGGAGCCGGACAGAGCCGCAAAACAGCTGGCTACCAGCCGCGCACTGTGTCTTCGGGCCACGAGGCGTCCTCCCTTAGCCTGTTGAGCGTGAACAGCACCGATGGCGAGGACAGCCAAAGCCATAGACAGCACACGAGCAAATCGAACAGCTCCGCGGAGCTCAGCGGCTCGGTTGTGTTGCGGGACCACCTCGAGGACGATGTGGATGCAGTGGGGCTGGAACGTCAACGGCTTTCGCATGCCGCAGCCAAGCACAAGATGGCCATCAGGCCGGCCAAAAAGAAGGGACCCACGCGACAGCACAGAAGAACTCTAGAGGTGGGTAACGAAATAAAACCAATAAACCTTAAATACTCCTTCTGAATAAAAAAGAAATAAAGTAACGGGTAGCTTTAGAAAACATAATCTACTAAAACTACATGACATTTGCTTTCCCCACAGACTTCCATACCCGAGGCCAATGAGGAGCTTGCCAAGATCAGCCAGCAGCAGCCGCCGGCTCAAAATCCCAGCGTGAGAGCTGTCAAGGGTTAGTTTGGGATCTGTGCTTTCATTTGACTAGACACCAGCTAATGTTTATCTTTCACAGATGCCGATCTTAAGACGAAGACGCGATCTTTGCCACCAGGCAGCACACTGACTGCCACAACTACCACCGCAGCTGTCAGCAGCAACAGCAGCAACAGCATCACTGCTACCAACTCTGCTATGCGTACCAAGACAATCGAGCAGAAGAACTCAATGATAACCAACATCAGTAGCAGCAGCAGTGAGAGGACTACAAGCACATCGATATCCACATCGACATCGTCTTCGCAATACGGCTTGCGAGCACTCACCTTCAAGGCGGCCAATGCACTCTTCGATGCACGCGGCGAGTCCTCCACAGATGGTGATGACGTCACCAATCCCACTTCAGATGGCTTCCTGCGCCGTTTAATGCAGCGCAATTCGAAACGGAGCATTTCGCGGGCCAACGATGGCCTGGAGGACCTGGACACCAGCCAGAATCTGGCCAAGAAGCTGCAAATCTCGACGTCCTGTCTGGAGGCAGCATCGCGGGAGCCTGTGCCGATACCCAACAAGTCGCGCAGCGCCACCTCCCACGAGCAGCACATCCAGGAGACGCGTCAGACCATTCGGCGCGAGATACACAACGAGGGCAAGCATGGCCTGAATGCGATGGTCAGCAATTACGGTGTACATCCACAGCCACCCACCGCAGTGAAGCCGAAGTCGGGACCGGCAGCCAGGCAGCGGTATCTGCCACAGGAGCTAACCAACAGCGATCCAGGCGATGTGACCAGCCTGCTGTCGAGAAGCTCGCGCGGCAACGATACCTTCCAGTCCACAGCGCTGGTGCAATCACAAATCAAGGAAAAGTCCGAGACATCCACGCACTTTGAGCGCAAGCCACGCATTGTGGGCCTGAGTGCCTTCCAGCAGAAGCTGTCGCGCTCTAGTGACTCCATGGGTCAGCACTCGAGCTCATCCAATTCGCTGGAGACCAGCACGGACGAACCCTCGCCATTGTACTACGAGGAGAAGCAGCGTAAGACGGTCGAGAAGTCGCGCAGCTTTCGCAACTATCAGGAGGAAGTGGTCAGCGAAACAACGTCGATGCACAGCAATATGCCCAGTCTGCCGGATTTGTCCATCAGCTTTCGCGTGCCGCCCACCTACTACAAGCAGCAGCAGTCGCCCTTGTCTCCCATGTCCCCGCCTGCCAAATGCGTTTCCTTGGGCTTTGAGATCAACGACAACAAGCCACAGACTAAGCTGCTGCCCAGTCCCGCAGCAGCCAATCCCACCAAGCTGGAGCAGAATGTTGACTTGACTATCAAATCGCCGTTGGTTAGTCTGCTGAGGAAGTCCGGCACAGTGGGCGCCGTGGAGCAGCACATTGTGGAACCACAACCACAACCACAGCCTTCACCGCCACAGCGACCCAAAGTGCTTGAGCTCAAGCAGACAACGACTATAGCAATTGGTTCACCCGCCAGTCCACTGGCCAAGAGCGCCAAGCTCTCCAACAGTCCGCCGACCACACCCAGCAAAAGCAGTCGTCGCAACTCCAACAACGTGGAGCTTACTCCCACTCAGCCCGAGTTCATGAAGATCCAACTGAATCGCGTGGATCAGGCGCGTCTGCACAGCAAGAGCAACCATCTGGTACTATCCAAGAATGTGAAGCCCGCAACTACACCCACGGAACGCAGCCAGAGCAGCGATGATCTGAGCATGCGAAGGTTAAGTGGCGAAAGCACAACCAGCATCCACATAGTCGAACGTGCCACAAAGCCGCCAGTGAGTGCCACAAGTCCACAGACACAGTCGCAGCCGCAGTCGCAGCCGCAGCCGCATAGTATTAGCCATAACAGCAATGCAGTCCTGGCCAAGCAGCAGCGTGCCGTCAGCGCCAACAGTCTCCGCTCCAGCTACCTAAGCAGTGGTAGTGGCAGCAGTAATAACGGCAGCAGTGAGCCCCTTGTGGCTGCCTCACCAGTGAGCACACCAAAGAGCGGGGATGCCGTCGAGCAGGCCAATCGCTTCTCGCTGGAGGAGCGCAAACGACTGTTTCTCAGCGAGGAGAAGTTGCAGGCGGAACGCAAGCTCAACGAGCTGCGCTACGAGCGCAAGAAGTCCATCAGCGAGGAGCTGCAGCGCAAGGAGGTTACGACTCCAGCTAGCACGCCCACCTCACCCGGCCCTCCGGAAGCTGGCAATGTTGTGCTGCGCAAGAAGTCCTTTGCCAATGGGACTGCGAATAGTAATACTAATAGCAATGGGAACAGCAGCAGCAGCAGTAGTAGTAACAGTGGCACCGCTTCTGGCCACGAGGATGCCACGCCTGAGCTGATGAAAGTCTTTGCGCGTCGCTCGCTCAAGGTCAAAGACGATGATGTGATCGCTGTGGCTCAGCTGGCGGTGGCCAACCACAAGAAGATCACCAATGGCAGCCAGAGCGTCGACAGCGACAAGGAGAACCAATCGAACAGCGAGGAGAAGCTCGACAAGCTTACGCCTAGCAGTGAGCTGCCCAAGAGCACACAAACAAACAGCCACACCCACACTCAGTGCAGCGCCAACAATCGCAGCTCTGTGGCGGATTTTCGTAATCTCAACAATAATGTGCAGCAGCCGGCAGCGCAGCAGCAAAAGCTGACCAATCTGCCGCCCATCAAGGTCAGCAATGTGCGACAAGTGCACCACAACAACAACAACAACAACCACAACCACAACAAGAACAACAGTACTAACAGTAACATCAGCAGCAACACCAATAACAGCAGCAACAACAACAACAGCGCAAAGCCTGCTAATGAACGCTACTCGCTGCAGCTGAAATCAGCAGCGGCAACAGTTGCTGTTACAGCAGCAGTAGCAGCTACAACTACAGTAACAGCGACTGCAACAGCTGTTCAGTCAACAGAGGCTGCACCCACGCCCACCACCAAGGCAATCGAGCGCTCCGCAACCGTGGGCGAGTTCAAAGGCATTCATCAAAGACGCGCTGAGTGGGAGCAGCGCGTTAAAGAGGCGCTCAAATAGGCACTGTTAGAGGACGCGCTGTTAACTAATAGAACAAGTGCTGTAACTGTCGCCTGCAATTCAAGTGCTTTTTTGTCTAGTGATGCTCTCTAACCTGAAAGCAAATAACAATTAATCCCTAATCTAATAATTTACAAAAACAATATGCATTATAATAATATACTCGTGGGCTGTTTTGAGCCCATCCAAAGAAACGAGTTGCGTCTTCGATCGATCTTCAAAATGATTAGTTTATCGCTTCTAAGTAAAATAATTTGAGTTAAATTTGTGTTTGTGCAAGTCAAAATCGTATCTAATTATCATAATAATAATAAAAACCACACAACACTAAAGGACTGTGAGTAAAATTTACAAATAATATAATAATGGTTAATGATATTCGAAAAACATCTGATTTGTTGTCACATTGATATTCATCTGTAAATGTAAGCGATTTAATATATATACATATATATACACACTTAAGCTAGTTAATTGCGAGCTTTTAAAAACAGGAACACAACTCTTATATCTGTAATAGCATTTAATCTATTATTTTCATAACAGCGTATACTATATCTATATATGTATATTCAAAATGTTGTTCAAAAAACTGTTCAAGTTTGTGAAAAATGCATATAAATATATAAAAAATTATATATATATATACTGTATATAACAATATATGTATATACATATATATATATATATTCAACGCGTATATATGTATACTTACAATATATATAATACTTACAAGAGATATACATACAATAAAATTAACAACTTGTACGCTTGCTGTGGCAATATTCCAACATATACAAATAAAAGGAAGAAAAAAAAACAGTTAAAACTAAATCAAATTATTATTTGTGATATATGTATATATAAAGTAAGTATTTTACACATTTACATCAAGCTTGATTCCAATTAGCATATTCAAATTGTCTATCATCTGAAAGCATACTAAATTTTGGATATATCTCAATTTTAAATTTAGCACAGACAGATGAAGATCTTTTGCACTTATGACAATTAATACTACTGCCACTTTCATTTAATTGCAACAACTTTTAATTTATTTTGACATTTAATTGGAATGGGCGAAGCAAAAACAAATCTGCTAATAGCGCCTGACTAATTTTACTAAATTCCATTTTTATACTCTTTTCGAAGAAAATAGTATATTCACTTTGTGCTGAAGTTTGTAACACATAAAAGGAAGCGTCGGAGACCCCTAAAAGTTACTGCCAGTATGCTTAGAATGACAATACAAATTGATCTAGCCATGTCCGTCTGTCTGTCTGTCTGTCTGTATGTATGCAAACTTGTCCCTCAGCTTTTGAGCTATCGTAATAAAACTTTGCACAGAGACTTATTATTCAAAGGGCCATCACATTGGTCGGAACAGGCCGGATCGGACCACTATATATTATAGCTGCCATACAATTGGAAGTCGGTTTTGGCCATAAATCCCATGTTTTCACAGCAATCGCGATGAAACTTTGCACATATACTTATTGTTCAAACATACATCACATTAATTGGAGCCGGCCGGATCGGATCAGTATATCTTATAGCTGCCATACAACTGGCAATGAATTAAATATTTCAAAAGAAAAACTTAAATTCATCTGATATCAATTCTCATAAAAATAAAAAAAATGCCATGCGATTAAATAATTTTTAAAAATTGTCTAAAGGTTCGAAAAGAGTATGAAAACTTCGGCACGCCGAAGATAATCCTTTCCCACTTGTTCTTATTAAAATTTAAAATTCTTATGATAATCAACTTGATAAATAGCACCTGTTGGAATTGTTATTCCACACTCTCACTTATAATTCTGCATTCAAGTATTTTTTCTTAATTGTATAAAAATTACTTGATGTCTTATCATGTTGCAAATTGCATTTAGCTTTCCATTGTTTTCAATGTTTTTTTTTTGGCAGCTGCGTTAGAATATTTTTTTTTTAAGAAAGAACGCAAAATATTTAGCTGAAAATTGGAATTCTTTAGTGTCAAGCGATGAATAAATGAGAAAATCATTTGTATAAATAACAATTTGTAGTTGTTGCCTTAAATACATATTAAATATAAGTATATATGTATGTTTATATACAAGCAGCTTTTACGCATTAGCTGCTGGCAAAAATTTAAATAATTTCAGACTGAGCTTCATTATACCTATCATTATTTGACTTAATTATTATATAATCGAGAGGGTTTCTTTTGCGTCTGTTCTGTGAACTGAAACACTGGCGTAGGCAGACATTTTATTAAGGGGGTTACAGTTCTTGAAATCAAACTGACTAACGATTTTGTAGACTAACAACAATATTTAGAGGGGGTTCTGGTTAACAACCAAAACCGGATCCCCTCTCTACGTACGCCACTGGCCTGGCCTAATCCGTCTTCTGCGCACACACAGTTGACAACAGCTGATGATGGACGAAAGTGATTAAGAGAGATCGCTCAACTGGCCATACCTGCTCGAGAGGCATAGCATCTTTGCTGACCTCATGGATATGCCGGTGTCGTCATTGTCTATGTTCTCTCTCCCTCTCTCTGTCTCATATCGTTGAGATTCGAGCGACACAAATGCTGTGAATACGCTTGCTTGCTTTAGTTTCAGTTGAATTCAAGAACGAGGCGGACGGAAACAAGCCACGGCAAAATAATATAAGAACGTACGGCGCCAAAAAAGATCGCGAGTGGAGAAAAATAAGCGTTTAAAATAAATACAAATCTGTTCAAAATAAATCAAATTAAATACTAGAGAAAATACATAAGACTTACGCATACAACTAGTTGACATGCATAGACAGCATAAATATTAGGCCAAAAAATAAATATAGTTATATACACACATTAAGGATGCAGTCGCCAACTCCTACGCCCAGTACTCCGCCCCCCTCGCGTCGTTCCAATCGACCGCCGAGGATTAACATCCACAATATACACAACAACAACTATGGGGGAGGATCGATGCCACCCAGTGCACAGTTGCAGCCGCCGTATACGTCACAGACAAATTATACGGGCACTGGAACGGGCGGCCCCTATTGGCCACCAGTGGCGAATCCTTTTGGCGCTGGCAATTTCATGACCAAGGGCTATGAGGGCTTCCTGGATCTGACCAAGTCGGGCATGAGTTTCGGCGAGAAGTTCACCTATGGGTTGTACAACAAGTTCAGCAAGTGGTCGAGGAGATGGTTCACCCACATGTTCCTGCTGATCGTACTTGCACTTTATAGCGTCGGTGGCGCTGTCCTTTTTCGCACTGTTGAAGGTGAGTCGGAAGTCAGGATCGAACATATGATAGATATAAAGAGAGAATTATAAATAAAAACTTGGCGATCGTTTGTTTGCTTATCAAGCTCTTCAGTTTGATTGTTTTGAGAATCGTTTAACCAGCCCAGGGGAAATCAAAATACACAAATACTTATCGTAAGACTTTTCCCCAGTTCTGACAATACACAAATAATTTAGAGTCGAAGAGCGGATGAACGAACTGTCGGAAAACAATGGAAAGCACACATGAATCACATATTCGTTGACCCCCAGGGCCGAACAAAAAGTGTTTGCTATAAACAATTAGCTTAGAAGATGATTAATTTTAGCAATAGCAGCAACTTAATAGCAGCTTCATGTTTGGAAATCTACAAAACAGAATCGTTGAAGAATTGTTTATCTGTCAGTTATCTCAATAGTGATAGAAGTATTTGGAAAAATGCTTAGGCTTCAAGTTATTTGTATGCCCATTAAAACGATATAATGAAGTATGTAACATGCATAAGAAAGCATCTCCGACCCCATAAAGTATATATGTTCTTGAACAGTATCAACAGCGGAGTCGATATAGCCATGTCTGCGTGTTTGTCCGTCTGTCTGTCCACGAATATCAGAGACTATAAGAGTTAGATATCTCATATTTGGTATATAGGTTCTCGTAGTCCCTTGTCAAATCAAGTTTATTTCATTTTATCGATCACTTGATCCGTTCATAAGTTATCAATGCATATTGATTTCAAACAAGCGTGTTTTGCCCAGTTATGAAGTTATAAAAGCTAGACGCAGCAAATTTGGTATGTATAATCTCAAATATAATAAACGTCAAAAAATCTTACTTTTTGGTTACATCGCCCCCAAAAGTGTAATACACTCAATTTTGAAGGTATGACAATGGGAAGAATGAAGATGGGACAAGAAGCACAGAATCTGCTTAGGATTCAATTTTCCATAGTGAAAAAGCAAGTGAACTGATTGAACAGCTTGCAGCTTGTGTATGTCGAATTTAGTCGGGTAGTATCGACTAAAGCACACCTACTTGTTTATATTTATTTTAAATATGTATGTTTTAAAAATATTCCTATGAAAATAAGGCAGACTGATTAGTAGAAATGCCTATTTCACAACAATTAGATTTGTTTTATTTGATTACCAAAAAACTATCCATAAGTTTTTAAGACTGTAGCGTTAAAAAGTAGAACACACCTGATATATTTTTGGACTCATGTCTTCGACAGTTCGGCCCGCTGCCCTAGAAATCGAGAATCTGCAATACCAACAAAAGATGTTCTTCAGTGAACTGCGGCAATTGACAGAAAATCCTCTTTTGCGTACGGTAGGCAAAACACTCAGTTTATTCAAGTAAAATTATGATTAATATATTCATAATATTGTGTAGTTTCCAGAAACTGTTTTCAATAGCGATATTCTGCGCATAATGAACGATCACAAATCAATTGTTGAGACTCTGTTAAGAAATGGACTGACACAGGAGGAGGATGCCATCAAAAAGAATCCATGGTCCTTCTGGAATGCTATGGTATATAGCTGCACCATCTATACAACAATAGGTGAGTAGCGATCCTTCAAATTGATCATGAAACATTCATAGGCCAAATAAAATTATCATTAAAATATATGAGTAGCGCTTTTAGGAATTGACCATAAAATATTAGTAAGCCAAATAAAAAAATTATCATTCAAACAATTTGTCACAATATGTATATTTAGAATCGTATTTATATATATAAATATAATATATATATGTATATATATACTATATCTATTGTAAATACTCAACAACATATTTATTCTAAGGAAATTGTCAACTCAAAATAAGTGTGTGACACAAAAAAATGGAAATAGTTTCCGTTGATTTTTTCTTTTGCTAAGCGAAAGTACTGTTATTTATATAAAATTTATGTATGTACTATATGTATGTATATAAATACTCGTGTGTGTATGTCTGTGTGTGCATGCAGACAATAATAATATCTCTTAATTTTCTTTTGGAAAATTGTCAGCGTGCTTAATAAAAGAATTTGACAAACAAATTTCGACACAGACAGACCCGAATTCTCAGGAATCATTGCTTTCACTTAATCAAACTTGTTTTGACTGGCGTCATTCATTTTATATTTATAATCATAGAAAGAATTTGGCCAATAATAAAAATAGGCAAAAAAATATAAATAAAAAAAAACATTAAAACAAGATTATTGAGCATACAAATTTGTATACAGCTAGAGCAATCCAAAGATATATTCATATATAATAAAAACTCAAAGCAATCAAAATAAACACGCATGAGTTTTAATGCGAATTCGATCCGTCATCAAGTGAATGGCATTGCGCATACGCCACGTGTGGTCGGCGGAGCACGTCCATCAAGAGTGTGCTAATTTAATTAAATACACAGCCCAAGTATGTGGCCAAATTAAATTCTTATGAAAATCCATTTAAAATATGTTGGCCATGGGTGCCAAAATATTTATGAATGCCGTCACGAATTTTGATTGCCCCAAAACATTTATTTATTGAATTTTCATTCGAATTTCCATTCAGAAGTTGAGTGTGATTTACTTTATTTAAACACAATTTGTATAAGCAAAAAAAAAAACAAATCATGAGGGAAAGCGGAAGGAAACAACATTCGCTGTTGACTGTCAGTATTCTCCAAAATCAGCAAATTAAATGCATTTATTTCAAAAACAAATATGAAAGGGTCACTTAAAAGTTGCATACATCAATTTCCGTTTTGTTGGCCATTTAAAATAAGTTTTTAACAACTCATGCATCGACTCTAGCCCAAAATCAAAGGCTTCTTAATGATCCCATAACTATTGACAGGCAGTAAAAAAGGTCGTTTCTTGTGCAAAAGAAAAAAATACTCAGTGAATATAGATGATAAAGAACTTACAGTCATTAAATTTAATACTGAATAAATTTTTCATAATAATAAATATTAATTTAAATTAAATCAAATTAGTAATAAAAAATTAAACAAAATTTTTAAAAATTTGAAAATTTTTCATAACTTTCAAGTTCTTAAAATTATTTTATGGTAGAAAGTTCGCTCACCCAATAGTTGAATCTTCTATCTGTTAGTATTTTCGGAATTTTTTGGTCTTGAATCTGCAATTTCATCTTTTCTCTCTATTTCGCTTTTATTTTTCGCTTCTTTCTTTATTTTCAACTGTAACTTTCACTTTACTATCTCTATACCCTTTCTCTCACGCTTTTAAACTTTTAAATAAACGGATTTAACTTTTACACTTTCTTTTCTAATAAAAACATTAATACTTATAACTATTTGCTTGCTTTGATTGGATATTTCCGGGTTTTCCCAAATCCTTGCAACAAATGTTGAAACAACTTTTATTTTAACCTAAATTTTAACTTTATTTTTTATATTTAAACTGCAATAATTGCATTATATTTTGTAATTTACTATTTTATAATTTTAATTTAATTTTCTGTGTCGACAATAGATAAATAAATAAATGAATCCAAACTAAACTGCCATCGCTTTTTGAACAATCCTCTATTTGCCATCGTCAGTGCCAGAAATAGACCATTTATGACAGCTTGAATAAGTAACACATCATTCCATAAACTAACTACTTACATTGGGTGATTTATTACATTTTATGCACATATGCGGTCAATAAAAAACTTTGGCGCCAAGTGCCACAAAGTGGTCGAAAAAGCTCTCAAAAGCTTTCTACAGTCGCGGCATGAAAAGTGAGCAAGGCATAGAAGTGCTGAACAAGAGAAGAAAGTGTTTTACCTTTGGTTGCTGTTTTTAGTCTAAATAATTAAGAAGAATAAATTGTGCTATAGACAAAAAGAATTCTCGAAAACAGCTGTTTTGGACTTTAGAAGTATTTTTCAACACAAATTAAAATGTATACAAAAATGCGAGAATATTTTCATGCAGAGCAGTTCGAAACGAGACGACAGAGAACAGAGAACGCAACGTTCTCAAGAATAGATATATACATATATATATTCAAATATAGTGTATCCACAAGATATATTTGACTGCTGAAAATATGCATATAATATTTGTTGCGCAAATTGAGAGATTGCGAATCGATAAGTCTGAGCAGTAATCTTATTACAAAAACGCTATAAAAAGAAAATTGCACGCGCAAGTGATATAATTACAATTTAGATATACACACACACACACACGCGTTTTTTTCTTCAAATATGAGCAAAATATGAACCAAGTTAAAAATAGAGCCAGCCAAATAGAAGAGAAAAAGCGAGAAAACTAGCACGAAAGCATGGAAAGTGCCACCGAACTGGGAGCAAATTCCAGGCAGCTAAGACAGCGACGTCGCCTGGGACGCAGTCAGCGGGAGCAGACGCCCGATGCACGGCAGGATCAGGATCAGGATCAGGATCAGGCTCAGGATAACTATGAGGAATCCACACAGCACGTCAGCATGCAGATACGTCCACCCGGCGCAATGTCCGCACACGAGAGCAAAATCCTGCGACGCAGGGATAAAACATTTGCTGGTGCTGCTGCCAGGAGTCATTCGCAGCCGCGGCAGGCGGAGAAGCTGAGCAGTCCGGATGCACATCAACTGCTCAAGCAGCATCGCAGCTTGTCGTCGCCGCGGCACAAGGACGAGTCCAGCGAGAGCGAGCTAACGGGCAGCTCTCAATCGCAGTACACAACTCCTCAGCGAGCTGGCCAGGACTCTCTCAGTCGATTGGAGCAGAATCTGCAGCGCTTCGAGGACGAGCGACGTCGCTTCGACGCGGAGAAGCGTCTGTTCGAGCGTGAGAAGCGGGAGCACAAGGTGCGCCATCGCCAGCAGCTCGATCACGAGGAGCGCAAGCGACTGCTCCAAAGCTATCGCAAGATCAGCGATGGCCTGCAGCTGCCGCAGGACGAGGATGAGCGTCGTCGCCTGGTGCAGAGCCTGCGCCTGCAGCGACACGAGGCGCCTTCGCTGCGTCTGCGCAATCGGAATAGCAGCGCCTACGACGAGTCCTCGACGCAGTTCAGCTCCTCCGATGCGGACACGGCCGAGGAGCAGCAGCACGCCTCAAGACCCAAGCCAGTTGTGCGCAAGGCGACAGTTACGCTGCCCATACGTGGTGCGCCACCAGCACCACCCACACAACTAGCGGCACCACAGCCACCACCGTCGGTCAGTCGCAACAACTCGCTGTCGCCAGTGCGTCCACAGCGGCGCTCCAAGACGCCCGAGGATCTCAGTCGGAAGAAGGAGTACGTTGCAGTGGGTGAAAGCTCTGAGGAACGGTCAGTCAAAGTGAAACTTAGTGAGGAGGAGCAGCACTTGGAACTGCGACGCGCCTATGTGGAGGCAGCGGAAAAAGCAGCACTTGCGGAGGCGGCGCTGGCCAAAAGTCTGGGCAGCTTCTCGGCGGAGCGAGTGAAACGCAGCAACAGCCTGAAGATGCCGGAGAAGGAGCAAACAATGCCAACAGAAGCGAAGCGCAGCAGCAGCCTGGAGCGACCCCAAAAAACAAAGCGCTCAGGCAGCTTGGAGAGGCCTAAGAAAGAAGAACCAAAGGAATTACAGTCCGAAGGCAAGGATGAAGTGGATCAGGCTGTGATAGTAGAGGAAATCGAAAAGGAACTGCTGCCAACTACGACTGCAAAGAAACCCTCAATCCTTAGACGCCTGTTCAACATATTCAAAAGCAAGGAACAAATCAAAGCTGTTATTCCTGCGGAGCAATCGGAGCCCGCTAAGCTGCTGTCCCGAGGATTTCTGCGCCAGCTGCGCCTAGAATCCCTTCACGAGTGGCGGCGCCTCAAGTTAGACTACCCTGTGCGAATGGCTGAGTTGAGAAGGGTGCGCAACGAGTGTGTGTCGCACAGCATCCTGCTGATCCTGCTGCTCGGCTTTGGGGGACTGTTGTTCCGCTACACGGAGGGCATGTCGGAGAACATCTACAAGTGTGAGGTGCGCAAGGTGAAGCGCGACTTTATCGACAATCTGTGGGCGGTCAGCCACAATATGAGGTAGTTCATCAGCTGAGTTCAATGCAGCTTAATGCAATTTATTCGTTGCTAGGGAGGACGACTGGAAGTCCTTGGCGCGCCAGAAGCTGCGCAACTTTGAGGATGAACTCAATACACTGGCCGAGCTGGGTCTGCGACGCTTTCCGGGACAGAAGTCATTCAACTTTGTCAATTGCTTTATATACTGCTGGACCGTAATCACCACTATAGGTAAAACGCAATTAAATGAAAGCAAACATCTGCGACGTGCTGAAGTTTCAAGAATCCCTTTGTATGTCAAAGAAGATTGTTTTATAAGTGGGTACAAGAATGATCTTATTCAAGTAACCAAATCTCGAATCCCCGATTAGAGTACAATTGTTATGGTAAACAGTAAACAATAATAGTTTAATTGTAAGCATCTTATATTGAAAATGTAGGTTAGTTATTGAACTAAGATTATATCTATGCCTATCTAAGATAACCAGATTATTTATGTGCACATAAAATCCCCAACTTATAGCAACTAATCTACTTTCTCTTTATTCAACTAGGTTACGGTCACATAACGCCCAAGACAACCGTAGGACGCTCGCTGACCGTAATCTACGCCATCATTGGCATTCCGATGTTCCTGATTGTGCTGGCCGATCTGGGCAAACTGTTCACTCGCTGCGTGAAGTTCCTCTGGGCGTATGTGCGTCGGGTGTACTATACGCGTTCCTGTCGCCGCATTCGCAAGCAGCAGCAGATTCGGGACGCGATGACCGGATTCAATACGGTGTACGATATGGCCATACGGCGACCCAGTATGTTCTTTGGGATGGCTGATGTGCCGCCCGATGTCGAGTCGCAGCCGGAGGGGGGCGAAGCTGAAGCGGGCAGGTCCCTGGGCACCTCGCATCCGCAGACGCCGACCTCACCGTATCCGGAGACCTACGAGGTAGACGACGAGTTCAATTTGCCGGTGTCGGTGGCTTCCATGCTGCTCATCGCGTACATTCTGCTAGGCAGTGCCGGATACACCTTACTCGAGACGAACTGGACGTTCCTGGACGCCTTCTACTTTGTCTTCATCTCGATGTCGACGATTGGCTTTGGCGACCTGGTGCCTGGGAATCCGTTCTACGTGATGGTCAGCATGATCTATCTGATATTCGGCTTGGCGTTGACCTCCATGTTCATCAACGTGGTTCAGATAAAGCTGAGCGATCACTTCAAGCGCGCCAGCGCAAAAGTGGGCGCCACCATCGGCATGGGCATGGCCAGTGAGTTCGGTGATGAGTTTGGGTCTCAGATTAAGACTCCTTCGGAGATGGCTTCGGTGCACGGCTCGCGACTGGGGCCCATCGAGGAGGATGGTCAGGAGGCCGCTAGTCCTCAACCGCCTTTGACATCGATTCTGCGCGTGCCACGCCCCCTTTCCCCATCGTCATTGCCAAAGGACAGCCCGCCACCTTTGCTGCCCAGGCGCCCTCTGGAAGGTCAACAGGCGCCATCGTCCGAGGTTGGATCGAAGAAAAAGTACCGATTTTTCTAGGTCTTATTACTAAACTAATGTATATTTGAGCTGCTCAAACTTAAAGCTTAACTATCATGAGAGTCCTTAAAACCTGACAAATACTTAACATAAGCAAAGAAATTACAAAATGACAAGAATAACTGCAACCGAATTTATGCTCTGCAATATGGCTACGTTAATTGTTTACTCTAATCAATAATTTAATATAATCTTTATAAATAAACAACAAGAAAACAGTTTGTCTCGTTGACTGACTGTAAGAGCTACCAAGCTGAATTAATCGCAGTGGTTTCTCTTTGCGGGGTAAATGAAAACATTTTAAGTGCATATATTTAAGATCTGGAATTACTTTAGATGAAATCGGCTCAATTTTAGCAAAGGTATGTGAGCTCTTTGTGTTTGAAATGCATTTCTATCTTATCATAACTACTGATTGATAGAAAATCAAAAATTCGAAAATGCTTAAAACTTAAACGTATATCTAATATGGCATCCAAGCCATGATCAAAACTGCCTCAGGATCGAAAATCGAAAAAGTTTTGGCAAAGCTATGGGAGTTTTAAGGGTTTGGTATGCATTTTTATGAACCATCTCGGCCTTATTGTGGCTTGTGTTTAGTAGAAAATCTAAAATTGGAAAGTGTTTCAGATTTAAATTCAGAATTATTACAAATAAAAACTGCATCGGGAATGAAAATCGGATCAGTTTTGACAAAATTGTGAGAGTTTTATTTGTTAGAAAGGCATTTCTAAGGACTTGGGAAGGCATATCGTGTCTTGTGATTGATTGAGCCAATTGATTACAGATGTCAACAGATACTCAAAAATGCCTTGAAATCAAAAATCGGGTCAGTTTTGACAAAGTTAAGGGAGTTTTAAATCATGGAAATGCTTTTCTGAGGCCATATCATTCATTTACGTATATTTAGATACTACTATATCTCCCATATTAGGTACTGTTGGTATGCAGCTCCAATAGTAGTTCTTAAGCCTCGATTATTTCCATTACATACTCACGCTATGTTTGTGGAATGGTATGCAAACATGCATACATATACTACATATGTATATATGTATTGAAATAGCACACTAGGACATAGGAAGCAATGCACATCTGCCAGGCTGAAGTGAAGCCAATCTGCTGCTGTTCGGGTGGAAAGTGAAGGGAGTGCGAGTAACTGGAGTGCTGACTAAGAGAGCGAAGGGTGCCGCATGCAAACTCTCTTTGGCAATTGTTCCGTTCGCTGCACGAAGTCCTGAGTGCTCGGCACTCCGTTTCATTTACCAAAGCGTTCCATTTGATGTGGCCCACGACCGCTGGTCCGTCAGTTGTTGTTTTGAACCGTTGACGTGTGGTTTGCTGTCGGAGCATTTTCGTTGCCGTTGCCAAAGGAAAAGACGCGCCAAAAAATTAACGCTTCGGATGTGTGTGTGGTGTGTGTGTGTCAATTGTATGTAAATGCATAGTGCAAATAAATACTAATTGAACGGCTGCAATAGAATATGATTGAGAATGTTGTGTGTGGTGCCAAAGTGAAATTAAAAATTCAAATAAAAATTCAAACGAGTCCGGAAAGCAACAACAACGAGCCGCACATAATTTGATCGCAGGCCGAAAAACAACAGCCAACAAAAACAACAACTGCCGGTTACAATTTCGCTATTATTCAAAGAAGTATTAGCTCCATACATACATGTATATACATACATATCCATACATACATATGTACATTTAAATTTGTTGTCGCGTGTGCCATTTACTAACAACTGCAACTGTAAACACAACAACCAGGTGTGCTTGTGTATGTGTGTGTTTTTTGTTCGCTTGTTTTCTTTTGTTTTTGCGTTTGTGTTTGCTGTTGTTGCTGTCACAGTCCTTCCACATTTCGAGCTGCTTTTGCGGGATTCATTCAGCCAGATGCGTTCTCTGCTTTTCTTCTTCTTCGCTTCTGCCTTCAGTTTGGTTTGGTTTTTGTTTTGCTGCATTCATTTGCTTTCAAATATGTTTCCTTTAAAAAAAAACAACAACAACAACAACATTGCACAGCAGCTGTCAACATCAAATTCAAGCATTAAACACACACACACACACACACACACATTTTTGTATTAAATGTATTTGTGTGTTAAATATAGTCATAATAAGTGCATAAGTAGATTGCACATTTGAGTGCCTTTTGCGAGACATTGCAAATTGTTAAATGCCTGCGATTTTGTTCTCTGATTTGCATATAGTTGAGTGATAAAAACAAATCGTTTCTACAGACGAAGAAACTCATCAAGAAGACAACAAGTCCAACACAATATGTCCGCAATTAGCAGCCGCAATCAGAAAATGGAACAACAGGTAGGTGTCAATAAGTAAATATTATATATAGTACATACATGTACATAGGTATAAGTTCTCAAGTCAGTCGCTCAAATTTACTTGCTAGATAAATATAAGTTTAAAGTATGTGCTCCTTGTGCGACTTTTGCTTGACTACACTGGGAGAAAATAACCTTTTTTGGTTCTAGAAAATACACTAAACTATATATAAACTGACTAAAAATGTTATTTAATTATAGAACATTTCCTCAATATATTTTCTATCAAAGTAAATTTGCTCTGTATATTTTCTATGTGCTACTTGTTTGACGACACTGAGGGAAAAAACCTTTTTCATTATAAAAATACACTAAACTTCTGTAAACTGGCTAAAATAAAAGCATGCGATCATAGATAATTTACTTAGTATATTTTCTATCATAGAAAATATCTTTAGTATATTTATTTCCATCATAGAAAATATACTGATCATAGAAAATGTGTTCAGTATATTTTCTATCATAGAATATTTGCTCAGTCTATTTTCAATGATCGGGAAAAACATATATATTTATTGTTCTAAATACAATCGAAATGTAATCTTTTGTACAATATTTAGAAAATGGTTTTATTTGTGTAAAATATATATTTCTATAAGCTGTTGAATATTATTTATGCATTTAACATATTCGTAACTCAATTGTAAAAAGTTGTATTCCAACGGAAAATCCAACATTTTATGCTGATTTTCGATAGTTTTAGCCTGCATTTTAAACGTATTTCGTATAAAAAATGTGTATATTTTATCTATAGATAAGGTACCAAGAGGCTAACAAGCCAACAAACAAGTATTGCAAATTGTCGTACACCTGAGTATACGAGTTCTACATGTGGTTTTGAAAAACACACAAAGCTCTATTTCTGTTTCCTTTCCTGGTCATAGCTCAGTTTGCACCTGGTTTCTTGTGTTTCCGCAGACAACGATAGCAAATTAAATCGAATGTCAAACCCGAACCAATTCATGAGAACGGGTTGAGGAAAGAGTTCTGTTCTGGGTGCGCCCCCCAAATGGACTTATCTCAACCCTCAACTGTTTTACCAGTTGGCAGTTGGTAACCAGAAGTCCCGATTGTGATTGGTTGGGTAATCAAACTACTACAAATAGAGTCAATTTTCCAATTTGCCGAATGATTGCTCAATATCGTCTAACTATTGTTTGCTATTTGTATTTTTTATAGTTTTCTTGAAGTTATTTTGTGTATGACTTGATTTTGGTGGAATATATGAACTATAATTGCATAAGTAGCTCAAATGCCATCGAATAAATCTGCCTTACAACTACATTCAAATAAAATATTCCCATTTAGTTAATTATCATTTAATTTGGTAGCCTTTGAGCTAGCGAATCGTACAAATAACGCAGCCAAGCAATTAGTAAAATAAATATTGTCAACTTTAAACGTTTCTTAAATTAAAGTAAATAGCAACAATCAGCAGAAAAACAAGTGGCAAAGGATTATCTTCGGCATGCCGAAGATTTTATACTCTTTGCGAATCTTTAGACAGAATGGAATAGTACACCTGTCTCCATTTATGACTCAATCGAAATTGTAAACATTGATTAGTAATAAGGATATTAAAGTTCACAAGAAAGTTGAAGGTGATAGGAAGTCGGGTCCGATCCGGCTGGTTCCGATAAATTTGCTGTCCCTTTGAACAAAAAGTATCTGTGCCAAGTTTCAATGCGATAGCTCAAAAACTGAGGGACTAGTTTGGATACATACGGACAGGTAGACAGACAAAAATGGCCAGATTAATTTGTTTTGTCATCCTTAGCATACTGGAGGTAGCTTAGATGAATTACAAGCTGCAGGGCAAAATGAATATACTATTTGCTTCGCATAGAGTATAAAAAAGAGGGAAATGCAAATAAAAAAGGGAACTCACAGCAACTCGCACTTAGCATAAATCAGCAAGAGTATTTGGGACAGTCGAGTCGTATAATTCATCGTTAAAAATACACAAAGGATTAATAAAAAAAAGCGTCGAAATAAACTTTCTGGACAAGCGTCGAAAGCAGGCAACTTTCATAGTTGTTGTTATGTCCTATGTAACCCGGGGCAACTATCGTCTACTACTACTACTACTACTACAACTACTACTTCTACTACACACACACAAACACAAGCACAGGACAAATATGGACAAATATTTTGATTATTTTTTCCCCTTGTTTCAACGAGCAGGCGTGGAAAGTTCCAGAGAGAGAGTACAAGTAATATCGATTGCATGTGTAATTTGAGTCGCAATAAGTTCACCAAATTATTTGCCAGGCGCAAACAGCTCGTTAGAGGAGTCTGCATCAAGGACCTTTCTGCTGTCTGTGGTTACTTAATCAGTGAGCTGGCCCCAAAGTCAAACAGTCTGCCACCTCTTCAACCATATAAGCCTTAGGCCACACCTCCACATTCAACACGTTTTGCCAAAATGTGGAGTTAAGCTTCCCAAACGGAAATGACGCATCGCGCTGACTTTTCTTTCTTTTCTTTTCGTTTCTTTTCTTTTTCATTGCCTTTGGCTTTTCGGTATTTTCTACTTATTCGTCAGGGTTGTAATTTGTGGGGTGTTTTGCTTTTGGGGTTCTTGACCTATTGCTTCGAAATTTAAGACCAGTCGAAAGGCTCATATGTTGCCTATACTTATCTACTTGTGAATAACTTTCGAATTTAAGTTGAATACATGCAGCAAATATATTCCACACAATCCAGTGCTAAAAACCAAGGATATACCACAAAATTGGAAAGTTTGCCCCATTGCACTAAACAGCATATCAAAATTCTTGCTAAGCTCTGAGCAAACTTTTGGAACTTGTGGCTTTCTGTGCGAGGGTCAATCAATAAGTGACTGTGTTAAGCAAGAAAAAATTTATTTAACAAGAGTGCTCCAATCAGGAGTGTCCCATTAGAAATTTATCCTAAAAGTAAAATGTTTTTCCCATGTGTATACTATTTGAGACTATACATACCAAATTTGGTGTCTCTTGCTCATATGACTTTTAAGCTATGGCCGACAAACGCTGGTCTGAAATTCAAATCCATCGATAACTCCTGAACGGAACGGGCTATCGATAAATGAAACACTTTGATCTGACCAGCGACTACGAGAACTTATATCCCAAATGTGAAGTGTCTAGCTCTTATTGTTTCTGATACTCATGGACAGACGGACAAACAGACATTGCAAGATCGACTCGGCTGTTGATACTGATCAAGAATATAATTACTTTATGGGGTAAAAGAAGCTTACTTCTTCATTATACTCTTTTGACCCATTTTTCAATGGGTTCAGGGTATAAAAGGAAGTTTCTATTAAATTTGCATTTGATTCATTCGATTTTATTAAGATCCTTTAATACACATACTTATTGATCGACCCTCGTTGTCCATGGCAATTTGTTACCTGGGGACTGCAATTTGTGGCAAAAAGCCGTGACATGCACACAAACACACAAATCAGAGAAACACACACCTAGGACAACTTTATGAGCCGAGCTGAGCTGAGCTGGCTGCAAAGAATGAGGAAGGCACATTAGAAGGCAATTTGCTTCGCAGCTGAAAATACGGACAAAGACGAAGACGAAGACGATGACGAGGACATAAACATAATAGAAATCTGTGGTAATACGGCGCACATTTGTCGCAATTGCAATTTATGGAATGCATCATCTCTTATTTCAATTGCAGATTTGCCAGCCTTGAATTTGCAATTTGCGATTTGTGAGAAGCAGTTGCCTGCGGCTTGATTCAATTTATTAGACAGACAGAGTGCTCCACGCAAAAGTTTCACTAACTGCCAAAGTTCTGCATATGGCAATGAAATGCAACACTTCAGCAAAAATATGACTTGCTCAAATTTGGTTTTGTTCTCAACTAATTAAAACTTTAAAGTTTGTCATACAAAATATGTGTTTTCCTCTTTCAAAATTATGCAGTCGCCTTTCTAATTAACTTGTTTTAGTAGCATAAGCATTTTGGATAGACAAAATGCAGAAGTGCTCTCTTTAAAAATATAAAATTTTCAGTATTTTAAATTTGCACATGTAAAACATCTAAAATTCAATATGTATTTTTGAATATTTTTGCTCTGTTGCATACATTGATTTATATTGATTTTATTTTGTATTTATTTATGGCATACACCATATATACATGTACATATATTCCCTTTGAAACACTTTGGCTCTATTCGAAGAAATTTAAAATAATTTGTCTTATATTCCTAGTAAATTTTCCATGCATAGGATGCATTTCATCATATTCTGCAGTGTATACTATATAAATACTATTTTTACCCATCAAATTGACCAACTAATAAGATTGAAAAGGTTTTTAAGAGTATTTTTTCAATGGAATTTGGAATTTGTTTGTAATTAGACTGGCAAAGCCATATTGCCTGTCAAATTGTTTGTCCTTTGTGGTTAGTCCTGCAAATGACTGACTGACAATATTCCAGCCAGGTGGTTGAGTAATCAAAGTGGATTTCCCTATACCCCAATTACATATATACAATATATATTAATAATGGTTTTTGCCATTCAATTCTGACGATGTGCTTATTAAATTTACCATTCTGATTCAATATTAATGAAAATAAATGGTGTCCACTGCAGCAATTCAATAGCCCCCCATCAAATACGAGTGCCAATTGAAAAAGCATTCATTAGTGCTTTATTGCTTTTATGATGGCAAAATAATGACGGCAGTTTGTTAATGCAGGCGATTAAACTGGGCACAATTAGTGGCAATTGAAATCGCCAATGCGTGAATATTAATTACAAAAATCGCATAAATTTGTATGAGCAAAAAAAAATAGTTGAAATAATTGCGTACATATATTTTTAATCTGCTGCTGACAGCAGCGAATAATAGTCCTGTTTTAAACTTATGTGAACTATGGCTACTAATTGGGTCAGTTTTGAACGAAATCCAAAATGTGGCAAAAACACCAAATAAACTGCTTATGGTTGCCCACAGAAAAGCAACAATCAGGCCGCGAATTTGGAAAAACAAGTGGAAGACCGAGCTGACCGAAAAGCACAGAAATTAGCACGCAAAAGCCAAAGTTAAGCGAGTTGTTTTCGGGGAAAAGCTTCTGGAATTTTTGTGCCATTTCACGCGAATTAATTGGTGCAATCAAAACAAGTTCATCATGGCGAAACTAAAAGGCTGCACAAATATAATAAGCATAATCATAATATACTTTTTAATATAGCACCAGATTGCCCCAAAACTTGCAATTTTAAAGCGTAAGCCTCCAGATGGGTGCTTGTAACGCTTAATGGCTTTTTAAGAATAGCCCCAACAGACACGCAGCAGGAAAAGCGGAAAAACCAGTGCAGCTATAACAGCTACAACTACAACTACAACACGGCTAATAGACAATATATAAAGGCCACGTTTACAGCGTCGAAGGATCAAACAGGCAACGGATGCGTGCAAGCATGTTGCAACTACCCTGAATACCCTGTAAGCCAAACTGAATGGGTAAATAGGATATAATGTTGTGTTAAAGTATATGACAGGCTTAAAGAAGCATCTCCGACCATATAAAGTATATATATTCTTGATCACAGACAACCATCGAGTCGATCTAGTCGTGTCTGTCAGAGACCATAAGAGTTAAGCACCTCATATTTGGTACATAAGTTCACGTAGTCAATGGTCAGATCAAGTTTGTTTCATTTTATCGATAGCGCCTCCCGTTCAAAAATTGTCGATAAGCTTTCCAAATCTCAAATTGTATACAAATGTAGCAAGTATTTGACTTTTTGTATACCATATTCAAATAGAAGCATCTCTATTCAAATTAAAGTGTTAATTTAAGCCCAGAAGTGATTTATGTTACTCAAATTTCACATTCATAAATCAACTTTGACTTATGACAGTTCTGCTCAATTCTAATTGAGCATATTTTCCAAGGCTCTGGGCAAGTATAAGTCGAACATACTCGACTCTCCACATGATTAAGTATACGCTGGGTGGGCGGGTGCTTTTGGAGACTTTAGCAATAACTGTTTCATTTGAATGTCTGTTTGTGACAAGCGCCACAGAGTCGGCAGCAATAAATGGTTTTATTGTCATGCTTTTAATTGGTGTGGGTCAAAAAGGACAACAAACAAATTGAACAGAAATTCTACATTGCCACTTATTACTGATTGATGGCGAGAAAAGTCTGAAGTTTATTTCGTAAAGTGACAATCTGGCCCATAAATCTCTAATGTACTCAGCAAGCAAGCAACTAGTCAGATCTCACATTGTTTTTGAAGCCTCTTACAAAGTCTGGCAAATTGAAAAAAAAGGACACGCGACATGAAAAGGGACTGCAGAATGCGGCATTAGCAGTGGCAGTGGCAAACACGGCCACTAGGCAGTCCAAATCCACTCCCAATTCTGGCGCTGGGCTTTTCACCTGCCCCTCGTTGTCTGTTTATCCGTGCGCCACTTCGGCACCTGGCAGGGCGAGCAAAAAAGAAGAGACAGTTTCGCTGGGGCAATGGAAAGTGATTTTGTAATAAAGCACAGCGAGATAAGCGAGAGAAAAGTGACAGCATAAGCGCAGCCGTTGTGCGCGGCAAACGTGACGTATGAGTGATATTAAATAATCCGTAGCATTAACGCTTGGCTTGGCTTGGTTTATTTGAACTGCACTTGCGAAACTGAATTATGATAAGGCCAGAGCAAGCGTAATCGACTGACAGGAGTGGCAGGACTACAGGACACTCATACGCCTTACAAGTATAATCAATAAATGCCTTGAACAAACAGTTTTGTCACAGTAATCGTAGTCAGGGGCGAGTCCTCAACTTTCACCTTAATTACAAGCAGCACACTTCAACTGAGTACCAAAAGGGGCGCAGCTCTCTTTCCAATCATGTCCTGCACGCGCAAACATGTCAGTGGCGAGTCCTTCGGTCAAGTTGTAGTTGTTGTTGCTGTTATAGCTGTAGTTGTAGTTGTAGTTGTAGTTGTCGCCTGTCAAACTACAAAAATCGAAGAGTCCTTAGAGAATGACGTGTGGGCGTAAAAGTGAGAAGCCCTCAATACCAATTATTTACGTGAATAAAAAATGACTGTGAATGCTCGACTAGCAGTTATATCTTACTCTGGTTTGAAGTGCAAATGAATATAAATAATACTGACTATGTTGGCATCTATAGTTAAATATATAAAGGTAATTAGAATCCATCTTAAAATAAATATAAACAATATTAGAACTAGCTTCAAATTTAATGAAAGTAAGTCTATTGAATAGTTGAATTTTAGTTTGTGTTTCCTTTCAAAAGGATATATTTCAGCTGCATAGTCCTTTATAATTGTTCATCAACAACGCACAAACTGTTTTTAGTATTTAACTAAGATTTTCACAGGATTCTCTTAGTGTTATGCTTTTGAAAGATCTTTTTTATTTAAAAAATTAGTGCAAGTCATAAATAATATTCGAATTTATGGAAAAGTTTTCGCCTGAAACTATTAATTAGACAAAAGGGCTGAGATGAAATACAAATATTGTTACTCGAGAAGAAGTCTCCCGCTGCCAAAGTTACTATGATTTGAGAGTATACTCAACGCAACGCTTCATCGTCGTCAGTATCAGTCACTCATTCATCCACTCACTCAGTCATTCACTCATTCATTCATTCATTCATTCATTCATGCAGTTGGCCAATGGTCATCAATATAGCGGTGGCGTTGGCGCGGTTCTAATCATGACCTGTAACAGAACCAGCCAGCAGCCGAGTAGCCTGGATTAGGATTGTTATTAAGCACTGTCCTTGCACACCTGCATTGCATTCCTTTTGCCGCCTTTCGTCAGCTGCCATTGTTTGTGTTTTTATCGATTATGCGTCGCGTTTGCTCCACTTATTTGTTTTGAGGATAGAGCAACAATAACAAACACGTATAAATGTATATGTATATGTTTGTATGTGCTGAGCACAGAAAGGATCCATTAATTTAAAGCCGCATACTCGGCGTATACTTGATTGCAATTATATTGCTTTACCCTCGCACTGATATTCCATTTGTGAGCTCATTCTTTTCGTATCAATATATATTTTCTTTTTGGAGGTAACCTAATAAATAACCATCGATTTCTGTATTTGCTTTTAATGTCATATGAGCAGCTGTAGGAGTCATTAATTATGACCATAGTCCTTTGGCTTCTGACATGCCAAAGGGCATTGTGTGTGTATTTCGGTTTTGATTGATCATTATAGATGTCATTAGAGTTGTGAGACTAATGTATATATATAGTTAATCATATCAGCAATGTAATAATATGCAAATCGATATGTTGCCTCTCGATAACAGCACATTTATCGGCAGGACGAACCATTTGTATTGCGGGGCAGCAAATTCGGAAGGGTGCGCATAGCTTGAATACAATTTGCATGTTTTAATCAAATTGCTATGTTTGCTTTCCGCACACACACACAACTGCTTTGAGTATTGAATCAGAGAGAAAACTGGGTACCTACATCGTTCAAGGACACTATTGTCGATTGGAAACAATTCCAAATGTGATATTGGCGTGCGATTCTCACTCACACACAGTCGCAACTGCATAGTCGCCCTACCGCCCCCCCCCTCCCACTTAGCATAGCCCTTCTGCGCTGTGTATCCTTAAGCGTTAACTTGCCAGCTAAAAACGGCAAATGCAATCGCAATTTGAATGCTGCTTTGCCTTATGGCGAATCAAAAAACGCTGCTCGCCCCATCAACAAATGCCATGACAACGTGCCATGCATATCCTTCCCTAAGTTACTTCCAGCTGACAGCAGTTGCAACACCAAGCTAAACACAAGGGTAAGAAATCAACAACAACAATTTCATGTTTGTGCAGCAACCACAGTTTCGAGCACTTTTTATTGATAAAACTTTTCTTCTGGCGCTTTGTTGGGGCCAAGGCGACAAAGTGACGAGGCGACGAGGCGACAAACCGACGACGTCATCTGAACCTACAGCAGTATATTTGCATAGCTTCTCAAACTGTTTGCGGCATGATTAAGAGTGATATATGTTGTGCTTGGCCAGCAGTTGTTTAGATAACTTTAAAGTCACCACTCTAAATGCGAAGAAAACAAACTTTTTTGTCCCTCATCAGATTGACAATATTCAGTTGCAGTTGTGTTTTATTTGTATTTATGCTGACCTTATGCTTCATGGTAACAAGGATCAAATGGTTAAGTTTGTATATACATATATACTTTATAAAATTCCTGCGTCCAAAAACAATTCTAATTTATATACAATACTAGCTTCAACGAAACAAGTGGGGAATGTTCTTGCTCTTTTCGAATCTTTCGACAGATTTTACTATATATGCTATATAATAGTTATCGACTATTCCTGTTTCTATTTATGAATCAATCGAAATTTTAATCATTCATGAATAATAAGGAAGGCGATAGCTTTAAGAACATGAGAAAAACGACCAATCCGACCAATCCGGCAGATTTCGACAAATATGGTGTCCCTTTGAAAAAAAAGTCTCTGTGCCAAATATCATTGCGATATCTCAAAAACTGAAGGACTAGTTTGCATACATACAGACAGACAGACAATTTGTTTTCTCATCCTTAGCATACTAGAGGTAACTTTTGAGAGTCTCCGACGCTTCCTTCTATGCATTAAAAACTGCAGGACAAACTGTATATACTATTTGCTTCTGAAAGAGTATAAAAATGTACCTCGATATAAACGTTTATTAAAAATATTATTTTGTCAAAGAACTATTTTTGCAAAAAAGCGAATTAAACAAAAAATTTTCTGACACTTGATTGAAAATACCTAAAAAAAACAAACAAAATACTAATATATACATATATACATATACATATATACATATGAAAGTTAATTAATTCATCTATTCGCTAATACAAAGGAAATTGGCAAAAATTGGAATTATTTCGTGCAAATAAACTAAAATTTAAATGCCTTAAAATTCAAGTATCTAGTATCTGCTGTGAGTTTATATTAATGATTACAAGCAAGGCCAACTAGTATTATAATTAAGGACTTTTGGTTGGCTTCGCTCCAGCAATGTCTGTTCGTCTAATTGTGTCTTCCCAATTGGCTGCTGTCTAATCTCCTCGCAATCGACGTAATTAAAGAAATAGACATTCAAAGCCAGGCGACAGTTGCCACTTGCAGTCAACTGGGAGCTAAAAGCAAGCAACCTGTGCAAGGACATCAACAGGATTATGATGATGGCAGAGAAAAGTTTCGTGCAACACTTGACAGAACCTGTTGGTTGTGACGATTTTTGAAATATTTACACAGCCAGAAACGAATTGCAGATTATTTAAACTGTCATCTACAAGTCCCAAGTTAATCTACGGCCGTATATACATATATATGTATATGTATGTAAAAGTACTGTTAACTGTCACAATTACCGTAATTAAATGACAATTTGGACAATCAAATGCGACAGGCAGACAGCATCCTTGTGTCCCAAACCACTTTTGTGCAGCATGTAAATTATGAAAAGATCCCCTGGGCAAGCTTACCGGAGTATCCAAAGCCGTATCCGGACCTGTCATTCGCCAGCGATAGCCGGAGGTCCTGAATGCCATTGCAATTGTGTTACGTATACCCCCAAGGACCATTCTCAGCGCTCTGTCGGAGTGCGTAAATATTAAATCGGTTCATCTTACATGATGACAGGCAGAATTTAATGGCTTAAAGCATTCGAGGCTTGTGGGCAGAGGAAGGACAAACCACAGACTCGTCAATTCCCCTACAAAGGACAAAGGATTGCAGGAAAAAATGTGTGTATAAAAAGTGTTCAATTGCAGTCTTCTGGCAAAAGCAAAAGTGAAAGCCGAACGGAATGGAAAATGTATCCGTGAGATACGTTTGATAGCAGCTGTGCGGAAAACTCGTTGCGAAAGGAAATGCAACAACTAGTTAGTCTTAAAAGCTTTAAGCTAAGCGGATTAAAAGCAAAGGCTTAACAATGTCCAAATGCCCAGGCTATTTTCAGAGTACTCGACAGGATATTAAAGTGCACACATGTGTGTGCAATTGAAGCAGACTTGAGGCACTCCAAATATCTGCTAAGTAGCAATAAATAGTCGAATATGCAAATGCAAAAATATGCAACAAGAATCTAGTCAGAAAATATGCCTGGTATGCCAGCATAAATATGAAATATAAAAGGCAATAAGAGACGTTCTTGTATAAATATTCTCAGCATGCAATTTCGGGCAAGTTGAAAGCTTTTGAAACAACATCGAAAGGAAATTGCATCAACTGCAGTCGAAAGAAACCAAAAAAAAACAATACCATTAGCCTTCAAATAAAAGTCAGGTTATTTGCTATGTGGCTTAAAGCCGCCAGACTTTAGAAGAAAACTTTAACGCTTTTCTTATATCGCGACATTGCAGCTGGCGGAGTTTTTTTTTTTAGTGTCTCAGCAAAATGTTTAAGCCATTAATTAAAATATTTCATTTCTATGTGCAAACTTTTGCGCCCTGCAAGTTTTTGGGTGGTGTTTGCTTTTCTCTTTCCTTTTTTTTTTTTTGGTTTTTTTGGCTTGCACCTCAAAGTTTGCCACGCTGACCAAAAAGAAAACTATTGAATCAGCCAAGCAGCGCAAACAAAGAGCCAAACGAGGTTTTAATGCCCTTTTACGAAATTGCTAAAATTAATATAGGAATTCAACTTTTCTGACATCTAAATACCTGGAATGAAAACAGGGATATTGAAATCAAATATTGATTTGTTCATTTTATATAAAAACAAGTGGAGAAGGATTATCTTCGGCGTGCCGAAGATTAAATACTCTTTTCGAACCTTAAAGCAATTTTTACTATTTTTCCGTGACTGCTTATTTAATTCGCAGATATTAATGTCGCATACATATACCCCTACATATAAAATAAAATATATAAAGGTATTCATGTAAACAGGGACGTTTCACTATCCGCTGCTCGTGGACGCCTCCCTTAGCATTCATAAGTGCTACCCAATTGAACAATAAACAAGTTTCAGTTTTTCCAAAAAGTCAAAACTACATTACATATGTATACTACAATATACATACCAAATTTTGTGCCTGTTGCTCTTATACCTTTCAAGGCTGCTGTCGGAAATTGAATTGTCATAAAACTTAATCTGAACATACGAGAGCTTATATTCAGAATTTGAGATCCATATTTTTTTTCGCGTGGCATTGGTTTTGCCAATGAATTTAAATTTTTCTTTTGAATTATTCTATAAAAGCTACTTATGAAAAAAATAGAAACAATTTAGAAATTGAAAACAAAAATTATGACTACAGCTATTATATATTTGAAAGGAATATTTTTTTTTTTTTTTTTATTTGGCAAGCTACAAGGGTGTTTACCCTATTTCCAGGCCGTATAACTTTAAACTTTAAAACCTAATCCTAGTGAGATGACGCTGTTGTCAGCACGGGTATGCAAAAGAAGAATAAGAAAAAAAAAAAAAAAAAAAAAAATAAAAAAAAATGAAATTAAATGACCAGTCGCCGCCGCTGGTCTTGAACCCAGGACCTCTCGCTCACCAGTTCGCAACTTTACCCCTTACGCCACAAGCCGTTTTGATGATCGCTGACAAAATTGCTTGAAGAGCCGACTGTTACAAATTTCCTTGTTTTGTTTTCCTGCAACCTGCAACTCGCGTTATACTGAGCTTTTGTTTTTTCGCGTGGCATTGTTTTTGTTCTAAGCCATTGAAAGCAAATGAATTTGATTACAGTTATTATATATTTGAAAAGAAGAATAAGAAAAAAGTGAAAATAAATGACCAGTCGCCGCTGGTTTCGAACCCGGGACCTCTGCGCTCACCAGTTCGCAACTTTACGCCACTACGCCACAAGCCGTTTTGATGATCGCTGACAAAATTGCTTGAAGAGCAGACTATCAAAAGCTTTCTTGCGCTTGACTTTGTTTGCTCAGACTATCAAAAGCTTTCTTGTGCTTGACTTTGTTTGCTCATATGCACCTGTTTTTTCAAAATATTTAATGACGCATATCTTCGCTGTTTATGACTCAATCGATTTGCGATTTTACCCATTGATGAGTTATAAGGATGTTCAAGTGTACAAGGAAATTTAAGGCAATTGCTTTGAAAACATCGGATTTATGGCCAAAACCGACTTTGAGGTGTATGGCAGCTATAAGATATAGTGGTCCGATCCGGCCGGCTCCGACCAATGTGCTGTCCCCTTGAATAATAAGTGTCTGTGCAAAGTTGCATCGCGATAGCTCAAAAACTGAGGGACTAGTTTGCATACATACAGACAGACAGACAGACAGACAGACAGACAGACAGACAGACAGACAGACAGACAGACAGACGGACATGGCTAGATCAATTTGTTTTGTTTTTATAAGCATATTGGCAGTAACTTTTGGGGGTCTCAGACGCTTCCTTCTATGCGTTACAAACTTCAGGACAAACTTAATATACTATTTTCTTCGAAAAGAGTATAATAAAACAACATTGCAATCATTTGTAAAAAATAATAATGCAACTTGTTTGCTCAATAAATATGTAACATAATAAAATAAAATACAAAAATAATAAAAATATAAGAACTCAACTTTTCTGTGAAATTAATATCATGATTAAATTGAAATCAAATATTGATTTGTTCATTTTAAATAAAAACAAGTGGAGAAGGATTATCTTCGGCGTGCCGAAGATTAAATACTCTTTTCGAACCTTAAAGCAATTTTTACTATTTTTCCGTGACTGCTTATTTAATTCGCAGATATTAATGTCGCATACATATACCCCTACATATAAAATAAAATATATAAAGGTATTCATGTAAACAGGGACGTTTCACTATCCGCAGCTCGTGGACGCGTCCCTTAGCATTCATAAGTGCTACCGAATTGAACAATATACAAGTTTCAGTTTTTCCAAAAAGTGAAAACATACATATACTATAATATACATACCAAATTTTGTGCCTGTTGCTCTTATACCTTTCAAGGCTGCTGTCGGAAATTGAATTGTCATAAAACTTAATCTGAACATACGAGAGCTTATATTCAGAATTTGAGATCCATATTTTTTTTCGCGTGGCATTGGTTTTGCCAATGAATTTAAATTTTTCTTTTGAATTATTCTATTAAAGCTACTTTATGTATGAAAAAAAAATTAGAAACAATTTAGGAAATTGAAAATAAATGAATTTGACTACAGCTATTATATATTTGAAAAGAAGAATAAGAAAAAATGAAAATAAATGACCAGTCGCCGCTGGTTTCGAACCCGGGACCTCTCGCTCACCAGTTCGCAACTTTACCCACTACGCCACAAGCCGTTTTGATGATCGCTGACAAAATCCCTTGAAGAGCAGACTGTCACAAAGTTTTCTTGTTTTGCTTTGTACTGCACACCAAGCAGTTTTAAGAATCGCTAACAAACTCGATTTATACTGAGCTTTTGTTTTTTCGCGTGGCATTGTTTTTGTTCTAAGCCATTGAAAGCAAATGAATTTGATTACAGTTATTATATATTTGAAAAGAAGAATAAGAAAAAAGATGAAAATAAATGACCAGTCGCCGCCGAGTTTCGAACCTGCGGACCTCTGCGCTCATCAGTTCGCAACTTTACGCCACTACGCCACAAACCGTTTTGATGATCGCTGACAAAATTGCTTGAAGAGCAGACTATCAAAAGCTTTCTTGCGCTTGACTTTGTTTGCTCAGACTATCAAAAGCTTTCTTGTGCTTGACTTTGTTTGCTCATATGCACCTGTTTTTTCAAAATATTTAATGACGCATATCTTCGCTGTTTATGACTCAATCGATTTGCGATTTTACCCATTGATGAGTTATAAGGATGTTCAAGTGTACAAGGAAATTTAAGGCAATTGCTTTGAAAACATCGGATTTATGGCCAAAACCGACTTTGAGGTGTATGGCAGCTATAAGATATAGTGGTCCGATCCGGCCGGCTCCGACCAATGTGCTGTCCCCTTGAATAATAAGTGTCTGTGCAAAGTTGCATCGCGATAGCTCAAAAACTGAGGGACTAGTTTGCATACATACAGACAGACAGACAGACAGACAGACAGACAGACAGACAGACAGACAGACAGACAGACAGACAGACGGACATGGCTAGATCAATTTGTTTTGTTTTTATAAGCATATTGGCAGTAACTTTTGGGGGTCTCAGACGCTTCCTTCTATGCGTTACAAACTTCAGGACAAACTTAATATACTATTTTCTTCGAAAAGAGTATAAAAAAACTTGCAATCATTTATAAAAAAATATAATAATGCAACTTGTTGGTTTAACAAATATATAATATACAAAAATAATAAAAACAAGTGGGAAAGGATTATCTTCAGCGTGCCGAAGATTTTATACTCTTTTCGAACCTATAGGCAATTTTCACTCTGCCAACTGCACCACTGAAATTTCATAAGCTGTACAAAATCGTTTTGTCGCGTATCTTTTTTTTTTTTTGTTCTAAAAATATTTAGTTTATTGCCAGTTGTATAGCAGCTATAAGATATAGTGATCTGATCCGGCCGGCTCCAACCAATGTGATGTCTCTTTGAATAATAAGTATATGTGCAAAGTTTCATCGCGATAGATTAAAAATCATGGGATATATGGCCAAAACCGACTTCGAGTTGTATGGCAGATATAAGATATAGTGATCCGATCCAGCCGGCTCCAACCAATGTGATGTGTCTTTGAATAATAAGTATCAGTGCAAAGTTTCATCGCGATAGATTAAAAAACATGGGATATATATCCAAAACCGACTTCGAGTTGTATGGCAGCTATAAGATATAGTGGTCCGATCCGGCCGGCTCCGACCAATGTGCTGTCCCCTGGAATAATAAGTGTCTGTGCAAAGTTTTATCGCGATAGCTCAAAAACTGAGGGACTAGTTTGCATACATACAGACAGACAGACAGACAGACAGACAGACAGACAGACAGACAGACAGACAGACAGACAGACAGACAGACGGACATGGCTAGATCAATTTGTATTATCATTCTAAGCATACTGGCAGTAACTTTTGGGGTCTCCGACGCTTCCTTCTATGCGTTACAAACTTCAGGACAAACTTAATATACTATTTTCTTCGAAAAGAGTATAAAAAGAAGATACATATTAATAAATGCAGATGTTTTTTATATGAAAACTAAAGCTTTAAACAATTGTTTCCATGAGATCTATAGGTTTGAATAATGTGTTTTCCCTTCAACTACTTATAAACAGTTTCATTATTGCAGCTTGCTCTCCTTATCAAGAGCTTCCGTACTATATGAAATATATCTATCTAGCAAGAATATAAGATACTACATTAACCTCCTGTAATTTTGATTTTATTGTTATATTTGCCACTGTTAACGCTGTCTATTCATTGTCCTCATTCTGTTGAATCGAATGCCAAATGAAACACAGCAGGCTCGCATCAGGTGAAATATTTTCACATATGCCACTCAGTACATACAAATTGATGGTGGCAGCAAGTTTGCCACGCTGGATCCTTGCGCTATCCTTGCGCTCTTATAGTGTAGCTGGACACTTTTGTTTGTTCTAGACAAATATTTTTGCACGCGGATTCCCAACTGGCCGCCGGCAGCGCAAAAGGACACGACTCCTGTTGCTGTTTGACTTCTGCTGTTGACTCGATTGAACTGTCCTGGCAGTGCAGGACGCACTGATGAAACAGTTATGCCAAATTAAACCTTTTTAATAAAGCCTCAACTGGTTGCTGCTGACGAGTGAGATACACGAGCTCTTTTGTTATCCAGGCTCAACCACACGCACACATGTGTGTGTGTGTGTGTGTGTGTGTGTGTGTGTGTGTGTGTGTGTGTCTGTGCGGTTCTGTCAACATAACAAAGGCTGCCATTTGCCTCGGGGGCTCAGTTACTTTGCGCCTTTGCCTCGCGTCTAGCCCTTCCTGTCATGTGTGCGTATGTGTGTGTGCGGGTGTGTGTGTGTCGCATGCTCCGTCACTTGGCACTTGCCGCATTTCGCTGCATACTTTCAGGCGCTAGCAGCAGCCAATGTCGCTTTCACCTTCATCGTCCCTGCCAACAACTACACTGTGTAGGTAGTTATTGCCGTCGAAATTTGCATGCAAAGTGTAAAGGCAATTGTGCCACTTAGGCCACTACAAAACGCTGCTAATTTCGGCCCAAGGGTCCCCCCTTTTCAAATATTGTGTGTCGAAGAGAAGCCGTAAAGTGGCATTCTTTTCAGTTATTTTCTAATCCAAAGCAATGTCAGGTGGATCTTATGGACTTGAGGCTTCGCCATCTCCTTGTCCCGCAAACAGCTCAAGGCAGCTGCCACAACTTTTCTTTTATGAACAAGTAAGCGTGACCGACTAGGAGCTGTCCTGTACCCACAACAACATTAGTCTGTAAGATGTACACACACACAGACGAATTTACTCGCATGCAGAATTTAATCAAAGTAAAAGGCAAACAGCAAACAACAACTTGCAATCCTCTCTTTCGTTCAGATCTAATTGCTTATATTCGCAAATGACACAACTAAGTAAAGCTCTCTTAGGTCATTGCAATGGACAACAACAAATCAAATTTTACTTTTCACTTTGCAACACACAAAAAAAAACAACAAAAACAACATGGTCGCTGCGCATCTAAAGCAAGATGATGAGCACAAGAGAATACATTTTTCATGCCCGTTTTAATTATGATCTTATTTTGGTTTTGTTTGCAATTGATTCCAAATACATTTATTACCAGACCCCTGCCATTAATTATATATACTTTTATATTCCTGTAAGTACGACGCGCATTTGGCAACAAAAACAATAACGCAAAAACCACAGCAAACAACGAAATTGCGAAACAAAAAAAACCAGCAACAAGCTGCGCGCGCACTGAAAACACTTTTAAAACGAACTTAGCAGTGATTATTGTCATTATGAGCACGGATTAAGTATTGCATGCATTACATAAACACAATGTAATTAATACTAATGAAGAGTCTACAGCCGAAAAAAATACGTTTGATTTTGCTTTGCATTCGCTTGGCTATCTCTTTTAAAAGTTTTGTTATTCCGTTTGGACATACAAATGCATAATGCGTGAAAGAGATAACGACAGCAGTCTTTAGCCGCAGCAGCAACAACTATGCAGGCAATGCCCTTTTTATAACCTGAACCCATTAAAAATAGGTAGGAAGGGTATAATAAAATTGCGCAAAACTATGTAACAGGCATAAGGAAGCATCTCCGACCATATAAAGTACATATATTCTTGATCAGCAGCCGAGTCAATCTAGCCATGCCCGTCGGTCCGTCCCGGGACAGATCAAGTTTGTTTTATTTAATCGAGAGCTCGACCCGTTCAAAAGTTATCGATAAATTTAGATTTCAAACTAGCGTTTTTGGGCCATAACTTAAAAGTTATAAGAGCTACAGCACCCAAATCTGGCATGAACAATCTCTTTTTGGATACCACCCCCAATCCCCCAAAAGTTAAAAAAAAGGTATGAGCTTGCAATTTGGTCACACATTTTATTGCTAAGTGTATGCCCAAAAAAATTTCAATAAGATCGGACAATAAACACAGAAGTTGTGTAAGATTTAAATTTCCATTGTTTGGGGCTCAGTGAAGAACCAAGCCAACTGCTTAAGCTGCTAGCACTGCTTGCGGTATAGCTAACTGCTTGAACATGCGTGTGTTTGTGTGTATGGAGAATATGAATGAAGGTAAGGACTGGGCTCAGGGTATCTCCTAGTCGGGCACTCCCGACTAGAGCGCTCGTACTTGTTTTTCGTTTTTTGTTACGGTTATATATAATACGCAGTCTTTGTAGAGACTTTTACGTGTTAAATTAAATGTTTTCTTAACTTCTATTATGAAGTTAAAAGATTGCTCCTGCCGTCGATTAAGCAGTGCAGCGAACTGAGTGAACGTTCACTCAATCAAACTCAGTTGAGAGAGAGCATCTCTTCATCTCTCCCGCATTTGTGTTGTCTTTGCAATAAAAGGAGTTTGAAGAGAGTTGAGTCATATTTGATATCAGTGCTTATTACTTTGTTTGGAAATTTAACCTGTTACATGCTTTGGCACAACTTCAGTATACCCTTTCTACCAGTTTAAAACAAGTTCAAGGTATAAAAAGCAACCAGCCACCAAAAACCCACAAGAGCTAAAGCCTCAAATTTCTACACAGGATGCAACAAAAAGAACTACAGAGAAATATATTCACATATACATATGTATATACTAAATTTCTACATACAAGCTTACTTTTGGTGTTTTTGTAGTCCTTTTCATTGCAAGTAGCTGTGTGTTATCTTTAAGCACTTTGCTTAAAGCTTTAGGCCGGATATTAAGCACTTTTTGCTTTGTATGCTTGAGTGCTTTAGAAACGTATATTATTTGAATTGCAACTACTTTAAAGTCCTGTGTCTGTTTGTAAGGCCGCTTAGATGCAAAAGTTTCGATTAACTGTATAGATTAATTAAACTGATATTTAAATAGTCATTGTTTTGTCAAATTTGAATTTAGAATGAATTTATTTTTTAAAATACAATTTATTAAACACAAAGAACTAAATTTACAAACCATTTTCATGCCCTGAACCCATTAAAAATAGTTCAAAAGGGTAAATTGAAGTTCTTTTATTGAACAGTTATAGAAATATTTTCCATAATTTATGAATCACTACTTCTGTATTTTTTCTACATTCTTTTCCGCCTTCTCAATCGCTTTCTAATGCATTATTAAACGTATACAAAATGAGTTTCTACAATGTATCTTTTTTTTAAACATTTTCAATTATCAATGTGTATTTATAAATGTTTTATAAATGTCGAATTTAACCTTTTATCTAGTTAAGCTTAAACTAGATTATAAATTAGATTAAAAAAAAAAGCAACAGACATGTTATTTAAATTTGCTTAAAATAAAATACTTTGTCCAGCTTGTAAATATATGTATATATATATACATATATAAGGTTATGAAAAGATTTGTAAGGCACATTCCAATGACTCTATCCTTGTCACAGGACATGACAGCGTGCATATGGCTTATGGCTTAATGAAGCGATGGCTAAATGGCCAAACAACAAAAAAGGACCAAAGCACACGCCCATGCGTATCCTTTTGGGGTTGAGTTGAGGCTCAAAGGCGATGCCAAAGGTGGCGCTAAAAGTGTGTAATAGTTTTTCGTCCTGCCAACGGCGCTCGTCCTTTTTTGTCTCCCCACATGGCTTATTGTCCATCGTCCATTGACCAGCCAAATCGATGAGTCTTTTTCCAAGCCATTGGTTAACTGATTTAACGCTCCTGGCTGCTCATCAGTTTATACATTATTCATAGTTTGGCAACCGCTCGCACATTCGGCTGATTCAATTTAAATTGCAAATATACTAAATAAATATATATATATATATTTATATATATATATTCCATGTCCTGTTTCCCAAGCGTATTGTTTTTTTCGGTTTGAAGCCGCACTTAATCCGCCGTAATACGTGAATATAATGTTTAATCCCGAATGGCAAAGAAGTCCTTGCTAGGATGCTTTTCATGTTTGTCTGGTTTCTTTTGTAATGTTCGCAACATTTACAAGAAAACAAGTAGCAATGCTTTACTTGAGAGACTGGAAGCTACCCTAGGCTAGAAAGTACTCTAATACCCTCCAAATACAGATAAGCATATATTAAACTTAACTTATTCTTCTAACTTCCATTCTTTGAGTTATTTAATATCAAAAATAACTAAAAACTCTTTAAAAAATAATAAAATTATTTCCTTTGTTGTTTTTCTTCTGTTTTTCTTTTCTATCATTTATTAGTGCTGATTTCGAATATTTATATTACCGTTATAGGCACGCTTATAGAGTCTTTAGTTGAGTTCCTCAAAGGAAATCTACCCTTTGTTAACAATAAAGGATATACAAAACACCCACATCCATCTCAGACTTAATTTGGCTTGTGTTTTGTGTTACTACTGCTGACTTTATCAATTTTGGGCTGTGCCACGCGGCGTATGAGTAATCATTTTATTGCACGACCCCAAATGTAAGCCAAACCAAATAACGTTGGCTCACAGCATATGTTGAGTGTGTGTTCGTGTGTGTGTGTATGAGAGTGCACGTGCTTTTTATGACCCACTGTAACGCAGTTGAATTTTACGCACATTTGTCTGCCTAAATAAAAATAAACGCGCAGCGTTAAATTCAAAGCAATAACCAAAATAAAGAAAATAAAAGAAAAGCACTGCGCTGCATTTTCCATGTGCGACCATCAATTTTGGTTATTCTTGTGGAAAAATTAATGCACAACATTGAATTTAATAACCCCATATTAAATATGCAGGTGCACACACAGGATTTTCTGGTTGCTTATAAGCCTTAGCATATGACTGAATAAGGACGAAAAGACTTTGACTTTGGTTTCAGTACGCTTTTAATTGGCAACCAAATAATAATCCTTTTGTCTGGTTAATGCCATTTGTAATCATATGTACAAACTGATTGCATGAAAGAACTTGTTTATTTATTTAAATTGAACTTAGAGTTAGGTAGTATTAGAGCTAATGTTTAATAATACCTACTTACATTGATATAAATTACGTGTCTATATAATGCTGAGTAAATGGTATTAAATATCTATATTAGGTTTATTGTTGTCTTACATTTTAAGATGAAGATTGAGTAGAGTTTAGCTAGTATTATTTGTAATAGAAAAATAATTAGGAAATATTAAAGTGTCTATTTTATAATACTAACATAACTGAAATGAGATTGAGGTCTTTATAATGGAGAGTATTTAGTATTGAAATATCTACAATATTAAAAGTTATTCCAAATGTTTTATTAAGTGATAAATGTTGTATTACTTCTTAAGATGAAGAGTGAGTAGAGTTTGATAATATTTAATAATATTTGTAATAGAATATAGAATTAGGAAAAATTACAATGATTGTTTAATCTGGTGAAATATGAGTTTGGAGTATATTTAAAGGAGTGTAGTTAGTGTATATTATAAGGTTTCCAGAATATTATCTTAGTTTTTAAGATGAAGATTGAGCTTAGTTTGGAAATTAGAAGGATTTTTATGATATTAGATTGTGGCTATTATTAATAGTAATTAATATTATAAAGGAGATAATACTCTGTGGTCGAAATAAAATGACTATTAATTGAAATGCTTCAATTGCATCTATTGCTAAAACTTAAAAGTGTATGTAAGAATCAAATACTAACTTAAGCATTTATTGTTATAAACCAGTAATAAGCGTTTTCATAAGCTAACCTAATTGTTTAAATTTTGCACTCTTTCTGCTTGAATTGAAAGGCACCCAGTGACTCTCACTTTTTTGTGAGTGTGATTTCCTTGGTATTTCGCGTACTCGGTTGCAAATTAGCTCCCACTCACACACACACACACACACACCCACACACACGTATACACGCACACACCCACACACACTGAGAATGTTACGAAATATATGTAATTGTAGATAAATTACACGGTTGGACCGCTGACAAAAACTTTCGCCATTTGAATAAAGCAACGGGGGCTCTGGCCCCCAAAACCACAGACAGGGAATTGAGACCACTGGCACAAGCATACTATATAGATACTATATGTATATGTATATATCTATATAACTGCAGCATAGGGCGACGGCATCAAAGCGACGCTTTTGCGCAGCACTCAAAATCAAATTCATTAAAGTGTTGCGTTTAATGAACTGATGACGTAGAGGAGCTTTTGATCAAGCGTAGCTGTGACTGTAACTAAAAGTGTGTACACTGAGAGAGAAAAAGTAGGCTTATGTGGATCGAAATGTGCTTCAAATCAAGAACCTTCGATATTAGCACGAGTAGTAGGTAAAGTCTGTTTTTATATCCTGAACCCATTAAATATGGATTAAATGAGTAAATGCAGCTGTGCTAAAGTATGTAACAGACACAAGAAAACAGCTCCGATCCCCAAAAGGATATATTTTCTCGAAAGCCGATTCGATAAGTTCTTGTAGTCGCTGGATAGCGTTTTATCGATATCTCATCCGGTTCAAAAGCTATCGATCAATTTAGGTTTTAGACAAAGGTTTTTTGGCCATAACTTGAAAGTTATAAGAGCTAGCGGCACCAAACTTGGTATGTATAATCACGAATAGCTTACACATGCAAAGATCGTACAATAAACACAGAAGATTCAACTTTTCCATAGTGTAAAGCTTCATGAAGAAGCAGGCTCAATGTTTAAGCTGCTTGGACTGCTTTGTATGTATGTACACTGCTTAGTAAGTATGAATGAATACAAGGACTCTGTTCTCCTATCACTCTTACTTTTGTTTTTGGCAAGCTTGCGTTTGCCCACCAACCCAATTGTTTGCGATACACCATTGTTTTTCTCAGTGTACATATATAGTAGCTGTGACACTGTAGCTGAACGACACGTGCGAAGCTCGTTGAGTAACCGAGCATATTCAGTTGTCGATTCGCACTCGCGCTGATAGTGAGTAGAGTAAACTAAACTAAACTAAACTACTGCACTTATCTATCCAGCGAGAAGAAGATGTCGTAAATCTGCCCGCGAGCCACTTGTGATAAGAGTAGCAAGCAGTTAGTCAGTTAGTCAGCTAGTCAGCTAGTCAGCTAGTCAGTCAGTCGGTTAGCTGACCATCTTCACAGTCGCAACGCGGTCGTCGTCGAGTACAGACCCTGAGTGGAATATGTGCCAACTACTAGCGCCGCTGGCCATAGCCTGGTTGAGTGTGTCCCTGCTCTGCCTGCTGCCAGGGGCCAGTCGCTGCGACAGTGACTCCTACTATGAGAAGTATTATGCGGCACGTCGGTTTGTGCCGCTCAAGCGCAACTCGCCGTTGAGCTTTAACTTTACGTTGGAGCTGTCCGGCAATGATCAGCTGGCTGCACATGAGCGTCCTGCGCTGCTTGGGAATCTAGCCGTGCTGGGCAGCTGGCAGGCGGATCGTGCCATCCTTTTGAATCGCACTGAGACGCACAATGTGTGGCGAGGATCGCTGCTGCTGCCGCAGAACAGCAGCGTGGAGTATCGCTATCTGATTGCAGCAGTTGGACGCTCCGGTGGTGTCCAGGTGCGTCGCTGGGAGTTGCAGGTGCTACCCCGCTCTTTCAATACGACCAAGCTGCCGGGCAATCGCACGGATCAGTTGAAGCCACAGTTAACACGCGGCTGGCTGCAAAGCTCCGGCAGCATAGTGCAGTTTAAGGTCTTTCCGCATTCGCTGCGCCTGCAGGAACAAGATGTGCCGCAGACAGCGGGACTACGTCTGCGCCTGCAACCCGTACACCCCGGCAATCTGTCGCCCATACTTAGCTCCGCCTCGGCGAATGTGGAGTACGTGCGTCTGGTGTACAGTGACAGTGTACTGCGCCCACAGCCGGAATACGGTGCGCCCTATGACGCCGACAAGGATCTGCTCATGTTCCATGTGACGCTGGAGCAGCTGCAGCAAGTCGCCTACCAGCTGGAGGTGTACGGTGAGCAGCAGGATCTGGTGCGACTGCTGGGCTATGCTCATCTGCAGCCGGGCGCGTTATCCGGCAGCGAGGGTAATCTAACGCTGCAGCTCATCTCGCCAATTTGGCAGCGTGTGGTGGGTGAACTGCATCTGCAGTATCTGGTGGTACGTCCAATGCGCAATGGCAGCAACGACTTTCGCACCAGCTTTGTCAACTACTGGCGCTCCAATTGGACGGCACTGGAGATCGGTCATCGTGGACTAGGCAAGAGCTTGACCCTCTCCGGCACGGCAGCTGCTCCGCTCATAGAGAACACACTGGGCTCCATGGTGGCCGCTGGGGAGCTGGGTGCCGATCTCGTGGAGTTCGATGTGCATCTGACCAGCGATCTGGTGCCGATCATCCATCACGATTACTCCATACGCGTCTGCATTGACTCAAAGACGCCAACGACTCGCAACGATCTGACCGAGGTGCTCATCAAGGACATCACATACGAACAGCTGAAGCAGCTCAAGACCTACCAGATCGTCTCCAACAAGATCATCGAGTATCCGGCGCACAGCAATGTCGAGCAGGTGGAGCAACGTCTCTTTCCCACGCTACAGGACCTCTTCGAGCGTGTGAATCTCAGCGTGGGCTTTGACATTGAGATCAAGTGGCCACAGTTGAAGTCCAATGGGCTCTTCGAGAGCGAGCAGACCATTGATAAGAATGTCTTTGTGGATCGCATACTGGAGGTTGTGCAGCACTATGGCTGCGGTCGCCTCAATATCATCAAGAGCTTCGATGCGGACTTGTGCACACTTCTGCGCTTCAAGCAGGGCATGTATCCGGTGCTCTTCCTTACCAGCAGCAAGGAGAATGCCTTTGCGGATCCTCGCACTGCCAATGTGGAGCAGAGCATCAACTTTGCCCAGGCGTTTGATCTGGCTGGTATTGTGCCCAATGCGGTGTTCTTCAAGACGGATCCTTCGCTGGTACAGCGGGCCAAGTCACAGTTGCCGCTACTCCTGCTCTGGGGCGGGGACATCAAGGATCGCGAGGCGATCGATTGGTTCCTGCAGCTCGGACCCGATGGCGTTGTCTACGATCGCATGGATCTGCATTTGCCCCCAAATCGAACGGGTGCCTTTGAGGCTGAAGAGGATCTGCCCGACTACTTTAAACTGCAGTGTTCGCCGGATGCAAAGCAAAGGACAACGAATGCCACCATCGAGAGCATCCTGAGTAATGTCAACTTTCTGTAGTTTGCCACTCTGTACTCTGATTTGAACGACAACCAATAAATATACTAGCAACATTTAGCAATTTTTTGCTTTAGCGGCTTCCTGTCAGCTTCCTGATTGCTTTACGTGTCCACCGAACTTATAAAAAAGAAATAAGAGAGAGAGAGAGTGAGAGAGCGCATTTGAAATTTTCACATAATTGCCTTTTTTCTTCTGCGGAAAAGTTGTGCGCAATTTTCATTCATTGTTCGTCAGATAAATCCCTTTCCTCTGGGCAGCAAAGTATTTTCATTTCAAAAGGATGCAGCAAAAGTGAATCAAGCAAAGGAACGCTGATAAGTTGCATAAAAGCATTTAAATGTCTCACTTAAATGGCGCATAAATATAGATTGAGGTTTAAATAGCGAAAGATGTCGTTCTTAGCGGTATTTATAATAGTTGATTCATCAATGCAAATGACAATATCATATTTATATAATAAATAATTTGTATGTTGACTATAGATTTGACAAGTGAAAAAATAAATAAAATTTAGAAAGTACAAATATAATAATTAAAATTAAGCTATAATTATATTTACTACATAATAGTTTTTAAATAATAATTATTTGTTTATTTATAGTATGTCGATAATATACATTTAAAGAATAAAAAATGTAAGCAATTTATGAATTTGAACTTTTGAAAATATAAAATTTCACAATACACTTATCTATTTCTTTCATGTGGACGCTATTCAAGATTATACATTCTAAATTGGGTGCTTCTAGCTCTAATACTCTTTAATGAACGGGACGAGTTATCGATGAAATGAAACAAACTTGTTCTGACCAGGGTCTCCGAGAGCTTATATTCCAAATATGAAATCTCTAGCTCTTATAGTCTCTGATAATGACGTGACAGACAGACGGACAGACTGATAGATATGGCTATTACGACTCGGCTGTAGATACTGCTGAAGAATATATATATACTTTATGGGTTCGGAAATGCTTTCTTATGCCTGTTACATACTTTTGTACAGTTTCATTATATCTGATTATAATAATAATGATACTTACGATTATTTTTTTATTTTTCTATCTTATTTTAAATTAAACTTGGCATTCAAATAATATTTCTTAAATTTGTTGTACACAACGCAGTTTCTATTCAAATTATATTGTTTTTCTCTGTTTGCATTTATCGCTTGTTTTGTTGTTTGTTTTTGTTGTTGCATACTGAACTTGAAAATTTAAATGTTTAATGAAATCATTGCCAGCAACGGTCCCAGTTCCAGTTCCCATTCTCAGTTAGATGTCATGTGGTGACAGGGGTGCCACAAAGTGGACAGTTTGATGATGCAACTGCAACCCACAACTGCCCCACCCAGTTTGCAGTTTACATCCGCAACATAGTAGATAAACAGATATAAACAGATATATGTATATATATACCTAGGTGAGTGTCACATTTGGTTTAATAGTCACCTCAATTGGGTTTGCATGTAATATGTGTGGGTTAGGGTATCCACACTTATCCACTTATAAGTAGTATCTATCTCTTGATCAAATTAAGCGTCTTAAATGCAAATTGTTCTAGCTAAACTTAGCTCGTACATAAATTGAGAGAATTGTTCAGGTAATTCGATTATAATTGAAGTCTGTATACATTAAATATAATTGCATAAGCAGCAGCAAATCTAACATTAATTAAGTTTGCTTTATTTATACTCAATTGCTGCTCTTAAAATATGGAATGCATTAATATTGTTGCCAGTTAAATATTACACTCGAAGAAAGCAATTAAATAAGTAAAGACTGCGGAAAATTTGTATTGACAATTTACTATAATCTTTTGTTATTCAGAGCGGAAAGTTAATAAACATTGTTGTTAGAAATAACGCCAATATGCATATATATATAGTCATAAAGATTTATGTACTATATATGCATATAGTCATAAATATTTCGAAATATTTTGGCTCTTATCGCATTTGCTACTTAAATGTTGGTAAGCAGTAAATCTAAATCAAATCTATCGCCAATATGCTTTAAACACAATAGCACAATGTATGTCAAATGTGAACTTGGGCTTCTTAAACTGCCAGCAATATGTATCTCAAAAGGCAAACTTTGTGAAGCACTTTCGTAGAGGTTCTACAAGCTGCTTATTCTTTGATAACACACAAATATTTAACAGAATAAGTTCTCAGAACAAGAAAAAAAGTCTGTCAATGAATTTGAATTTATTTTCGATTCGTAAATAAAAAACAAAATAATATATATATATATATAAATTCACATATAAGCTCTGAATATATATGAATGAAAAAGTTCCATGCACCAACTTTTTGTGCTCTGATCCATATTAAATTCAGCATACATACATACATATATATGTACATGTGTGTTTGCCAAATGTGTCCAAATTTAGTTTTTTCGTCTATTTTTTTGGTAATAAACCTTGACTAACTCTATGCCCGAGTGGGCGATTTCACATATTGCCTTCTGTTACCTACTGTTTGCATTACTTTATTGTATCGTTTTGCGAAATGAAAGATGACTATGATGCAAAAGTACATAAATATTGCAATATATAAACAGTGAAGCTGAAAGTATCAAATATATACATATATATACCAATTAGGCAGCTCAGTAATGAGGTTCCGGGTTCGAATCCCAGACTGGGATTTTAAGCCCATTGAAAATTGGTAAGTATAAAGTATATATATTCTTTATCAGTATCATCAGCCGTCAACAGAGTCCATTGAGCCCTTTTTTGTCAGTCTGTCTCGTGAATATCAGAGACTGTAATAGATAGAGACTTCATATTTGGAATATAAGTTTTCGTATATCCTAGTCAGATCAATTTTGTTTCTTTCTATCGATAACTCGTCCACTCAAAAGATACATTTCGATTTTATCCAGCGATCTTTCGACATAAGTTGAAAGATAAAATCGCTAAAGGTACAAAATTTTGTATATACCATCTCAAATAGCATATATATGTATTTTACCACTTGGATACCTACTATAACCTATAATATATATTAAGAATAATAAAACTGAATTTGAATCGATAATTCCATCCACCTGACAGTGCAAATAATAATAATAATAATATTTCCTAGAAACTAAAACTAACTTTAGAGTGTTTGAATCTGAAGACATGATACATCAAATTTACATCGCATCTTTTCAACTTGCTGTTTTCAGCGCCAGCTGATGGATGCATACATCCGGCAGAAACGCGCCTCTCCAGGAATGGTGCAGGCCAGCGACCTGCAGATGAGTCGCCCAATGTCTGGAATGAGGAGCAACGGCCGAGAGCTGCACGCCTACGATGGACCCATGCAGTTCATTGGGTCGCCACAGAACCCAGACCAGCTGCTAAGCAACAATAGCAGCGGCGTTACAGTGAACTCAAGTCGCAACAACTCCAACAACTTGCGCAGCCTGAGCACCATCAACCAGGAAGGTGAGTTCCCAGCTACAATTCTAATGGAATTCTAGGGAACCAAAATCTGATAAGTTGTGACAAAGTTATGAGGGTTTTGGATGATTGGGGAATATCTAGGGACTTGGTAAGCCTAATCTTGGCTTGTATTTAACAGAAAATCGAAAATTGGAAAGTGTTTTAGATCAAATTGGAATTGGGAACCAGAGTCAGATCAGTTTCGACAAAGTTATGAAAGTTTAAAATCATGGAGAAGCATTTATAGAGATAAGATGATCCAATAAATAGATAAATAATGAAAATTGCAGACTTAATCGAGGAAATCTCCTCGCACGAGCTGGAGGATGAGGAGAGCAGTCCGGTGACTGTTGTGGAGCAGAAGCTGCAACCGCCAAGTGCTAACTCGGCGCTCTCTCAGCGAGCGAGGATCGGCATCGGGCAGCAGTCCTTCGATGATACCCTGGACGCCGAGGACTATGCAAATCGCAACATTGGGTCCGTGGCGCCTGTGCGTCCGGCTGGGATAGCTTCGCCTTATAAAGAGGTTGCTGCACTGGAGGGCAGCAATGGAGCGGCCAATGGCAGCGGCAGCGTCGGAGGCAGCGGGGGAGAGTCCGAGGGCGATGTCATTGGGAATATCGATCAGTTCGTTATGCAGCCGGCGCCTCAAGGAGTGCTCTACAAGTGTCGCATCACAAGGGATCGCAAAGGAATGGACCGCGGTCTGTTTCCCATCTACTATCTGCACCTGGAGCGGGACTACGGCAAAAAGATCTTTCTGCTGGGTGGTAAGTCGGATTATACGACTGTTTTGTCTTTAAGGTTCTAACTGCCACTTCCTGCACAGGTCGCAAGCGCAAGAAGAGCAAGACATCCAACTATATCGTCAGCTGCGATCCCACCGATCTATCCCGCCAGGCGGATGGTTTCTGTGGCAAGCTGCGCTCCAACGTGTTCGGCACATCCTTCACTGTGTTTGATAATGGCAACAAGGACAGCACGGAGAGTCCACGACTCGATCTGGCAGTTATCATCTATGTGAGTAGCAAACAGTCTTCCTAATGAACATATATGTATACCCTAAACCCGTTAAAAATTGATAAAAAGGGTATAATGAAGTTGTGCAAAACTATTTAACAGGCATTAGGAAGAATAAACACCCATTAAAGTATATATATTCTTGATCAGCAGCAGAGTCGATCTAGCCATGTCTGCATGCCTGTCTGTCACGCGAAAATCAGAGACTATAAGAGCTAGAGACTTCATATTTGGAATATAAGTCTAGTAGTTCCAGGTCAAATAAAGTTTGTTTCATTTAAGCTAGAGGCACCAAATTTGAAATGAATAATCTGAATTTAAAGTTTAAATATCCGACATAAAATTGATAGAATATTTGTATGCAATATAATATAATGCCGATTACTTGCAGGACACCAATATACTGGGCTTCAAAGGACCCCGCAACATGACTGTGATACTGCCTGGTATGACTGAGGACGATCAGCGCGTCAAGATCAGCTCAGCGGATCCCAAGCAACAAGGCATACTCGACTTGTGGAAGATGAAGGTACGCCCCAAACTGATCAATTAATCAATGATTAACCCTCTTACTGTTCCAGAACTTGGACAACATTGTGGAGCTGCACAACAAGACGCCCGTTTGGAACGATGAGACCCAATCCTATGTGCTGAACTTTCATGGTCGCGTCACGCAGGCATCGGTGAAGAACTTTCAGCTAGTGCACGACTCCGATCCCGAGTATATAGTCATGCAGTTCGGCCGCACATCCGAGGATGTCTTCACCATGGACTATCGCTATCCGCTCTGCGCCATGCAAGCGTTTGCCATTGCTCTGAGCAGCTTCGACGGCAAGATCGCCTGCGAGTGAGCCTTGTCGCTGTCCTTGGCCTGGCTACAAGGATGCACCGCAGCAGATGCGAATGCCTTATTTAAGCGACATGCAGCTGGACTACGTAAACATGATGCAGTCTTATAGAATGTAAGAAAAAGCAACCAATTATTTTGAACTAACGTATTTAACGTTACTTTCACGAATTATCAGGAATTATGGTGTTATCCATATATGTATGTCTGTAGGTGTACGTTACTAGATAAAGGCAGAATATTTGAACATAGATTTTCACAGTGTACCAAACATAACAATCAATAATCTTTTCCATATCTGACTTCATGAACTGTTCACTAACATGTTAATCAGTGTTCTAAAGACAACTTTAAAATTCAAATTACATCTTTTAAAACTTAAAGCTCATCAATTATAAAGCAAACTTTTGCTGATAACAAATCAAATGAGGCACTTTGTCAAAAGATTAGATACTTTAATTAAACTCACATTCACAGTCCACTCCATTAGAAGCTTAAACTGTGTAACCATTTACTTTTGTACAAATCATGTTGCCCTCATATCTATTTTAAGTATTTGATTATTTTCTGATACTAACCACATATATAGTCTACAATTCTAGTCAGTTGAAGTGCTCATCAAAAACAATTTGAGCGGCAACCAAATATATATGTAGAAATATATAATAAATGTAATAAATGTAAATTACCATTTATTTAAAATGTGCTCACCGATTTTGTAAAGAGAGCTTATGAACAAAAAAAACCATAAAATCTCTTTATGATTCACACAAACTACAAAAAAAATGGCATAAACAAATCAAAAGTTTCAAATCAAACAAATATCAATTTTATAATTTGAATACAGCTCGAAAACGAAATATATTTAGAGTATATAGTAAACAAATATTTATATTTGATGTATGTACTATATCACAAAAGAATTACTATTAGTAAATAAGAGAGCATTACTATTTGTGCCGAGCTCTTAGCATATAGTTAAGCAACAATCTGATTTAGAAAATAATTATTTTTCAACATATATTTATGTATGTAACTTATAAAAAATAATGTTAAAAAAAAGGCAAAACAAAGTATGAGAATAAAAGGAATTTATTTAATATCACTACTATAACCATATAGTTTATATGGAATGGGTTTAGATTGGACGGTAAAAGCAACTTCATTAAGTACATTTGTATTTTATTTAATGCCATTAAGTACAACTTCGTTTGTATATATTGTATATTATAAATGCATTACATAATTCGATACGTACGTATTTTGACTTAAAAACAATTGGTTCTATATACAAAACAAGATCAGGTTGAGAGATTACGTACTTTTGTTTAAAACCTGGCAGGGTTCATTTCACATTTCAATCAGCTGAACGACAAAGCAAATGAGATTCAATTAATATCCATGCGGAATGTACAATTTGGTCACTATAATTCTGTTACATTGGGCATGTGAAATAAACTGGCGATGGGAATGACTCAAGGATTAGGCTTAGGACCATTGGCGCTATGAACGCGTGCGGGTTTCTGGCATGTCTCGATTCTCAGGCAGCCTGAACTCGACTGGGTCGTAGTCCTTGTAAGCTAGCTGTCGCTCCAGCGACGTTTCAGGTAACTTGTTGATTTTTTGCAGGCGTGCATTCACAATCTGCAGATGCCGTCCAATGTAATCCTCGGCAGGCGCCAATCTCTGCGCGAACTGCAAGCAGGCAGCCGCCTTGGCCATCCACTTGCGCTCCACGAAGACCACGCAGAGATTGTGCAGGCCCTGCGTGTTGTGTGGATCGTGCTGCAGAATGCTACGATAGCACTTCTCGGCCGCATCTAGATCCTTCATGTGATTAATGTAGATGTCACCCAGCAGAATGAGTCCCTTCACATGCGTGGCATGGTGGCGTATTAATTGATTCAAGAAAGGTACTGCATCCAACGGTCGCTTCGAGTCCGCCAGCAGCAGGGCCAGATTGAACAGAGCACTGCGAAAGTCCGACTTGAGGTGAATGGCGCGCTTGAAGAACTGCTCGGCCTCCTCAAAGTTTGCCTCATCCATGGCCAGCATGCCGAGATTGAAGTACACCTTCTCATTGTTCGCATCTCGGGCCAACACCTGGTAAAGACGAGCACGCGACAACTGACGCGCATCCTCGCCACCCAGCTCCTGCAGCAGAATGGCCGAGTTAAGCAGCGCCTGTTCGTGCTCCGGATACAGCTCGATGGCTTTGTTGAAGTAGACGTGCGCCTGCTGGCTCTTGCCCTGCTCCAGAAACACAACGCCCAAATTGTAGTAGATGTCCGCATTCTCGCTGTCGTACAGCAGCGCTTGCTCATAGACCTCCTGCGCCTGAGCGGTGCGATTGAGCTTCATGAGAATGTCGCCTCGATTGATGTAGGCCTACGAAAGATAGACAGAATTTAACATCAATCAGCACAAGCTTATAATCTATGCAAATGTCATAGTCACTTACCTGAACGTAATCACTGCGCATGCTGATGGCCTGCCGATAGAGATGATCAGCCTCCTCCAGTCGCGTCTGATTCTTGGATATCAGATTGGCCAAATTGATGAAAACATTCAGGTGATTTGGCGCAATGCGTGCGTGATAGCTAACCCCGGCTTTAGCCTGCGGAAATAGCGCCTTGGCACGCATATAAGCCTGCTCCGCCTCCGCGTACCGCTTTAGATTGTTGTAGGTGCGACCGACGTTGATGTGGGCACCAATATCATCCTCCTGTATGTGCACCGCCTGCTGAAAGTACACCAGTGCCTCCTCGTAGCGCGCCTCGTTCTCCAGCGCATGCCCCACATTGTTGTACAGCTTAGCGTTGCGATGATTCACATGCACGCCGGACATGAACAGCGAGTACTCCGTGCGCCAGTCCCAATTCCGCTGCTGCGTCTTCAACCCGTGCGTCAGCAGCAGGGCGACGAGCGCTGTCTGCGCCAGACGACCCCAGCGGGAATGAAAGCGTCGCTGCAGCTGATGGTAGCCATAGGCAACCAGTAGGCAGTAACCCATCGAGGGCATATAGAGTATGCGCTCGGCGACCACAAAGCCCACCGGGAAGAACAGATTGGAAGCGGGCAGAAAGGGCAGCACTATCCAGCCGAGGCACATCAGCAGCATGCGCGACTGCGAGAGATTGCGCGAGAAGCAGGCCTTGGCCATCAGCGCGCCCAGACCGAGAAAGGTGCACAAGGTGGCCAAGTTACGTGCATCCCCAAATCCTTCCAGCAAGGGTACGGTGCCTGCAAGAACAATATTTGATTAATTATGTATAATAAAGTATACTGAAATAAAGAGCACTAATAAGTAAATGAATTTCTGCTTTTCAAGCGAACACCAAACAATTTTTCAATTTGTGGTTTAAGTTCGCAAAAAAGCTACACGCGCTCTTACAGTGAAGTAAGCCCCTCGTTTACCCACCCATAGTCCAATCGCAACAGAGCAAAGACGGACACAGCAACAGCCAGGAGTTCAGGTAGATGAGGTAGCCGTAAGTTAGCTGGCGCACAGGCGTTGCCGCTGCAGAGGCAGGATTATCGAAACGGGTGAAGATGGGCAGCTGGGAGCCCATCACGTAGACACGTCCCACCAGCAGGGCAACAGTGATGAGGCAAAGGAAGGCCAGCCGCTTCCACAGAGCCGACGACCAGCGTCTGGCGACCGTTGCAACCGTCTTCGCCGGTGGCTGCTCCTCGAATACGCGCAACACAATGTGGCACAGATGCATCGGACGCAGTTGCTGCACAACGAACAGCTCGTAGACGGCGCAGATGCCGGCCACAGTGATGCCCTGCTCCTTGCACAGCATAGAGGCCAGCAGGCAACTGCCGAAGCACACGCACAACGACAGCCAGTTCGTGCGCCGTGGCGAGGAGTTCGTTGCATGCGCATAGCTGAGAAAGGCGGCCAGGTAGCAGAGCGAAGAGAGCAATTCAGCGCGACCGACGACGCCAGTAACGGCCTCCGTGTGCACCGGATGTGTGGCAAACAGGAGTGCGGCCACGAAGGCGCATGTGTTGAGCGAGGATGAGGGGGATGTGGAGGTGGCTGCCTCATTACTGGCTGGCGTTGCACACTGGCGCAGCAGCAGGCGGCAAACGCGACGCCACAGCAGGCAGACGGCGATGTGGAGTAGCAGGTTGATGAGATGGTAGCCGAATGGCTCCACTGCATGCAGCAAGTAGTTGAAGCGGAATGTCAGCACGGTGAGGGGCCGATACGACTTGTGGGACTGCTCCTTGCGCATTGGCGTGCCCCAGAAATCGTTGAGGAACACGTTACGCAGCGGTGTGCTAGGCCGCAAATCCTTGTTGTCCCTTATCGCACTGATGTCGTCAAAGACCAGGCCGCACTGCGTGCTGTTGTAGTAGCACATCACACATGCAATGCATATGCTAAGGAACTCCAGCAGATTCCTCTGAGAACTCTCCCAGCGGCGCTCTTTCTCTCTGCCTCTCTCGCGATTGCATGTTGCAGAAGTTGTTGCCGTTGTTGCTGCTGCTGCTGCTGCTGCTGTAAGTGGTGCATTTTGTTGATGTAACTGCTGCTGCTGCTGCTGCTGCTGTTGTTGTTGGTTGGGGTTCGTTGACATGATTTGACTTTTCTTCTTCCCTATCCGTTCCCGTTACTTTCTGCGCATTCCAGTCCGTGCAGTACTTCAATTCATGTATCCATAATTACTGTACTAGACCAGTTGGAATGTTGTTGCTATATTACGTCTATATATGTTTGTATATATAAATGGGTATATATATATTTTATAAAAACTTTGTAGAGTTGCTACATTGCCTGCAAAGAAACAAAAATTTGGTTTTTTTAGATATACGTTAAGTATTAAAATCCTATTTTAAATTTAAAATATGACTCTTTTTTAATAAAACAGCCTTTTCTATTTGAAGAAATCTGAAAAATTTTAATTTTCCTTTCAGAGTTTCTTAAAATTGAAACTTTTAAATCTGTTTCTTCTAATTAAAATTTTCAAAAATTTTCTATAGTCAAAAAATAAAATATACTATTTTCATATAATAAATATATATTAATAATATAATAAAACTTAAAAATTATAAGAAATTTCAAATCATCTGAGAAAACCAAGTATTTAACTATGCGAACTTTCACTGTACTTTTGTTTTACATATTTACCACAATATTGTGTACCTATTTCTGTTTACTTGCACTAGCATATATACAGCATATATGCACTGCTAATACTGTCGTTCACTCACTTTTCAACTTTCCACTTTCCGAGTTTTATTGCAAACAATTAATCAGCAAGTGTTTTGTACGTTAGCTGTGTTTTTAAAACTAATTCTGTTGCTTTTAGTCGCTTCGATGCAGACAAATAAAAAACTTTTATTGCTTTGACAAGGACCCGGAAAAAATCAATTAATGCGCAACAAAGTAACTTCGTTCCGGTTACTGTCCCCAATACCGACTGCATACAGCAAAGTCCCGAAGTTAACAAAGTTGTAAGCTCCAATATAAATTTCACCAGCAGCAGCTGCTGCAACGGCAGCCGGCGAAAAGTTGCACAGAGAGAAAATGGCAGCAGTCAGCTAACGGGAGAGAGTGAGTGGGTGTGTTGGTGTTGTAAATATTATTCTAGAAAACACAGCACAGCACGCAGGGCAGGGCAGATACGTTACTAGGCGAGTACAGGGCCGGCACACAATCACAGTTACAGTGCGGCAACATTATTGCTGACCGAGAGACAGCAACAAAGTTGCACTCAATGTCATCGATTTTGTTTTGGCAGTCAAAACAAACCACCACCAAGTAAACGTAACGGCCCTCAGAGACAGAGAGTGACAGTGTAACAGAGAGCGGGAGTGAGCGAGAGAGCGCGTGACACTGAGAGCAACTTTGTTGCACGACCGACATTTCGCAGCGGGCCCGAAGGACGACGACTGGCAAGGATATAATAAGCACGCATATGGGTACACGTGCAAGTGAACGCTTGTTGATTTCCCGCCTTTAGACGCGCAGGCGCCGTCAAAATCCTTGCACTTTCGTTTTTCTGACAACAACAAAACCTTTCTCTCAGCGTCGCTCTTTGCAAATGTTTAGTGCTGGCTGCTTGTGTAAAATTACTTTGACCGAGATCCATGGCAGTGCCTTTGCTGCTGTAGCAAAGGAGTTGGTGCTGCCTGCCAGTCAGCCACCCGCCTGCGCGCGCCTTTTCTAGCACATTGCCAATTTTGTCGACGCCATTACATCGGCGTCCATGCGTCGTGAACAAAACACCCAACAACAACAACACAATTTATATACATCCGCATATATACATCAACTTTGTTGCAAATTTCAATTATTACAATGTCCTCACACCTCCAGTTCGCGCAAATCTTTAATGTTAATTGTTTGTTGTTTACTCACCGCATGTGTCGGCATTTATGGAGTTATGGAGGTAGTTGCATTAAATCAAAATAAAGTTACATTTTAACACAAAACTCAACACGGGTTTTGGCCAACTTGCTCGTAATGTGGCATTCGCCTTGCCACGCGTGCATATCGATACTACATCGATATCAACATGATGGTGGCAAATTATCGAAAACAAGCACAATGCAGCAACCCTGACGCCGCAACGTTGTAAGTAAAAGAGTGAAAGAGTGGCTGCCGGAAAAAATACAAATTTTCATTTATTAAAAGTATAGATAATTATTAGAACAAAAGACAAACGAACCATGTCAACGGAGGACTTCTATTTGCGCTACTATGTCGGCCACAAAGGCAAGTTCGGGCACGAGTTCTTGGAGTTCGAGTTCCGGCCGGATGGAAAACTGCGCTACGCCAACAATTCCAACTACAAAAACGACACGATGATCCGCAAGGAGGCGTTTGTGCATCAATCCGTCATGGAGGAGCTAAAGCGCATCATTATTGACTCGGAAATCATGCAGGAAGATGATCTGCCGTGGCCGCCACCAGATCGCGTGGGACGACAGGTAAGATGACATCAATACTTATAGTTTGTATGTACATAAATTAACCATATTTCATGCAGGAACTGGAAATTGTCATTGGCGATGAGCACATATCGTTTACTACCTCTAAAACAGGCTCACTGGTGGACGTTAATCGTTCAAAGGATCCCGAGGGCTTGCGCTGCTTCTACTACCTGGTGCAGGATCTCAAGTGCTTGGTATTCTCCCTCATCGGTCTGCATTTCAAGATCAAGCCAATATAAATGATGTCACAGCGTTCCAAAATTGTATTCAACTCATATTTATACATAAGCTTAATTAGCGGACTCATTCAAATGTGTAATGAACGACTAAAAATGGAAAATAAACCTTAATTTTGTACGTATGGTAAATAAAGTATACATTTTTAAATCCAAGAGGAATTTAAAGCCAATACTTTAAAAAAAACTACTTATTTTTATTTCGTATAAAAATTTAGTGAAAATTCTCGACCAATTATGTCGCAAGTCCTTTAAAAGATTTAATACTAGTAATATCATTTATTGAACAACATATAGTATAAATACAAAATATTTAAGTCCTTTACATTTGTACATATGTATATATCCTGCCTAAATTTTTTATATTTATATATAAACCTTATCTAATTCATTTTATAAAATGTAGGGCCTAAATAATGCCATATTTTACAATCAGATTCTTTTGTTTCCGAATTTTCGATTATTACTTATAGCTATGTAATCCACAAGGCAAAGCACTTAAAAACGGGGGTTCAAAAAACCGATTTGTATGACAACAATTTTGTGTTTGGCGAGATTCGCAAATTGAAATGTTAGATATGCTTACTAAATTCAGTCTTTGGGGTTACTTAGCAATTACAATTAAAACACTTGACGAATGCACATTTAAGCTAGCTAAAGGAAGCTCTTGTAGAGCCGAATACGTAGATCTCAGAGTCATAATTGAGGCTGCTGATGAAGAGCTAGCGTAGCTGCAATATTTGTGCTGGCACGCTCCAGATAGCTGCCAGGCATTGGTCCCAATCCAGGCATCTCCAACTGCTGTTGATGTTGATGTTGTTGGTGTTGGTGCTGTTGGTGTTGCTGCTGCTGTTGTGGGGTTTTGAGCAGACTGGGCGATGCCTGCAGTGGAGTGTTGGAGCCCAGACCCGCACTGCTACCACCCGGACTGGGTCCGCCCTCCTTCAGTGGACAGCCAATGGTGAGCCGCACATGCAGTCCCGACTCCTTGATCAGATTCACAACATCGCCGTGCGACATGCCCGCAATGTCGATGCGATTAACGGCAATAATGCCATCGCCAACTTTCAGTTCGCCACAACGATCGGCCGGACTGCCAGGTATCAGTTTGCCTGAGGAGCAGCAAGATTTTCAATATAATTTCAACTATTTGCATAGAGGGAGAGTTTTACACACCTATTGTAGAGCCGTAGTAATGATTGGATGAGGAGATGATGACAAAGCCAAAGCCCTCGTTCTCGTGTCGGCTGACAATCACATCATACGGATAGCGACGCAGCTGTGCGAGTGTTGCCTGTGACAGCAGCGGCGCCCGCCGCCGTCGCAGTATCATCGTCACCTGACCGCGCACCGCAGACTCACCCACCAGTGAGACGACTTTGTGGTGCGACGAATTCAGCTGTAGTCAAATACCAAAATACAAACACATTTAAAATTCTGCAACGGATCTGCTTGCAGTTAATATTTACCACATTGATGCCATCGATGCTGAGTATCTCGTCGCCGGTGGCGATGCGATGATCGTTATCCGCCGCACCGCCGGGCACAATGTGGCCAACGGTCACCTGCGAGCCCTCCTCGGTGCCGCCGACAATGCGAAACCCAAAGCCCATGGCCTGGCGCTCCAGCGTCACCTCGGTCAGCTCGCACAGATCCGCATCCTCCGAGGCATCGAGTAGCGCACCATTGCGCCAGTTGGGTGAGTGCTGCTGCTGCTGCTGCTGCTGCAGCTGGAGTTGCTGCAGTTGCTGCTGTTGCTGTTGCTGCTGCTGCTGCTGCTGTGGAGGTGGGGGATCAAGATTGGCAAAGCCAACGCGCCGTCGATCGCTGAGCAGCTCGTTAACGCGTCGCTGCATGCGCTCGTTTTGAATGTGTGCCGCCTGCAAGGGAGAGTACTGACTGCCCGGCTGCTGCTGCTGAGCGTAGTAGCCCAGCTGGACGGCGGCCTGCTGGTTGCGCTGATAGCGCTGCGCCTGACAGTCGTAGCAGTAGCAGGACTCGTGATGCGGCAGCGGCAACGGCAACGGCTGCATGCTGGGCGGTAGTCCATATATGGGATTATAGTTGCCGCCATCTCCCACATCGACATCGCCCTGGAGTGTTGCCTCAGCTAGGCGCTCGCTCAGCCGGCTGACCATCTTGGGATAGGGATCCATGAAGGGTATATCGTCCAGCTCCTGCAGACTATTGTTTGACTTGCACTGCTGCGATTTGATGTCCACCGCCTCCACATCCGCAGCCGCCGCCTGTTGCATAAGCTCGTTGCTGGGCGTGAGGACGCGAGCGCGTCTGGTGTCCACCAGTGGCGTCTTGGGTCGCATCGGTAGCACCTCCTTGGGCTGTGTGCTGTACAGATCCGCCGTGGGCGTCTTGCTGCGAAACAGTCCGGCACCCACAAAATTCTTGCGCAGATTGGCCACATTACCGGCAGCCTGAGACGCTGACGTTTGCTCCGGCGGCGTGCGTTGGATCTTGAGCGCTGTGGGCGTCGTTTGGCTGCACTCCTTGAGCAGCTCCACGACATAAAAGTGCGGCTTGTTGCGCACATTGATGCCATTGATCTCGAGCAGCACATCGCCCTCAAGCAGCTGCGTGCAGCAGTTGCGATCGAGTATCTTCTTCACAATTTGGCCGCAGGCGGAGTCCGCAATGGTGAAGCCAAAGCCCATGGCGCCCTTCATGATAGAGAACGTGTAGAGTTCGGGTTTCTTCATGAGTATGAAGCCACTGCCGCCGGCTGCTTTGCTGACCACCTCGCCGGATAGATCCAGAAAATTGTAGTTGCCATCCATGTTGAGGTCAACGTTGAGGCGACGCTGCTGCTGCTTGTCCGCCTCGCAAGGCAATCCGTCCACCGCCATGGTGGTAACCACCTCCGTGTTGGGATCGTTGGGATCAAAGGGCAGCGGATAGCCGCGACACACTTCAAGTGCGGCCGTCTCGCCGGGCATTATGGACTGAAAGATGTTGACCATGTCGTGATGTGTGTAGCCCAGCACACAGGTGTCGTTCACATAGACCAGCACATCGCCCGTCTGCAACTGGCCGTCTAACCAGGCGGGTCCATTGGGCACCACCGTCTTGATCTGCAGAAACTCCTCCACATCGCTACCGTTGCTGCCATCACTGCCGACGATGGTGAAGCCCAAGCCACGCGTCGACTTAAGCAGTGTGGTGTTGATGCGCTGACCCTGCAGCTCCGCCGGATTGCGGGTGAACTTGTACGGCAGTTTGGCAGGAGGCGCTAGAGGATTCGGAGCAGGTGGCTGTATTGCTGCCGCCTCCATTGCTGCTGTGGGTGTCTTGGAGCGCTGCTGCGCCAGCTGCTGCTGATGCTGATGTTGCTGATGCTGATGTTGCTGTTGCTGTTGCTGCAGTTGCAGCTGTTCCTTCTGCTGCTGTTGCAGCTGCTCCTGCTGCTGTCGTTGCTCGGCCGCGCGACGTTTCGCCTCCAGCACAGGATTCTCGTATTGGGTGCGTCGGTTGACATGATCTATGAAATACATGCCGTACATGGAATCCTCGATCTTCTCCCAGCCATAGGGCAGCTCGTCCTCGCAGCAATCCTCCAGCGACTTCTTCTGGTACTTGGACAGACGCGGATCCAGCCAGTGTGAGGTGCCCGTATTGTGACTAAAACCAAAAAGGATATTCCTTTAATTTGCATACACTTTAAACTTGTTCTCTTTGCACTTACTCTATAAAGTAGAGTTCGCCACGCTCCGTGTAGGCAGTCTCCCATTTGGGTGGCAGTGGTCCCAGTCCGTCGCCAGGATCCTCGTGGCTCGTCTGATTGATATCCGCGCCACCGCATTCGCTGCCCATGCTGCTATCGCCACCTTCGCCATTATAATATGTATTTTGCAAGAGATTTTCTGTAAGCAAACAAAATTAACAACAAACAGTTTAGAGGAGTATTTTTGTAATCTTCATAATGAATAATAAACAATAACATAAAGACCATACATTTATGCTTCAAAATAAATATAGGAACAGTCGAAACTCTTTGTTTAGTGTATTGAATAGTTTTTGAGTAAAAGTGACAATACGAGTGTAAAAGTGTAAAAACTCAGAGTTGCCAAAAGTTTGATTTTAGGTTACGTGACTTAACAGAAAAATACAAATGATCTTTGTCTGCAACTACAAAAAACATGAAAGCTCCAGTCTTTTTTTTAATGCAACTTGTTTTATTTATGATCTGCAATTATATTTCATAAATTTAATAGTTTTAAAGTTACATCTTTTGTTGGATTTTTTGTATACAAACCATAATTTGACAACATACGTTACGCGACATATTTAACCTTAATTAGTTAACTTTGAAGTTTATACCATAATTTTGTATATAAGCTTTTAATAAGCGACATAATGGCCATTTACGGATTCTCTTGATTTGCTTCTCTTAAAATTGTATTGTTGTTGTAAGAGTGATATGCTAGCCAGAAACTATTTGAAGTAAACACAACCAAAAGCTAAAGTTAATTAGTTGTTCATACTTCATATCATTTATAGAAGCTTGTTTTAAGTTTTCGATCATAATTAGCCCTTCTGTGGTAATGTCCATATATGAGAGCTTCCCACGCTCAAAAGTTAACGAGAACTGTGCCTCAATTCAAATTAAATCAATCGATGAACCTAGCAACATAACAACACATAAGCTGACCTCAAACCGGATATGTGCGCTCCACAATTAGCCCTTGCTTTTGCTTGAGTGATTTGTCACCCTTGTCCACTGGCTGGTGTCCGGGCCACTTTAATGTCGGACAGGTGTGCAACGAGCCGCATATAGTTTTAGGGCCCAGCCCTGGGTTAAAAATGCTACTGCAGCAGCAGCAGCAGCAGTAAACGCGGTTTGTTGTCTTTGTTGAATGAAGCGTAAACTGTTTGATCCTGGCCAACAAACAAGTGTATTATTAAACGGCCAGCGAGGAGTCAGCAGAGTTGCTAAATGCAATGGTTTACTTGGGCTCATGACCCAGTTGTAGCAATCCTTTGAGCTGTTAACTTGCAGCTTGCAGTTTGCAGTTGTAACGTATAGAATGAATAAACAAGCAAGAATATCGTAGTTAGACGTCACCGACTGCGCAGTACTGTTGAAAACAGGTGGAACAGAACCTTTATGCTGGTATATGGGCGAGGTTTTACAGATCTTTAGAGGGGGTGACCAGAAATCTAAATTCATAGTTTGGTGACTCTAAAAATATTCGCTTTCGCGATTGGTAGGGGCCGGAAATCCAGATCGAAATCTTTGGACGAGCTCACTTGCAAATCTACCTATCAAGTTTAATGACTCTAGCTTTAAAATTGCGGAAAGCATACGCGTTTTATTGATTTGAGATTTGCGGTGTGTTGAAATAATATCGATTTTCCATCCTCCAAGTGGGCGTGGCACAAAAATCTTAACACTTTATCTGAATCACATAAAAACAAGTATAATTGCCCAAGTTTAAAGTCTATATCTTCAATAGTATCAAAACAATTTGGGTTCATACAGACAGACAAACTAAATGAACTATTAATACTTTCGGCTATCAGAGTATAAAAAGCAAATGCTTGACTAATAACAAACTAGAAAGTTCTTTAAAGCTTAGCATAGTTTCACAAATTGATAATCATATAAAATGATTTCTGATCTCACTTGATTTCGGGCGAATTCATAAAAGTCATTGGACTCAAGCTTATGCTAAAATATGCCAACGATGGTCGTTAAAACAGCAGCAAAACTTTTTTAATGTAACTGTTCCTGGTCCAGTCATCGTTAGCCCATATACATACATACATATATACATATGTACATACATATGTACGTTAGACATATAATCACACAAATTCATGCATATGCGAGAACGAATTGCAAGCAAAAGCAAATCGTAAAACGTTACATTTGCATAGGCAAAAAAATAAATATTTAGATTGAAGGGCTAACGGAGCAGGGAGTCTTATCAATAGGGAGCAGTCAAACGGTTAACGGTAAAAGTTTGGACGCTGCCATCAACGAACGCAAATAGAAGTTGTGCCATGTAGAATAGTGTGTCTGTGTGTTTGTGTTTGTGTGTGTGTGTGTGTGTGTGTGTCTGTATTTGTGGATGCTGCATAATCCAGAAAGTGTGAACGAACGAGACCAAGTACGGAAGTTTGTTGGCGCTGCTTTTTTTATTCTCCTACGTTTTTTTTGCTGTGAGTCTGTGGCACAGTTTGCTTTAACAGCAACAATCCCCCCCCCCCCATCCTTACTGTGTGCGAACCCCCTCCCCCATTCGACTTCACTTGTCTGTGTCGACTGGTTGTGTAAATATTTGTAGAAAGAGAGAGCGAGAGATAGAGAGGGAGAGAGGGAGAGAGGGAGAACTAAAAGCTATTTGATCACCAGATGTGGCACAAAAATACAGTTCTTTTGAATACACAGCACTCTAGGTAGGAGTGGCCGTATATTGCTAGTCGAGTTGTACTCCATATACTGGCTTATCTATGCAAAACGTTTGTTATCTTTCGATTTGCCTAGAAACGATAAGAAATGACATAAGAGACTCAAAGAAAAAAGTCGTTGTAAGCATTAGTTATTTGAGATGCTACTGCGAAAGAACTTATGACTAAGGTTTCGCTCTAAGTTTCTACAATCAGAGAAATATATTGTTATAAATTCAAGTAAAACTGGGGTAATAGCCCAAGTACGTTGTTCTTGAATATTTCTAATAAGGCATAAATCTGTCTTTTAGTACCCCTAGAAATATCCGTTTCAGACCTCAAACTGCCGTACATACCTTTGCCAAACCTGAACCGATTGTTAAGCTGGTGGTCATTTTGTTCAAGGTTTATCCGATAGATTAATTCTGCATCTAAAGTTTGCGCATTTTTCAGTTGTTCTTTTAATTTCAGTACGCTTCACATCATTTTAAAGGCGTTTGCCCGTTGAGATAGGATTTGCTTTCGTTCGCTAGAGTCAATGAACTATTCGTAAGCATCATCTAGCCTTAGTTCAATTGTTGGCTGCCCTTAAACTGTACACGCCCCCCTTTCATCTTGGGCGTGCTCCTGGGGCGGACAGATGTGCGGCATAAGATCGCTGCTTATATTGTTAGCTGGGAATGCATTGTTGATCTAACAATGAGTCGATGTTGGCTGCACTGCTCATATCTCGGCAATTTCATTCGCATCTTTCTGCTGCTGGCCACCCGTCAATCTCCGCAATTAACTACAGTTTTTGCGTGATTATCATTGTCAATCATGCACTATATATATATATATATATATACCCTTGCAGTCAAATGGATATAATATTCTGACTACATTTATGGTATAGTTGCCAAACAACCATCAAATGTTGTAGAACTGCAAGTTGAGTCATATCTTTAGCAACAAATATAAAACCCAATACAAGACTTAACATTAAGTTAAGACGCTCAGTTTCCTCAAGATGCAAGACTAAGATAGTATATTTCTTATGCGGTTTTGGAAACAGCTCATGCTTAACGACAAGTTTGTAATGCCTACCACAAGAGTATAATAAAAAGCACTCGTCTGCCTCTGATCTTCAGATACAGCAGTCAAGAGCATGACTCACTTTCAATCAAGTCGCATGCAAGGCATACAAATAATATGCTCACCTGGTGAGTGGTTGTGAGAAGCCCATTATTTTCAGTCTCAGGGGTGGATCATGGTAGACAATTTACAAGCTACCAATTCCTGATCGGGGTCAATGACAGTGACACACAAATAGAGAGGAGCAGACACAGCGATAGAGAGAGAGCGAGAGAGAGAGAGAGAGAGTCAGCATATATTTTCTTGCCGCTTTTCATTCCTTTCTACTCAATCATCCACTCAAAAGTTAACAAGTATGTTAAGTAATGAGCACTGAAGTTGTGTGTCGTGTAAAAATAAAGTGCTTGACTCACAATTCAGTTAACTATTCAGACATGGAATGCAGTCGGTATAGAAATTAGTAGAAGAGGCCAACAAGTGGTCAAAACTATTGCATTGAATTGAATTGAATTGAATTGAGCGGACTTTTCAACTACACATACATAAGTAATTAGTGTCATTGAGCCAGGCAATATGTGCCCCACTTCAGGGCAACAGCTCCACCCAGCACCAGAGTGCCAGGCAATGTCTTTCTTCCCAACAAGAGCTGCTCAAGCGACCGCCCTATAGGGCTACACAGAAAGGAATTATAAATACAAATCATTGTTGGTACAAATATTCTTTAAAATCAAGCAGAAAATAGCAACTCAATCTAAAATTATTTAAAATAACTATACAATTTTGAAAATATAAGAAACATTCTTAATTTGGGCATACAAATTCTCTTAGTACAAATACTCGCTAAATCGAATACAGAAGGTTAATTTAACACTTTATCACAAAAAAACTTAATCTAACTATGATTAAAATACTGCACAAATCAAGCTATTTAAGGCTTAAAATTTGAGCATACAAATAATCTTTTTATGGTAGAAATATTCTCCAAAAAGGAATACAGAAATAATCTAACACTATATCCACAAAAAATACTTAATCTTGCTATGGATCCTTAATAATACTATACAAATCAAGTCGTTGAAGGCTTGAAATAAGCAACATACAAAGTTCAATTATTTTGGCCTAGTCTTAAGAAGTGTCTAGTTGTTTTCTACTGTGTACATCTTGGCCCTTGGACGTCTACCGCTGATTCATCATCGGCTGGCAATGTGGATGTGGACTTGTGGGAGAGGGATGAGAGTGTTTTGTGCTGGTGCAGCCGGTTAATGATTGCATCTAATTGGCTTTGCTGCTTCGTTAACTTGGCTTACACGGCACGCCATAAGCCAAGTGCCATCGCCCCTCTTGAGCAGTCCGCCCAAGCTCCTTTTGCATGTCACAATGTGGCTGTCGTAATCAAGAAATTAATAATCGCATCATATGACGCGAATGTTGGCAGAATGAGCAGAACCGTCGCGACGCTACTCTGCTAATTGCCTCTGACGTGACGCGTGAATGATAAGGCAAGCTTTCCAGGTGTGTTTCCTCGTGGGTGAGCATGAAGTTCATTGGCATATGCAGACTGCATCTAAATTCACACTTTACTTTACCTTTACTGCTCCACTAATAAATAAGTCTCTCGACTTGGCCAACAGTCCAAATTCAACCATGGGAGATAGCTGTTGAGACACCTGTCCAGAAAATGAAGCGAGGCGTTACATTTAACAATCCACAGATTGGGAAATGTCGCTTGGCCAACTTCCGAAAACGATTATGGCCAGGTGCTGACTTATTAAGGTCTTGTTTTACACACAATATTACTGCTCTATTCGCCCACTCTTCTATTTGTATTAAATGGGTCTTTAAACAACACATATGAACATGGTATATTCAAACTCATGCTTGCCACGCCCATTCTGCCCACTCGATCATAACCCACTTGAATGACAAGTGGGTCGATTTGGCTTTGGGCGTGAACTCGTTTTGCTCATCGTCGCTTTGGGTTTCATGAATGAATGAGAATGTGAATGCGAATGTGAATGTGGTTAATTCGCTATTACTATACTATAATTTACTATACCGAGAGAAATACACATAAATTAGTTGACAAGTGCTCGAATGGATATAATACTAAGTCGGAGCCAACAATGGCAAGTGGATTAAGCGGCATTTGTGCTCACATTACAAGGCATCAAGTGGCATGTGGCATGTGGCATGTGGCACACAAGCTAGAATATTATTGAGTGGCGTATGGCATGGCCAGCGGATACTCTGTATTCATTAACATGTGTATCTTGAATTACAGCAGATACTCGAATTCAAGTGGAAAATCAGATCATATATATTTGATCCGCCTTTTTGCCTAGTGCTACAAATAAGACTTACAATTTAGAGCACTAAAACACGCGATAGTAATGATTATAAAATATGTTTCTTAAAACTATTTATTTTATATTCCGATTAGTTTCTAAGGTTTCTACTAAGTTTCAGCCTAGATCTAGGATGAAAAATTAATTGCTTTTGTAATATATATATATATATATGTAATATACATATACATATATATTTTACTATTTTCCGAACACATTCTAAGATCAATATCAAAAATGCATTGCTTTTAAAAAAAAAAGATTCAGTTTTGACAAAAGAAAAACATTCTCTATTAAAACTAATGAAAAATACTCCAATTCGTATGCCATAACTACAGTTAGTCATGGTTTTAATTATTTTTAAAGCGAATTTACTGCTCAACAAATCTTTCTAGAGTGCACAGAATACAAAACTCAGTGAAGCAGTTAAAACTGACACTATTGAAAGGGAGATATTGTGCCCTCAACTAAGTCTAGAAGACCCACAAACAGGCTGAAGTGAGCAATGGGTTCGTCTTACAACTGAACCATTGTCTTAAGCATGTAAAAGTGTAAACAATTGGCACGTGTCTGCTCCAAACAAAAGATACAAAGCACCAAAGTACAAAACACAAGCCGTAAAAATACAAAAGCAAATCAATTGAACTTTCGTCCCGCTGCGTTTCTTTTAAGGCTTATAATACTGGGGGCAGACAAATTAAATTGAAGACTGAACTGAAGCTAATTTGGTTTATTTGTTTTTACCCCCAGCAAGTGCAGTTTTGGAAACCGAAACCAAAGACAAACCAAACCAAACCAAACCAAACCGAAACCGAAACTGAAACTGAAGTGGATGCATTTGGCCGTGTGGGCGGAAATGAATAGCTTGGTGTTTTTTCTTCTGTTTGCGTTTCTTATTTGGACTGCTATGATTAACAGCTCCAAATTAGCTATGTGGCCTCAATTAGCTGTAGAACTGTTTGCCCCAACAGCACAAACCAAACAACATTTTAATCACTTATTCACAGCTGCCAGATCGTAGGCCAACTTACATTTGGGGCTAATAAAAGCATCGTCAGTGGATGTGCATTGATTTGAATCTGACGCAGCTGTGAAGAACTCAAGAACTAATAGAATCCATCAACTAATTACTCCAGTTTACGGAAAAAAAAACCTTTTTCCAATGCAAATCTTATCAAGAACTCACGAATCAACAGAATCCATCAACTAATTACACTAGCTTACTAAACAAACATTTTTCCAATGCAATTGGAATCAATAGAATTTTACATTTTCTACATTTAAATTAAGTTTTAATTGCCTTTTTTAGCTTACAACTTTTATATTATGCAAACGATTTTAATGACAGAAGTTAGACTGAGTACTTTAGGTAGAGGGAATGCCTATTATTCACTATTCTATTTAAAATAAATGTTCAAATATTTATGTGTTAGTTGACCTATTCTTACAGGCATTTAAATATGTGTCTAGCATTGAGAAATGCACCAAAATTTATATTTTCTCTGTGAATATCATCCGAGAGACAACGTTCTAAAATTGAGTATTAAAATATTTCAAAGAATCGTTAATGTAACACCCATTCTACCCATGTTATTGCTATCCAGGGTATACAAAACGAATACTCGTAAAATTCATTTTTATAGCCTCTATCGGTATCGAAGTTTAAATACACTTGCAATCCGATCTAGAGTCCAAAGCAATCAAAAATGTTAACATGTTGCTTTGAAGCAATAAAGTTTTATAAACAAAGCAAAATTTGTGAAAGAAAAAGCTGACAGTTTTAAAAGTGTTAAAGACACATCACTAAAATGAGACTTAAATATAATATGATCGGCTCACCTTTGCTGCCCTTCAAGATGCTGCTGGGATGTCCTCCAGGACGACCCGTTGCTGCAGTGCCATTAACACCATTGCCACTAAACTGATGATGTCCCGAGACCTGACTGTTCACGGACGAGGTGCCGCCCAAGGAAGCGCAATCCTCGCGCGACGCATGCAGCGATGCCGATGTCGCCTTCTTGATGGCGGGTGGCGGCAGGCCGATAGGCGGCGCTGCTAGCGGCTTGGCAGCGATTGCATAACCGTTGCCATCGTTAGCAAGAACAGCAGCAGCAGCTAGATCTGCATCGTTGCAATTGAATTTCTTGTTGCGGCTACTTCCGTTGGCAAGGTTAGAATTTAGACTTGCGTTTCCGTTAAATGTGGCAAAACTGGTCGAAGCAATTGCCACAGCTGCTGCTGCTGCTGCTGTTGTTGTTGTTGCTGTTGCCGCTGAACTGGCAACAGGATGTGGAAGTTGATGTGGATGTGGATGCGAGTGTTGGTGGGAAGCATTTAGCACTAGCGACGCTGGCGCCAACTGTTGCTGCTGTTGATAGTAATGACTGTTGAACTGCAACTGTTGCTGCTGCTGGTGCTGCTGGTGCTGTTGTTGCAACTGTTGTTGTTGCTGCTGCTGCAGCATTAGATAATCACTCGAGACTGGCGCTGCCGACGTCGAGTTTGCTGCTAATTTTGCACCGCTTTTAGCTGCCGCTGCCGCTGCTGCTGCTGCTGCTGCAGCGCTGCCCGGCGTTGTTGTTGTTGTCGCTGTTATAATTGGCATCTTCTTGCTGTTTGTTGTTTTCCACGCTTGCAGCTTAATCCGCATTTACTGGGCATCTGTTTGCCCATTGCCAGCTAAGCGTTATTTAAAATCGTTTCATCTCAGAATAATTTTTACTGGTTTCTTTATGTCTATTGCTTTGTTTATATAATGTGTAAATTGCTTTGTCTAGCTGCTGCTAATTACTATCTCGTGTTCGCTGTGTCATTGAGTTTTCATTAAGCATATTTGACATCAGCACAGCTTTATAGATGTTTTTTCTTAGTGTGCATTTGGCAGCGTTTATAAACTGCAAAGAATCCAAAAGTAAATTGAATAAATATACAAATCATATAATATAATAATATATAAAAAGGTCCAATCTTATTTTATACAATCAGCGATTGTTTGCAGTCAAATAAATATGTATGTAAATATGCATGAAAGAATAAAGAATAAAGCCATGTGAACCAAATTACATAGTGCCAATTTTGCTCGAAAATCTAAATTGTTGACTCATGCACAAAATTATGAATTCAAATGCGGGCATGAATAAAAAGAAAATTAACTGTGCGAAAAAAGGGGCAACAAGCACGGCGGCAATAACATTAAATTCCTCAAGCGAAAAATTTACTCCAATAATAACAAGTAAGAGTGCTCTAGTCGGAAGTGCCCGACTACGAGATACCCTGAACCCAGTCCTTACAATCATTCATACTAATCTAAACACACACATGCTGCAGTACAAGCATTGCAAGCGGTGCAAGCGGTTTAAGCAGTTAGCTTGCTTTTCGCTAAGCCCCACACAATGGAAAGTTAAATCTTAAATAACTTCTATGTTTATTGTCCGATCTTATTAAAACTTTTGGGGCAAACAATTCTCAATAATATGGGTAAACCGTTCAAGTCACCTTCAAATGCGGTTTTGAACTTTTGGGGGTTTGGTGGTATCAAAAGTGAAATTTTTTACATGTGTATGCTATTCAGATTATACATGCCAAATTTGGGCCTCTAGCTTTTATAACTTTGAAGTTATGTCCAAAAACGAAGTCTGAAATCAAAATTTATCGATAACTTTTAAACGGTACGAGTTATCGATAATTTTGGAGGTTTGGGGGGTGGTATTCCTAATAAACTGTGAAATTTTTGTTACATTGTACTGGTTCTTTATGTCTGTGCTGTTATAAATGGCAAATTCTTGCTGCTCTGCTTTTTATCACGTTTGCAGTTCATGATTTCCATAAGCATAGTTTGACATGCCAGTAAGAGTTTTTATCGTGTCATTCAGACTTTTAAACTGGTCTACAGTATTGTTATACAATTATAAATTCTATATAAAGCTCTGTATTTTATCTCGGTGTTCGCAGTAATCATATGTATGTAAATTCATGAAGCATATCTGAGCATGCCATTGATAGTGCTTTTCTGAATCTTTGTGTTCATGACAGACATTTGATCAAACGGACAGAATCAAAAGGAAATTGACTGGAAAGAAGGCAACAGCACGGAATAACATAAATTCCCAAGGACAATTTACTTATACAATGAGGCTTAGTCGGACAGTGCGACTAGAATACTGACCTGTAAATATGCATACTGAATCAAATAACCATGTGATACAAATTGCATAGGGTGCGGAGATTGCTTCGCTAGCCAAAATGTAAAGTTACTCTTGCACAACTTCTATGACCATTTTTAAATGCGGGCAGAATTCAAGAATAGAAAACAATTAAGGCGACTAAAAAGCGGAACAAGAGGGGATTGAGATTGGTTCCACAAGTGAAAGTGGAATTGTAGCTACAATCATACAGCAAAAGAGTGCTCTAGCATGCCGTCGAGATCCCAACAACCAAGTCTGAAATCAACATACTAACTCTAAACCACAGATGATACAATAAAGACGAGTGCACGCGTGTGTTGCGGTTTAAGCATTGCTTGCTGTTTGTAGCCACGCATGCAGTTAATCCAGATCACTGCATGTTTGCCATTGCCAGAACTTATTAAAACGTTTCAGGCAAACAATTTAATAGTCTTTACAGCGCAATCAAGGTGTAACCTTCACTGCTGCTATTAACTTTTCGCGGTCATTGAGTTATCACAAAGCATATTTGACACAGCAAGTTCTATAGAGTTCTCATGGCATTTGGGCGAGCGTTTATAACCTGAAGTCTAGGTACAGAAAAACACAAGTCTATAAATCATAAATTACAATCCAATCTTATTAACGTAGCGATGTTGCAGTCATAAATTTAGTAAACTTGCTGAACGAATAGAGAACATGTGCCAAATCATAGTCCACTTTTGCTCGAAATCTAAATTGTTACTCATGACAAAATGGACAACGGCATGACTACAACGGACATACTGTGCGGACAGGGCAACAGACGGCCATCTTAATCCTCAAGCGATTGATCAATAATATAGATCTCTAGTCAATGCGTCGAGATCTTACATATTGTCATATTCATACTTTCACAACTTGGTCAGCTTCAACCAACTTTAACGTTACTTGTTTTCTGCACATGGGTTACATCTAAATAACTATGATCCACTTATAAAACTGGACAACAATTCGAGTAATAGGTGGACCACGCAAACAATCTACCTGCAAATGTTAATGCAGGATCAAAAGAAAGACATGCCTATGCTACAGCAACATGCCAAATTATGAGACCCATGTTTGAGCAACTTTGAAGTTTTCCCATCCACGCAGTCGAAATCAACATGTATGATAACTAAACGTACAACGATAATAATACACTGTCAAGTAGGTGACATGCCACATATGAAGTTCACTCGTAGTCGCAACTTGCAACAGGACAGACAGACGGCAGACGCAGACGGCCAGAGGACAGACGGTGCGGACAGAGAAGACAACGATGCTAATCGCTCCAGCTGTTATACTGATCGATAAAGTTTTGATATGCAGATGGAGAGGACAGCTCGTATCCATGCAGTAAACATATACCATACCCATTAAAGGTCCGGGTATAAGCACTGACAACAGGAAAAGAGAGGACAGCGAGCGGAATTTAATATGTCGAATGCCTGCGAGCATCAACAACAGAAAACGCACGCGTTCTGCATGACGTGAACGATTTCAGCATTCCAGATTGACAGTAGCCTGATGGCACAAACACATGCACAACAACAACTGAAACAAGGTAACGACAAAAGATGCACTACCACACACACTTGCACAAGATGTCAGAGAGGGTACCCTGTTTGGCAAGAAGGCTTTGCGTAAATACATTCATTTATTGTATCGTCATAAAGTTGTTGCATATCGGAGGCGACATAGTCACTTCCAGACGCAACGAAAGACGCCGGCTGCCCTGCTTACAACAATGCAGCTGAGAATTCAAGTCGATATGCACGGTTACTATAAGAGAAAAAGGCCGATCAGGTGTACATTTGCATCATAGCTAGCGGATAGAAGACGGAGAGCATAAAGAGCTTTTGTTACTGCGGTCAAGAGTGACACACACTCATTCTGATCGCTTGAACTTTGCATGTTATAGGGTATTACTATGTGACCGTTCACAAGTTGTGGAGATTGCTGGCAACTAGTGCACTTGCCCGGGACGAAGACGAGACGCAGGTGCCAAGCGAAACTGCACTAAAACAATCGCTTTGTGCAGACTGTTGAGGAAAGGGAACAGGAGAGCAAGCAGGGCAACAAAGGTTATAAGGGAGAGAAGGAGAGGAACGTTTATCCTGTAAAGTCCGCTTCTATTTGCATCGTAACGCACGTTGCGTTCACTTACTGTTGCCCCTGCGCAATGAAAGGGAATTACGTAGCGCGTCAAAGTTTGAAGAGGTGACTGCCAACTATTATTTTGTTGCTGGTTGTTCAGGACAGCTGCAAAAAACAATTATTTCATGTTATTTAGCTGAATTTAAATATAAGCGTCTTTACTTTTCTGGTCAAGCCACAAGCTTTATGACAAACTTCTGCTAATTTATATATGCATTACAGGAGTCAAATCTGGAATAATCAACTATACTTTAAATCACGTACTAAAAAATTTTCATAGTTTTGAATTTCAAAAATTTAATTATTTTTTGTTATTTGCTGTTTTAAAAAATGCTTTCTTTAATTCTTCTTGTCAAGTCACACAAGATGCAATTTGATAATTGTCAATGTAAGACAAATCTTAAATAAAATATACTTTTCACTACAAAAAAATATGTAATATAGATTTATTTAAAAACCTTTTTTTAGTATTTTAAATAATTTTAAAAAGAGTGCTTTCTGGATTGGAATTAAAACGTAATTTAATGGATTCCAAGTATTTTCTGAAATTTATATAGTAAAACAAAAAACCAATATAACACCCAAAAGTAATACATTTTTTTAGTTTTAGTCATTTGATTTCTCTTTCTTTATTCAGAATAATGATTTCCAGAAATAATAATTATGTATTTGCAGACCTCAGAAATCTGAAGCCTTCTACTTTTCGAGCAACCACTGTATTTAAGCAGTTTTTTATATGCATGGGAAAAAAATCAAGTTCAGGGCATGCATATAAAACACACATACACACATACATATGTAATACGAGTTTTCATGGCTGCCAGCCATCAATCAAACATTTAATCGACTTTCTATGATACAGCTCTCGAATGTGGAATGTGGTAAGACTTGCCGCAAAGTACACAATTTGCAATTTTGTTTTACCTATTAAGCTAGCAGACAGCAACAAACAAACACAAACAAAACACAAAAAAAAACACTTTCATTCTTCGCACCTCTTTGTTGGCCACGATTGGCGGAGATCGATCGGCAATCACAGCGTTGACAGCGTTCACAGCGATCACAACAAACGTAAGGAGCAGGCACTTTCCATTTCGGAGCGTTTAAAACCGCAAACGCGTTTTCGAAATTGCGCGACGCGCACACTGTCACAGAACCACATACACATACACACACACATGCAGCAGCGTAGGTACGCAGCTATATTATGGATATGTTTGAACTTGTTATTGCTTTGGTATCCCTCTCTCGAGACAAAAAAAACCACGCTGTGAAAACGCGTTACACCTGCGCCGAAGATAGTTTGGCGGAAAAACAAGTTGCGCGCTGCTTGACACTTGCACAAATGCACACAAAGGCGCACAAAATATTAATATAAATGTTAAATGACTTTTAAAATACCAATGCGTATTTTATACACTGCAAACTTATTTTTCCCGCTGGAATATCTCGAGAGCGTAAACACGCGCGGCTCAACCGAATCACAACGGAATCTCAACAACAACTAAACGACCTTTTGCTCGATACTATCGATAATCCGTTGCGCGTATACCTGTTGCTCATGCAAAACACTCACACAAACTCAAAATTACAAAACAACCAAACCTAATCGCAATAAAAAAAAAACATTTTAAAAAAAACCACATAAGCACGCGTAATACTACTGCATAAATTAATTATGTGCATCGAATTTGATATTCGCAAATTTAAAACAACCACAGCGGCATCAATAACTAATCAAGTACTCACGCACGAAATAAGTGCATCTGATGTTGTCAACATATCGATATGTCGACAGAACATTTTCGCTTATCGATGTACATTCACAGCGAAGTGGCCATTAACAGCGAACGAAATGAGGGTATTTTAAAAATCTAGTTTATATTTCTTTTAATTAACGACAAAACGGAGCAGGCATGTAGATTCTATCTACATTCAAATACTTAAATACAACAATATGTATAATTATTTTTAATAATATTTATAAAATTAACAGTATATTTTTAAATGCAAAATTAGCTGTGTACAAAAAACTAATAATAAAAATTTAAAAAAATTAAATAAAATACCAAGTTTCCCTTTATTATGGAAATTGCTAGTAAGTTCCATCTTGTGCTCGTAATATCCAGCCCAGTAATCAAAAGTTGCTTACAGTTCCACTTGCAAATGAGCTCGAGATACGCATTTCCGAAGCATTTTGCATTTTTGATCACCACGGCGATAAATATATAGATACACGTAATGTGGGCAATGTGCTACGATTTTTAGGATGTGTGCCTACAGAAAAGGAGATCAATGAGGTCATTAAAGCAACTGACTCTGTAGAGAACCCGGGAGAGACACATTTACCAAGATTTATGGCCCACGTTTCTCACTTGCTTATGAATCGAAAGTGAGACACACAATTTAAATATGTATTTATGGTTACTTAAGCTGTCACGTTATAACACAGAATGGCGCCAGCAACCCCGGCAAAACTTTTGGAAGCATTTGAAGTCTTGGATCCTGAAAACAAACGATTTCTTACCAAGGAATACTTTGGCAAGTTAATGAGGGAGGAAGGAGAACCATTTAATGAGGAGGAATTAAATGCTATGTGGCCAGTGGCACTAGATCCAATCACAGGAAATGTTCCATACATATTCTATATAAATCAATTGAAGGTAATGAAGACATACATGTATCTATTGCATTTTATACAAAAAATACAATTTTACCAGCACAAAACCACAATTTATGATGTCGCAGAGGTAGTAAAAGAGGAGCTCGCTAACAACGAAAAGGAAAAGAAAAAGGAACGCAATCTAATGTCGCAGATACATTAACCATAATCCTTAAGGGAGTACAATGAAAGATAAAAAAGTATTATTTGGAAATAAAATTGCATGTTTGTGAACGTAGATTCAATGGTGTGGTGGCATTTGTATTTTTAAGTGTTTCACTAATGAAAAATAACACATATATTGTATATATACAATTCAAAAACACATTTGCGCGCCCATTAGAAATTAATTTAAATACCCTCCAGCAACATTGACAGCTGCTTACTGTTCGCTGTTAATAACAGCTTGACAAAATGTTAACATATCTGTCATTTCTCGTCTGTCATTCTCTGCTTCTTCTCTCCACTATTTTTCCATCCAGTAATTTACAGCCACGTCAGCTTTTCGTCGCAACCCATTCAGAAAAGTCCACGACATCTGATTTCAGACTTTGGTGCGCACAATTACGAGGTGATTGAGAAAATTGCGTGAGATTATTGGCTGACTAACCTGGGCCAGCCACACCAAGGCAATGAAGAAAGCCAAAGCCACAGAGCACATGAAAAACAACGCAGCAGAAGCAGCAAATGTTGAGGAAGCAATGCCTCCAGTGGTTTAAGCTAATGAAAATCAGATAAAGTTCAGAGCTCAGTGGAAATTGAAGCAGCAGATAATAAAGCGCAACACAAAAATGAAATTTTAATTTGTGTCACAAGTTTTTCCACGGCTAATCAATTATAAATTACAACACAACAACCACAACAAATAAATAAAAATCATGCCACCAGCGAACGGAGTACTTTTAACCAAGTGTTTGCCGATTGGCGGCTCCCAATTGAATTTGAACACATTGCCCAAGCTGCGCCCGGCGCCGCCGCTCTCCGCCACCGCCTTGCTGCTCAAGGGCGACTCATCGCCGTCCAGCTCTGGGTACGCGTCTTCATCAAACAGCGTGGCGGACGAGGAGTCCATCACAATGGCGGCGCCAACAAAGGCCAAGAAGCGCCGCCTGGATCATCTGTCCTGGGAGGAGAAAGTGCAGCGGAAGTAAGTTTTGTTGCACAGCTCGCAAAAGTTCATTACTCAATAGTATTTTCCTACAGGAAGCTAAAGAATCGCGTTGCCGCACAGACGAGCCGGGATCGCAAGAAGGCGCGCATGGAGGAGATGGAGTATGAGATCAAGGAACTCACTGACAAAACGGAACTACTGCAAAACAAATGCGAGAGCCTCCAAAGCATCAATGAATCGCTGCTGGCCAAGAATCAGAAACTCGACACAGAAATGGAGCAGATGCGCCTGGAACTAAACGAAATGAAGGAGCTAACCAAAAACAGCAACAATCACAGCAACAGCGCCGGCATCAATGCACACGCTGAGGGCTGTGCGTCCACAACCACTGGATCTGCAGCATCCAATGCTGACCCTCTGCCGCAGGGTACACTAGTGGACACACAGTCGTCAGCGCGTGCCTTGATCTCGAAGCGATTGCAGCAACAGTTGCTGAACGAGAGCCAGACATCGGCCTCGCTCTGGAGAATTGTGGCGCTCTGCCTTCTATACAAGACATGCTGCTCGTCGACGACGAAGAATTCGATGCGCGACGCCTCGAAGAGCTGGCCGAGAGCCTGCTCGCAGATATCACCGCAGACCTGGAAGCAAGCAGTGGCGCATGTGACCAAGCTGTTGCCAAAGATGCGGGCCAGCCAGAGCGACTGTCTGGATCAATGGTGGGGACCGCAGCAGAGTGCCTGGAATCCGGCGGGCATAGAGCTGATGGCCTGAGCACAGCAAGCACAACAAATAACAGCCCCGCAATGCAGGTCTCACATATAAATGGAAACTCACAAAGTAAAGCTACAGCGTCAACAAAACCAACAACAACACCAACAACAACGACGACGACGACGAAAAAATCAAATACACTTTCGGCAGCTGCATTCCTGCAGAGCGCCACACCCGATACCGTCTATGGCACCTACGATGCCAAGACGAACTCCATCACCATTGTCATGGACGGTGATGCGGTGCCCGTTAACGAAGCCGTTGAGGTCATCTATGCGGAGGGCGTCAGTGCCGGCGATGAGAGCACCACGGATGCAATCATGAGATGCCCACCGCCGGCAACGTCGCCTTCGCAAGTTTATCTCAATGTCATCAATGCCACCGATGAGTCGGATGACGAGGCGACGAGCCATCTTAATTTCGAGCCCATCGAGCAGTTTCTATGTCCGCGCATTAAGGCCATCTCGCCGTTGGCTAAATCGCCAGCAAGATCGCTACACTCGGTGACATCGGATCATGGCTATGAGTCCGTCATGGGCTCACCAGCGTCCACGACGCTCTCTCATCTGGACACAGCAGACGTGGCGTTGCTCGCAGCGGACGAGGACTTTCCCTGGGAGAGTAACTTCGACGAGCTATTCCCCAGTTTGATATGAGAGTTCGCTAGCCGAACTTCAGCAAGGCTGCGTAAATGTTAATTTTTCAAATTGAAAAACCTGTTGGATCTTCATCCACTGATATCTCTCTCTATCTTAACATTGTTAGTTGCTCGTTTTAAGTGTTTAAGCTCGTAATTTAAAATGCAGTTATAGCTGTTGAAAATTGTGCTGGTGGAAGACGAAAGATTTCCACCAGCACCGTATAGAATTTCGTCATCGAAGGCTTTATATGATATTGGACTATATAATATGTATGTAAGCGCATAAGCTAATTTGTAAGTTTATATTTATATTGAACACCTGTCATTCACATAGGCTAATATTTTTGTAATTGTAATATTTCAATGTGCTCAAAGTTAAACCAAGACCATGCAGACCACTAAAAATATCGTATATTTATATTCAAAATATATAAAAGACCACAACGGAAATAATATGGACTTATTTGATTCAGGAAGTATTGCTATAAACGAATTTCTGATTCTAAATATAACAATTCTAATTGCAATTGTGACCTTTTAGATTTCCAGGATGTCACTTTATTAGCTAGATAAGAACCTTTTCTTATCAGAAACCGGAAATTTCTGGTTTTCTCTGCCTAAAAATTGTTGACCCAGTTTTTTACTGTTTTCCTCCTTTCCCACATTTTAATTGTGGTTTTTGTCTCCTTATAAATGCAGAATTCATGAATTATTAACCGCTTTTTACGTATGTAGATTACTTTTTGAAGTGCGCAGTTATGAAATCAAACAATTGGTCGATAATCAGAATCGCGCCACATTCCAGTGACGTCACTCAACAGATATGTATACGAATGTAGATGTTTCTTGTAACAGAGATGTCACCCCATTACAGTAAATGTTAAATGAATACAACTGTTATAAGAAAATTAAACAGAAAATGTTTAGTGTCGATCATTAATTGTTCTCTAAATTTGGTTTACTAGAAAACATTTGGATATTCTAGGTTTGTTTAGCAACTCAATTCGTTTATTTTTATTTAACAATTTTACTTTTACAAGTTGTTCGATTAGTCGTACCGTGTCTGAAACTATAAAGTGCAGCTGTGCAGCTGTGCAGCCCTGATTTTATCAGCTGTTGTACAACTGTTATATTCAAAAACATTTATTTGATGAACATTTTTTGGTTAATTACAGGGAGTAGAAACGCAAATTGGTGGCTTAACAAAACAGAAAGTGGACTATTATTTTTTTCAAATTTTAGCTACAATAGAAAAACTTTCAAAAAACTGAAACAAACAATTTGGTGTTATCAACGTTGCAACTTCCAAATAATCGATAAAAAGTAAACAAGTTTTGCTTGCAACTAAATGCGAATAGAACACAGAATCTAAATAAAAACATACATATATTAAATATGGATAACAAGCCGGAAAACAACAACCCAATTATCCACGACGCGAGTGCAAAAGAGACTGCAGAAACCGCTGTGGAGGAGCCACCGACTTCTCTGCTCCCCAAGCCAGCAAACGCCGACGAAGAGATCGATGCAAATCCCCCCACCAGCAAAACAACAACGACCAAAAAGAAGAACAAGGGCAAGGCGCGCAATACGGTGGCCGGCGGCGATCTGGACTATGAGCTGAAGAAGCTTACGCAGCGCAGAATTAATGTTGCAGGCGCACCAAAAATGCCGCTCAATTCGTATGTGCGCTTCATGAACGACCGGCGGGAGCAGCTGCGGCGTGAGCAACCGAATCGCACGGCACTGGAGCATACAAAAATTATTGGCGAGGAGTGGCACCAGCTAACCGATGAAGTCAAGACGCCCTACATGGTGGCAGCGGCCAAGGATAAAGCGCTGTAGGTTCAAAACTATTATATATGTGCTATATATGCAGACCCTGTACGCATTACAAAAGCGGGCATTATGAATATGTGCTAAAGGAGACGGCAACAATTTAATATATTCTTGATCAGGACGCTTAACAAGTCAATCTCAGAGACTATTATCAAGTTTTTAAGCACATTTCAAATATTAATAATTGATTTTGCAGTTAACAGAGTATCTAAAAGTCGGATACTCTCGACTCAATCACTCACTTTCTTGTCATTTATCTTTCTACACATCTAAAAACACTCACACAATGTTCTGGCAACATTTACAGATATCAAGAACAAATGCACAAGTTCCTCAAGGAGCACCCCGAAATCGTGGCCAACGAGCTGGCCAAGGCGAAGAAGACCTTTGATAGCAAGAACGCCTGCACGCCCAAGGAGAAGGAGAAGGCAGCCGCCACTAGCAGCAATAACAACAGCAACAACAACAGCAACAGCACTGAAGCCGCCAGCAGCGGTGCACCAAAGAAATCTCAGGTAAAGACTGCCGTGAACAAACCACAAAGCGCACCGACACCCGATCCGGACGACATACCACTGGCCCAGGTGAAGCGCACACCGACTCCTCCAGCCTTCAGTTTGCCACGTACGTTTGCCGCTGGCGAGATACCCATTTATACGAACGAGTTCATCGAGCACAATCGCAGCACGGAGAATGAGCTGCGTACGCTGCGCAAGACCAAAACGGATCTGGAGCAGCAGAATGCAGTGCTGGAGCAGCATGTGGACAACACCAAGGCCGGGCATGCCAAGGTCATGGGTGAGGTGGGCGACCTCAAGGAGGAGAATGCTCGTCTCGCGGCGTACATCAAGAATCTGCGACAGCGGATTGTCAGCGCCTTGGGCGGCATTACGCTGCCCCCAGTGCACCCCAGTGGCCTCAACGTGGACAGTGTGGACAAGTACATACAGCACTTGGCGGGCATGATCAGCTCCTCGGCGACCGGCGATGCGCAGAACAATGCCATGCTGCTAAAGGTGGGCGATCAACTGTGCAAAATGGACACCACATCCTTGCAGAAACCAATATAGAGATAAACTAGATGATTAGAGGAGGGGGGCGTATTATTTTAAGATCCAATTCTGTATACACATATATGTATGTTTGTAACTGTCTAAGCTGAGCGAGTAAAAGTTATGAATCAAACCAAGTTATATAAATACTGCATAAATTTCAAACAAATAAATTAGGTGGGTCGGCGCATCTCGTCCACTTCGATATCGCAGCTATCGTTGCTGCGGGATGAAATGCTGCCAATGCTGCGATACGAGGCAAGGCGCGGAGTTCGCGACAGATTGCGCCGGACGGAGCCATCCAAGGACTCGCGACGACGTAGCCACACTTTGCGTATCACATAGTAGCTGCCCATCAGCATTGGGATCACCACCAGAGGATGGCAGGCGATGCGCAGCACAAACAGAAAGCTGCACATCATCAGCTTGATCACTGCCTCTGCGGGTTGAAGAGTTGTACTTATAGTTGTAGTTGTAGTTGTAGTTGGGGTTGCACTTGTCAAATTTGATCTCTCTTACCCTCGATCATCCACATGGTGGCCACTGTGTTGAAGATCGCAGCGGAAATTGTCTGCAGCAGATAGTAGATCATTGTGAAAATGGGAAACTTGTGCTAGTAATGCTTCGTGATAATGTTTCGACGTATTTTAAGGACAACATACATTTGCCAAGGTTGCTTAGCTATAAATACAATTTGGATTATATTTAACTGTTTCTTGAGAAACATTGCTTTCTTTCAGGACTACTTATAGCTAAACTATATTTCTTAAATGGAAGTGCCCAACTAGGAGATACCCTGAACCTAGACCAAACATGCATTTATACTTACGTGCAAACACACATTTGTCGATAACTTTTGAATGGGTCAAGTTATCGATCAAGTTAAATAAACTCGGACCACGAGAACTTACATATATGCCAAATATGAGGTATCTAGCTCTTATTGTCTTTGATATTCGCGTCTTGACATGCCTATATCGACTCTGATGTTGCTACTGATCAAGAAAATATATACTTATATGGTCGGTGATGCTTTCAAATGCCTGTTGCACACTTTTGCACAACTTTATTTTAGCATTTTTAGCAATTTTTACTGGCCTCAGGATATAATAATGTACGTTCGCCTAGTATAATCATATATAAATCCCTATAAATGCCTTTCAATCATTAAAAACTCCCATAACTTTGTCAAAACTGATCCGATTTTCATTCCCGAGGCAGCTTAGATCATGGTTTGGGCTCCATATTAAGTATGCATTTATTTTAATCATTTTCTACTAAGCACAAGCCAAAATAAGGCGTAGATAGTCCATATAAATACATATCAAACATCTAAATCTCCACAAAACTGATCCGATTTTCGCTCCCGAGGTCGTTTTGATCATGGCTTGTAGTGTATATTAGATCTGCATTTAAATCTGAAACATTCTTGAATTTCGTATTTTGTATGGTAACCAAGCCAATATAAGGCTGCCATTGGGAATACCTATTCAATGAGCTTAAATTAAAAGCAGGCAAACAAATAGTAAGACATTTATAAAGAAAAACAAGTAAGAGTGCTGTAGTCGGGAGTGCCCGACTACGAGATACCCTGAACCCAGTCCTTACAATCATTCATACTAATCTAAGCACACACATGCTGCAGTATAAGCAGTATAAGCAGTGCAAGCGGTTTAAGCAGTTAGCTTGCTTTTTCGCTGAGCCCCACACAATGGAAAGTTAAATCTTAAATAACTTCTATGTTTATTGTCCGATCTCATTGAAATTTTTGGGGCAAGCAATTGTCCATAATATGTGTTACCAAACCAAATTGCAAGGTCGTACCTTCAAAAATGCATTTTTTGAACTTTTGGGGGGTTTGGGGGTGGTATCCAAAAAGTGAAATATTTGTTACATGTGTATGCTATTCGAGATTATACATGCCAAGTTTGGAGCCTCTATCTTTTATAACTTTGAAGTTATATCCCAAAAACGCAAGTCTGAAATCGAAATTTATCGATAACTTTTAAACGGTATGAGTTATCGATAAAATGAAATAAACTTGATCTGTCCCGGGATTAGGAGAACTTATGTTCCAAATATGAAGTCTCTAGCTCTTGTAGTCTCTGATATCTGTGTGTTCATACAGACAGACAGACGGACAGACGGACAGACGGTCAGACGGACAGACGGACAGACGGACAGACAGACGGACATGGCTAAATCGACTCGGCTGTTGATACTGATCAAGAATATATATACTTTATATGGTCGGAGATGCTTCCTTATGCCTGTTACATACTTTTGCACAAAACCATAATACCCTTTTTACCCATTTTTAATGGGTTCAGGGTATAACAAATGGGAAGGATTATCTACTGGGTGTCGAAGATTTTATACTCTTTTCGAATTTTTGGACAGATTTCACTAACTATACTTTATGTATTCAAGTGTACAAGCTTTCAAAACATGAGATATATGCACTTCCAGTTGTATGACAGCTATATTATATACTGGTTCGATCCGTCCGGTTCCGACAAATGTGCTGTCACTTTGAATAATAAGACTCTGTGACGAACTTCATCGCGAAAGCTCAAAAGCTGAGCCATACATTCAGACAGACAAACAGAATGACTTGGGCAAATCTGAAGGTAACTTTTGGGGTGTCCAATGCTTCCTTCTGTGCATTACAAACTTCAGGACAAAAGAATATACAATTTTCTTCGAAAAGAGTATAAACAACAAATATTTACTCGCTTCACGCAGTGAAATTGGTTTTTTTATTAAACAAAATAGTCGTCGTTTTTTTCTTTTCTTCGCAAAATTAAATTCAAGCATTTTCAACTTGTTTTCTTTTTGTTTGTTTAGGAACAGCAAAAAATAAATTAAAACTTATAAAGAAACTTGTTTGTATGTTTTCAAAAATAGTTAATTCTACATAATAGGCGTACAATTAAAGTTTATAACAAAAATAATTTAATGAGATAATAAATCAAGGGGCAGACTTCAAAATTTCCATTGAAAGAGGGGGGCAGACAAGTTGGCCATAAAAAACGTACGTCTCTTAACGCCAAACTCAAAGGCCATCACTAAAGTTGGTCAACTCTCACAGCGTTTTGTTAATAAGTAGTAGTAGTAGTAGTAAACAGAACCTTTCATCTTCCTTTCGCATTTAAATTAAAAATACAACTTTCCATTTTAGTTTTTGCATTTTTCTCATCTTATTATTTTTAAAATGTTTCAAATCATTCAATAACTCGAGCGAGGAGTCTGCCAAATGTGTGAAATTGTTAATTTGTGTGTGTTTGTGGGTTTTCCATGAGCGAATATGGAGTGGGACTGAATAGTTGACAACTGGATACCAACAGTTGTGTTTTGTGTTATGTGTATAAAACAAAAGGAAAATTCTTGAATTAAGCTTGATTACAATTTCAATAAGGTTGTGGAATGACGTTTGAAGACACATTTCAAGGAGTCCAAATCAGGACTTCAATTAATGGCATATAGGAAAATGTGATCAATATAACTGTGTACTTTCGGTCAGGAATTTGAAAAAAACAATCAAGAAACTGCTGTTTTTGAAATCAGTAAGTTGGTATCTCGGTTATGGAAATCGTGTACTATGTGATACTGTTTGTTGTTGTGGATTGTGAGAGGGACACTGCTTATGCTTAGTACGGACATTTATCGTTTTATCATCATATGCAAACTGCTCCAAATCGCTGTCGGTTGTGACTACTGCTGTAGCCGCCAAGTCAATCGGTTGCTGTTGCTGTTTTCATAAAGTATAATAATCTCAAACTTGTCGTCTCATTAGCTGATGCGAGGATGATGCAGAAGCCGACGATACCGTCGACTGCTGCTGCTGCCGTTGCTGCTGGCGTCAGGCATCCGAACCATTGGGATTCATGCCCACCGGCGCCACCACCATCATGTTGCCGTTCTTGGGCGTATACACACTAGCATTTGGATCCAGCGTGGAGAGTCCGTTGCCGCCGCCGCCATTAACCACATTGCCGGCGGCCACATGGAGTGCAGCGGCCACACTGGCCGGCACCATCTGCTGCTGGGAGACAGGCACCTGTTGCTGGTGTTGTTGATGCTGCTGTTGCTGCTGTTGTTGTTGCTGCTGCTGCTGATGTTGCATCTGCTGCTGCTGTTGCTGCTGCTGCTGCTGCTGCTGTTGTTGCTGCTGCTGCTGCTGTTGATGTTGCTGATGCTGTTGATGCTGCTGATGTTGCTGATGCTGTTGATGTTGCTGCTGCTGATGTTGCTGGTGCTGCTGATATTCCTGGGCAACGCTCAGGCTGAGCATGGGCGACGAGGGGCCAGGTCCGCCCGACTGTAGCGGAGGTGTGTCGTTCATGCGCATCATGCTACCGCCTGGACCATGCCGTCCCGTATTCAGGCATGTATCCGGCATAACCGCCAACAGCTGTGCTATCTTGGCCTTGAGATCAATGACCTCATCATCCTTGGACCGACGATGACCTGCCAAATGCAAAATTTGTATCTGTCACAAGTATTCAAATTGTTTATATATATGGACACATACTGTCAGATATTTCTAGCTGGCGCTTTGCCGCGCCCAGAGCCGAGAACAAGTCCAGCTTAACTCTCGTCTCTGCGGATAGATTCTTCTCCAACGTGGTGTTCTTCTCCTGCATGGTGGCCAGCGCATTCATCAGCATTTCGGCATCCGCCTGCGTGGACTCGCGATTGCGCACCTTAGCGTCCAGCATGCGATACTGTTGTATGAGGGAATTCATTTATTGATATAGAGTTATATAGATAGAGCCATTCACTCACCTCCTGTTCGTACTTGCGACCATGATCCACGGCCATCTGTTTGGCCTCCTCGGTCTGTTTGAGGTCGTTGCGCATACGCTTGAGCTCCTCATCCATCTGCTGACGACGCTGCTTGCATTGGGCGCTGCACTCGGGACGAGCGGCCTTGTCCTCGGCCGCTTTGCGTGCCTTCTTCTCGTTGGCCAACTGGGCGTCCAGCGATTGCTTCTGACGTCTCTCCTCGAGCATGCGCCGCTCCACAGTCTGCAGAGCTAGCATATCGGAGTGGCGAGCATTGCTCAGCTCCTGGATGCGTTTCTCGAGCTCATCGCACTCCTTCTGTTTGGCCTGCAAACTGGATTTGCTGGTCAGATTGACATCGAGTTTCTGGCGCAGTTCGTTTTCAATTTGCTTCATGTGGCTAATTTCGGCGCGATATTTCTTAACGTCCGCCTCGAGCTTGAGGCACGTTTCGCATATCTTAGACACCACTTTGCTGGCAATGTGCGAGATGGCGGCAGCGGTTGCATTGCTGGATGTGGAGCTGGCCGACGATGAAACGGAACAGGCATCATTGTTGTTGTTGTTGTTGTTGTTGTTGTTGTTGTTGTTGTTGTTGCTGTTGTTATTGCTTGCAGCAGTTGCGGCAGCCGCAGCTGCATTATCCTTCTGCTGGTTATGATTGTCTTTGGCTGAATTGTCCTTCTTGCCGCGATTGCGACGGCCTGTGAGATTTGAGAGTTTTACTTTCAATCTAGCCCAATGGTCTTCAAGTGCAGCACTTACCCTTTGGCGCCTTTTCCACCTGTGGCATTGGCTCCACGGCCGCTGACTCTTCGGCATCAAACTGCAGCGCGTTGCCGTTGCCGACAGCATTGTGCGTCTTCTTGTCTGCAAGCAAGGGGGCGATATCAATTTGCTTCGAATAAAGCGTTTTCTTTTTGTTCAATGCACCCTGTTTGTCCTTTGCCCCCTGTTGCTGTTGCTGTTGCTGCTGCTGCTGCTGCTGTTGTTGATAGTTGCTATTGCCACTATCCCAGTCTGACTTCTCCTTACTGTTATTACTTGTTGTGGTTGCATTGCCATCCACTTGGTGATACGTGTTGCTATTTTTGCCACCGCCGTGCCTCCCACCGTTGTTGTGCTCAGTGTCGGCGGTGTCGCCTTTGTTGCGGTGCTTGTCCTTGTCCATGCTGCGTCGATGATTCCTGGAGCTACCGCCAACATGACCGTTTGAGGTCGCTGCAAGCATGAATGTATATATGATTACTATGTGTTTATTATATAAATAGAACATTGATTTGTATTGATTTTTGCTGAACAGAGAACAGAGAACACACACATTTGAGTAGGAAGAAAGGTACAATTGAAGTACAGTAATCACTCGATAATTAACAGCTCCCTAAATTATAATTGTGCAGATACTAAAATCGTAGTTTTAAATGCATTGCGTGATAAATGTAGTATATCATACAAATTTTAGATTTTTAACACAGTTTCATTTAAAATCTCCTATTTTAAAAGAAATTTTCCACACCAAAAATGTTTTCTACGGAAACAAAATATTTCAACAAAAGAAATATATCGTAGTTTGTGATATACAAATTTCTGCACAGAACAAATTTCAATTCCTGAAAGTATTACTGCAAAAATTGAAACCGCCGCATTCTTCTTATCGAGCGAACACTCTACCCACACACATATTAACGTGGTTGCCAGGAGCTTATCGAGTTTGGTTAGTTACTGATTACACTGAATACACAACAGTACACAGATAAGCTATGAAGTTGTAAGAGTTTTATGGATATTGTGTGGGCTAAACTATAATGATTTGAGCATAGGAGACCAATGCTATTTCGTGCTGCACCTGTTGTTGCTGCAGCTGCCGCAATTGTGGCTGCATTCGATTGTTTGGCTGCTGCTGCCGCAGCTGATGTGTTGCTGGACGATGAAGCAGATGATGTGGGCGGCGATGATGTGGCTGCAGCTCCTGCGGCAGCAGCAGCAGCAGCTACTGTGGCAGACGTAGTGCTGCTCTCGCTGCTGCTGTTATCCTTGCTGTGATGACTGTTGTTGCTGCTGCTGTTGTTGTTGTTATTATTATTGTTGTTATTGTGATGGTGATGATGATGATGATTGCTATTGCTGGCACTGCTGCCGGCAGCGCCACCGCCGCCGCCGCTGTGATGATGATCGTGATTATTTTGTGCTTGGGCCGCCGATGCTAAAATACCATTTGCCTGGGCACTGGTTGCAGTGGCCAGCGCTGCCGGCGCACCTCCAGTACCATTGGGCACAACGGCCGTGCTGTTGTTGGTTGCGGGCGTGACCACAGGTGCAGCGGATGCTGTCTGTGCCGACTCATCGGTGGCCTCCTCGGCGGGCAGCGCCTGCTGCAGCAACTGCATATAGAACTCATTCTCTTTGGCCACCTCGCGCTGCTTTCGCTGACGCATGCGATAGCCCACATAGCTTTTGAAGCCGAATCCAAGCGTTACGACTGGATAGCCAATGCTGCAGAGAGGTAAAGCCGTTAGTTAGCGATATACGCAGATATATGTATGTATCTGTTTGCACTCACCAGTGCGCCGCGAAAGGCCGGCAGAGATCCAAATGTGGCATATGACGACTGTCCTTCCATCGAATGCCCACCTCAAGGTAGACAAACAACATCCAGAGTATTATAGTTGGCAAACAGATGCCCTTATCTGCAACAGGTTGATAACAAGCTTATAAGTACATCACCACTATCAGGGTTACATGTATGACTGTGAACGCACCTGTATGCCACACGTACTGCACCCAGACGTATGTGCTGGCCGCAAAGAGCAGCCAATGCACGGGTATGAAGAACAAACACACCAGATCCGATGTTATTGCAATGCACACAAATAGCATGGAAAATGCCTGTTGCACAAAAAGAAAAGATTAAATGTAGTATTCACAACTGCTGCTATTGAGCCATTCAATTACCAGTCCCTTATACTTGAAGGAGTCATGCACGGAGCGAAGTAGCAGCCAGAATGGCCAAAGATATTCAAATCGGAACATAAACATAAAATCTGCTACCATCACGATGGCCCAAAGTATGAGAAATTTCATGTATAAAACAGTTGTGCTGCAATGATAAGAATATTCAAATTAATAATTCAATCAAAGTCTGAGATAATATTTCAGCTTTTTAGCAATCAACAACTGAACGACATATTTGCCTTATTACTTAATTAACCCCTCTTTGATTTAATTAAAGCGAATCCCAATGCTCACTTGTGGCTTTCAAACACAAGCACACATTTGATATCAACGGCAATAACTGAATAAGTTATCTAACTTGATTGGCACGCGGCGGACACGCAGCCCAAAAAAGACACCAAAAACCACAAACGAAGAGCGTCCAAATAGACACAAATAACACATACATACACGCACACACACACACACACACACACATAGATCAATGCATGCATGCAGAATAGAACAAGAACAACTACAACTACAACAACAATGCAAAATCAAAAAGTAAACAAACACATAAATGCGTAATAAAACCAGAAAGAGTGCGAGCGGCTTTCGGATGCTATACTAAGAAATACCCTACTTTATTTGACCCCATGAAAGAAGTAGTATTACTTTTATTATTCAATAAATAAGAATTTAACAGAAGAATAGTAAGGGGAGCAAAGGAGTAGTACAATTACAATGGGATGGTACTAAAAGTGAGCGATCCAAGAGAGCTTAAGAATATTAAGAGATGAAGAGCGAGTTCAATAATGAGAGTATGTTGGAATATTACTATGCACACAAACGGTACATTTGATATAGATCACGTAAGCCACAGATCCAAATTTGAAGGCCATTCGTTGAATTGTTGAGAACAGATAAAATGGCGACGTGTAATAAGCATTAAGTTTAAATTGCTGCGCCGTGGAGGTAATATCAGGTAATATCAGTGATGTAAAGAAACTTCTCGTATAATTGGATGTCTTCATAAAGCTATATTGACAAATCTGAATGTTCAGTTCACGGATGTACTGGTGTTTATTTCTGTGTGGGTATTTCTCAGTCTTGCATTCTCGGCTTGCTTATTTTAATCTAATATTATGTTGACAAATTCGTTTGTGAACAGAACAAATGTTTGGTAAAAACATTAGCCTGACAGGGTATTACAACAGTGGATTCTTTAACTTTGCTTTTTCGCTCAAATTTGATTTTTGTTTCGATCAAAAATTATGATGAAACAAAAACAAAATTGCGTACCTCAATACAAGTTTCTGTTGAATTCGAGAATTATATATTACGCGACCGATGCGGAATGCGTAGTCCCCAAATGAGTTGGTAACAAAGCGATAAGCTGCATAGATTTATACATACATATATGTACATATGTATACATACATACATACATATGTATGTATATGAATTATCGTTGGTATGTTAACACTTACCTGCCATACATGCCCTCTGTGATTTTGTTGCGCTTCATTGGGCGACGTAATTTGCCACAATCCGCATTGCGTCTCTTCATTTTGGCCGCACGCTTTTTGTATTTGCTTTATTTAGATTTAAGAACTTTTGTTTGTGTGTGTGTGTGTGTTGTGTGTGTGTGTGTGCGATATATTTGTCGCCTGCTTAAATTGATCAATTAATTGTTCGGACACTGCGCACACTGTTTACACTTAATTTAACAGTTGAGAGATCTGCTGTCAATTAATTAATTATACTCGGGGTCGCGGATAAGTTGCTCTTGCTTTTGCTGTTGCTGTTGCTGCTGTCGACATCGATATGGCTTCTGCTGCCGGCGAGGCATTTCCTCACCATCCACACGCGAACGCAATTTTTTATCTCCCGCTGAGCCGGCTTTCAGATTTTAGCTGTAAGTAAAATACACACACACACACACACACACACTGTTACAATCTAGATACGTCAGAAAGAGACTCATTTTCTGTATGTCATTTCTTTTTTTCAAGTGTAAGCATGATTAAACACATGTGCACATACAAATATATACGCATTTATATACATACATATGTATGCTATAAGATTTGATACGTTTATAGCATCATTGCACTTTGGGCTGCAAACTGTCAACGACGTACGTTAGGCATGCGACTCTTTCATTTATTTATTTGAAAACTATTTTTAGGCAACTATTTTCTTGACTACACTTTCGTTTTGTTGTGCGTTGACCGCAGTTGTTCGTATTGTTTTTGGTTCTTATTGACGCTGGCTACTTGCAAGTGTGGGCGTTGCAATTGGTGTTGAAATGCGGTCAAGTCATTTAGTATACAAAAATAATCGCGCTTTACCCGCTTTACAGCATTTGAGCATTTAATGCCATTAAAAGAAAGTAAGACTATTGCGAATAATGCTAAAGAAGAGAGGGAGAGAGATCAGCTGCAGCGCCTGTGAGCAAAATTGTGTGAGATTTCTAACTGTAAAATAACTAGCAATCGAATGTCGATTATTTATTGGTTTGAGTGCAATCGTGTGCACAGCTGCTCCGCACTGAATAAGGCGCCATTTACCATACCATTTACCAGGTGACATTCAACTTGAGAACGCAACGGGCAAAACAAACAACTCATAATAAAATGTCTAATATAAAGAGAAAAATAAAATTCGCTCTGCTCTGCTGCTTATGCACATGCAAGAATGCTTGTGTGTTCTTCAAGTGTATTCGCATAATAGCAAGACAATAATAGCAACAAGATTCACACATTCACAATAGCACGTCAGCAAAAATCCGTGTGTGGGCCCCTTGTGACCCAGCATGCCACCTCCACGCTCCTATAGGTATTATAGGTTCCATTTGAGGTTTCTTTTATGCTTCCAAAGGGGCATTTTTTATACATACATACGTATGACACAATTTTCAAGACGAATCAGCAATTTTGATTGCTAAATATATTAAAAGCTACTAGTTTCCCGCTTTTTCTATTAAGTGGTCTCAATCGGGCGATAGGCAAAACAATGCTCAAATCGATTAATCGAAACTATGTCGATAGACAAATATGCATATCACCGTTACCCTCCCCCCCCCACTTCCATTCACAAACAAATAGACGAATAACCTGTCTAAGCAATTTAAGGCTCGCTTGCGCATTTTAAGGCGGTTTGATCGAATTTGAATGCGACCTGTAGTAAAAACGGGATATTACGTACATATGTACGTATTTCGAGAACGGGAATGGGAAGGGAAGAAGCGGCAATGCAAGCGCGTCAACATGTGGATGCTGCCCGGTAACTTGAATGACTGTGTGACTCTCACACACACACACACACACACACACACGTAACATCAATCCGTTTACAGTATGTATGTGGACAGTCTGCGACTGCGCTGAAAAACACAAACACAAACACAGAGCCAACATATTCATTTGGACGGAAGCGGAACTATGTATGCAGATTTGAAGGAAGCAGCATCAGTGGCCAGTGGAGAAGCCATCCTTGCGCATGTGGATGTGCGTATGCATACATACATACATATATGTATGTAAGGAAACGCGTTTATAAATAGCATCCAAAAGTGGAGCGCATTATACGAGAGCATGAAACAGACACGACAACGAGCAACTGTAACGGAAGCTGAGCTTACCGATGACGTCTGGCGTCACATATAAATATGTATGGGTGCATACATATACATATACATATGTAGGTAAATCTATTGACAGACAGCAAAGCAAATGCACTTTGAATATTTTTAATGGATGCCAATGGCGACTTTTTTATGGAGGTAAATTTGCGTGTAGCAAAAAGTACGAAATAATAAATACACTGCATACATAAATACATTAATTTTGTTCAAACAACTGTAGCAAACTCACATACTGGAGCTAAATGGCTCGGAAGATGGAATTTAATGTGAAAAGTATTTTAGCTGTATACAAAAATAGGTACATCCATTTATAGTTCTGATAGCTTATTGGACGGAAATTGAATTACCAGTTAAGTGTGTATGTACATACAGGGACGCATAAAAATCTAGTGGCGAGACAAATGCAGCGAAACTTGCTGCTGTAGCACTGTAAAGTTCAGTGTTCTTCAAGACGATTTAACATTCTGTCCGCACTTTCTAACAGCAAGTACACAAACACACTCACACACACATGCAGGTGCACATAGAATGCAGCGATCGCATTCACATTTGTACAGCTGTTTAGGCGATATACGAACAACAAGAACAACAACTCCCCACTTCCAAACAAAAGGCTAAAGAACTTTGATGAAAACACACATACATATGTACATGCATATGCATGTACATGCGAGTGTCTTGAGATTATTTTGCAAAAGGTGCGCGCAACGAGATTATTTCATATTTATTTTCATTTAATGTTTCGACGATTTTCATTCGCACATTATCCAATTGACGCCGGTGTTGCTTTGCTTATAATCAAGCCACCAGCGTAATCGCTTTGATTAACAAATATATTGCATAAACAAAATATTAGTTTGTCGTTTACATTAAATATACACAAATTTAAGTTTGGCAGCACTGAGCGAAAACTGAAAAATTGTTGTGGACTGCGACGGTTACAGTTAAAACCGAGTGGGGTTGCGGGGTGGCTGGCTGTTGAACAGCTTCCACATCTGCAGACAGAAAGCAACAAGAGAGAGAGAGAGAGAGCGCGCGCTGACAGGAAACGAAACAAGGATGCTGCTCCTGGATGTCGCAGCCATCTGCCGACGTCGTCGTCAGCGGTTACGTTGCTTTTTTGCAATACATTCATACACACATACACACGCATGCATGCTTCTACATGTATGAGTGGTTCGTTGGCGGCGGTCATACATACATACATACATATTTATGTATATTTTCCACACTCTGAACATCCGCGCGCGCTCTTATATGTACATATGTATGCATGCCTATATATGCAAATACACATGCATATTTTTACATGCATGGACATGTTTTATTTTATTATAGCATAAAATTTCACAAGTTTATGTATTTTGCTTGACTCTAATTCGCTCCCTCTCACTGTTGCAGCACCCACGCTATTGTTGACAATTAAACAGTGTGGCTAACACGCGTTCCGCAATTGTAACACTTTTTGTATATGGTTGTTTAATACAATTTTGCACATTTCTTACAACAACTATGGGTACACACATGTGCACACATGCATGCACGTCCGTATATGTGTATGCGTATGCTCCTGTGTGTGTAAATTCTTTGGCACAGAGAAACCAAAATTTTCTTTTGCACGGCGTTCCGTGTTGTTCGAAGTTTTATTTCTTTAGTTGGCGGATTTTATGTTATGGCTGTTGTCCTATCAGCTGCGCATCAATTTTTAAAACACTGGTTAATATTATTGATTCGATTTTTACGTTTTTTTACCGAATCGAAAATTCACGCTCTAAAATGACGCGCACACACACACATGAAGTGCAAAGACTTTTTTATTTATGAAAAATACCAAACAGAAATGTTATTTAACAGACCAGCGACAATAACATTAACATTTGGCGAACTGCTTTTAACAGCAAACAATTTTATCGTCGAAATGCGGCCAGCCAAAATCTTAAAAGTTCATATTTGTATGAAATTGGCTGCTAAATTTGATAATTGTACTTGAATGACATACAAGTTATTCAATCCGTAGAATATTTGAGAAGGAAAGCATTGTTGCGCCAAGAGCTCAAATTCGAATATCGCTTTTCAGTAAATGCAATCCGCAAAACTATCGATATTTTTAACTATTCAGAATACTAAACAATGTTGGCATAAAAAGCTCTAAAAGCTGGTATGAACAGCTGCGACAATTGTATCAGTGTGTCCACACCAATGAAAACAAAGCAGTGCTATAAGGGCGGGAAGTGTTTTCGAATCCTATTATTAAAATACATTAAATGAAATGTGTTTTCATTAATTAAACTGCAAATAATATAGTGAGTTATATTATAAGCCCTTTCACAAATGGTTTATTTAAGCTTGAAAATATATTTAGCATTTTTCAATCAATGTCTGTAAATCGCTCATAAAAACTTCTTATGTAGAGGAAAGGGAATTTGAATTTGAGATTTTTATAATACATAGAATACGTAATCCATAGAGTATGTTTGCGTCGCAGTTTAAATCGTTTTCAGTTAAAGTATTTAAGTCAACTGTCTGTTTTTGTTTTATTTTTAATAGTATGATAATATTTTCATATTTAAATTGTACATTATTATATGTGTACTTATAATCTGCGCATAAGAAACAATTTATGTGTTAAATATCTGCTTAAAATTATATACATAACAAAATTATAAACATTTGAAGCGTGGCTGTTTTCTCTGTCTATCAATTTCGTCCATACATGTTTTTATTATTCTCTAATTATTTGCTACAGTTTTGTTCCTTTGCGCCGTTAACTGTTTTTTTTTTTTTTTTGTTTGTTTGTTGTGGGTGGTGTGGAAAAGAAAAACATTACTAGCGTCCGTATTTCTTTGCTACCGACACAATAGGGATCCTATTTGCTGGTGTTAGTTGTGGTTTTTGGCGGCTGCTAAGCCTTGTAAAAATAATTGAATCGTTTAATGGTAATAAAATGAAGCGCCTTAGCCTAGCAAGAATGGTGCAGACTCGTCGCGTCTCAACAAATGCGTAATCTCAAGCTAAAATTTTGTATATTGTAAATGTTTGCATGTGTGTTGTGTGTGTTGTGTGTGTTGTGTGTGTTACATATACATATCAAATAATATGTAAGGAAATCATATAAATTACACATCTTTTTTCTTTTCTCGACTAACATTCATGCAATTGAAAGTTCTTTTTGTTGCTTCTAACGTCTTGGTCGTCATCGTCATCGTCATCGTCATCGGCGTCATCTGCATTCTATGAGTCCGCCTCGACGTCTGGCTGTGCGTTGGCCACTGGCTCGATCTCCGTCTCCGGCATCAGCTTCGTTAATGCAGCCGCAGGCGGAGAGTTTGCTGCCTCTATTTGTTGCACTACAGTCGGCGGCGCAGGTTCTTGAGCCGGTGGTGTTTCGTTCTTTGGATGCGGCTCCTCAGCCTCTCTGTCTGGTTGAGGCGGAGCTATTGCAGGCGGTGGCAGCTCATCGTAGAGCGGCGTACAGACAGGTGATGGTGCCTTCGGCTTGGATGCCTCGTTGCTCTCCTGCACAGTTGGCCGGGTAAACTCCTTTTGCTCTTGCGCAGGTGCTGCTTCGATTGTCTCCGGTTCCTTTTGGTCTGGAGCAGTGCCAGCCGCTGCAGCCGCAGCCGCAGCCGCTTCAGCTGCTTGCTGCGCCTCCATTCTCGCATCGTATTCCTGCAGCTCGCGATCCCAATCCTCCTCGGTATCCGCAGATGATGATTTATTAACGACTGGCGCTGCCGCCGGCTTAGGTTTAACCTCATCGCGCTCGGTCGACGGCTGTTTGTGCTGCGTGGCATTCTCGTCCGTGGAGCTGACCGAGTGACGATTGCTATCGTCGCGTGAGCCGCGTCTGTTATTGTTGCTGCTGCTGCTGCTACTGGGTGCGCGTTCACGCTCCTCGCTGCGCTGTCCGCTGCGTCCGCCACGCGCACTGCCACCGCGACGATCGTCGCCGACGCTGCCGTCGCGTTCTCCGCGGAATCGATTGCCAGGGCCACCTGGGCCGCCGCTTCCACCTCCACGACGCTTGGTATTGAAATTATTATTGCTGTTGCTTTTGCCGTTATCATCTTCATCATCACTCCAGCGGCCACCGCGTCCACCACCGCCGCCACCCATGCCACGCCCACCTCCGCCGGCGCTACCGCCACGTCCCCGCTGACTATCGTTGAACGGATTGCGTGGATTGAAGAAACCTAGCAGAGTGTGATAAGAGTTAATATTGGTCAAGTGCTTTGGCTTATTCATGCTCACCTGGTCCTTGCGGTCTGCCGCCTGGTCCACTACCTGGCCCGCCCTGGTTCCTCATAAACATCGGCCCGTTGCCGTTGCCCGCTCCCGGTCCGCCCATGCGCTGTTGGAACGGCACCGGTGGCGGTATGCGCATCTGCATCAGACTTGTTGGCTGATTGAAGCGATTTTGATTCATGTTGGGCGGAAAGAAGTCACCGCCGCCATTGCCGCCGTTATGGTTGCCACCACCTCGTGGTCCTGGGCCCGGTCCCATGCCACGTGGTCCACCGCCCGAACGATTGTCAAAGTCTGCAAGGAACAAACCGTAATTTAGTAAAAGCATTACGCTTAGCTAAGTCGTTCAGTTTGAGGATTAGTAACTTACCCAAGAACTCTGGTCGCGGCATGCCGCCATGCTCTATGCTGTTCAGATTAAGGCGCGCGCGTGCCTCGTTAAAGGCGCCGCTCAGCGGTGGCGGTCCACCGCCGCCGTTCTCATTGCGCCAGCGCTCCGACGCCTCGGCGATCTCATCACGTCCGCCCCATCGTGAGCCGCCACCACCGCCCGGACCACGTGCACGATCCCGCTGAAACAATTCACCGGCGGCAGCAGCCACTGCTGCTTCCACACTGTTGGGTGGCGCCGAGCCACTGGCGAAAACCGGTGGCGGCTGGCTAAAGTTTGGTCCTTGCTGCTGCTGCGACGGCGTCGGCACCGACTGCGGAGCATCCTCAAGTTCCATTTCAATGTCCATCTGATCGTCACTCACATTGCCCGTGCCAGAGCCGGTCGGTGTCGGAATTGTGGCCAAGGGTGGCGGCACCGAACCGGGTGGCGGGAATTGTGCTCCCGGCGGCAGTCCAAGCGGATGTGGTGGCGGACCGCCCATGCCCGGAAAGCCGGGCGGCATCATGTTCGGCGGCATCATCATTGGCGGCGGCATGCCCGGCACCATATTGGGTGGCATCGCCATGCCGCCCATGGGATGATTCATTGGACCCATGGGGCCCAGCAGGCGTTGCGGTGGCGGCGCCATCTGGAACTGGCCGGGCACTATGCCCATCAGTGATGGGGGTGGCGCCCCGGGACCACCATGTGGCGGCGGTGCCACCGGCGGCGGCTGCGTTGTGTCAATGCCAAATATCAAGTTTGGTGGCGCAACGCCAGCAGGCACCGCAATGTCGGCGGTCGCCTTGTGCTCCTTGACATTCTTTGCCTGATTGATCTTCTGCTTCATCCATGTGGGCATGGTGTCCTCATCGAACATGCCGCCCTCCTCCAGACTGTCCAAGTCGGTGTCGGGACTGAGCTTTGTCCACGGCACGTACGTGACGCCCAGTTCCAGGTCCCAGAAGTCTTTCCACTCCTTGCTCTTGACACCCTTGCCGGCCGCCCAGGATATGGTAATAGCACGTCCCTGCAGCTTGTGGTTCTTGAGTGCCTGCATGGCTTTGTGCGCATCCTGCCGACGATTCATCACAATGAAGGCACAGCCCCTCGGCACAATCTGATCGATGCTCACGATGTCACCGTACTCGCCAAAAGTGTCGGACAGCTCCTCCTGATACACCAGCTTCGAGAGATGGCCCACCCACAGCGTTGTGCTACATACTGTAAGACAAACACAATGGTATCTAACGTTATGCAAATTCAATTATTAACGGGGTAACTTAACGATCACTTTATGCTTATTATGTATATATATATATATTGACTGAGCGAAAATATCAAATGTTATGAAAATTACATTTTACACAAGACTTGTTTAATATAGATGTCAAAACATGATCAAATCTGTCTCGTGAACGAACCCTGATAATTTTGGACAGTTATGGGAGTTTTCTGTGTTTGAAAGGCACTTCTAGGGACTCAGAAGACTTATCATGGCTTGTGGTTGGTAAAAAGCGAAAATTCGAAAGTGTTTCAAATTTAAATGAATATATATTTTTATAGATGCCAAATTATGATCAAAACTGCATCGGGTACGAAACGCGGATCAAGTTTAACTAATCAATGAAAATTTTAAATGTTGAAAAGGCACTTCTAGGGATATTTCGAACACTCATTGTCCGTATTAACTAGATTATACTGTATATCGATTGGGAAACCATTTGTAATTTTCAATAATTTTGTCACATATGATATATGTTTGCAAGAGTCGATATATATATATATATATATATATATATCTACGCTCTCTGGGCTCTCTGTGGGATGTTGCAGCTTTAGTATGTATATGTATTAAATGTATGTAATCAAAAAAATGGGAATCGTATAGAATATGTGCGTTCTTGGTGCATAAAAACGGTGTGCTTTACAAATCGCCTTGTCTGCAGCACAATGTAATTTGTTGTATGCCATTGTGTAGATGTACAGGTAAATGATAAACGTACACGTTAAATTATGGGTACATTAAGGTGCTTATTGTCTGAATAAGTTGCCAAAAACATTGCTCAAAAACGCTTCAATAATAATTGTGGATTATGTGGGTTAAAGAATGCCAGATAGTAAGATTTGATCATGTATGTTTCAAGTAGAAGAACCACTACAGCTAAAACACACACACACACACACACACACACATAAACACACGTCAACCGAGCCAAGGAGCTGCAGGATAAAAGAGATGTACGTATTAGCGTTAATTGAAAATGGAAAACAATGAAGAAAAAAAAAAGAAAAAAAAGTAAATGTGGCAGAAAAAGCACTGCACAGAAACGGAAGAAGCTTCCAAGAATCAGCAGAGCCTTTCGCTTGCGACAATTACCGTTAACGCCATGACTTACGTGATCGTTACGTTACGTTAATTGACACTATAGTTATGTGCGAATAGTTACCACTGAGATGATCCTTCTTAATGTCGGGCAGCCCCTTCTTGCGGCGTTCACGTTCATGTTCACGATCCCGCTCCTTGTCGCGCGTGCTGCGCTCCATCCGTTCGCGATCACGCGATCCACGCCTCCGGCTGGAACGTGGCGAGCGACTGCGGGAGCGAGAGCCGCGCCGGCGACTTCCGCGATCTCGATCGTTTGCATTGCTGTTACCGCCGCCGCCGCCGCCGCCGCCGCGGGCGTTGCGGGGAGATCGACTGCGGCTGCTGCGTCGGCTACGCTTATAGCGGTCCCGATCGGGCGTGGGACTGCGGGAATCGGCGCCATCCAGATTGATAACCTGATCATCGTTCAAAAGTTTTGCAAGAATTTGAGAGAGAGAGTGATGTGATATAAACGTTAACATTTTAAGCATAAAACAAATAATGGCGGAATGTGTGGCGGACGAGGAGTTTGATACGAGGGTTTTAGGATTCGATTAGTATGGATGGGGATGTTGGATTGAGAACACTTTGGGTGCGGGAATTTGTACAACTACAAATCATAGAAAAATAAATAATTTTACAACTGCATTCTTTGGCGTGTTGACGTGTGGTTGGTTTTTGGCCTTTTTGTTTGGTTCGGCGGTTCTTTACTATTCATTTGGCATTTTTTATCTTATCGATGCGTTTTCGAGCAAGTTTTTGATGGGTAATTTGAATTTGAATCGACTTGAGTTTTTGTGGTTTACATATTAAGGAACTTACCAAACGTTGTTATACGGGGCTTCAAGCATCGGGATTCGCTTCCGTCAGTATATGTATATATATAAACCTTACCTTTGGGCTCATTTAATTTACCATTTTTGTTTGTTTCATTTTTTTTAAATAAAATTATATGCAAAGTTTAAGTTTAAATTGAACTATGGGCCCTTTTAACAATTAATGCGTGGCCAGAATTCACAAATTCGACTATAGCAAGACACATCTGGACTGTATGTTTTATAGTCATGTCAAAGTAGTTATTAACATTAACTTGTGTTTACTTAATCGTTATTCCCCAATCACGTTTGGAACTCGGCTTGAGTTGGCCAATCGTTTTGCATAAAACTCCGCCCCGGTATAACAACATTTTGGGCACGTCAGCAGCACTTGGCACGATGAAAATGGAATTGCGTGCTATTCAATAATCATAATTCCAATTTCATGTGTGCGTCTCAACTATATATGCTATATAAACAACAACAACCACAAGTTGACAGACCTGTTTGCAGTTTTGAACGCTTTGGGTTTTCTGAGCTCCGTCAAAAGTGCAAACAATGCCCGATGTGGGCAAACTACAAAATGTGATGGTAATGTGCGTGTACCTCAATGGGCTGCTGTTCCGATATGAATTCCACATCCTTGTTCATGTCTGTCACATCGTTGTGGCCCATGCCCATTGCCACACCCGGCGGCATGCCAGCTGTGCCCTAAATATAGAAATAAATGTTATAAAAAAAAAACCGAAAAGAACTGGACTATAAGGATTGAATGTACCTTGAGAACATTCTGCAAATGCTGTTGCAATGCTTCCTCCTGGTAGAGATGTTTTAGGTTCTCCTCTTGCTGCTTGAATTTCTGAAAGTTCTGCAGCGTTTGCAGCTGGCGCAGCACATTGGGATCATTGAGCAGCTGCTGCAGGTTGTTGTTCTGCAAAAGTACGCATAAATTTCAAGTAAATACAAATGCATTGCAGTGGCTTAAATTAAATGAAACTAAGCTTAAACAATAATATAAATATAGAAATGAAAATGCGTTTTGTTTTATGGTCACAGCATACATCTATCATATTGGATGAGCCTGGTGGCGAATCATCGCCCACACAATGATGATCATCGGTCATGAGCATGTCGCCATCCTCGTCATCGATTATGTCGCGCACATCGTAGTCCAGCTCGTGGGAGCTGCTACTCTTGCCGTACTTGTGATGATGCGACTTGCTGGGTGGGCCGCTATCGAAGCGACTCTTCGAGCCGGAGGCAGAAACACTGGATGACATATTATGCTGATGCTGCTGGCGTTTCATATAATGTTGCTCCATGTGCCGCCGGCTAGAGCTGGAGCACTTCTCATGCTGTATTTTTATTTGTATGTGCAAGACATGCGTTAGAGAGTGAAGTAGCAAAAAACAATGGCAATTTGATTAGCAACGGTCGTGTTAATACTAATGAACTGGCAAGAATTTAACTGATGCATTGCCCGAGTCGTGTCAAATAGTGTAGCTGAGAAATATCCACTCAAGACAGCTGCTTCACTCACCGACAGATCCGGCATAGCACCGCCCAATTTATCATCGCCAGCACCGCCCATGTCCATGCTGCTCATCCCTGAGGTATTCAAGCCATTCGGCGCATTCCCAGTGGATAGATCCGAGAGATTTAAAGCACCACCGCTGCCGCTGGGGCCGGCACCGGCATTTCCTGCGCTGCCAATGGGCGGCATTTGATGGTAGATTGGATGATTGGGATCAGCCAAATCGAATATCGGCTGTATGACGTCCGATTTGAAGACATTGTTCTTCTGCCACAGATTCAGCACACGGATGATGCGACTCTTGTCCTCCGGCGCGCAGCGAAACAGATTGGCAAACGTTTCGGTAAGATTGCGCTGAAAGCGTGGCGCAAACACATCCTTATCGGTGCCGTATTGATGCCGCGATTGGCGCACAATCGAGTCTATGACGTACAGGCCCGGCACTTTGTACTCCGGCTTGCATTTGAGTATGAACTTTTCGACACTCTGCACGACATGCTTGTAGAATTTAATTGCACGCATTGCCGACTTTGTGATGGCCGCCATCTTAGCCTTCGATATGGGCGGCCGGCTGTCATAGAGTCCGGAGAGCTGCAATTAGAGATGGGTCAGAAAAAGAATGGATTCAGGGTGTGGACCGACAGACAGACAGAAAGAAACAGGGCGCAGGCCGCTGTGTAGTCCTACATATATCAAACTACACACATATACACAAGTTGATGCAATTTACAATTGTGTACGCTTCAAAATTACACAACTACATATATCACATAGAGACATGTCCATATGTACGTAAATACCGTGGTATGTACGCGCTGATATTGTATGCACGGACATGCGTGTGTATGGCGGTGGCCTCAGCTTACCTCATTATTAAAAGCGATAACCGTCTCCATGTTCAATTCGATGCTCACACACTACACGCACGCACCAAATTCAAATTCGCATACTATTTTGAGTATGGGCAAACTATATTAATTACTTTACTACGCGGTGGACAACTTTTTACTTAAATTTTCACGAATTTTTTTCGCATGAAAGCGTGAAAAAATGGCTGCCGATTTTAGGGTTGCTTGTTATTCATATCATTTTATCGATATCAAACATACATTGAATAGTCACGCAATGGAAGCCGAGTACTTTTTTCTTATTAATCGAATATAGCCAAAAATCTTACTCTTTTTTGCATATAAATAATAATATATATAATATGTGCAGCTCCTCGTAAAAACAATAAAAACTAGTCAGCAAATACATTTTAAATGGTCGACGTTGCCAGACTGTTGAGCTGCTAAGCAACATGACAGGGTCGTATAATATTTAAGATAGTATTTTTTCACTGACACAGACTGGTCACACGGGAAAGAAAGCAAAACGAAAACATAAGCTACAACTACAAATTCAACAAAAATTTTATGTTTTATCGTAAATAATAAACAATGAGCGCCCACCACCGCCCCCTGGACGAGTCGGATGTGGTGCTAATACGCACCATACGTTCCACACCATCCCTGTACGACCACAGACACGGCGACTTTCGCCTCTCGCAGCGCAAAGAGGAGGATTGGGCCAAAGTGGCGGAGACCCTGAACATTTCATCGAACGACGCACGGCGGAGATGGACGTGTCTTCGCGACCGTTACTCTCGCGAGCTCAAACAAATGCGCCTGCATCCGGCCTCTGAGTTCGGACGCAACGAGTTCTTCCGGCAAATGGACTTCCTCCGGGAGTTTGTGCGTAAGAGACGCGAACGAAGCCGCCGCGATGATACGCCCACAAGTTGGCTCAAAACGGAGGTACGAGCGTCCGCGAAGGCGAAAGCACGTACCGAGCCGGAGGCGCTAATCGAACAGGACTTGGACGAGTCGCAGACATACGATGAGTGCGATCACACCTACGATGCCGATGCCAAGCTGGAGGTGCAGACAACGCAGTCGGAGAGCTACTCGGTGCTGGTGGAAGCCGATGATGGCGATGGACACGATTCGTACGATGAGTATATGGAAACGGAGTCAACCGATCAGAAAGTGCTGCCCACACTGCAGTCCTCTTCGCCCACACTGGTCACCATGCACACAGAGGCGCCAACGGCGACGGGAACAGTTGCCACAGCGATTGTGTCGCTAGCCGATGCGGGTCACTCGCAGGCGGAACCCGACTATATGGTGTGTATGCCAAGTGTGCGGGTCGAGCGAGAACAGCATTTGCCGCCCTCTAAGCAGGAAGCGTCGCCCGGCTTTGAGGCACTGGCCACGCCAACAGTAACAGCAGCAGCTGGCGCCGGCTGCACTGCGTCCAACGAAACCGAGGATGACTTCTTCTGTAAATCGGTGGCGGCCTATTTGCGGCAATTGTCGCGGCGGCATAAGATCAAAGCTAAGGTAGAGATGTATCAGATACTGGAGAAGTACATATTGCTGGAGGAGGCGGGTGCGAGTCACAACGGTTGAGCAGGTTACATAGCGAGACATATGTACATATATATATATATATATATAAATATAAATATATAGTTTTTAAATAGATTTTTATGGAGTACAAATATACAACTGACAAAAATCAATGAAGTCTCTTAAGCTTACATCTAAATACATTTTCTGTGTACGGCAGAGCTCAGCAGAAGTCTTCGTTGATAATATCTGCGTTGACCGCCAAGCCGCGTTCCTTGAGCGCTTTTGAAACCAGTCGATGCTTCTCCTGTCGCTGTTCCTGCTCACGCCGCTGTGCATCGAGGATCTCGTCCACAGATATCTCTTTCAGCGGCAGCTTTTGTTCCTTTTCTCGATCCTGCAATGTATAGTTTATATGGCAAAGATTCTCTACCTCTACCTCTTGCAACTCACAATCTCGCCCAGTAGGACCACATTCTCGCCGCGTATGATGAATACACCGCGCGGAATATCACCGTATTCGTTGCCTACGTGTATTCTCTCGATGGTCCGCTGCAAAACCAAATTAGCAAATTGATCTACAGACCGCAAGTAGCCAATTAGTGTGCGTCCGTCTCGCAGCAGCACCATTAGCTTCTCTGCAAAAGTCATTTTGTAAATATGTACATATTTTAACGGAATGAACAACACATACTATCCACTTCCTCCAGCAAATGCGCTGTGCCAGCTAATGGATTGAGATCGTCCATAAGTTGTGTGCTTGTTTTATAAGTTCTTTTTAGTACTAAATGCGTGACTTGTTTAATTTAAATGATAATTTGCCTTTGGAAAATCATCAACTCAGTCTTAAATGCAATACATCTACTGAATACTTGTTTTTGAGCCTGGTACGCTGGTAACCCTATGCGTTTTGCAACGATTTGCTTGTTGGTATGTAATGTACAGCAAAAGATACATTTTAATCCATATTAAATAAATATGGTCTAAAAAGTTAATAATAATATCGCCAGCTTGCTTTCGTGCGAGCTATTATTTTCAATGGCAAGCAAATTCTTGTAAATTAAATTGAACTGCAATTTAAAATCACAGGTGTCTGAAGGTGACCATATATCTAAGCAAATTACCAGCATACGTAGCAGAAGTGCAATAAATGCAACTATCGATTGTTATCGATACTAGCCGGCATGCACATCGCCGCATTTACTGAAATTAAACAAAACAAGTTTGGTAAAAGAAGAGATCCTGCAGTCAATTGATTAAAATGAAGTAAATAAGGTAATTAAAGTGTAATTTGAGAGTCACTTGTAACGTTTGTATACCTTTTACTTTACCAGGCTCAGCGTTGATGGGCTACTTGTTTACTTTCCCTACGAATACATTTATCCCGAACAATATGCGTATATGCTGGAGCTTAAGCGGAGTCTGGACGCCAAGGGGCATTGTCTGCTGGAAATGCCCTCGGGTACGGGCAAAACGGCCACGCTGCTGTCCCTGATTGTCGCCTACATGATTGAGTATCCGGAGACAGTACGCAAATTGATTTACTGCTCCCGCACAGTCCCCGAAATTGAGAAGGTAATTGCGGAGCTGCAGAACCTAATGGTCTATTACGAGCGTCACGCGTCCGTGCAACCGGGCATGACGGGTCTGGTGCTCAGTTCGCGTAAAAACATGTGCATCCATCAGGATGTGAGCAAGGAGCGCGAGGGCAAGGCAGTGGATGGCAAATGCTATGGACTGACTGCCAGCTACATTCGCGAACGTCATGAGATAGATTCAGAGGTGCCAATTTGTAAGTAGTCTCGCTTTTTGATAAACATATGTATTTAAGTTTTAATATCTTAGGTCAGTATTATGAGGGATTCTCATTAGAGGGCAAGGAGTCGACGCTGCCTGTGGGCATCTACAGCATCGATGACATGAAGGAATATGGTCGGTCAAGAAATTGGTGTCCCTATTTTACGGCACGCTACGCTGTGGGTTCTTTCTACAATATGTACCCTAATATGATTGCTAAATTTAATGCTCTTATATTTATACAGATTGCACACGCACACATTGTGGTCTACAGCTATCATTATCTGCTGGATCCGAAAATAGCGCAGGTCGTTTCAAAGGAGATGACAAAAGAGTCGTGCGTGGTATTTGATGAGGCGCACAACATTGACAATGTCTGCATCGACTCGATGAGCGTGAAGATCAATCGACGAACCGTGGAGCGCAGCACCAATGCTCTCAATCAGCTCACAAAACTGGTGCAGGAGTAGGTATCATCCCGTTAGGATAATCAGTCCCTAACTAACTCACCTACTCTTTGTAGCATGCGGGAGGAGGACGCAAAGAGATTGAATGAGGAGTACCAGCGCATGGTGCAGGGTCTGAAGGATGCCACTGTCCAGCGCCATACGGACATGATCATGGCTAACCCTGTGCTGCCCAACGATATCCTCACCGAGGTGGTACCGGGCAACATACGCAATGCGGATCACTTTCTCAGCTTCTTGCGTCGTTTTATAGAATACATCAAGACACGACTGCGTGTGCATCACGTGGTGCAGGAATCACCCGCTGGCTTCCTCAAAGATGTTTCCGCCAAAATATGCATTGAGCGCAAACCGCTGCGCTTCTGTGCCGAGCGTCTATCCAGCTTGTTGCGCACTCTGGAAATCAGTGACATGACTGAGTTTGGAGCTCTGACGCTGGTGGGTTTTTATCATGCATGTCATATATATCATAATATTTAGCATTTTCCTGTAATTCTCCCTTACAGATCACCCACTTTGCCACACTGGTTTCCACGTACACCAAAGGCTTCACTATTATTATAGAGCCTTTCGATGACAAGACGCCAACCGTTTCCAATCCCATAATGCACTTTAGCTGTTTGGATTCATCGATTGCCATGGCGCCAGTTTTCGGGCGCTTTCAAACCGTTGTTATTACCTCGGGCACTCTTTCGCCCATGGACATGTATCCCAAGATCCTGGACTTTGATCCGGTGGTGATGAGCAGCTTTACCATGACTTTGGCGCGTCCCTGTCTGCTGCCAATGGTAATGTCTGCAGCGACTTCACTTGGCAGTTTTAGCTTGACGGATTTTTAATTGAAACAGATTGTGTCAAAGGGCAACGATCAGGTCTCCATATCATCCAAGTTTGAGACGCGCGAAGACACAGCTGTTATCCGAAACTATGGCCAGCTTTTAGTGGAGGTGGCCAAAACTGTGCCCGACGGCATTGTCTGCTTCTTCACGTCGTACTTGTATCTGGAGTCCGTGGTCGCCTCCTGGTATGATCAGGGCATTGTGGACACACTGCTGCGTTACAAGCTGCTGTTCATTGAGACACAGGACAATGCCGAGACGAGCTATGCGCTCATGAACTATGTTAAGGTGAGCTATTCATAGTTGCTATGGCTTCCATGCTCTGCGCTTGACATACATTCCGATGATCTTCGTTTTAGGCGTGCGATTGCGGTCGCGGCGCTGTGCTGCTGGCTGTGGCGCGTGGCAAGGTCTCCGAGGGTGTGGATTTCGATCATCATTATGGTCGCGCGGTGCTCATGTTCGGCATACCCTACGTATACACGCAGTCGCGCATTCTCAAGGCGCGCCTCGACTATCTGCGCGATCAGTTTCAGATACGCGAGAACGACTTTCTGACCTTTGATGCCATGCGGCATGCCGCCCAGTGCGTGGGCCGTGCGCTGCGCGGCAAGACGGACTATGGCATCATGATATTTGCGGACAAGCGATTCTCCCGCCAGGACAAGCGCTCGCGTCTGCCCAAGTGGATACAGGAGCATCTCGTCGACAGCTTCTGCAATCTGAGCACGGAGGAGGCGGTGCAGTTGGCGCGTCGCTGGCTCAGGCGCATGGCGCAGCCGTTTTCGCGGGAGGATCAGCTGGGCATATCGCTGCTGACGCTGGCACAGCTGGAGGGCATGGAGCAGGGTAAACTGGAGCGGCAGGCGCAGGGTAAACAGGGCGTTGGTGGCGAGGTGCAGGAGCTGTAATCCAAAACCGGCTCTCCGACTGTCGCCGGCTTCCTTCCGCAATGTTTTTTTGCCTTTCCACGGGCCATGTTTGAGAATAATTACAATAAAAGTGAATTTGTTGCCAGCTAATGGCATTCAATGCCATTAAACGGAGCAGCAAAAACAAAACAAAAAAGCAAAACAATTTAAAAGTCAAATCTTTTTGGCTGGCGTTTTTTTTATTATGATTCGGCACAGCTGACGTAAATGCCTTATTAACTGTTAATTAATATTATTTATAATTTAGCGGTTGCTCATTCCCAGCCGGAGTGACTCAATGCCCAAATTGCGGCTGCCGTTTCAAGGCGCCGAGAATCCAATGTTATTGTTATCGATGTCTCGATATATTGCATAGATCGATCGAAATTCGAAATTTGCCTGTTGCTGTAACGGCAATATATATAAAAATGGCTCCCGACATGTTTCGATGGCAATAACTCAATTGCATCATGATCCATGTCGACCGAACATGTTGCCATTTAACCTGCAAATCTTTGGCGAATTTAACGCTATCAATCCGTAATTGCCAATGACTTATTAATGATGCGCAGTCAGGTTATCAAAGAAAAGCATACCATGTGTGATTGTGGCCAATTGATGAGCAAATTTAATATATTTGTTCATTTCGCCTATAACGCCTATAAGCAATGTCTTCTTAATGATTGTGTTTTTGCGTAAATAATTGCAAGCAATTAAGACAATTACATTCGATTTTGTGCTGCCAAACTTTACTTGCCAATTTCCTGTAGTCCTCGTGTGAGCTTGAGAGTGCGCTAAACCCGACAAACACACACAGAGAGAGAGAGAGAGAGAGAGGGAGGGAGAGAAAGAGTAGCGCAAAAGCTTTGCAACAATACGCATACGAGTACACACGAATATATGCACATAACTAACGGCCACGGCCAGCACTCAGAGAGCAACAAGTAAGCGAAAAGTAACCGAATACAATTACAGTGCACCAACGCTAACAGGAATGCGCACAATACACATGCTTTGGCAATAAGTACAATAGCTGTAAATATTTATACTACATTTTGTCAAACCCAAAATATAAAACTATAAGATATGCAATAGTATTTAGACATATTTGGTTTTATACGAATACAACTTGTCAGCCAGTGGAATGGTCTATCGGCAGTTCACTGTACTAGCAGCAACAAAAGGCAAGCGACCGCAAAAGCGACGTTGGCAGCGTCGTCGTCAGTTGTATCTCTCGTTGAACAAGAACTTTCGATTTTTCATAATAAAAAGGTTACAACTAAATCTCTGGCCGTTTAGTCGGGTGAAGCAAATAAAAGCGGAGCGCGCGCGCATTAACGTCAAAACCAATAAAACACACAATCAAATAAATTAAACACGAAACACTAAACACAGTAACAGGCATTTTAAAATCGACTAAACCACCACAACGGCCAATTGTCAGCCACGCGTTATTTAGTCTTTTAGTTTAGCATCGTTCGCGTACGCGCTAGTAGACCAAAAAACAATATTTAACAATATCCTTTTCCAATTGAATTGCAACACACAAAGTTAAAACACATTCGCAATAACAAAATGAAACCTCAAGTGAACGAACAAAATGGTAGCACTCAAAATGGCGACATTGCCACGGATGCTGCCAGCGTCGCCATGGATGCAGCAGCGATAGTGCCAGCAGCAGCAGCAGCAGCGGCAGCAGCAGCAGCGGCAGCGGATGCTAACAGCACGATCGCTGTTGTTCCTTCTGCCAAAGCAGTACACAGCTGAAGCTGGAAATGCTTAACATAGGCAACGGAAATAGTAAGTGTGTGCGTGTGACTCATTTCGAGCGACTGGAAAGGATGGCAAACGCTTCCTACTATGGCTGTTGTTAGCTAACAGTGTTGCCGATGTGCTTAGCGAATCTTTTGTTTGGCTACTGCAATTTGTAAATCATTCTGGTTTTGGTGTTTGAGGCAATTCAATAATTTGAGTATTATTTGACTACTTTTTGGTCTACTAATTGTGCTGTGTGTATTATTCATATATTATCCATGCCAAATCAACACGTAGCAATTTTTGTACTTTATGAGGTAACATAAGACCCCCGACTAGTTTCCACTGAAATACAGCACACATATTTCATCAGGCAATTTAAAGGTTAGTTCCAAGATGCAGCTCAGATTCGCATAATGACACTCTAGACATACTAGCTCCAATTTCCGGCGATGCTGTCACATAAAAAAACCCAATTGCACTGCACATAAGCCGCAAAATGGAAACCCAAACTTCTAAAGCAACAACAAAAACACTCAAGCCCGTGTGTCTATGTAAATATCTATGAAAAACCACACAAAGGCAGATCGAAAGAAAAAAACAACATAAAATCGACAAAGACTGTCAAACTGAACGTAATGGACGTATTGACATTGACATTGAAAGTTTTGCTGCAGATCGGCAGATCGGCAGATTCAGCGGAGAGCGGCTATGTGGCATTATGTACGTACATACATGCATACATAAGTACATAGATACATAAGCATAAAACTCCTCGTAATCGTAATCCGGTATTTACGGGCGGCGGGAGTGTGCGGCCCGAGGCTAGACCTGTACTACATTTTGTGAAGGTTAAAAGCATTTAATTGGACGGTACTCTCGGTACTACCAACAACCACAACAACAACAACAACAACAACATGCAGCCGTTTAAAACGGTTTAGATTTGTCGGTTTTGTTTCTGTCTTTGTTTCTGTTTCTGTTCATTTTCGGTTTCTGTTTCTGTTGCTGTTGCTGTTTCTTTCATATTGCATGAGTAATAAGTAATAAGTCATGCTTCACATTTGAGCGATCGCGGTCAATAAAAAATAAACGTACTGTCTATCAAATATTACAGTAGCAAATCTCCAGATATATTTCTGGTATTCCAATACATTCAGCAATAACTATTAAATAGACAATCCTCTAGGTTCAAAACCCCCCATCCGCATATCGTAATTGTGAAATATGACAAGTACAAAAACACACCTGCAAACTTCATTAGATATAAGTATAGTTCATTTATAATATTAGCAAATACAAATTTTGATTTGGTATTCCAAGACATGCTGCACTAACCATTAAATAGACAATCCTCTAGGCTCAAAATCCCCACACACACTTCGTAGAATTCCGTAATGCGTAATTGTAAACTATGACAAAAAAAAAAAACACACCTGCCCTGTGGAAAATGTTAATGATGACTTACCTTACACTTAATTGCATTGCATGCTGACGATATTTGCCAACAGGTTAACCGTACAGTTCTCTTGCCCTATGATGCATCGATTACTAACACTTATTTCGAGCGATTCCTGGTACCCAACTATACCTTATACTCAAATAAATAGTTGCTTCAACAAGCATGGCCTTTTAATTCTATAAGGAAACTCACATACAGTGGTAGCTGATAAAGTTAAAGCGCCAATGCTGAGGCTTCACTGTACTGCTAATCGAATACGTGGATATTCTATGTCTGAGGTCGGTTCGATTTCGATCCACAGCTGCCTCTTAACTACATACTACATATGCATGTATGTATATGTTAAATAACTGTGCTCTCGCGCTATTTCGCAGCAGTAACACTGTACCCTGTCCTTTTCTTGATCTCATATCTAACTTTGAATCGCATACGAAAACCGCAGCAATTAGCATTCTCAGACATTCGGGATGCATAAATTGTTGAAATTCAAAGAAAATCACGCGTTCATTGACTCATGCGGGGGACACTTTCTATATAAGCAGAACGAACCAAGAAACACACTGAAGTAGTCAGTAGGGGTTTAACGTATCCTCAGCTTATCGAGAGCATAAAGTCAATCATCAGGCATGCTCCCATTTTCGCAAATCTGATTTCAGATCCTTTACCAAACCCCAAAGAAAATGCCACTGAATATATATATATGTATATATGTATATTGCATAGCTTAGATTTGATATATAACTACATAATTAATTGTGCAGCCCCACAAGCCATACAAGTTTCCTGTGCGCAATTCAACGTGAGCGCCGAATATGCTTTCAGTTTTCCCCGAGGGAGAGAGCGTCCTTTAGGCGGCTTCTCAGGTTACACAATCCTTATTGGTGTTCGTCCTTAGGTGGTTTTGGCCTCTATTGCATACATTTGTACGTATACATTGTTGAATTCCAAGCTGTCACATGATTGTCTCCTCCTCCAGCATGTACTCGGTGAGATCGCCGGGCCCAGACAGCAGGGTGACGGGCACACGATTCATCTGCGCCACCTTCTGACTGGGCCAGACCATAATGTCGCAGCAGTTGGTTAGGACCATTACGTTGGTATTTTCCGTGGGAGTGCAGGGCAGATTGGAGGAGCGCTCGTTGTCGCAGCTGTTGGCCTTCCGGCGGAATCGAAACTTGATTGGCTGCGAGCTGTCCATCACCGTCTCCTCATCGAAGTAGGGCGGTGAGCCCAGGTTGTAGGCGGGATTAGTGGTAGCCGGTTTCGTTAGCTGGCAAAAGGGAGGCGGGAGCTTATTATGCTACTAAAACTACTACTACTTCTACTAGTCTACGCACCTCTTCCAGCACCACCGAGGTCTTTAGTCGCCGGCAGGGATCACAGTAGTTGGGCGCATTCGCATCTGGTGGCGTGCTGCTGGCGCAGGAATCGGGCGGTGGCTGCTCCGGCTCTCCGGTTGGCTTCTTCTTCTTGTTGTTGTTGTTCTCCTGCTGCGCGCATGGATCGGTGCTCTGCTGCGCACACTTCTGCAGAAAGTCCTCCTCAATGTCAATCAGTCGCTTCACGGCACAGTCCCGCCTCAGGAAGTTCTTGATCACGGATAGGTCACGGGGCACGGCGCCAATGACATCAAAGTCGTCGCAGCGCAGCTTTATGCGATGAGCCATGCTGGCAGAGAATTTGGAATTTTGTCAAGGGCAGGATTCGTCCGGGTTGTGCGTGTGTGTGTGTGTGTATTTGTTATGGCAGGACTGTGAACTGACTTTCCACATCTGAGTGCTAAAGCTTGGGTAAACAGAGCTACACAATTGCTAACAGATTTGCAGTCGAGTGTAGTCGACTGCTTAATACGCTGTACAAAATGGTTGTAGCTAATGTTTTAGGTTTGGTTTTTGATTTATATTTACGAAGTTTTGTTTAAGTATCTTTTTTTAAAATATCTTTTATGAACAATATTCTTAAAACTAGTGCTTTTCATAAAGAATATGAAACACGAGAAATCTTAATACCGATCTTTAAAGAAACTTACCAGTAAATGTAGTTTAAGTTTCTAAATTTACAGTAAATGTAGCTTAAGTTTCTAAATTTACTGGTAAGCTTCTTTAAAGATCGGTATTAAGATTTCCGAAAGTAGCATAGATTATAGTGTATTAGGGCTTATCGATTGTCTTGCCTTCCGTCTTTACATGAGCCTGAGTATGCTACACTATAAGTTCTTGTTATCTAGTTTCGAAAAAGCTTACGTTCCCATAAACAACCTGTCAGAGAGGCAAATATGCTCCTTTTCCATGTCGCAACAGTGTATGTCAAGCTTAAAACGAACCATGAGCGCAGGCAAAGAAGTAACCTTGGCCATTTGTGAGTTGGAGCAACAGCTACCGTCCCACCCACTGACCACCACCCACCGCCCACCGCCCATAAGCGTGCACTCGACACGCAACAAGTTCGAGCGTCAAAGCCGCAATGCTACAGTTTGACGGCCAGTCAGCGACTCTCAAACTGTAGGCGTGCGCTGCGCAAAGCTGAAGCGCAAAGCGTCGCAAAGCTTTTGTATGCGCTCAAAGCTCCTCTTGGAAGTTCTTATTAGCATCGCTGAGGCCACAGAGCCAGCCAGTTGCCCCAAGCATTTCACAACGCAAACACGCTGCTCTCTGTTTGATTTTTGTTCGAATTCAAAGTCTACAATCATTTTTTTTGTGTATTTATAATTTGGCAATTGCTGTTTGCGCCGCCATTTTGCTATTTGTTGTGCTCGGACAAATATTTGAAAGTAAAGCGAACGAATTAATAGCAGTCAATAGCAGAGAACCATGAGCTTTACACGCCAACTGTCGGAAATGAGCGCCAGCGAGCTGAACGATGCCATCGACGACACGAACTTCCCACAGGCGCACATCCTGTCGCGGGGCCGCAACAACAGCGTCTGCTCAACAAGTAGCACCTCGGGCACCTCCTCGCTGGCGGAGCGTGCGGCGGTGCCGCCGACCCAGCCCGAGGACGCGGGCTCGGCCAGCGAGGAGCCGCAGCCGCAGCTGCACCTGCAGCAGGCGCCCGTCCGCCCGCGGCTGGTACTGAAGAGCAGCGCCAGCATACCGGAAACCGCTGGTACACAACCGTTAACACCACAGACACCGCGTACATCGACGACGCCAGGTAGTGGTGTGAAAGACGCGTCCCAGGGCTAACTAGGATGCACTTGAGCATATGTGTAGAAAATTTCCATTTTGGGCAAAACCGAACAGGAGTGAATCAAAGAAGCTATCGCCTTTACAATTTGGCACATTCATCAACAAGTTTTCAATCATTTACACTCCCTTAAGTCTTCACATATTTTGTATGTATTTAGATAGAAAAGAAAGGAAGAGCTAAGAAAGATATTACAAGTTTTTGATTGCTTATACACCCTTAAATATTTACATATTTATCTGTACATTTAAATGATATTTAAATGCAAGTTTTCGAAAATGTACACACTCTTTAATATTTAACCACTAATTTATCAGTTAAAGGGATATTTTTAGAAAAAAAGAAGAGAATGAAAATACCTACAAGTTTTGGATACTTTAATTAATGGTATATCTGAATGCAATAGACAAGAAAGAAATCAAAAATCGCACACTTTTGTAATACTCCTTTCAATATTTATACATATACCAATTTTGGCATATTAAAGTGCAAAAGACAAGAAAGAAATCAAAAGTCTTACAAGTTCTCCAGAATTTGCACCCCTTACTATTTATACATTCATCTATCTATTAAAGGGATATAGAATGCAAAAAGAAAACCAGAAAGAAATGAAAAATCTTTCATATTTTGTATACTATTTGAAATATTTGCACATTTATCGCTTAAAGGCATATTTGAATCAAAAATCTTACAAGTTCTCGATAAATTACATTCCATTCGCAAATTCATATATCAATGAAGAAATATCTAAAAGTAACAAGTGAGAACGTTGCAGTCGGGCGGAGCCGACTGCGTAATACTCTGATACCATTTTAAGAACAGCTGAAAGCAAGTGAACAGAAAATTTTTGCTGGTGTTTGGGTGACCCGAAATCGGCATTCCAAGTTTTGGGAACGGGAGGGGCATGGTCGATCTTAAGAGGGGTGACCGAAGTCTATCCTCCAATTTTGGTGACTCTAGCTCTAAAACTGTGGAAGATATACATTTTCGCGATTTTTGGGGGCGGGAGGGGCGTGGCCCCAAATTTTTTTTTTACCGATATTTAGAGGGGCTGACCAGAATTCTATCTTCCAAGTTTAATGACTCTAGCTCTGAAACTGTGGAAGATATAAATTTTCGCTATTTTTGGGGGCGGGGGGGGCGGGGCCCCAAAATTTTTTGCCGATCTTTAGGGGGGCTGACAATAAGTCTATCCTCCAATTTTGGTGACTCTAGCTCTAAAACTGTGGAAGATATACATTTTCGCGATTTTGGGGGCGGGAGGGGGCGTGGCCCCAAATTTTTTTTTACCGATATTTAGAGGGGCTGACCACAATTCTATCTTCCAAGTTTAATGACTCTAGCTCTGAAACTGTGGAAGATATAAATTTTCGCGATTTTTGGGGGCGGGAGGGGCGGGGCCCCAAAATTTTTTGCCGATCTTTAGGGGGCTGACAATAAGTCTATCCTCCAATTTTGGTGACTCTAGCTCTAAAACTGTGGAAGATATACATTTTCGCGATTTTTGGTGGCGGGAGGGGGCGGGGCCCCAAAATTTTTTGCCGATCTTTAGGGGGGCTGACAATAAGTCTATCCTCCAATTTTGGTGGCCCTAGCTCTTAAACTGTGCGAGATATAGGCTTCCGTGTTTCGTGGGGGCGGGGTGGCTGGGGGGCGTTCTAGTGGGCGTGGCCGGAAAATCCAGGACGCAATCTTTTGGGCTGGTCAGCCCTAGTCTAAATTCCAAATTTGGGGACTCTAGCTTCAAAATTGCGGGAAATATCACGTGTTATCGAATTGTGCATTCATGTATATCGATTTTCGCGATTACGGGGCGGGAGTGGGCGTGGTCAAAATTTTGTTTCTGTAATCTGTAGAGGACGTCACCAGTAATATATATTCCAAATATGGTGACTTTAGCTCTAAAACTGCGGGAGATATAAGCATTCAAATTAATTTTGGGAGGGGGGGCTGGTGGGCGTAATAATGGGCGTGGCCGATTAACCTAGGATCCAATTTTTTCGGGAGGTCACCAGCAATATACCTACCAAATTTGATTACTCTAGCTTCAAAATTGTGGGAGTTATTCACGTTTAATCGATTTGTGATTTGAGGTGTATCGACATGTTATCGATTTGCCAGCCTCCCAGTGGGCGTGGCATAAATTTGGAATAAACTTGATCTGAAGCAGATAGCTATAATCATAACGCAAAAGATTTCAAGAGTCTATCTAATATCGTTTCGGAAATACGCGCGTTCATCCAGACAGACAGACGGACGGACGGACAGACGGACAGACGGACAGACGGACAGACGGACAGACGGACGGCCTGACGGACATTCGACAAAACCAATATACTATGAGTACCTTCGGTATCAGAGTATAAAAACTATAAAAATCATATTCCTACGCATTCCACTATCAATGAACAAAATATAGCAAATCGAGAACTTAGACTACTGAAACAGAGCTCTACACATTGATTTAGACGGGCAGCCTAGAGGTGAAAGCCATTGAGATAGATCATTGAATTTAATGCGATCAAGCTAGCCAGGAACTGTTGTAAACGTTTTTGCCATAATAACAATTAAAGTGGCGCAGGCGGCGCCTAACAACTGTATTAGGAAAACGCGTCTAATGGCTATTTGGCGATAAGAGTTCAGTTCCCCGTCGGTTACACTGATAATAGCCACGCTAAGCATTTATTGAGAGGTCAGTGGTTCGATTGTGATTCGAATCTGATTAGGGTTTCAGGTTTCAGTCAGCCAGTTTCCCCTCATGAACTTGGGGTTATCTCCACATGTGTATGCCAGATATTGTTTATATTTTTGTAACACATCTTGTTTCTTTACTTCGTTTACAGGCCATGAGAACTGCACTTTCCATCACGATCTGGAGCTGGATCACAAGCCGCCGACGCGTGAGGCGCTGCTACCTGACATGGCGCGCTCCTATCGCCTGCTCCTGGGCGGTCTGGGCGAGAATCCCGACAGGCAGGGCCTGATCAAGACGCCGGAACGGGCTGCCAAGGCAATGCTGTACTTCACCAAGGGCTACGATCAGAATCTGGAGGGTAAGTGAAAGGTTCTCTCGAGTCTCCGATTGTGTGTGTGTGTTATTCATTTGTGTTTGTTTTTGTTTTTGTTTTTGGGCGCCACTCGCAATTTGCATAGCTCGAGAAACGCGCGTGGGCCTCATGCATAAACATAAGCGCAATTAGCACCTGACAGTTGTTTTAATACCCTATGCAGAGGGTCTTGTGTGTTGGTCATACAGTTTGCGAGGTATTACAGGTGACAAAGGCTTTATTCATCAACAGGGGAGGGTATATTCATAATGTGTGTTTCTTAGTCTGTAAGCGATGTTTTGGAGGAGTTGTGCGTATGGGAATACCAGATCGTATAGCTGACATAGCAACAATCGACTGAAGATTAAGTTTTTCAAAATTGCATAGCTCTGATAGGAACAATCGATTAAAACGAAATTCCTTTATGAACATGTTTCATTGTTCTCTTATGAAGCATAAACAACATATTTGTATTCCTATATAACATATAGATCACTTTTTTTACACAAGAGTATTCAATGTTCGGTGTGTGGAGCCAATTGTTCATTCTTGTTCTGTCTAATTAGCATTGGGTCAGTCATCCTGTGCTCAATGTCTCATGAATCAACTTGAAGCCGGGGATCTTCCAGGGCATTTCCACTGAGTACGCTCTCAGCTAGTTTCTTGCACAAAATGATTCACACACATGCATATATGTACATACATATGTACTTCAGCTTTATCAATGTGCATTACTCTAATTGCTTACTTATCTCTGCTACCGTTATATGGTCGGTACAGCAGTTGACAGAAATTCTATGCTGAGTCCTAGTTGCGTCAGTTTGGACTTGATTGGAACATATGTTTTTAGGTGGACTTTCTATTCAGATTACATATGTTGTTTAATTCATATATTGGTTTAATGGCTTAGCGTGTTCTGATGTGAATTGCAAGTATGCAGACCGGTTTTCAAAATAGTCATTTCAAAAAGCAGGTTCTATACTTTATTAAATACAATCGCACAGAAGTCAGAGTCGCATTTAAATTGGCCAACAGCAACAGCAGCAGCAGCAGCACCAACAAAAACATTGCCAGACATTAACGAAAGTAAATCGCCTCGAGCTCGATTAGATGTTATCATATATAAATAAATAAATTTTGTATTAAATAAATTGAAATTCTAATGTGCAAATACAGCTCATGACTAGATTTCAACAAGCTGAAGCGAAAGCGTTGGCATTGAGTGTTTCTGATGGGAGCTGCAAGGAATTGACAGGAAACACAGTAAAGCTTTTTAAATTGTAGCCAGAGAGTGAGAGCGAGCGAGAGAGAGAGAGATGGTGAGAGTGAGAGATGGTGAGAGTGAGAGTGGGCGTAGCACTTGAGGCGCCCACGAAAAGTGTGCAAAAATCACAAGAGTAGGCAGCATTTAAAGCTGAAGTAGTGAAAGCTCAAGCGTCCAACGAATGGCCAACAACAAGTGGCGCCACACACACACACACACACACACATACACGCATAACACACTCAAGTGGAAAACTTCAACTTAAGATTCAGTTATGCCACTGCCACACATTTTATTAAGCAAATACATATGTATGTATGTACATAAATCTAGCATAAAATATGCCAGCACTTCAACACATGCACATAAATCACGCGCTCATTGGCTGTGGCGGCTGCCAACTTGCGGTATTGTGGGAAATTCTTAAATTTCCCTTTAATAATTGTCCCCTTTTGTGCTTAGATGTCTTAAACGGAGCTGTTTTTGACGAGGATCACGACGAAATGGTCGTTGTGAAGGACATTGAAATGTTCTCCATGTGCGAGCATCATCTGGTGCCTTTCTACGGCAAAGTATCTATTGGTTATTTGCCTTGCAACAAGATTCTGGGACTCAGCAAACTGGCTCGGTAAGTCTGCCGTGAAAAGACACGCATAAGAGCCATTAAATTAACATTTGTGCTTGTATCGTTTATAGCATTGTGGAGATTTTCTCGCGTCGCCTGCAAGTCCAGGAGCGTCTGACCAAGCAAATCGCCGTTGCTGTCACACAAGCGGTGCAGCCAGCAGGAGTTGCTGTCGTCGTCGAGGGCGTGTAAGTACAATATTTCTAAAGATACACAACAAAAGAGTGCACCTCATTCATGTAAAAATAAAAAAAACCATAAAAAAAGTATTTTGCATCGGCCGGGAATCGAACCCGGGCCGCCCGCGTGGCAGGCGAGCATTCTACCACTGAACCACCGATGCTTGTGAACTGAGCTGCGCCAAGGTTGAGTAAGACGCACAATGAAGTTTGTTAGACAAAATAAAAGTGCCTTGTCATCTATACAAAGCGTTATTTCCCATGGCTGCGGCTGCATAAATAATAAAATTTGTAATTGATGATTTGTTTGCTTTCAGACACATGTGCATGGTGATGCGGGGTGTGCAGAAAATCAACAGCAAAACTGTTACCTCGACCATGCTGGGCGTATTCCGTGATGATCCAAAGACGCGCGAGGAGTTCCTAAATCTAGTCAATAGCAAATAATAACCTTTACCTTTTGACTTGTGTAAAAATTTGTTGAACCTTTCGTTTTTCGTTTAGCTGAATTTGCAAAAAAATATTTAATTATATATATATATATGTACGAAAGCATCGCGAATTTTGGTGTCGGTAGTTTTACACACACACATAAGTTTGTTCATTTTAAAGGCAATTTACGGCACATAAATAATATTTTTTATATATACATACATACAGACACATACACATTCGTATGTATTAAGGGAACAACTAACAAATCTGACGTCATTGCAAACCGTTTAGGGAATTTACAATTAAGATACAATTCGTAACAAATATAATCTACACATATACAAATTTACATATATTTACAACCAAATATATGTATGTGTTTAATGAAATTAGTGACAAATGGAATCGTTCAAATTGCTTGTTATTATCTATATACAAGAAACATATGTATGTATGTATAATGTATTTAAAACATATGAAGTAAATACGTATTTTAATTATGGCATTTATGGAGAGAAAATCGAAATTCAAACTATAAATTTATGAAAGTTAAACGAATGCAAATGTTGTTTCTTGCACCAGAATAAAATCTGCTTAAAGTATATACAATAAAAATATTTGAATATTGTTAAATATACGCGTCTTTTAATATTTTAGTCAAAGTATGCAAGACAATATATTAAATACATAACCATAAATTAGTGCAAAATAACCAAACAAATATATGCTTGAATTACCACTATTAGCGACCAATTTAATAAACAAAATATTATTGTTAATATACACATGACTAAAAATGGTTTTATTGGCAAACGGAAAAAAAAGTTTCTTCCAACCTGACCCCGACGTGAATCGAACACGCAACCTTCTGATCTGGAGTCAGACGCGCTACCGTTGCGCCACGGAGTCCTTGCTGAGCAGGCTACCAATTGCCTCATAAATAACCTCACAGCCAATTCAAAGTGTTCATCCTTGTTGGGCCATGGAAATGACTCCTTGATATATTTTTGTTCAGTCCCACCCTCATTTCATATTAAGGATATAGGAATAAGATTGTAAATATATATTATGATTTCAAGCCGTTTCATTGTATGAAATGTCAACTACATGCATACTTATTTATTTGGTTCGTACAATTAAACTTAATTGGTATATATATATATAGAACAAATAGAGGTGATTTTAACTTTGGCTTAATCTAAAATCAACAAAATGCATATATTTTTTGTACAAAAGAAACTAGAAACTAGGCAGAAAGTAAGAGACCGCACATTCTTCTTACGGAGGGAATGAAAACTAAACGAATATACATATACATATACATATATATACTTATTAATCGCATTTATTTTACAAATTGTACGGCAGTAAGGCAACATCTGTGCTCTCATGGGCTTAACCATCCAACGGTGTACCCAAATAAACCATCGACACCTCAGTGTTGCCGTAAACAGCAGATACTGTAGGATAAAGCTTCTTCTCGGGTAGGCCTGAAATAAATGTACTAGTTAAATGCTAAAGATGATTGTTTATTGTAGAGTTTTTGTAACTGACCTCTAAACGCCACGCCCAGAAACTCATAGTTTTTCTCAAATGACAGAGTATTATCCTCGCAGTCGAGTATGACGCGAATGCGTTCGCCAACCTGATATTTGGGCGCATTGTTTAGCAGCGGATAGCTGCCCTGCATATCTCCGTTGTGTAACAGATGGTTCTCGACCAAGTTCCAGCCCCAGCTCTGTTCATCGGATCCCAATAGCGCCACATAGCCGTGACACTGTAGCGTCGCCTCCTTTGTGGAAATGCCAATTACAGCGACCGTGCCCAGCGGTCCCTCCCAGATCACCTCCCATGCATGTCGCCCGTGACGGAAGCCGACCCTCGCTCGTGCCGCATCCGTACTTTGTGCCACCGGATTGCTGTCAAGGTATATGTTAATATTGGGTACAACGAAAAACAACAACGAAAATTAACAAACCGATGCAGCGTGAATCCGTTGGGCTTAATGTAGACGTTCCGTGAGCAGTCGTTGGGACTCCAGGCATGCAGTAACGCCCGCAGCTTAGCCTTGTATGTGGTGACGGACGCAAGCAGGTCGGATTTGATCGCTTCCCTGGGCAGCATGCGCAGGCAGTGCCAGCGCCAGACGTCGCTGTTCTCGTCGTTCAGGAAGTGATACCAGCTCTTGCAGACCTGCGAGCATCGGTTCAAGTCGTTGAGCTCCAAATATGAGAATATTGACTCCAACACATTGTAATTACACAGCGGATCGACCATTTTGTTGTCTCGCCCACTGTTATACGGATGTGCGTTTGGCTATATTTTGATGCGCCCTTGATGTGCTGGCAGGTTTTCCTTAATATATATTTATAAACTTTTCACTTAATGTATGATTTAATCCCTGCTTTCTCATTTTATAATATCAATAATATGTTTATTTTATTAATTTGGCAAAAACAGCCGTGCGTAAGTAGCACAGTGTAACCGAATCTTGAGAGCAAAAATATACCATTATGTTATACTCAAACTGGTAATGTTACTACGGTGATCTGTTAAATTTCTTGTTGCTTCCGTTTTGAGAAGAAAAGCGATGCCGTCCAAAACAAAGTATTTCCATTAAGCAGATAAAATTGCCATTTCGAAACATTTTGCATCTTTAGTTTACTTTTCTTAATTTTAAGCAAAGTTTAAATTTGCAAGCTGAATTTAATGCTTTCTTTTACATTCTTTCTCTAACTATATGCTAATAATATAATGGTTTAGTAGTGCTCAGTTAATTAAAAATTATGTTTAGAAAATATATTAAAAAAATGTTAGGAAATAAAAATTGTGCATACATTTTATTTATATTCGAACTTTGAATTCGCAACTGTTAACAATAAAACTATCGATAAGAAGCAACAGCAAGGCATAGCGATGGCAACAGAAATGTCGAGTTGGCCAATGGAATTGTTGTCAACGATAACAGCATTGTTTACATTTTTTTCACAGTGCTGAATAACGTTGGATATGTTAATGAATCGATGGGAGGTGTCCATATGTTATTACATTACTATTACGCGCTTAACTTTAATTAATGAAATAGGTCGTATCATTGCCAAAGAACTATAATACATAATGCATGCATTAAATTTAATAGTTAGATTTTCATTAAATAAGACTAGAGCTTATCGGCATTGACCTTTCGGGCGGCCAACACAAGCCTCAGCAGCAGGTTGGCGGTGATTAGATGCGTGTTCAGGCTAAAATAGAATGAAAATATTGTTGCTTGTGATGCAACATTATTTGTGGTAGTGCATTTAGTAGTATATGATATATGGATGAGCATAATATATTGAACATTGAATCGTATGAGTGCCGCTATCCAACTGTACGTTACACAGCACTGTTCGATTGATGCGTAAATTTGGCGCGTCGAGGCAATCAGCTGATCAACGCGGTGTCTGCCATTTCGCTCGCACTCGCACGTTGGTCGTTTTCGTAGTCGTTGTCGTCGTCGTCGTCGAAAAACCAACGACTTGGTAGAAATATTGTGCATATCGTGCTGCGATTAAAACGAACAATTATTAAATTCTAAACAGTGCAACGGAAACAGCAGAATTTCCCGATCCTTTTGCAAAAAAGTGCATCAAAATCGAAACACTTGAAGTGCACGAAAAACGCCAGCGAAAAACCCGCATTGAAACCATTTTGTGTGTGTGTGAAAGAAAAAAATGCGCTGCTGCCTGTGCTGGAAACAAAAAATGCGCTCGCCATTTTGACTCGCGCGACAACCAAAATTTTCACTTGCTGCCAACCAAATAGGCACATTGCAACGTGCAACAGCAAACAGAATTACGCTCAAATCTAAGTACGTCGGTGTAGTGTTGTGCAAAGTACATTTAATACACGTGCTACAATTGTGCACCCACAAAAAATACGGATTTCATCGCAGGCCGCGCCACACACAAATACACATTCACTCGCACACACACAATTACACACATCTGCTCTGCTGGTATTGGATACATTTTTGGCGGCGTGTTAGTGAACATTAGTGCCCCCACTCACCATCTTAAGGAACACAGGAACAACAAGAAAACTAAGCAGGAGGACAACAAAAAGGTAGTCGCAGTCAGGTAACTAGCGACAGCGACAGCAGTTAAGGGTGCAGGGCACCATCAAAAAAGAAAAACAGCGGGGAATTCGACGTCACTACACCTGTCTCTGGCTCTAAGTCACCTGAAAATGGCGCATAGCTCAGCTACAAATCAAACAACGAGCGGCGCGGTCAAGACAGATGAAGTCAACTATTTCTTTCAGGATGAGCATGGTAAGTCTAAGTCGCAGCTAAGCGGTTTAGTAGCTCACTAAATGCTTAACCAGTTGCCTGTAACCAGGTATGCCTTATCTCCGAGTAGAGATGGGCACGTGTCCGCGTTTTCCAACACGAACACGAGTCACAAATTGAAAACCCCCGCGCAACAATTGTTTTTATTTGATCACAAAATATGAAATCATTCATCATTTTATATTTTTATTTACAAAAAGTGGTTGGGCTTGTGCTGATTAATTGCTTGTGGCGTTCGTCTACTATCAATTCGATAGTGGGCTAGAATTTCGCCATATAACAGAGCTAATGGTCGTATATGATCTTCTAGGTACATATTTTGCTACAAGTCCTGTCTCAAGTCGTGCTCTGCTCGTGCGTGCTTCACGACACGCTTGCAACTCCACCATCATACATATTTGAATACATATGTATGTACTACATTGCATGCTATAGATTGACTATATTGCAGCTTTAATGAATGCGTAACATATATTGCTACGTGCGCGCACACACACACATGCATAGGCGAGAGAGACTTGCGTATTTACAGTAGCTGTGTGGCGGGGGAGCTACTACTAACTTGCATGCTCGCAAGGCGCGTAAACGCCATCTTTTTCTTTTTTCGGTTTCCCTTTACATACAATATTTATCGCTTGATACGCTTTAAGCGCATACACAACGCGGCTGCGAGGCAAAACCAACAGCAAACAGCAACAACTACTACTACTACTACAACAACTGCACAGCAACACGTCAAAAAACAAACAATAAAAAATAAAATCAAGTAAAATCGTTTGGTTTTGTCTGCTGCTGCCAATATACACATACAACGAAACAAACATGCTTATGTATGTATTTAAGTACGTATGTATTGTGTATATACATACATACATACATACATACATTGCCGGGCAGCGACGACAGCCGCGCTTCGCCCAGTTGGCGCTCAGTCAAACACACACTCAAATACATTTTATCGCTATTCGCTGACTACTACAACTACAAGATACTTCCCCATTAAATATATACATACATATGTATGTGTGTGTATTTTTTAGTACCAAACAGCTGATAGCAGCGCAGCAGCCGCCAGCAGCGCAGTCGTCATGCGAGTGCGCCTTTTTTCCCGATTCCTTTGCATAATAAATCTTCAATTTTCAAAAAACATGCGCTGGAGGGGTGGTGAGGGTGTGTAGCAGCATTACTATAACTGCGTGACATTTTGCTATGTGTTACAAAAAGCTGAACACACACTCGCACAGTTAAGCTGCACACATACACGCTTAAACATTTGTGTGGATGGAAAAAAAGTTAAAGCCCAAAATGGGCAAACACCAAACATGTGTAGCAGCGACTGCGCAGCGACGCCGGCAGAGCTGTTGTTGTTATTGCCGCTCTGTTGACCACCTTACGTACATCTCCCCACACAAGTACGTAAGCGTTCCATTGTGTGTGTGCGTGTGTGTGAGCGCATGTGCTGTTTGTATGAATGGGTGAGCAGCGTCGACCGCACGCCGGCTGCTTGCTAACCGGCCTGCAAGGCTGACTGCAGAGCATGTTTGACAGTAGTTAAGACGTGACTCACTTGTAGGTGTATGTGTGCGTCTGTGTGCGTGTGTGTGTGTTGGCTGATATTTATAGCTTAGGCCCTTTATGCGGTTTTTGCTGTTTATTCATGGCACACAAATATTAATAAATATACAAGTGTGTATTAGTGTTTCTTCTTTGAGCAGCTTTCGTTAATATTTGAATTATGCAAATGTTAACGCAGCAGGTGAATAATTAGCATATCTGACAGCTGTAGATGTGAATTGGAATAGAGAAAAGCCGGTTACAAAGCTACCAGGGCTACGCAAACGATGCGATCGCAATGCGTATATCGATTCTGTTTTATGTATGTATGTATTACATATGTATGTGATCACGTGCTGCTTATGATGTTTGTGTACATAAATACATAAGTCTGTCTGTCTTTGTTTACTGCTCCTGTTTTGAGCTGTTGTGGTTTGCTGTTAATGCATCCTTTGCCAGACGACCGCAGTTTGGGCACCCCACCCCCATCCAACACCAGCAACCCATGTGTCAAGCAGTGTGAATTCTTTCGTTTCATTTGTTCTTTGCTCAACGCGTTGCTGTCCGTTGTTGTTGTTGTTGTTGTTGTTGATATTGTCACTTATTGCTGTGTTGGTTTTTGCGTTTTGCACTACACTTTCGTTTGCTACATACGCACCAAAAGAACGACAGAAATGGAGACTGCGCTGCATGTATGCATGTACATATGTATGTGCATATGTATTCGCTTACATTGTACATATGTATATGCATTTGAGTGGAAGCAGCCCAACTGAACTTTTGAGCGTGAAAACGTGCATATAGAAATCCTTCATTTTCATCGTTTTGCTCATTTTGTAAGCCATGTATTCTTTGTTGTTTCTGCTTGCGACATAATAAAAAAAGACCACGTGGTGATAAATTTGTGCAGAGATTTGAGAGATTTGTTTATTAAATGCATAGATAAATCTCTCAATAAATACTTACTTTCATGCACCTTATTTCAAGAGCAATTCAATATTTCAGGACAAATTGCCAAGATGCTGAAGCCAGTGCAAGTGAAGCAAGTGCAGTCCATGGACAATCCAAAGTCCAATTTGGTCTTTCCCAGCGGCTCATCACGCAATGGCGGCGGTGGGGGCGGCATCGGAACCGTGGGGCGAATGGGTGCCTTCAGTCAGATGGTAAGATCAATTAATCTAACATTTATAATGAATCCATCAATCGATCAGTTACTAAAATCCGTTCTCATTCTCACTGGCGCAGAGCACAGCGAATCAGGGACAATTTATACGACTTAATGACAGTTGTATCACTATTCCAAAAACCGATAGTAAGTAAAGACGACAACATCAGCTTTAGACTTGACTAGATAAATAACTTTTCCTTTGTTTACAGATACTTCATACAGCCCACCTGTGTCAGCGCAAAAAGGTGGGGGCGGCGGCATGCAGGAGGTGGTAAGTAAACAACAACATTTGCCACATTCTCTGTGACACGAATAATATATGATATGTGCTTAATTTCAATTGCAGATAAAGAGCGAGCGATATGTGAGATATACGCCAAATAGCGCCATTAAAATGAAATCGAAATTGTAAGTGAACTATGATGCTTGGCTCTATATATAGATATAGGATAAAATTCATATTGATTTCTCTTGCCAGGCACTCCATACAGAGCAATGCCATGCACACAATGTCCGCCTCCTCATCGTCCGTGCAAAGGAAACGGAAGCCGGACAAGGCCGGCAAGGGACTGCGTCACTTCTCGATGAAGGTGTGCGAGAAGGTGCAGGAGAAGGGCAAGACCACATATAATGAAGTGGCCGATGATTTGGTTACGGAAGAAATGAAGAACAATTCATATGATAACAACTGTGATCAAAAGAATATCCGGCGTCGTGTCTACGATGCGCTCAACGTACTAATGGCAATCAATGTTATTTCCAAAGACAAAAAGGAAATACGTTGGATTGGCTTACCCGCCAACTCGGCTGAGGTACTGCTCCATACCCACCTTCTATATACATATAGTATATGTATATTTTTGAATGTAATATGAATATATATATGTATGTTTTATAGCAATTTTCGGCCTTAGAGGTAGAGAACACGCTGCGCCGCGAACGAATACGGCAAAAGAATGAAATGCTACGTGAAATGATAATGCAACATGTGGCGTTCAAGGGTCTCGTCGAGCGCAATAAGCGGGCTGAGAGCCAGGGCGTGGTGCCTTCCCCGAATTCATCCATTCAGCTGCCGTTCATCATTGTGAATACGCACAAATCGACAAAGATCAATTGCAGCGTCACCAACGACAAGTAAGCACATTGTAGATGGTTCCTTGTGTGCTTATAATAATCCTTGTTCTTCTCTCTCTCTCTGCCCAGATCCGAATACATATTCAAGTTCGACAATACATTCGAAATGCACGATGACATCGAGGTTTTGAAACGCATGGGCCTCGTCCAGGGTAAGTCTACATCTCCGCTGCCTCCTGCCAAGGGATATTCACATTCAACTTGTATCGTTTGATAGGTTTGGACAAGGGCGAGTGCACGGGCGAGAATATTGAGCGTGTCAAGTCTTGGGTCCCACCAAATCTGGCCAAATATGTGGAAGGTATGCATTTGAATTGTTGGCATATTTCGATTTTCATTACAACTTTGACATGTGTTATATTGCAGCCTACGGCCGTGGCAAATTTGGGGATCGGGTGTACGATTCGGATGACGATGACAACGACTTCAATCTGTACCGCGAAACAACCAATGAGTCTCAAAGCTTTGCACAACACACACAGCATACCACCGATGTCGAATTCAAGCGTGAGCTGGACGATGATGAGCTCGAGGATGACATCGATTGAGCTGACGATGAGGCGGATGTGTCGTGGGCGGCGGGGTCCCCTGCGGATGCCGATGCCGATGATGTCAGCAGCGGCTATGCGGAGGATACATTTAGTTTTACGTTTATTAACGCTTTGTTAGGATTGCCACGCCCACTTGGTTAGGCTGTCCATTTCTCTCACCTTTGTCTTTCTTTCTTAACACCCACAATCCACACACAGAGAAGCATTCAACAGCTTTGATCTTGTTTATTTCTCAATGAGACTTGATTTAATTATCATACACATAAGTGAAAAGAAACAGCAAAAAATAATTATATATATATATATTACTTGGCGTTCAGTTTGAATTTGTATTTGTTGAGGTTTTGATTTAAGCGCAAACAATTATATTAATGTTCTACTTAAGTGAAAAGAAAAACTTGTATTTTAGTGAAAATATACAAAAACAAAATGCCTGTCTTCTTTTTAGTTGTTAAACGATTGCTGCTTAAACAGATCTTATAAGAAGCGAACAAAGTTTTTTAAAAGTTCATCTTAAATGTTGTAAGTGTAGAGCAACTTTTTAAAATGATTGTACACCAAATCTTTAAACGACAGCAATAAAATATGATGCAAAATATTTTTAGAGCTGCAGATTACAGTGCAAACTGTAGACAAAAGCATATGAAATATGTTTATTTGCCTAACATTAATATTTTAACAACCAGTTGTTTTCACATTTCAAGAAAAATTCTCAAGAATCGTTCAGCTATAAACAAATATATTTATATATAAAGCTATATAATACATATACATTAAAAAGTAATTGCAAAATAATCAACCTACCTATTTAGTAATAACAACTATTAATGCATCGATATAAATTTCTAGAATTTATATTAATATATTATTATGAAATTACATCAAATGATAACAAACAAATGCATACAAATTAGTAGAAAGTGAAATATGTACATTTAGGAGTCGAGCAGTAGTTGTGTAATAAATTTAAAATATTTCATTTTGAAAATGGGAAATCGACAAAGAGCAAATACAAAATGCATAAACAAAACATACAACAACAACAAACCAAGTACATAGGTAATAAACTGAATACATATTGTAAAATATGATTTAAAACAAATTGAAATTTGCATTAACTTTTCTGGGGCGGCAACAATAACATTAAAAGCAATTTGAAAGAGTTGTTTCTAATATTTATTTTATTTTTAGGCCGCATTACGATTCGTGTCTTTTTTCGGCAATACCAAAATGAATGAAAATTTGATATTGGATTTGGAAAATACCATTCTTTGTGAGGAGCTGCATTTTACATACAGATACATTTTTCCATATATATATATATACTGACAACTGGGAAATGTAAGAGTTCCAATATCTAGCAAATTAAATATGCTTACAAGATATTAGCCCGAAGGTAATCGCGTTGACTTTTAGACCGCACCTAAAAGGTACCCGAATTCCTTTGGCTTAAAGCTATGTGTGATAGATATGACCACTTCCTACTTGACAAATCCTTCCTGAGCTGTCACTGCCGTCGATGGCGGACCCAGCGGTTCCTGCTGCTGAGCAGCCACATTGAAGTCGTAGTTCATTTGTTGGTCAAAGGGCGGGTTGGGGAATGCACTTGCAGACAGATCCATCAGCTCCGGTTGTGGCTGCAGTGGCTTAATAGGTTCCTGTTGCTCTTGCCGTAATTGTTGTGGTGATTTCACATAATTAATGGGTATCAAGCCCGAACTCTGTCCATTCGTAGAGGCTAGTGCCCAGCCAGAGTTTAAAAGATGGAGGGTCTGTTGAATCTCGCGAGGGGCCACCTGGATCTGCTGACCCGCACGCAAAGTCAATTCGCTTTGGTTTCGCGCCTGAAAATCGTACACGGCCTGCGTCTGAATTGGCGCGGTCCACTTGGCCGGATTGCGAGCTGTACGGATTAAGTTTCTTATTAATAATAACGAAGTGGAAACCGTTTGCTTATCTCAGCCAATTTGCCAGCATTATCTAGCGGGGTCAGAGCAAAGTGCTGAGATAAGATAAACAGCTGCGAGCAATGGGCATACGCGCGTACCTTCCTCCTGCGCCGTATTCGTTACGGTGCCCAGTAATTTCATGATCAGATAAGGCGCGGTGAAGATGAAACTGAGGAATGCCAGAACTGGCCAAGGGGATGTGCCTTTTCTCGGTGGCTGTGGCGCACCACCTTGCTTTACAGAATTATCGTTGAGCGCATCGGCGAACGCTTTCTTAAAAGCCATCGACGAAGGATCCAAATTCGACAAACGCAGCCAAAACAGTATTCTTTAAAGAAGACATCATTAATCGAATTGTTCAAATTAGTTGCGAGCTACTTACTTTCTGTAAATCCAGCTCAGGCCGCGGAAGATGGCAAACGATGTCCAGAACTGTGCAAAAACGCTGCGCAGTCGCCCGAAATTGGCGGCCACGCCGAGAATCGCCCGAAACGAGCTCGTTAAGGCAAAGAATGTGGAGTCCAGCATGGAGGCAATGTTGGCAATGGCCGACACCAACGATTCGATGCTCTGGAATGCTGGACGCGAACTCGCCTCGGCCATTTGTATGAAACGTTGCTCCGGATCGTTGGCACCCATATCGCCAAATCTGTTGTATCCGCCGTAGCCGCCGCCGCCGTATCCGCCACCGTAGCCCCCGCCACCAAAGCCACCCATTCCTCCCATGCCACCCATGCCGAAGCCGCCATAGCCACCAAATCCACCTGTATTGTAGCCGCCATAGCCCAATCCGTAGCCACCAGCGTTGCTTCCGTATCCGCCGCCGTATCCGTAGGAGCTCTGCTGCAGCGGGGACTGTGGTATGGGCGGTGGGGCGGCAAGGGAGCGAACGTTGCCGTAGGGCGTGGCCAGCATGGGCGATTCGTTAATAATTGCGCTACGCAGATTGTTGTCGCCCATGTTGTTGCTGCTGCTGTCTGATTAAATGAACGTTTATGAACTTTGTCCCAACGCTTGAACCTTGATTTCTCTCACCTGTCGTCTACGTATGTGTAATTATTTGTTAGCTGCTTACTAAATTGCCGGCGTATGTGCAGCTGTGTTAATACTTTTATTTTCGCTCGATATAACTAGTTAATATAATGTACAACCAGAGGTAGAGGTAGTGTTTTTATTAATTAATTTCTCTGTACTTTCGATAACTTATCAATACATTGTGGTATTTTATTATGTCGATACCAGATTATCGCGCGGCATATTCAACAATCGAATATATACTCGATATAAACAGAAGCAGTATTTCAGTAGTATTTTGAAAAAGTGGCAACTTAGCAACTTAATATTGAACTGTCCAACAACATATCGAATATCAACAAACGAAGTGTAAATATCAGTGTTGTTGTTTACAGAGGCAGCAAAGCAAATTTCAAATATATAAATATAAAAATATTAAATATTAGCATTTATTAGCCATAATGGCCAACAGCAAGCATTTGTCATTGCGTGAATGGGCGCCGCTTACAGAAATAATGGAACTGATTCCAGCAGCTCGGCGCGGTTTCTTTCCGTCAAATCTGAATATTACTTGTGTAGATGCCGTTGAATATTTCCTGGCGCTGGGCAGCGATGCAGGAATTGTCTTCTGGTACAATCGCCGCTCGGGCGAAATGCAGAAACTGAAAGCGGAGGTAAGTGGGGCACTGCGCCGACCAAGTGACTCACATCAGATATTGCGTGTTATTCACCCATTATGTTTTATGTGCTTCCCCCACCCTGTAGGTTTCCACACGCATAACGTGCGTCAAGATAGTTAATTCAGTGGAATATATGGTGGCCGCTGGCAGTGCCAGCGGTCAAGTGAGCGTCTTTCAAATACAAAAGGAGATGCCGCCAGACTTGGATCTGGTCGCGCCCTGCACCCGGAACAGACCCGTCGAACGCTACACCATTAGGGATTTGCATCGCTGTGTGGTCAGCTGCTGCGAGTGGTCGAAGAATGGCATGAAGCTGTATTCGGGCGATCGTCAGGGCGTCGTTGTGCTCACTGAATTCGACTATCAAGCGGTATGTGTGAAGATCAGTAATCCTGCCAGCTATATTCCTACTCTCCCCACCCACAGCACCTGAGCAAATCTGTGGAAATACTGAGCGAAGCTTATGAGATCGTGCAGCTCAGCGTGCATCAGAGTTACTTGCTGGTGGCAACACTCTACCGCTGCATTGTGTGCCGTCACGATGCCAAGAGCGCCAAGTGGGAAATCACCCAAGTGGGCAAGAAGGATCGCAAGCAGCTCATCGACTGCGGCGGCATCTTCCAAAAGCAAACCCCAACGAACGACAATGTGCCACAGATTGTGTGCGGTCGGCCGGGTCTGCGCTTTTGGTTTGCCGATGCCTTAGGCAATGTGTCCAAGACCGTAATCTTCAATGAGTCCGTCTTGCAATCTCCCGCCTGGGAGATACCCCTGTTGAATCCCAAGCAGCGCAGTCAGTCATCGACTGGTATTGGCAGCAATGATGCCATTGTGGCCAGCAAACACTTTCGCGAGATGGAATTTTACGATGAGCAGGATTCGCTGCTGGTCACCCACGATGATGCCACACTGTACATTCTCAATCTGGAGCGCCTGGAAGTTGAGGCTGTGGCACGCGGCTTTCGCAAAATTATTGACTTTTGTGTTAGCGGAACGGAGATTTTTGTGCTCGAGGGCGAACGTTCGCTGCTGCGTCTCGGGCCGATGCCCGAGCGTCCGAACAGAAAGGCCACGGTGATATTCAATCCACTGATGCCGCCACCGCTGCCTATGCTGGGCACCTCGAACTACTCCAAGCTGGAGCTGGAGTCGCCTCTTGACCTGGAGGTGGCATTAAACTGCGCCGAGGAGTGCTTCGAACTGCCGGCCATCGAGCAGCTCGATTTGAATGTGCCCATTGAGCTGGCCGTGGAGTCGCCGCTGGCGCAACAGAATCGTCGCATGGAAATCTTTCAGCGCATCGGTCAAATGGACTTTGAGCAGTCCATTTTGCACACCAACCACAAGAAGCGCAAAACTTCAGTGGACAAGCAGATCGCTGACAGCGGAGGCATTGTGGAAATCGGACAGGAGACGCACGAGCGCAAGTTGCCGCTGACCAGTGCAGCGACCCTTATGGACGCCAGTTACTGCCAATTGGAAAAGTAAGCATAATCAGTTTGGTGGCTGGTATCTAGTATCTCTAAATTGCTCCATTTCTTACCTCTGTCCACTTTCTTTTGCAGCAACGGCTTGGTCTCTCCAGTGGACATTCGAACAGCATTTTTACAGCATTTGCCGGATGCGATGACTCCCACAACGTTGCAGAAAACCATTGCAGAGAAGGCCAAAACGTTGGCTGCCGAGCTCGACTTGCCGGAGGTGCATCTGGGACCAGTCAGCGAGGATCAGTTGCGCCCCACCCAGACACAGACACAGACGCCACAGCTAAGCGAGTCGTTGATCAACTGCTATCCCTCCAGCTCCAGACTGGAGGATGTCAGTGTGCAGACAATGCCAAGCGAGGAGCTGGAGCTGAACGATGCCCCAGATTTCAATGCTGGACAGCCCGTTGATGGCATTTGTGCGGGCACCTCAAAGGCAGCGCTTAAGTTTGTGAAAACACAACCAAAGTCTTCCGATCAGGAGTATAGCAGCTTTCTGCCTGATTTTCGATGTGCTGCTGATCCACTCACAAAGCAGGAGACAGTCGCCTCCAGCGATTCCAATACATCCAGCGAATGGGAGTTTCTGGATAACTAAACTCATTACAGCCCAGTATTATTATTTACAATTAGAAATTAGTTGAGCTTTAAGTTAAGCTTTTAGTTCAATGCACTGTTTTTTTTTGTTTTGTTCTTTACTGGTTTCGATTGATCTTTAGTCAAACCGCGTTGTGTGCTTTAAATTTGTGATTGTGATGTTTTAATGTTATTAAATGATTTCTAACTGTACATATAGTTTAGTTAAGCTTCTTTTCATATAAGTATTACTGCATTGTAACATAATAATCTCAGTCTACGGTTTTAACAGTCACCTGTGAAATGCACCTCAGCAGCTTATTTATACATACATATATATTTTATCAGCCCTTGGCACAGATTTTAGTTAGTATGTAAGTTCAAGGTCGATTTGCATAATGAAATACACACTGAATAACTTATACATCAAAAATATGCAATCGCTTACTTATTATTATATAATTCTATAGCAGATCCAGCCGCAGGAAATGGAAACCCGCTGCTAATCACTTGGCACATGACTTTCCCAACTGCAAACATGTGCACAATACTTTGTTGTGATATCGATATTGTCGCATGTGAGGGAAACGAGACGCCCACAAACTATATACATATATGTACATATGTCTGATTATGATTAACTTGAGCATTTAACACAGTAGAGCTCATCATGACGACATTCAATATTGGTCATCATATATTGCTTAAGCTATAAACTATCAAACCCACAATATCTTTTCTCTGGAATTCGAATATGGGATTCGAATCAAGGATTTTAAATATTGATCTCATACTTACTTTATATTATAAGTTATGAAAATCTATAGGAAGCTGATAGATTTCAAACTTGTTCTTAGTTGTTTTTAATGATTTGATAGATAAAAGATGAGACTTCATTTCAGTTGATTCCGGCGGTTATATATTTCGAAACGATTTAACTAACGCTCAAATTCACCTCTAATCAATGCACATGTTCTCCTGCATCTCCATGGAAGCTTCAAGAATAATGGAAAAGCTGTCACGGAAATGTACTGCAGTTATGCAATTTGAAATGACGATTCCTCAAGCGCTTAAAAGAATCCCATGCCTCAGTTCAAACAAATTGAAATTTGAGCGCAGCTTGCATTCAATTGAATTGACTGCAACAATGGAAAGTTTTCCCAGACCCAAGACCCATGTATGCGACTAGAAATTTCGAGAAGCGCAACTTTCGAGAAAACAAAGTTCTTAAGTACAATATGTGATTGGCAACCTTGAAAAGCCGAAGCCACTTTGATGAAAGACTCGCTCGCATTTCAGCCTCCCAAACATGTCTCACAACAAAAAGATTTGCGCGCAAAAAATTTTCCACAACTGAGCATTGCCCATTGATTGAAATTGAATTACGAATGTACACTCGTCAATCATAGTCATGAATGGAGAGTGCCATCGCTCTCGAGGTTGAAGAAGAATCACCCAATGAAGGAAATAAGGAAATTAGGTGGGTTCACTTTGTTATTGGATTTCTTTGAAGAGTGTGTGATTCGCTCTGTGTTCGCATTTTGTTTTGATGCCTTGCTTTTGATTGTGTCGCTGAATAGCTCTGCATTTTTCAAGCGTTAACAGCTTCATGCCAAATTGTATTAGTTTTTCCCGCATTATATAAATTCAATTACGAGTCATGCAAATTTCCTAAACATGTGATTTAGGTATGGGTATGTTCAAAAATCACGTGATAAGAGTTCTTTTAGCTGCTTTAACAATTATAGCTGCAAAGATCGAGTATACAAACTCGGCATAATATGTCTGAACTCTAAACTAAACTATTATTAATCAATATAAAATATATATTTTAAATTTGTAAATTTATTTTAAGTTTGGTCATAAATTGAATGGAATCATTCGTAATATAAATATACAAATATTTTAGAAAAAAAAGGTTCAGTTTTCTTAAAAAGTTAACAAATAAGGCAAAAAACATTTTATGGAACAACATATACTAAAATTTCGATTCATATAAATCTTTTATTTTGCACAAAAGTGTTACATTCTTTGTTTTGTATATATATATTCTTGTATTCTACTCCAAATGTATGTATATATGCTCTGCGATTAGGATATAAGCTAAGCTCATTATTATTATCTGGTCAAATTTTTCGACAGCTTTATTGCGAGTAACCACAGTGACAAACATTTTCAAAAACCTACACACACACACACACATGTGTACATGCACACATGTCATGTCCACCCACGCACGGTCTCTCTCATTGGCTTTTGCCTCTCTCATCGAAGCCGGCATTTATTTTGCGATTCTCTTGCGAGCGAGCACAAAGAGAGCAACAAAGTGACCGCCGCTGCAAATAAAAGCGGGCGCATCTCGCTCTTCTGCTCATTAGGCGGCGAACTTTTGCTTTGAGCAGAACTCAGACCATCAGCGGCTGAACATATAAATCGTGAGGAGGAAGGCAACAAATTGCTGTAACAAAACAAAGCACACGCTAAATTATAAACAAAGCAGTAGCAAAATATATACAGTGTGTATTGCAAAATGAAGCCAACGAAGAACTCAACGCTGGAAATCATCTCACCCAAAGTACACGTGGACGATGATTTCATTGAGACGGACTACGAATATCAAACATCCCATGTGAAGCGCACATCAGCGGGCCAATTGCAGGTGAGTTTGCTATTGATTTGAGCCGCGGCACTTAAAAGTAGCATGCAACAGTTGCATAAGGATTTAATGAGCTTAAAAGAGTGCATAGCTTTTGTTTTAATTCTTATTTTGAATTCTGCAAGCATTTGCAAGGCCATACAATTGTATTTTAGCAGAGCAGTGCAATTATATTGAACACAAATTGACCTTCACACTGAACTACTTGTGTCAGGTCAAAGAGAGACAGAGAGAAATATGTAGTTCTCTCCAGCTGTGTGTGTGGGATGCATAGAAACACAAGTGTACATAGAATACTAATGAGTGCAAAAACTTTCCATTGATTAGCATGCCGCTTATTAATGTGCTCATCAAATATGATAAAGATAAAACCATGAACAAACTTCGTACAGTCTGAAATGCGTGGGTGGCGATTTGAATACATATTGATTCTGGCCCATTATCCGAAACAGCTGATAAAGCAAAGTCTAATGCTGATAACTGTATATACATACATATGTATTTCCATTCCCACTTTATGTACACACTTATTTACATATCCAGAATGGACTTTGGTGGCGTGTTTGCTCCAACAAAGCGCAGGCGTCGTTTATGAAATTATTATTTTGTTTGAATTATGTATTTGATATGTTACTTAATCTGCTACTTATATACAAATGTACATATATGTGTACATATGTATGTATGTACAAGCGAAAGCCAAACTTCCTACCAGACACTTGCTGCACTTCCTTTGTTCAAGGTCAATGTTATTGGAGTCGACGTGTCAGCTGATAAGTCCAAGAGCAAAAAAAACACACTAAGAGAACTTGCTTAAGACTCTGCCATGACTCTGCGTTTTAAACCTGTTAGCATCTAGTTTTAGCAACTTTAAATAATAGTTGAATAAATGCAATTAATATTCATATGCCATCGACAGCTATTTTTTTTATTTCTTTTTTAATTTGTGTGAAACTCTTCCTAATTTGATGAAATTCTCACATGTGTTTATCAATTTTGCCGGCCGGCAAAAAGGCAACAACAAGTGCCTTTTTTAGACACCACACGTTTATAAATTATTTATACATTTATCATTGCATACATATTTATGAGAAGTTGCGAGCTAACGAACACGTCGCTGACAACAATCAGGTGCTTTGTTAAATCAATAGTATCACACCGACTATGGTATACCCTTGGTAGAAAATATGATAAACTATATCATTAGTTTGTTGAAATCTTATACAGTATATGCATATTTTCCAATTGTATTGTATTTCCTATAGAATAGGTTGGTGTTTTTTTTGTAAATTCCAGCCTTAAACTTATTAGATTGGAACGAAAATCGGAATAAACTTAACAGAATATCACAAGAAAAGGAAAAACAAATGTTTTATATATAAAATTTCTGATTTGTAGAAAATATTTATAATTTCAAATGTTATGTTGAGTACACTCAACTAAAATTCAACTTGCAGAGCATACAAATTCGGTCAGTATTGACGATTTGCAGTTTAAATCAGGCGTTGTTTAATTATTCGATAGCGCCACGTCTGGCGATAAGGTAACTAAGGTAACTGGCCAGAACAGTGGCTATTTTTGGTATCTCCGCTCTTGGTATAGCTCTTGGTATAGGCCAGGAATCAATTACTGATATCGCCATGGCATCCACTTGCCCATTCACACATTGACAGGTGCACCCGCAGACGACATCGCTCAAGATTCGCACTGGCCGCCATGTGCCCAAGCTGGGCGTCATGCTGGTCGGCTGGGGCGGCAACAATGGATCGACGCTGAGCGCCGCCTTGGAGGCGAATCGTCAGCAGCTGCAGTGGCGCAAGAAGACGGGCGTGCAGGAGGCGAACTGGTTTGGCTCCATAACCCAGGCGTCGACGGTGTTCATTGGCTCGGATGAGGCCGGCAGCGATGTGTTCGTGCCCATGAAGGAGCTGCTGCCGATGGTGGAGCCCAACGATATTGTCGTCGATGGCTGGGACATCAGTGGCCATCACTTGGGTGATGCGATGCGACGGGCCGAGGTGCTGGATGTGGGCCTGCAGGATCAGCTGTACGAACAGCTATCGGCACTGAAGCCACGACCATCGATCTACGATGCGGACTTCATTGCCGCCAATCAGCTGGATCGTGCCGACAATCTCATCCAGGGCACCCGCCAGGAGCAGTACGAGCAGGTGCGTCGCGACATCCGCGACTTCAAGCAGAGCAGCGGTGTGGAGACCGTCATTGTGCTCTGGACAGCGAATACGGAGCGATTCAGCGTTGTGAAGCCGGGTCTGAATACCACCAGCCAGGAGCTGATCGCCTCACTCAAGGCCAACAAGGCGGAGGTGTCGCCATCGACCATCTTTGCCATGGCCAGCATAGCCGAAGGCGTAAGTACTATCTGCTTTTGATTATACCCTGTAAAGTTATGCAGAAGAAGACAGGGTCGAATATCCTACAACAGGATGATAAACAGTTTTGTTCCTAGGGAGCGAAAATCTGACATGTTTTTGACAAAGTTCTGGGAGTCTTTTAATGCTGCACTTTCCTTAGTTATCTGATTAACTTATCCCCCCTCCCCCTCTCTCTCTCTCCCTGTCTCTTTTCTCACAGTGCACGTACATTAACGGCTCGCCACAGAATACTTTTGTGCCGGGAGTACTTGAGCTGGCGGAGCAGAAGCAAGTCTTCATTGCCGGCGATGACTTCAAGTCGGGACAGACGAAGATCAAATCGGTGCTGGTTGACTTCCTGGTGGGCGCTGGCATCAAGCCCGTCTCCATTGTCAGCTACAATCACCTGGGCAACAACGATGGCAAGAATCTCTCCGCTCCACAGCAGTTCCGCTCCAAGGAGGTACGCCAGCCTCTGACCTGCCCCATGTTCGACCATTAATCGCTAAGCATCTTACAGATATCCAAGAGCAATGTCGTCGACGACATGGTCGCCTCCAATAGTGTGCTCTACGAGCCGAACGAGCATCCCGACCATGTGGTCGTCATCAAATATGTACCCTATGTGGGCGACAGCAAGCGCGCCATGGACGAGTACACCTCCGAGATAATGATGGGCGGCCACAATACTCTGGTCATACACAACACATGCGAGGACTCCCTGCTGGCCACACCCCTCATCCTCGATCTGGTCATTCTCGGCGAGCTGAGTGCCCGCATTCAGCTGCGCAGTGCCGAGCGGGAGTCGGCTCCTTGGGTGCCCTTCAAGCCGGTTCTCTCGCTGCTCAGCTATCTGTGCAAGGCACCGCTGGTGCCACATGGCGCCCAGGTGGTCAACTCGCTGTTCCGCCAGCGGGCCGCCATTGAGAATATATTGCGCGGCTGCATTGGACTGCCGCCCATATCTCATCTGACTCTGGAGCAGCGGGTAAGTTATGTTGATATAGTACAGTGGAGCTTCCTTAAAGCAATCTCTGCAATAGCTTATAGATTTTATAAAATTTGTTTCATATAGCTCCAAGCTCAAAACTGTATAGCTTTAGATTTTCTATTATCCAAACATAACAAAAGCTGGATATTTTTATCCTATATAAATAATTCTATATACAAAACTTGAAGCCTTATGATTTTAGTATACAGTCAAGATTTTTTAAACATAACTGTAACTAGTTTTATACAATATTGTCTAAAATATTGTCTCTATAACTCTAGAACATATCCTCTAAAGATGCAAATTTTTCATGAATTTCTGAAATTTTAATTTTTTTTTAATTTCTAAAATGATTCTTGAGTGTTTTTCAAACTATAACAAGTGAGAACGTTGCAGTCGGGCGGAGCCGACTGCGTAATACTCTGATACCATTTTAAGAACAGCTGAAAGCAAGTGAACAGAACATTTTTGCTGGTGTTTGGGTGACCCGAAATCGGCATTCCAAGTTTTTGGGAACGGGAGGGGCATGGTCGATCTTAAGAGGGGGTGACCAGAAGTCTATCTACCAATTTTGGTGACTCTAGCTCTAAAACTGTGGAAGATATAACCTTTGGCGATTTTTGGGGGCGGGAGGGGGCGTGGCCCCAAAAAATTTGGCCGATCTTTAGAGGGAGTGACAATAAGTCTATCTTACAAATTTCTTGACTCTAGCTCTAAAACTGTGGAAGATATACATTTTCGCGATTTTTGGGGGCGGGAGGGGGCGTGGCCCCAAATTTTTTTACCGATATTTAGAGGGGCTGACCAGAATTCTATCTTCCAAGTTTAATGACTCTAGCTCTGAAACTGTGGAAGATATAAATTTTCGCGATTTTTGGGGGCGGGAGGGGGCGGGGCCCCAAAATTTTTTGCCGATCTTTAGGGGGGCTGACAATAAGTCTATCCTCCAATTTTGGTGACTCTAGCTCTAAAACTGTGGAAGATATACATTTTCGCGATTTTTGGGGGCGGGCGGGGGCGTGGCCCCAAAATTTTTTGTCCGATCTTTAGAGGACTTGGCCAGAAGTCTACCCTCAAAGTTTGGTGGCCCTAGCTCTTAAACTGTGCGAGATATAGGCTTCCGTGTTTCGTGGGGGCGGGGTGGCTGGGGGGCGTTCTAGTGGGCGTGGCCGGAAAATCCAGGACGCAATCTTTTGGGCTGGTCAGCCCTAGTCTAAATTCCAAATTTGGGGACTCTAGCTTCAAAATTGCGGGAAATATACACGTGTTATCGAATTGTGCATTCATGTATATCGATTTTCGCGATTACGGGGGCGGGAGTGGGCGTGGTCAAAATTTTGTTTCTGTAATCTGTAGAGGACGTCACCAGTAATATATATTCCAAATATGGTGACTTTAGCTCTAAAACTGCGGGAGATATAAGCATTTCAAATTAATTTTGGAGGGGGGGCTGGTGGGCGTAATAATGGGCGTGGCCGATTAACCTAGGATCCAATTTTTTCGGGAGGTCACCAGCAATATACCTACCAAATTTGATTACTCTAGCTTCAAAATTGTGGGAGTTATTCACGTTTAATCGATTTGTGATTTGAGGTGTATCGACATGTTATCGATTTGCCAGCCTCCCAGTGGGCGTGGCATAAATTTGGAATAAACTTGATCTGAAGCAGATAGCTATAATCATAACGCAAAAGATTTCAAGAGTCTATCTAATATCGTTTCGGAAATACGCGCGTTCATCCAGACAGACAGACGGACAGACGGACGGCCTGACGGACATTCGACAAAACCAATATACTATGAGTACCTTCGGTATCAGAGTATAACTAGATATTTTGAAGAGGTTTTGTAACCGATCTATAACCGATCTTGTCTTTGCAGTTTGACTTTGCCAGCATTACGAATGAGCCACCACTGAAGAAGGCCAAGCTTCTTGGCCAGAACGGCTCCGTGGAGTCCACCAAATTGAAGCTGCTCGCTGCCAATGGACACAGCAATGGGACCAAGCTGGCCACCAATGGAAACGGTCACTGAGAACTGGAAGCCATCGGTTTTGTCAGCCTAAAACATCAGTAGACTACATATATCGATATATGTATATATCTGCAGTATAAATATATATACATACGAGCTTGCATATATATACAAGTATGTGTACTTGCTAAATTACAAACTAGTTCTAAGTTACAACTATCAAATAAACTCGAAAAACACCCAAGATTGGTATTAAAACAGTTTGAAGGTCATTGGCATAAATATATGCATAATAAATATATATATATATATCTGCTTTGGGCATTCCATTCCCATCTGCGCCCAATTGATGCGATTTCCAGCGCACATTTGTTCATAATTTTCCATTAGTTTTCTTCAGCCATATGGTACTTTGCATACATACATATATTTGTACGATATTTTGATATGTAATGAACAAAATTGGCAAGTAGTTTGGTATTCGGAAGCCTGAAAGTTGTGGGGTATCTCCGGGGTCTTGGGAACTTGTGATGTCCGAATTTGTATACCCTGTACCTATTGAAAATGAAGCTGTGCAAAAGTATATAACAGGCATAGCGAAAAAAGTTAGACTTCATAATTTAAATATATTCTTGATCACTGTTAACCACCGATGCGATCTAGTCATATGTCTGTCTGTCGAATATCAGAGACTATAAGAGCTAGATACTTAAATGTTGGCTCATAAGTTCTCGTATTGGCTGGTCAGAACAAGTTTGTTTACTTTTATCAATAGCTCCTTCCGTTCAAAAGTTATCGGTCAATTTCGATTTCAGACCAGCGATATTCGGCCATAACTTGAAAGTTATAAAAGCTAGAGGCAAATTTGGTATGTAGAATCTCGAATAGTATACATATGTAACAAATATTTCACTTTGTGACCAACAAATTTCACAAAGATCGGACAATAAAGAAAGAAGTTGATTAAGAGTTAGTTTTCAAAGGGGGTAAGCTCAGTGAATAAGCAGGCTTAATGGTAAACTGCTTGCACTGCTTGCAGCGTGTGTGAGCTTGTTTATATGTACACAAATATGTAAATATGCATGCATGTTAATACTTTGTTCAGGCTGTCTCCTAGTCTGGCACTCCCTAGAGACTAGAGCACTTTTACTTGTTATCATGAAGTTTGATGGGAAACCAGGAAATTATTAGTGCATCAATTTCAAATATAGAATTCATCTAGAATACACACCATGAACAAATTGGCCTCGAGCTAATAAATCGATTCAGCTTTGTCAAATTTATGGGGGTCTTGGAAGGGTTCAGCCTAAAGATATGCTGTACATATTTTGCTTAAGAACTAAACTAAAATATAAAGAAATTTGAACACTTGAGATAGCTTTTGACAAAGTGTTTATAATCTAAGAAAACCTTTGTAAGTTGATAATTAATGCATAATGTCATAAAATACGATAGTGATTGGCAAATTGCTTAATCAGCTTCATGATTTGGCAGCCGACAACTGGCAACTATGAATCATAATCATAAGTAGAAGTCACACTTATCTGTGGCATCTGAAATTTGGAGTGTACTCACAGTTACGTGCGTTGTTATCGAGTTCTTTTCGATTATCTGGTTGCCGCGTCTAATCGTGGGTTCAAACTAATGAATTTAGTACAACTGCAATGTGAATCAGCCCGTTTATTGGGCGCTTTTGTTATGGCTTCATCAGCTAATGGAGCATTACTCATACGATGGTATTCCCCGTCCCTCTTATTGGTCTCTATTTGATTGATAAGTCTATCACATGGGACAAGTCTCTCTATATAGCCGCCATAATTAGTGTCTCCCGGGGAGCCCCATGCTCCTAATCAATACTCCAAAACTCCTTTGCGCTCCATTACAATTAATTAAGCGCCTAACATTAAAAGTCGAACAAAATCGAAGGCGGTTAATTGAATGCCAAATGTCGAACAACAACTACCTGGACTATGTTTATACATACATAGTAGTAGCTAGTATAGTTAGTTACTAGCATACTTAAGACATGTTCATATATGTACTTATGTAATTAACGGTCGACTCGACTCCGATTACGACCCGTAGAACCAAAGGCGTAGCTAAAAAAAGGCTTGGCGTGTCAATGTCAAATAGTCAGACTGACAGCTCCCGAGAGTGTATCTGTGTGTGTCTCTCTATCTATCTCTTTCTCTCTCTCCCTCTCCCTCTCCCTCTCCCTCTCACTCACTCTCTGTCTATGTCTATGTATCTGGCAGCGCATAAATTTCGCTAAAGAGTCAAAGGTGTGTCCCTAGACGGCTTTGAAGGATTTGCCATAATTTCAGCTCCAGGAAAAAGTAACGCGCTTAAAGACCATTTTGGCTCGCGTGCAAAAATGTCAAAGGACACTGATATATGAACGGATATTGGGTGCTCACACACGTGGCGCCCAGATCATTGACCGCCCCTCCCCCCGCTATCCACTGGTCACTGGTCAAGGTTGCTCAAGGGTTATTTAGCCAAAGTCCAACACGTGCTTGGAGGTAATCATAAATTGATTGAAATTATTAACACATTATGTCTGAATCTGATCTGCATTCAATCGAACAACTCTGCTAATACCCTATGTCCATTGCGAATGCGTACAAAGGGTGTAAAATACCCTATATCCATTGCGAATGCGTACAAAGGGTGTAATCATAATTCTTAAATAATATACATATTTATTTCCCTGGAACTTATTTATTTCACTTTTTCCAAATCCATGCAAAATGTGCATGTCAAGCTGGATTTTCAGAGCAAACATTTATTATAATGCCATCTTATATATATACATAACTAAATAAGTATGAAGGCACCCAAACGTTCATTAAACCACTTTAAGGGTTATCTACTAGTCAAGCTCTTTCACATAGAGCATTTTTACCTGATTTACCGGTCTTTTTGTGGCTTTTGCTGTATTCAGCCATTCTTCATCACAGCACTGAAACTTAAGATCACTCCATAGTCAGATGCCTTAGAAGTGACATAGTCGACATAGTAACCCATACTAAAAGCAGTCTTCCATCTAATATGCTTTTAATTGCAAATGCCGCTACGATTTGTATTGCCTTCAACAAATACTTCAAATTTGCAGCACGACCTCCACGAATTTGAAATAAAAATTGTATCCATATATAAGAAATGTATACACCAATAACGTATATAGTATGACTGAAGTATTTGAAAGAAATACCAACTCAACTTGAAATCAGTATACTCCAGAAGTATTATCATGTCTATGTCAGTTATCAGTAATCATAATACTTAATTAGCCTGAGAATCTATAGACTGATGACTCAACTCTATGCTGAATGAAAATTGGATACTTTAATAATAATAATAATAATAATCTTTATCTATGCTTTTATAAGATTATATTTCGTAGATTACAGGTGAAATACATTGCTTGCAATACATAATAGATAAGATGCCAGAAACAAGCATGTTCTATTATTTGTCGTATGTCGTAATATAAATATAGCACATTGGCATATCGGGAGCTGCAAGATTTGATAGCTGATAAGGCGGCGTACAAAGTGGAACCACGTTAGAAACTCTTCGGATAACACATCGTAGTAAGGTACGCTGGGCTAATCTTATCTGTTGGTGGCAAAGCTTGTATACTAAAACAGCGATAGTAGTTCTAGTGTGGACAGCGCTGTCGGCGTCGCAGTCGGCGTCGCAGTCAGCGTCGCAGTCAGCGTCGATGTTGTTCCTTCAAACCGTTAGTCGGTCGCTCTTTAATTTTAGTTGCGAGTTGCTTTGCGTTGCGTGCGGTCCGTTATTCGTTCGTCTTCGTCTTCGTATTCGTCTTCGTTTTCGTACTCGGTTTTCGTATTCGAATTCGTGTTGGCTGTACAAATAACTTATACGCAGCGTTAACGCAGCTGTCAGATGCAATTGAAGAGGCCGAAAGTCGCACTCGTTTCGTTTCCTTTTGTCCTTAACTGAATAAATAATATCCTGCTGCGGTTCGCTAATCAATTTGACTTGATCTCATATTCGTCTCTTCATTCCCAGTGAGTGTTTATTCTTTCACTGAGTGTTTACTGTTAATTTTGAAATACTGCAAAATAAGCTGTTAAATATGTTCAATAATTTGAAATAGCAATAGCAAATTCTATAATATGTACAACATTTATGGAATAAAATGCAGAGCTGGCATTATTCGACATTATTAGACCAACCTGATAAGGAAATAATATCAGAATGGAGCAAATGTCATAAAAAAAGACCAATCAGGGATATCTTCCATTACAAACTTTTGAGTACAGCTGCAAAAGTATTTTTTATTTGTACTCACTATTTAAATGCATTGATAAATGAAACAATTTGCGTTAATGTTTAAATTTCACTTTCATTTAAAAAAAGACAAAAATAAAATATAGTTCCATTAAAAATTAAACTCATTGAACTAGGTAAATATATATATATTTATTAATAACAGCAATAAACAGCAGACCAAACCGAATTATAATGTTAACAATGCATTAAAAGCTATTTTTATTTTTGTAATTACAAATATACACCTCAATCGATCAAATACTGAGTTTATGTTGATTTCGATACATCATGATATTCTTTGGATATTGAAAATGCCTTAAGCCGCTTTGACACACCTTGACCAATTCCGAAATCAGTCAAAAAAGTCGCAGACATTGTTACAACTAGCCCCAATAGATAACGTCCAATGATAAGAGTCGACATGTAAAACATTGCGATTCCATAAATTAGCAAAACGAACACATCAAAGAGTAACAGCATGTCAAAACAAGTGAGTCCGATGGGTGTCAGGGACCCATTAAAATGGACCTAGGTGTAGTGGTACCTAGTAACCCAGCCATAGCCCTGGGAAAATGAAACAAAATACGGCAGATAAGAAGAGGCCATATAAAGTTACTATGTGAATATGACTAGATAAGTAAATAGTGAGTTCCTGTGTGCCTATTAATCAATGTGACGGCAAAGGAGGCCTATCGCATGAGTCAGACCAACCACAACCATATACTGTATGTATCAAGTCGTATCTGGTCGGTACACCTTGCCCACCGTGTTTAGCACTGGCTTACCCCGCCCGGACTTTGACAAACGACCGACAGCAGCTCCGGCTCCGGCTCCGGCACCGGCACCGGCAGCGGCATTAACATGGCTCTATCAGCGATAAGTGATAGCTGATAAGTCTGCTAGTATCTTTAGTTAAGTCACACATACCATATTACATATAGACCATTCGCATGAAAGAGCTAACTTGTTGTGTGCTACGTTCCAATTGGCGCGTAGACATTGGCAACATCAACATCAAAATCAAAGCAAAGGGTATGAATGATGATACATCTGTTTGCGTATGTAAATTGATGTTAAGGTCAGTTTTGCGGCACACTTGGATTTGTGCAGTCAGTCGAGTGAACCAAAACAGAACATCTGGAACATATTCAGTGGAATGCCATCGCAATATATAGGCTATACTGAGAGGCGTAGACAGAGGCAACTGCCCCAGGGTTATTCTATACTTTCAATGGGAAGAAGTACATTGCAGCTTATAGCAGCTTGCACATTTTCACATGCTAATAGAGCAATATAATTACCAATTAAATTGTTGCCCATTATTGCATATTACATAAGACAATTACACACACAGGGAAGAGCTATTAGCAAGGACTAAAAGTATATATCTATTGTATATATTTATCCTGTGTGAGAAGCTAGAAGAGTTGATTTAATTTGTCTCGATTTCGTTTTAACTCTTTTAGTAATATTATTGTGGCCCTTAGGAATGTACATATATAGTATAGGCGATATCAATTCTCTTCTCTTATCATAATAATATATTATATTTTTCCCAATAAACTAGCACGATGTCTGGTCATAAGCATATATTTCATAAGTACCTACCTGGTTTACTATGTTCCGAAATAATCATATACAAGTCATGATTAGAATTGATAACAATGCTATGCACCAGAATCTACTTTCATTTGCCAATAGTTCAACTCAGCCAATTGACGCAATTAATGAATCGTAAAACCAAACACGAATATATGAGAAACTAGTGCTCTTTTCGTTTGATTCGTGTTAACTTATCTGCAACTTTGTCATCGACCTTTTATGCATTCTACATGATTATATGATTATGTACAGTTTTCCATAAAAGTATACACCATGATGGTAAATTATGAGTTCTGCATTCAAATCAAATGAAATGAAATGAAATAAAATAATAAATAGTAACAATATGCATATTATAATTCCGCTATCCTGTATATGTCAATTATTAATAATTAAGATAAAAGCTACATTTAATGCAAGTAATCAATTAAAAAGTTAAGAATCTACTACAATATTTCGCCATGTACAAATACTTATAATTGTTTTATGAACTATTTCCAATGCAGTCGAGTGTTTGAAGCTCATCAAAATGGATGCACTGAACGAGCCGGAGCAAAGTGATAAATTCGTGGTGAAATACCGTCAGGAGTATTATGATCTGTCCAACTTCATGCATAAACATCCGGGTGGAATGAACACACTCAAGGGTCTCAATCAGACAGACATGACATCGCGTTTTTTGAAGGCACCGCCACATTCCGATGCCGCCATGTACCTGATGAGGGAGTACAAGGTGAGCGCACAGGACGAAGATCGCACCAAAAGGACAAAGGAGCGACGTGCGAATAAGTTAACAGAGAATGGTATTGAATTGCTGGAACAGCCAAAAGAGTCGAGAGAGGACAGCAACAACAATCACTTGGATGAGAGCATGGAGGTAAAACAGAAATTTGCTTTTCGCTCTTAATTTTAATTTTTATTTATTTTTGTTTTCGTTTTTTTTTTTTTTTATAGGATTTTTGACATTATAGTTGTCTTTTTACAGTTTTTTTTGGTGCTCATTTAAAAAATATAAATACTATTAACACAAAAACGACTAGCGTTGGCCCAACTGCTCCAATATGTCGATATAGTTAGGTTGATATCTTTCTAGTTACTGGAAACCTTTTGATTTGTTTTTTTTTTGCAGGAGTTCAAGTTTTGTTTTGTTCGTTTTAAAAAAATTTGTTGCGCATTAGAGATCACGCGATTTGACGGTTTTCACATAGACCTTGGGCTTTGAGAAGATGCGTATTTCATCCTCGACAACGGTCAGCTCCTTATCAATCTCAGCCTTACGGGTGCGCACGCGCAGAGTCTGTGCGGTCATGGGCATGTGATTCAGCTCACTGATGAGCATATCGAAACCTGCAAGTGCAAATTGATTACCATAAAGTTCATCTGTAAAATAGGTAGTTAACTAACGCTGCTTGGCTGCAGTTAGAGCTGAGAGGCGATCTGGTTCGCTCAGCAGCACATGATCGCGTGGACAGTCTGGATCGCGTGCATCCAAAAGTTCTTTAGCCTCGGCCTTTTCACGCTTCTCTTTCTCCAAATAGCGCGGCAGACGCAACTCATCGCGTGCTGTGAATGCATCACACTGGTCAGGCAAACAAGATTAATTACGGGTCATACTCACAGCCCAGCTTGTAATCGCGACGCCTTGATTTAGTGGTGGCATTTGAAGCCACTGTGGCAATTGATCCGCGACTGCGTGCACTCAGTGGTGCTTCCTCCTCATCCTCATTGTCTATGGCTAAGTTTTTCAGCTCTGGCAGCGGCATCATTTCGTTGTCATCCATATTAAAGTGGTTGTGTTTGGCCTGAGCCATTGAGCGTGGCGACATTGGCAGCTGGTCATCATTGTACTGACTGTAGTTATCCTCGTAATAGGCGCCAGGATGCTCACTCAGAGCACTCTTGCTATCAACGTTGCATCTGTTTTGTTGAAAATTTTAGTAAATTATACAATTCTATGTTTGATCAAGTTACAAACTTTTTCAATGCATTGGCCAGATAAAGCTGATCCATTATGTCCTCTGTCTGTATGCCAATGCTCGTGGAGCTGCGCTCAGAGCCACATGACTGACAACGTCCCGATGACATTAGCTGTGGTGGCATCGGCTGCGGTGCTAGCAGAATTTGTTGCACTTTTTTTGGCTTTGGTGCCTCACGCTGCTCCGGCTGTGCGAAGTGCTCGATGTGTTCATCATGCTGCGGCGTGTCCAGGCAATGCTGGGAGCGCGAGTTGCTGTAGCTGCGCAACAAGCAGACTTCATTATCATTGCGTCGCGACGCTGACAAACGCTCCGTGGCGCAGCGCTTTGGCTCACGTTCGGCCTCGGATGCAGTGCGTCGCAGTGGCGGCATCCATTTGGGACGAACAGGCTCCTTGGCCGCAAGCTTCTCTGTAGTTGCCTTCTCCAGTGAGCGTAGACTCTTTTTGTTTTCCTTTAGGAAATTACGTCCCTGTGTCACGCCTGTTCAAGAAAATCGTATAAGCATTTCCTTCGCGGTTGCCATGGCTGTTAGGAAAATCTAATACTTACGCGGCACTGTAAACATTCCTTTCAATGTTGGTATTGGTCGAATTGAGGTGTTCGACATGTTTGCGCTGGTTCTCGGCTAGCCACAATTCGTATTTTAGTGTTGATCTAATTTATTTGGAATTTAAATATTGCCGTGTTTGCCAGCGTACAAAAATGGAATGAAGGCAGGCAACCTGTTCAAATGACAACTTTGAAGTGAAACCAACCAGCTGCTCGAGACGCCAACTTGCTATGGTTTTTTTTGGGTATCGATAGATCGATAGTTGACACTGTATGAGCGTTGCCACCCTTTCAAATTATCCTGAAGTGAATGTACAGTAAATAAACGGTTTTCTTTTAAATTGGCAGCACCTTGTGGACTGGTCAAAAGCGATGCTACCACAAATTGGCCAAATAACAAAACACTATGACGAATGGGTGCATAAGCCCGTAGACAGACCGCTGCGCCTATTCGGTCCTTGGTATTTGGAAATGTGCACGAAGACGCCATGGTGGGTTGTACCAACATTTTGGATCCCTGCTATTATTGCTTGTGGCTGGCAGGAGTTCCAAGACAATTCGCACAATATGAAAGGAGTAAGTGTGAAAAATATACACAGAATATGAATATATACTAAATATTATTTCTTGTAATTAGCTTTCAGTACTGTTCAGCCATATTGCCTTTGGGGTGCTTCTCTGGACGCTGCTGGAGTACACATTGCATCGTTGGGTGTTTCATGTGAAGCTGACGAGTGACAGTGGACCCTTGCTTTGCACACTTCACTTTATGATACACGGACTGCATCACAAAGTGCCGTTTGATCCGATGCGACTCGTTTTCCCTCCCTTGCCAGGCGTTGTACTTGCTGTCGCTATTTATACGCCGCTGAGTTTTATTCTACAAAACCACCATCCACGTTTGGTGCTTACGGGTGCTCTGCTGGGCTACTTATGCTATGATATGATACACTATTATTTGCATTATGGCAGCCCATCGGCGGGCCATCATTTCTACCAAATGAAAAGGTATCATTATCAGCATCACTTTGCCCATCAAGATCTCGGATATGGCATAAGTAGTCCCATGTGGGATATAGTCTTTAAAACGCGCATACATTTACGAAAATTGAAATTTCAGTTGCGGTGGTCGTAGTAGCATTATGTGAAATATTGCTATATAAGAACAAATTTGTAATATAGGCTTAAAAGAATAAGATGACAATTTTTTAAAACGCTTTAAGTAAAATAAATTTTAAAAAAAAACAATATTTCCGATCAATCACTCCAGCTAAGTAAATATTTACGATGTATTTTATGTATGATCAAGGGAATTCAATTAAATTGGCTGTATTTGAAAATTTTAATTGCCGCCAACTATTCCCGAACAAAGCAGCAGTGCATCGATAAGGGGCCTATCGATATACAGAAATTCTATGTTTTGAGGCGGGTGGCAACGCTAAGCGAAAGTTGAGAAAGTGTAGACACACTTGTGTTTTATTTACTCGCCTTGTTTTGATTTATAGAAATGCTTAATGCGAAAATTGGTAAAGTTGGCAAAGTGCTGGTGTGTGGGATGAAAAATGTTGGAAAAACAGCGCTAATCGAGCAATTGGTGTATGGCAACATCAACACCGAAACTGTAAGTGGGTCAAGAAAAGTTTATATTCGTTTCTCAAATGTAAACAAAAAAACGAATCCCTTCTAGGAACTGCACCCTACTATCGAAGATATATATGTGGCAAGTGTGGACACAGGACGTGGCGGCGCGCGGGAAACGCTACGGATATACGACACCGCCGGTCTGCAAGGCGAACAAGCGGCTCAGCTGCCGCGTCACTATTTGCAATTTCCCGATGCCTTTGTGCTCGTCTACGATCCCACCGATCCGCGCAGCCTAGACATGCTGGCGGACATCAAGACAGACATCGACAAGCATAAGGAAAAGAAAGAGGTGCCCGTAATCGTGTTGGCCAATGTGCGAGCACGCAGCAAAAAGGATACGCCGCCCGCGACGCCAATACCCGTGGAGTCGATAATGGATCGGGCGAACAACTGGTGTCAACGGGAACGCATTAAGCACTACACTGTCAATGTGATGGAGCGTCCGTCGCTGTACGAACCCTTCACAATGCTGTGTGCTCGTCTCCATCCGCCGCAGACGAAGAGCACCTTCCCACAGCTGCGCCAGGTGATGCAGAATCGCCAGAAGAGCGAGGTGTAAATGTATTTAAAAATATTGTATTGGTTGCATGTATGAAATGCAATATCAATTTAGAATAGGATTGACGATTGACAAAATGAGTAATGCGAATAGTATGCGATTATTAATCGCCTCCCTTGTGCTTATTGTTGTTATTGATAGGCTGAGCAATGTACTTGCCCATGCAAATGTGTAAAATATACTTATTATAGACTACAGAATTACTGCGAACCCATCAAATTTAGCCATTAAGCCTAATCAGCATTCGAACAGCGTCACAGACAACCGATTGGTGCGCTGGACAGCATTGACTGCTTACAGATCTCCCCCTTAGATTAGTAGAACTTTTGCCCTCGAACAGAACATGAGTGCTCCGAACTTAATGCTAGCCTTAGCGGCGCTGATTGCTTGTGCACATGGTTTGGGCATCACAGTGCCCGGCACCAAATGGTGCGGACCCGGTAACATAGCCGATAACTACAACGATCTGGGCACTGATGCCGAGCTGGACATGTGCTGCCGGTCGCATGATAACTGCCAGGAGAAGATTCCAGCACAGGAGCGACGCAATGGTCTAACCAATCTGGGCATGTTTCCCATGTGAGTGTTTAGTTCAATTGAAAAGGAATCACTCATAACTGTTGATCATTGATCATTTGCAGCTTCTCCTGCGCCTGCGAATCGGCTTTTCGTCAGTGCCTCAGCTCGTTACACAACATGGAGTCGGCTGCCTTGGGTCGCATCTATTTCAGCACTACGAACGTTTGCTTTGCCCATGGGCCGCCCACAACGTCCTGTGAGGAGCAGCAGTGGGATCTCTTCAAGAAACGCTGCCTCAGCTACAGCGAGGATCTGTCGCAGCCTGGCCGTTGGCAGTTCTATGATCTGGCCTTCTACACACATCCCACAGAGGTGGAACAGCAGATTGATTGAATTGATGCGTAATTGCGCGATAAGCTTTTCACTCTTACGCATTCTATGTTATTTGAAAATATAGCATTAAAGTGGACTTTAGAAATTAATAGAGTTGATTCATATAGTGTATGCAATAAATTACAAATTCATGATTGTAATGCAATATATTGTAAATATAGCTATTTCTACAAGTTAATTGCTTTTGATTTGTTTTTGGACATAGAATATTTCCATTAACACTTAAGTTCTTTGGAACTGTCGAGTAATTTAAAATCTGAATTTGTGAACTTTATAAAAATTAGTTTTCACAAACCAAGCCACAACTACAGCACATATACATACATATTTTGAAAACAGAAGATAATGAAAAAAGTTCCCAAAAATGAAAAATGATTTCTGGAACGTCCAATGTCCGATTGGAGATTAAAGCTCTCAAGGTCAAGACTTGGCCAGCAGCGCCGCAGCCGTTGTGTAGAATGGCATGTCATAGTACTGCCAAAGCTTAGCCGCTCTCTTATTTACGTTATAGCGTATGCAGCGCCTGCGAATGGTGCCCTGCTGGTACTGCTTGCATCCTGAGGTGGGATAACCCTCGGCGAAGCATTTGCTGCGCGTCGTGTAGTAGATGCGACCCAGCATATTGGAGGTCAGGCTATTGGCTGCCTGCAGGCAGTTGATGAACTGCTGTTCACAGCTGCACTTCAGGCTGCAAGGGATGGAGTAGATCATAGACTGACTATTGATTTTTCACCAGCGACTACTCACATGGGAAACCAGTCCGTATTGTTAGGCAGTCCATGCAGCGAGCTGTGCGCCTCGATGATCTCGTCGCAATGATCGTGTGCCCGACAGCATATATCCGTATCACGCTCCCGGCCCAGATCATCGTAGTTGGTTGCCGTATTGCCAGGTCCGCACCACTTGGTACCGGGAGCTGTGATGCCTGTGTGCGGCACTGGCGGCAGTGCCTGATTGTAAATGTCCTCGTCCTCGAAGATGGCCTCGTCGCCAAAGGCCAGCGAGGCGCCAATCAGGCAACAGACGAGCATCAATTGGATTAGCCACATGCTGTCGTTGCAACCAAAAGCGAAACTGAGCTATCAGCTGGTTTTAGGGCCTGACTTGCGATGAGCTTTCAGCTGATAAATGGTCGGCGATAAGAAATTGTTTGCAGTATACTAAGCACCGATTTACATGCGTTTTAATTGTTTGAATATGTCGGACTATAATTGCTTGATATATTACAAGTAGTTATGATATAACTGAAAACTCTTTTTATTACGTACATACTAAATGCAGACGAACTTCGCTTACATTGACTGTATAATATATATTTTAGCTAAGTATATCCTTAAATAACTCATTTGCTGTCTTTGCAGGACGCTTTTTCGTCTGATCCGTTCGGTCCTGTTGCTGCTGCTGCTGCAGCTGTCCCAGACTGGCCTGCCACTGACTGGGCGACAGTTTGTAGGTGTCCAGGCGATACTTCGTGTATATGAGCCGGCCAAAGGGCGAGCCCTTCATCATGTTGGCCTTGCTGCTCAGCTCCCTGGCAATGTTCAGCTTGTGCGCCTCCTGTGCCGCCTTGAAGCACTGCTCGAGGACGCGCGAACCATGCCGCGTGATGGCCAAGTCCACATAGAAGCCATCTAACTGACGGATGAGACGCTCACGTGATTTTTCGCCAATGTATTTGCTCTGCAGGAAGGCGTCGACAATGTGCGAGCCATTCGGTGTGTTAAAGATCTGTGCCAGCTGCACAGCGGGCAGATCCAGGATGCAGTTGACCAGAAAGATGGGCTTGTTGAACTGCAGCAGATGCTGCGTAATCAGCGAGCCATGCAGATGCACAAAGCCCGACTGATCACCGGCGAGCAGATCGTGTGGCTTCAGTTTAACGAGGCAGTTGAAGAACATCTTCGATTTCTCCTTGTCGCCGGCGACGTGCAAAGCGCTCTGCAGGGCGGCAATCATCTGGGCCTGCTTGGCGCCCAGACGCAGACAGGCGGCGCTCAGCGAGGACACTACGCCCGTGTAGCCCATTTTGAGCAGCGGCTCCGTCTGCGGCTGCAGCTCTGTAAAGACGGCCTCAAAGTCGGGCACTTCCTTGATGTGCTGCAGCAGACGTTGCACCGCAAAGTTGGTCTGCTGCTGCTGCGCTAGGTGGGCAACACGACCGCTAAAGAGCATGGCATAAAGTTGCGTCAGCAGCTTGGCGCCCGCCACGCTCAGCAGCGTCTCCAGCAGGATGACGGCGCACTGGTAGTGAAAGACCTTTGGCAGCACCACTTCGGGCTTTGGCGCCGATTCGGGCTCATCAGTGGCAGCCTCTGTTCCGGCTGCCTGCTTATTAGCATCCACATCTTCATCGTCGTCTTTAATTTCAATTTTAGTCTCCTTGGACTTATCATCGTCATCATCGTTGGGTTTAAGCAAACTCTGCATCAGGATTTTCTTGCCAAAATGCTTCAGCATGCTCTTGTCGACCACACTTAGTGATAGACAGATCACACCCAGCAGCGCCGAGGAGTGCTCCTGGTAGGGAAAGTCCACAAACTGTGGCCACATTTCCAGGCGCTGCGGAAACTCCTTCATCACCTCCGGCCATTCGTCCGGCACCGTGTAGAGTCTGCGATGCTTGGCCAGCTCGGCGCCGCCCTTCTCGAACGCTATCTTGGGCACATGCATGCCAACCAGGCAGAGTATGGCCGTGCGCATGATATGTGTGGCACATGCATCCCACACGAAGTCTTCCAGATTGTTCAACATGAATTTTGATATGCGCAGCACAAATTGCCGGCAATTTTCACGGTGCTCATCGCTAAACTCCGTCTCCAGATTATACTGCTCTTCGACTTGGGCGGCATCGGGTTTGGCTTTCTTGGCTGAGGTACCACCATCGCCATTGGACGACGCTTCCTGTGCTGCTGCCTGCCCCAATCCCCGTAGAAACGCTATCTCGAGCATTTTTTGCAGCACATGGGAGGCGAAACGATCGGAGCACATGGGTCGCAGATTGTCGCCAAATTTGCTAAAGAAGCGTTCCAGTTGCGCCGCGTCCACGAAACCAATGAGAGACTCCAGTGCCTTAGACACAATCTGATTGGAGGCCAAGTGAATTTCCTGGTCCACTGTCTGCTCAAACACATTGTTAGCCATGTTCACTAATGGATATAACCACATACTTTAGTATAGCACTCTGAATTTGGCAAACAACAGTCGCTTACCTCGCTCCTCGACATCATCAAGACCCGCTTTCATGGCATCCAAGATGTTTATAAAATAGCTGAACTGGTCATCGTCTATGTGCGTGCCGCGTCCGAAGATGCCCTGTTTGGCAAAGCCCTTGGCGTTGCGCATAAATCGACTGCCCTTCTTTTTGGGCCTTTTACGTTTACCATTGCTTTCTGTTTCCATGATCGTCTCTGTTATGTGGAAATAAAATTAAAACTTTTTGACAACGTGCGCCGTACAACACGCGCTACGATACGATAGTCACGTAGTGCCATCGATTGTAATCGATAAATAGCGTTGCCAGATTACGCGCGCATAAACAGCGGCGTCCATCCCTACCAAGTAGAACAACAAGCGTCGCTTTTCATTCAAACCGTTTGAAAATGGAAGAATCACCGGATTTTCAGTTTATTCTGCCGCTAAAAAACAATGATTTACTTAATTCACGCGGCGATCAATACTATGTACAACAGATATACACGCCCAATGAAATACCAAAGCAGTTACTAAGTAAGTGTACAGTTATTTGTAGTGTTTGAATTGCAGGCGCGCGCAGCTTCTGTTGCTGCGCCTGATGCAATTCAAGCTAATTAAAAACGAAAACTTAGCAACATTTTATTGCAGCATGTAAGCAAAAGGCGCATCAGCGTGATGTCTTCTACATATTCGAACACTTTGACGTCTACTATTCGATAATAGAGACCACGGTCAACGATGCCAACACTTTACGCAATCTTATGCGCGCCTTCGATCTGCTGTTCGTCACCGTGGACCTATTGAGCGATGCACTGATGCTGCAGTTAACCGGTAGCGAGCCGCCCTCGCCGCAGAATCGTGTGCGCTATCTGAATCTCACAAAAATGACGTTATATCTGTTTGTGAACATCGTCAAGCGCATCGATGTCGTTGTGCAGCAAGCGCAGCGCGATCAGCAGATGAATCTGCAAAAGAAGCGTGGTAAACAACCGGAGGCGCTGGAACAGTATCCCAATTGGGAAGTAAAGCGCGCTAAGTTTCTGGTGCAGCTCTATAATGTGATGCAGTGTCCGCTCGAAAAGCTATGGAGTCCGCCCGTTGCTGAGGAGACTTTTGTAACGTTAGTATTCGATTGATACTCTGCCCTTGAACATAATACTAAACTCTTGACCATTCCCAACTGCAGTTTGGTGTGCGACATTTGCTATCGTACATTGGAACTGGTACCGCCCAGGCCGGAGAATCGACACAGCATCGATACGCTCTTTCAGATCTTTGGCATTGCCATCAAGCGCTATAATCATGCTATTACATTTCCGGCCCGCATTCTACAAATCCTTCGCAGCATTGAGCATTCGGCAGCGGCCGTGGCCAATGGTATTCTGCTTCTGAACGACGAGTACGGCATTACCACAGTCTTTACGATACTGCTCAAGGATGTGGTGGATGCACTCACGCTGGACACAGCAGATACGGCGGTCTCTCGCAACTTTTCCAATTTTCTCGCCGAGTTTGCGAGCATTGCGCCCAAGCTGATAGTACCACATCTATCCGAACTGGGCGACGAGCTGCTCAATTGTGAGTCGCATGTGCTGCGCAACTGTGCGCTCCAGATAATGGGCGATGCTGTCGTTGGCGAGCTAACTTCGGAGGACCTCGGCGATGATATGAAGGAGGCGCGCAACGAGTTTCTCGAATATTTGTGCGATCATATTAATGATATATCCGCGCATGTGCGCTCCAAGGTGCTGAACATCTGGCGGCATTTGAAGGAGCAGCACGCCATACCGCTCAGCTTTCTGAAAAAGGTAGTGCCCGAGGCCGTCTGCCGGCTGGAGGATAAGAGCTCCCTGGTGCGCAAGTCAGCCATACAGTTGATGAAGGCGTTTCTCGAGAACAATCCGTATGCGGGCAAGCTGACGCTTGAGGAGCTCATCAAAAAGCACGAGAGCGAAGTGCAGGCTATGGAAGAGTTGGACAAAGTGCTGATCGAGGAGCGCAAGGAGGCAGAAATATTCAATGAGCAATTCGAGACCATCGCACTGGAGCTGGTGCCCATTATCGAGCAACATCTAAAGGATTGTAAGTATCCCAGTGAACTAATTGATTGATTGATGATTACGTTACGATATACTTAATACATATTCATGTATACTTTTTCGAATTACTTTTCAGTTCCCGAGCTGCAATTTGACAGCGAGGAGGAGTACGAACAACTGGTGAATAAGATTTTGCCGCTTCTGGTGAAGAAGAACTACAAGGACGCCATAGTGCTAGTGCGGAAGGCGGACTGTATGGCGGGCAATCAGGATGCCAGGTGAAAAGCCGATAACTCAAATTAAATGCAGCATTTCGTTAATGTTACTCTTTCCAATCTCTATACGCAGCCAATTGTTGACGCCGGAGGAGCGTTGCGTGTACTTTATGGCGCTATTTAAGACCTTCATCTCCCTAGCTAATGGCTGCCGGGATAGTGTAAGTATTGCATGGCATTCCATCAAATGTGTGCCATAAATCTTATTCCGGTCCTTTCATCAATGTAGAGCGCAGAATTGCTGAAGCAAATTAAAACCGTTGAGTTTCTCAAGGATAGCGTTGAGTTTTCACAAGTTGTGACCGCTGCCATGCACAAAATGCTCGAATTGCTGCTGTCCAAGACGAATACGGATGTCTTCGAGGCCGTCGATCTGTTTACCACGGGCTATCTGTTTGGCATTGGCGGCACACTGGCGGGCATGCAGCGCATGTTGATGCTGGTGTGGTCCTCCGACAAGGAGAAGCGCGACGCTGTCTGCAATGCGTATCAGAAGGTGCTCTTCACCACGGACGCAACGGGACGCACGCATGCCATCAAGGTGGTCCAGAATCTGTCCAAGTTCCTCGCCGAAATCGAGTACGGCCACTATACGGCTCTCGAGGCGCTGATGGGCGAATGGGTGGGCAGCGATGATGTTGACGCACTGATCATTCAGGTGCTCTACGAGCGCTTCACACTCAAGCTGGAGGGCACCACGCCAAATGAATCCCGCCTGGCGCTGCAGTTGCTAATTATGGCGTCGCAGGCCAAGTCAACGATTGCGTCGGCCAATCGCGCCATCATCGAGGACATTGCGACGGGGGAGCGTGTGCTGCGCGATCCACGCATCTACACCAGTTGCCTGCAGTTGCTCGTCAACAGCATCCAAGCTAACAACAACACTAAATACTACAAGCGTTGCGCCACCGATGCCAAATTCGTGCAGGACATAACGAACCTCTTCCTGCAGTTCTTCTTTCATCCCGAACTGCCGGAGTTCGATGGGCTGGCGATGAGTCTGTTTGAGTACTACTATCGCATGTGCCAGGCGCCGGATGAGCTCGCGTTGAATATTGTCAACCAACTAATCAAACGCTTCAATGATCAATGGCTGGTTCTGGCAACGCCCACCCACCACGAGGAGCCACCGTTGACGCAGTCGGATGACATTCCCTACTCACAGGCGTTGCCCATGTCGCAGACGCTGTTGCCATCGCAGCCCAACTCAGCAGATAGCCAGCCGCCTCAAATGCCCGTTTATTTGGTTACCCGATTCGTGTTCTGCGTAGGCTATATGACCATCAAGGAGATGATATTCCTGGACATGGATGTCTACAATAATATGAAGTATCGCGAGGAGCTGACAGCGCTCGAAGAGAAGAAGAACAAGAAGGATGCGGGCAACGCGCTCCGGCGTCAGACGATGAACGTCTCCGCAATGGAGGTGAGGAAGCGTCTGTCTGGTGTCGCTGCTGAGCCACAGCAGGAGCCCGATGATGATTTGGTGGGCGCAACGGCCGAGGATAACATTGCCGAGGAGATCAATGCCATTTGCGAGGACATGCTGCTGTTTGAGCCAACGGCTCTGATGTCCAAGCTGTATCCGATTATCATTGATATCTGCAAGCGGCCGGGCGAGTTTCGAGATCAGCAACTGCAGCAGGCAGCCACACTAGCGCTGGCGCGCCTCATGACTGTGTCGTCCAAGTTCTGTGAGTCGAACATGTCCTTCCTCATGAACATTCTCAATATGACGAAGAACCTGCGGATCAAATGCAATACGGTTGTCGGTCTCTCCGATCTAACCTTTCGCTTCCCGAACATCATTGAGCCTTGGACGGGACACTTTTACGCACAGCTGCATGCGGAGGATACCGAACTGCGACTGACCGCCGTCAAGATGCTGTCGCATCTCATCCTGCACGAAATGATACGCGTCAAGGGGCAGATAGCCGATCTGGCACTGTGCATCGTCGACGAGAGCGAGGAGATCCGGAACATCACGCAACAGTTCTTCAAGGAGATAGCCAACAAATCGAATATACTGTACAATGTGCTGCCCGACATTATATCCAAACTGGGCGACACTAATCTGCACCTCGAGGAAGAGAAGTATCGCACCATTATGCGCTACATACTCGGTCTCATACAAAAGGATCGCCAGATCGAGACGCTCGTGGAGAAGCTCTGCCTGCGATTCCCAGTTACTCGCGTGGAGCGGCAATGGCGCGACATTGCCTACTGCCTGGGTCTGCTCAGCTACAACGAGCGGGCGATCAAGAAGCTGATCGACAATGTGCAGCACTTCCGCGACAAGGTGCAGGTGGACGAGGTCTATCAGTCGTTCAAGCTGATCATTAGCAACACGGGCAAGCTGGCCAAGCCGGAACTGAAAACGCTCGTCACCGAATTCGAGACACGCCTCAACGAGTGCCTGCAAGTCGTGGAGCCGGGTGCACAGTCCCAGTCCGAGGGTTCCCGCAACGAGACGCGTGCCAACAGGACAAGAGGCAAGAAACCGCAGCGTGGACGCCAAGGTGGGGCAGGCAGAGGTGGGGCAAACAATACCCGACGTGGCGGACGCAATGCACGGCAGGAGAGCAGCTCCGAGGAGGAGAGCAGCTCCTCCGACAGCGATGATGCGCCCCTGGCACGTCCTTCGGCTGCACAACAGAAGCAGAAGCCCCAGCGTCGCCGGCTCGTAGCTCCTTCGTCCGACTCCAGCGAGGAGTCCGACGAGGCACCAGCCCCATCTCGAAGATCCCGCAAATGATATCGCCGGAGAGTTTTGCACTATCTGTATATCTGTATGACATGTGAATTGTGTTTAAATTATATTTATGTCCCATGGATGGCTTTATCTTTGGAAGCAAGCGTCTTTCTTTTTCTTGTTTGGACTATAACGTTGACAGGCGCTGACAGCTTAGGAACCGACCTAATCCGCCTTTTGTGTGGCAATGCCCAAATGCCCATTGAGTGCTGCTTTCTATTTTGAACATCATTTAATTGTAATCCCCTTATATTGTCATCTTCGTGGAAGCAGCTCAGCAACCGTCTTCTGTTCTTGGCCAGAGAATGGAGGCGTTCGTTTTTGGAGCATTTTCTTTGACATTTGATAAGTGAACAATTGAAAAAAGATTTACTCCTAATTTGGATAGAAGTCGATGGCAATAGCATTGAGCAAAATATTTGGGGCGTAGTTGACATTCGAAATCCAAGGATTTGGAAATTGTTTTGTAAATTATCATGTTATAGTTGTATTTGTTGCTGAAACTGAAAACTGAATTTAATGTTATAATAGATCCTTAAGTATTGATAGAGTGAGTTTTTGTAAACCAAAACAGCTAATCATTGTTAGGAACATTATTAGATTCTACTGCTAAATAGGAAGAATAGGAAGGATGAAAGTAAAAAACATTTTAAGAAAGAAAAGTTAAAGTACAAAAGAGACATTAAGTAGCAGATAGAGTGAAAGTGTAATAGAAAAGCGAGAAATTGGGAAGTTTCTGAATAGCTTAGGGCAAATTTAAATCTAAAGCTATTGATTTAAAGTTGAAAGCAAACCACAGTTTTTCTTCTAGATCAAAAATCGCACACATTAAGGCCGTTAATTAAATGATGCACAAGATAAAAGAAGTCAAAATATTGTGTAACCGGATACGCAGCCTCAAATCAGCGACACAGTCGCCCTCAGACACGTGTGTGTGCGTGTGCGTGTGTGTGTGTTGTCCGGACAACTGCCGGGTGGGAGTCTGCAACATGTAACTACAGTATCAATCAGCAAATCAAGGAGAGCGCGCAACCCAGCCAGTCGACCAGTCAGAGAGCAGCCACCCCCAGGATGCTCCAGGACTACGGCTGGCTTGCTGGCTGGCTGGCTGGCTGGTTGCCAAGCGCCGCCCTCCAGTCGAGACCGACGTTGCCAGGTGGTGTTGCAGCAACAGACGGACAGACGTTGGTGCCATTAACATGCTCATTACGTGAGTCGCGAGTCGCGACTGCCAGGATGGGCATGGGCATGGGAATGAGGCTGAGGCTGAGCTTGTCTCTGGGTCTGAGTTTAGAGGCGCGTGTGTGCTGCGAGATGTGCGTGAGAAACACGTGCTTGAGAGGCAGACGCCTGAGCCCATTGTCCGGGGCTATATTAGCATTAGCGGGCTTACCTGTCCATGCGGATTAGTGCCGTCTGTCAGTTGTTGCGGTCAGATTTGGCTAATGGGTGTGCAGGCAAATAATCTAACAGTCTATCAGTCATAAGCTGCACTTGTTTTTAATGTTAAGAAACAGAGGAAAAGCAATTATTTTTTTACCTTTTTTAAAGTCAAACATAAACTGATTATTAATAAGAAAGTTTTAATTTGATTTTAAAGTGATGAATAAGAGCTCCTTTTTATAACATTCCAAATATATATAATAAGTAATATTGAATTTTTAGCTATTTTTAAAGTAATCATAAATAGGACAGATACTTTATAGCTTTGAAATACAATTGAAATTTGATTATTAATTTTCAGTTTCTTAAAGCTAAAAATTAATTTTTTTTTTTCATGAAGTCCGGCTTTAGTTTATATTAAAAAACACACAATACAAGAAAGAATCAAATATAATTTCTATAATCCTTGTATTTATAGCAAACTTTCTTCATAAGAATTCTTTGTTTTTATACCCTGAAAGCATTAAAAATGGGTAAAAAGGGTATTATGGTTTTGTGCAAAAGTATGTAACAGGCATAAGGAAGCATCTCCGACCATATAAAGTATATATATTCTTGATCAGTAGCAACAGCCAAGTCGATTTAGCCATGTCCGTCTGTCTGTCTGTCCGTCCGTCCGTCCGTCTGTATGAACACGCGGATATCAGAGACTACAAGAGCTAGAGACTCCATTTTTGAAATATAAGTTCTCGTCGGTCCGGGACAGATCAAGTTTATTTCATTTTATCGATAACTCGTCCCGTTCAAAAGTTATCGATCAATTTCGATTTCTGACCTGCTTTTTTTGGTCATAACTTAAAAGTTATTAGAGCTAGATTCCTTAAATTGTATATGTATATTCTTGAATAGCATACACATGTAACAAATATTTAACTTTTTGGATACCAGTCCCCAATTCCCCCATTTTTGAAGCTATGACCTTGCAATTGGGTTTAGTCACACATTTTATTGCCCAGTTTGTGCCCAAAAATTTCAATAAGATCGGGCAATAAACACAGAAGTTTTTAAGGATTTAACTTTCCATTGTGTGGAGTTCAGTAAAGAAGCAAGCTAACTGCTTAGACTGCTAGCACTGCTTGCGGTATAGCTAACTGCTTGAACATGCGTGTGTTTGTGTGTATGGAGAATATGAATGAACGTAAGGACTGGTTTCAGGGTATCTCCTAGTCGGGCACTCCCGACTAGAGCACTCTTACTTGTTTTTTTGTAAAATGATGAAAATTGTTACCCATTTTAAAAAATCACTTCATTGCATTTAGTTATTTATATATTTTTCATATATTTAATAATAATAATTATAATTACATTGAAAATAATTTAATAGAATTTATATATATAATTTTTTGCACATTTCGATTTGATTTGCATTTGTTGCGGTTGAGCAGAGGACGGCCAAACAATCATCCATCTATATAGTACAGTGAACTAGACCCATTCCATCCAATAGACCCTCAGCTCCGTACCCAAAACCCGACCGCACTTAACACTAAAGCCTAGCTATTTACACAGATCAATGTAGTTTCTTTTACTAACTGAGAATTAACAGCAGATTCAGCTGCAATACTCTATTCTCTTCTCCCTCTCTCTCTCTCTCTCTCTCGCTCGCTCGCTCTCTTTCTTTCTGTCTGTCTATCTGTCTCGCTGATATTGAAAAATGCGAAGTGCTGCTATGTGATAATTATTGAAAATTTGTTGCTCAATTATTGCTGCTTCAGAAGTAAAAGCTTTCCGGATGCTGCTGCTGCAACTGTTGCTGCTGCTGCTGCTGATGCTGCTGGCTGCGCTGCTGGCGCTGACGCAACATTGCTGGCCACTCGCAGGCATTGTTGTTGCTGTTGCTGCTGCTGTTGTTGTTGTTGCTACTGCTGCTACTGCTGGCGGCAGCAGCAGCCTCCAACTAGAATCATAAGTGCTGATACTCGCCCATGTCGTACATGGGCATGGTGCCCATTACACTATGCAGATGCGAGTAGGCAACGGCGGCGGACAGCGGCGGCATTTGTGAGGCGGCGGCAACTGCAACAGCTGCTGCTGCAGCGCTGCTCTTGCTGGCAGCGGCTGCTGCTGCTGCTGCCGCCGCGCTGGCAGCATGTTGCTGCTGTTGTTGTTGCTGGTGCTGATGCTGATGGTGTTGCAGGCTTTGCTCGGCAGCAACATGTTGCAGTTGCTGCTGCTGCTGCTGATGCTGGTGTTGATGCAAACTGTTGCTGTTGCCATTGCTGCTGCTGTTGTTGTTGTTGTTGCTGCTGCTGCTGGGCGATTGCTGCTGCTGTTGCTGCTGCTGTGCGTGATGCGAGTGATGCGGGGCGGCGACATGTTGTTGCTGTTGTTGTTGTGCGCTTTGACTGGACAGCATGTTGCCCTCCATCTCAGAATCACTGGACGAGTCCAAGTGTTGTTTGTCCGTAGAGCCACTGAAATTGTAAGCAAATTTAAAATTATAAAAAATTTAAAGTATAATACAAAATTATTGAGATCGCTCGAAAAATCGAACTTTAAACAGTTGGAATTGCCTAGAATTTTAATGTATTATTTCTTTTTCAGACAAAAATATTTTTTTACCCTTTATTAACACATCTAATTTTTTTTTAAAATAGCATGAAATTAGTCTTTAAGCACCTAAAATACATTATAATATAACTACAACTTTATTTGCAGTTTTTTTTTTAAGAAAAATATAATTGTAGTGTAATAATGGAAATTAATCAATAAAAAGTAGAACCACACATGCGATTTTACTATAACATCATATTTGTTTTGTTTACTTGTAACTTTTTGTATTCTTAAGTACTCCTCTTTCCATCTGTCGCATCTCAAGAACAACAAATGACATAATGTTGCTGCTGAATGAATTCATTTCACTCCTTACACTCCCAATTCCCAACGGTCTGTCGAACCTTTGCCGCTAAAACAGATGTTTGAGCCGTCAGCATCGTTTAAATTAAAATGTGTCAATTGCTGTAACTAATTTAGAGCAGCAGCAGCAGCAGCAGCAGCAGCAGCAGCAGCAGCAGAAGCAGCAACAACAACAGTTATGCGTATATATTTATAAACAAATGACAAATGACAGGGCGGGCAATTGAAAATAAAACCGGAAGGAAATTGTCTGCTTGAATATTTTGACGCTCTCAACGCGAGCATTTCTATAAATGGTTTCAGTTTCGTATTCATTCGTCCAGCAGTCGCCGTAAGTTAGAGCAGCACAGCGCACACGTACAAAAGGTGTCGCAACACACCCACACCCACACATATTGGGTAAGCAAACGAGAGACAGAGAGAGAGAGAGAGAGAGCGAGCGCGCGGGGCCGCTCAGTGCATTCATTCCCCCAGAGCGGCGTCGCATCTGATTACAGTTATTTGAGCTATACGAGTGTGTGCGCGCCTGTCGCTGGTTTGTATAGCGCGCTCGCTCGCACCTTTGATCGAAAGTTAAGCAGCTTGACTTTTATTATTTGCGGCTGATTCTGTAAATGACTTTCGAGTGTCGTTTTTATCGCCACCGTTTCTGTTTCTGCTTCTGCTGGGGTTGAAAGAGCGCAGGCAACTCTCTCACTGCTGCTGCTGCTGGCCCAATTCCAGGCACCGTTGGGAATTGAGCACATAAACACACATTCACACACACACACGCACACACACAAGCATTTTGATGTGTTGTTCGTGTTGTTTCAATTTGTTAGTGCTAAACTGTCCTGACATTTTAATGGCTAATTCCGCTGGCTGGCTGGCTGGCTGGCTGGCTAAGGCGATAACAAGGCGCATTTGAAACTCGAGCAACTGACATTATCGGGCCCAGTGTGTTAATCTTAATCTTGTCGCGAATCCCAATTGCAAGCGAAGCGCACCCAGAACCAGTTTGTATGTATGTTTTTCTTCCACTCAAAATTGATGACTACAAGCATCGACAAGCGGCTGAGGCAACTGAGGCGACAAGGGATCCAATGCCATGCAAAACATTTAAGCGCACACTCGACAAATTCGTGGCCAGAGATCATTGGGAACGATCTGCAGTCGCAATCGCAATCGCAGTCTCCTCCTCCTCCTCCTTCTCGTTCTCGATGCTAAGTTATTTGCTGACTCGCGCGCAATTCGAGCCGAGTCTGAAAAGCCAGTTGCAGACTCCGATTGCCTGCCTGCCTGCCTGCCTTCCACGGCCACATACGCTGTTGGCGCTGTTGGAGGAGCAGGAGCAGAAGGAGGAGAAGTAGAGGCAGGCGCAGGCGCAGGCGCAGACTTGGCGGCATCTCGAATGGGCAGCCAGCTGTTTGTCGTGTAATTGTAGATTCCATTCGCATCCATCTACATTTGCTGTGCTTCATAATTGCCCTGATGTTCGTTTTGCTTCTTTAATTTCTGAGCCCGTTGCGGATCTGGTGACGGGAGAATAACACTTGCACAATTCGTTGGGGGTGGGCTTGTTGGATTTGATGAGCTGCACTTAATACGAGATCTGTGAAATCAAATTATCTTCATAACATCATATATATTATGCTCCCGCACAAAACGAGATAAGTGCATCGGATTTAAATGGAAAATTCACATAGTTGCCAATCCATGATCGAAACGGTCTTGGGAACGTTAACCGGATCAGTTTTGACAAACTTATGTAAGTTTTGGATGTTTGCAAAGCATTCATAGGGACATAGGGACGAAACTTTTTCAGATTTTAATGCAGAACTGATACAGAAACCAATCTATGCTCAGTACTGCCTTGGAAACGAGCATCGGATCAGTTTCTAAAAAGTTATAGGAGTTATAGGTGTTTGTTATCCATTTCTAGGGACTTTACATCATTTTGGCTTGTGATTATATATATAGATGCTGATCGAAACTGCCTTGGGAACGAAGATCGAATAAGTGCTTGAAAGGCATTTCTATGGACTATCTAGGCCTTCTTTTGGCTTGTGTTAAGTAGAAACAAGTTATTGAAATTGTTGAAAAAGCTTTTCTGCCTATTTGCCTGGATCACATCTCTATATACCGAATAGTTGATTATGAATATTTTCATATTTTCGCTTTGTGTAACTGCTAGCTTTCAAAGAGAAACATTTTATGCCAAGTTAATTACTAGCTTAAAACGAAATTGCCATTAAAGTGAAATTGGCCGAAAAGAATTTAAGGAGCCAGTCAATTGCCGTTTGTTTGTTGGCCAAACAAAATCGATAATGGAGCAGCAGGAGGAAGGAAACCCACCCAAAAATAGTGCAAACACAGATCTATATGCAAACAGGCTGAGCAAACAACACACACACAAAGCTAACCTCAAAATGTGAAATGGCTGCCAATGCTGCCCATCCCTGGCCCCAGCCCTGGCCGTAACCCTGGCTATAGCTAGCTATAGCCCTCCAGCCAGCCAGCCAGCCATCCAGTGAGCCGAGCAAAAGTGGGGAGCAAACAAAGGGCAACAGCATATAAACAATGATATCAAATTACCAGAATTTCATAGTTGTTGGCTTTGCTCGCTGCTGTCTTTGGGCTCACTGCAACACTTATTAACACGGCCAGGGACAGACGAAAGAGACAGAGACAGACAGAGAGAGAAAGAGAGACAGAGACAGAGACTGAGTAGATTGAGCGCCTACTTTTATGGCATGTCCCTATAGAGAGCATTTTCAACTGATTGCATTATAAAATAAATACAAGTTGTTCTTTTTTTTATATAAGCAGCCTTCGCGGTAGCTGCGCCCCAAGGACAATCCCTCAATACATGAATGTCACATAGAGTTTATACATAAAAATATGACAACACCAACAACAACAACAATACGTTGGAAGTTTCTTTCTGTGTGTGTGGTCCCCGTCTGGAAGTTCTGCTTATTATTATTTTTTTTTTGGGGACTGCTCATTGATGAGGAATTAATTTTTACTTGTTTGCTCAATTGATTTTTTGTAGTTTTAAGCCACTTTTTGTCAACGTTGTTGTTGTTGTTGTTGTTGCTTACTGGAGCTGCATTAAGCAGATTCATTAGCTTGGCAATAATGCATGATCGGATTAAGTGGAGCTTGACCAACTTCTTGGCTAACCGAACCTGCAAAAGCGATCGGGATCGGGATCGGGATAATGTTGAAGGATGCGATAAGTTGGGTACAGAAACAAGTCTGGTGGTGTGGTTTAACTTTAGGTTCGATTTGTGAGCATAGATTTGGTTCGATATAATGTAGATATAGATATATGTAAGAAATAACAATTCTTTTATTTTAGTCTTCAAAATATATTTGATGAGCACAATACAAATTTGCATTAGGCTAAATCACATTTTTGCTTCTAGTTCAAATGTGGCTGTTTTTCAACGAACTAGTTCGATTAAAGATTTAGTTCGCCAACTCAAATCGGTTCGATTCTCTTTCTGCTCAAATAAATACTTATGTATGTAGGTGGATTTTGCCTTTTAAAAAAAAGGTGTCCCGAACAAAAAACCAAATTTCAGCTGTTCGACACTTTGGGAGCGACTTATCGGGCAGCAATCTGCTGTGGCATGCAATTAAAAAGCAACAAAATTATTAAAAACTGTCAAAACAAAGCGCAGCCAGCATAAAATGCGCCACACGCCAACCATAAGATAAAATACTTTATAACGATGAGAACGATGACTTTTGGGTTAATCGTTAAGATCTACACGGCAGATCGAAACTGAAACTGAAACCGTAACCGTAACCAAAACGAAAGGAAACGAAACGAAAGCGAAACATAGTTGTAGACAATGGGACAATGCTTAGGGACAACTCTACTACAACTAGATGAAGTGCAAGAAGAAGCTCTGGGGCCCCGAGACTCGTCGCGCTGTCCCGGCTTGGGACCCGCAACACAACCCAACACAACACAACATAACACTAACAACATTAACAGCAACAACAACAACAACAGCAACAACAACAACAACACCACACACATGCGTAAATTAAATGATAATTTATGATCAACACCTTTTCAGATTCTTCTTGTGGGCCCAAAGTCCGTCGCTATCCCAAGCCCGCTCACCGTTTAGTTGGGTGTCCTGCTGCGCACACGTCTCGAGATTTGTGTTCCGATCGCGCAATGCGATAACTCAACCTGTTCGCTTCGCTGCCCTCCAGTTCAGTTCGGTTCAGCTCTTCTTGCACTTCGATCGATCCCTGATCCCCAGCTCTTGGGCTTGGGCTTCGTTTTGTATTTTCTTTTCCTCTCGTTTGTACGTGTGTTTATTTGTTTTTACGATTTATTGGCTTATAATTTTTATTAGCAATGGAATTTCTTGGAAATCCTGCAACGATCTACCATATGATGTGTCGTTGTGACTACCCCCTTTGTCCACAACTAGTGTCCCCCCTTAACGCTACTGGCTGTTTATTTTCTGATTTGTTTTGAGTCTTGTTCTTCCGTAAATTCGCTAAGCACTCTAAACAGCTGATGGTCGCGATGGCATCTTGTTTGAGTCGATCATAAAAATCATGTTGATTTGGTAATCAGTGAATGCGCAATTAGAAGATTAATTGAAATTTCTGAAAAGTCAGCTGAGTAGAGTCATCGTAAGAAGAAGAAATATTAAAAAGTTTCATTTATTATCAGCTCCACAAATTCGTGTTTCCTGCCACTTGACCAATGAACTTGTTCTTCTCCACTTTTATGTTAGCCTTAACACTTCTTAAGACCCTAAGCAGCTTATGGCATCTATGCCAGCGCCTACTTGAAGGCGAACTTCAAACTGCTGGCCAAAGCGGAAACCCAAGTGAAACCCTAGAAATGGAAACACTAGCAAATGGCAATGGAAAATGTGTCAGGCGCAACAGCGCAGTGGGAACTCCCCAAAGAGGGGAGCCAATCTCTGTTTACTCTATACTCAGTACGAGTCCAAATGCATATTCTAAATTCTAAATTCTAATTATAGATGGGCCAAATCACTTGACACAAGCCCACCCGATGGGAGTACACGAAAGGGCAGGAGAGTGGAGTGGCAAGCGCCTTGGGTTGAGGTCTCAGTTCTCAGTCCTCTCAGTCCTCCATACCGGTCCATCATCACCAACGACATCATTATCAACGCCATCAGTGGCGGAAAAAACTCAACTCTGCCAAATGCGTCACGGAAACTCCACAAAACAGAGACCCATATACGAGCGAGTGTGTGTGTGTGTGTGTGTGTGTATGTGGGCAAGCAAACACAATCACATAAGCAAGCAAGAGGGAGAGAGCGAGAGAGAGAGAGAGAGCGCGCGACGGGCAAAAGCGCAAAATACATAATAATAAAAACAGAATGTACAATAAAACGTATAAAAATGAATAACGCGCTGCGACGACGTCAACGTCAGCGTCAGCGTCGACGACGGCGACAGCAACAACAAGAACAGCAACAGCAACAACAACGGCGACGGCGACGGCGCTGAGGCGAACGAATAAAGAACACACGCACATTTTGTGGTAACCCGATACTCTTTCCAGCTACCCTCCAGCCAACCGTGGCATTCGACGAACGCGAACGCGAACGCAAACACAAAACGATGAGCCCGAGATCCGACACAAATACATACATACAGGCACACATATGCATACACACTTGCACACATACACATATTTAGAGAAATGAACAACGGGCTGGCAGTGAAACTGGGGGATTGGCACTGGAACTGGAACTGGAACTGGAACTCTTCTCTCATTTGAAGTAGTATTAAGGTTTTTTTTGTATGTACATATGTATGTATGTATGTTGGTTGCTTTTTTCGCGGCTGCTGGTGCTGTTTTACTCATTGTTGTTGTTCTTGTTGTTGTTGTGGAGCGTGTGCATTATAAACAACGAAGCATCATCAAACTATGACGAAGGTGTGTGTGCTGCCCCGAATCGGAATCCTGGAATCGTGATTCTACTCAACTGTCAATAGTTTACAATATGATGGCATTTAAACTTAGTCTTATTAGCAGATACTTTCAAGAGGAACAATGCTTTTGTTGTGAATAAATGGTATGAATTAACATATGTAACTCAAATGTTTTCATAATTATGCTCAGTTTTTGGAAGTATCCAAGAAAAATATAGTAGTATTTGCTAGACTTGGCAAACTTAAGCGACATACGTATAACAAATAGGCACACACAAGTTTAAAATAGTCAAATAGCACTACATATATACTTATAATCATCTAAAATCAAGCGCTCTGTACTGCAGGAATTCCAAGATTTAAGCAATTTCAAAAAATATTAAACATTTCATTTAAATGCAATACCATTTATATTGGCTTATTGTTAAACATAAAACAAACTTTCAAACATCAACTTTATACTAGCTAAAGTCTAGCTGTCTAGCAGGCATTTTAAAACATTTTCGACAAACTAAATTTGTTTTAATTGATAAAAACCAAATTTGTTAGCAAAATAAGAACTTAATTTGCCAGCGGAAATGCACAAGATCTGGAAGAAGCCACTGCACAAGCGGAAAGTTGTAAGCATCTAAAAAGGAGCTGCACTCTTCTACTCTCCCACACTCTCTCTCTCTCTCTCCCTGTCTCTATCTCTCTCTCTCTGTGTCTCTCTTAGTGGGCAAAGATGTCGTGGGCGGGTCGATTGGTGTACTACACGCAACCGCTGCTGGAACACCTGTGCGACATTTGGCTGCAACAGTTGCCCTTTGCGACGCTACTCAAATGCATCTACACGTGTGTGCTGCTCTTCTTCATGCTGCTGCCGCTGCTGTATCCCTTGGTGGTCCTGGGCCTCTACTATGCCTTGATGCAGTATGTGGGCGAGAAGCACTGGGATGTCGTGCTTCCGCACAGGTGGGATCTCCTTGGCGCCGCCAAGCATCTGTGGTGCTTCCAGGTCACCAACAGGACGCATCTGCTGTTCGTGTCCTTGTACATTGATCGCTATCGCGTCATTATCACGGCCATAGCGTCAACTGTGGACTACTTGCGAATGGCATTGTGCTTTGTGCTCAACTAGGACGAAGGATATGTGACTGGGAGGACAAAGGATAGGTGGCAGTTGACATCACATTTGGAGCAATAAATTATATTTCAAGTATTTGTTGTTGATAGGCATTTATACTATTTTTATACGAGTACCAGTTTTCATTTGACTTTCGTTTTGGAGCATATAATTTGTCGTCATATGTGAAATGTCCTTGAAAATTTAGTATTTATTAAAGTATGTTTCTTAATTTGGGAACTTGAGAGCGAATGTGTTGGAAAATGATTCAAATTTATTTTGATTTTTCGGTGTTATCTCAAACTTCTCAAATAATTAATTGAAATTCGAGTTGTTATTTTAAAGCATTATTCTATGGATATTAAATCAATATTTTTGGCTGCATGAACGTATACAAAAAATGCAGTATCTATTATTTTTGCCATCAGTGTAAATTTAGAAATAATTGCATAGCAATGTAAACATATACAAAATGGCGCTAAAAATACCTGTATTTAAACTATAAAACAAAAGTAGCTTTTAAAATTCTTTTAAAATTTAAATAAGTAAATATTCAGTCATATATTTAACTTCTAAAATATAATAAATATGTTTATGTTTGTATTTATGGACTCAAATCGTTCTACATGAATTTGTGTTTGCTTACTTATACAAAGTTGCATGTATATTTAAGTGCTTTAATATGCGTGAAGTAAATGTTTGCAGTGCTTGATTTTTATATAATTGAAATAGAGTAAGTAAAAGTTGTAAATATATTAAGTTGTTGCAGATCTTATTGGCAAATTTTACTAAATAACCATTCGCAAAAAGATCCATAAAAACACAATAAAATAAAAAAAATTGGCTGGAAAAGGGCAACTTATGGATTTGTGTGTTCTTATACCCTGAACCCATTTAAAATGTGTAAAAAAAGTATAATGATGTTGTGCAAAAGTATGTAACAGGCAAATTATATGACTATAAAGTCAGATTAGAATCAATCTACTCATGTCTGTCTGTCAACAGGCGAATATCAGAGACTACAGGAACTAGAGACTTCATATTTGGAATATTGGTTATCGTAGTCCCTGGTCGAATTAAGTTTGTTTAATTTGATAGAAAGCTCGTCCCGTTCAAAAGTTAGCGATACATTTCGATTTCAGACCAATGGTTTTTGGACATAGCTTGAAAGTTAAAAGAGCTAGATGTTCCAAATTAGGATTGTAATATCGAATGGTATAAACATGTAATAAATATTTAAAACAAAGTTGAAAACAAAACACTCCCCCCCCGCCCTTCCGTATTTTTAAAGGTATGACCTTGCATTTCGGTTTGGTTACATATTTTTTTGCCAATTTGATATCCTACAAATTATAGTAAGATTGGACAATAAAAACAGATGTCTAAGATTTAGCTTTCCATAGTGTGGGGCTCAGTGAAGATGCAAGCTAACTGCTTTAACTGCTTGTACTGCTTGCAGTCTGCTTGCATAGTAAGTATGAATGCATGTTAGACTGGGTTCAGGGTATCTCCTAGTCAGGCGCTCCCGACTTGAGCAGTTCTACTTGTTTTGGTTAGTTGGTGGATCGTTTTGAAAGCGGCTATAAGTGAGTGCTATATTAAAGCACCAACTACAATGGAGCACACTGGGCTACACATGTATGTATGTATATATATATATATATATATAGGTTTATATGTTTGTATATAGTGTGTGTATATCTATATCTACAGACGACTCTTTGCTGCACATACAACAACAATGTGAAAAGTTAAAGTAGCAGCGCTGAGTTGTTGTTGCCGTTGCCGTTTGCTGCTCCTACAGCCATAAACATATATCAGGTTACCAACAACAACAACAACAACAGCAGCAGCAACAACAATGATCAAATATAAAAAGCAGTGAGTGGTGCAAAACTACCGTAGGTACTGTGCCTCTGCCTATATCAAAAGTATCTGTGAGATACTTTTGTCAGCTGCATAGCTAAGTGAATGTGTGTATGTGTGTGTGTGTGTGTGTGTGTGTGTGTGTGTGTGTGTGTGTGTGCATTGCGGTTGCTACGGCGGCCAATTTTCATTTTGATTACGACTATTTTTCGTTGTTATTATTGTTTTAACTGGATTTTCCTAACTACGCGAATTGTGATTTGTGATTTGTGATTTGAAGAGTTGAAGAGTTGAAGCATTGTGCACTTTGAGTAACTGATATACCCGTTTAATGGCCAATGGCAACTGCGATACCCACTTAATGTAGTTCAGTTCAACATTGTTGCCGGCCACTTCAAAAACACACATTCCACACTCCACATTTCACATTTCACATTCCATGTTTGCGCTTCACATGACTTCAAGCAAAAGGAAACGAAACGAAAGGGAAAGGAAAGGAGAGGAAAGGATGCCCGAAAGGATGTTGAATATTTGACAAAGTGCGCTGATAGGCATCATCTGAGTTTGGGCCTAAAAACAAATGTTGTGCTATTTGCTTAAGCGGAAATGCAGATGGTTTTGATGGATTGTATAAAAAAACATCCTTCGCAAGGACTGGGCATTCGTTTTTAGTTAGTCTGTCGCACAGATGACAAAGCACCTATGAAAACAAAACGAACTGCAAACAGCAAACAAAATGTGTGTGTTCATGAATTTGTCAGCAACATTTCCATTTAAACTTATTATTATGTATGTATGTATATATAGATTCACATGTGGCGACTGTTCGCGTGTCCTTGACACTAATTGGCCAATCCCACCCACCAGCCACAATAAAAAGCCACATCTCGACCTTGTCATAAGTATGTATCAGAGATATGTACTATAAGCCAAGTAATTGAAATTTAAATGCTAATTCATTTCGCTCAACCGAAAATATTTGTTGTACTATATTCATATGAATATATATTCACATATATAGCTATATAATTGACAAAACTTACTCTTTATGCTCGGCAGCGCGATCTCTTTGTCGTCGATTCTTGAACCAATTGGAAACCTGTAAGTGTAAATGTTGATACTTAAAAATAGATTTCATAGATTTCATTTCAAAGTCAGTGCCGCATGATTAATGACATGCAATTAACTTGTTGTCTTGAATTTTGAAGAATTTCTGAATCGCTCTCTTTCTCTCACCTGTGTTGTGGTGAGTCCTGTGGCCTCGGCCAGGTCGCGTTTCTCACGGGGGGAGGGATACGGATTGTGCGCATACCAGTCTCTCAATACCGAACGGGATTTCTCCTGTAATAGGTCAATATAAACCAAATTCCAATAGTATAGTAGTATAGTATGATAGAAACCCCAAATCATATGCAAATTGTGTTTACACTTAACATTTTGTTGTTAACATTTCTGCTATGCAATAATTAAAACTTAACGTCTATTTAACTGCTATTTAACAGCGATTCTCAAGAATTGAAGTAAAGTCTGCAGACTTTGATGTTGACTCAGTGATCTGTATATGTTCTTGTTATATTTGTGTGCCCCTGCTTTTATAAATGGATGTTTTTGCTCTCCCAATCTCAAAAGGTAAGTTACTCTTCCTTTCTCTCTCTACTTTCTCTCTTAAAGCATTGTTTCTCTCTCTCTCTCTCTCTGTCTGCTGCTTCTTCCTCTCTCTCTCTCTTTGTCTGCTGCTTCTTCCTCTCTCTCTCTCTCTATACATATATTAACTACTGCTTTCTCTCTCTCTCTCTCCTGCTACTTTCTTCATTTCTGTATCTCTCTTTATGCATTCTCGTGCTCTCTCTGCGGCTACTTTCACTCTATGTTTCTCTCCCTCTTAATATATTCTCTCTCTCTCTCTGTCTCACTCTCCCTCACTCTACCCCTCTTACTCTCTTCCCCGCTTTCTTAATGCATGCTCTCTCTCTACTGCTGCTTTCTCTCTCTCTCTCTCTCTAAGGCTGCATTCTCTCTCTGTTTATATCTGTCTGTCTACTGCTGCTTTAGCATTTCTCTCTCTATTGCTGATTTTTCTCTATTTCTCTCTCTCTCTCTCTCTCTCTCTCTCTCTCTCTCTCTCTCTCTCTCTCTTCATGCATTCCTTCATTTAATCCTGTCCTCTCTCCCTCTCTTTTCTTTTTACTTTATATATCTCTCTTTGATGTACTCCTTTCTTTTTCCCTTACTCGTCTTTCTTCAATATATATAATACACAATATTAAATTTAAATTTTCTTTTTTTCAGCTCGCAGGACTTAGGACTTCACTGTAGTCGATGACTTTTTATGCAGGTTAGTACATTAATTCAAGAACTTTATTATAAAAGACAGACAGCTATATGTAGTAAAATGCTTTATTATTATCTTTAGACTGTCCAAAGGATAGAAACACTTGTTTTTCCTTCGATTCAGTTGATTACACCTCTTATTTTCTTCAGTTTTGTGTGTGTGCCTTTTAATTTGTTGTAATACCCATAAATTTGTAAAATTCAACAACTGTTTTTAATCAATTGAAAGCCCGCGTAGATAAAGCTCAAGTGTAAACAGTGTCGAGTCAGGAAACGAAGGAGGCAAGGAGGAAAGGAGGCGTTGCCGTGACCACACAGCACGGAAACAGCAGGGAGAGAGGAACGGGTGTGGGAATGGGAATGGGAACGGGAGAGGGAGCGGGAGCGGACATTTCTACGATTTCATGTTGTGCCCTTTTGTTGCCGCAATTATTGCGCGCAAGGAGCGAAGTGAAAGGAATGGAGGATGGTAGTGGAACAAAATGGTGTTTGTACTCACCTTAAAACAGTAGCTCGTCTCCTCGCCATCCCAAATGGTGCGGGGCAATGGAAATTTGCGACGAACACGATATTTGCCCACAGCACCCAAAGGTCTTCCGCGCAGTTTTTCGGCTTCCACGTAATGCGCTACAGTGAAAGAATTTCGGGTTAGCAGTGCAGAGAGAGAGAGAGAGAGAGAGAGAGAGAGAGAGAGAGAGAGAGAGAGAGAGGAAGAGTGGGAGGAGGAGGGAGGGGGGGGCGTTTGTCTCACCTTTCAACCACAGGGCCTGCAGCTTGGCGTGATTCTGGGCCGAGAAGTGATGATGTTCGAGCAGCCGGTACAGCTCCTTGTACTGACCACGATGGAATGCGACGACCGCCTTGGCCTTCAGCACAGACTCGTTCAGTTGCAGTTTATCACATTGTGGCAGCGACCAGAGGAAGCGACCCAGTCTTTCGATATTGCCCGCCTGTTGCAGTACCTGAAAACAGGACGTAAGACATAGGCCTATTAGTTGGGAGCTAAAAAAGCAGCTAGCTTTTGTTATTTAGATAGATAGAAAACATTTTGGGTTGTTTTTAGCCTTCAAAGATACTAAGCTAAACGGTTCTTTTTTATGTTTATTTCCAAAATGTTTTCAGCTACACAGATAAAAATTCCAGATTACAAATCAAATTACATTTTTTTATAGATATAATACAATGGCAAATCTTAAACTAGGCTTAAATGTTCTGTTATTGTCGATTTGAAGCAGCAACTAAGATCTACAGTCTCAATTCAAAAGTTAAGAATAATACAAAAGAAAATAGTTCTATCTTATAACATTTCATATAAGTCAATTTGAAAATGTTATTATACTCTTTTCGAAGAAAATAGTATATTAAGTTTGTCCTGAAGTTTGTAACGCATAGAAGGAAGCGTCGGAGACCCCCAAAAGTTACTGCCAGTATGCTTAGAATGACAATACAAATTGATCTAGCCATGTCCGTCTGTCTGTCTGTCTGTCTGTCTGTCTGTCTGTCTGTCTGTCTGTCTGTCTGTCTGTCTGTCTGTCTGTATGTATGCAAACTAGTCCCTCAGTTTTGAGCTATCGCGATAAAACTTTGCATAGACACTTATTATTCCAGGGGACAGCACATTGGTCGGAGCTGGCCGGATCGGAATACTATATCTTATAGCTGCCATACAACTCGAAGTCGGTTTTGGCCATATATCCCATGTTTTTGAATCTATCGCGATGAAACTTTGCACCGATACTTATTATTCAAAGAGACATCACATTGGTTGGAGCCGGCTGGATCGGATCACTATATCTTATAGCTGCCATACAACTCGAAGTCGGTTTTGGCCATATATCCCATGTTTTTTAATCTATCGCGATGAAACTTTGCACCGATACTTATTATTCAAAGAGACATCACATTGGTTGGAGCCGGCCGGATCGGATCACTATATCTTATAGCTGCTATACAACTGGCAATGAATTAAATATACTTAGAACAAAAAAAAAATGTTACGCGACAAAACGATTTTGTACAGCTTATGAAATTTCAGTGGTGCAGTTGGCAGAGTGAAAATTGCCTATAGGTTCGAAAAGAGTATAAAATCTTCGGCACTCCGAAGATAATCCTTCCCCACTTGTTTTGTTTAATATATTTCTCTACATTTTTAAATTTAGAGAAATGTAAGTTACATCGTTTCTTATGTATTTACTAACTCAAAGGGATAGGATAACAAATCTATTCAAGCAGAAACGAATCGGGACTATACTTATACTCTTTTCTGTCTGTCTGTCTGTATGTATGTATGCCAACTAGCCGCTCAGTTTTTGAGCTATCGCGATGAAACTTGGCACAGAGACTTATTATTCAAAGGAACAGCGTACTTGTGGGAATTGGCCAGATCGGACCACTATAACCAAATAACTGTAGGTCGGTTTTGGCCATATTTCCATGTGTTGCAAGCTATCGCCTTAAATATCCTTGTGCACTTGATTAATCTTATTACTCTTCAATGTATAAAATTTTAATTGAGTCATAAATAGAAACAAGTGTACAGGGATAGCTGCACATTAGTCCAGGACTATTATATAGCATATGGATTAGCGCATAATAAGAGATAGTGAAATCTATCCAACGATTTGAAAAAAGTATAAAATCTTCCACACTTGCTGTGATTGTACAGTATGTTTTCGTCTGTATAAGGAGCTCATTGAGCCCAAAGAAGATCCTCGCCAGCAACTCACCTCACATACACAGGCCACCTGCTCCTGCGTGAAGCCAAAGCTGGGCAGAGTTTCGCGACCCGCTGTCGCTGTGCCGACTCCACCTGCTCCTCCCGATCCATTGCTCCCACTCAGGTGCAGTCCAGCGGCGGACACGCCCCCCACACCAACGCCCCCGCCCCCGCCTGCTCCGTTGTGTGTGAGCATGTCGAGATTATTGTTATTATTGCTTGTGCTATTGTTGTTGTTGTTGTTGTTGTGGAGGGCAACCAAAGACCCGCTCAGTCCTGTGGGGCTGTAGGGGGGCGTGTGGCGGGCGGTGAGCACCGCTGCCGCATTGGCAGCAGCCAAGTCATAGAAGTCGGTGGCGGGATGCTGCAGCATGCTCTGAGCGGGGGGCAGGGGCAGTCCGAATGCGGGCCAAATGGCTGTGGCTGTGGCTGTGGAGTCTGCCGGCACTGATGTACCCAACGAGCCGATCGCTGTGGAGCGAATGTGTGTGGCTCCCTTAACGACTCCCTTCAATACTCATCGATGTTGTGGAATAGAGTCGAAAATGGGATGAAGTTCTCTTTGGTATTTTGAGCGCTGCAATGAGAAAAGGGATGTGATTTAAAGATTAATGCTTGTTAAACAGTTAAAACAAGTGTAAGGTCATTTATTTCATAATGCATCATAAAATAAAACCCATTAACAGAATGCGAAAACATAGTACAAGCTGACTGCTAAGTAACAGCTTGCTGTTCTCTGGCCCTCTGTTAAGACTGCATTGATTCTCCAATTAAGTAACAGAATGTGAAATATACAGAAAACACATATAAAATGTATAAGATCATAACATAATAAGTATTAACAGCGAGCGAAAATGTTATACAAGTTGACTGTTAAGACTGCATCGATTCTGTGATTAAGCTAACAGAATGCAAAATATGTATACAAAAAATACATTGGAAATTTATAACATAACATAATAAGTATTAGCTGCCTGTTAAGTAACAGCTTGCTGCTCTCTGACCCTCTGTTAAGAAAGCATCGATTCTACAATTAAGCTAACAGAATTCACTTATCTGCACAAACAACATTATTCTTATTCTTACTTAAAAAAAATCTTATTCAATCTTGACAGCATAGAACATTTTCTAGATTTATTGCAGATTTTTGATTTTTTCTTAGTGTGAAAATAACTACAGAAATTATCCTGAGAAGAATCTTTATTTATTTTATTTATTACATTACACCATTACATTGTAAATGACCGCTTACAAAAATACAAAATTTGTCAATTAAAAAAAAATAATGTTATGTCAATGACAGTTGAAGCAGAAATTTGACTTATAAAATTATTAACTAATACAACAATAATATAAGATATATTTTCCATGTTTCTTACATTTTTATCTTTAGAGTTTACTTTTGAAAATAGAACATTTTTTCATAAAGCTGAACAGATTTGGAAAACATCGATATTTTTACTCCTTTTATTTTTTCTGTTTTTTTGTAGCTCTTTGTAAATAAAAACTTTGCTGAACAGATTTTAAAACAACTACAACTACAAAATGGAAATACTATCATTAATATATGTATGTGCAAGTTGTGATTAGTTAACATTTTTGAAAGCTAATGATGGCACCCAATTTTAATATATATGTACCTATTTGCCAATCAGCATGCAGTAAAATTCTCAGGACCCAATTACCTTGCTAATTGCCAGCGATATTTCATATTTTTATTGCCATCATTTTGGAGGTGTTTGTTTAGCATTAAAGCAACGATAATTGAGACACATAAAACTGTTGAAATTACCATTAAATCGCTAATGAATATTTTCCACAATTTTCCAACATTTTATGCTAAACAAAACATTATGAAATATTAAGCACAAACCAACAAAAAGAGAAAATCAGACCCCATGTTGTCAAAGACGATTATAAGTTAATGCTTCGATTAACGAAATATGGTTTTCTATATACCCTGCAAAACGACGGTGACCAGATTCTCAACGAAAATAAACTTTTTTTACACAATATTTATTAAATGGGGCGCATGGTTTTCAGTTTTCAGTATTCAGTATTCAGTATTCAGTTCTATTGCTTGTGTAGAAGAATATGTATTCTAAAATTACCAGAGACGACGCGTTTGCTGCCTCAGCTCAAATCAGAGAGGCGAGTGTTTACCTCAGATAGAATATCTTCTGCTGAAAGGTCAATGCAATCGATCGCAGGCCAACGCATAGTCTTAGATACATAAGACTCTGAGAGAGATCTGATGACGATCGAACGAAAAGAACAGGGAAAAAACATATAGGCAACAAAAACAAAAACACTCGCACCTCGTATACATTTTCAAAAATTGAGGCAACTGCGCCTCATTCGAGATATTCTTGGATCTGTTTTCAATTTGCAGCTCTTCTTCTCTGTGTGAGGCAGATTATATATACAAAAAACTTGGCTGCTGCTGTAACAAAAATACCAACGCCACGTTTGCTGCTCTTGCCTGCCTCTTGAGTCATCGGCCTAGGTCCCCCCCCCATGTATACCCCCATGTATACCCCCCCAAGTGTCGGATATTTTGGCTTGTTGTATGTTTGACGCAAGTAAACAAGCGAAATGCTTGCGAACGTGAAACGAAATACGCTATACATTTTCAATTTTCAGTTTTCCATTTTTCATTTTCCATTTCAGTTTCGCCTGCTCTCGATCAGTTTGATGCAATTGTGTACAACACACAATCATCTGATATATACAAAAGATCATATAAATATTTAATAACCGTGTAACACATTTCGATTCCCATTTCAACAATCTTGCAATGAAAGTTCTTTTGAAAACAAAGATCTGTTTGAGATTAAGGGATATCGATGGGAATGTCCAGAACTGATGGATTGTATTACGGATTTGTTAACATTGAAAAATTGGTTAAAATTTTCAGAAAAATCCACAAATTAAATTAAAATAAAACTAAAATGGGAAATACAAAATATATTCGCAAATCAAATGCATTTTTCTTTGAAAAGTAGTTGCTGAATTTGATAAAAAACAAACGCTCATGAAAAACTCAAATATTTCTTGATTGGAATTTAAATGGGGTGTTCCGATTTTCAATAAACATCATACCCTACATTTTATTACTATTTTTGGTTTTGATTTTCATTTCATTAATTAAAATAAGGCTTTTCCGATCGTTTATTAAATATATTTCATCTTAATAACAATTGGAGATTTAATATTACTTTTATTGTTATCATTAAATACGAATTTAACATTTTATTACGATGTTTTTACTGTTGTTATTATTTTTTTTAGTCTATTCCTTTTGTTATTTTTTGTTATATATTAATATTTGTTTACTATTATTTTACTATTTTTATTGCTATTAATATATTGGTTTTTTAAACACATTTGGACTAAAATGAAAGCAATACATATTAAATCAAATCTTTGTGCTTTTAAATGTAAAGAATGTTGAGAAAAAATGAATTTAAATGCAAACATTTTTCTAAAAATAATATTAGAAGCAATTGAATGCACATTTATAAAATCAATTGATATACAAAATGTGCGACAGGTATTCGTTAGCTGAATTATATTTGCATTTTAATTAGTTTTCGATGTATTATCTTTAGAGCTAATTTAATTAGTTGTTGAATGTTGCTTGACCCGTTTATAAATTTAGAATCAAGTAGCCCATTTGATATATATATACATATATATTATTTGCCAGTTAATAGCACTACGATATGATCTCTTTTTTGAGATGCCTAAGTCTTGGAAGCACTCATAGATACTTTATCTGTTTTTGGCTGCCGTTTCTTAGATTCGAATAAACTAAAATGAAATTAAATTTATTTCCAGCTCGACTTACACACATTTCCAATTTACTTTCAGTCCGAACGTGTTATCTGTCAGATTTTTCCGGATTTCTGCTGTTTTCTCTCTCTCTGTGTGTGTGTGTGTGTGTGTGCCTGACTTTTATAAGCTTTTAATTTGAGTGTTATTGCTGTTATTGTTGTCTTGGCTTGTTTGGTTGCCTGTCAATTTAACTGCATGCGGGAGCCCCCCAAAAAAAAATAAAAATAAAATACTGAAAGCGGACACCTTCTATTGAAACAATTTCGATGTGTGTTTATAGAGTTGTTTTGTTTTGTTAGTCAAATCGCATTCAATCGACTCTTTTGTTGCCTCTGCTGCCCAATTAGTTTCTAATTAAAATCGTATCTAATCAAGAAGGTTGTTTAGCCTTTTCTCTAATTTAGTGCATAGTTTTGTATAATTTGTAAATGCCTATTTTTACCTGTTAGTTCACTAGATAAGGACTTCTGAGAGTGCGACACCATCGAGCTGTGAAACTAAACTGGCCAAAAGTCCAGATGCAGGGCAACGTTACCGTTAACGTTATTGGCCGTTACCAAGTGCCCCAGATTACCAGATTGTACCATCCGTATCCAGAGACGAGGACTGTTTTTAGCAATACGGCGTCTGTGTTTATACAATGTAATCGGCTCAATGCAACAAACAATTCGAAGCTGTTATTGCACATTTCAATGGAAGTAAACAATAAACATAAAAAACTAGAGTGCTCTAATCGTGAGTGACCGGCTAGCAGATACCCTGGACATACATAGTTACATACATGCAAGCAGTGCAAGCAGTTTAACCATTGAGCCCCACTCTATAGAAAACTAAATCTTTAAGAACTTCTGTGATTATTGTCCATGTATTCTTACTATACATGCCAAATTTGGTGCCTCTATCACTTATAACTTTATCACTATAACTATGCCCAAAAAACGCTGGTCTGAAATCGAAATTGATCGATAAATTTTGAGCGGATGGAGTTATCGATAAAATTAAGAATCTTGATCTAGCCAGGGACTAGGAGAGCTTATACACAAAAAGTGAAGTATCTAGTTCTTATAGTCACTGATATTCGCGTGACAGACAGACAGACATATGGCTAGACTGACTCGCATTTTGAAGCAAATCAAAAGTATATATACCTAATGGAGTCGAACGCGTTTACTTATACTAGTACATACCTTTGCATAACTTCAGTATACCCTTTTTACCCATTTGCAATGGGTTCAGCGTATAAAAAACAACTTCAACTGAGCGCTGTGTATCTGTGAGATAAGAGTCGCAATGGAACAAAAAGTATTGCATTTTGCTACTTAATTGCCAGCTGTACGCACTGCAAGTATGTAATGAATGAAATTTGTCAACTTAATGTGCGATTTGCTGGGGCGTGGCCAGACACAGAGTGTATCCGCATCTTGTAGGTGCATTTGTATCTGTATCTGTATCTGTATTTGTATCTGTAAATGTGGCTGGCATTTTTGCGCTACAGTTGCGCAACTCTTCAACGTTTGAATGAAAATTCAGCACAGACTCGAAACGTTCCCGAATCCCAATCTAAATTGCCCAAAACTACCGCCAAAGCGATTTGCATCTTCTTTTCAATGAAAACTCGTGTACGCAAATTAAAATGCAAATTTCTACGCAAGTGCGTAAAATCATCAAAGCTACAATTGCTAGCCTATCGTATCATGAATTATGTCCGCTACTTTGTTAATAGAAGAAAAGGGAAAGAAATTGAAATCGAAATTTTGCACACATTTACTTGTCTTTATTCGCTACTAAAATATACACATATCTTTTGGACTGTCTCCATTTGAATCTATTTGAAGAGAAGAAAGAGGATTGTTCTTACAAATATTTATAGCGAACATAGAGGTATTCCTATGGTAAGAACATTTCAGTTGTATCTGCAGTACGATTATTTTGTCTTTAAACAATATAGTCAAATTCATTAAAGTGAATATATGAATGGAAATGCTTTGTATCTTTACCAGTATAAAGTATTTTTATAAGTTTATTTAGCCAAATATATTTAAACCAGAAAAATATCAATATCCATTTACTATAGGCGTGTCCCTGTTTTATATCATCAAAGATAAATTTCAACTCATATTTTTCAACTTCAAATATTTCAATTTGAAAAACTCTTTTTTGAAGTAAGAAAATATATTTTTATATTCTTTCTAAGGAATGAAAGTTAGCTTTGTATTACTGTGCTTACATTAAAGCTTAAGCTTTATAAAATATTAAAAAATAAATACGCAAGTTTTGCGATTGCAAATACTTTATATACACTTTAATATACTCTCTTTGAAGAAAATAATATATTTATTTTGTGCTGAAGTTTGTAATCCTTAAAAGCAATCGTCGGAGACCGCCAAAAGTTACATCTGTAAAAAACAAATTGATCTGGCCATTTTTGTCTGTCTATCTGTATATATGTATGCAAACTAGAGCCTCAGTTTTTGAGCTATCGAAATGAAACTTGGCACAGGGAATTATTATTACAAGGTACAGCACATTTGTCGGAACAAGCCGGATCGGAACACTATATCTTATAGCTGCCATACAACTGTAAGTTGGCTTTGCCATATTTCCCACGTTTTGAAAGTTAAACGCTTTAACTGTACAATTGAACTTTTTTATTACTCATGAATGTTTCAAATTTCGATTGAGTCATACATATAAACAGGTGTACAGGGAGAAAATTAGTCAAGGACTATTCTATAGCTTATGCATATGTGAAATAAAAGCTAGTGAAACCTGTCCGAAGACTCGAAAGAAGTATAAAAGAGTATAATTTGATTTTACATCCTTACGATTTGAGAATGTTTCCTACAGTGATTTTGTTAATATTCCTTTTGTAATCTAAGCTCAAGTATTTACCATTTGATGTCTGCCATTGCTTCAACAGGGTTTTGCTGTTTCTGTTAGGCAAAAAGCACAAGCCTGGAGGCAGCAACTGCTCCCAGTTCCTTACTTTATAAATCAAAACTGGCTAGCTGCTTAAACGTTCTCGATTTAAATGCTTAAATCGAACAGGCCCCAGAGAACTACATATGTGTATGTAGTATTAATATATTAATAAACAATTCGCATGCAAAGCGACAACACGACAAAAAAAAAGCAATCAACAAGACAACTGTTCAACACCCACACTAAAAACTTTCCCAAAACAACCAAAAATACTGCTGTGGCTAGTTAATAATTCTGGCATATCTTTAGAAAAATTTGCATGATAAACCAAAAATGAGTTGGCTAAAAGTTTTTTTTATAAATAAACAAAGGCAAGCGGAAAGTATCTCACGGATGCCGCAAGGCTCTCAGCCTCAAAACTGATGAATGAATGACAACTGGAATATTGCTGTGTGTTTATTTTTCTTTCATCGCCATCTAATTAAAAGCGAAAATAGCTGCAAATCGAAATCGGAAACTTGGCGGAAAATTGCTGCTGTAATTTTCATGTCTTTTTTTTGATGTTTCGTATATTAGCCAAATTTTGAATTTCATGTTAAGCAAATTGGCATTTGCCTGACCGATAAAAACTGATGCAACTCTGAATCATTTCATCGATATGTGATTTATTAGTCACACAAACCGCAAATCAACTATTGAATATCATAATATTTAAAGACAAGTGTGTTTTTGTTGATTTTATTAACAAATGGCAATGCATTTATGAATATACAATCTGTTTGATAAGTAGTTTATTTCTATTGCACAACTTTTGGACAACTTTTAGTTGATAAAACTTTGAAATTTTTGAAAATTGTTTGAAAGATAAGAATTGATTATGATTAAGCAAGTTAATTTACTATTACTATTACTAGAATATTGCAATTATTATTATTGTAGATCCTTATTATTATTACAAAAACCTATGCATAATAATAATGTAATATAAACTATGAGTGCAGTCAGCTTTTTTCTTTATCATTTCTGGCTTGGACATATTACCAAAATCAACTGCTTATTTACAGTTCGATTTGGTTTATTATAACAAACAAATCTATCTCTGAAACAGCTTTATCATTTATAATATATCTTCTGTTTTTTGAGGCAATCCCAAAAGTGAACTTCACCGTCGGCTTTTTGTCGCGCTGATAACTCACCTGTATTTATTATTGAGATAATATAAATATATGTATATTACTATCGCAGATGCGTATCCGTGTTGCTATTGTTATTGTTATTGTTATTATTTGTTCGTTGTTTGTTGTTCTTTTGGTTGTTTTTGCACTTTTGCACAAAGAGGCGTTGTTGAGTTCTTCTTGTTTTACCCTTCGATTGGCGAAACTTCTCAGCGAATTTTCAGACATGTGCCACAAGGCAACATACACACACACGCACACAGACACACACACACTGATGCAACACACTCTCGCATGCAAAAGCATATACGAAAATAACTGCGACCGCAGACAAGCAACAACAAATTTTCATACGCACTGTTAGCAGCTAAAACACGTGTTGCAATTCTTAGGCAAAAGTTTTCCGCTTTCGCGACTTGAATTAATTGCGTACAACGGTTAAAAACAACAAACACAACACAACACAGCACTATAGCCTACCATTTGAACGATTGATAAAACTTTGTCAGCTTCTTAAATTTTTCTCTATTTGTATGGTGATATATGTATATGTATTTATTTTGTTGTTGTGTGCGCACGTTTTCGATTTATGTATGTGAGTATTTTGGAAGTGCTCCGCTTGATTCTATTTCTGCGCGTTGACTTTTGATTTATGCATCGCACATTTGTTTATTGCCGTTGCTTTAGACTGCGGCGACTGTCCAACGAAATGCGAGCCAATTGCCGAACTGCCAACTGCCAACTGCGAACTGCGAACCGCACGCGAGCAACGCAAGAGAGAAACTGAACGCCACAGCGCTGAAACAAAGAAGCAAAGGCCAAACGCAATGGCCAACCAGCCAAGCGAGCGCTGCGCCTGTATTGGTGCAACTTGGCGTGTGTGTGTGTGTGTGAGTTTGTTTGCGAGCGAGAGCGAGAGCGCAACTGCCTGTCGTCGCCGCAGTGCACGCCAAACTGTTGCCGCTGCTCTCTCTCTCTCTGCAGCACAAATCGCTCAATTAGAGAGAGGCGCCTAAAGTGAGGGCACAAAATGAAGACATGCAATAAGCAACAATGTGTACAGGGTATAAATACATACAAATAAATACACATATTTTCAAAATAGCTTGTTAAGAAGTAAGTTCAAGAAATCAAAATATATAACTTAAACACATAGACATAGAAGACATCTGAAATTGTTTCAATTTAAATAGCAATATTAAGTAATTATAAGCATAGCTGTTTGTTTCTTTACATTTTGTGCAATAGCTAAATTATAAGTAGCACTTGTAGCTCTAGTTAATAATCAAATAAATTCAGTTTGTATTTACATCATTGGTAAAATGTTGTGACTTACCTCCTAATAATTTCGAAAATGAATATACGCAATGATTTATTAAATATCTTATATTGCTATTTAAATTTAAAATTCATTACTTGATATTTAGAGTTTAGCCAACTCGATGTCGGACTTAACTTTATAAATTGTAATCGATCTAACATATTTAATGTATTACCATAGCTTTAATAAACTTATTATAATTTACAGCTTGCAAGAATACCTAAAATCAAGATACTCATAGCAGTACACTTTTATTGCCCACCACTTTTTTTGTCTGTCGCGATCTGTTGCTCTTTGCAGTTGGACAGCCACTGTAAACTCTCCGAGACCGCAACGAGTGCGACAGAGACAGAGCAAGCAAACAGGTTATATTCTGTAACATGCTCATTGTTATCGCTGGCTACGCCTACTCCTGCTACCTGTTTACACACACACGCACGCGCACACACACAGGCGCAATAAGAAGACGCTGATTGGTCAGCTGACGCGTCATGCGCAATGGCCGCCATATTGATATTGATAAATGAGAGCACATATATATATTCATATATGTAATTGCAGTTATCCTGGTAGGCTTGCATGCCACCTGCCACACCTCCTGTTGTGGCCAGGATGCTACTGAGAATCTGCATTGCTGAAATAATTGCAATTGCTCGCTGTTATTTTTGTTTTTTGTATACCACAAGGATTTGGCAGGATTATAGAAGGTTTGCAGAAATGCGGTTTTTAATTTGGTCAGACTGCAATTATCAGCCGGAAGAAACTTTAATCACCGTTGCTTGTCTCTTAACTGTATTTTTAGCAGGATAAGAGAATCAAAATGTTGAAATTAAGGTTGATTCCTGCACCAAAAAGATATATAATAATACTTTGGGAATTAATATTGATATTGATACCAAAACTTATTTACTAGCATATATTATGCATATTTCGTAAATGCCTTTATTTAATTATAAAATACATTGACTTAAATTACTTATAAATATATTTATTGTAATCTTAGTTCTGTCCTACAACATAAAGCTAAGCAAATAATCATTAAAAAATATATAAATACATTTCTATGCATATTGTAAAAGTTAGAAAATAGTTGTAAAAGCAAATATATAAAAAAGAAAACAATTGTTTAATTATCATAAAAACTGACTTCAATTACTTATTGATATATTTATACCCTTTTCGAAGAAAATAGCATATTAAGTTTGTGCTGAAGTTTGTAACGCATAGAAGGAAGCGTCGGAGACCCCCAGAAGTTACTGCCAGTATGCTTAGAATGACAAAACAAGTTGATCTAGCCATGTCCGTCTGTCTGTCTGTCTGTCTGTCTGTCTGTCTGTCTGTCTGTATGTATGCAAACTAGTCCCTCAGTTTTTGAGCTATCGCGATAAGACTTTGCACAGACACTTATTATTCCAGGGGACAGCACATTGGTCGGAGCCGGCTGGATCGGACTACTATATCTTATAGCTGCCATACAACTTGAAGTCGGCTTTGGCCATATATCTCATGTTTTTGAATCTATCGCGATGAAACTTTGCACTGATAGTTATTATTCAAAGAGACATCACATTGGTTGGAGCCGGCCGGATCGGATCACTATATCTTATAGCTGCTATACAACTGGCAATGAATTAAATACGCCAAAACGATTTTGTACAGCTTATGAAATTTCAGTGGTGCAGTTGGCAGAGTGAAAATTGCCTAAAAGAGTATAAAGAAAAGAGTATAAAATCTTCGGCACGCCGAAGATAATCCTTCCCCACTTGTTTGTATAGCTTTAGTGTTCTTTGTTACAAAATTAAGCTGAACCAAATACATTAACTGTAAAATATTTAATAAACATTAGAGCAATCCCTACCACATTTATCATATTTCATGGACCACCCATGTAACAAAAAATAAAACAATGACACTAAAGACAGATGAAACAAAAAAGGGCTGATTAGATTTACGATAGGCGCCAGTTTCATCAGCGACTTGTAGGAGTTATATTATATTTTAGATGCTGTATGTATATCTTTCTAGAGATCTTGAAAACGTTGCTAAACAAATTGCATATCGATTTCGAAATACAAACAAATTTTTGGCGCCAGATCAACTGACTAAAATAAGTGTTAGGGTATTAGGGAATCATCAAATTTACATAATAACAGATCATGTTTCAAAGGCAATAAAAAAAGACACAGACAGACGGCAACTGGCGACAACAGTTGGAAATGTCAAAATAGCCAAAAGGCACATAAAAAACACACACACAAGAAAACCCAACAACAACAACAAAAAAAACGTTAAAGAAACGAAAGAAGAATATGTTAATGAAAAAAGCGCGATAAAAATCTTGTACAACATGAATGAGAAAATGAGAATGCAGCCAGTGATCAACGCCACATTTGGTGGAAGGAAAGAAAGTTCAGTCAGTCAGCTGGCTGATGGGGGTAGCCCTGCTATACCCTATACCCTATGCTCTGCTCAAAAGGTGTCCAACAGTCGCTGGGTGTTAAGAATGAAGATAATAACGAGTGTGGCACACGCTCTAGGAAAGTCACCTGCTGTGCCGGACAGTGTAGTCTTGTGTGTAGCATAGTGTAAACAAAGCGCGCCCCCCAACAGCTGCGTCACGAAATTATTAGAATTGATAAACAAACTCGAGAGAGATTCAAGATTCATAATCTTGATTTCAACCATTCCAAAATCTACGCACATTGTAAATCACTTGAGAATCGGGTTATTAATTTAGTTGAAATGATTATTAATTTGAAGTCATAAATCTCGAACAGTCTACCCCGGGGTACGTGTGGGTAATTAGTGTTGAATACCTCTATGTTTACCTCTTGACCAACAATTTGTGGCTATTGTTGCCATCGTAGATATTCCAAATCTAAATAACATGCATTGAGCCATCGTATAGTTAAATAGTTGTTGGTTTTCGAATTCAACTTGATAGTAAGGAACTAACTATTCCTTACATGAGCCCTTTGATCACAATCGACTTTAGAGTCCACTCTTTCTACCATTAAGAACTCTATTTTAGATTTTTTAGCTCGTAACTAACTTGCAGACTTACTTATTTACTATAGACCCTTGCTAACAATTTTATTTATTTTTTTTTAGGCCTGATTGGATTTTATTTCTGGTTTTTTCTCAATCCTAGCATCAAATGACGGACCAACTTTTCAAATTATATACCCCAGATAATTAACTTTTTTAATTTTACAATACATTTAACATTTTGAATAGAATTTCTATACAAAAAACTTCAATATGGAAAGTACTGATTTTATTTTATATTTCTCTATTTTATTCTTTGGTTGAAACTAGTGTTATGTTATTCCATTTTTGTTTTTTGAACGAAATCATCAACCACAAATTGCTTTATCCTGTGTTCATAAAAAAAAAATCTATTCTAAGTACTTTTACTGTACAAGTGAGGTCGTTACAGATATAAACAAATATGGCTAATAATAAAAAGTTATGAATTTCTGGGCTGCAAATGGAAAATTAATCTTTTTAATATTTATTATATTATATATTATTTTATATTATTATTATTATATTTTATTATAAATATATATTAGAGGGCTGCACGAATGCACTCAAAATGACAAATGAGACATTCACTCTGATATTGAGTGAGAATTTGAGCGACAAGTTTTTGGGAGTGTGAGTATTTGTATGAATGTGAAAAATACAACATTCTAAAGACTAGGCAATGAATGTCATTAAATGAGTACACTAATTTTCCTCGTATTTTGATATTTGTACTCAGTGTATCATTTTGTATTTTTTTTATTTTTTATTTAGAAATACAATTAAACAATTTTAATTTTCTTCAGAAAGATATGTTTTTAAGGTTTCTGGATTTTGGGCTATAGTGCAGCGTTTTTCAGTAAGCAAATTCCTTGCACTGGAAATGCCTTCTCTGATGCAGCGCTACTTTAAGGTATACAAAAAATTTGCAACTTGATTTATACAAATAAGGGAAAAAGTTCTTGTGCATGTCAATATTAATTTAATTAAATTAATTTAAGCTCGAGATACTATGAAAAAGTGGAACTTAAAACATGGGTTAGTATTATTATTAATGTAACATGATTAACATTCTATTATAGAAAAAAGTCTGAATAAAAACAAGTGGGGAAGGATTATCTTCGGCGAATACTTTATACGCTTTTCAAATCTTTGGACATATTTCATTAGCTTTTATTTTACGCTTATGCATATGATTTAGAAGAGTGATTGATAGTGAATGACTCAATCATAATTTTAAACATTGATGAGTAATAGAAATTTTGAAGTATACAATGAAATTTAAGGCGATAGCTTTGATAACATGGGATACATGGCCAAAACCGACTTTGAGTTGTATGGCAGCTATAAGGTATAGTGGTCAGGATCTGGCTTGTTCCGACAAATGTGCTGTCCCTTTGAATAATAAGTCTCTGTGTCAAGTTTCATTGCTACAGCTCAAAATCTGAGGGACTTGCTCGCATACAAACAGACAGACAGACAGACAGAATTGAGCAGATCAATTTGTTTTGTCAGGACAAAATGAATATATTATTTTCTTCGAAAAGAGTATAGTATATAAATAATAATATAAAAAGCTTTGTTTATTATCAGATAAGACGTAAGCAGTAATTTCAGTTATTTAAGGCTACACATAATAAAGCAAAAGCCTTCTAAACCTGAACGCCTTTCTATTCAGTCGCATCGCAAGGATTACCGGAAACTCAAAAGTTCATTCACACGCCTTCTGCCTGCTGCCTTCTGCCTTCTGCTTAGAGTCCGTCCGTTTACAATGGCCGTATAATTGGGACGGCAATTCAATTACTAAACCACGTTCCACGCTCCCAGAGGCAGACAGCGAGGGGGAAAAGGGGGCTGATTATGCAATTGCCATGTAATTTGCCACAATTATTCATATTAAAAATGAGTTAGGCCCTGTTATTGGTGGGTAGTACGGGGGGCTTCCGGGGGGAGTACAAGACGAGTAAGCAATTTTCACGCGTAGGTAACTTTAAACGAGGACCGGGCTCGGAATAATAATCGCCGGCACATAAATATTACAAGCATCTGACAACTGAAAATTATCTGCTTCACTCACGAGCCATTTAAATCAATTTTACACTTCGGATTTCACAGGCGGCCCCAAACTATAAAAAGGATACGGTGGGCAGGGGGACTGGGAAATTGAAATTTATTGAAAAAATGATGACAAACGAACGAAAATAAGCGCATGCAGCAGCTGCAAGGTGGTCCCGGAGGTGTGACGTGAGAAGTTGAAGTTGAAGTTGAAATTGAAGACCAGCACATGAATATATATGGCCGAGATAGGCCCTGATTAGGGTTGTCGCATAACATTCCAAGATCTACATCCTAACTGAATGCAGTTGTGCATAAGTATGTAAGGCAGCATCTCCTAACATATAAAGCATATATATAGATTGATTAGTATCAAAAGCCGAGTCGATCCAGCTATATGTCTGTCTGTCTGTCTGTCTGTCTGTCACGCGAATATCAGAGACTATAAGAGCTAGAGACTTCATATTTGGAATAAAAGTTCTCGTAGTCATTTGCCAGATCAAGTTTGTCACATTTGATCGATAGCTCGTTCCGCTCAAAAGTTATCGATAGATTTAGATTTTAGACCATCGTTTTTAGGTTAACTTTTAACTTGAAAGTTAAAAGAGCTGGAGGAATGATATTTTGTATGTTTAACCCCATGAACTCGACTGCTTTCTTTGGCATTAATATTATTTATTTAACATTTTTCAACATTTTCAATTATCTGACAACCCTGGACTTGCCACACATTTTGCCCTGGTGTCATAAACGTTGCCTGCCAGTCGCCATCGCCGTCGCCGTTCTCCACTACTCTGGGGGCCCCCCAACTTGGACACTTTGCGAAACGTTTAAACCAACAATTACGCGAGCATAAATCAAACAGTCGAGTAGCGTAGACTGCAGTGGAGTGGAGTGGAGTGGAGTGAAGGGGAGTGAAGGGGAGGGGCCAAGCGGGCGGTCCAGGCGAGAGAGTCGCGTGCAGCTCCCAGACGGAGCAGCACCGGCAGACGGGGGCAGGATTGGGGCAGCTCTGACTGGCGATGGTGTTGCTGATGATGCCGATGAGGATCTGAAAAAGGTGCCTGGAATGTTACACCAGCAGCAGCAGCAGCAGCAACTGCAACTCGGACACCGACACCATCTGCTGTCACAGGGGCAACGCCTCAGCACCAACTCCAACTCCAACTCCTGCTCCAAGTGCTGCTCCTTTGCTTATTGGTTTCAGGTGTCAATAAATAATGGGGCGCAGTCGCAGCCGTTGCGGCACTTTTGCTGATCTTGTTCAGATTAGATTTGAACAAATTTAAATATTTTTCATATTAATTAAACACTTTAAAAACAATTTGCAAAGGCAGCTTAATTGAACGCTGCCAAGTTGGCGCATAAACAATTTATCCAAGACATCAGTCTGCAAGCTTACGTATTTTCTATAAAATGCCTAGCCAGAAAACTTACCAGAAAACACCTACCAAATTTGATGAGTGTAGCTTTATTGATTTGAGATGCATTGATATGTTTTCGATTTGCCAGCCTCCCAGTGATCGTGGCACAAAAATCTTTACTCTTTGTCTAAAACAGATAAATACTAGTATAATAGTCAAAGTTTTAAGTCTCTATCTGAAATAGAGTCGAAAAAACTTGCGTTTATACAGACGGACAGACAAAGTCAATATACTATGAATACCTTCGAGTAAAAGAGTATAATATCAAAAATTGTGGGTTGTTAATTGCTAGAAATATACTTCTTAGACTTTTAACTCCCCTAACTTTGTCAACTTTGCTCTACTTCAAGTTGTATGGCATTTTCTTCAGCTAATCTATAGAAACGCACTTGCAGTAGCTCAAACCTCTTCCCACAGTGAGCAGAGTTGCATTTCCTTTTGATTTTCCCAGCGTTGAGTTTAGTAATAAGAATTTTGGCATTTATAAATAACCAATTTCCTCTTAGCATCGCAATCCTTCTATTCGGCTACCCGAATTGCCGCCACACACACAAAACCCACACACAGTTCCCATTCAAATCGAAGCCGTTGAATAAATCAACGCCACAAATACACAAAAATTGAATTGTGGTCATCGCTTGGAGCGAAAAACAAGCCGGCTGCCAAAGGTGTTAATATTCAATTAAAATTCTAGGGATACAAGTCGAATGCCTAATAAATTAGCGCTCAACAAGCGACTTGCCAATTTCAATTTGTTTTCGTATCACTTTTCTGCGTTTCTCCCTCTCAGAATCAGGAGGATGGGCCTGCAAAAACCGGCTGAATTATTTATTGAGCTGCGCAGGTGGCAAATGGCAACTAGAAGGCAAAGTTGAGCTTGTGAGCTGTCTTTACACTTTCCGGAATCGCCTCAATGCAGTGTGAACTTCTCACACATTGCTATTGGTAAGCCTCATAAGCCCCAGGTTAAACTTTAGAATGTAGGGATTTTTATAAATATAAATATAAATAATTAAAATAAATATAAATATCAAATATGAGATCACATGATATGATAGAATAGATTGTACATAACTAAACACACATTTGGCAAAACTAAACAGCTGCAAGACATGAAAACATTGATGCTATTTTCGGTAGTCTTTCATGTATGATAAACCAAACATAACCTGCAAAAATCATTTATTAAAAATACCAGTTTTCTACCGTTTTGTGTTTACTTTTATGCAGACACTAAATTACCTTTATTTGCTATTTATGTCAATGAAAATAGTATATTAATTTTGTCCTGAAGCTTATAATGCATAAAAGCAAGCGTTGAAGATCCCCAAAACAAATTTATCTGGCCATTTCTGTCTGTCTGTCTGTCTGTATGTATGCAAACTAGCCCCTCAGCTTTTGAGTTATAGCGATGAAACTTGGCACATAATCTTATTATTTAAAGGCATAGCACATTTGTCGGATCCAGCCGGATCAGACCACTATATCTTATAGCTACCATAGAGCTACAGCTCGGTCGGTTTTGGCCATATTTATCATGTTTTAAAAGCTATTGCCTTGAATTTCCTTGTACACTTGAATATACTTATTAGTTATCAATGTTTAAGCTTTCGATTGAGTTATAAATAGAAACAGGTGTAAACGGATAGCATTAGTCGATGACTATTCTATAGCTTAAGCGTAAAATAAAAGCTAGTGAAATCTGTTTGAAGATTCGAAGAGCATAAAATCTTCGGCATGTTGTATTCGTTGTATTGCAATCGTACTTAAAATAAGCTCAGCCAGCTTGACTTAAGTATTTTATATCTTAGTATACTATCAAGTTTTGAATTGTGTGTTCTGTGAATGAAATCCACAATTTTGTTCCCTGTTTATATTCTTGCAAGCACTTAAGCTGTGAGAATACATGCAGCTAGAAGTACTTACAACTAAAACTCCAAGTGCCACTGGGAGGACCAAAATGAGTTGCTTTAAGATTATTGCTACAAGAGCTAATAAGCCAAGTTGTCAACTGTATACAAAAGTTCGATTGCAATGCGATCGCGAACATTAGCCGTTTAGATTTCAGCAAGTTGCAGCTGCACGTTGCACGTTGCAAGTCGCTAGTGCCTCGTGCCACAGTTGGTCCGCTCTGCGTGTGATCTTGTAATCGATGTTGTAGTTAGTTTGGACATTTGTACTTACACCATGGCACAACACGATATCGATTTAATGGACCCACAGCCACAAAGCGACCGATTGACGGCACGCACCATGTGCCTGCCACAAACAGAGATGGAGACGGAGATGCAGATGGAGACGGAGACGGAGACAGCGACTCGGAAGACACAGCGCGATATTTATCGCCGATAGTGAGGATTGAGACCCGATGGGGTCGAGTGCGCCTCAATGTGCGCCTATTTGTTGTGATTGCTCATATTGCCCAGGTAGCGCACAGTGGGCATGCTTACATTTTTTGCGGCTAAAAAATGCATGATGTCTCAGCTGTTGGAAACAGTAGCTAAGGTAGAATAATACATTATCAAATGATTTTCAAGTGGTTGTATATCAAAAATATGCTATTTGATTCAATATTTATATTTATTTTTTAAAAAATTACCTTCGAAATTCCTCGAAAAACAATCGAAATCGATGCAGCTTAGGCATTTTAGTTTCCGAAAACAACTCTTGGAACAAATCAAGAATAAAATAATGATAATATTAAAATAACTAATAAATACTTAAACAAATCGTAGATATTTAAGTTAAGTTAAATTTTGTATAATTGTATATCTAAAATATGATATTTGATTCAATATTTATATTTAAAAATATATTTTTTTCTTATATAAGTACAGCTTATGTTGAAAGATAAAGATTTTATTTTCCGAAAAGAACTCTTGGAACTAATCAAGAATAAAGAAATAGTGGGTACTTCGTTCAATCTTTGACTATATTTCTACAGCTAATAAATCGTAGATATTTCCCTAAATTCTTTACTATATTTCAACCACAAGATAAGAAAAGAACTCTTGGAACTAATCAGGAATAAAATAACAATTAAATGCTTTAAGAAATCGTAGATATTTACTTCATATAACCTTTGACTATATTTCTACAACTGTATTTACTCTTTACTCCTTATCCAATATGCTATTTGACTCCACAGTGGTTTGTGAGTCTCAAGCACCACATGGGGTCCATGCGTGTCTGATTTTGTGAATAGGAAACTGAATGCTGCTGGCAGACACCGCATAACTATGTATGTACTTAATACACGCAGATCCCCATTGTTGGCGGCAGTCCGATATCAATTAGTTTGAGGCTAGTTGTAAGTCTGCTGATTGAGTTTTAGCCCTGATTGGTGGCAATTGTTAAAGCAACAATAAAATATTTTAAGTTACTACAAATAAAGCATAATAATGAACTTACCTCCAGTATGACAAAACAAATTGATCTGGTCATGTCTGTCTGTCTGTCTGTCCGCCTGTATATATGCAAACTAGTCCCTCAGCTTTTGAGCTATCGCAAGGTAACTTTGCACAGGGACTTATTATTCAAATGGACAGCACATTTGTCAGAACCAGCCGGATCGGACCACTATATCTTATAGCTGTCATACAACTGTGTTTCGGTTTTGGCCATATATCGCCTTCATTTTCCTTGTACACATAAATATTTTAACAAAAGTCGAATGTAAAGTAAATTAAGAGGAAAGCCATGAACAAATTGTACTTACGAGCTTAAAAATCGGTTCAGTTTTGGCAAAGCTATGTGAGTTTCAAGTTTTCAATGGTCATTTCTAGGTTACCAAAATTAATTTTACAAGCTTAATTTTTTTTGTTAATTTGTACCTGTTTCGAGGCCAAAAAATGAGCCGTCCTAGAATCGGGCTTCAGTGAATTTTTATACTAATTGTGACACCCACAATCGATTCTAAAACAATTCTAAAAACAGTACTTGCTTATTTTTCAGGGAGAATTAAAAAAATTAAGTCTTAAAAATTGAACAAAACTATAGAGTAGGTTCATAAATAGATTCAGTTTTGATAAAGTTATGGGAGTTTCAAGGCACTTTTTTTAATTTAGCAGCTGATTTTATTTGGGAAAATTACAACAGAAGTTTGGGATACATTTTGGCTGTTGCATGATGCAAATATATTTGTCAAATTTAAAAAAATTTAGTGATTTGTTTAAATATCAAAGTGCTATTGAATAAATACATATTATAGTCATAATAATTACTAGCTATTAATAAACGCTGCTTATCGGTTTGAAATGGAGATGAATATCTAAAAGTTGGTCATGTTTTTCAAATTATATAAACGCTGGCAGCTATATATATGTATGTATATATATGTATATATAGTAATAGCATCCGTGTAGTTCAGTGAAATAAACATAGTCATTATTTATGGCCGTCTATATAGCTGGCCAAAGGGAAAACTGTGGCGTGGAAAAGTCACATTAGAAGGCATTAAAATAATTTCAAACACACATAAATTGTGAATTATTGCCACAGAACGTGGCACGTTTGCGTCTGCCAGTTTTGAAATCAATTTAGACTGGGATCGGGGATGCGATGCGATGCGATGCGATGTGATGCAGTGCGCCAAGTGTTTGCACCATAATTACAGGCCATTTCAAACGTTTGGCGATCGTGTGCCTCCACATGAGGAGCAGCAGGAGGAGGAGGAGGAGGAGGAGCAGCAGCAGGAGGAGGACTCCACTTAAACTGATTTATGGCCGCCCGATTGGGAGGCAAGGCGCATTTGCCCGGCCGTCGGCAGTTGGGCTGACTCCGCATGTTTATGGCCTGAGCTAGTTGCTAATTACATTTGCATAAGTGGGCGCACGGTGGGCGTGGTCGTCTGCCGATTACAGCTGCTTGCCAGGTAGCAAGCAAAAGTCGCATCTTTGATTGCCCACCCTTGTCCTTGGCCCAATTGTCGGCTCGGCCCGGCCCGGCCCTAACAAGGCCAAAGGGTCAAGGGGTCACTTAAGACAATGCCGCGTTTAATGAAGCTCGAAGGGCTACTCAAGAAACGCACTCGTATCCTGGCATTTGTCAACGATCTGTTTGCGTTTTCTTTCTCAGGCTTTGCAATTTAATCAGCGCAACATTGTCTCGAGTGGATCTTTGGCCAAGACAATTAGTATTCTGATTTTTGACATTTCGTTTTTATTGCTCTCGATTCGATTGTTCGCACATAACCTCAAAGTGGGCGCTCGAATTGAGGGTAACTAACGGTGAAGTCAATTTACAGGCGGCAAGCAAAAGGCAATAACAATAACAAACCGAAACACAAACATAATTGCACTGAGAAAACTGCGTTCTTAAAAAGGTTGATTTATTGCCAAAAATGTTGGTTTTACCTTTGCAAAATCCAAAAACAGAACAAATTTGTTGTATTTAAAAAATTAATTAGATTATAATTGTATGAGTGTTTTATTGATTTTTAAATTAAAATTCAAAACGTATTTTTGCGATTTGGAAAAACTATTGTGTGTTATTTTCATAAATTTTTGTTTTGAGATTTATTAATCGTGCTTTAGTAAGATGGCTATCACATTTTTCTCTAAGTGTATGTGTTTGTATTTGAGAATGCAATAATAAATGAGCAAGTTTTGAAGCGAAAGTGTCGATAGGCGGCAAAATGTTCGCAGTTCCGAACATCGAACTAACAACAACAACACGAACAGCACATAAATAGAGAGAGAGAGGGAGAGAGAGAGAGAGAGGGGACGAGAGGCAAGCGGCAGCGGGCAAAAAGGAAGTGCCATAAAAAATGCAATTTTAGATTTCATCAACTGATAAGAAAAGTTTTCAAATTAGCCACCAAATGGAATATGAAATGCGAATATTGCGAATGGAAACTGTAAAGTGAGCAGCAACAGCAACAAATGTTCACATGCTTGATTAGAAAACAAAACAAGGACAACACAACACAACAGAACAGAACGGAACGAGACGAAACTAACGGAAAGTCGACAGTCGGCCTACAAATGGCCGGCGTCACGCCAAAATACCGTTAGAAAGTTTTCGTTTGCAGCGAGCGTAAAGCTGCAGTTGCAAGTTGCAAGTTGCAAGGCTCCACCAGTGTGTTATCCCTGCGACCACCCACGCCCCCTTGCCCGTGGAACGCCGCCCAGCTTATGGCCTATACATAATATAAACACTGAGTAGCGGCGGTGAAGGTATCAATTTCAGTTTATCAAATGAAAGCAATCGCAGTGCCCGAGATTAAAATAATAATCGAAAAGGATAAGAGAAAGAAATGCAGTGAGCCGAGCGGTCGGCGACGTCGGCGAAATCTTCAAGTGTAGATCAGCGGCAGCATAATTAACGCCCAATAATGAGAGCGCACTCGCATCCTTGCTTCTCTCAGGCGAAAGGAACGGAAAACAGTAGCGGCGCCTGTGGGATTTGTGCAAATGTTAATGATGATCTCTCCAGCCTGAGAGGGTAGTTTCTATATGTTTCTATCTGTCGCTGTGTGTGTGTGTGTGTTTGTGTGAGCTGCCTTTGTTTGCTTTCACAAAATCATCAAGCAACTGGTGATAATCCTGAGGGCGGCATGTTGTTTGTTTTGGTTTAGACAGATTTGCCAAATGCTGATGCGATTTGAATTAAAGCGTGCACATTACACATTTTTTAGCTACCGTTTAACTTAGAATTGGCCAAACTTAACTTTTCATAATAACTAAATGCTTTGCACATCTGTAGCCTGCTAAAAATCGAATTCCAACATATTTAAATTTAACGTACATTCTCACTTCTCAAATACCTTTTTTTGATCATCTGGCAGCTCTTACACACGAGCGCAAGGCGGAACACATTTGTTCAGTATTTTTCGTATATTTTCGATTGAGGTGTGACCGAATCGTTATAGCACAAATATACCTAGTTTCGTCAACAAAATATACAAGAAATACCATCCCTGCTTCCAAATTGTTGATGTTAGGGATCTGGTTACATTGTTTTTTTCCCGTTTTAGTCTTAGTTTTTAACTCGTTCGTGGGTCGTGTAAATATTGTAGGAAGACTTTTGTTAATCTGTAAGATCAAAAATCCAAATATTACAGTGCCAACAAATTAATTTTGTAACATAATAACATCAAAAGAACATCTCGTGCTTGGCAAAAGATGAATTGTCGACAAAGGCAGCAGAATGCCCACCAGCGCACACACACACAGAGAGAGACACGCGTACATATATAGACATACATATGCATATGTATATTTTCCGTCTACGTTTCAATTTGATTTTCGGAAATTTCACCTTCGCTTTGCCGTTTTCGGCTATTTCAAACTTGTTTTTCAGCTGTGTCTGTTTCATAGTCTCATTTTTTTTGTCGTTTACCTTTGCCAGCCGCTCACTTTTTTCGATTGCTTACGTATTACGTGTAGTAGTGTGAGTGCGTTTCACAAAATTATCGCTAATTTGCACTAAAATGGGTTGTAAAGTGGCATAATTTGATGCGTGCCCAACTACGTACGGACGTACATATGCATATTTCGCGTACTTCTGTTTGCATGTGTATATGTGAGACTTGCTATGTGATCAGCTGTAATTTACATAAAGAAATTGGCAACGCTTACACGGCACGTGTAAGTGTACATTTTACACATGTATATGCATGCATGCATGTGGCTCTGTGTGTGTGTTATCGCTACCTTGCTCATACATACAAACATATTGCGAGCGATTTTTGCCGTACATATATACATATATATATATATATATGTTTGTATGTATGAAATGTTTATTTGCATTAAAATTGTATCGATAAGGAAGAAAGCGCTGATGCGGCAATGTGCACTAAGAAGCAAACAAAACGCGTGGTTAAATATAAGTGCAATGCGCTGAAACGTTTTGCATAAATAATGCGTAGTTGTTGCGAAATGTGTGTCAATATGTGAGCCAACAGCAGCAACAACAACAACAGCAATGCGTCAAACCAGCAGGTGCAGTTGTCCAGTGTTGCAAAACGTTGCGAATACATATGTTTGTGTTTTTATGTGCAAATATGAATGTGTGTGAGTGCGTGTGCGTGTGCGTGTGAGTGCGAGTGTGAACAGTGCAAGCATATGGCAAACAAAATCGCAACAAAAAGACAACACAAAGATTAAATAATAATTGTTGCATTCTTTTTGCAGTCCCCCAAATGTTGCTGTACAACAACTGAGAACGGGATCAAAGCAACAATTATAATAACATCAACAACAAGAACACCAATGCCAAATGTGACAACGAACAGAACGCGCCAACGCCGCCCCGCAGGAGTTGCAAGCGAAAGAAATATATATAAAATTGCAACAACAACAAGAACAACAACACTTGCAACTACGTAGCGTACCAACAAGAAGTCTACTTTGTTTTTTTTTTATTATTATTTATTTAATTTCCTTTTCGTTTGCATCGATTGAAACGTGTTTGTTTTTGTAGCGTGCAACAGACTTTTTCCACCGTGTTCGGCGTGTGTGGAAAAAGTAAATTGCAACGTTCAAAAAATAAAACACGTCGATCAGCACGGCCGCAAAAATTCCCAAATCCGTGGCAACATCGAAACTGCAGCGCTTAAAAGCCAAAGCAGCTGCAAGTCAACATTACGGCGGCAATTATCGCAAGTCCGGCAACGCTCCCAGCGGCAGCGGCAGTGGCAGTGGCAGCAGCAACGGCGGCAGCGGCGTCGGCGCTGGCAGCGATCTAACAACATTTACAACAACCGGCGGCTACAACTATCAACGCGGTGGCGCTGCGGAGGAGCGGAGCTTTGCTGCAACAGCGGCGACGTCGACGTTGGCGTTGGCGTCGACAGTTGGCGACAACACATTTGGCGACAAGTCATATCACTACAGCAGCAGCAGCAACAACAACAACAACCACATCAGCAGCAGCAGCAGCAACAACAACAACAACAATTATCAAAAGTCAAACTACACCAGTGCCAATTACAATAATCAGATCCCAACAAACCACCTGCCTTATCAGCCTTCACCATACACCCCCCACAACAACAACAACAGCAGCGGAAACGGGGCCACGATGATGATGACCAAACAGAAGCCCACGCTGACCGAACGCCTCAATCTGGGGGATGAGGTGCGCGAACTGAAATTGGGTGCCTCATTCAATCCGAAAAACACATCGACCGCATTTCACACAATCAAATGTGAGTTGTTACACAATTTACCCCCGTTCGTTCCACTTCGTTCTGACCCATGCAATCATCCATCATCTACGATTTCCAGATGACTTTAAGCCAGCTAGTGTGGATACGAGCCGAATGGCGACTGTTGATGTTGGCTCCAATAATCAAGTTACTGTTACCGTGCCAAATTTAGGTGAGTTGCGACTATAAATCATATTTTATGCATTAGATCAAAGCCAAACCCTTCGGATCGGCTTTTTTGAACCGGTTCGAATCCCAAACAGAACACAACCTTATTTAAAGTTTACAGTGAAACTGTAAAAATACACTTGCTAAAGCAAAATAATCTGATTTCTTGTTTATTATTTTTGTATACGAACAGTTTAGCAAGATAATGAAACTCCTTAATTATCGTTCAATATATTTCAAAATACACATCTTCAAGGAATTAAGTAATTAGCATTATGTTAGGCTTTTCACATCTTGTATGTCGTAAAATCACGTTTAGGTAAAATTTTATGTTTACTTTACTTAAAGTGACTTTGTTGAAACGCCAATACAAATACAAAGAAATTATTGCCGGAAAAACATTGAAATTGAAATGAAATGAATCATACAAATCAAATATTCAAATCGAATCAATTATGTGCTACATTCATACATATATTACATACTAAGTAAGCTAATGAACGGAACTGGTTCTCTTATTTGATAAGGTACGGCAACCCGGCACGGAACTGCCATACTGTGAACATTAACCCCAAGCATCCGACTTGAACACTTCTCGCTCAAAATAAGTCGCATTTTTGTGTGCAGCTATCTAAATAATTGTAAGCAACATGGAAGTGAAAATTCCAGCTGCGATATAAGACTTCAAATATATGCTTGCTAGCATAACGCTATCTCGCTCACTCTCTCTCTTTCTTTCTCTTCGTCTGTCTGTCTGTCTGATGATGACATAATTTTGCGGCATTATATGAAACGACATGGCCTAACTGCTCGCACAAATTAATAGTTTGCCTTATGCATTACTTGGTTTCAAACAACAGCTGAAAAACAAACACAAGAATGCCTTGACGGGTGTGCTCGACTAGCAGATACCATGCAACGACATTTGTACATGAACTGATCTTTTGGATTTTGTTATGCAAATAAGATAGGCAAAAATCGAAGTTACTCGTGCTCTAGTAGCTTATAAGATCTATAGAAAAATTAAATATATATATATATATATATATATTTAACTACATCTGTTATACCCTTTACACGTCATTTGGTGCATACAGGGTATAGGCACAAGCAAAAGGTAGCCGACGATTGGCGTACAGAAACGAAATTACATCAAGTCAGGCAAAATGCAGTCGAGCGTTCAGGTTTTTATTTCTGCCATGCTCTTTGTGGCCAGACAGGCGCAGTTGATATTGTTGCTGTTGTTGTTGTCGTTGTTGCTGTGCTCCATTACAAGTAACTCGGTTTTGGTAACGCTTCGTTGAATGCCATGGCGTAGCCTAAGATTTGGCCAGCGATGGGACGGCGACAATCGGTCAAGTGTATTTAGTTAAGAGCCGTTTAATTTATATTTGCACAGCGGGAATTATTGCACTATAGTATCAATTTTATTTGCTGCACTTAAAACAACACAATGTGCAGTGTGGTCAGCGGAAAATCTGGTATTTGTAATATGATGATCTACTAAATGTGCTATAAGACAAGTAAGAATGCTCTAGTCGGAATTGCCCGACTAGCAGATGCCCTGAACCCAGTCCTTAAATTCATTCATACTAATCTATCAGTGTACATACATGCAAGCACACACATGCTGCAAGCAGTGCAAGCAGTTGAAGCAGTTAGCTCGCTTCTTCACAGAGCCCCACACTATGGAAAGTTAAGTCTTAAGCAACTTCTTTGTTTATTGTCCGATCTTGATGACATCTTTTTGGCATACAATTAGCAACGAAATGTGTGACAAAACCAAATTGCAAGGTTATATCTTCAAAAATGCGTTTTTCAACTTTTGGGAGGATTGGGGGGTGGTATCCAAAAAGTGAAAAATTTGATATATGGGTATGCTACTCGAGATTTTACATGCCAAATTTGGTGCCTCTATTTCGTTTAACTTGTAAGTTATAGCCAAGAAACAATTGTCTGAAATTGAAACTTATCGATCACTTTTGAACGGGACGAGTTATCGATAAAATGAAAAACTTGTACTGTCCCGGGACTACGAGAACTTATATTCCAAATATGAAGTCTCTAGCTCTTATAGTCTCTGATATATGCGTGTTTATACAGACGGACGGACGGACAGACAGACGGACGGACAGATAGACGGACGGACGGACAGACAGACGGACATGGCTAGATCGATTCGGCTGTTGATACTGATCAAGAATATATATACTTATATACTTTATATGGTCGGAGATGCTTCCTTATGCCTGTTACATACTTTTGCACAAAACCATAATACCCTTTTTACCCATTTTTAATGGGTTCAGGGTATAAAAAAGGTGGCAACGCTGCAAGTATATTATTGTTTACAAAGCAGTTCAAAGTGGCTTGTAACTTTTGCCAGCAGCTCCACAATATCAATATATGAAGCGATAACCACAAGTGGTGCATATATATATACTATCTCTGATTCATGTGAATATATTTGTAAGAATTTTTGTAGAAATCTGTGCGTAGGCGTTTTGTGTTGCACACGTGAGTGGACTTCTATATATATATATATATATATATATATATAGGTTCGTTGTGTGTTCTCTCTATTTTATTTCCGTGCTCTCTTACATTGTTTTATATGTGTGTATATTCAAGTTTGACCCATTTCCACAACTGCCTTATTTTGAAGCTTCTCGCTTTGATAATTAACATTAATAACTAAATTATCACTTAGTTATATAAGTATTATTGAAAATTAGAAATTTGCTAATGGTTATATTTGCGTCAGTGTATTCCATATTTATTTATCATTTGTAGGGTTTTCATGCTCAAACATGTGTCACTATTCTTTAGAGTCTAAAATGTTGGACTGTCCGAATATTTGGACAAGTAGACCTAGTTTGCCTACATATTTACTTGCCCATTTGAGACCTTGTCCCACAGTGCTAAAAGGATTTGATATCAATTTCCATAACTCCTGAAGCCACGTGTCAGTTTCCTCATCTTCGTCGTCGTTTGCATTTACAAGCGAATGCATATAGAATAGGACTAAAAAATATATTAAAACATAATATATATTTATTACTTATCAACATATATAATTTTTTTATTAAGAGCTTACCGATGATTAGCAGAGCCAAACGCATGGCTCACAATTGATAGCAAGAATTGCGATACAGTTTATTATTTAAACATTTAGGGTTTTAGGCCGTGCAAATTGGCTATTAGTTAAGCTCAGAACGTTAATTATAGAGTGTTGTATAACTATGAAATTCCATTTCGATTTTGAGCACTTATTTGTAGTTCGAAATGAATTGTTGAAAGCAAAACTTACCGCTGGTAATAAACATAAACAAAACAAGTGGGAAATGATTATCTTCGTACTCTTTTCGAACCTTTAGACAATTTCTAGTCTGCCAACTGCAGCACTTTCATATGCTGTAAAAATTCGTTTTATCGCATGGCATTTCTTCTTTTTTTTTTGTGCTAAGAATTGATATAATATGAATTTAAATTTTTCTTTTGAAAGATATAGTAGTCCGATCCGGCCGGCTGCGATCAATGTGATGTATGAATAATAATTGTATGTGCAAAGTTTCATCGCGTTAGCTTTCAAAACTTGAGTTATATGGCCATAACAGACTTCGAGTTGTATGGCAGCTATAAGATATAGTGATCCGATCCGGCCGGTTCCGACCAATGTGCTGTCCCTTTGAATATAAAGTCTATGTGCAAAGTTTTATCACGGTAGCTCCAAAACTGAAGGACTAGTTTGCATACATACAGACAGACAGGCGGACTAGATCAATTTGTTTTGTCATTCTAAGCATACTGGCAGTAACTTTTGGGTGTCTCAGACGCTTCCTTCTATGCGTTACAATCTTCAGCACCAACTTAATATACTGTTTTCTTCGAAAAGAGTATAAAGATGTTTCATTTAATGTGTTCATTTATTTATAATTAACGAAAATGAAATACATTTATTACTAAATTATCATTTGGTTTTAGCTCGTTCAGTGTTCGAGCTGAGGTTGGTTGATTATTCTGGCCCTTAATTTGCATAAGAAGACCCATTTTTCCCACATAGCCACTACCCTTTTTGACCGCATTCACAAGAACGCTATAAGGATCTTTTAAAAATCCCTCAATCCATGTTTCAGGACCCTCTGTGTCCTCTGACTGGGCTAAGACCTGCACACAGAACACAACTGATCAAATGATCAGAAAATACATATTTTTAAGTGGTTAGAACTTTGTAAACCTTTTTTTATAGCGCTTACCGATAATAACCAGAGTCAAACGCATGGCTAAAAACTGAAACTAAAACTAAACCTTCGACCACTTGGAACTTTCAAGGCATGCAAATTGGCATTAGACTAGGTAATCATTTAGCACTGGCACTGAGCACCTTTAGCCATGGTCGAATACAATTTGCGAGAACTGTTTCAAGGCTATGCACGAACTCTTTTTTTTTCGTTATAATTTTGCAATTTCTCGAGAAAAACTTGAAATGTTCTGATTTGTGTGCTTATCACAACTTTATTTTCAATTCATAGATATGTAAAGTGATGTGTGTGTGTGTGTGTGAGTGTGTGTGTGTGTGTGTGAGTGTCTGACCGTTTACTTGGTCTACAGTTCAAATTGATAAGAGCGCAACTAACCGTTCATTATCAACTATGGCAGATAACTGAACTGAACTCCCATTGAACTTCTGGCCGTTTACTAATGCACTTTCGCTCCGGTTCAACTAGCATTTTGTGTGTGCTTATAATCTTTGTCTATTTATTAAGTATTTTTCCAAGTGGCAACGCAAGCTTTGCATATTTTCTTTTGATTTCTTTCATTTCTTTCTGTGCGGCGCTTTTGGCACGTTGCTCTGCATTTTATTGTGGAATTTTTCCATTCGTGTGCTTACATACATACACATATGTGCACATATGTGTATTATATAAAAAGAGAGAAACAAAACTAACGGCAGTTTTTGTTTTCGACCAGCTGTTCTCAATTGCACTCGATTGCCAGCAGCTCGTCTCTCCCACACACACACACATGTATGTCTCACTGCATGTGTGTGTGTAAACGTGGGAGCATGCTCTTTCTCGTTCCCACGAGCTTCTGCCACGCCGACGGCATGCGCACACAAAACTTCGTTCCTTTGTGCATGTGTGCATGCTAGTATGTGTATGTGTATGTGTATGTGTGCTTTTGTATACGATAAGCTGCTGGAGCATTGCAAGTTCATTACCAATTATAGCAAAGCAAACGGAGCACAAAGTTCATACATACATACATATGTAGTTCCACAGAATTGGCCACAATCTTGGATAAAGAAGTTTTTAATCTATCATCAATCAATATATAATGCCTTGATCTTTTGATATGCTACATCTAAATGTAAAAGAAGCTAACTACCAAACTGTGCTAATAGATTGACAGATAAACGATAAGGCGTTGCGGGGGGCGTGGCAGATGGCAACTAGTGGCGCTCGCTGCAATTGGACAGATTACTTACCCACTTGCATAGCTGCACACGTGCATACATACATACATACATACATATGTATCTAAATACACGCATTAATGCTATTTACTTGTAACAAAACAAAATCCAAAAGCACAACCGGATTTCGATATACGATTTCGTCGATTGTCGTTGTTGTTGTCGTTGTTGTTGTTGTTGCTTGCTTTGTATTTGTTTGTTGTTGCTGCTTGGCGCACGCTTTCATTTTATTGCTTTTTGACTTGTGCACTGTGGTAAGTAGTTGTTGTCGCTTGGCTGATTTTTTGCAGTCACTGCACTGTGCATTTCAAACTGTAAGCGAGAGCTGCACAACAACAACAACAACTAGATTATTCAACAGGCGAAAGGCGGCAAACAAAATGCTTACCCATGCAGCCAGCCAAAAAATATAAAAACAAACGAAAAGAAAAGAGATTCAACAACTACAATTACAATGACACAAAGAGTTCAAGTCAAATAAATAAATAAAGTAAATCGAAAAATACAATCAACACAATACAATACAGTACATACAAATATATTTGTGTACACTGTACGTTTTCGTTTGTTTTATTTACATGCATATTTGTGTTATTATTATTTAAATTGCTTGAGTAAACATTTCGGAGTTGAATATCACATTTTTATACTTATTTTGAGCAGTTCATTGGGAACAAGTAGTAATTTTTCGATTGCTATTGTAATGTTTCTAAATTGTTTATACTGACAATTGCCATTATACGCTATCCAATATTAGAGCTATAGAATGATGCATTCTTGAGTTTGCTGGCTATTTTCTTATCTTTTGCTGTTTTCTTATCGCGCAACTGCTTTTAGCTCTTCACACTCCACTCAGAGACGACTCTCAAAAATTAACGCATTGCGCTGAAGTTGCCAAAACACTTGAGCACAACACAAAAGGAAATAAACAGGTTCATTTCACAAGTCGACTTGAAAATATTGAATAGTTCATTTAGACACAAAACGAAAGAAGAAGAAAACGAGCAGATAATCATATATTTTTACCCATTTCAATTACTTCTTGGGGCATTGACTTAACGTTGCCTACGGATTGGGTTAAGTACTCAAGACGTTGAAATGTAGATACCCTGTACTGTACCCATTACAAATGGGTAACTACCCTAGCTTCAAGTTGTGACAACAAGCAGGAGGCAAATCAACATGCATTTTACAGTAGTATGTTAAATCATTGAAAATGCCCTTATATGCGATTCTCATAAGTTCAAGTAAGGGATGTATCAGAGAAGCTCTCTGTATTCTTTTAGTTTTGCTTTATCTCTCTCACTCTCCGTTTTTCTCTGTCATGCCCTCTCGAAGGTTTTGTGTCTCTAACGTCCTTTCTTACTGACTTACCCTCCAAAATATCGCGATGCCCACATTAGGGCTACGAGTGTCTGTATGGGTCATTGAAATATATGTACAGGGTATCTGCGAGTGGAGCACTCTTGACTGTAAAGCACTTACTTGTTCTTTATGTGATTGTTGATTTTGTTTGCCTTTAACTCTCAAGAGAGTGGCTGTTCAATTTGATTAAGGTGCTCGTGACGCTCTACAAACTCCTCGAGTACATAAAACACATATGCATAAATATTTATTTATGTACTGCTTGCAGTAATGCATTTAATATTGTATTTAAGGCATCGTGTTAATTTTCGCCATAAATTAACAATCACTTTTCAAGTAAATGTGACTTGCAGCACTCTTTAAAGGCCTCTGAACTCGTTTGTACAGCAAAAACAAATGACAAAGTTGAACCAAATTGTGCGATCATTGTACGATCATTGATAGGAAGCAGATGCTAAGATTTCTTAAAGATGCTAATACCTTGTTGAGTTGAGTCACTCTAAACATATTATTCTTGTTTCGTTCGTTTTGCAGAAAGTTCCGGTGTGCCTCATACAGTTTATAAGGGTAATCACAAAAAATATACAAAAGAATGCCTAATCATTTTCGACAAGGAAACGGGTGCTATCACATTAGAGAAGCTAAATCACAATATACAAGTGAAGAAGACAAGGTCAGTAATTGATTAACTGCAATTTGCCCAAGAGCAACAAGCAACTCTTATCTTATCACCAATTGCAGAAGCGAAATGACAAACAAGCCAAGCTTGATGCCTGCTACGAATGCTGCACCTGCACCAGGACCAGCACCTGGTCCTGCACCTGCTCCTGCACCCCTGACTGGTGCGAATGGTGGCGCTCTCGTTCCTACCGCGGTGGCCGGGGGCAGATTGGAGAACAGCACGATGCGCATAACATCCAAGACGAAAGTGTCCACGGGCAGTCGCCGGAACAACATAAGTGAGTGATGATAGTGTGTGTTGAGTGTGTGTGTGTTGTAGGTGATTCTAATCTGATCATTGTGTTATTGCAGTTGACTTCAAGCCACGCAATTCGCCCATGCAGCAGAGCTCACCATCACGTCCAGTGGCCACGCATCGCAGTCCACAATCGGCGCCGGCGTATGTTTTTCCCTTTCCCACATTTGTGTACTTTGTATTTATATATATATATGTATATTCCTTTTAGCTGGCATGCAAACAATGCCCAGCAAACATTGCCCAGCATACCCATGATCATGGACGACGATGACTTTGGTCTGGCTGCAGCCTTTCACAATGGCGGCCAAGCGAATGTTTCGGGCTCGTCCACAGGCTCGTCGGCCGGCCAGCCGGACTATGCGTCATCGCACATGGGCAAGCAGCGGCAGGCGACGCCGCAAGGACATGCCAAGCGGCAGCAAATGGCACAGCAGCGCTCCAGTCCGCCCATGCAACAGCAACAGCATCACCACCACCAGCAGCAGCAGCAGCAACAGCAACAGCAAAACTATGCTCGTGCTGGTGGCAGCAACAACTACGCACAACAACAACATCAGCAGCAGCAGCAACATCAGCAGCAGCAGCAACAACAACAACAGCAGCAGCTGCAGCTACAGCAACGAGCATCCTTTAGCCATAGCAATCACAGCAACAGCATGCCCTTGGATATGGACTCGCCCAGTCATAGTGACCACGCAGCGACGCAGTCCTTTGCGCAGGCGGCTGCCGTGCTGGAGCAGGTTTGTGGCCTTGGGATGATCATGATTTGCAATTTTAAACTCCTGTTCATATTTGTAGAAAATTGGCGGTGAATTGAGTGCATCCAGTTCGAGCTCAGAGTCGGATTCCAGCGACAGTGACAGTGGCAGCGACTCTGATGATAGCACCGAGGATGATCGTTCCACGCATCAGCAGCAACAGCAACAGCCGGCGGCTGTTCATGTACAGCAGCAACAGCAACTGCAGCAGCAACAACATCAACAGCAACAGCAACAAATGCATCAGCTGCCCAATTTGGGCTTGGGTTCTATATCGCCGGTCTACAACAGTCATCATCAGCAACAGCCGCAGCCGCAACAGCAGTCGCATCATCATCATCAACAGCAGCCACAGCAGCAGCAGCAGCAGCAACAGTCCGGCATTTATGCGTCCAACGGTGGCTTTCCTAATGATTTGCTACAAAACGATCTACAATTGTCCTCAAATTCGTCCGATGATGATGACGATTAGCCGTTTTTAAATATGATAACATTTAGTTTTAATCTATATGCCTTCTTTTGAGTACTTTAAATAACAGGAATCGACGACCATACAGAACTACTGATACATCCGCAAAATATAAAGTAAAAACAATATGAATTATTGATATTCATTCTCTCTGCGTTTAGTTAAGTTACAAATATTATTGAATGGTGAATTTAATTGTTAGCGAAATTTTTATAAATAAATTCTTAGTTCTATGGATACGCATACATAACATACATACATATTAAATACTAAATAATTTTTAAACCATTATTTGTACACAACTTCCAAAATGTGCTGGAGAACATTGAAAAACAAAAAACAAAACAAACACAATGTAATCGTAAATTGTAATTCTAAACGTACGTTTGCCAATATTTCAATGTACATTAATTTTAAAATGAAATCAAAGGTTATGTGAAACTTGTTGGGGAGTCCTGAAGAGCGCGCGCAATATTTATAGAGATACAAACACAGACGACAACAAAAATTATTTAGTTTCTAATGGAACCACATATACACATACACCCACACACACTCACACATGTAATTGTTAAGTGAAAAAGATAACAACAACCACAACAACTACAACAAAAAATGACCACAGCGGATTTTTGCCATTAATTACGCATTTTATTCTAAGCAATTTTCAGCTAACACTTAGATACTAACGCAATTTGACAACCAAACACCAAAAGGCACGGACAACAACAACAACAACAACAAAAAGAAACGAATAAAAAACAACGCATGCTTATATAACTTGTACATTAGTTTATGCTTTGTATTTTTTTATCGCTGCCTTTGCTCCTTTTAGTCAAGTTTTTTTCAATTTTATATGCGATTTCTTTTGTCATTTGTTACGCAATCAAAAAAAGTTTTATGTTTAATTTGCAGTAATTTGTTAGCCTACATTACAAGTATTTAGTAATTAATTTGCTAGCGCCCTCTTTGATTAGTTCACGTTAATTACTGTGCGGTATGAAGACATCTATGTTTTTAGCTCATGTTTTATTTGAATTTATTTGTAATTTTTTTAATTAATTTGTAATAACTATTATAATAATTTTGTTATGTGCTTGCAATAATTTAAAAGCAAAGAAACGATGTGAAAACAACAAAAAATAATAAATACGCATTGAAAGAATTATGATCACCTTTTTGCTTCTTGTTTCATACTTCCATAGACATAAATACATACAAAATTGTACATTTTACTGCATATTTACAATGCACACGACATTCAAAACATAAATACCAATTGCATGCCACTTTGAATGGAATGAATGCCTTGCAATTGTGTGGTGCAATAATACTCATAATTCAACTCCTTCCAATAGAGAAATGCACTAAAAAACCGAAAAAAAACACAAATAATAAAAACACAGAACAAAAACACACAGATACACAAGAAATGTCCACACAGAAAGTTTTGTTAACATTTATACAAATAGCATTTAATTTGCCAAACAAAAAAGTCAAAGAAACAAAGCGAGAATCGAGAAAGAACGAACGAATACGAAAAACGCATTTTGTAAAGAACCATCCAGAAGCAAAACGACCAACAGCCGAAACGTCTACATCAAGAAAGAGATTGAGAGAATAATACGAATATTTTTTTAATATTAAATAATTATGAAATGCAATGTGTCATTTATTGCACGTTGATTGATTTTCAAGCCATAGATATTTGTTTATAACACCACAAAACCTTAATAACAGCAACAAAAACAACAAGAACAACAACAACAACAAGAACAACAACAACAAAACAATTCTGATAATCATAAGCACAATGTTTGCACCCAGATGCATACAGCCTAGAACTAATTCTAATTACTATTATAAGCGAAAGGGAAATACTATTACAATGAAATCAAGCAAGTAGTTTAATTTATAAGCAAATGTACGCTATATATTATTATTATATACATACATATATATATCTATATACATATATCCATATACATATTTAAATGCAAACAATATATACACATACCAAACGAGATGATGATGATGATGATGATAACGATACCGAATACCGAATACCGAAGCACCTCGGATCAGTATCAGTTAAATTAGTTCTAATGACAAGACCACAAAGCAGTCAACAAATCAATACAATGACAAATGCAACGTTATATGTAAATACAAATATATACCAAGTAAGAGCAGAGATCAGATACACATAAAGAACATGCCCTTGAAAATGCCTTTAACATGTACATAAATAGATGAACAGTCGGATGAAAGTTACGCAGCTTGCAGGATGACGGATTACAATTAAATAAAGTGAACGAATTATATATACACAACAATTGGACATTGTTTACCATTTATAAAATACCATTTAACTATTTCATATTGATGGACGGTGACCTGTGTTGATCGTGTCCGCATCCGAGGACATTGGTGGCCCACTTATGGCTGGCGGAATTTGCGGCTTGATAATGACAAAGCGACACATTAGTGCTGCATCCACAATCATGATACCGCCGCTGTTGTCAAATACATTGCAATAGTTGGGCGCCGAGAAGAGCGTGACCAGCTGGCGTCCTGCAAAAAACTCGTAGCCATCCTCGACCACCTGATGTGCCCGCACCATCAGATTGAAACCGTACTTGGTCAGAAATGAGTTCACAATGGAGGCGCCATAGGTGACGCTAACGCCACGATCGTTCTCGCCCCAGCTATCGCTATCCTGGTTGGGATCGGACCAGAGCAGGTCACACATCAATCCATTCGGTGGCACATCCGTTGGTCGCGGCAGATCGCGTATGTCCTCCAGATCCTTCAGTTTGGGACTCAGTCCGCCGTGACAGCAAAAGATCTTGTTCTCCACAATGGCCGCCACGGGCATGCAGTTATAACAGTCCACAAAGGTGCGCCACAGCTTAATGCTGTACCGTCGCTTGCACTCGTCGAAGAAACCGTAAACGCGATTGATCTCCGGTGACTCGTGGTTGCCGCGCAGCATGAAAAATGTCAATGGATATTGCAGCTTGTAGGCGAGCAGCAATGCGATCGTCTCAATAGACTGAGAGCCACGATCCACATAGTCGCCCAGGAACAGATAGTTGGCGTTGGGCGGAAAGCCGCAACTCTTGAATATGCGCAACAGATCGCCATACTGGCCGTGGATATCGCCGCAGATCTTGACGGGCGCATGCAGCTCCAGTAGCATCGGCTGGCTCAGAAACATAGTCCGTGCTGCCATACACAAGTTCGTCAGCGTGCTCTCCGGCAGCGTAACGCCCGACCTGGGCGTTTTGGTGGTCGTCAGCGTGTGTATGATATCCCTTAAACTCAATGGCAATATATCGGAGTTCTTCTGCAGACTGCTCGATGTGCGATTAGACATTATTTCTATTTACAATTTGAATACAACCAGATTTTGAAACGGTATATTGACTAAACGAACGGTACACAACACTAATTTACGTGCAGCACTACTACCAGTGCCTATCGATATGGGTAATCACATATCGATAAGATTATAAGCTTTTTGCTTGCAGAAAACAAACGAATTTCTTGCTTTCGGAATTTTTGTCAATTTTTCCAAGCCCAGTGGTGTTCATTTCATTTCAAATCTAGAGTATAAAACAAAATTTGTATTAGTTTATTGATGCTTTGATTTTGGTTTTGGCACTTTTCCGTCAGCTGAGCGAACAGCTGTTCAACAACAAGCAGCTGAACTAATTTTCGGCAAGCAAAACGTGTATTTGCAAAAAAATTGCCATTTGGCAAACGAACCGGCAACAAAAAGTAATTTTGCGCAAAAATGGGTGATGTTACCGGCCTGACCAATGCCGAAGCTGACGAGCTGTGCCAAAAACAAGATGCATCCACAAAGGTTAGTTCAATGTTATAGATTATTTGAAACTTGAAAATATAACCTGCACCGATCTCGACAGGATTTCCTGTTCCAGCAGACCATGTACCGCATCAAGGATCCACGCAAATCGCTGCCCTTCTACACAGGTGTGTTGGGCATGACCTTGCTTGTCAAGTTGGACTTTGCCGAGGCAAAGTTTTCACTGTACTTCATGGGGTGAGTTCAAGTGGCGGCCGCTTATCTGCTGATAAACATAATGAGCACTCTTTCGCAGCTATGAAAACCCCGCTGACGTTCCACGGGACCCCAAGGAGCGCAGGAGCTGGGCGCTCAGTCGCAAGGCCACCATTGAATTGACGCAGTAAGTATATGTTTATCATGTTATTATGTATGCATTACAATTATTTGCTTTGCAGTAATTGGGGCACCGAGAGCGATCCTGATCAAAGCTACCACACGGGCAACAGCGAGCCACGCGGCTATGGGCACATTGGTCTGATGGTACCGGATGTCTATGCAGCCTGCAAACGGTGAGTGATAATCCCAACATATACATATATATTTACAACATTGTATCTACCCCAAAACAGCTTCCAGGAGCATGGCGTGGAGTTTGTCAAGAAACCCGACGATGGCCGCATGAAGGGTTTGGCATTCATCAAGGATCCCGATGGCTACTGGATTGAGATTTTCAATGCCTACTCCGTGCCGAACTAGAAACTGATATTGCGGCCATATTCGATTTTAATTCCTTTTAGCTGTTTTCCTGCAATTAATACCATTTTTTAAAAATTTTTTACTCAATGTTTTGTGTTATTTAAGAATTTAAAGTTGAATTTCGCAAGGAATGTTTGTAATAAAATCACGAGCCATATTTATAAACTGCACTCGCAAATGGCGTGACAATTGCCCATAGCAGCCCGTACCCCTTACTCTACCAAGGGCCAGGCATTCATTCATAAACTCGAGTCCTACTCCGAGCAGCTGTCAGCGCAGGGCTTCTGGTTCTGGTCAAATAATTGTCTGCTATGTCCTTAATTGATTGACGTTTCGAACACGCTAATTATTATTTACAGCAGCTAAGGACAGACAAAACTATAGTAAACAATTTGCTCATATGTGCCATGGGCAGACCGAGGTGGACAACGCTGTTTTCACTTAGGCTGTCTGCAACTAATAATAGTCAAACACGGGAGCGCTTTATTTGTTCAGTGTCAAATGCGCGTCGAAAAACACAGTTCGAAGGACTGCTATTTGCCGATTCCGGAACAGACACTTAGTTATAGTCAAGAGCTTACAGCTAAAGTGTGCACATCATGGAAATTTCGGAGAGCAGCTTTGGTATTTTCTACGTTAGCAAGCTGTTGGCCCTGGCGCCATATTCGGCGAAAAAGGACTCGAAAGGACAACTCGACATTCGTCGCAGCTGGATATTTACAACTTATTCGGTGTGCTTGTGTGTGATCATGGGTTAGTAACAAAGCACGCATTCAGATGCTCTAGTGGAATTAAATGTATCTGCTTTAGTTTTCCTAACCTACCGCGGCCTTCTATTTGATGCAAATTCAAAGATACCAGTTCGGTAAGTGAATGACAAATGTGGAAAGTCCGTGTCTTTCATAATTACATATTTATTTCTTTGAGTTTACCAATTTGCAATTTTTACAAACGGTATATGATATAATTCGTTATTCCGATGCGAGTCCTTGGATTTGTCCTTAACATCTATAGCTGCGAGACTTCCAAATTGACTGATTCTGGAACTGGTAGTGCCTCACGAACCAGTCGGGCATAGGGCCTGAAAGTGGGCCGAGGAAGATATGGGGGCCTCTCGTATCCCAAAGCCATGGCGAAGATTGAGAGCAGCAGCAAAACAATGGTGAACTTCATTCTGATTGGATTGACAATTCTTGATTGATGCTAATCTGTTGGATTGCATTCGTTTTTATAGCCACACATCGGATGGGGATTTATTTACTCGGTGATTTTTGCAAGATAAGCTTAAATGCGACTTGCATAAACAAACAGCAGTGCAAATTATGTTTGTATACGTCAAAAAAGGTAGATTGATGGTTTGTCATGTACTTCGTGTTCAAAGTGTCAATCAGATTATTAAAATAGTTTATAGAATCGATGCACGACTTCAAAATGGACCATTTAATAAAATTCCCCTTTGCTTATATTAGCTCAGCTCAATGCTGATAAGACAGCGCTATATCTTTGCTGGCATAGGTATTTAGTATGTAAACCCCCAATTCAGTGCAAAAAAGTACACGAAAAACTCGAAGTGAAATCGTAGCGAAACTTTGCTATAAAAGTCACTTGCTGCAAATCGAGCAGCATCAAATAACTTTTGTCAATCCAATCAGAATGAACTTCGCATTTGTTTTGCTGCTGCTCTCAATCTTCGCCATGGCTTTGGGATACGAGAGGCCCCCATATCGTCCACGACCCACATCCAGGCCCAATGCCCGATTCGTTCGTGAGGCGCTGCTTGCAGCTGATCCCTTGAATTTGGAAGTCCAGCAGTTCTAGGAGTGGAGCTAGCTTCATAATGTTTAAATATATTCAAATAAACAAAAAAATAAAAAATCCTTGGCTTTAACTTAAACAGAGTATATTTTAATTACATTTTAAAAACTTCACCTTTCAGCAAAGCAACTGTATGAAATCCCGAAAATTGCAAAAACATAGACTTATAAGCTCTATAATGTACAATTTTCTTAAAACTTAACCAATTTTCAAGTTCGACGCCAATTTGTGCATGGTTCATCGACTTTATTTATTCTACATTAATTTTTAATAAATTTAAACTTTATTTGGTTTTTTCCAGAAAAAAACTATGTTACTTATTTTGAGAAAATTTATTTTTAAAACAATTAGAATTGCGAAATTGTATTTTTAATCGATTGTGGGTGTCAGCATTATTATACAAATATATTTATTATAAAAAATATTGTCTCCAATAATAACAAATATTTTAGCTTGTAAAGTGATTTTTGGTACCGTAGAAATGCCCGAAACCAATTTTTAATCTCGAGGTCAATTTGTTCATGGGTTTTCCTCTAAATTTATTCTACAGTTAAGTTCTGTATAATTTGGAAATTTTTTATACCCTGAACCCATTAAAAATGGGTAAAAAGGGTATTATGGTTTTGTGCAAAAGTATGTAACAGGCATAAGGAAGCATCTCCGACCATATAAAGTATATATATTCTTGATCAGTATCAACAGCCGAGTCGATTTAGCCATGTCCGTCTGTCTGTCCGTCTGTCCGTCTGTCCGTCTGACCGTCTGTCCGTCTGTCCGTCTGTCCGTCTGTCCGTCTGTCTGTCTGTATGAACACACAGATATCAGAGACTACAAGAGCTAGAGACTTCATATTTGGAACATAAGTTCTCCTAATCCCGGGACAGATCAAGTTTATTTCATTTTATCGATAACTAATACCGTTTAAAAGTTATCGATAAATTTCGATTTCAGACTTGCGTTTTTGGGATATAACTTCAAAGTTATAAAAGATAGAGGCTCCAAACTTGGCATGTATAATCTCGAATAGCATACACATGTAACAAATATTTCACTTTTTGGATACCACCCCCCAAACCCCCCAAAAGTTCAAAAAATGCATTTTTGAAGGTACGACCTTGCAATTTGGTTTGGTAACACATATTATGGACAATTGCTTGCCCCAAAAATTTCAATATGATCGGACAATAAACATAGAAGTTATTTAAGATTTAACTTTCCATTGTGTGGGGCTCAGCGAAAGAGCAAGCTAACTGCTTAAACCGCTTGCACTGCTTATACTGCTTATACTGCAGCATGTGTGTGCTTAGATTAGTATGAATGATTTTAAGGACTGGGTTCAGGGTATCTCGTAGTCGGGCACTCCCGACTACAGCACTCTTACTTGTTTTTCTTTACTTTTCTTCGAAAAAAGCAAATTTCCCCACCTTAACTGATTTAAAAAAAAATTGAATAGCGAAATTGTATTTTTATTCGATTGTGGATGTCATAATTAGTTTTAGATTACGTAAGAATACCGATTCTAGGAATGTTCTTTTTATACCCTGAACCCATTAAAAATGGGTAAAAAGGGTATTATGGTTTTGTGCAAAAGTATGTAACAGGCATAAGGAAGCATCTCCGACCATATAAAGTATATATATTCTTGATCAGTATCAACAGCCAAGTCGATTTAGCCATGTCCGTCTGTCTGTCTGTCCGTCCGTCCGTCCGTCTGTCTGTATGAACACGCGGATATCAGAGACTACAAGAGCTAGAGACTTCATATTTGGAATATAACTTCTCGTAGTGCCGGGACAGATCAAGTTTATTTCATTTTATCGATAACTCAACCCATTCAAAAGTTATCGATAAATTTCGATTTCAGACTAACGTTTTTGGGCTATAACTTACAAGTTATAAGAGCTAGAGGCCCCAAATTTGGCATGTATAATTTCGAAAAGCATACACATGTAACAAATTTTTCACTTTTTGATACTCACCCCCAATCCCCCCAAAAATTAAAAAAACTCATTTTTGAAGGTATGACCTTGCAATTTGGTTTGGTCACACATTTTATAGCCAATGTTATGTCCAACAAATTTTAAAAAGATCGGACAATAAACACAGAAGTTATTTAAGATTTTACTTTCCATTGTGCGGGGCTCAGTGAAAAAGCAAGATAACTGCTTAAACCGCAGGCACTGCTTGCAGTATGTGTGTGTATGTGTGTGTCAGAACTGGGTTCAGGGTATCTCCTAGCCGGGCAGTCCCGACTAGAGCACTCTTACTTGTTCATTCTAAAATCACGCCAAAAATAACAAAAATGTTAGCTTGTAAACGGATTTTTGGTATTCTAGAAATGCCCTTTGAAGACTTGAATTAAATTTGTTCTTGATTTTTCATCCATATTTATTTTGCATTTAAGTTTTATCTATTATTAAAAAATTTCCATTTTTACATGTTTGGTGTGCTAGTTTTTACAAATGTTATGTTATAAATTTCGTAATTCTGATGCGAGTCCTTGGATTTGTCCTTAAAGCCTATAGCTGCGACACTTCCAAATTGACTGATTCTGGAACTGGTAGTGCCTCACGAACCAATCGGGCATAGGGCCTGAAAGTGGGCCGAGGAAGATATGGGGGCCTCTCGTATCCCAAAGCCATGGCGAAGATTGAGAGCAGCAGCAAAACAATGGTGAACTTCATTCTGATTGGATTAACAATTCTTGATTGATGCTAATCTGTTGGATTGCGTTCGTTTTTATAGCCAGCCATTGGCGCACCAATTGAAAATGGGGTTTTATTTACCCAGTGATTTCTATTTAGAGATGGAAATACGAGATTTTTTTTTGATTTTTTTCTGAACTGTTGTAAACCAGCTATTTATTAACAGTTTTAATGTGAATTTGTTAAAGCACATTTATTTTCGTGTTTGAAAATTCAGTTAGCAAATTACTTCGGGTTTCGAGTTGCCCAGTCGTCATTTTAATTTTTGTACGTCAAAAGTTCCACGAAATTGGGCGATGGCAATGCGTTTACTTGCTTCTGAAATCGAAGACGGTCAGAGAACGAAAGGACTTGCATAACCAACAAAACAAAATTATGTATATGTTAACCTGATAGCTCGTAAATTGTATATGTATGCATATACAAAACAATACATTTACGATTTCCTTATGGATTATAAACCTTTTCAAGTCCGTGCGTTTACAAAAAGAAGAGGAAACTGCCCGGCAGTCACCCTTTACAACGCAGCTATTCCGTACTGTGAGACAGTAAAGTACCTTGGCTTAACCCTGGATAGGCGACTCACTTGGCGACCCCACATCCTATTAAAAAAACAGCAGCTCAACATAAAGTTACGCCAAATGTACTGGCTTATTGGTCGCCATTCCAAACTTATAACTATAAATAAGGTACTACTATATAAGGCCATTCTTAAACCTGTATGGACCTACTGCATCCAGCTGTGGGGAACGGCTTCCACTTCCAATATAAAAATTATTCAAAGCTTCCAAAGCAAGACCCTTAGGATAGCGGCTCAAGCTCACTTTTTAACTACCAACAAAGAGCTACACAGGGAGCCCAAACAACAAGACGTCTTAAGCGATTCCACCCTCTAGACCTTCCTTTCAGAGACCCAGGCTAATTTTTATCCATACCATCACATACAGTCTCATAAAATAGTTTAATGTCAAGGAACACCAGAACATTTAATGATTGTCTTTATAAACAGATTTTAAATAAAAATAATAAAAAAAAATAAATAAAAAAAAGTCCGTGCGTAAAAGTTGGTGTATATCATTTGAAAGTTTGCAACTTCTGATTAAGTAGCGAATAAAGAGAAGTCAATTTCTTTGGAATGCCAAATATTTCATACTTCTGCAGACATAATTATTTTATTTGGGGCCTTTTCTTACAACAAATGCTTTATGACACAGTAATAGTAATTTAATTAAACTTGTGCAAACTGCATAAAGTTGGCTCAAGGTAAACCAGTAGGTAAGCAAACAGCTTAAATGGTAACAGATCATCAGGAATATATTGAATTATGTGTCTCAAATGCCATTTTGGGACGATACCCTCTGCGTAATATGTAAATTATAAACATATGTACCTATTCAATTGTAATTGAGATTATTAAAATTTCCCCTGTGTTCAAGTCAACTCAGATCAATGCTGATAAGACCTTGGGTTATCTTTACTCGCAAACGCAATAATTAGTATGCCAGGTCACATATTTTCTTCCCTCAATATGTAAACCCCCAACACATTGCAAAAAAGTACCCGAAAAAGTCGAAGGGAAGTCAAAGCGAAACTTGGCTATAAAAATCGCTTGCTGCCAATCGAACAGCATCAAATAACTTTTGTCAATCCAATCAATATGAAGTTCACCATTGTTTTGCTGCTGCTCTCCATCTTCGCCATGGCTTTGGGATACGAGAGGCCCCCATATCTTCCTCGGCCCACTTTCAGGCCCTATGCCCGATTGGTTCGTGAGGCGCTACCAGCTCCAGAATACGTGAATTTGGACGTCCCGCAGCTGTAGGATTTGTGAAAGAATCCAAGAACTCGCATCAGGATTACGAAATTTATTACATAACATTTGTAAAAACTAGCACACTAAACATGTAAAAATGGAAATTTTTTAAAAATAGATAAAACCTAAAATCAAAATAAATATGGATGAAAAATCAAGAACAAATTTAATTCAAGTCTTCGAAGGGCATTACAAGAATACCAAAAACCCGTTTACAAGCTGATTTCTAATGTATTCTAATACTAATTATGACACCCACAATCGATTTTAAAAATACAAATTCGCTATTCAATTTTGTTCAGAACATTTTTTTTATACCCCCAACTCATTAAAAATGGGTAAAATTGGTGTAATGAGTATGCAAATGTATGTAACAGGTATAAGGAAGCACCTCCGACCATATAAAGTATATATTTTCTTGATCAGTATCAACAGCCGAGTCGATCTAGCCATGTCCGTCTGTCTGTCCGTCCGTTTGTCCCTCTGTCTGTCCGCCTGTATGAACACGCGGATATTAGAGACTATAAGAGCTAGAGACTTCATATTTAATGTAAGTTCTCGTATAATTTATTTTTTAGAATAAATATATTTGTATAATAATGCTGACACCCACAATCGATTAAAAATACAATTTCGCAATTCTAATTGTTTTAAAAATAAATTTTCTCAAAATAAGTAACATAGTTTTTTCTGGAAATAAACCAAGTTAAGTTTAAATTGATTAAAAATTAATGTAGAATAAATAAAGTCGATGAACCATGCACAAATTGGCGTCGAACTTCAAAATTGGTTAAGTTTTAAGAAAATTTTACATTATAGAGCTTATAAGTCTATGTTTTTGTAATTTTCGGGAAAACAGTAATCTGTCAAGCGTACTAATAATTAAATATGATTTCATTCAGTTGCTTTGCTGAAAGGTGAAGTTTTTAAAATGTAATTAAAATATACTCTGTTTAAGTTAAAGCCAAGGATTTTTTTATTTTTTTGTTTATTTGAATATATTTAAACATTACGAAGCTAGCTCCACTCCTAGAACTGCTGGACTTCCAAATTCAAGGGATCAGCTGCAAGCAGCGCCTCACGAACGAATCGGGCATTGGGCCTGGATGTGGGTCGTGGACGATATGGGGGCCTCTCGTATCCCAAAGCCATGGCGAAGATTGAGAGCAGCAGCAAAACAAATGCGAAGTTCATTCTGATTGGATTGACAAAAGTTATTTGATGCTGCTCGATTTGCAGCAAGTGACTTTTATAGCAAAGTTTCGCTACGATTTCACTTCGAGTTTTTCGTGTACTTTTTTGCACTGAATTGGGGGTTTACATACTAAATACCTATGCCAGCAAAGATATAGCGTTGTCTTATCAGCATTGAGCTGAGCTGATATAAGCAGAGGGGAATTTTTATTAAATGGTCCATTTTGAAGTCGTGCATCGATTCAATAAACTATTTTAATAATCTGATTGACACTTTGAACACAAAGTACATGACAAACCATCAATCTACCTTTTTGGACATATACAAACATAATTTGCACTGCTGTTTGTTTATGCAAGTCGCATTTAAGCTTATCTTGCAAAAATCACCGAGTAAATAAATCCCCATCCGATGTGTGGCTATAAAAACGAATGCAATCCAACAGATTAGCATCAATCAAGAATTGTCAATCCAATCAGAATGAAGTTCACCATTGTTTTGCTGCTGCTCTCCATCTTCGCCATGGCTTTGGGATACGAGAGGCCCCCATATCTTCCTCGGCCCACTTTCAGGCCCTATGCCCCGATTGGTTCGTGAGGCACTACCAGTTCCAGAATCAGTCAATTTGGAAGTCTCGCAGCTATAGATGTTAAGGACAAATCATGAAGCGCTGCAGTCAAGCTACCATATTTCAAGCCATCTATAAGAAATATAAAAAAATGTGTAAATTTAAATAAATAAAAATTATTTAAATAACTAAAAACAAGTAAGAGTGCTCTAGCCGGGAGTGCCCGACTAGGAGATACCCTGAACAGAGTCCTTACAATCATGCATACTAATCTAAACACACACATGCTGCAGTTCAAGCAGTGCAAGTGGTTTAAGCAGTTAGCTTGCTTTTCACCGAGCCCCACACAATGGAAAGTAAAATCTTAAAAACTTCTGTGTTTATTGTCCGATCTTTCTGAAATTTTTAGGACATAACATTGGCTGTAAAATGTAAATAATACCAAACCAAACTGCAAGGTCGTACCTTCAAAAATGGGTTTTTAAAAATTTGTGGGAAATTGGGGGGGTGGTATCAAAAAAGTGAAAAAATTTTTACATGTGTATGCTATTCGAGATTATACATGCCAAATTAGGGGCCTCTAGCTCTTATAACTTTTTAGTTATAGCCCAAAAACGCTAGTCTGAAATCGAAATTTATCGATAACTTTTGGATGGGTCGAGTTATCGATAAAATGAAATAAACTTGATCTGTCCCGGCACTACGAGAACTTATATTCCAAATATGAAGTCTCTAGCTCTTGTAGTCTCTGATATCTGTGTGTTCATACAGACGGACAGACAGACAGACGGACATGGCTAAATTGACTCGGCTGTTGATACTGATCAAGAATATATATACTTTATATAGTACGAGATGCTTCCTTATGCCTGTTACATACTTTTGCACAAAACCATAATACACTTTTTATCCATTTTCAATGGGTTCAGGGTATAAAATATATTAATTTTTCTGTTAAATTTTAATACTTTTCAGTAAAATGTAAATACCATATTTCTAATATTTAAACATTTTAGTGGTACAACAAATTTAGTAATTATATAATTGGCAGTGGTATTTATTCCGATGATCATTCGATGATTAATACAAGATCTGGAAGACATAACTCGCCATAATTTTAAGCGTAATATATATAAGTATATATATATATACATATATATATATATATATGTTATGTCCTCTAGATCTTGTATTAATCCTCAATACTGTTCAAATATATGTTACTTAATTCTAACACTTGCATTCTCAATTTGAATAAAATCAACAAAAAAATCAACAGCGCTTCTTTCAGAATGAAATCGGCGACTTCGAAAGTGGTCACAGCCTCGGATGTATCGGTTGTGGTCTTGGCCATCGTAGCGGGTGTCTTCTGTGGCGTATTCGGCTTGCGTGCCACACAGGAGTTGAACCGACGACTGCAGCGGGTAAGGAGTTCCTTGGAGTGTTGTAGTTGCTCTAATCCTCAATCGCTAACAGATCGACAGCACGCTGAGTCCTTATAATAACTTTAAGCGGGATCGCTTTCGTGCTTATGGAACGGCAAGTCTATCGCTGGTTGTTATTGGACTACTCTTGGGCCTGGATGTTAACACGTGGGTGCGCATGGCTCAGGAAATGAATATCAATAGCTCGGATACGGGTGAGTTGTGCATTTGAATTCATTCCGCTGACTTTGAGCCACCAATGCCACCAATGCATCCAACTCCAATCGATAGAGCTCAACGTACAGTGGTATATTCCCTTCTACAGTCTCTATTTCGTACTGACCGGACTGCACATCAATTTCGCCAATACCGCCTACGGCCTGGGCAGGCGCTATGGCAAACTAAATCTGATGCTGAAAGCCAGTTTTCTGGGTGGTAAGCATAAATACATAACAAAACAAGTAAGAGTGCTCTAGTCGGGAGTGCCCGACTACGAGATACCCTGAACCCAGTCCTTACAATCATTCGTACTACTCTAAACACACACATGCTGCAGTACAAGCAGTACAAGCAGTGCAAGCGGTTTAAGCAGTTAGCTTGCTATTTCGCTGAGCCCCACACAATGGAAAGTTAAATCTTAAATAACTTCTGTGTTTATTGTCCGATCTTATTGAAATTTTTGGGGCAAGCAATTGTCGATAATATGTGTTACCAAACCAAATTGCAAGGTCGTACCTCCAAAAAGTGAAATATTTGTTACATGTGTATGCTATTCGAGATTATACATGCCAAATTTGGGGTCTCTAGCTCTTATGACTTTGAAGTTATGTCCCAAAAACGCTAGTCTAAAATCAAAATTTAGCGACGAGTTATCGATCAAATGAAATAAACTTGATCTGTCCCGGGATTAGGAGAACTTATGTTCCAAATATGAACTCTCTAGCTCTTGTAGTCTCTGATATCTGTGTGTTCATACAGACAGACGGACGGACGGACGGACGGACGGACGGACAGACAGACAGACGGACATGGCCAAATCGACTCGGCTGTTGATACTGATCAAGAATATATATACTTTATATGGTCGGAGATGCTTCCTTATGCCTTTTACATACATTTGCACAAAACCATAATACCCTTTTTACCCATTTTTAATGGGTTCAGGGTATAAAAAATAAACTTATTAAAAACTACTGAATATTTTCTAAAACCAGAATAATAGCGTTCTTATTCTTGATTAAAGTAAATCACAATGAATTTAATTAAACCTTTAAACATTTCATACTGATAAGAAAAATCGATGTTAATTGATATTATTCTAGAAAAAATTTGACTCATTATTTAGCAAACTTGATATCTGTTATTGTAAAACCAGCTTTGTTTTTACTTACCCGGATTACGCAATACATACTCTTTCTTTTTTTCCTCCACTTTTTCTTGTCATAAGTCTCTTCTATACAATACAATCTCATCAAAATAATATTATGAATTTAGCTTTTAGAATGGTATTATATATTTTCATATTTGTTCTGTGAGTCACTTAAGATCTCGCAACGTACTTATAGTGATTGACCATATTTGTAGACAAACCGTATTCTACTGCACCGACTTTGATAAGGGTAAGTGCTGTGAAAACGATTACCTTCAAGCCCCCCATGCCGATGACCCTGCACGCCAGTTTGACAAAGCTGAATAGTGAAACGTTGCCCAACGATTCGGCGAGTGAGTAGGGATTAAGCAATGATAGCAATGACCTCTTCACACATCCTCATCTTCTTTCGCAGCTAAAAGCAAAAGTGTGCTGATAAGAGCCATGGCCGACAATCACGAGTCCTTGGGCAAATGTGTGCGTCTGCTTTCCAGGTGAGCGTTCTCTTGATCACATAATGATTATATTTGCTACTCCAGTAACTATTTCAGCTCGTATGGCATTGCTGTATTGTTCATACTCGTCTCCTGTCTGCTGCACATTGTGGCCACCGCTTACTTTCTGTTCATCGAGATGCTCAACAAGCGGGACAACGGCTATGTCTGGGTGCAGATGCTCTGGATTATCTTTCACCTGTTGCGTCTCCTTATGGTTGTGGAGCCCTGCCATATGGCTGCTCACGAATCCCGCAAAACCATTCAAATCGTCTGCGAAATTGAGCGCAAGGTCTTCGAGCCCATTTTGGCCGAGGAGATCAAGAAGTTCTGGCATCAGCTGCTCGTTGTGGATGCCGATTTCTCGGCCAGCGGGTTGTGTCGCGTTAACCGCACCATTCTGACATCGGTGAGTTAATCTGGACTGCTAGTTAGCAAGTTAAACATATTAGAGTTACTGCTTAGCAAGTATCTTAAATGAATTCTCTTCTTCAGTTTGCATCGGCCATAGCCACTTATTTGGTCATACTTATTCAATTTCAAAAGACAAATGGTTGAAACAGTTTTGGGTATACAAAAGGTGGATTTTATTAACACTAAACGGAATTCTTAGATGTGTGTTATTATGTTATGTCCTATAATTTGCATAGGCAAACAATAAAGAGAAAACATTTTTTGTGATTATTCCAAACCGATTTTCAATTAAAACATTTAAGCACATTACATTTTCCATGGCTACTTAAACGCACATTATAATTAGATTTATTTTGTAAATATTGTTAAGCTATCTGTTTAAAAAGTCGATGCTCAAATCAAAAGCCCTTCTGATACTGCTTCGTCTCCATGCGCTGCTGCAGCAACTCCATCTGCCTCTTAGCCTCGCACTGTGGAAAGTTGTTCAGATCGTAGTACTGAGGCGCCAGGCTGAGCAGCCATTCCGCTGGAAGGCCAAAGAGTGCGATTATTCGTGACGATCGAGGAAATATTGAATGGTACTCACGCTTCACATCTGTCACGGTGCGTATGTAGTTTTTGGTGGTCAGCACAAACTCATTGTAGATGACCCAGTCGGGCTTGTGGTCCAGACATGTCGACGGATGCAGCTGTACGTTCTGGTTGTCCTTGATGGTCAGATAGTGTCCCGTGCGTTCGAGATGCGCCACCTGCATAAAGAAGCCCTGCACCAGAGCCTTGCGTATATTCACATAGTAGTCCTTTGACGTGAACTCTGTGCTGGTGCGCTTCAAATTGAAGCGATCCATGATACGCGCCAGCTGTTGGCGCACATTATCGGCGCTCTTTAGCGAACGGAAGTTAATAAAGTTCTCATAGCACCAGTTCGGATCCTCACTGCCTATTGGAGCATTACAATAAACATTACATTAAACTCAAGCCATAATGAAAGGCGTGCTTATACTCACTCTGCTTGAAGGCATGATAGACATTGAGCAGCGTTAGATGATCCCCGTCGATGTGAGCGAAGCGCATCTTGGCCTCGTCAGCGACCTTCTTGGCCTCGTTGGGACGCACGAAACATTGTGGCACTTTGGTTGTTGTTTGATATTTGTGATGTTTGAATTGGTTTGGTTTTTTTCGATTAAGCGCAAATTCAAAACGTATTTTTTTTTTACATAAACAAATAGATTGTGCTTACATTTTGTCAGTCTGGCAATCTAAAGGCTTGATTCAAAGATTGATTGCATTTGTGAGTTGCATGTGCGTTCGAAGCCAGCGGCATAGTAACAACTACTATTGGATGCAATAAACTGGAGCGAGTGCCGCGTCACATTTCAATTAAATGTGCACATTTGGGTGCAACGCACGTGCAACTTTGCTTCAGTGTTGAATGCAAAGAACAAATAAATTGAAAAACTTTTTTCTTTGCACTGGAAATTACATTTAAGGGTGCAGTCTGCTGTTCGTCGAGGTTGTCGTCGTCAGGAAGGCTTAAGTGCTAATTGCGCAATCACATTAGCCTCAAGTGGCACAAACGAGAAGGAATGCAACTTTCGATATAGATAAAGCTTATGTGCCAGTTGAAGCGAATGCCAATGTGCTGTGACTAGAAAAACCCGAAGAAAACTAAAGCTGGCTACTTTTCAATTTAAAGAACAACCCAGTGAGAGCTTCAACCATAGAGAGCATAAATGTTTTCTCAACAAATAAGTTAATGTTGAAAGTTAACGACTCGCTGAGAAAACAAATTCAGGCATGCATTGAAAAGCTAATACAATTTTAAAACATAAAAAAGAATATATAAAATATAGCTCTTGATATAAAGTATTGATTTTTCAATGCTCAATAGTATCTACACCTATATACCCTCAACTGCTTATACACGAAGCGCATGGTATTTGCGTTTAGTTGGAGCCTCACCCGACAGCATAGCCGTAATTGAGAGTATCTCATTGGAGCAGTTGTGTTGGCAACTGGCTATCAGCATCTTGGCCAGCTGTGGATCCAGTGGGAACTCAGACATGACTGCGCCCAGATCTGTCAGATTGCCATCGTCGTCGAGGGCGGCCAAATAGTTGAGCAGCTCCAAGGCGCGCATAAGCGTTTCGGGTGCAGGTGGATCCATGAAATCAAAGTGCACCAAGTCGTCAATGCCCAGTTTCTTGAGCTGCAGCACCACGGTACCTATGGGGAAATACAAACTAAACTAGTAAATGAAATCAGTGTCAAAGTTAAACATGAGCTACCCAAATTGGAGCGCAGAATCTCCGGATATGTGTTGTCCTGCATTTCGTTCTTGAACGCCTTCTCGGTGTAGAGGCGGAAGCACTTGCCCGGCCGTGTACGTCCTGCACGACCCGCTCGCTGCTGCGCCGAGGCCTTTGATATGGGTGAGACGAGCAAACTTTCGACGCGTATGCGCGGATTGTACACCTTCTGCTTGGCAAAGCCCGGATCAATGACGAACACAACGCCGTCTATGGTCAGCGATGTTTCAGCAATGTTTGTAGAGACAACAACCTTGCGTCCAATGGCACCGCTTGCATTTGGCGGCGGTGCAGCCTCGAAGATGCGCTGCTGCAGGTTCGGCGGCAGTGTGGAGTACAGTGGTATGCACTTGAGCTCGCCAATCTCCGAGCCCAAATTGTCAATTTCGCGCTTAATGCGCTTGCATGCCTCCTCGATCTCCTCCTGTCCCGTGAGGAACATCAGAATGTCACCTGTTGAACAGAGATGCCTTTAGTATATGTTGGTATATACAATTTGACATACGCACCTTCGATTTCCTCACACATGTGTATCTGAATCACTGTGCGTATGGCCGCCTCCAAATAGTCGCGCTCCGGCTCTGGCGTATAGAAAATCTCGACGGGATGCGTGCGTCCGGGCACATTCATAAGCGGCGCATTGTCAAAGTACTGCTGGAATTTACCGGCATCAAGTGTCGCCGACATCACCACCAGTTTGAGATCATTGCGCTGACGTATGACCTCTTTTAGCACGCCCATCAGTATATCGGTGGCCAGTGTGCGCTCGTGCGCCTCGTCGAGTAATATGACCTGATACTGCTCCAACATGGGATCCGACATCGCTTCACGCAGCAGCATACCATCCGTCATGTACTTCAGCAGCGTCTTGGGCGACGAACAGTCCTCGAAACGGATGGAGTAGCCAACCTCCTCACCGAGATTAACGTCCATCTCTTCGGAGACGCGCTGCGCCACCGACATGGCGGCAACTCGACGTGGCTGTGTGCAGGAGACGCCCTTGCGTCCCTTCGATACCGCAAAGTCCACGCACCACTGCGGTATCTGTGTCGTCTTGCCGGAGCCCGTCTCGCCCACCAGCACAATGCACTGATGCTGGCTAAGTAGACGCATAAAGTCCGCCTGGTACTCAAACACCGGCAGCGTGATGCGCTTCTTATACAAATTCTGGTAGCGCGTAGAATAGGGCTTATTTGTGAAGGGATTCATGGTGGGTGGCTACCAAAAAAGGAAATCAACATAAGACACATATATGTACATGTATATTCAGTGGGATTACTTACCTGCTTGCTGGGCACAAAGCCGCCGTGTATTTGGGCCACAGTGCCAGTAGACGAGCTCGTTGTTGCCGATGAGGAAGGCTCCGTTTCTCTGGTGAAATGACAGATGGAAAACGATTAGGGAACATGCGGAAAGTTGTTTATGGACGTTCACTTACTTTTTCATTTTGCTGGAGTACGTTTCGCCCACTTCAATGCGTCGTTTCGACATTTTTCTGACTTGTTAAAGCGCACAAAAAGCAGCAAACAGTTTTTGCACAAAAAAAACACGCGCTGAAAAGCAACGTGAAAAGCGATAGATGCGACGAGGGATGGATTAAAGTATCGATAGCTTTTAACTGCAACAATAAATTATTAAAAGCTAGTGTAGCTGCCTCGATACTTTTCAAAATATTGCAATAATACAAGAATACCCTCCACCGTTGCTTTATTGCGCTGAAAGCAGTTGAAACCAACGTTGTAAACAAAATTTTCAAATATCTTCACTGATAAAATATGTATTTAGAGCGTTACACAATGTCCAGCACAGCTGACCATTTTACAGAAAACACAAAGCAAAAAAAATTGTTTTTCTATGTTATACTTGTATTTAATATTGAAGTCACACATTTGTCATTTTGAGTCATGGTTCAACTACAATTGAATTATGCTTTGAGTACATATACCACATCCCCTGAAACAGATAGTTCATAAAACATTTGAATTCTCATTCGATTCAGCTGAGTTCATTAATATCGATAACAACAACAAGGGGATAACGACGCAAGGCAGTTATCACTTGAAATTTTTTAATCCCCTTATCGATAGTATAGTTTCTAGTTTTACCATATGTGCTTTGAACTGCCTGGCAAATTACATTTTAGCATTTAGTTCATTATAAGTCTATAATCACAAAACAGATAAAGGGCAAACAAAAGCATAAGTGGCAATGCAGCCCTGATAAGCTCACGATGGAGATTTACTGGATTTTTGCAATACATTAATTGAATAAGCTTGTATCTCTAATAATTGAAAACCATAATTAACAAATAATATAATATTATATTGAAATACACATAACATCAATTTCAAATTTTCTTTTAGGGGTAGTCTTTTTTATAGATTCGAAACCTTATCGATATTAGATCGATAACGGTAATCGGTTGTATACGCTGACACTGAACTGTAACACGCCTTTTTCCTTTCTTTCCTACATACCATAATGGCGGTAGGTTTCTGAAATTTTTGTGCTGTGTAAATTCTTTGAAATCAACAATAATCGCGCAATATTATTGAAAACTCTGAATGTATACCTCAAGTTTAACAGTCTAACTTGTTGATTGCAATAATATTTCGCATTAAAATGACACAATTGTTAAACAAAAATCGTATATATACAATTTCAGGCAGTTGCTAAAAAGGCACCGAAAATCAAGCGCGATCCCGCGAAGAACCCGATGCGCGATCTGCACATCAGGAAGCTGTGCTTGAACATCTGTGTGGGTGAATCTGGTGATAGGCTTACCCGTGCCGCCAAGGTGAGTTTACAAATAAAATGACGACAGAGTTCTGGAGTAACCAAAGGAAAACATTGTCCGCTGATAGGTGTTGGAGCAGCTGACCGGACAGCAGCCCGTGTTCTCGAAGGCCCGCTATACAGTGCGTTCGTTCGGCATTCGTCGTAATGAGAAAATCGCTGTCCATTGCACAGTGCGCGGCGCCAAGGCCGAGGAGATCCTGGAGCGTGGCCTGAAGGTGCGCGAGTATGAGCTGAGACGCGACAACTTCTCGGCGACTGGCAACTTTGGCTTCGGCATTCAGGAACACATTGATCTGGGTATCAAGTACGATCCCTCGATCGGCATCTACGGCTTAGACTTCTACGTCGTTCTGGGTCGTCCCGGTAAGCAACTCGAAAAAAAGAAACCATTTTAGTTGTGCATATAATTAGGTGTCTATTTCCAATTAACGAAATTGACGCTCAGTAAATGTGCGCAAATCAATGAAGATGTGCTTAAATGAATTTCGCTTTCTGTATGAAACTCAAACGGTACAATTTCGACAAATTCCCACTCAAAATATTCTAAGTGCCACTTGGAGCGTAGTCAATAATATAGATTTCTCTATTTCCATTTTTAGGCTACAATGTTGCGCACAGGAAACGCAAATCTGGCACCGTTGGCTTCCCCCACCGTCTGACGAAGGAGGACGCCATGAAGTGGTTCCAGCAGAAGTACGATGGCATCATCCTGAACAGCAAGAAATAAACGCATTGCGCATGGATGTTTTTTTTAATGATGAGAAATTCTGTAATAAATTCATCAAGGGAAAAATTTATGAATTTTGAAAATCTTTAAACTTGCAAAACTTTATCTTATTATCTATGTAAAAAGCATATAGGAATATTAGCAGAAAATACGCATTTGGATTACACTAATTGCATCAAATGAGTAAACATTGCAGGGATCTTTGGATACTAGGTTTCTACTAATACGTGCTGCGATGGAAAACATGTTTTAATATATATTTATATATTTTTTTTGACATATTTTTATTTACAAACTTTGCATATAATTTTGTTAAATTTCGGCGTGGGTGAGACTAGAACAATATATATCTGAATAGGCCACATATATAACTAGGCTATTTATTCTCCTGCACTTCCAATTGAATGATTAAAACAGATACACCCTTATCTAAGAATTTAGATGACCCAAGGCGCACGAAATTATCGAATTATCAACTTTGCAAGTATTATCAACTTAATGCAGTCGTAATACGTCGTCTTAGCCTAATTCTAGAGGTACATATATTTAATATTTATGCTTGGGCATTAACTTCAATTTGCCGCCCTTTCGATTGCTTAGTATGGCGAAACGGATTTGTTGCACCAGCCACTGGACGCCCTCATCCAAGCCTTCGCCGGAAACTGCATTGCTCGAACAGATGTGCCAGGGTTTCTCCTTGATGTTCTCCAGACCCAGCGCTAAAAGGGAACATTCATAATAATAATAAAACAATAGAGCATAAGAGACGTTTGCTTTACCCGCTGCAATTTTGACATTGGAAAGCGAATCTTCGAGGTCTGATTTGTTGCCATAGAAAAGTATGGGTACTATGCGACTACAAAGGTCGGGATGTTGCAGCACCAGATCCAGTTCATCTTTGACAACAACTTGAAAAGAGAAACTGTTCACTACCAATAATCCTTGTAAATGGGATTATTTAAATACCAAATCTCATGCGGTCACTGGAGTCGATTACATAGATAATTCCTTGGCAGTTTTTCAACTGGGTCTCCCACAGATTTCTATAGCGGGTGGCACCGGACATATCTATTGCCTTGATGCTAACACCCATGCCTGTGAAAGTTACAGTTAAACTCTACATATAGTTAGTATCGGAATCATAGCTTACTGTAGAATTGCTCGATTAGAAATCCAACAGTGGGCACCATTATCGCACACTGTTCATTTGATTTCTTAAAATGGTTTATTATCGTTGATTTGCCACTGTTGTTCAGGCCCAAAATCAATACTGTCATTTTGTCCCTTTTCACTTTTATCAAATCCGACAAATTGTGCAGCATTCCCATTTTACGAGTTTTGTTGTTAACTAAGAAATAACTATGCGGAAAATTTGACTAAAGTTTGGCCGTTCTATTGATTGCTATGGCAACGCTTTGGACATCGATTTATTATCGCTGTCCTCACCATTGTCCTTAATAAAAGTCGCCTGAATTCAGGGTCATTGTTTCTTATTTATTTTTAACGAACAAAATCAAAATAATATTCATATTACAATGCTAATTTTCAAAACAACCATGAACAAATTGGCATTGGGCTGAACAATCGGTTCTGTTTTGACAAAGGTTTTTGAGTTTAAGGTCTAGGAAGAACCATGCTCTTGGTAAGCAAGAAAGCATATACATATACTATTTTCATTGACCACACAATATCATCCGAGGTAGAATTGATGAGTTTCTTGAATAAAGATAACTTGTTATAAATATGTTTTATACTTACAATGAAAACAGAAATGAACACAGGAGAACTATATATTAGATTTATTCATTTTGCAAAATTTTATTTAACATTAATAAGTTAACCAATAACTTAGCAATCTAGAAAGTTAGCTGCCATTAAAAGTTCTAAGGCAATCTCTGGTGCAATCGGAAATTCTGGTATCTCAGTTGAGCTGTTGGTATATCGAACTTTATATGTGAAATACATGCAGACCTTCTGTAAGACATGGGATCTGAAAAAGAAAACATATTTGTACTTTATTACTTGTAGTATTTCATAAACATTTTATGAAATTATTTTATACAAAAATCTATAAAATACCGAATATCATTCGCATATTCTTTTCTTTCTATATAAATAAAAAAAGAAAAAACTCCTTCATAATCAGTTTCTCATTACTTCGATGCTTACTAACTTATCGTACTTTTCAAAGCCTTAAAAATACAATGCTTTAAATATTTTTCTATATGCATTCAACATTTTGAAAAAGAAATTGGACATGACAGCCATATGTCCTCCCTCTAATTTCACTAAGTGAACATAAAGATATACATAACAGGAATTTAGAAAACATAGAACTTAAAATGATACATAGTTGTACTATTTATTTTGTATCGATTTGTCGGCTTGGGAAGTGTTTATGGGAGCGTAGATGTCTATGTTAGACTGGTAGCTGTAATTTTGAAATTGTCCTTTCCTTAAAATTATATTCATTATCATATATACCACTAATAGTTCAATTAGCATTGGAAAATTCAAGATTAAATTCTTGACAACAAAATTAAGTGCACACGTACATATATGCAAACTGTCAACATATATATGTATGTACGTACACCTGCTTTTCAGCAATTTGACGAGTACGTATGTATGTATGCATGTATTCATCTGAGCAAATCTCATATGCATGTATGTACACATATGTATGTATGTACATATTAAAAATATATTGCTAGTCCCTTGACCGGTCATTAGGTCACACTTGATTCGCTGCAAGTACTGTGTGTGTAATTGTTATGAATCGCAATTGAAACTTACGGAATCTCACGGAAATGCACTTCGTTAGCCTCGTTTTCAGCGAATTGTCCTGGGCCAGATAACATTGCCTTAATTGTGCCAGAGGTGAGAGCATGTTCGCGTTTTACAATAAATTCGTGGCCGTCTGATGAAATTAGTTTGACGTACATGGCGTCTGGCCCCTCACAGCCGCCATAGACTTTATCGCTGCGCTGCTCGTCCATTGCTGTCATCTGGTAAATGTACTTACTGGATTATATTGCAATATATTCAATTTTATTTATTTTTTGTCCTACTTGCCAATAAAATCAGTCTGTGACAACACTTAAAATCTTACATATATAATGTAGTGTTGGTTAACGAATGCAATGCCCAAATGAGTATTTTTTTTTCGTCAAATTCTTATGTCAGGCCATCATGCAAAATCATTTTAAAAATTAAAAAAAAAATTTTAAAATAAAAGAAGCAATCGAATGGAAATTAATTTGATAAATTAAAACATTTGTTTATTTATTTGTATATCAAAACTTTTTAATTCAAAGAGGCCATCATGAATGGTAATTGGAAATATATTATTTATGAGATCTAAATTAATAGAAAAATAAAAAATACCAAAAATTTAATAATTGAAGATTTGGCTGAACTAGCTTGTGCCATCCTATCCACCAGAGCTGTAGTCTTAAAAAATTTTAGTTTTTATTTCGGTCAAATATGTTGTACACGTCATTACGGTTGTTTTGGCTTGACAAAAACAAAACCTTTAGTGTTTTCTAACACTAGCCGCATATTTTTCTTGTTATCGAAAAGAAAATACTTATCGATTGGCTCTTTTCATATGTATGTACATACATATGTACAGAAATGATGTACAAAAATAATGAAAAATGAACGAACCTTTAGGAAATGAAATTGCACTGAGGGTGGCAATGATGATGCTGTTCAAACATTTCTTTTTGTTGCCACGTAAATAAAGCTTGGTATCGCTGGCAAGGTAAAAAGCGAGCCGGCAAGCAATCTCTTTGATGATTTGTATTGCAGCAGTTTTTTCCGTCACCTTTAAACTTTTATGTTGTTGCCCTGCCTTCTTTTCATCTCATTAACTAATTCGCCTACATATCAATAAGGAGTTGTCCTCACATTTTGTATGTTCCTCTAGCAATTTTCAATTGAGTCTATAGTTCGTTGACACTTTCGTGAACTCACGCCAAATATAGAAATAGCTGTTCAGCAGCATATTAGCTTAAACCAGTGATATTTAACAGCACTTTCAGAAATGGTTGCTACAACATTCATTCATTTTTATGGGTGATAAAATGTAAGCCATTGATTTCTTGATTTATTGCTCCCCTATGAATATGTTTGTTTGTTTGTTAGATCTGATAAAAAGCTTTGTTTCCGTAGGAACTAAATTTGTCCTGATTAACAATATGCGTCTAGAAAATTATGGCTTCGGATATACCTCACTCAATGCTCAATGATGTGAAATCATAATGGTCGGTCAGCTCGCTAATTTTAAAGTATTTATATCTTACATCTCTTGCAAACGATTCTCAATGAAACAAATCAATATTTCGATTTTTAGAAGAAATAATTTCGACTTTATTACGGGGTTACGTGAAAAGAACAAACATTTTAAACATAATTCTTGTTCTTCGTTTTATTTTTGACGCAACTTTCGAGCACTTTAGTTCTCATCCACCTCAGCCTCCTGCTCCTCCTCGAATTCGGCGTCCTCGTCGGCGGTTGCCTCCTGGTACTGCTGGTACTCGGAGACCAGATCGTTCATGTTGCTCTCGGCCTCGGTGAACTCCATCTCGTCCATGCCCTCGCCAGTGTACCAATGCAAGAAAGCCTTGCGACGGAACATAGCGGTAAACTGCTCGGAGATGCGCTTGAACAGCTCCTGAATGGCGGTCGAGTTGCCGATGAAGGTGGCCGACATCTTCAGGCCACGGGGCGGGATGTCGCACACAGCGGTCTTCACATTGTTGGGAATCCATTCGACGAAGTACGAGCTGTTCTTGTTCTGGATGTTCAGCATCTGTTCGTCGACCTCCTTCATGGACATACGGCCACGGAAGATGGCAGCGACGGTCAGATAGCGACCGTGGCGAGGATCGCAGGCAGCCATCATGTTCTTGGCATCGAACATCTGTTGGGTCAGCTCGGGCACCGTCAGCGCCCTGTACTGCTGGGAGCCACGAGAGGTGAGGGGCGCAAAGCCGGGCATGAAGAAATGCAGACGCGGGAATGGAACCATGTTGACAGCCAGCTTGCGGAGATCAGCATTCAGTTGGCCGGGGAAGCGGAGGCAAGTGGTCACACCGGACATGGTCAGCGAGACGAGATGGTTGAGGTCGCCGTATGTGGGAGTCGTCAGCTTGAGCGTGCGGAAGCAGATGTCGTAGAGCGCCTCATTGTCGATGCAGTACGTCTCATCTGTGTTCTCGACCAGCTGGTGCACCGACAGGGTGGCATTGTAGGGCTCCACAACGGTGTCCGACACCTTGGGTGACGGCACCACGGAGTATGTGTTCATGATTCTGTCGGGGTACTCCTCACGGATCTTGGAAATGAGCAGGGTACCCATGCCGGAGCCAGTGCCGCCGCCAAGCGAATGTGTCAGCTGGAAGCCTTGCAGGCAATCGCACGATTCAGCCTCTTTGCGCACAACATCCAGAACGGAGTCGACGAGCTCAGCGCCCTCTGTGTAGTGACCCTTGGCCCAGTTGTTGCCGGCGCCAGACTGACCGAACACAAAGTTGTCGGGTCTGAAGATCTGACCGAAGGGGCCCGAGCGCACAGAGTCCATGGTGCCTGGCTCCAGATCAACCAGCACAGCACGGGGCACATACTTGCCGCCGGACGCCTCATTGTAGTAGACATTGATGCGCTCCAACTGGAGATCGCTGTCACCATGATAGGCGCCGGTGGCATCGATGCCATGCTCATCGGAAATTATTTCCCAGAACTAAAATGATACAATTGGCAAATTAAAATATGTTTTATAAATGCTTTAACTTTTATATTGCATACTTTGTACTATAGAATGAATTTCTTAACTATCAAATAAATAAGCTAGCTATTTACAAATTCTGAACTCACTGTTTATATCAGCTGGCCAAAAAAAAATACATTAGATTCACTGTTGAGTGTGATAAGATTCTATTGTTGTCTAAAAAGCTTTTTTAATCAGTAATTGCTTTTTTTGCGATTACATTATTTGCCAAACCGGCAAATATTTGTCATTAAATGCATTTATGTATAAATGTTGTATGGTAAACTTATACCTGACACTCCCATAAATCAATATATCGATCTACTTTTTGGAAATTACCGCCGTATGTTATATTTTGAACCAAAATTCATTATTTTGATAAAACAAGACAGTTAGTAATTAAACTATTATAATAGTTATTGAAAATCAAATCGACAATTGAATAACTTAGCTTTATCATATATACATATATTTATAATAACTATGCATAGAAAACTCATCGCATCCATTGAAGGACAGCAATAAAAGAAAGCTTTATATAGCAATGAAGTTGTTTTTTTAGTGGGCTTAATGAGAGACAACAGCGGAAGCATCGTCATCATTGCTGAGCCGGAATCGAGTGGGTCGATTATAATAACACCAGCTGTCAACCTTAACTGTCTTGTATTATACATACAAATGTAGGATGATAAACCCAGACTGCTGCTGGCGACCCACGCTCAATCCATCGTCATAGTCTCAGCAGCAGCTGCTGCCTACCTTTATTTTCGCCTGTACATATATGGAGTGCATGGCATGTATGTTCGACAAGACCGCTTACATCATCGACAACAACAACAACGACGACGACGACGACGACGACGAAGACAACAACATCAGCCCACACACCGTAGCGACCAAAAGCGAGGGGCGTTAGCCGAGGCCAAGCTTGAAAATCGTCTGTCAACCCAACCATCTGGCATTAGAAATGTACTTTTTCAATGCATTACGTCATTGTAGAGCCTTACGTTTTTGGCTTGTTTATTACGGATAAACAACAAAAAGCATTTAGACCAAAAAAAAAAATAGAAAAGGAAAGTCGCATAATTTCCAGTTGTCATGATAAACAAAATTAGCCTAAAATAACTACAAGCATAGTTACATAGGTGTGCCCATACATTAGCATGTATTTATGTATGTATGTATGTATTTTAGGAGAGAGAAATACATATAGACAAACTTGTGTTGCAGCTGTCGCTGCAAAAGCGGGTAGGTTTTTGCTGCTGAGTACTAACGAGGACAACAATGGCTCTATTGATTTGCACGAAAGGACTTGGCGATGACGCAGCCTGTGCGCTAGCCGGGAGGAGGATTTGCCGGTAGAGCGCTCACACGCATGTGCATGAAAAGCGGCAACAGCGCCTTTTGGGTGTGTCATATGGATGCACATACATACATACATATGCATATTTTGCGGTATTTGTGTAACAGAAATTCCACTACAAATATGCACAAACATGCAAGTTCTAGCTTGTTCTCATTGCATACATAATTGTTTCTATGGAAATATGCATATTTTATTGAAGTATTCCTGATTTTCGGCTAATGTTTATTAATGAACTCAGATATAATTAATAAAAACAATGCCGAACAGCATTTAAGCAAATATAAGCTAACATATGTACATTCAATAAAGTACACATACATGCACATGATGTACGTATGTGTATGTTTTGTGTCATTGCGAACCGGTCGACAACCGGTTCAGCCATTTTAGGTAAAATGACGTCATGTTTTCTCTTCAGCAAACTCCGGCAAGCCAGAAGTCAGCAAAAACAGATGAACACAGAAGAAAACATGAAACTTGTCTAGCATGTATACATACACACGTACATCGATTTCATGAAATAAAGCTATGTACCTTTCACCAATTAAAAGCAATGAATACATACTTGAATGTTTTCATACAAGCATACAGACAGATATACTAGCCGAAGCGACTTTCTCGATGGTAGAAAAAATGAGAGCTTTGCAGCAAAGATGACTCACTCATATGTACATATGTTTAATTATACACATATATATATAAATATGTATTTGTAATAAAGAAATGCATCAAAATTAGTGAACATAAATATGCAAACGCCAGACACACCCAGAATTTAACGATTAAATTGTAGATTCTATGTACATACATATGTACATATTTACAAGCAGAGAAAACTGCCTGAGCCACTCAAGTGTGTATGTATACATACATATGTATGTATAAATTTATGTCCATAAATATGTAAGCATAAATTATGTGCTATATGAGATATATGCGCTAAAGCCGGTGGCCTCAATAAATTTGCCACATGGCAGTGCAAAAATGACGCCATATTGGCAAGTAACTGTACTTTATTCTTATTTTTAAATCAATTAAGACAATTCTATCGAATATATTGAATACATACCTTGGCTCCAATTTGGTTGCCGCACTGACCAGCTTGGATGTGTACAATTTCACGCATTTTGTTTTTTTTATATATAAACTTTTAGACTTTTTGCTTAAAAAATATTTCCTGCTTGTATTCACAAACACACTTCTGCCCGCTTCACACGACGAATACTGTCTGAGTTCATCTGCGTCGGCTGCCGGTATAATATAACATCGAAACGCTAAGTGACCAGACTGCATCGTCGAAAAAATACCGAATTGCCAATAGTTGAAAGTACGAAGGTTACGCTGTAAATGACGGTGTCTTTCATACATGCTTGAAGCAGAAACAAAATCAATATTTTAGTTAAAAATTATGAGTGTATACTTATTTACTGTTTTCAATACATGCGTATTTTATTTAAATGAAAGAAAATATGTATTTTATTGAGTGCACAGTATATGTATATATTAGGTAGAATTTTTACTGAGAATGTAGTATTTTTCTAGAGACAGGTTAGAATCTTAACATTTTCAGAAAATGATCATTCTTTTTCTTAATAGCTTCAACTGTTGATTGGTATAGATCGACCAAACACAAAAGAACGAAAGAAAATGCCACCCAATGTATTTTTTGAGAGAAATAGTTGTTCATTTCATGTTCATATAATCCGATAGAAGATGGCTCTTAATAAATTTTCCAAAAATAAATACACATATAATTTTGATACCCTTAAAGTGGGTGTCTAAATATTCAAATGATTTAACATCTGTAATGCTTTATTATGTCTCATAAAATAGTATACAGAAGAACGGGGATTATTTGTTCTCCAGTTTTCATATTGTCCAAAAAGAATACATCTATTATCTAATCAATGGACTTCATCTTGCACAAATGATTAATGGGTATCATTTTGACTTCATCGTTGATCTTGCAGACGAGAACATCGCTATCCTGTTTCGATAAAACCTTGCCAACCGACTCCCTCTCTTCGCCGTATATAACTTTGAACTCGTCACCACTATTGGGTTGCACAGGAGCCAGATGCTCGCTGACAATGGACACGCTGCGATCCTCCTGCCGAAGAAATACAGAGCAGACGCCATTCGACACGGTGCGAATGATGCCCGTCTGGCCAACCAGATCCGAGTCGTCGTGCGTATGAATGCGCACCTCAATGTCCGTGGTGCACCAATCACCCATCGAGGAGTCCAGACTGGCTCCGGGCGTCTGAGGATTGTATGGGGACTGTGGAACACCGCCCGGCGTATTTGGTGAATACGTCGATGGCGATGGTGTATTCATATAACCCACTGGATAGGGCGATGGTGCCGGACTGGGACTCGGATTGAAGGGGCTATAGCTGCGATCCGAGCCGTAGAGCGTGCCCGGCGTTTGCGGAGCAAATTGTGACGACATTTGATAGCCCGGAGTGCCTAAGTTTAAAATAGCAAATTAAAATGTTAAATATTTATACTACACCAAATGGCAGTTAGTGCCGTACTTGGATTGTATCCTGGGCTGGGACTCGGCTCCTCCAGCGAATAGTCGAAATCTGTGTTGCGTGCCGGTGTTGTGTTCGCCGTGGGATCCCAGGCGCCGTGACGCGGCGTCATGCTGCCATCATGCGACGGCGTCATTGTGCCATAAGTAGTACGGGTATCCGTATCCCAGTTCGGTGTCTGACTGCCAACCAAGGGAGTTTTGGAGCCACCAGCGGTATAGCTGGGCGTCTGTGCGCCATAGCCGGGTGTGCGTGCCGGAGTGCGGCCATAGGTGGAAACGCTGCCCTCTTTGCCGGGCTCGCCGACAATGACGATGTGATTACGATCCACCGAAATCGTTTGGCAAGATGTATGCAGTTCAACGCGAGCTGTGCTCTCGGTCGCATCCTTGACGATGCCAACAGCACCTAGAATTATGTAAAACATTATTTTGGAGAGTTGGTTTTATAGATTTGTGAACTGCAGTCTTACCCTTGTAGGGTCCACCACAGATCTTGATAGTCTTGCCCAGAAGCTCACGATCGCGCGTTACTCGGAAACCGCCGCGACCGCCTCGTGAGCCGCCGCGAGCGCCACCTCCACGACCGCCAGACGGATGCATTGGCGATTGAATGCGCGGTGACATAAAGCCCAAGCCTCCCAGCGTATTCGCATTGCTCACATTCGTCTTGCTGCCACCGGCGAGCTGCAAGTGACGGGTCTTGCATACGAAGATTCCTCCATTTTCCGTGTACATGCGGCAATGGAGAAAGGCCAAGCTGCGATACAAGTGCTTGATTTCACCAGAGCGTCCCTGTTGGATAAAACGTGCAGTAACTTAGTATTTGTATAAAATATTACATAATTAGGCAAGTTTTCAAAATTCGAATTCAATTCAAATGCTACTTGTAGCACTAGGAATTCTACATTTTCAATGAATAGAAATATATGCTTACAGCATGGGGTCCCTCCATAACTTTGACAATATCGCGACGTCGTATTTGATTCTGATCGGCATCGAGAGCAACCGTATTCTGATTCTCACGTCGCTTATGCAAAGCTGTCGGCTTGCACTCAATACACTTGCCATTCATGCCCAGGACATGGAAATTCTCACGCTCCAAGCGCACGATGACGCCAACATTTTGAGAGCTGCGCGAGTAGAGTATTAGTCGGAAGGCCTATGAGTAGCTATGATTCCGAAATACTCACTCGAGTTGCACCAGATCGCCCCATTGGAATTGACCCAAACAATCGACGCCAGTGGCCACATCCGAGCAGAGCTGCAAGTCGCGTGGCAACACCTCCAGTTCATGATTGGTCAAGTCCGAGACGAGAACAACTCGCGATGGCTCCACGCGTATAATAAGACCGGTTTCGCCCTCATATCGACCTGCCAACACTCTCGCATGATCGCCAGTTTTAAAGTATTTGCGCAACTCGCTCGCTTTAAAAATAAGTGCATCCTGCACAAGTAGAAAATATGGTTATTCAAGCAGTCACTATCAAATACAAATCTTTGACTTAGCCCACCTTTAAATCTTGATGTTTTGGCATCACTGTTATCATTGTGCCATCAATGGCAACAATCTTTGCTTGCAAGTTCTCCAAGTCGCCTACACAAACTTCAACATTATCGCCCATGGAAAATGAATGGGCGGCAGTTGGATCATCCTTAACGTTGGCCATTATTTCCAAGTTAACCTCTGTAATAAGCGCAAAGTTACATATCATTCCTTATTATGAAATTAATATCCACTTACCCTCCGGTGCTTCCTCAAATCGTTCCAGTTCGGCTAGAGTAGGTTTTACGCCCTCCGACAAAATTGCTGACATGGTAAAATTTTTATACAAAAATCCCTTGCGCGAATATCGATTGCCTTCAAACAACAAGAAATCGCCATCAGAGTGAACTTCTCCACCAATAGCCCTAGAATTTTAATTGTTTATATTTGTTTTTTGCTTTTGTAAGTGGTTTCAAATGTCATTTACCTCACAGCTTCTGGATCAAAAGGTTTTGCTGGTGGGCGTCGTTTCTTCTTACGCTTTCCATCATCAGTCTCCTAAAATATCAAAAAAAATACTTTAGTATATGGAAAAAGAATATGATTGTTGACTTATTCCTACCGTAGCTGTTGTCCTTAAAGCACCACGCATTCGCGTGTAGTCGATGCGAGGCAGCAGCTTAAGATGCACTTGATTTTGTGCCAAATCGACATAATCCACTTGAGCAATATCATCCTTATACAGGCCACGCTTCAAGCGCACCCACTGCTTAACCTTAAGGCCCACTTGTTCCTTAACCACTTTCAGCACATCCGTCATTTCCTTAATTGGCACCATTTCCTGCTTCCATTTGCCCATACGGAGATTGCCCACATTATCGATGGCTGTTTTAACATGCGTTTGTTTGTAGGCTTCCAGGTAAATGTATCCCTTGACGCCCTCGGGGGCAATAATCGATTTGATTTGCAGTGGATCGTCTGTATTCAGGTAGGTCAGGAACTTTCGCATCAGGAGTAGTGCAGTCGCCTTCTCTTCGCCAATGCGACATTTGACCATCCACAGATTTGGATCTTTGATGCCTGGCAGCAGAGTTTGTTGAGTGATCTCGTCTGACATTTCCTCGCCACCATCACCAAAGTGACGCTTCACCATCGACTCGTCAGCATACTTCTTCCTCAGGTACTCCTCGATTTCATCCTCCTTTTGAGTGCTATAAAAAGTGAATCATTTAAAATGTGCCATACTGCATGTAACGTTTAAACCACTTACTCCCACAAATTTGTGCCCCGACGTCTGATTTCAATATCTCTGGCGGTTGGACCCAGTTCGTCAATTTCATTGCCAACGATGCCAATCTCGTTGGCACCCTCCTCCCACTCATCGTCTTCGTCAACCTTTAACAGACACATTTATCATATAATCAAATTCAATGCAGGTCTATCTTGTTTTATACTCCACCTCGTCATCCACTTCAGCTTCGTCAATAATAAAGCCACCAAAGCGCTCTTTTTTCTTTTTTTTACGCGGATGATCATCCTCGTTCTCCTCCTCTTCGTATTCCTCGGAGTCTATTTCTTCGCCTTGCGCATCTTCTTCTTCAGAGTCCTCGCTTTTGCGACGATGTCCACCAGCGCGTCCCCCTTGAGGTGGCGGGGAATCTGATCCTGATCCCGAGTGTACCGATTGGGAACGGGAGCGAGAGGATCGTGATCTGGATCGGGACACAGACCTTGACCGTGAGCGAAAACCAGACTTAGATCGAACGCTTTGCTGCGACTTGTTCGATATCGATCCATCTTCAGAGCCACTGTCCGACATATTGCTCACTTCGGAGTCCGACATTTTGTAGGTCTGTAGACGTGTACAAAAGTACGCGATATGTGTTTGTAGCATAAGAAAAGTATTGCTTAATACGTGCACAGTTATATAATGCTATTCACTAAACTTACAGATTGGCTTTGAAGCTATTTATAAGACATGCATCTGCTTTAAACTATATTTTCCGTAATTCCAGCACACCAATTCAATAGGGTTGCTGTATAATAGACGCTTAGTTATGGCCATTGGCCAAATTGATACTAGAACGATATCGAATATGCTCATCGATGTCTTAATGATGCGGGAAACATCGATATTTTTGACAATCTTTGTAATTTTTCCCGGCTGCCGTCTTTTATTCAATTAGTTTAGCTTAAAAGTTTTTTCAACATATGCTTTATAAAGTTCATGCAGTAAAAATCAGGATTTTAAGATGTAATAGTATTTGTATGTTCAACTAGATTCATTAGTAATCGAATATATATATATACATATACATATGTATATATATATACATATGTATAAAAACTGAGCTCAAAAACCCTACTCTTATTCCAAAAATAAGATTACCAATATCTCGTCAGTGTACATTTGTGACGTCACTGTTGCCTTCGCCTTTTCGTTTTGTGTGAATGCTTAGACCACCAGTTCCATGTACCACAGACTGACACTCCTATGAATAGAATCATTGAAGAAGAAGAAGCGTTTGTAAGGGGAAGTAATTACTGTTTTTAAATTTTACGATTGTTAAATAACTAAACACTGCTGACCCCACGATATATTCAAAATCTGTTTGCTGTGCCTGCAAATGTCCGACATACTAACTAACTTTCAAGGCGCAATAATTCGCAAGCAAGCTTATACTGCATATTAGAGTTTCATATGTGTGTACGTATGTACATACATACAAATGTATATATACATACATACGAACGTCGTACATACTTTTTCCTATAGCTTCGACATTCAGATTAATCGATCACAGAGTTAGAGACATACTTTTGGGTTTTAGAGTGGAATTCCAGGTGAAAATATACATATATGTTTGAATGATGGATTGTATATGTATATACAACTGCTCCTGTCTAATACAATAACACGGCGATATTGCCGACGCCTGTGCTCAGTTGCAAACATATGTAAATAATCGAAGTCTGGGTTACATATGTACATTAAATAGGTGGTGCAATTCACATATAAAATCGCCAACAGTGCGGTATAATTGGAACATGAACACCGCGGAAGTCAACCAAAGCAATCAGCCGCACAAGAACAATGAATGTGAGTAAAATGTGCTCAATTTTACTTTATCAAATTAATACTTATGCATTTTCTGTTTCATCAGCCCAATCTGAAGATTATGTGCTTCACGTGCATATGCCAAACAAGAGTTTCAAATCGATTGCGTTCAATAAATATGAAACGGTATTCCACATAATCAAAAGAACAGTGGAGGAATTCGGCAAAGACGGACAACCGCCGCCGAGCATACAGCGATATGCGTGTCGCATGTTGAATGTGATAACCAAAGAAGTATGTCGTAAGATCACAATTGATCACAATAACTTAAGAGGATATTCTTTCATCAGGTACTATGGTTAGCCAGGAAAACGTTAATGGACAAGGTGTTGTCGCACATATTGTCACCAGGATGCTCCAACGTCGACTGTCCCAACAATGATCCCATAAAAGCAAAGCTTACCGACAGCAAGGATACGCATCAAGGACGACGCTCTGTTACCACAGGAGTGTGGCGTGTGGAGCTGCGCGTTCGTTATGTGCCACACAAGATACAAGATCTATTTGACGAAGACAAAACCACTTGCTTCTATTATTTTGATCAGGTGAGATTAATCTAAATTCTATAATCAATAAATATTAATCGGAATGTGTGTTTGATTTTAGGTAAAAGACGATTATATTCAAGCCAATTTAACTGCTGTGGATCCCGAGTTGGCTGTACAACTTTGCTGTTTGGGCATTCGTCATTACTTTAAAAATATAACGCTTAAAGCGCCCGATAAGAAGCAACACATCGATTATATTGAGAAAGAAATTGGATTTAAATGTTTTATTCCGCAATCTGTGATAAGCACAACAAAACCAAAGAATCTGAAAAAGATGATACAGGTCGGATACAAAAAGGTCTACAATTATAATGACATTGAGTACTTGACAAAGTATGTATTCTTAAAAATTATTTAATTAGGCGAATATTTAATTTGTAAATGTTTTGCAAACAATTCTACAGGTTCTTTGATCTTCTGAAACACTTTTTCCTAACCGATTTTGAGCAATTTTCGGTTACCTTGAGTTCCGCTTGGAATATTTCAGGCATCCTCCATGTTGGTCCACATATTGGTAATAATTTTTCATCAAATCAAAGCTTGCATATTTTTAAATATATTTGCATTTCAGGAATCTCTTATCAGACACATCCACAAGCCAGCTTAAGGAATGTTGCGCAGTTTAAAGATGTCGTTGCGATTAAAACGTGCGCACTACCAAAGGAAAAGTTACCCAACGAACTGGAGTTGCAAACTTTAAACTGCAATTGTCAAAAGATCAAAACACAAATCAAAATTTCTGCATCGAATATTGCGGAACATTTGATTATAACTTGCAATGGAGTTAATGTAAGTCATATTATTATTTTTTTTTTGGTATTCTTCTGATAAATATGCACAATTTACAGACCGCTGAAAGCATTGCCGACCTTATCGATGGCTATTGCAGACTATTAACGAGAGATCTGGGTTTCACAATATGGGAGCGCGAATCAAGCAATGCGGAGAGTTCAGCAAAAGCAGCCAACACGCTGCACGATCCAAACTCATCATCCCCGACTAAATGTAAACCGATGCTTACAGACGATTATGCTGAAATTGGTTTATTGGAAGGGGAGGGGGATTACTCCACGCCCACAGGTGAGATATGGTTTCTTCTATTTCAAAATAATTGTCTTAAAGCCATTTGATTGTTTTTAGTGCGCAATTACGAGCTGGATCGATCTCAAATAGTACTTAGTGCGAAAATTGGCGTGGGCCAGTTTGGTGACGTTTATGTGGGAACATACACAAAACCTATATCAGCTAAATCAAAGATTAAGACAACCGAGGGTGCTCCAAGCAATAGCGATGCCAAATACGATGTCGTCCAAGTAGCCGTTAAAACGTGCAAAGCAAATGAGGATCCAGAAAAGACAGAAAATTTTCTTGCCGAAGCATGTAAGTAAACTGAAGTGAACTAACTTATATATTATTTTATATATCTTACTTATTTCAGATATAATGCAAAAGTTCGATCATCCACACATTATACGGCTGATCGGCATCTGCAGTATTATGCCCATTTGGATAGTCATGGAATTAGCCAAGCTCGGTGAGCTGCGTGCGTACTTAAAAATGAACAGTGAGAGGTATGCTAGACTTGATTTTTATTAATAGCCCATCATCATGTTTATAAATGATTTCATTTGTCAGATTGACACACGGAACTTTGCTGAATTATTGCTATCAGTTGTCAACGGCACTCAGCTATTTGGAATCCAAGAAGTTCGTACATCGAGACATTGCGGCGCGAAACGTGCTTGTGAGCACGCCCACTTGTGTCAAGGTGCAACCAGACTGGAAGTGGAGTTGTTAAACAATTGTGCTCACTATTTTTACAATTTCAGCTGGCTGATTTTGGTTTGTCGCGCTGGGTGTCCGATCAGTCCTATTATCACTCGACGCCCACAGGTTACTAAACCTTATACAATAAACCTCAATCAATTTAACTCAAGAAATTCAACTTTTCAGTTGCGCTGCCCATCAAATGGATGTCCCCGGAGTCTATAAACTTTCGTAGATTTACAACAGCCAGTGATGTGTGGATGTTTGGTTGGTGAACGAGAAAAGCCAAAATATTTCTTTGCCATTTACATTCGTGGGCTTTCTTCACTTAGGTGTTTGCATATGGGAGATTCTAATGCTGGGCGTGAAGCCGTTTCAAGGCGTCAAAAACAGTGATGTGATCACAAAGCTGGAAAATGGAGAGAGGCTGCCGCTGCCACCCAACTGTCCGCCCCGACTATACTCACTGATGTCGCAGTGCTGGGCCTACGAGCCGCTCAAGAGGCCGAATTTCAAACGCATCAAGGAAACACTCTAGTATGTATACTAATAAAATGATGCTCTTCAAGAGATTATCTCCAATAGTTTGTATTTCAGTGAAATTCTATTGGAAGACAGCATAAACTCATCCGAAACGATGAGGCGGGAGCACCGTCGAGTTGCAGGCATTTCCTGGCTAGGCAACGAGGACAATGACACTCCTCCGTTGAAGCCATCTCGCACAGTGAATGATACTGGTAATAGTATTAATAATATATACTTAACGGCTAGCTTACTAATCAAAGTTGATTCCAGATATTCCAAGTATGCTGAATACAGCCGAGGAAAGTAGGGCTTTGCCACAGACCTACATTATTGCCCAAAATCCCGCAGTCCTTGCCCGACTAATGATGGAGAACCAAAAGCGTGGCATTAATCCGGCGGCCTACACAACACCCGCCTCGGTATTTAATACTTTAGCCGTAGGCATCGACGCTACTAAATCGAATCATTCGCTTAAAACTACCAAACTCCCCGCTGCGGAGCTCTTGAAACTAGATCCTGTCGCTGATTCAGAGAAACCCCAAATCAAATTTCCAACTAACACCATCTCTCTACACAACCTTAATCCATCTACATCTACATCATCTGTAATTAGCTCATTCGATTCGACCCTCATGCCAGCTAATTTAACACCTATGCATATTAGGCCTCAGCTATCGGGATTTTCATCCGAGCAATTGCCACTTAAGAATAATTTTATAATCTGTGCACCCCATACGGAAAATGACTTTCGCATGGATCAAGTGCAGATGGACGGTAAATATGGCAGCCCAACATCCAGGGCCGCGGGCTATAGTCTCTATGGCAGTCTCGAGAGGCACCAGCCGCCGCTGGATAAGCCCTTGCACTCAAAGGGCGGTAGTCTGGAGCGTCATCAATCCTTAATGGCCGCACAAAACATGATCTTTCACAAGCCAACTACAAGTTTAACAGACCGATCGCGCAGCATGGAACGCAAGAGTCAATTCCATGCATATCGTCAACAAATGAAAACATCAATGGAATGCGAATCTCTGCCCGAAGAAATCTACGACTTTGGTGGCGTTGGTCTGAAGACCTGTGTGTCTGTGAGACAGGCTGGCGAATCTATCTCATCGCTTAATCAAACTTATCAAACAGCACTTGATTACAATTGCCAACAAGGCAGCATATTTGCTGAAACTTCAATGCTCAATGCACAAGGGGAAGTTCCACGTGAATGGGAACGGGAGCGGCAATGGACGACGACGACGCATCCTCGCCAGCTGCAGGCTGAGCTCACAGACGATGTAATGGAAGGAGCCACTTGCATGCAACTAAATACTGATGTGGCTAATCAGGTTTGGCTGGACGACGTATTATTGCTGACAACAGGACGCCTTATTCCTTATTTCCTTTCGTTTCATATTACTATCATTATTTGACCATTTTCATTTAAATTTATTCTTAAAATTAAAACATATAGTGCAGTCAGTAATGGTAAAATACGATATATAATATTTACAGAGCATTCCCCATCCAATTAGCGAAAAGCTATGGCAACAACGCAAAGACAGTAACAGCGATGGCGAATGGCTGTATCAGGAGGAAATGGTCGTAAGTTTATAGACAACCATTAAGCTCTTCATATGTTAACACAATGACATTGCAGCGAAAGCGTTCCAGCCCCATACCAGTTGGTAGCGAGACAAAGCATCAAAGTTTCAAACCGGATTTGTTATTAGGCGGCCCAACAAGCTTACCTGATTGTTCGATCGCAAACACAAGGCCAAAGTTACCCAATCTAAATGTCTTTCCACTCAAGTTAAATAACTCATCGTCGGATTACTTAATGTCGTTGGCGGCAGCAGAAGAAAGCGCCAAGTCTCGCAATGGTGAACATCAAGATGCTATCCGGCCAACGAATCGCGCCAATGATGAGGTTTACTGTGCCACGACGGCGGTGGTAAAATCAATAATGGTACTTTCGCAAGGAGTGGAAAAGTCGCATATTGATGGATACTTGCCTTTGGTGAAAAATGTCGGAGTGGAGCTGAGAAACTTACTCAAATCGGTGGATAACATTTCCATATTGTTTCCGGCCCAAGCCTTGAAGTAATATAATTTTACTAACTAAAGAACTGAACTTAATTTTTAATGAATTTTGTTTTTTGCAGGGAAGTGGAAATGGCGCATAAGGTGCTCTCCAAAGACATGCATGAGTTGGTCTCAGCCATGCGGTTGGCACATCAATACAATGACACTACTCTAGATAACGAATACCGAAAGTAATTATAACTAATGCGTATTAGAGACACATTTGTATATACAATATAAACTATATTTCTTGCAGGAGTATGCTGTCGGCTGCCCACATTTTGGCCATGGATGCGAAGAATCTCTTTGATGTAGTCGACTCGATTAGGAATCGCTATCAACAGTTCTCAATGACAAACTCAAACAAGCTGTCCAGAAAGGAATCAAGCGGATCATTAATCTGTGATTCTGCTCAATTGGCTTCCGATGCCGGCGCAGTCATATCATCACTGGCTGAGCCGACTAACACAATTGGTTGCGGTGTTGCTGACATAAACCTCTACGACAATGAGAGTCTGCAACAAGGCTTCAACCCACAACAATTACAAACAGCTAATATTGGTGGTGATGGCACCTTAACCCGGGGAAATGATATTGGCCATGATTCAATTGGCAAATCAAATGAACCCTTGAAAATAATCGAAGACACGTTAAATAACTCAGCCGAACATATGTATTGTAACACATCCGCCTTGCATGGCCATGCATAATTGCAAAACTAATTCTCTAACCTATCATTTGTTTACTACATACAAATATGTCCGCATCCAAACTTTAAAGATAAACTATGCTAACATTCTGTGTATATAACAAACCAAAATACGTATATGTACATAAGCTTGTGCTTTTTCACAAATTGCGCAATTCATCTCAAGAACTCATACATACATACATATACCCCATACATATTATACTGCATGTTCATAAGAAATATGTGACGAACACTCAACGTCGGCCGGCCGCAGTGAAATGCATTATTAATTCGTCAAGTAGTCAAAATACTTTAAGAATAAAATATGTTTATGTAATTACAAAATTACTAGTAAAAATCTATGAATTATTTGTTCTCATTACAAGCCTGTCAATCAGAATATAGTTTGACTGTGTTTGTCCTGCGAGTTATATTTAACAATAGTTTGGATTCTGCTCAGTTGCTTCTAAGAAATGCAATTTTAAGAATTGCCAGCCCAAAAGTATGCAGAGCATATCTCAGTTCTATCAGTATCCGTATGTCTTATATTTTAGAATCTTCAATGTTTGATATACGATCACAAGAACGGTGAAACGGGTTGATAGTTCACTGTATTCCATTTTAGATCAATGAAATGATAGAGCTTATTCAAATTAATTAACTATTAACATTGTCAGGCAGTTTATTTTTGGAATTGGCAAATGTAATAAGAATTATTGTAAAAAGGTAAGCGTATCTTTTAAAGTTTACAAATATTTCTTTTTAAATAGTATAGAGGAGTATGGTTACAAGACACATCAAGTTGTAAAGGCAACAAATGCATTGGTATTTGCTTAATAGACAGAACCTAACACTTCGCATCATTCTGTTCAATGTATACGGTATAAAAACTACATAAAGACAAAAGTTTAACAAGTAAGTTGTTTACATGATAATGAACGATAGTATGCGTATCTTTAATAGTTCTATTTTTGTATCAATTAAATAGCTTCATTGCTGGTGAATGTTCTTAGGAATATATTGTCCTTTCAATCCATTCCTCCAAAGTAAACGTGGCCGTTTCGTTCTTCTCTGCGTCTCTCTCTTTGAATATCTCTGCAATTGTGTAAAATGTATTAGAAGCTAAAATGTACAGAATATTCTTTCGTTAGATTACCAATATATGTCTTAATCTTTACAGCACACATAAGGAAATCATCAAATGCGATTTTCCCGTCTCTCGATCCATATCGATGCCCCAAGGCATTAAGCACACGATTGTTTAAATGATAACCCGCTGAGTTGAGTGCCTCGCGGAGCTGAAATCCTGATATTCTGCCCGAATTCTCTGTATCGTACGTTTTGAAAATAGCTTTCCACTTGGCAATATCGGAGAGCAGTGCCTCGAATTCTTCGAAGCCCAGTTTGCCAGACTTATCTAAATCCAACATGGCCACCATGGAGCGGCAAACATCTTTGGAAAAGCCATGAGTCTCGTCAACAATAGCTACGCATTGAACATGAAATTATAAGATTAATATTCCTACAATCTGCTCGTATTATCATCGCTATTACCAGTTGGATGATCTTCTATCAGTCTTTTGTTCGACTGATCATTCATGCCGAGCTGTTCCTCGAATGGAGTACCCTTAAGGAATGGTCCACATATCAAGGAAAGTATGCCACAGGCATTACCAGACTCTTCGCCAGGAGCTGCCTGAGTTTCAAATGCATTAGTCGCTTGCTGTCGGTTGAACATAACAGGCTTTGGCAAATCTAAATTTCAGACAAGGAAACAAGATTTATCGAAAATGTACATTCAAATATTGGCGCTTACTCACCATCCCGCATTGAGTGATCTAAAATTAGTTTTAGTTCCATCCAATCTACTTCCATATCTTGTCCGGCAATGCTGTCAAACAATCGCCGCAAGCTTTCTTTTTGTGGATCCATTGGTTTTGGTGATGGAATACCCGGCAGTACCTTTAGTACAAACAATTCATTAATTATTTATAATCAAGCAATTTGAAAATCTTTACTTACATTGTCGGATTTGTCTCCGTACCCCACATGATCATCATTCTCTCTATATTAAATCGGAAAATGAATTGAATGATGAAAATGCAAGGATTACTTTTTTGTACTCGCGGAATTTGAATTTCGAAATTAGTTTGTACATATGTACATTATAGAAGTTCAGATATTAGGTGTATCTAAGGTCAGGGGAATAAAATAAATCGTTCAGATGTCGCCTTAAAACAAATAAATTTAATTTGCAATTTGCGCTACGAATTAAATTAAAATTGTTTGGTGATGTATATGAAGTTTTTGTTTTATGTAAATTTAAAAAAACAGACTAGATTGTAATACTTGAAGTTGTATTTATTAATTAAAGTTTACATTTGTAATCACAGTATATCAAATACACGTGCAATTTCAAGATCTTTTCAAGAAGTAGAGGAGTTCATAATTTGCAATATCTAACATAAAGGAAAACTCGACTAAAGCTTAGTTTTCAAACGGAAACTATGTGGGATCAGAAAAACTCATTTGCTCTCAAATATTGTAGCAAATGAAATACCGATACTTAGAATTATGTTATAGTAATAAAATAAAGTTGTTAGGGCTTTTAAGAATAAGTTCATAACATTTCTAAATACGCTTAAAAAGTATTTAATGGACGGTAAAACATAAGAAATGCCTACAAATACACCCATGGGTAAACAAGGCAAAGATGTTCGGTTGCCAAAGGCAATCAATTAGAGCAATCAAAATCTGTTTTAGCTGCAAATAATAAGTATGTTTTAAATTTGGAATTTCGCTAGTGTTACCCACAAGCATACATTTACGGATAACTACATGCATACAGAGAATGAGTTTGTTTTTGGTTTTTTTTTAGTAACATACCCACCCCTTGCTTATTTGCATTGCATATAAAAGACTGAATAGTTAATTTAATCTGCAGCCGAATTACAGCTAATATACAAACTCTTCTTCATTTGTTTTGTATACGCACTCCATATTATTTTGAGTTTCTGAGAAGACTCGAATGATGAATTCGCCTTCCTCGTTTGGATCGAAAGTCGAGGGCACAATTAGATAGTGACCCGGCGGTAAGTTAAACCGAGCGCAAACCTATTTTAAAGTATTACAACATCAATGCGGTTAGTTGATGGTTAATGGGTCTAACGTACCTCTCGCGTGTTGATAAAGTGCGGCGATCGTCCCACTGAAGACTTGTACTTGAAGTAATTGAGTCCTTGCGGACGGGTTGCCAGTTCGTGATCGTTTAAGCTGTAAATAGCGAAACCAATTGTTAGGCATTCCATTCCCTGATTGCGCTTGGATCGACGATTCTTCTGCATTAGCGCCACAATAACGGTACAATTGCCCTCCTCGTCCTCCTCGTCGGGATCGACCAAAGAAATGATGTACTGGGGATTGTGCCAGAACGTGTCCAGGAAGTTGCGACAACCGCCAGCTGTAACTCCGGGTGTCCATTCTCCCTCAAACATGGACATCTCCCATTTACGCTTGCCACTCTGCTGATTGTCCTCCTTCGATAAGGAATCCGGTGACAAATTGCAAAGCTCGACGCGATCGAAATGAGACAGAAAATCTTGGAATGACATCCAGAATTCGCCATCTCTGTCGAAATTGAGGCCAATTTCCTGCTTCTGCTCCTCGGGTATATAGCGCCACTCTGGCGAACTGTCGCTCCATGGACCATTCCATTCTGCCTCATTTCCCCATGGGTTGCGCATTCGAATCATTGGAATCTTTCCTTGCCGATTTGGTGTCACAATATCAATCATGCACACCTGCAGATAATCAATGATAAGTTATGATTGGCGAGGAGAGAGAGTGAGCAATACAACCTTAGTAATAGAATAGGCGTGTCCACGAATTAAACCCTGCGGAGTTTCAGCCTCCGTTACGTTGGGATCGGCTTCAATCGAGCATCCCATCATGGAGTTGCGTTCGGCAGCTTTCTGCAGAATGCTAAATAGATTGCCGGGGGCTTCCTTAAGATCGTACCACTCGCTGACGCCGCCTGTAAAATCCTCCATGGCTTCGCACGTAGTGCCGCCCTTAAGGGCTTCATACGAGCCGTGCAGTCTAAGAGTATATTCGTAAATAAGAAACACATATATATACAAATCAGTAATCCTACTTGGCATAGGCTTTCTCCAGAAGTGCGCTCCAGAATTCATTCTTCTCAGCTGAATGCATGTAAAGTAATTCGCCCCGATAGGTCGGCAAACGATCATCAATAATCACATCGACCCATTTACCTGTAAAATTTTGTATTATAATACAAGTTTAGATTTAATATATTAAAATAGTTTATATTACCGTACTGCCAAAAGCGAAAGTGAAATATTCCCGCATAGTTCTCTTCGAAACTCTGCTCTGGGGGAATCACACGGAAGAACAAGGAAGATTCCGATGTCAAGTTTGCAGTGGCAGCCAACAACCAACAATCACCAAGTTCTCCTTGCTGCACATCAAATCTTGAGTAGCCTTCGACGAAAAATTGCGGATTATCGATGATTTCCTGTCGAAATCAACACAAATATATTACAAATAGTTTATATTTGTTGGAAATGCAACTCACATGAGGCCGCAGCCATTCAATGTGGCGATCTGGACGACGTGAAAACATGAGAGACTCATTGCTGGCCGGAAAGAGTGGGTCCTCGAACAGGGATCCGCTCATCAGACAGCTCTTCAATATCGATTCATAATCCTGCACCTCCGAGTACGGTCCAAGATTGGAATTGTTTTCACCCAACTGGAAAGATTGAATTGTTATTAACATCTACATAAAAAGGTTTGTCTCACATATGACGTAGTTTGTTTTTTTATACCCTGAACCCATTAAAAATGGGTAAAAAGGGTATAATGAAGTTGTGCAAAAGTATGTAACAGGCATAAGGAAGCATCTCCGACCATATAAAGTATATATATTATTGATCAGTATCAACAGCCGAGTCGATCTAGCCATGTCCGTCTGTCTGTCCGTCTGTCCGTCTGTCCGTCTGACCGTCTGTCCGTCTGTCCGTCTGTCCGTCTGTCTGTCTGTATGAACACACAGATATCAGAGACTACAAGAGCTAGAGACTTCATATTTGGAACATAAGTTCTCCTAATCCCGGGACAGATCAAGTTTATTAAAATTTATCGATAGCTCGTCCCGTTCAAAAGTTATCGATAAATTTCGATTTCAGACCAGCGTTTTTTGGATATAACTTACAAGTTATAAGAGCTAGAGGCCCCTAATTTGACATGTATAATCTCGAATAGCATACACATGAACAAATTTTTCACTTTTTGGATACCACCCCCCAAACCCCCCAAAAGTTAAAAAAACGCATTTTTAAGGTACGACCTTGCAATTTGGTTTGGTCACACATATTATCGACAATTGTTTGCCCCAAAAATTTCAATAAGATCGGACGATAAACACAGAAGTTATTTAAGATTTAACTTTCCATTATGTGGGGCTCAGCGAAAAGCAAGCTAACTGCTTAGACCGCTTGCACTGCTTGTACTGCTTGTACTGCAGCATGTGTGTGTTTAGATTAATATGAATGATTGTAAGGACTGGGTTCAGGGTATCTCGTAGTCGGGCACTCCCGACTAGAGCACTCTTACTTGTTTACAATTGAAAGTGATATAATGTAACAATTAATGTTTTCTTTTATATCTCCTGTACAACATTTTACAAAATTTAAATATATAAATATTTGAAAAAAAAAGCAATAAACACCCTTGAGTATATTAAAAGATATAAGACATATGTATGTAGTTTTTAACATAAAAACTGCCAAGCTTGATTTCATCTTTTTTAAATATTTATAGATGGAATTTCATACATAACTTCTGGCTGAGTTAATAAGTCCTTAGATTTCTTTTGTAATAAAAGCAAAATAATGAATCTCGTTTATCATTTAAGGACATTAACATAAATAAATAAAAGCATAAAGAATGTATATTGGTGTACGATTTAAATACAAGTAGTTGCAATAAAAACACGAACACATAGAAAAGGATTACGACAATGTCATGTCCTTGCAAAGGCCACTGTCAATGAAAGTACTCACATTACCATAAAAGTAAGGCTCGGCTTTTAAGGGTTGCTAAGTTTAAAGTATACGTTTGACCGTAACAAATTTGGCAAAAATGTTAAAAGTGTATTAAGAGGTATCAATGTATGCAAAAGTATGACTGAATATGTTGTAGTTATTGTAGTTAGAGTATTACAATTCAAATTCGCCACTTACAACTCGCATGTTCTTAATGCTTGGCAGGACTCGCTTGGTTTCCGCCTCCTTTTTCACAAAGATTTCGTTTATTACGGAACCAACGACATCCTTTGCGGCACCCATTGCCGCTTGGCCAGCCGCATTGAGGAACTCTTGTCCCGCCTGCCTCAGGAATCCTTTGAGATCATCCATCTTAGAATCCTTGTTTGCTTAAAGAAAACCTGAAATTTAAAAAAACAGAGTCCAATTCAAGTTTATAATTGAAATATTTATTCTGTGTATATAACAGCATTAATTCCAAATTGTTAAGCTGTCTTACCCATTTAACTTTTAACCTGTTGACAATGCTGGAACTATATTATAATTCTAATTAATCCCAATGGAAATTCTCTTTTAATTATCTTACGTAATATCTCATACATATTTACTAAAATTGTTGCAAAGCACGCGATGAGACTAGCTTAATAGTCCATTTACTCTGAAGACCAATGTAAAAATGCGCTAATATGAAGGGCTCGCACATTTACTAACTAACCTAATTATGAGATATAAAATATTCGCATTCATATTCAAAAACAAGATATTTCTAATTATAATCATTCGCTTAAAAATCGGTTGTAATTCTTGAAAGATTCAAGTTCTTATAATATTTTAGCAAACACCTCGAAAAAAGAAATTCATATATATTAGCTGTAGAATAAATCAATGGGATAAATGAACTTTTGTCAAGTCTCATAAAGATACTTTCAAAGCTGAGAGATGATTTCGCATAGACAGACAGATAGACCGTCTGGCTATATCGACCCATCACGTTTTCCTGATCTAAGAACATTTCTTTAATAGTTGCACACAGCTTTAGTTTGTATATCTTTAACTCATTTTCGATACAACATCGCAACTTTCTTATATTGCCTGACGCACCTAAATGAATTCGTGGGAATGCGACATTCTCGATTATGAATGTCGGTATTTACCTATATACATACTTATAATTCAACAGTGACATCATACATCATACCTATGTATGTATGTGTGTGTGTGTGTGTGTGTGTGTGTGTGTGTGTGTGTGTGAGTACAACTACTATTGATTGTGTTTAGCATCGCCGTTGAACTTGAAAGCCTTTCTCAATATGTGTACATAACGGTATAGCTACATACATATGTTTATATTCATTTGTACATCTGGCCACTTCATTGTTTTTGTTTTTTCATTAATAGATATCAGACGGAAACTGTACGCATATACATATGTACAAATGTGAGCGTTTTATTAATCTAAAATATATTCAAAATTCGGGTGCGAAGTTGAAACTGGTTTAATTAATTACATATCAATAAGAGACATACAATACATATGTACTACAAATTTACTAAAATATAAGCAAATAATAAGTCATTTTACTAATAGAAGACACAATCTATTTATAATATATGTAATAAATGTACATATATTATTTGAACATAAGCCTTGCCGATTGAATAAACGATTTCTCTGTCACACACTTGTAGAATTTCACTTCCAAACAACACAAATACACACACGCACATGCACATACAATCATATGTATGTATGTATTTAATAGCATCAACAAATTATTCACTATTGCTATGTAGTTACTCACTTAAAAAATTCTTGCGTGTGCTCAACAAACTTGTTTCTGACTGTTTCTCTTTAACAGTGAGCTGCCAACTGCTTAAGCACTTGCAAAAGCGGATCAGCTGACTCTTTTACTGCAATGATAATCGAACAATTTGACGATAGCTCGATAGCTTCCCTATCGAACTTATGAATGCCGAAAAAATTAAAATTGCTAATGTTACAGCGTTCGCACTAATAAATATGACTGATTTTGTATAATTTCATTGTAGAAGTCAATCCTAACTAAACAAAATGAAATAGTGACGCAGTGCTGATTTGATTTTCATTTTGCGAGCAGCTGTTCGATTTGATAAGTGGCGCGGGAAGCCGTTTTAGATTTGAATCTGCTGAACCTACTAATGCTTGTTTTGGTCTTACAATTTTAAGTAAGTTTATTCCAAAACAAAAGGTGTTAAGTAAATAATTGGTACATTAATTTTTGTATTCATATAATTAGCATGTTTATGCAAGGATAAACAATTTGAGCAAAATATGGTTAAACGGAACCAGTGAAGTTCGCGCCGAGTTTGTAATGAGCTGTTGATCATGCTGCCAGCGCTGCCAACTTGCGAAGAAACGGCATTCAGAAAAAAATGCATCCATGGGATTAAGATACATACAACGAACCGAATACAAGTGTGTAGGTATTTTTAATGTACACAATTAAAATATTGCAATAAAACAGTCGTAGTTTATGCTTGATCCAAACCAAATGCAGTTACCTTGAAATAAAAGCGAAATCATTATGACACGATCAGTTGCCACTTTACCAACGCTTTGCTTAATATTAATTATTTCGACTGTGCCATCTACGCACTCGACACAGTCGGGGATCTACATAGACAATGGCAAGGATCAGACAGTCATGCAGCGTGTGCTGACCGACGACGATAAGCTGGATGTATCGTATGAGATACTGGAATTCCTGGGCATATCCGATCGTCCTCTGCATCATAAGAGCCACGGCTTGTCCTTGAGAAAATCAGCGCCCAAGTTTCTGCTCGACGTTTATCATCGCATTACGGCCGAGGAAGGACTCGTTATTAAACAGCCAAGCGAACACAGTCGCTCCAAACGTGATGCAGATCTAGAATCTGAGCAGAATTTCATAACGGATCTGGACAAGCGTGCGATAGACGAGAGTGATATTATAATGACGTTCCTGAACAAGCGCAACAACGACGTGGAGGAAATGCGCCATGAGCACGGTCGTCGATTATGGTTTGATGTCAACAATGTACCCAGCGATAACTACCTAATGATGTCCGAGCTGCGCATCTATCAGAACTCCAACGAGGGCAAATGGCTAACGACAAACAAGCAATTTACGGTTACGGTTTATAAGATTCAAACGGGCGGATCGTCGCAGAATATGCTGGAGCCGTTGTCCTCGGTGAACACAACCGGCGACTATGTGGGCTGGCTGGAGCTGAATGTCACTGAAGCGCTGCACGATTGGCTGCTGAATGCCAAGGAGAATCATGGTATTTATATCGGTGCACATGCGCTCAACAAGCCGGATCGGGAGATTAAACTGGACGATATTGGTTTGATACATCACAGAGTCAAGGTGGACGATGAGTATCAGCCGTTCATGATTGGCTTCTTTCGCGGTCCCGAGCTCATCAAGGCCACATCCTCCTCGCACGGCACGCAAAAGCGTACGAAACGCAGCACGATGCATCAGCGCAAGAAGACCAAGTCCGAGCCGGCGGTGAATCCTTTTGTGGACAATGCTATAGAGAATACGCGCAGCTGCCAAATGCAGACACTATACATTGACTTCAAGGATCTGGGCTGGCACGACTGGATCATCGCACCGGATGGCTACGGCGCCTTCTACTGCAGCGGCGAGTGCAACTTTCCCCTCAACGCCCACATGAACGCCACGAATCATGCGATTGTCCAGACTCTGGTGCACCTGCTGGAGCCGAAGCGAGTGCCCAAGCCGTGTTGTGCACCCACCCGGCTGGGTGCACTGCCGGTGCTGTATCATCTGAACGATGAGAACGTCAACTTGAAGAAGTACAGAAACATGATCGTCAAGTCCTGTGGGTGCCATTGATTTATGCCTATGCAGTCAAACTGATCCAACTCGAACGTCCATTAGTCGAATATATTTTTTGTAACTCGAACTGAATTGAGTGACAAAAGCGTTTTGAGTACAAATTCTTTACAATTTTTACTCCATATCTCGAATTTAATTAAAGTTTAAACAAAAAGCAGGGACAATTATTCCCCAAGTCGAATTTTGAACTGAAAATTTTAATTGTGTATGAACAGAACATATTTTGGAAAACGCAAAAGTGGTTCACACAATAATTATATTCTCAATCGAATCATTAATTCTAACTCGAAGTTTTTTTGCAGTCAGATGGAGGTTTGAGTTAGAGAAGTTCGACTATATATATATTTAATAGTATATAGTTGTAAATTACTGTACTATTTCCGTGTGTACTATTTCAATGTACATGTCATTCTCTGTAATAATCTCAAATATATTTCTGTAGAAATAAACCAAATGTATTATACAACATTTCATATGTATGTATATGTATGTTTTGCATATATAAACACTTTAAACGTAATTACTAACTTTTACATTGTAGTAGCAATATGTGTAATCCTGTGTGTCTTAATTATTGTAATACGTTATGTGATTTGTATGATTTTAGCACTAACAGCAATTGTTATTTGTGTATCCAATGGTGTCGAAAAGCAAATAAATCCATAATTAAAGTTCCAGCGCGTTTGTCGATAAGCGCTGCAATTAGGCGACCATCAAAGTTGGGAGCACTCATGTTTAAAGATGAACAAACTTGCCTAAAAAGCAGTTAAAGCATTTATGAATATGTTTACAGAGTGTAAGAATCTGAGAGCTGGCTATCAAACGAAAGGAAAGCAAAGAAATGAATTTCATCTCAGTTTGGTATCCCGCCAATAATTCAATTAAACTTACAAAATCTCGTACACTGGAATTGTGTTCCGAAAATATTCCTTTAAGACGAATTCGCCCTTTTGAAATTTGGCCCGACAGAGGCTGAGCACCACATCCGGATTCTTTGAGTACACAATAACGTAGGTATGTCTGCTGGGCGATTCAATTGGCCGTGCAAACTTGCCCAGCACATTTTCCAAGTAGGATGCATCGGTTTTTTGGAAAAAGTTACCGGTATAACATTCTGTATAAAGCAGAAAGAATTGCTTTTCAACAACGGGTGCATTGATGCCAAAATTAGGTGCTTCTTGCGCCTGTTCATTCAGTTGCTGTTTCCAAACAAAGTGCGTATTAACGTTTAGCAAATATAAATTCGGTATCTTCAAAGCGGGTCGAAAGCCGATGTTTGGACACTTTTTAAAGCCAGCAGCGACGTCTTCATTCTCAAATATTTGCGACAATGTTTCGAATAGTGGCTGATGATGGCTCAAGCACACTGAATCGCCGAGCCATTTTTCGGCATCGCTGCAGTATTTCAAAACATATCGGTAGATCTTAAAGAAATACTGACGTATTTTGAGCAAAAGCTCGAAATCCGATTTCGAAATGACCATCCAAATCCATTCGTCTATGAAAAAGTTAATGTTCGTTTGATTTTCCGACGACGGCGTCTCGCTGTAATGACCAAGTCCCAACTTGTTTGAACCTGTAGAAGGAAATTTAATCCGTATTTTTAATCTATTATAAAGTTTAATCACATACAATTTACAGGATCTCGGGTTGGATAAATGATTTCAAATGGGGTTCTAAGATTAATAATAATTTTGTCAAAACTGATCCGATTTTCGTTCCTGGGCCAGTTTTGGCATCTTTAATAATTCTGCATTTAAGTTATTAGCAATTTCGAATTTTCTACTAAACACAAGCCAAAACAAGTGGAAAAGGATTATCTTCGGCGTGCCGAAGATTTTATACGCTAACTGCAGCACTTTCATGGATTTATAGCCAAAACCGACTTCCAGTTGTATGGCAGCTATAAGATATAGTGATCCGATCCGGCCGGCTCCGATCAATGTTATGTATGTTTGAATATGTGCAAAGTTTTATCGCGATAGCTTTAAAAACATGGGATTTATGGCCGAAACCGACTTCCAGTTGTATGGCAGCTATAAGATATAGTGGTCCGATCCGGCCGGTTCCGACCAATGTGCTGTCCCTTTGAATAATAAGTCTCTGTGCAAAGTTTTATAACGATAGCTCAAAAACTGAGGGACTAGTTTGCATACATACAGACAGACAGACGGACATGGCTAGATTTGTTTTGTTATTCTAAGCATACTGGCAGTAACTTTTGGGGGTCTCCGACGCTTCCTTCTATGCGTTACAAACTTCAGCACAAACTTAATATACTATTTTCTTCGAAAAGAGTATAACAAGTATGGAGCATTATCTTCGAAGTGCCGATGATCTTAGAATATTTTCGAGTATGTGTATGGATTTCACTAGCTTATACTTTTTTTCTCATAATCAAATGCGTTATAATAGTTCACGACTTATTCTTTCAAAATAGCTATAATTAACAAATAAATTTAAAGAAAAAAATTATAATAAATGATGTTGCAAGCGGGTCTTGAACCCATGTACTTTTGCGCAGCGCATCACTCCCTCCACTCGATGACAACCTCACTTAAAGAGCAGTCTGTTCAAAACGAACTTGCACTTGGCTTTATTTGTCAAACACACGTGTTCTGTCAAAATATTTATTGACGCATATCTTCACTATTTTTGAATGAATCGTTTGGCAATTTTAAACATTTAACATGGATGTTCATGTGTACAAGGAAATTAAGGGCGATAACATTGAAAACATGGGATTTATGGTCAAAACCGACTTCCAGTTGTATGACAGCTATAAAAAATAGAGTTCCGATCCGGCCGGTTCCGACCAATGAGCCGGCCCTTTGAATATTAAGCCTCTGTGCAAAGTTTCATCGCAATAGTTCAAAAACTGAGAAATAGTATGCATACATACAGACAGACAGACGGGTGCTTCCTTCTATGCCTTACAAACTTCTGCCTAAAGAATATACTATTTTCTTCGAAAAGACTAATAAGGCCTATTTTGTTCATAGACATGCCTATTAAACAACTAAAACTCCCATAACTTTGTCAAAACTAATCCGATTTTCGTTCCATTGGGCGTTTTGATCATCATTTATATTAGTTCTGCATTAAGTTTTAAGCAATTTCGAATTTTCGATTTTCTATGAAACGCAAGGCATTATAAGATAGATAGAAGGTAGATAGTCCCTAGAAATGCCTTGCAAACAATCACAATTTCCATCAATTTGTCAAAACTTATCCGATTTTCGTTCCCGGGCCAGTTTTGATCGTGTTGATCATTGTCAAAACTAACAAGTAAGAATGTTCTAGTCGGGATTGCCCGACTAGGAGATACCCTGAACACAGTCCTTACATACTAACCTATAAGTGTACATACATGCAAGCACACACATGCTGCAAGCAGAGCAAGCAGTTAGCTTGCTTCTTCACTGAGCCCCACACTATGGAAAGTTAAGTCTTAAACAACTTCTGTGTTTAATGTACGATCTTATTGAAATTTGTTGGGCATACAATTGGCAATAAAATGTGTGACCAAACCAAAAATGCAAGGTCATAACTTCAAAAATGCGGGGGATGGCATTTATATTTAATTATGGTAATATTTGTTACATGTGTATGCTATTCGAGATTATACATGCCAAATTTGGGGCCTCTAGCTCTTATACCTTTCAAGCTATGGCCCAAAAACGCTGGTCTGAAATCTAAATTTATCGATCACTTTTGAACGGGACGAGTTATCGATAAGATGAAACAAAATTCATCTGCCCCGGGATCACGAGATTTTATCTTCCAAATATGAAGTCTCTAGCTCTTATAGACTTTGATATCTGCGTGTTTATACAGACAGACTGACATGGCTAGAATAAATATACTTTGTATGGTCGCAAAAGCTTCCTTATGCCTGTTACATACTTTTTACCCATTTTTAATGGGATCAGGGTATAGAAACATCTAAATAAATATATGAGAGCTGCGAGCTTACCAGCAAAAATGGCCACCGCCAGTGGAGTAATGACAGTTGCATATTTGATATTATTTTTTAGTTTCGTGCAGACGATCCACTCCGTGCAGATGCGCTGCGAGGATATATTGAATGGCTCCAAAAACTCACGCAGGACCGTGTTGGGATGCATGTGCACGCTGAGGAAGTGCGCCGAATTCAGGCATTTCTTTTTGTGATCGACAGCGCAGAGGTTGGGGTACATGCCACCAGTCAGAGCGGCTTTGACCATTGGCCAACTACTCGACATTGAGTTGACGATGTTCATGGACAATGGTCCCTGACTGTGCAGTAAGTTGGCCGCACGCAGCGCACACACTAGTTTGATGCGTGTGGAAGTCAAGTGCTCCATGAGGCCGTTCAGTACGAACTCGTACTCATCGGTCAGGTATATGGGGGGTAAGTTGTTATTTAGTTTTTTTTGCCACTCCTGAAAGAGGCGCACGAATATCAAGTGATCCGAGAATTGATCGATTGCCAGGCGAGAGCGCTCGCTCTTGATGCGATTCTGTATGTAAATCGTAAACTTATCCCATATGCAGTCAATATCCTCGTTGAACGGAATGCCCAGCGGATCCGCCGTCGACAGCGAGCTGACAATGGTCAATATCGGATCCAAGCACTGCAGCAAGATGCCAAAGATTATGGTGCGGCCAAGCTGGCAGGGCAAGGGTATATCTACGAGGCGACAGCCCAGCCAAGTGATCTCCTCCGACTCATCCAACACGTCGATCTTCTTCAGAAACTGCACCGTCTGGTGTACATTGACGAACGGCGGTTGTGCAATCGCATACGTTAGATATTCGCTGATAATCATATTTGGCGCTAACATTTTGACAGTCAAGCAGATTTTATCCAACGGCATGGTCAGCAGTTTTGGCCGGCTGGTTGCCATCAGCGTCTCGAATGTTTCATGTGTTATCAGCCGAAAGCAGTGTGTCTCAGCAACAGCTGCAAATGTGTATATGTTCATATGTATATACTTAAGATATATGCGTGCTGGCAAGTGGTTATTTAGAACTCACCTTTGGAATCGAGTAAGCACTGTCTTCGCATCAGACAATCCTTGGCCACCCAATCATATCGATCTTCGGAGCTGTTCGTGCTGCTATCGTGCAAGGTTTGCTTCTCGCAAGCGGTGTCTATGAGGTGTTGAAATGGAATCGGCAGCGGCAAGGACTCGACTATGCCTGTGGCCAGAACAACCTTGATGGTGTTGGTGTGTGCATTGAGCAAGGAATCTATATATTCCATGCTCATGTCGTCATGCAACAGGAATATGGAAAGCTCCTGCAAATGGCCTGTTAAATAGTTGGTCAACAACATGTAGTTCAGTTTAACCAGATGGTAGTAAGTCGGCATAATGATCAAAACATTGCCTAAAAAAATAGAAATAATAAGAAAATAGGAAAAAGTATTTACACAAAATTGTCTGCATTTGTTATTCGTATTTATTTATAAAATAATTAAATAATAGCTGTTCGCTTTGATGTTTATCGATTTAATATTAAAACGGAACCACATTTTCAAAAGAAAAAAAGATAACACAAAACAGTTTTTTTTACTTAAATTACAACTATTAAAACTATTTAACAGACAATTGTGGATGGTGAGTGGGGGGACACAGGCAATGCATTGAATTGAATTAAAATTAAGTTTCTTTCCTCATATCAGTATAAAAGCTATGTGGCATGCGCCACGACAGGACTCTCCTCAAGTTGCTTCAATTGTTTTAGGATATCCGATTTCTTTTTCACCTTTTCCATTTGATCTTTGTCAAGCTTATTTATTTCACCCCCTTGAATTTTAGCTTCGATTTGCTCAATCTCTCGTATTTTCTTTCGCAATTTCTTGATTTGTTTGGCCAAATCCAATTCTTGGCCATCGGCTAGCGTCAGCGCATTATCCAAAGTTTTAGACAACAAGGAAATTTCACTGGCTTTTGCAGGAGCATGGTTTGTTTTCGGCGTTGCTGATGTGGGTAACGGCAGTATTGGCGAGGCAGAGTCTGATGTCGGTTTCGTTGTTTCCTTTTCCACCTTCTTCACTTTTGCCTTCTCCTTTCTCTCGCGCTCTTTTTTGATCTCGGCCGCCAGAAGTGGGCACATGCCTGGCGGCACACCAGTTTGTCTTTGGGCAACAAATTGTTTTCCTTTGCTCTCGTATAGCGGCACTTCTTCCTGCGGCACATAGCCGTCTTTGACACGGCGCGCTTTGCGCCATGTTCCATCGGGTCGCTTTGTTGCCGGTATTACTTTTCCCTTATTGCCTTCCAAATCTGCGTTCATTTTAATTAAGAAATGCAAAACTGAATTCTCGCTTTGATCCAAAATAGTGTTCTAATGAACATGTATAATGTATCGATACACACATTAGAGATGGACGATTAATAAAAAAAAGCGCGCGTATGTATGTAGGTTGATACAATGTTCAGAATTTCTTATTCGTGAGTTTAAAACCGATTGCTGTACACAATGTTAAGTTTTTCAATGTTTTAGTCAAAACGCTAACAAAAACAAATATTAAAGGAAAAGCTACCCTGCTCGATCGGTATACAATCTTTTCAATAAAAAAATGTCGTGTTAAGTGCAATACATTATAGTCGAATTTTTGCTTACCTGGTGCAAAATTTGGTTTTGTGCATAAAAGATACATTATATCGATTACCGCATCATAATCAACAAAATTAGGTGTGGCGTTTTTCACAACGTAACCATGTTGACTGAAATTCTGAAGTATATTGATGCATTCGACGTTTCCAATAAAAGCAGCGATAGACAAAGCATTTTCGTGCTGCTCATCAACGATAAATGGATTGGCACCCATGTACAGCAACAGTCGAATATGATTGGCATTGCCCAGCTGGGCGGCGATTAAAATCGCCGTCTTTCCACTGACAGAATGTTGATAATTGACCGGCACCTGCTCATAATTTATCGAGTATAGAAATGGGCGAATACCGGCATCGTTGCCAAGTGCCTCGTAGGCCTGCAGACATTTGTCGGTTTGTTCATTTCTCAGGTTCTTATTTCGAAACAATTGCTGCTTATTTCGGTACATCTCTGGTCCATTTTTAATGCCGGCTGAGGAAATGCAATTTTGGATATCCTCTAAATAGGTAATGCGAAGGTTATGTTGTTCTGGTTTGTTTAAACACATAGGCGTTCCTTCTTCAAAATAATTCAAAATTTGCGTTGGGTCGTAGTTTTGTAATAGCAATATAATGCGAAGATTTTGATTAAGATTCAATGCTTTCTTCAATTCACAAAGTAGGATGTCCGTATATGGAGCGTGCAAGTGCACATCGTTCACCACAATGTGGCTTATTTGATCGCATTTTTTCGATTCCTTGGTGAACAGTGAGCGCAGGAAGTACGCGGCCGTTGTGTAGACGACTTGCGTTACGGAGCTTATGTTACTTAGCTGCGGAACTTGGATTCCGATACTGTCGCCAACATTTTCACCTAACAATGAGGCGAAACGCTCGCCGCTATAAGTTGCCACAATATTGTCTCTTTCAATGCAGATAATATTCAAGTTGACTTGCTTTGACCTTGCATCTTCCAATATTATTAGCGGAAATAATACAGACTTGTCCACAGAAAGTCCACCGTCGAACACAGTAATGCGATTTGCATTAAGCGATTGAAATGTGTCGCTGAAGGACACATAGCATGAAGTTTCCTTTAAATACTTGTGATACTGCTCTGTTTTCATGCGTTTTGTTGAAAGGCTGGGAGCCCTTAGCGGAAAATGAAGCGCGGAAGCCTTAATAGAACAGCAATGGCGTTCGGTAGACATAAGCAGCTCATCGTTTCCCCCGATGTTTGTACGAGCCAACAATGCAAATATGTCCACAACCGTTGAGCGGGAGAGTGTTAACGATTTGGGCTCCTCCAAGTAGTGTTTGCACGATTGCTTGAATATTTTCACACATCCCTGTCCGTTACTCAATGTGAACTGGGAACGCAAGCCCAAGGTATGAGAAGCGGCTATAAGTATATGGTGCTCAGATGCACGAAACGTGCAAGCAAATTGCTGACAACAACGTCGACCAGCAATAAAATATAGTATTTGCTGGGGAATGAATTTACTTTGTAGTGTTTGCTCCATATTTCCTCTCTTACCGAATTTTTATTTGAACTTTATGCGACATACAAAATAGCTTGACTGGCCGTTATAGTCAAATCGGTTTAGTCAGCTTGGGACGATGGAAGAGAACATCGATTACAGTCACTGTCGACGTGAAATCTGCTTTCAGTTATTCACATACACTTTTATGTGCGTCAAGATAGCCGCGAAATCTCCTGTTTTTCAAAATGATAATGTATTCCCAAAAATTGTTTAAAAGCTTATTTAAAGCTTGTTCAGAGATTTTTAAAATTTAATTTTTATAACCGACAAGCCCTTAAACCTTAAATAATAAGAAAACAAAAATGCTGTTTGAAATGCACATCCAAAATTGCATCTCCGCATAGGAATATAGAATTAAACCAGAGAAATATATGCCAATGGCTATCGACTGTTTAAGTTAGGCACGCGCCTTCTTCCACAAGGCAGGAAAGACAGTCATCACTAACGTTTTCAATAGTTGCATTGAATATTGAAGCGGGAACTTTTGCTAATTTTGTATATCTCAGGAATATGCTGATGCACTAAGCTAGTGATTTAGGGCTCAGAACTATAAAGTAAATCGCAACTAGCACATATATATAAATATGTATGCAAGGAAGTCAGTTGCTTATGAACATAAAACCGTATCTTGAATCTTTTGACATATTTGTATTTGTATCTATGTACATGTGTTATGATTGAAATAGCTACAAATTTGCAGTTGAATTAAAAATGTATGTTGTTTTTTATTCGTCCCATATTGGTAAAGTGCTTTTTTCATAAATTAGAGAAAATTTGATTTGTCCACTGAATTTTGTGAGCCGCTGCTTTGATTTGACCAAGAGTTGCCACCAGGAGGGCCGCCATTCTGCAATAGATAAGAACAATAAATAAGTAATCTGATGAATGTAGGTGTTCTCGGGGGCAAGCGAACTCTCACCTGCTGATCGTTAGAAGCTGAGCTGTCGCCTTTCATGCCGCCAGAGCCGGAATTGTTTGGTCCTTTGCGGCTGCCGGAGTTCATGTTAGAAGTGTTGTGGCCGCCGCCGCTGTTCTGGGCCATCCATGATAAAAAATTGCCTCCCTGAGAAGTAACTGAAAGAGTTTTTTGTTTGAAACAATGATAGTGTATAGAAGGCTTGCCTGCTGATCCTGGTTTTGATTTTGCAGCTGATTGCCAAGGAGGCTCCACTGATTCAACGCAGCAGCAACCAAAGCAGGGTTCATCGGCAATGAGTTTAAATTCAGTCCGACGCCTAAAGAGTGGTTCATGTTCTGCCCTTGATTTGAAGAGCTGGATCCTTGCGAATTTATGCCTAGCGCTTGCAGGTTAGGCATGTCCAAATGTCCCCTGTTCATCCAACCGCCATTGCCTACGTTGCCATTGTGTGGCTGATTGACGCCATGAAAATTGTTCTGCCTATTATTGTAGGGAATGCCGCCGTCTTGTCGGCTCATGTTCCCGCCACTATTGTGATTGCTACTGTTCGTGTAACCCCCACCAAAATTATTGCCACCCATTCCGTAGCCACCACTGCCAATGTTGCTGTGACTATTGCCGATAGGAGTGTTATCACCTCCGTGTGCATTGTGTTGGTTATTACCTCTGTGGTGTCCGCTGCGGCCCGAGTTCATGTGACTCCCTTGCGGATGGTATGAATGCATGCCAAAATTATTGCCAGAGTTATAGCTGTAATTTTGTCCCTGGTGACTTCGGTTTTGCTCGGCTTTGGGCGCTGCATTCGACACGTGCACCGAAACACCTAAATAAAAAGAATACAGGTTTACAATCTACACGTCCAATGACTTGCTGTCCATTTAGTGCTCACCTTTGATTATATGATCCTCGCCGCATAGTGATTGCGCCACATCTGGATCAAGGAATGTGACAAAGCTAAAAGCTCGAAATGGTCGCGGAATGAACACATCGGTCACTTCGCCAAATTTGGAAAAGTACTCGCGCAGATCGTCAGAGTTGATGTCCTCCGTGCAACGGCCAACGAATACTTTACATGGCACTTGGTGACCACCCTGTAAGAACATAAATAATAATATTTTAGGACTTGTTTGCTTTTAATTGTAGAATTTGTGCAGACCTTTGAGTTAGGCACTTTAACCTCACACCATCGACCATCGATGAGATGCCGATTGGAGAGCACACGCATTTGTGCCTCATATGAGCCGAAGCGCACGAATCCGAATCCCTTTGACTGACCCGATTTGACATCCTTTTTAATTTGCGCCATGAGCACTTCGCCGTAACTTTCAAAGTACTCGCGCAAACTATCTTCAGTTGTTTTCCAGGCAAGGCCCAAAACAATTAAATCAGTGCATCGCAACCTCGTTTCAATGCGTTTAGTTTTTGCCGTTGAATTTTCCAAGTTATCATCGCTCTTACGTTTGTTCTCTATGGGAGGCAATATGGGGCGATAAGGACTGTCGATCTGTTCGGCAGAGCTTCTCAAATTTGGTATACCTTTTGGAAACACACAAAAATAGACATATTCGCCCCAACCCGAGTCAACGCCCGGTGGAAAAAGTCTTCCTTCGTTCGAGCGAACGCCCCGCACAGCCTTCGAGTCCATATTCCTGTATTTCAGTCCACACGAACCAGGAAATTGCCCTTGTAATGTTGATATTAACAATGTGCCATCCTCTTCGGCAGGAAGTTCGATGGGTTCATCACCCTCCTCCTCGGACACTTGCACGAAATCCATTTTGAATATGTTTCAAAATACTATGAATTATAAAAATGCGTATACCATTATAAATGCATCCAAAGACAATATCGAAATGTCATCTAAACCATTCAATCAACTGCAACATCGCTCTGATATACTCAATATACATATAGTCCCAGTTAATTAACTCATTCTATAAACAATTAAGTCACTCACTCAGAAAAAGAAAGCTCACACATTGTTTGTATCAAAAACAAAAACAAAAAATAATTCAAAAATAAAAAAAATCAGGGAAAAAAACAAAAAGACAGTTAACGTAAAATCAAACTAGTTTTGAGTGTAATAAATTTGGAAACGGAATTTGTTGATTTATAGACTATCTAGTGTGTTAAAGTTTTAAGAATCAAGAAAATTTTTCGAAATATATTTAAGTATAAACATATGTATGTATATGTGAATAATAATAATGTATGTATTTATATTTTTGTCATCAATCAGATCGGAATAATTCTTCAAATCCAAACAATCCCCAAACGTTACTATCCGTATTTTCGATTTATTCTCAACATTTGAACAATACATATATGTTTACACATACATTCAAACATACCCAAATACAGATACACGTAGACACATACATATACACATACTCATGTTGATATATATTCTAAAAACCTCTCAGCTCCTGATTAGACTACCAATATTACATCTAATTTTGTTAAGTTAAAACATAAACAAAAGCTAAGCAATTATCAAAACATACAAAAAATGTACACAAATATATTCAAATCAAGATATAAGATACACACAGAAATACTCTCATAGAATTATTCGAGTTATTTTCTGACTTATAAATTGGCAAAAATAATAAGTTATAGTTGCTGAAAGCATTTATGTTAGTGTTTTTTTTTTGCTACACATTTGCAATTTTTTTTAGTTCTGTATGTTCAGTTTAGGTTATTTTAAACCAAAATTAAAAATCTACTCGGTGGTCCCTCAAAATTGATTTGTGGCATTGCAATGATGAATATACATCATGTATATATGTATGTACATATTGAGAGTGTATTAAGGCCGGTTTGCTCTCTCAGCATATTTAGTAACTTACGAATAGAGATGCACAAACAACAAAATGTTAGATACACAGATACATTTATTAGAATTATTTTCTGGTTTTGAAAATGGTAAGCCAATTACACCTTTCTGTAAATTCGAAGAGTTTCTTCATGACCTTTCGGCACACATACATATGTATGTATGCACATAGTACATATTTACAGTAGGGGTGCGCAATGGGGCAGCTCTTTACACTCTCAGGTCAACATTTACCGACCGAGAGAGAGAGAGAGAGAATTAGATTTACCGGCCTCACAGCATTCGTGTATGTATCAGTTGCGTGACGTCACAGCTTTCAATGACAAAGAGGCATATATGTATGTACATAGATATGTACAGTGCGCACAACTGCAAACACACACAGTGGCAAGCCTTTTGCATAGAAGTACAAACGAATATCGACGTATGTACATATGTATGTAAGCCACAATTTTTCCCTATGTATTCATTTCATATAAGGGTAAATGGGCTTACTGGTATATACAACTTTAAAAGAAAATAATGCTATACATGCAAATGAGTTTTTCCTGATCTGATGTTGAATATTTTGTCTAATCGCATTGTAACTGTACCCCAAAAAAACTATTATGCAAAATAAAAATATGGAACGTTACATACATATGTACTATGTACATATGAACAACCCTTTAACAAGCATCGTGCTCACACTTTTCTATATATATACATACATACACCCGCACGTGCACTGCGTACGTGTGTACATACATACATTCTGCAAAGGGTACTATAATACATATACATATGTACTGAACAAAAGTTGATTGACGATAAGAGGCTCTCCTAAATGGTTATACAACAATTCTTACACTATTGATAAAGGGTTAGTTGTAACACTACAGATGTAATGCCTTCAATATTATGAATGTATGTTTTCAGAACAGCTCACACACGTAATATTTTATGTTGTATATTTCCTTTATACGCTCGCTCTCTCACAAGATTCACACACAGTCAGAACCAGATCGAAGTCACTTTTCTTTTACACGCTCGTATCTCGACACAACACACGCTAGGTCAATATGCACATCCACTTGTTCAATAAGTGCGTAATAAATATAAAGAATATTTACAATTTCGCTTTTAATAAATTTGAATTCGTAAAGAACACCATTTCTCCTGGCAAAAAAATCTGAAGATAAAATTTTGTGTATGTATACACGCATCTATATAGCGATGGCCTCGAATATCGCTATCAATTGATTATCAATGTGGTAAGAGATATTTTGTTTTATATCGATTATCAACGCGGTTAGAGGAGATATTTTATTTTATATCGATATTTTTGCAATATCGCAATAAACTCACATCTCTACACAAATCGTGTACCAGCCGCGAAAAAAATAACATGCACTTAGATATTGCATTAGCTCCCTCGAAGATCATTTCCCGAAGAAAATATGTAGTTAGAAGTCGTGTATAACTATATATTTGACAGATACATACTAAAATATTTACCCTAAAACGCACAATCACAATATATATATATAGATGTATTTTGCACACAAACACAATTTAAAATTATGGGGTACAGGGTATAAAAAGGCATTGTTTGTTTGTTTGTTGTTCTTGCTAATCTCCACTACTACAAAAATATTATTGTATTCTGCATTGTAATATAGTAGTATATAGTTAAAAATCACAGTGAGATATTACTGCACGCTGCTGAATTAAATATATAGTTCTGGGCCTCCAAAATGTGCATTTCCGTCAAGCAGATGGCAACTAGCAATATAATATATCCACTATATCGTATCGCTCGCAGAAAGTCCCACAGCTTATCGCAGAAGATGCTAAGCAGAACGCAGTGGAGCAACGCATGCACGTTGACAATGCGCCACATCCAGGCGACACAAAAGAACAGCGTCGACTTGAATATATAATTCTGGCACTGGTACTGACTGCCGCTCACATCCTCGCGCTCCAGCATGTTCTGGTAGACGGCAATGTAGCGATTCCAGGCCGTCGAGCTGAGCAGCAGCTGGCCCGTAAAGCTGATGACATTCTTCGCCACCTTGCGCGTGGTTGCCTTCATCTTAGGTATCATCGTTGGCTCCAGCGTCTTGGAGTCGCTCATTGGTATAATGGAGTAGCCGCGGCGTGGTGGATTGTTCTTCAGATAGAAGAATATGCCCAAGAGTAGAGCAATGCAGCCGAGGCCGTCGCACAGACCATCCACATAATAGCCAGAAGTGCCAATCTCCGAGCGCTCGCCGCGTATATGTTTCCTAACGCGCGCCACATGCCCATCCAGGTCGTCCAGAAAGGTGCGGATCTGAAAGAGCAGCACTCCGAGGCGTCTGTATCCCAAGCTATCGGATGCCACCAGTTTGCCCGCAGCGCAGGCGACCAGCACATGAAAGAAGGATATCATGTTGGGCGTGATAAACGTGGACTCGGAAATGCCAACCACATTGTCGAAGATGGTGGCCAGCGGTGCGAACAGATAGTGATTGGTGTGATCCAGCAGTATCGCCTTGACTGTAATGTGGCACAGTGGATTTATGTCGCAGGATATCCACGTGTTGTCCTCATACGACGGCTGCTTCTCGGCGGTGGGTGTTTTGACTGCGCGACTCGATGCCGGATCGGTTAGCGGTTCAATCGTTGTTATTGATGTATTAATGTGATAGTTTCGATCGATGGCATAGTTGTGTATTCGCAGATAAAGCTCAACGTCCATAAAAACATAAAAGATGATCAACAGAAAGAGCAGTGTTAGCAGTATCTTGCTTATTTGCGAACTGGGGCCAATCATTTTCGTTGCGGTGTGAGGTAGTTATCATCTAAAAATTCTGTCAACCTTCAGTGAATGGCTGAAAAGACACAAATGAAAAGCAACTATAAGTAAATAAGACTACTGTATATATAAACAACAATTTATAGTCCTACTGCGCTTACTCAATTAAGCTAGGCAGTATCGAAATTGATGACACATAAAAGCACAGTATATTTATTTTAACTAATCTCTCATTTTTATAGATATCTTGATAAATTTTGATTGTCACATTCATTGACAAATTAATTATTGACAACGCTTTGAATAGTGTTCAATTGATTTTTACAGTCAATTGAGTACAAAAATTCTTGCCGACAGTGAGCACCGAAACAGGTGGAGGCTAAAAACTGATTCCAGCTATCAATTATTGTTATTGGGCGTCCACAGCAGCATATGTATGTACGTGTACGTGTATGTATATTTATAAATCTGACCATACATATGTATGTATGTATGCTTGTTTGTAAGTATGTCGTTACTGAGTTACTCAGCAATTGATAACCGCTTGAATTAGTGCATCAATTAGTACATAAGCCACTAACTTTAACTACTTACTACCGAAGTGATACACTTTATATTATTTACATAGACACATTTTCACTTGGTTGAAATATTTGTTATGATGTTAATTGATCATACAATGCGTATATACCATATGGTCACACATATACATATATATAGAATTTATTGTGTGCAACTGGTTAGATTGCTTTTGCCTTCATTTTTGGATCTTTTTTTAGCATAGGCGAAACACCAATCCTCGTCCAAGCGTGTTTCGGTAACCAGCTATGCGACGAAACAGTTATTCACTATATTTTTTTATATTTGAAATGTATGTATATATGCAAAATGTATTATTTCTTTAATTATACTATGATTTAATCGAGTGATTTCATTCTTATCGATAAAAGTATACCGTTTTCCACTACATATTCGATTATGAAAAATGTATTTATATTTGCACGATTGTCATTGCGTTTCCATTTAGCGTTGCAATTTCAGAGTGTTCCGCGTCCAAGTTGGAACAGGTGAAGCATATCAGGAAAAAAATGAAAAAGCTCTTGTTTGCTTGCATATTCTCTACAATACAAAATGTTGTATTTAACTGATTTTTACTTATGAAAGCCGAAAGATAAGAAAGATTAATTCGGTCAGAGCGTTGCGATATCGTTTAGATGGTATTTTATTAACATATTAAAGGTTCAACTAATTTTACTTATACAACTTTTTAAAGCACAAAATAAACAAAAGTCCAAGTATTAGCGATGAGCAGTGGAAACAAGGTATTATGCTTATTTTCTTAGAACCAAATGAAATGTGGGAAAACGATTTATCGATACGTTATTGGTATATCGGTTCTTTGTATTTACGTTTGGACTTGTCACATTTGAGCTGAACAACATTTATCAGCAAATAAATATGCAAGCATTCAAAATTGCGGCATTCAAAGCTGCGGGTGCGTTGAAATTGTCGCAGTCGCTGATCGGCCGGCGTGTAATCTCAACTGCCGCAACAAGGCTCAGTGGTGCATACGATTACGATGGAAAAACAAAAGTTTCAATATTCAACACAGAAACGGATATTGGCCTCATGATTACCGGCTACAGTCAATATGGATTCCGACTTAACAACGATATGGTGCTAATCGGCCCTATAACTGTTTTCCCCAGGTGTGTAAAAGCAGCAATTGTACATACGCCTTTTGTTATGTAACTAAACATTTCGTTCAAGAATGCTGAACATTTCAGATCCGTGCTCTCGTGGAACGTAAACTCATTCGAGGATATAACTGAAGAGAGTCTTTCGATCTTTCCCACACTGGAGCCGAAGATCGATGTGCTTATCATAGGCATTGGCGACCAGAATCCGACGCCCAGTCTGTCGAAGCGGCTTATTCAATTCATGAAAAAGTACAATACAAACGTTGAGGTTCTACGGACAGAACAGGTAAGAATGTTTATAATACGTATTTTCAACTTACTTTCTAACATAAATCTATTTATAGGCGTGTGCAACGTTTAATTTCTTGAACGCCGAGGGTCGAATGGTGGCTTGTGCTTTAATACCGCCCCTGCATCTGTCTTACAATGAAAACGATGTGCTGCAAACCAAGCTAAAACAAAAGCAGCTTTATGAAACAGAATAAGATGTGATTTGTTAATTACTAAGTAAACATTTACCTCGTACTTACAGTTTGGTTTATAATATATGAGCATAATTAACAAACGATTGGTATTTCATTAGTTAATGGCAAGGTAGAGTGAAAAGATATGTTTAAATGTATGTAAATTGTAGATCCAGAAAAACGAATTATCTTCAGGTCGCCATGGATCAAATACTACTTCGACTTCCAATTAAATTACATATTTAAAAATGGCGCACCTAATTTCACCGCTTATCTAACTGACAGCAACTAGTAATCTATAGACATAAACCCTCTTGAATATATTTATATTTCTTATTACGACACATGTCTTTTATATAACTAAAACGAATCATGTTTTACCATAGAAAATGACGGCTATGTCTATATAAACCGCCAATAAATTTATTTAGAGGTATGTATTTAAGTATAAAGAACTTAGCTAATGATATTTTCAGTCGGCTGTTGCGCCAGGATAACGCTCGATAAGCATAGCGACGCCTTGTCCGCCCGCAGCACAGGCAGCAACAACGCCCAGTTTGCCATCCTCGCGAACCAGGCGGTTAGCGGTATGCATGCACAGACGGACGCCAGTGGCGGCGAAGGGATGACCGATGGACAGGGAGCCACCCCAGTTGTTCCACTTGGACAAATCGGGCGTGCCGACCTTTTCGCTCAGGCCCAGATATGTTTTGCAGAACCAATCGGAATCCAGTGCCTTCAGATTGGCAACGATTTGGCCGGCGAAAGCCTCATGAATCTCCCAAGTGTCGACATCCTTCAATGCGAGTCCGGCTTTTTTCAAGAGCTTGGGAATGCCATAGGCTGGACCCAACAACAATTGGTCGATAGGATCTTGCGACACATACAGAAAATCACGCAAAAAGGCTTTGGGCTTGAGACCCAGCTGCTTGGCCTTCTCCTCTGTCATGATCAGGCAAGCTGAGGCGCCATCGGACTAGAAAGTAAATAAATAGATTAGTAATTGTCAAATTGGTTTTTAGCAAGTGGCAAAGACTTGCCAGGAACGAAGCGTTGGCGGCCGTAATTGTTCCATAGGGCTTCACAAAGGCTGGCTTCAGTTTAGCCAAGCTTTCAGGCGTCGAGACGCGAATGCCATTGTCCTTGTTGACAACCTGATCAACGCCTTGAACTGCCAAAGTACCAAACTTTTAGATTAATATGCTAGATTAAATATCAATTACAACATGCCTTTAAACGGTACCAAATCCGTAAAGTAGCCACTCTCCTGCGCTTGCTTCGCCAGTGTGTGAGATCTTAAAGCGTAGTCATCCTGCTCCTTGCGTGTGACATTAAAAGCGGATGCCAAACGATCGGCAGACTTGCCCATTGTCTCGCCAGATGAGAACTCGGCCACAGCCGGCAGCTATAATTGGGTTTAGTTTAGTTTGTGCTGCTACATAAAAGTCGCATTTGTCTCACTTCGGGTGCCAGAAAGTCGGGTCTGAATGTAGACAGCAAGGACAGTCGCTGTCCCAGTGTCTTGGCCTTGTTGGCCCTCAGCAACAGGGATCGCATCTTGCGCGAATGCCTAATTGGCACATCGGACATAAACTCAACGCCGCCGGCAACAATCACATCATATGTGTTGGTGGCAATCAGTCCCATGCCAGTCGTAATTGCCTATAAAATTTGCAGTTTGATTGATTTAATCTTTGATTGGAGGGGTTTTCTCTCTTACCGCATTAGAGCTTATGCAAGCCATAGTAACCGTATGCGCTGGCGTCTTATCGCTGAATCCGGCGGAAAGAGCCGCCTCGCGTGCAATGTTCGAAGTCTTCACCTCCTGGATGACGCTGCCGTAGACTATGTAGTCAACAAGTTCCTTATCAATGCGACTCTTTTGCAACAGCGATCTGTGTACATGAATAAAATATATACATATATATATATATACCACACGTATTATTAATGCTAAGGCGTGCTTAAACTTACAACAACGAGTGCCTGGCCAGTTCGTGTGGCATTAATTTCGAGTAGGCGCTGCCCGAGGTCAGAAAAGGCGTGCGAACGCCTTCGACAAGGACTATATTCTGTTGATTCGCATTTCGTTTGGGCTGTGCGGCGATTTGGGCCGACAATTGTCGGCATTCAACTATGTAGGCAAAATAAACATAAAGGTATATTTATAAAAGTGATGTTCATGCAACAGTTTTGAAACACTATAAATACATATGTACAAATATAAGTGATATATGTACATGTGCACTTTACTCTAAAATATTGGACTTTGATCGCCCAGACGCGACGTCGCCAAATGCTGCGCATACTAGCTTAAATTGATTAAGTCTTCAACAAGTTACTTACGCCTTCTGAACAAGCTTGTGACATTTGTGTAATTATTTCGGTTTTGTAGAATTCGGAAATACATTTTATATTTGTTACTTTGCCTGCTTAAGAAAACTTTAACAATATACGATCGATGTTTTAGTTTAAATACATCGATGTTTAGAGATGGTACTAAATCCTCAATCTATCGAAACATACCTGTTATGTGCAGTGCTGCCAGACAATCAGGAATTTCGTCAGCTGCTGTACTTCTGTAAATTTAAATAAAGCTCAAAATGTATTAAGACTGCAGCTTAATTTTTTTACTTACATTTGAATAATTGTTTGCTAGTTTTGGTAATCGATATTTGGTCAGCATTATCACAGTAGCAAAGTAGTTCCACATCACTATCATCGCCACGGCTGGTACGAATGTACCAAAAACGAGTGATTTATCGTATGGTACACCGTTTTTATTTAAACTTATATGAAACTAGTTAAGTACTTTCAATTGTTCTTTGTTAAACTCTCCATAATTGATATATTGATCTCTATCAATAAACAATAAAAAAAACATTGTTTAAAAACACTCTAAAAAGTAAACTTATAACATACGAGATAATTTGGTACATTCACATAAGTGAACAAAAAACAGGGTATATTCCTGGCAAGTACTCAGTAGCTCATGATCACTCATGCTTGCTTTCCCATTTGAATACGCCCAACCTAAATACATAATTACCAATAGAAAGCGGGTGCAATTAATATTGCAGTGTGAATAGTTCAAGGACGAATTTAATTGTCCCCTTTTAGAAGAAAGGGTGCACGAGCGTGTCGTGTGCAAACATTTACATATGTATGCATATATGTACTACAGAGTTCCCTAAGGATCAAGGACATCGAATGACTTTGTTTTCAGCGCTTTCCCGTGTTTTCTTGCTGGTCTAAAAGACTTTTTATCGCTTACAAATGAAATATTTTTTTCTAAAATCATTGAGGATCCTTAGGAATTTAAAAAGTTTGTACATTTCTCTTTGTGCACATACACAGACACCTACATCTACCCTTTTTTTTGAAAGGGTAATTAAATGTGTGTCCTTGAGCCACGAGGCGTATGCAAATGGGAATGTGAATCGGCATGAAACTCGGGAGTATTTCACTGTTGGAATGAAAACACATTAAAGAGAATTAAAACAACTACAGTGTATTTTAGCATACATAGAGAAAATGAAGTGTGTGTCCTTGCAAGTCTGCAGAACCAATTGCCTTAAATAAGTAAAAGGCCAATAAAAACAATTGAAAGCAAATACAAGTAAAATTAAAAAAAAAACCTTAGTCGACAATGTTTTTTTATATATACATAAGCTTGAAATGTATAATTAATCTAGAGGAAAACCCATGAACAAAATGGCCTCAAGCTTGAAAATCGATTCAGTTTTGGTAAATTAGGGGAGCTTAAATTCTTGGAAGGAAATTTGTACGTATAAACTTATTTATGTATATAAAGATAAAAACCTTTATTAAACTATATGAATATAGTATATATAAACCTAAAGATCAATAGCAATATATGTAACTAAAAAGCTTTTCACATAAATAGGTTAAATGAAATAAAAGTACGATATTCAGTAATATAAATTTGTGATGTAACTTTATGCATACACACGTATGTACATACATAATACCGTATGCAAATACATACATACATACATAGAGAGTTTCATTTTGTTACAGTGTTATAATAACCACTCTTGGCAAGGGCATAACACATCATAAACGAAGTGCCCGCGAGAACGAGTACGAAGACCAACAACATTTTCACACGAGGCGACGTCGGCTCTGATCTCGCTGGCGCTGCTGCTGCCGCCGCCGTCGCTGCCGCTGCTGCTGCTGCTGTCGTGGGTCGGTCGGTTGCCGCTGGTTGTAGTTTTAGTGCACAAATAGTGCTTTGGTAAGTCGGACGTACTGACGGTGCCCGCGAACTATACGAGAAACGCAGTATTGCTCTTCCACACGAGAGAGGCAAAAGCCCGATCTCTCGCTCGCAGCAAAGTCGGAAAAAAGTTTTACCAATCAAGTTTTTTATTTCGCAATAATGTATTACATATAACAAAACTTCAACCTAGTTAAAAGTTACTGTTGTTGTTGTTGCTCTGTTGCTGTTGTGATCTCTTTGTATGTGTGCGGAACATACATGCATATTGGCATCGGTATATGTATGTGTTGTTGTTTGTTTGCTTCGTAGCGAAACAGCAAAAGCAAAAGCAAAAGCTAATGGAACTGTGAACTGTACGTGCGTTGCTTCAAAACAAGATCCAACTCAAAAGAGAAATTTAATCTACTCTCTACGATCATATTGGATTCGAAAATCTCGTATAAATATGATAAGCAAGAACACAAACAGTTGTCTTATGTACAATATATGAACGTGTGCTGATGTTGAAACTGAAAGTAATAATTTACACACATATATAATCTACAAGCATACATTTGTATGTATGTATGTATATTCCGTCGTCTGTCAATGCAAAAGGAATAGAACGCGTTTATCCACATACACACCACACACACACACACACACACATACATGTACACAGGTACATATGTATGGGCGAACATACACAAACTTTAACCAGAGACTGTGAAAGTGGAAAGCTCTGCTCAATCGCTTACTTGTATTTATGTGTACATAAGTGTGTGTGAATATACGTATGTATATGCATAATACTACTGTATTTACATATGTATGCATGTATTTTACAAACATACATATTCCGAAAGTCTACAGAAGATTTTCCAGCTATTTGTGAAAGGGAGTAATTGTTACAAGACTTAATGAAAGAGGTAAGTTTAATTCATAGTGTGTTTCCACAATATATGTATGTATGTACAAATAAGGACAGTAGAAATTATATTAAAAAAAAAAAGTTTGAAAGTTTCAAGTGAAAATAAATACATATCTACATACGCAAATGTAATCCACAATATTGTGCAATGTTTATACATACATATGTATATACTATATTTAATTATATTAAAAAATATGAAGACAGTGAATAAATATGTGTAAACATGTATGTATGTGTGCATATCAACATTTACAAGGCCAACTTAAAAATTGTTATGAAGAAAAGCAGACCAACGTACACAAAAGTTTCGATACTTATACATACATACATATAAATACAAATACATGTATGTATGTATGTATGTTAATGTGCAGCAGAGCTGAGTTTTCTGTTTTCTGTATACCGTCTGATCGTCACGATTAACAGCGACAGCGACAGCAGCAACGACTACAGCAATAAAAGATCGCAACACAACGCGCACCCAAGCAAAAGACAAGAAAGGCTTAGTGACCTTCATAGCGTGCTTATATGTATGTATGTATGTATGTATATGCATACATACGTCTCCATACGTACTGCTGCTTTTATGTATGTATGTATGTACATATACAAGCATATTTCCATTAGTGTGCGTGAGTGTCTGTTCGTGTAAGCAACTTCTGTATTGTGTGCACGTCGCATACGCTCGTCGCTCTTTCTCTTTCATTTATTGTTGCGCAGAAATGTTAATAAGCCTCGTCAATATAACATCATAAGTACAAATATACATACATACAAACGAAGTCTCATACATATGTATGTACATAAGTACAATTTTTATCTACAGCAACACTACATACATACATACATACATACGAATATAAACTATTTACTCTACTGTCTTATACTGAGATCGATGGGGAAAGAAGAGTTTGCTCATTTTTATAATTATGTAATTCAAATTTGGGTCATTTTTACGAGTGTGGCATTTACAACACGTATACACACAGACACAAACAACGGCGAGTGGCTTTTGTTTGTGTGTGAGTCTGAGATTTTTTTGGCTGGTTTAGCAAAAGAGCTTTCGTGAAAGGGGAAAATGAGCAGAAACTGTTCATTGCGTTAGTATTGGTTCGCCCGTGACAAACTTCAGCGAAAACAAGTTTGATCATTTTAAATGCGCTCGCTTCATAAATTTGATGTATGTACATATGTATGTATCAGACTTTAAATTGAAATGAATTTCCCTTGCTTTGTATTTACATACATACATATATATGTATGTATGTATGTATTGTGCACTTTTTATTTACATTCATTCATACATACAAACCAGCGAATGTATGCATGCATGCTCATACATACATACATACATACGAACAACGAATTGCAAAACTGTTATAATATCGAAACTACGACGACAAATTCAGAAAGCCAAGCGTAAATGAGTGATCGCGTTTTGTATATGCGTGCATACACTACACACACACACACACACACACACACCAACATGCATATTTTCACATGTATTGTTTAGCTTTCGTGTACACATCTATTCAGACTCATTTAGAGTAATTCGAAAGCTTTTTTACATGCCTCCATCTAATACAAACACAAATAGACTCGAATATGTGAATGCATGTACATACATATATGTACATATATATACAAACACATGCATACATGTTTTTAGAGAGAACTGATCCATCGAGAGAAAAGCTTTTTGTGAAAGGTGATTTTTTTTGTGCGCGTTTGTAAGTAAGCGCATATTTTAATGTTTGAAGTTTTTGCATTTTGCTTAATGAATTACTGTTTCTTTTTTTTTTTTGTCTATTTAAATTAGTTTGTATGCATATGTATGTATGTATGTATGTATGAATGTGCATAAATGCTGAATAAGCAAACAAGCTGACAGTTATTTATGTACTTACATATGTGCATCATCCATACGTTTACTACGTAGAATGTCCATAAAAAACTATGTATATAAAACACTATTTTGGTTTGGTTTTTTATATCTACTACAAATTTGAATATAAAATGAAAGAATTTCTTTATTTGCAACACTGTTTCATGAACTTTTAATTTAGAAAGTATGAATGTATTTTTGTTGTTGTATATGTATGTATAAACATTATACATATTAGATTTAGCTTGAGACACTTTAGTTATTCATTAGTTGTATATTTAGCTAGTTTTGGCTATTTTTCAATCCAAATACTTTTCTCCTTAAAATACTGATATACAAACACATCAGTTTAAGCAGAAAGCTATACCTGCTCATTTAAAGATCAAACTACATTCTTTATCCAATTCTAAAAATATGCATAATTTTTTTCAATTTATAAATTAATGCTAGTTAATTTTCTTGCCGTCGAAAGATTTCGTAGTCATATCTAAAAACCTGTTAGTAAATGCTCTAAAAAATGGTTGGCAACTTTTTCTTATTATTTCCTTTTTTTCTCCATATAGGTATGTGTGTGTGTGTGTGTGTGTGTGTGTAAATAGGTATGTATGTTTGTGTGGCATGGTTAACTTTGGCCCAACTTTGATTAAAGTGCTTAGGCTAAGGTAGATCATACAATGACTATTACAATTCCGCTTTTTATTTTCTGCTGTCGCGCTTCATGCCATAACAACAACAACAACAACAGTAACAAAAGAAACAGCAGCAACAACAACAACAACAACAACAACAGGCTTACCATTCTCTTCTCTTGCTGCTGGCTGGGTAAGTTAAGGCAGCCAGCCAGCCAGCCAGCCAGTCAGTCAAGTTTTATTGAAAGTGAACGTTTCTTCTCCATGCGCAGCAAAAGCAGCGAGACTATCTCTTTCTAAAGTTTCCAAGATATCTGTGAACTTTAGCTTCGATGTGTGGCCCTGTAGACTCACTCTCACACACACACACACACACACACACGTACATATATATATATGTGTATGCTTTGGTGTGTGTAAGCGTTTAACTGCACAAAGCTTACAAGCCATGCTCTTGCACAATACAATAATGACACATGGCCTTTTATCTCTATGTATGCACGTATGTATGTACGTACATATGTATGTTTGTATGTTTGTACATATGAGCATACATACATGCGCCAAGTTAAAAATGCGCTTTTTGATTTAACAAATTTGTTTTTTTGTTTTTTTGAATCCGTTGTTGTATCTTCAAACAATACATTGAATTTAACACCAAAACACAATCACAAAAAACAAAATTCCAATCAGAAAGCTTTTGAAGCTTTTCATGCATCTTAAGTTAAGTCGATGTCCAAACTTTCATACATGAATATATGTACATACATAGTTGCATATTTGGTATAGTAGAAGGTATGTTTTTCTTTGCATGTTAGACCTTTATATCCTAACTTTTCCAAATTTTACAAAACTTTATTTCAATAATAGTTTCTTGTGTATTCAAAATCATAAACGTTTTTTAAATTTCCTTTTTTTCTTCTAATGAATATTGGAGAAATGGGGGTTTTTGTTAGATATATCACATTGGGCACGGGGATATGTTATGAGCTAATGACTAGGAAATATGAAATTATTGACTGACTTTCTCAATATAGAAAGAAATTCAGAAATAAATGTTAACGTAGGTCTTTGCTAGATTGGACGGAAAACTGGTTTCATCTAATTAGTTTATATGATATTAAATGCTATTAAATGATATGATATTAAATGCTTATGAGTTATGTTGTACCTGTATTTAATTGTCAATTAAAATTAATTTTAAATTTTACAATATTTTTAATTTGATAATCATATATATTTAGCAATAAGACAATACAAAATGAAATACACAAGTACAACTATGTATTCACATAGGTTTCGATCGATTGATATACTTACAGTTTCAAAGAATGTTGATGTTGCAATACAGCAAGCATGGCGAGTGCATCCTCAAAGAAATTGGCGCCGCTTTCAGAGGGGAGCATCCGGCGGACTTGACCATTGTGTGTGAGAACAAGGTGAAGCTGCATGCCCACAAATTGGTACTCGCCGCGGCCAGTCCACTTATCAGGTAAGCAGATCCATCGATACATGCTTAACAGCCGACTGACTGAAATCGTTGGGATTTGCAGGAATCTGTTGGAGGATACGCACCTGAGCGATTGCACAACCACCGTTTACTTTCCGGATGTGAATGCGACATATTTTAAATTTCTATTGGACTTTCTGTACTCCGGCCAGACATGCATAACCTCACGGGACGTGAACTATCTGCACGATCTGTTGCTATTGCTGCAGATCAAGTCGGACAGCTGGAAGACGACAGACTCCGCTTATCTGAGCAGCAAATGCGCCAGCTTTCGCGAACGGCCGCGAAAGCAGCAGTACACGTCCCCCCAGACCCTAGACCAATCCCTGAAATACGAAGTGGAGAGTGTGGACGAGACACGCAACACGGCGGACTTTGCCACGTACTCGCCGGAAAACTGCGAGAGTGCAAACGAGTGTGGGCCGAAGGATAACGATGACGATGACTGCACACACAAGGACAATAAGAGCGATAAAGACACCGACGAAGTGGTTAACCTTTCCAACATTCCAGCGGGCGGACTTGCCAACAGTACCAGCAGCAGTAGCAGCAATAACAACAACAGCAACAACAACAATAACAATAACAATGCGACAGTTAACCCAGTTAATCTATCACTCGATCTGCGAACGAAGAGCGACAACTCCTCGGCTCGGGATGCACGCAATGACAATAGCAAATCCTTTCTATCCAAACACAACAACGTCGATGCGATCAGCTCGAATGAGAGCACGAAGCGCAAGGGTCTATTCTTTGACGCGCAAAAGGACGTTATGAAGCCCCTCTCCGACGGATCCGACATCAACAGCTCACCCGAGAACTACGTTGTGACGCCGCATCGAAAGAGACGGCCTGGTTTTCACAACACTCAGAGCGACAATCAACCCTTCACCACATATCAGCACAATCTGCTGGAGGAGCTGCGACTGGTCAAATCGACGACGTCGCCCATCTCCAGCCTGGCAGCGGAAAAGAATCTAATAGCGCATCTGGAGGATGGCGCTCTCAACACGGACACCATGACGCCGGAACGGAAACTATTCGAAACACAGCGCAACCATCGCGGCCAGAGCCCGGAGCTGCAGATGCATCTGGGGCAGCAGTTTGTCTATCAGTGGCAGTCGAATCAGAATGCCGCCATCTCAACCATGCCCAATTTGCAGTCGCGACTCTCGAGTCTATCGCACATCAACCTAAATCTGGACCCGGATGGTCGCAACAGCAGCACGTCCGTATCGAATATTGCCGCCAACAACAACAATTCGCACTCGTCGTCGTCGTCGTCGGTGCGCGAATACCGTTGCGAATACTGTGGCAAGCAGTTCGGCATGTCCTGGAACCTGAAGACACATCTGCGCGTCCACACCGGCGAGAAGCCGTTCGCGTGCCGCCTCTGTGTGGCCATGTTCAAGCAGAAGGCGCACCTGCTCAAGCACCTGTGCTCCGTGCATCGGAACGTGATCACAACGACGAACGGCACGGATACGGAGAATCGATATAGCTGCTGTTTCTGCTCCATGTGCTTTGAGTCGGTGCAGGAGCTGGTGCGCCATCTGTCGGGACATCACAACAATCTGCTGCTCACCAAGAATCTTCGGGAATAATTTACAAAAACAAAACAAAACAAACAAACAAACAAAAGGATCTGTTTGATGGGCCTATGCTTATCAAATAAGTAATTGCAAAGAGACCTGAATTTTATAATATACACATATAAACTTACGGTAAACAGTAAACGTAAACAAGAGCAAACAAGAGAAACAAAAACAAAAACAAAAACAAAAAAGCTATTGTATAAATATGTAAAATGTACATTTAAATCAGCTTAATTTAATTGACATTCAAATTGATTTTACTTGATTTCACTTTATCGACGATATTGACATGTGTGACTGCCAAAAAGGTGCACAATTGGCTTTTTTCTATTTAAAAAGAAAACACTAACGGATATCGATATCGATAGCGAAATCTAACGGTCCATCTTTCAGCCGGCTGGTCCATTTAAGTGGAACATTTAGCTCTTAAGTATATTTTTTATTCAAAAGGTATTGTAATTTGTATTGTATTTTCTACCTGTTTTATATATATGTATATATATATATATATAACTCACATTTTTACATTTGATGAACATCTTTTTATACACTCCTCTGCATACACAAGTAGTTTCCAATTTTTTCGTAATTCGTAATTAAGCAAATGTAAATTGTACAGCTTAAATTTACAAGATTGTAATAAAACAAAAGCATTTCATTTTTAAATTGTGTGTGTCGTTTTTTATTAAATGATACTGATTGGTTGATAAATACTTGACTCAAAATCAAGTATACGTAAAAAGCGTTTCTCATTCTGCGACTGTTATCATCGTCGTGACTGACGTCTGTTACTTTTCAGTCACTGTGTGAGACGATGTTGGACAGTCACATAAAATCTTTACAGCTATGCCCATGTTGCACAACACTGTTACTAAACAGTTTTATCGACGATCGATAATTTCTTAAAACAGCGCGTATTTTGAAAATAAAAGCTGCAACAAGTATTTTTAATAATTAATGATCTAAAGATATAGCATGATATTTCAGAGTCTCAATCGGCATTTGACTGCTAATGTAAGTAAACTAATTCAAAATAGATATGTGGCCTACAAAATCACAAAGAAAAATACATAAAATACTTCAAATTCATGCAAAGTCTATCGATAGTAATATAATCGCGTATGTTTGTGAAGAAAAAAAAACAATATTTATAGCGATGGATGTAAAAAACGACCCATTTATCGAAGAATTTGCAGCACTGCAAATAAAAAATTGCGCAAAAAAAAAAACAAAGTAACTAACCCTTATTATCTGGCCGTAATTTTGTTGCTCTCCCGTTAGCAGCTCTCGCCACTTCTTGCATAAAAACACAAAAATGACCGGTGTGAAGCGTGTTTTAAATCCGTCGCTTATTTCGTATTATTATAATATGTATTTATTATTATAATAGCTGCAAACTTCGCGGCAATTGTTGCTGCTTGCAGTGTTTATCGTTAGACTTTCAACCGGCAGGCGGTATTTTGAAAATGTATTTACAAACATAAATCAGAGTGCTGACTGAACTCTACAAAATATTCATACACATAAATACATATGTGCAAATAATTATTGACAGATAAAACTTGATTTGTTAGTTAATTTGAAATAGGATTGCAGCCAAAGCAAATTTAGCGCCATCGCGATGCTGTCATCGAGCCATCGTCGTAGCGAGTCGGGTTGATTGCAACCGAGGCAACGGTTATAGATAATATTTTCACTGTTAAACAGTGCAAAAGTATAACAAAACAAGGAACAAAACGTCAGACCGTAAACTGCGTGTTTTTATCTGTGGACGTTTGTTGGTCGCTTCACGTTAACTTAAACAGTTATTTTTAGTTTAAATTTACAACTGTGAAGTTCAGAATAATCTCTGCGAATATGTTGATGTGCTGTGTGGATTACAACTGGACAACTAGGGAAAACATTTAATGGATGAAAGTTGAAAAGCATTTTTCAGTGAAGGCTAACACAAAATCGCACTTTTGCAACTGGCCAATTTAAGTCTTTCAACACATTCCACTTGAGCACACAAATTACAAGCACATATAAACAATTGAAATCAAATCTAAACAAATTGCTGGATTAGGTACATAAATACATACATATGTATATATATATATATATGTATATATATATTTATGGTCTTTTTACATATTGAATGTATTTCTGTGTATACATACATATGTATGACACAAATACATATGCATTTGGCAATGCAGCAAAATATGTAATTTACATAAATCTATGCTTACATAAATGTGTGTGTGTGTGTGCAATTACTAATGATTATTCCAAATGACAGGATAAAAAACAATTGAGACGTGTCTGGTGAAAAGTATATTTAGAATATATCGCAAATCAAAAGCGTTTAATGATGGCTCTGCCCAAAAAGATCAAATGTTTTAAGTATTTAGTTTACAGTTATGTGTTCCTCTTGGCGGTAAGTAATAAATAGCTGTGAATCCATAAATCTCAGCTAATGTAAGCTTTTAAGTACTTATGTATGTCAGCATGTTTGTATGTATTTGTATACGTTTGTGATGCAACGAGTCTTGCCCCTAAATTGTAACGTAAATATGGATATTTTATACATACATACATACATACGCATACATGTGTTTATTATATGCCCTATATTTAATTCCCACGTATTTATTTAGCAATATATATATTTCTTGTAATGAAACTTTCTTTTAACTCCATGTTAGTTATTTGTCTTATAATTTACCAATAAGCTAAATTTCTATATTTATTTTATGCTGAATTTCGACCAAGTATATTTAGTTCTCTAAAACTGTTTTCTCTCACGATTTTTAAGATAACTGCAGTGCATGTGAGATGTATGTATGCATGTGTACTTTACATAGATACATACATACATTAGCTTTTGACGTCAATCAAGAAGTATCTACCTATCGTACACATCTTGCAGTGCGTACAAGCCTATATGCATTTGTATATACCAGTGAAAAATGTGAAGTTAACCTTGAACTGATTTCTGGAGGTATATTATATACACGCATACATATGCAAATGTATGTAGGCATGTGCATTTATCCGTTAAAGCATTATCATGACGTCAAAAGGTAGCATAGAACATATTTATGTATACATATACTCCGATTCGAAGCGAGTTTGATAAGCTTTGTGAAGCTATGTTGGAAAAACAAAAAATAACTGCAAATTCATATGTGTAAGCAGATCAGCTGTTTACAGAAGACCTTCAAAACTTTTACTACGTTTTACTACGCTAGATTTTTCTGTGCCAAAAAAAGCTTTCAAAAAATGAATACTGATTAAAGAAACTATTTACAAATTGTATACGCTTAGAATTTCTTAGATAAGTTTAGAATTTGTTCTTATTTGGTAAATACTACATGTTTTCTGGATGATTATTTGATTTAAATTTGTCTTTTTTACATGTTCGCTGGTGCAGCTAACAGGAGCAGCGCAAATATTTTTGGGCACATCCCTATTATGGGGACACTCGGTTTATTATGGCATCGTACAGAACAAGTTGTGGGCACCTGCCGCCATACTCCTTTGCCTGGGTCCCGTTACATTCATCCTGTGCTGGATGGGCTGTCAGGCTACCAATCAGCGGAAGCGCTGTCTCCTCGGCATGGTATGGAATAATTGCCCAACGATAATGCTTTCCTTTTCTGTATATACGGTTGTGTATTGATTTCTAATGTTCCTTTGTAGTTTGCAGCTCTTTTAGTGGCTTGTATATGTGTTCAATTCATAATCTGCGGTTGGTCCTTGGCGATGCGAGAGAATCTTCCAACATCTGTAGAGATATTCATTGACGATTCGTTTGTAGAGTTTTTGGACAAGTTTTCAAGAACTAAAGTTGACAACTTACATTTGTGGAATCGCATGCAATCTCAGGTAAGCAGCGATTAAACAATTTAAGTAATTATAATTAAAATATATAAAATAAAATATATGCGATAGTTCTTGTTGAAAGTCTGCAATTTGAATCTTAAATAAACTTAGTTTATTTCATCATTGCCCACCTTCAAAGCTTCATTTATAATTCTGTTAATTATACTATATAAAATATAATATTATGCTTAGAGCATTGCTTAAAATACGAAAGCTTACTATACGAAATTTGTTATATATGTATCGGTATATACAATAATGCATTGATTCTTTAAATTCTTCTATTTTTTCATTTCATTATTTTTATTCTAAAAGTTTGATGAACTAGTGCAAATCTATCTATAAGAGGCAGAATGATACATCTGCGAATCTCTAAAGTACATATACATTGATCAATATCAAGAATGATGTCTATTTGAATGAGCTCATTGATCTCAGAGACTATAATAGCTAGGGCTATTAAAGTTGGGACATATGTTCTTACATACCCTACGCAGAACAAGTTTGTTTTATTCTATGGAAAACTTACATAGTTTTCCCAATATTAATAAACCAAAAATACACTTTATACTAACATGACTTGCATTTTGTACTTTTGCAGCTACAATGTTGCGGTGTCGATGGACCGCTCGACTACCGACGCCTCTCGCTGCCCTGGTCCTGCTGCTCTCGTCCGGAGCACGCCTACGAATCGGCATGTGATACTCACTACAAGCGCGGCTGCTTGGCCGTCGTATCGGAGCAGATAAAGAGTCGTCTGATGATAACCGCATTCGGAGCTGCCATCATTGCCATTCTTCAGGTATATGTATATCTGTTAGATATGTATATATGTACATGCATATCCTTTGTGCTAATGCTAATCCTTTGTGCTTGCAGAGCTTGGGCATCTTTTGCGCTGTGCATCTGACCATACTGTTCGGCAAGAATGACAACACCCATCCCATGAATATGAATCGAAAAAAGAAGCAGCAGCAGTTCTTGCCATTGACCATACAGGATAAGCGGCATGATTTGCCGTCGCCCATTAATCTGTCGCCATCGGCACCAGGACAACGCGTTTTAAAAACTGCTCTGCCTTCGGCCATGCACAAATGACAGACGATTAGCTTTTAATAATTACAATTTAATGCAAACTCAAAAAAGTTATAAAAATGTTGTAACCTGAGATGGAATGAATATAACTGTGACCCTCAATGTTACGTTATGGTAATTTTAAAAAATTGACCGTTCGCAAAAAGCAAAACAAAATGAAACAACATTTAAATTTCGATTCTTTTTCCAGTACTTTAATTAAATCTTTAAAACTGGACTGGACTTTGTTTTAAGCTGCGTGTCAACCATTCAATTTCCACGCGAAATAGTTGGGGGCACATAGAAAGCGTCCACTGCCTTGGGCTTCTTCTTTTTGCCGAACCAGCGCTTGGGGTAAAATACTTTCTTCTTGAATATTTCAATGTCAATATCCTCTTTGTTCTCAAAGTACCAGAGGTTTTGGCGCTGCGTTTCCAGTGTGTCCAATGTGTCTTTAATGCTCGCAACACGATCCTGTACGTCCTGCACTTTGGTTTGCTCTTTGATAGCCAGCTGAAAGTTTGTCTCCCACTGCTGATAACCTTTGGAGTAATCCGATATTAACTGCGGCTCAAAACTTTCGGCTGCACGCTTCACGCGCGACTCCAAAAGCTCATCGAATGCTTCAGATCGTGTGCATGTATCAAGTGTTTGATCGAGTAGATTCACAAACTCCGGAGTGCTTTGTTCTTTTAGGATATCCATCAGATTGCGACAGACTTGCAGCACAGCTTTATTTAACACTTTGCCGTTCTCGGTCAGGCTCTTTTCTGCCTCTGCGATGCGGCCGCAGAGCGTAAGGCCTAGCAATGAAATATTTACAGCCAGATCCTTGTCCAGGCTCGCACTCGTAGCTAGTTTTATGATGGCTTCTCCCAGAATTTGCTCCTCTGTTTTCACTCTGGCATCTTCAGCGTAGTTGCGCAGAAATTTCACACGCACTTTTTCCTAAAGCGACAGAATTTAAGTTTTTAAATTAATCAAGCAATTTACATACAAACATACCACTTCCGTAGACTGCTCGACCTTCTCAACTAACTTGGCTTGGTAATTCTTCAGGCAAGCGTAGAAAGATTGCAGCGACAGTGCGGCAACAAGTTCGTTGTTGCATAAGTCGCGTTCCACAAGCAGTGCCGAGACTTGCGCCGCCTCCAGAGCGTTGCCATTGTTCAGCAGCAGATCCATTAAGTGGCAGCCGGTGAACTGATCAATGAATATGCCATATTGCAGGGGGCTCCGGAGCACATTGATTGCTTCCTGTGGGCCCGTGTATTCTAGCAGTTGCTTCACCAATATATTCGGCAGAAGCGGCACCTTGCTGCACTCCTTTTGCTGCCTAAATAAAGCACAAAAGTGAATATATATTATATAGATAGGAGTTTCATTAATTGTCTTACCTGAGCTTCACTAGTTTGTCCAGCAAGTCCATTTGTCTGTGATCCTGGTTAACAAACAGATCTAAGTCTAAATTAGTGCCCTTTGCGTTGATATTCGACGTTTGGCTGGTGGCCATGGGTGGGCCTTGATTTGCCAAGTTGTTGAACGCATTTGAGAAGTATGACAAGCCTCTTCTCTGCGCATAAATGCAGATTACTCTCGATTTAAGCATGCTCGTTTCTACTTTATTATGTTCATATGTTGGTTGAAGAGTTGTAGCACATCGCTCGGTACTAAAAGATACAGGGCTGGGCGAAATACATCGCAATATATCGATAGCAGTGCAAACATCGCACCAATTTAATATGGCGTGCTATCGATGTCTATACAATATCGTTTCCGACTAACATATTTTTCCAATTGGCGCTTTATTTACTAAATATTTAAAATGTGTAATATATATCTTGCAAGATTTTTTATTATAATACATGAGACGGCCATAAATGCACAGCTGTTTCCTTAACTTGTAACCTTTTGTAAACCAAAAGTTACCTTTGTTTACTTTAATGCTGACTCCGAGCTACAACTGATAAATTCTTATAAGAAACATTTTGTTCCGTTGCAACTAAACTGACTAGTCACGAGGGGTTAAAATTATTAACGTTATATATTTAGCTTCCATATCATCCAAACTTAATTTTTTTCAATTTATAATTTAATTTTTATAGATGAGCAGGTGGATTCCGGTCTGCAAGGGTATATGGACTTCGGCATGTCGAGAACATGTGTTGTTTCTTTTTGTAGATTAAGTTAATTTAAAATGTAGGGGTATGCGTACATGTATGTATAGGTACATATATCCAAAAAGTACAAATTGTGTGCTCGTGCTAGTGCAACTAGCGTAGCTGATCGCAAGAGTAAACATAACGAAGTGACTTACTTTCATTTCGCATGCAAACATAAGATAGATACAATAGATATTTATCATGCACATATGTAAATGTTTTGAATATTCTTATGTACATATGTATGTATGCCTAAATACTTGCATTTAGAATGTATTTAGTGTAGCTTAGTTTATACATACGTACATAGTTCCAGTTGCATAGTTGAAACAATGGGCTGACGCCAGCAACTAACTGACTCTGTTTACAGTAGTCGAGTCGGGAGATCACCGAAGCAGAAAGCCTTTCCACCCCTCACTCATGTGGCAGCTGCAGACAGACAGACACACACACATGTGTGCGTACATACGTACAAGTGGCACGGGCTGCACATTTAGACACACATGTTATAATTTACACACACACACACACACAGACACATATACACATACGTAACACACGATCAAAAGAGACAGTGGCGGAACAAACATTCGTTGGTGGGTTGCCTTTTTGACTCTCTTCGCGTGTGGTTCTCTGTTGACGGTTTTGTGCAGAATATATATATACAGTATACACACATATGCATACATACATATACACACACATGTGAATATGCCACGGTCGACAACATTCAGTTGTGATATATCAGACAATTGTGCTTGACCATGCCCAGCGAACGGTTCAGCTGCAGTCTCTAAACTAGTGAAATTTTGCTGTACTTTCTGTGTTAGGCTCTCGAAAGAGTCGAAAAAAAACCAAAAAAAATAATAAGTTAATATGCAACTACTGTTTGCCTTCGTCGTGCTGACATCAATTGTTTTTAAAGGTAACGGCCTTAACCGTTTTATTATTCTTTCGGTTTAACGAAGCGTAATGGTATTTTGAACATCGAAAAACTATTTATAAATCAAGAAATGAAATCATCTTAGCGCGTGAATAATACTTGTGTATAAATATGTCTACATCGCGATATATATATATATATATATATATTTGTATACCATAAACTTGTGTTTTTGAGATATACAAGAAAAAAGTGAAAAGTAACAGGACATTTACCCATCTGTTTGAATGCAATTCGTGATTAAATTTGATCAAATGTATATTTTCAATATACAAATACAGAGAATTGTACAATTATGGGAATGAAATGTTTCAAAAACTTTCAAAATTCCAACATTTCTTTCGGACTATAGCTTTTTAGCAATGTGAAGTGGAAAATTGGAAATTAACTGCGAAAATATGAAAATGTGTTTGGTGATTGCAAATTTTTGTCCCGAAAAGATATTTGCAAATGTGAATAACAGCTATACAATCAAAACAATTTATGTATATATGTAAAAGCATAACTGCCTGGAACCTAACTAGACACTAAACTATACACGGGTTGTTCCAGAATGAACATAAATCTTGTATGAAGCCCATTCACGAGTTCATTGAAATTCATCACACCGGGCGGTAAATGTGAATATCCAAGGTTATTTTTGGACAAGATAAATGTTTGTCCTATCAACTTGAAAAATGCTATTTGAAATTTATTAAATGTGTTTCGAACAGGTTTGGCCTTGTGATATTATAAATGGAATACATAAACTATATTTACTATTTCGAATCGGTGAAAATTTGCTTATAAGCTTATTGAAAACATACTATTTTTATAAAATATACTATCTTGATGTATTTTTCCCAATTCAGGGTAAGTTCCATTAACGAACTTTTCCTGGGTTTAAAAAGAGTATCTATAAAATATATTTGAGATCTAACATAAGTTCTATATTCCTCCTGTAGATGTACGATGTGTGCCAGTCAAATTCGATGCGGAAACGAAGTTTATCGTATTGGAAAACGATGATATGGAACCAACTGTATTAGACTGTGATTACAACATCAATGACACTGACTCAGTTCTGACCGTAAAGTGGTTCAGAAATGATAAAACCATCTATCAGTGGATACGCGGCTCACATCCGGCGCCAATTGTATGTATAATTCTATTATAGTATACAGTCAGCTTATTTTCAATCATTTTTCAGCCGGAATTCAAAAATGATGTGGACAGTTCCTATGAGAGCTCAACGGACCCCAATAAACAATATAGCTCGTTGGCTCTGATCAATCCTTCCATCAGTTCCACGGGAGACTACAAATGTGTGGTACAAACTCGATTGGATACGATCACGATTCACAAAAGCGTACAAGTTATCGATGTCAGAAATTATACGCTGAACATGTACCGTTATCAAATCCAAAATGAGACTCAATTGGAGTGTACGGTTACGAATGTGTTTCCCAGACCAACACTCACGATTACGTAAGTGAAAATTCATTTAAAACAATTTCAAATGGATCAATTCAAAACCACTTATAGATCTGAGGATGACGATGATATTGTCAAAGTGGTAGCCAATGATCCTCACGAGAACGATGATGGATACTTCAATGCAACGACTTTCGCTGCGGTCCAGGATAACGACGATGACGCCGACTCCCACAAGTGTGTCGTTACCTTCGAGGGCTATTCGCAGAATCTGACGACGATTATCACCTCGGCCTCTTGTATGGGCTGCATAGATTTCCGAATATTATTGCTTAGTTGTTTTGTGTATTTAGGCGCCCACCTTGATATTCTAGTTTAAATAAAAATATTTGTTGTTTTATTGTTGCAAAAAAAATTATTTTGAATTGAGTTGAAAACAAATGTGTTTTAGATTTGTGTACGAGTATGTATTTTTATTATATTTTATCATAAAAACATTTTATTTGGCATGCATTTTGAGTTCCATCATAGCTATGGCTCCCAGATATTGTATTCTGTCGGTTTTCCATTTTCGTGCATTTATCTTTCATTATGTAAATGGCATGGCGTTCTTGTTTGCGAAATTTGGCCCTACGATTCTGGAACCAAACCTAGAAAGAGTTGAAAAAACTTGAAAGCATATCCTTAACCAACTTCTATATTTCTTCACGAATCTTAATGCAAACACTTGATCAATACAATATATATATACAAATATATGTACATCATTTTATTTAGACTTACCTGAACTCTTGCCTCTGTTAAATGTAGTTTTGAAGCAATTTCTTCTCTTGTGTATATATCCGGGTAGTGCGTTTCCAAAAATATCTTTTCAAGTTCATTCAGTTGATTTGATGTAAAGTGGTTCGTATTCGTCTTTGCTTGGACTTATCGGTCAGACTTGAAGCTTCGTCAGTATATGATTTAAGTTGAAAGTCTATGAAAATGAAAAAATGTTTATTATATTTTGATTTTAGCTAGTGCGATTATTTAAAAAATTGCCATGTTGGGCCGGATTTTATACAGAAAACGAAACTAACTCAAAAATGCTTAAACATAAAAATGTATGCTCTTGTTTTATTTATACACGAACAGTTGGCACTAACTTTGCAATGAAGATCACAGAAAGGGCCTTTTAATGTACCCAATTTAAAATATGTTTCATTTTGGGTAGGATTTCTTACAGAAAACTTAAACTTAATTAACTTAAAATGTAAACGCATCACAGTTTATCCTATTGGTATATTTATTCACGTACAGTTGGCATTAACTTTGCAATGATGATGTGAGAAAAAGCCTTTAAATGAACCTAAATTAAATATTTGCCATGTAATTTGGAATAGTATTGTAGGTATATAGCATCTCAGATATATTTACTATTTGGGTTTTTTTTAATTTTTTTAATTATGTGTTAAGAGAGTACTAAGTTTTATTTACTATATATTCAAACCTTCTTTAAGCTTTCAACGCAGAATTATTTCTATATTTTTATGGATTACAGTTTACTTCGTTGAAATGTTTCTAACACATAATTGATGACTTACCGGAATTAAAAGGCGTAATATTATGCGTGCCGGGATAAAACTCCGCCACATTGGTGATTTTCGAAAAAAGTATATTGGATTCCTGGCTGAAGGAGTTTCTAATCACGGTCTCATTGGCACGCAGCTTGTAGCTCGAATCGATTATCAGATTGTAATGGCTCATGTGATTCGCCACTGAAAATCCACTATTCGCGTTGGGATTGTGCAGTTGAGTGTTGGAATTGTAGAGACAGTCTTTATCATAGCTTGTTTTGTTTAAAAATGAAAATTCCATTGCATATAAGCCGAGCAGTCACACAAGCAAGATAGCCCGACACTAATTATATATATAAATATATATGTAAGTTTATTTTAGCGCGAAATCACATTATAATAAAATAAATGAATTTGGAAACCACTCAGGAAATACAATTTTTAACTATGATAAAATAAATAGGTTTCAGTTACGATTGTCTTAACATCATCCTGTGTACAAAAAAGGATGTTTCCCTTTCACGCAACGAAAGAGACAAAAAATGCCATACGCCGCATTTGGAGGCGGTGCTTAAAAGCTAACGGTATTTTAGGGGTGGAAGTGTTTCATATTGCGACATACACGTGCCAAAAATAATCTTATTTATGCGTTTGCAATACGCACTTTAGTACAACCATCAAAATATCAATCAAGAAAGTGTACTTTTAAACATTTAAATGTTTGCAGCATATTACTTCAAGCTAAAAAATAAATAAAGATAAGATTTTCGGTACTTAGTTATTTTAATTATATTTCTGGAAATATTATACACAGAAGCCTATATTTATATTTTAATATATGTTTTTGTTCTTAAATAATGAGTGCATATGTATGTTAGCTTTGGCTATAAGGTATCTCTGCGTTAACCTTTCTAAAATTTTTTTTTTAGTTATGGTCTGCGATTGGTATACTTGATATAACTTCATTTTATAAATATCCTTTCACCAAAAAACTCCAGTTTACCTAAATTTTTTTCAGTGTAACCATACAATTATTTTGTACTTTCATACAACAGTCCCAGTTAAATTAACAAATACTTATTTATTGGGTTTGTGAATTAAAATAGGCTTTATAAATAGTACTAATTGTTGATAAGTCTTTTACCAGACAAAACAATCTAGAACGATCTATATGAACGTTACAGACTGAGCAATACTCTGTCCTTAGCTGAAAACATTAAAAAGGACCTTCTTTAATATAATGAATAGAGACTATCATGCTGGCACCAGGGAAATGGCTTAGAAATTTATTAGATATATGTAATTTTTTTCTTTTGTAGGGGCGGGAGTACCTATAATGATAATAATGTCATCAGTAATCTGCATTAACAATTTAGTTCTTAAACGGACGGACCATACTCAAAACCCAATAAACTCTTTTTCCTTTTGGAAGCAGTGTAGAAAAAGAGAACCTAGTTGTCCAATGATTTATTATGTGTTACTTTCATTACTCGGCTTTGCCCGGGCCAAGTGGTTTTTATTAATGTTTTTCCACTGTCAGAACTTTACCGTAAATCAACCAATTTTTAAAAGCAATGCTTTTTCGATCATGGTTTGACGTTTATACTAATACTGCATTTTAATTTGAAAACATTTTTTGGTCGAGGCTTAAGTTTAATTCCACTAGCCTTTTACGTGGCCGATAAATTAATCTGAAATTTAGTAAACGCCACATAAGCTGGACATTGAAACAACGTGAACTGATTTGTGTGTTTCAATTCCCGCTGTTTCCATTGACATTTCTCGCCGCTAAGTACATTATTGGTTCGATTATGTTTTGAAATATTTTATCGAATAATTGTAGTGTTTATTTCACATCATTTTGTGCGTGACACAAATTTGTTTTTTAAATACCAACTTATTTTAAAATGGAGAAGCAGCGGGTTAATAAGCGCAGGGAGAGGCGGGATAAATCAGACCATGCCATTAAAGTACAGACTTGCTTAGTATTTGTATGTGCATGCAATTAATAAATTCCTTGGCTGACTTTTAGATTGTGGTGCGACACTTGCCACCGACAATGACCGAACAGGAATTCCTGGAGCAGGTGGATCCATTGCCGGAAAACGACTCCTACTACTTCTGTCCGGCAGACTGGTCGCTGGGACAGGAGGCCACCTGCCGCGCCTACATTGACATGTCGCGCAAGGATATTACCGAAGTGCTACAGTTTCGCGACCGCTTCGATGGTTACGTGTTTGTCGATTCCAAGGGAGTCGAGTACGCCGCCATTGTGGAATATGCGCCATTCCAGTGCTTTCTGAAGAACAAGGCGCGCAGTCACGACAACAAAGTGAATACTGTTGAGAAAGAGTCGCACTTTCAGGAGTTCCTTCAGAAAATGGCCGATGATCGCGAGGAGGCGAGTCGCATGGGCGATATGAAGATAGATTTTACGTTCGAGCACCGCACGGATGAGAAGGTGAAATCGACGCCACTGCTGCAGTACTTGGCCAACAAGAAGGAGAAGCGTCGCGAGGAAGCCCGCAAGCGCAACGAGGAAAAGCGCAAACATCGCGAGGAGCAAAAGCAACTGAGGGCCAATGAACAGCCGGAAACTAGTAAAGCCAAGGAGGCTAGCAATGAAAGTAAAAAGACTGCTAACAGTAATAATAATAACTCGAAAAAGGGATCTGGCAAGGATGGTCAGGGGCAAGGTCAGGCTCAAGGACAGGGCCAGGGCCAGGGCCAAGAGGAGGGTACTAAAAATTCCCGCTCGAAGCGCCGAACGGAACGCGATCAACGCCGGCGTGAGGAACACGAGCAGCGGAAACTGGTGCGAGAGCGCGAACAGCGCGACAAAAAGAAAAACGAACGCCAGGATAAGGACGGTGCTCAAAAACAGGCGAAGGCACCAAATCAAAACCGAGAACAGCAGAGCAAAAACAAAGAATTTGTCATTTTAAAGAAAGTAACTAAACTTGATGATAATCTAGTTGTCTCCAATACAGATAATGTTATACCAGCAGATGCGTGCAGTGAAAGACTAGCAACAGCAACGCTTGATAGCAATGAAACGAAAGATACAGGCAAATCAGTCGTTAACCTTTCAGAACACAATTCCCAAGAAATGCAGACGGATACATGTAAAGCAAACAATTCACGTGCAGCTGAAGAGCGTCGCATAAGAAATAAGGTTCGTCTTCCCATCGAATTCACTTTTATGCAACATTATATATAGCTTGTATTTTTGCCGACAGGATCGTCCGTCAATTGCCATCTATCAGCCCAAGGTGAGAAAGCGTGTGGGCTCCGAGGATAATTCGCCGAGTGACGGCAAGGATGCGACGCGTGCGACAGAAGTGCCAGTTACCCCAGATGCCGATACTTTAGTAATAATGCCAGAGGAGAAGCCCCCAAACAGACGCAATAGACGCAACAGACAAAAGGCCCAGGACCATAAGGATAATTTCGAGCATGCACGCCGTGTATCCAAATCTTCCGAAAGTAGCACCAGCGCACATTCAACCACGTTGAAATAATTCATATTTTATTATTATTGTTATTTCATTTGCTCGCAAAAACTGCGCTTTATTAATAAAAATCGCTCTCAAGATCCATGGCGTCACTGGATTTTTGATTATTCTTAACTTGATCCTGTGACTTGTACATGTGCGCCACCTGATTGGCATCCGTTGCATTTTCCGGACTCTTATCTTCGCGTATGCGCATGAAACGAGGAAAACGCAGAGAAATGCCACGTTCAGAGTCGACAATTCCAATAGCAGCTCGATGAATCGGGCTCAGAGACAGATCGGCGCATTTCACCTCCCACACTTGACATGGCTCAAACCAGGCATCTGGCTCCAAGCTGGAGTCGTAGCGGAAATACGATTTGGCACCGCTGAGCTGTTGCTTGTTGAGGAATTCCGAGTGTACCCGTAAGTCCTCGTCAGTGAAACCTTTAAGGCATAATAAATTGATCAGATATGTCGCATAAACAACTGGTTAATAGATGAATAGATTACCCGTTCCAATTTTGCATATGCTTTGATATTCCTCGTTGTCTGTATCGTAGCAGGCTAGCAAGAAACAACCGTAGATTCCTGTACGCCGTCCTTTGCCCTTGTACCCGCCAATAACAACCAGATCCAGTGAATCTCCCACATTTGATAAATAGTCCTTTTTCAATTTTAACCAATTTCTGGATCTCTTAGCAATTTCATATGTTGCCTCCTCGTCCAGTGTTTTCACCATGAGTCCCTCGCAGTTGCCTGAAAGTGTACTCATATTACTTATTGGAAATATAGATATTGATATTAATATATTTAGCAGGGAGCGTAAAGGCTTACAAGTCCCTAGAAATGCCTTTCAAGCACCTAAGGCTCCCATAACTTTGTCAACACTAATCCGATTTTCGATCTCGAAACATCATGTGATCATGGTTTGTCATCTTTAATGATTCCTCACGTATCAAAAACAAGGGCATATAAGGCCCACTTATGTTTATAGATTAGTATATGTAAGAAGGCAGCCTTACCTTTAATTGATTCCTCTAGGAACTGCTGCACCTCATCCATATCATTCGTGTTGAGGGCCGTGGCAAATTGCCATTCGCCTTCGACTTCTTGGAAATGCTCAAATAAGTGCTTACGTCGCTCGGAGAACGGCTTTGTGACAAGCGATTCGCCATTGATGTACAGAAGATCAAATATGTAGACGCAAACTTGCACTTTGATATCCTCGATATCAACATTTTTCCGCTTACGCGTAGTGAGAACTTGAAATGGTAGAATCTGCTTGCGTTCTATATCCCAGGCGACAATTTCACTGTCTATGATATACGATTTGACGTCCGTTTTGAGAAAGGACTTGCTGCGTGCAATTAGATCCGGATATTTGGGCGTATTGTTCTCAGAGTTACGCGAGAAAATGCTTATCTCCCCCTCATCATTTCGATGTATTTGTGCCCTCTCGCCATCATACTTCCACTCACAGGTTATATGCATGCCACTGAAGCGCTCGAGTACCTCATGCACACCTTTCGTCGGCTGTGCCAGCATGGGTCGCAGCGGCATGCCAGGATGCATGGGACAACGCTCCTGCAGCTCCTTGATATCATATTTGAGTATTGCTGGTATAATGATGTCATAGTTGGGACATTGGCTGCAATTATAATAACAAACAAACTAATGTGATATTCTGTATAGTATACTGTATACTGTAGTTACCAGAAAGTTGTTTTGAGCAACAGAGTCGTCTCGGCTACTTCATCCTTGTACACATCGCACACTTTGTTGATTTTGCAGTCGTTAATGTGCAATTTCTTAACCAGCGCAATCGCTAGAGCAGTCAGAAGGCTCTGCTCGGCAATGCCAATGCGCAATTTGCCAATTAGCGAGCGAATAAAGAAGCGAGCTTCCGACGAGCGACAGGCAACAAAGACATCATAGACGAGTGTAATCTTCGACTGTCCGGAAATATTGGCTATCTGCTTTAGCTTGGCGAAAACACCGCGCACATTCAACGGTTTTGGGCGGAACATAATGCGTTGAGAAACGCGCGACTGTTCCGCGACAATGCCCAGATCGCCCGTTAACTGTGTTTGGGTTTTAATGTGCGCCAGATTGCGACCGGTTGCTTTGCAAATTGCCTTCATCAGTGTCGTTTCGGCCACGCCAAGTTCGAGTCCTTCGTAGGCTGGCGCCAGTTGGTTAATGCTGAGATATACACAGGGCACCAGATCCTCCGGGCTGATCAGCATGACGGAGCAAAAGAAGTTGCTTAATATGTCAATCATTTTCAAGCGTCCTTTAGTCTCCTCAATCACTTGAAACGTGCGCGCCAAGGCCAAGTACGGTGTCCTTTAATAGGAAAGAACTGCTAAACAGCCGTACTTCAATTATTCCTGTAATGCTACTTACACGCCGTCGGCTTGCCAATAAGCGTGCTTAATGGGATGATAGGCATCCATGGAGGGATCGTAAGTATCAGTTCCTTCGCTCTCAGTTGATGGTGAATTCAAACCAAGCATTTTCTGCTTACTGGGCTGCGGCACTGAAGGCTTTTCTGTTTCAGGACTATTTTCATTTTGCGTTTCTTCTTTATCCACATCGGGTTTCTCAATTTTAGGTAACTTTTTCTTTGCACTTTTAACATGTCTGTTTTAGAAAAATTGTTTAAAAAATTAGTTTTGAAGCCGGCAATGTGCCAGCCAGAATAACGTACTTGGTGTCCTCAGATACAGAATCGTCGGGCTCAGCTTTTGGTTTAAAAAATGAGCTGCATTTGAAAATAAGAAAATAGGCTTTAGGACAAATATATCAATAATAGTTTATTTGTCTATAATTACGTTATTGACTTCTGCATGCCTGTAATGTAATCACAACAATGGCACTACAAACATACGTTCGCGCCTTTTTATGCCGAGCTATCGATAATTTTGTTACGACTCTAGTCTTGCCAAATTTAGCTGTTTTACGCCAAATCTGGCTTTTTAGTTCTTAAGCTGAAATCAATCAAGTTGTTCAGCTGCCGACAATTTTGAATATTTCGCATATATAAATCAGCTTTTTTAAACTTGTTTGGTAGTTCTATATATATCAGATAGATTGCAGCCCACATCTTTCATGCCAATATTAGTTTTAAAGCGACATTCTCTTAAAGTTCCTAACTTAATAAGTAAAATGTTGCCTTGTACTAAGTATATGCATCAGAACTATTTACGATTATTTTAGGTGTTTTTGTGATAGTAAGTATAAACGCATATTGGTGATGCATGTTACAATTTCCTCCATACAAGTCATATGAGAGTAGCCAAATGAGTAAATAATAAACGCGCAACTACAATTTGCAATGAGAAACTCAGTGTCATCACTGATGTGTGCAAAAAATTAATGAACGAATCGAAAATTGCACATCTCTAACATTTGTAAGAGGCTTGTTGAATCTTGGAATAATTACAATAATTTTAAAAACTTATAGCATGGCAGACGAAAGCATAACGCGAATGAATTTGTCAGCTATCAAGAAAATAGATCCATACGCAAAAGAAATAGTTGACTCCTCATCACATGTTGCATTTTATACGTTTAATTCGGAGCAAAATGAGTGGGAAAAAACGGACGTGGAAGGGGCTTTCTTTATTTACCATCGAAACGCGGAGCCCTTTCACAGCATATTCATTAACAATCGCCTTAACACGACATCGTTCGTCGAGCCCATAACCGGTAGCCTGGAACTGCAGTCGCAGCCGCCGTTTCTGCTTTATCGCAACGAGCGATCGCGCATCCGCGGCTTTTGGTTCTACAACAGCGAGGAATGCGATCGCATCAGCAGTTTGGTAAACGGCCTTCTGCAGAACAAGGCAAGTAGCAACGGACAGCAGCATCCCACGCCGCTGATGGCCTTCTCGAAACCTGGCAACCTGAGCATATTCAACATGCTCAGTCAGGCGCAGAAGGAGTACAATGCACAGCTGAATTGTCCGCAGCAGTCGACAGGCAGCGCGCAAATTCAGCCGGTCGAAAATGTTAACGTTACTTCCACTAATGTGCTGAAGTTCTTTGAGTCTGCCAAGCAGGCGACAGTCAAGGAGCAGATGAATCGGCCACAGCCGCTGTCCGTGGATCAGTTGGAGAAGCAGCAGCGTTCGGTGACGCCCAGCGAGGCGCCAATCAATCATCAATCCTCGACAAGAGAGGGCTCCTCGCAGGGACCGCTGTCACCCTTTATGAAGGCAGCCGCTTCGTCGATAGCGCGAAATATGGACAAGCCGCTCTCGCTCTTAAGTGAGATTAAGTTCGAGAAGCATATGGTAGATGAGTCGCCATCGGCGTCGGCCCTAATTTCCAGCGACGAGGCGGGACAGTGTCTTAGAAGGTTGCTGGTCGGCAATCGGCCGGATGCAAAGCCGGCGCTCATGCCGCCCACAATGTTCGATGCGCCCAAAGTGAAAGCGGAGCCCGAATCGGAGAAACCATTGAACACGGCACAGTTTGTGCAAGCCTTCACTTACCTTATTCAGAACGACAAGGAATTTGTCAGTAAGCTACATGAAGCCTACATCAATGGCTGCTCTAATTCGTTGATTGACTCAAATGCAACATATCAATAAATAGTACAGAGTATTTTGTCGAAAAACTATTAAAACACTGCGTCTTTTGCCATGCGAATTACAATATTTACGCTAAAACTACATTAATTTTTATTTGTTTCTTTTTCGATAATAATCTAGTGAAGAATCAGAAAATAAGTCAGTATAGAAATTTGAAATGAGAAGCTTTCATAATTTCCGTTTTTCTCCAAATAGAAATATAATCCATTAAATTTAAAAGGCAACCCCGTAGTTTCCTACTAGATCAACTAAAAACTTGGCTAACTTTTTTATTTCGCATTGCGATGTAAATAAAAGAAGAGCAACACTTTTGTCTCAACTATCATTCACTTTATGGGTTCGGCGATTGTCTGCTTTAATGCGAATACAAATGATACTGGAATGTTTATTATACATAATATATAGTTTAAAAAATTTAATATATATTTTAAGTAGTCTTTTTGGAAAGTACAACAATTATATCGATCAGCCAATAGAACGACTGTCGTAGATCACCTTCACATAAATACGGTGCTTTTGTCCAGGACTCAACGCAAAAGCCACAGCTCTCGAGTAGCTCCAAAAACACTGTTGCCTCCTCCTCGAAGGATGCCGAACGACCATTCCTCTTATTGGGATTATCCATTAGGGGCCTCAAAGGCAAATGCGATGTGTTTGTCTCCACATAGTGCATGTATGGCAGCACTAATGCGATTACGGCTCGTCCACCCGGAGCTAATGCCGTATGTATATCCTCCAAGAGTTTGAACGGATCAAAGCAACGATCGAGCACATTGAGACACGAGATCAGTTCGACATTCTGCAGATCACGAATTTCAGTGACTACGTTAAAATTCAGCTTCTTTAGCCTCTCTCGCATTGTCCAACTAGCCTCTGTGGCAAACACCTGCAGGACAGAATTCCCGCTCAGTTCGGAGACACTGTTTGCCACACGCAACGAGACTTCACCGTCGCCGGCGCCAATGTCCAGTAGCGTTATCTGATTAAGGTAAAGATTGTCGAATGATAATTACATAATAGTCGGCAAACAATTCCAATTCACCGTTTGAGGTAGATTGCTCGCCGTGAAGCCGCCTGCCTCCAAAAGCTTATAGAACTGATCCTCGGACAGGATAAACATGGAGCCGCGCTTTAAAAGGCCATTGATATCGGTCTGGGTCATAAAAAACTGTAAAACAGACCTGGCCAACGCATGCCACAAGTGCATCCAAATATTTGATGACAACATTTTGGCCCGTTCCAGCCATCTAATTGTTGTTGTGTCTGGCTGTTTGAGGGCAACAAATTTCGACTGGAATTTTTCGGGCAGTTCACAATTCAATGAGTACCACTGTAAATATATATAGCCAGACATACATTAGACAGTTAGAGATATGTATATCTCTATAGCAACATTTACCTGTTGTGTGTCTATATTCTCCAAGAAATTGTCATTATGGAATTTGGCATGAATAACACGGGCCAACGTGCCTCTGGGTCGGTAAACGGCCATCGTAAGCTATTTACACTTTCCCACACATATGTACAGTCCACAATCTACACAATGATGGTGTTTTTTATTTACATACCCTTATACTCTGCAAATGACAACAAACTCCTATAATAAACAAGCTAGCATGTATACAAGTGTGCGTTGAATATGCGATAACGATATATTTGCCTAATATAATTTAGGCAAGGTAGCGTCCGTTGATAGTCTACCGATAAATTCTAGCAGCGAGCGCTTGATTTTTTACGATATTTCCACCTCAAACAATAACCTATTTACACACAATATAACTAATTTTAATATTATAAATTACTTCATGCCAGTGTTCTGCTCACACACACACAAGACGAGGCTCGATCTGCTGCGATCGTAAATTTTGCAGTAACGCACAAAGTGCCTTCAACGACACATTATAATATTCATTATATTACTGTGTTACTAACTTCGAAGAGATGATTCGCAAGCGTGTTATTCTTTGTCCACCTTTGATATAAGGATTACATTTTCTTTCGTGCAAATGCGCATTTTTAATGTTTTGGAGTCGGTGGAGTCATGCAAACATGCAATCGATAGATGTTTGATAAATCGAAGACATTTGATTTCAGAGTAATCGATAACTTTGTGTGGATTTCTTGCATCACTAGTTTGTATCTGTGAAATTTTTTTTTATATGTTAAACAAATAAACGATGAGCTTTAACATGCTGGGAAATATAGAAGAAAAAGCGGCATTGGTCAGCTTTGATGAGCTTCCATATTTTCCCGAAAAGTTTCCCGGCAAAGTTTGCTGTCTATGCAATCTTGGGGAACGCAGTGCCCTGGGCCAAGGGACTATGTTTCAACTAAAAGTGCCTGCCGATTTTAAAGTTCCACAATCGAATGATGCAGATAAGGATCAGGATATGTTGCGTAAACTGAAGAATAGCCTTAAACCCAAACCAATAAGCAACAGTGAGAGCACCTACGAATTGGACAAAATCGGCTACATAGATGTGCTAAACACTGCCGTATTCGTCGATGACAACTTTGTTTACGTGCATCGCATGTGTGTTATGTGGAGCCTGCGTAAAGTACAAATCAAGGATGCAGATATCTTTCAGTTCTTAACTCAGTTGGCCGAATTTTTGGAGCAAAAGTGCAGTTTCTGTGGGCAGTTCGGAGCGTCCATCAATTGCAAGATGAACTGCCTCCAAATGCATCACTGGCCCTGTGCCGCTGCGGCGGGTTGTCTGTTAATCCTGGAGAGCTTCACCGTATTCTGCACAGAGCATTTAAGCCAAGTGCCTCTTATTTGTACGTCTGCCGTACTTGCTATAACTATAGTCAATTAATATTAAAATCACTCTTTGTTAATTCCAGGTAGCGATAATAATGTTGAGTGCTTAACATGTTCTTCGCTGGGTGATCTGTCCAAACTGATCATGTGCTGTTCATGTGGCGATCATTTTCATTCCACTTGCATTGGACTGGTCAATTTGCCGGGTAAATATTACATGTTTTTATGCTATATGCATATGTAAAGTATTATCTTTGTAGATACCCGCTCTGGCTGGAGCTGTGCGCGTTGTACAAAATGCCAGATTTGCAGGCAACAAGAAGCCAATGATATCAAATTCATTAAATGTGAACAATGCCAGAAGATCTATCACGCATCCTGCCTACGACCTGTAATATCTTCAATACCCAAATATGGCTGGAAGTGTAATGTGAGTATATCAATATTGCCATATTTAATAGTATAATTATATATTTTAATTGCAGCGCTGTCGCGTTTGCACAGATTGTGGATCCAGAACACCGGGTGGCGGCAGCTCCTCGCGCTGGCACAGTCACTACACAATATGTGACTCGTGCTACCAGCAAAGAAACAAAGGATTCTCATGTCCCATCTGCCAAAAAGCATATAGAGCTGCCGCCTATAAGGAGATGGTCAAGTGTAGCTGGTGTCATAAGTAAGTAATATAAACATTTATATAAAAATATCTAAATCTAACATCTTTATGTATTAGATTCGTCCATAGTACATGCGATGAAGAGGCTGATTTGACTGCCTATCACAAGAAGAAAGAATACAATCCAGACTACGATTATGTGTGTCCAGTGTGCAAATCGATATCATCTACCATCCAACCCAAGATTGAACCGCTCGAACGTTCCATCTCAGATCCACAAGCCTCCGAAATTTTCAGCATTAAAGATATCGAAACGGATCCACTAAATGGCAAACCTTGTGTGGAAGTCAGTAGCGAAGATCCCCTGAAGTTGCCCAGCACTAAGAAAAAAGTCTGCCTGACCAATATGCGTGGCAAAGGTGGCAAGTTTGTGCTGCACCGCATGGGCTCAATGTCGCAGATAGGCAAGAAGCGCGGCAGTCGAGGCAAGGGACGCCAACTGGTGTTGCATGGCGGCTCCAGTGATCGCTACATAAGCCGCAATTTAGACCAGGACTTCTCCAGCGACAAGAAAATGCTGCTGTGCTCCGCGCGCGATAAGTACGTATTGGCGCAGGACATTTGCGTCATGTGTGGCTCGATGGGAGCGGAAAGCGACGCTGTGTTGATCACGTGCGCCCAATGCGGCCAATGCTATCATCCGTATTGTGCCAGTGTGAAGCACTCGAGGGGCATACTGCAGAAGGGCTGGCGCTGCCTGGACTGCACGGTGTGCGAGGGCTGTGGCAAGAAGAACGACGAGGCGCGTTTGCTGCTGTGCGACGAGTGCGACATCTCGTACCACATCTACTGTGTGAATCCGCCACTCGAGACGGTGCCGCACGGCAACTGGAAGTGTTCGTTCTGCACCAGCTGTCAGAAGTGCGGCCGCAATCCGACGGAGAAGAGCAACTACAGTGACCCCAATCTGCCGGAGTGCCCGCCGTGTGCCAGCCAAAATAGCTGCACGATATGCACAAAAGCCTACAGCGATGGCGAGATGATTATCCAGTGTGAACAGTGCGAGCATTGGTCTCATTTCCTCTGCGACTCCATAAACACACAGCACCCCATGGAGTACTATGATAGCAATATTTACAAGTGCCTGAAGTGTCGCTCCAGTGGCAAGACACTGCTGCAAATCAATGCAAGCGCTTTCAATGAGGATTCTCTGGCGACGGCAAAGCTCATATCCGAGGCGAGTCATGACGGGAAGGCAATCGGTATCGCGGATCGCAATATTCGACTGGCAAACGAACTGATGGAGAGCACCGAGGCAATTCACTGGATCGATGGTGTATGCTTGAGTGAAAATGGCTTGAACATGATCAAATCTCTATCAACCGAAATTAAACGCAAGAGAAAAATGCGTCAGCCCATCGCCAATTCTAATAAGGATGCACTCAACGACACTGGGGCCTCGGATGATATACAGAGCGATAAGTACAAGGACGGCATGATCTGGGATCGAACGGACACGGCGGTGCCCGAAGGGTTCTCAATATCCACGAACGATAATGGTGACCATATTTTGCGTAAAAAGCGCCAGCGTAATTTACAAAAACTGGGCATCGGCGGCTTTTCCGTGCGAAATCGTGCGCTTAAGAAGGACAACGAGGACATTGTGGATCATGCACTTTTAGTGGACAAGAAAAAGAAAATCATTCGCAAAAAGCAAAAGAACAAACTGATTGAAGCGTATCCGGCATACCTACAAGAGGCTTTCTTTGGCAAACCGCTGCTGGAGTCGGGCGAAGTGGTCGTTTACGATTCGGATACTTCCGATGAAATCGGCTCGACAATGAAAATGTACTTCAATCACTCGAATGGTAAGAAATCGGATGAGGAGGTAGCCACTAAGAGCCCGGTGAAAACGCTAAAGAAAGCGAAAGCGGAAAAAGCGTTTCCCGAGAATAAAAACATATTTGGAGAACAGTTTGCCACTCAAACTACGCATCCAAACAAGGAGCTTGGCGCTTTATTTGGTAAGTTATAATACGACGATAGTATAGAACATGTAAATAATTGCATACGTTTTATTTAGATACGTCTTTGTCGGAGATTGCTAGGAATGCCAGTGCAAACAGTATACATCCTCTGGATCCTTTGGTATTTACACACATATTATTATCGTTTTAAATCCACAAAATAATTACCAATTTTGTTTGCCATAGGCCAACAAGGGACTTACGGAAACAGATGGAATAAACACATCCGTTAATTTTATGGCTGCAGCCGATAATATAAAGAATGTGATAAGGTAAAATATTTGGCATATTTTCAATCAAAGCAAGATCATTCCAAAATTTTCTTTTAGTGAGCCACCAGTTGCCGTTGACAGCTATGCTGCGATACCTCCACAGCTAACGCAGGATCAAAAGTTCCTGGGCAAACTAAATGCTAAATCGACACAACTGCAATATCAGGCAAAAGTGCAAAATATCACAGGACAACAGCTGCCATTACCAACCGAGAAGCGGCTGGTCGAAGAGCCCAACAAACCCAATGAGCCTGGCATGGAATGCATCAATGTGGGCACCCAGAAGACGGCTGAGAAAATGCGCAAGGATGAGGGTACATATACCATTACACCAATGACAGCTGAATGTTGTTAACAAGCTCACAATGTGGTTCTTACAGATCTCGGCTTAATGGCAACCATTTCCGCTGTTTTGTATGCAAATACCGAGCATGCTAATCTCAAGGAGCTGTATCCCAACTGGAATGATCGCTGTAAGCAGATACTAAAGGGCTGGCGCTCGTTGTGCAACGACAAAAAGGCACCATTCTTGCAAAAGGCAAAGGACAATCGATCCGCACTGCGTCAGAGGCGGGAACAGTGCAAAGTCACTCAGCCGCCTAAGCAGGAAAAGCAGGACGATAACCGCGCCTGGAAACATCATCCCTGCAAGCCAAAGGAAGAGCAAACTAATGTGTTTGCCAACTACAGTAAGTGCACGAAGTGAATGGAAAATTAGAAAGACAAATGCTAACTATTGTTGTTCTACAGATGGCATTTCGTACGATGCAAACTGCTATATTGGTTCGTCTGTGCACAATCCGAATGCCCATCATCCGACAGCCATTTCCAATGCCAATCTAGTGGTTAAGTCTGCCGTCCAAAGGACTACTATACACAACGCAGCAGCTGCGTCCTCATTGAAAATTGCCACGGTCGAGAATCGAACGGAACATAATACGCCATATGGTGAACCGGAACCAGTTGGCGATAAGAAGCTGAGGAATCTATTGCAAAAGACCAATTCGGAAGGAGTGATAATGAGCTCAAACCCGGAGTTCTGTTATGATGTTATGATACAAAATACGGCAATAACGCAAAATAATCCAATGTTGAGCATGAGTGGAAATCCGCAGCACACGGAACTGCGATCTCTCGACAATGATGGCAAGAGTCAGCTGGATATGAAGATTACGGAAACACAGGAGGGAATATCATCGTCAGCAGTGGAATTAGAAAATGTTGGCTTCGGTGACATACTGGGGGGCTTTGGTGAAGGCGATGATGATGACCTACTTAAATCCCTAACGTCAGAAATTGGCGATGATTTCAACATACTGGAATATGCCGATCCGGAATTAGACGTTAATGTGCTCAACACACTTGACTTTGAGGAAAACGAGAAAAACTCTGCTTGAATGTGTAGAAATCTTTTAGGTTTGACAATAATCATTGCTATATTTAAATTTTTGTATTGCAGACAACATCCAACCAATAAAAGCGTATAAGTTTTGCTGATAGCTTTTATAGTTTTTAATATAATTTATATGTGCATTAATTCTTTTGTATTAATAGTCGTAGTTCCTTTTTAGATAGGTTGTACGGATAATGCAAACTGGTGGGCACAAATACCTTTCCAACAACTTGCCTACAAACAAAAGTAAGTTTAGTTATTTCATATGATTCCACACTGTACTCCTACTTGTTAAAGTTCTCCTCGTAGCCCACCGTATAATCACTTGGAACTTTGGCAGCTGCTGCAAACAGCGATGTGCAATCAGCGGGCGGAGAGCTTAGCGCATAAAAGGGATAATCAAAGGTGTTAATATAGATATCAACGCACAGACCATGACTGCCCAGATGCACCTGACTGGCCACCGATGGCTGGCTGAGTCCACAGCTGCCCAACATGATGTTCCTGTGGCAAGAGTAGATCAGAGTTCCTTTATCGCGACTCGAATGGAAACACTGTACATGCTTCCCTGCCTTCGAGTGATCCACGGCAATGGGATCGAAGCCAGGACCAGCCATATCACAAGCTGCAAAATGACACTTTGGAATATAAATAAATATATATATATATATGTAATATTATACTGTCGATGTTTTGTAACGTAAAGTGTGGCTGCAATGAACGTCCTACGGCTGATGCCAGTTGACCACCAAAACTGAAGCCAAACAAATATCCGCGGCTGGGATCGAAGCCGTATTGAAAAAGTGATATTATGATTGAGACAATCGCTTCCGTTATATACTCAAAATTGGCATACAATCTAAAGAAATGCATCGAAATATAAATATAATGTTTTATGAAGATGTATAAATAATTACCTCATATATGAAGCACTTGCGACAATGCTGTAATCAATGCATATTACACAGCCTCTACGATAAAAACTCAAGCCTGGAAAAGCATTACGAAGAATCGTTGAAAATAAAACTATAACTTACGTTCAATAAGTGCCACTGCCCAATCATCCGAACAGCTTTGAATCCATCCATGAAGTATAATCGAAAACTTGTCTGATGGCGAACAGCCCGAGTTTTCCAATTTGTTCGCATTAAAAGGCACAGGAGTTTCCAAGGTTTTTGTGTTGTTTCTATAAGAGAATAATTTATGTGATTTATAATAAGATTATGTATTGATGCAATACAAATAGATAATATCATGTTTACTTACTTATAGAATTGCAACAGCAACGTTTTGCGCACATCAAGTTTTAATGATCTACGTTGGTAAGCTTTAAAAATGGACTTATTTACTTAAAAAAAATATATGCCAATTGAACTATAATTATACCTACTCAATGTTTCGTTCTGTGTGCCATGTTTTATAAATCTATGCTTCAGATCCAACTTGCCATTAACCTTATAAAGCAGAAATGACCAAATTGTTAAAAGTATCAAATAAGTGAATTGCTGACTTTGCAAATATTTCATTACAAATATATTCTTTAAATCAAATATTGAAGCAACTCATTAAACAACAATTTAAATAATATACAATACAAGTCAGTTATAACTTTGTGAGAGAAATAAGACATAGTTATCAGCACCAAGATAGTTCACTCTATTGTTCTAAACGGAGAAAGTTATCGAAGAAATTAGTTGTTAGATGACCTAGTAACTTTTGGATGTAGCTCAATGGACTCTTGTAACTCTAACGCGCCATGTTCATGAAAAATGTAGAAGGATATTGCGGAGACTGAGCAAATTTTGTAAAAATTGTATATGCATAGCTATAATTAGAATGAATGAAAGGCGAGCTTTACTTTTCTCTGCAGCTGCAAACTATGCAATGATATCATGTATTAAATAAGTGCCACTCCTATAATTGACAGCACAAAAGTATGCAGGGACTTTTATTAAATGTAGCTTTTGGTCAAGCGTCAGTGTGAAGCGTGACGTCACTATCTAGCATATTTTCGCGCCAAATCTGGAATTGTGAAATGCGTAGCTTGATTGCTTTTAATTGGTGCTTAAACAAAACAATTGCATTTAACGGCGAGGGTATTTACTTTCCTTGAAATTTTAATTCACCAAAAATATATTTTAATTACATATACTTATTATACACAACTTTTGCAGTTGAAACATCAAGATGACATCGACTAGGCTCTACTGATTGGGACAGTCATTTGGCGACTGTTTTTTGCTGAAACCAGTCGGTTTGCTTTGAGCCTCGTTCTCTTCGTCGTCGTACTCATCGTCCTCGTTTTCAAACTCCTCCTCATCATCGTCGTCCTCATCATCGACAATGTCACCCGTGTAGTAAAGCACAGCTTTCGGTATAATACGCGCACGTAAGAAGTGACCGATCTCATAATCGGTGGCTAATATCTGAAGAAAAAGTACATTTAAACACGGAACTATGGCGAAACAATTAAGTGAATCGTACCTGCTGAGACTCATCATCGACTTCATTCTTATCGGTTTGAGCGTCAGGTGGATTAAAGAAATTAAAGAACGAGTCCGTAGGAACCTGCTTGACAATGGTGCGCACGGCGCCGCGTTCCTTGTGCTTCTGTTTCTTACGGATGGTCTTGACCGTCAAGTTCATTTTCTTCAACCAGTCAATGGTGCAACCTTGGCATTTGTAAATCTCCGGGCCCTCGAATGCGAAAGGATCCTCTGGGTCGACAGTGGATTGAAGGAAGTATTGCTTTGAAAGCACAGTATTGGTAAAATACTCATTCTTATCGAAATGAAACTCCAAAGTATAAGAATGCTGCAAATATAAAAAATCCATATAAATATAAGTACTTTATATATACTAGGAATACATCTGACTCGACAGTTGATCACAATGAACTATTTATAATATAATACTATTCAAGATTGTTTGTTTGCATAAAAGGAATCAAGCGTTTTTCAATAATGCAATTACTAAATATAGTATAACAGATCAATTTAAAGATAGTATACGGACGGAAAAAGGGGACTATATGTGGATTATTTCCTACAAAAATTGTCTACGTACCTCATTATCATATTTGATTACAATATCCGTAAGCTTACGAAGAGCGGGCTCATCGTGGGTCTGCACCATTTCAGACAACATGGCCGTGTTGCGGAACACTGTCAGCCAAAAGTCGGGGATGCCCTTGGCATCTTGCGGCATGGTCTTAATATGTTTGAGCGACTCGCGAATGCCATCGCCAATTTCTTCGCCATCGGTCGACAGAGCCTTGGGCTCATTCCACTTGGCCTTCTCCTCCTTAGGATCCACAGTGCCGACAACAATCTCCTTGCGCTTGTCAAACATTGGCTGGTATTTCAACTGGTAGGTCTTCTCCAACTTGTAAACCTCTTCGAAGAACTCAGCCTCGATCTTCAAGTGGTCCAATTGCATGTTCTTCAGCGCAACAATGCGGTTCTGAACAGCTGGCGGCAAAGACTTGACCATTTCCTGCAAGAACTGGCGACGAATCACTGAGTTCATGTATGCCGGCCTGTGTCAATGTGAGGGACAATTTTAATATTGGCAGTAAGTCAAATAAAACAGTAGGCTTTTAATTACATGGACTGGCAATCAGAGTTCGACTTCTCTTCATCGATTTCGGTGCACGACTCCGTATCGATGTTTCCTTCTTTGGGGGCATCCATTGTATTTTAAATGCAAAAAATCTGAAACGCATATATGCATTAAATTATATTTTACAATAATTGTATTCAATGTATGTACGTAAATAAGTTTTAAACATCATGAAGTAGAAAATGTTCGCTCTTAAAAGTAGCTTTTTTTATTCTGATTGGAGATGCCAACTTATGATTTGCACCATTTTGAAATTTAATTTTTAATACGCACATTGTCATTTGGAGCACTAGTGACTTATTTTTATTAGAAAAGCGTAGTGCAGTTGATTTTGTACACTTATTTGTGTTATTCACAATTGAAAATATCACAAAATGTAGCTTGTCCCTCCATATTTATCCCCTACAACAAAATTAACCCATTTTAGCCATATTTCACTTCTTTTTTTTTTTGAAAGGCCGCTAAACTAGCGCTAAGCCATGCGTGTTTTTATAAAAGCATTTATGCTACAATTCGGATAAGCAAGAAAAAAACTAATTGCACATATGCATATGTACATACATATGTATATACACACGTATACATACATATACATACATATGTATACTGCATGCAAGCGTACATTCCGGAACACTGAAACACGTGTTAGTTGTGCAAAAAGTAGCTGCCCCGCCTATTTGCATAAAATCATTAACAAGTACAATTTACTTTTGATATTTTACCAACTATTCCTGTTTAATTTCATTATAACCACGTGCCAAATAATTCTTGTTAAATAAAATGATTTATAAATTGACATACCTTCAGACGAAACGTTCAAACGAAGAGCACGCCGCAATAATGTCGACTCAAAAGAATTGGCATGCGATTCACAGGGTTACCCGGGAATCTACAGGGTGAACAGGAATTTATAAATTGCGCAGAACATTTCATGCTACAAGATAGCACCGATATATTGACAGGGTTATGAATAGCGTAAAGTAATTGCGGCTACAGCCAATTAAAACATCACCTCTTCTATTATTGCTCACAGATTATTGTGGAACTTTTATAGGAACAAATGATATTTTATGAGAGAAACTTAAAACAAATTAGCTTTTTTTTTGCTGTTTTTCAACAACAACACAATTGGGAAGTTTTAGTACGACGCATTGGTTTAAATGAAGTGCTAAAATCATATATCATAACTTATTATATTTTATTTGTATTATAAAATTCTTTCTAGACATTTACGAACGTTTTCGTAAGAAATATTAAAATTAAATGAACTCAAAGTTATTGGTTTTATATTAAGTGGAACTGTATGGGAATGAAACAACATAAAGAAATGATGGAATAGGAGAGTACATTTCGGCACATCAATGCAGTAAGTAGCATCTTGTGTAATAATGCAGTAGTCCCTTTGGATCTTTACCATCTTTTAATAAGTAAATATAATCAACTGCATCCAAGTGGCAGCAGCAGCAGATCATAAGTATGTTTGCGAATTGTGGAAACTGCTTAATTTCTGGACTTCCTGTTGAGGCCAGGGCCGGCACAGTAGCTCCCCTAATTAGTGTCGAGTCCTACCTCACAAAGCACCACCATACTTAATATAGAATATCATTTGACTCAGAGGGCTCTGTAAAAGAGCCAGAAGAGGATCCTAGAGATTTGAAAGAATCCCCTAAATAGTAATATGTGATTTTTAAATACAACATAACAAAACATATAAATCGCATATTAATTATTGTTACAATTTTTGATATTTTATTTACGTAAAAATAAAATATTTGGACATATGATTTAATATAACAAATTAATAATAACCTTCATTTAAAAATTTGATTGATTCTTAAACTTGTCTAATGTTGCGAACTCTTAAAAACCGAGCGATTAATGCCCTTAAGAGTAAATTGTTATAACTTCACGACCTCCTCCACGAACCATTAATACTTTTTCAAGACCCTCTGTTAAAACTTCCAGGAATTCCATATCTTGAATTAAATAAAATTAAAATCAATACATTATGAGCAAAAACAAAAGATCATATAACATGTAATATAGTACTTACAATTGCTTTCACGTTCCGCTCTCACTTCCCTAGGAGGACCTGGTAAATTCATTATAACCAATTGGGCATCTTGAGACTTCTCTACTATAACTTCATTCAGTTTTATTGCCGTGTGCATGCGACGAACATTAAACTCATCCCTGGGTACAAAATATGTTCAGTTATTTTATTGTTAAATAAAATAAAGTACAGTTCTTACGGTTTCACACTGGATTTTATGTTCTCGTCAGCTTTTTCTGTTGATTCATCCTTACTGGATGCTACATCAGGTGCTTCCGTACTTTCGGGACCATCTGAGTCAATTGAATTACGTTTTTCCTCGTTATGAGTATCCTGTATCAGATTAAGGAGTAGAAGAGGAATGGTTTAACGGCAATAATAAACCTTCTTATTTACAACCGTGCTATTTAAGGAAATTAGAATTTAGTAAACGCACTTAAGATTGAACAGAAAATAACAACAAAAATATACAAATTAAAAATAAATTGTAAAAACGAAAAAGGAAAAAGTGTACGATGGTAAGCTTTGGATTAAAAGATTGTAAAGCTTACAATACCTGCAAAATAACAATATGTAATCGCTATTTGTCTTAAGAGCTGTCTTAATTGTGCTTTACTTTTGGTTTTCAATATTTGTTTTGTCAGTTGTAATTATGTATTTACAAAACGTTTAAGCATACATACGTGATTTTGTATTTCTTCGATGGTAGGATCGGCAAACCGAACCCTCGACGCTGTTTTTATGGCGTCATAATGGTGGTCTACAATTGTTTGTACCTGAAAATGTTAGCATAAAGTATTTACATACTTATACATACATATATCCACACATATTTGTGTGATGGGAATACCAATAGCTATAAATATTTTAAACTTATGTTGCAGCCCTTGTATACGTATAATGCTTTATGGGAAACATATTCGAAATGTATCATAGCTTAATCCGAATTTGAAACCTTTATACAAAAATATAGTAATTTTTTAAAAAATAATTTGTTTTTCCATTTTACGAGGGCTACAACATAAGTTGGCTTATCACATAATGAGGGTATATGTATATTTTATAACGCGATTGATATTGGGTAGATCAAAAACAGTTGACTCTATTCACACATATTTTTGATTGTGCAAGATAGTTTTTTGAATATGGAGATAGTTGACGCGAATTCAAACCTCCAAAACAGTGATATAGGGCTTTCGAGCATTTCGGATTGATCTTTAAAGAAGTTCATTATTAAGCTAAATTTCCAATTTGATGGCTTTTAAATACCTTATGCTCGTATATCCAATGTTCAACTGACGGACTGACAGAGATTGCACAAAATATATACTCTATCTTTTTATTGGGTATCGATGCTAAAAACTGAGTTGCACATTTTAATGTTTTCAAATACGAGTATAAACATCCAGCATTCAAAAGAATATCAATACGAAAATGAATAATGTTCTAGTCGAAAGATCTCGACTCGGCGATACCCTGTACCCAGTTCTAAAAGGTCCGCTATCTTCTTTACTATTGACAAATGAACTCACTCATAGATGTTGGCAAATTGATTCGACTATTGATACTACTCAAGATCGTAGACATTATTATAAACATATAATTAAACATTTAATGGGCACCGGGTATATGCAACAACTACTTCGATTTTATGGACACCAATAAGTATATTATTGTTGTGTGTGTTGTGATGTTTGATGAATTTGTAAAGCAAGCGAAACATTTATATGGATAAACTTATGTCAATATCGATATGCATACAATAACACTTATTTATCTGTATACATATATAAATTCTATATTCTGTATGTAAGCTTTACCAAAGATAACTTATTATCACTGGGAGTTTCCTTAAAATCCATTATAGTCTGAACCTTTTGATCAAATATACAAAGTTTAAAATGTTTATTGATCTTAATTGATATTAGATTTTTGATAAAACGAACTTATGTTAAAGGAAAGGAACAACAAAAAACCAGTTGTAATAAATTAAAGTAAATGTGCGAACAAAAAATCATCCGATTCGTTTTGGGGGGTAATTACAATAATTTGCTAATAAATGCCGTTTTAAGGAGTGGAATATTAAAAAAAAAAAAACAGAAGAGTGAATCTTTGACTTACCACTTTGGAATTCTCTTTTTTGTTTAAACCTAATGCTCTGAGCATTTGATTGCGCTGTTCCATCATTAAAGTTCTCTCATAAGTGTATGCAGAGATATCGCTATTATTCTGGTATTTAAAATATGAAAATTAATTTTTTAAAACTCATAATTCATTCAAGCATTTACCATTTCAACTACTTCAACATCTGCCTCAATTCGCAAATGGTACAGGAATGTCTTTAAATCTTTCTTCATTTGGATCGAATTATCTTCGATTTGAGCAACGGTAAAAATGCGTAGTTTGCAATTACGCCAAGTCCTGTGCTGTTTTAGCAGGAACGGTAGCAACATAAGCAAGCCACCGTCATGAACAATCCACCAGATATCAATGTTGCCACCAATCTGAAAAAGCAAAGATAATAATGAATATAAATTGTATATGTGTAAGTACTATAAATATTTGAATACTTTGTGATTCGATTCTGGGTAAAAGTTGATTCCTTTTGGAACAATCAGTGCCATGTGGCATGCTGCAACAGTGCGAACTGTTTGAATGAACGTCTTCCAGCTATATCGTCCTTCCTGCCGCCAACTATACGGCCATCCAATAATAACCGTATTTGGCTTCATTCCACCCAACCCAATCGTTTGAATGCTGCCGATAATAAATCACTTCATTAATTATACTGTACTATATATGTACATATATGTTATGGGAAAATGCTTACACTGAGCTGAGACCCTCGCCGATCTCTTGGGCCACTAAAACATCACAAAATCCTTTAACCTTCTCATCCGTCATATATTTACGGAGTGTGGTTTTTGCATCGACGGCTTTATTTGTAATCTTTGTGTGATCACCTTTTATCACAGACACACAAATTGTCAAACCCTTGCCAGCTTTCAGCTGAGTGGCAAAGGAGAATATCTTCCTATACTTCGGTATCAAGTTATCATTGAGCTTGGAAAGCACCAAAATTTGCGGACGCCAATTTTTGGTGTGTGGTGGGCCCTCCTCCAGGCGTTGCAGTGAATATCTAGCAGCAGTAAGAGCCATGCCACGAATGCCATCGCCCCACTCCTTCTCCGCACTGCAATAGGCAATAGTGTAATGTTTGAATACAAAATAGTACTTGATACAATAAGTGGCGAACCTACCCTCGATATTCGATATATTTGTATATAATGATGGCCATGCCCATGGCAAGAAGTGCAAAATACCACGATGTCATTATCATAACGGATATGCACAAGGTGAGTCCGATCAGGGACAAGCTCCAGTGATAGAACTTGAAGCGCGGTCTCCAGTTGGGCGTGCGCAGCAAGGTCTGTACGGCGCAGGCCAAGTTGACAAAGCCGTAGCACATGAGGAAAAACATGGACAGCAATGGGGCGAGCAGATCAACGTTGCCTATAAGATACATATTTAATTAGTTAGCTGTAGCTGTCCAACACATAAGCGTCTGAAACGTACCCAATAAAATGCCGCATTGGCAGATGACAATTGTTAAAAGCAGGGCTCTTACAGGCTCGCCACGTTTAGAAGACTTTGCGAATGGGGCCAAAAAGGGAATGATCTCATCTTTGGCAATGGCTTGCAGTAAGCGGGGTGCGCCTGTTAAGCTCTGTAGGCCAGCGCCCAGGGTGGATAAAAATGAGCCGATCAGGATCACCCACTGGTTGGGCCACGCAATATTTGCCACAACTAGTTTGCCGCCAATTGACTGTCCAAATCTGAAAGGAATGGGTAATAGTTTTGTTATGACAACATGGCAACATTCAAATGCTTACTTGTCACGCAGTAGTAGATTATCAACAGTGCCAGCAAAAAACAAAACACTCGTTAAGTAAACAGTACTAGTCGTCAAGATGGCACAGATTGTGCCAATTGGAATACTCTTTTGAGCGTCAGCCAGATCGCCCGATCGATTGGAGCCAGCCATGATGCCTAATATATGAAATATGTATATGTATTAATATGTACATTCGATTAGCAACTCAACTCGAGTTTACCTGTGACCGATGGGAAGAATATGCCGATGAGCAGTGTGAAGCTCGTTGTTATATCTGCCATTATTTGGTTATACGACTGACCGCCAACGTTCTCAATATCAACGGAGTTGCGACCGTATGATATGAGCTGTCCCTTCTCCAAAAACGATGGGAAAATATTGTCGTAGAAAACTCCGCTGGCAAGGCCTTTAATACCCTTCACCTTGGTCACATTATTATCTGTTTGAGAATTAATATGTTTAATCATTCAGTTATTGTTGTTGCTTATAACAGTTGGTCAAATTACTTTGGTAGTACTCGTCACACTTGTGATCTGGGCAGTACATGTCTACTAAAATGGGATCTTCCTTCGTGCAGTTATCAATGGGGATGTCCTTTAAAACGCGCTTGCCAAGCACACACAGGCTGTAAGAAGCAGGTGAGTTAAGCACAGCTACTAAGTTCCATTTCTTATAGAGTACTTACTATAACTTCTCATTGCCATTGATGTTATCGAAGATGCCTATATACACTGCTATTATGGAGAATATGACACAGGCCAGCGCAACTGTTGCGAACTTGTTGACAAATTTCACGCCCAAAAATACAATTAAACCTAAAAAAAAGGAAATATGTAAATATTCCCATGCGTTTTATCGCATACTTCAGCTTACCCATGAACAGGAGCAGCAGTGTGCCATAAACTCTGAAGTTATTGTACATAGCTTCGGCATCCTTTGTGAAATCCCCAAATATGGATGCCCAGGGTGCCATATAAGTCTACGGTGTGCAAATTACATTTAAGTTTTGGAACGTATAAAGTATTTGAATGCTGAATTTCTGCTTACCAATACGATCTCAACAGCACCCACAATGTACATTGCGGCGGCTAACGTTGTCCCCGTATAAAACAGCATCCCCACAGCTCCGCCAAATTCAGGACCAAGTGATCTATATGACAAGGAAAACAGGAAATTATTAAAAAAATCTTTAAACAAAGAGCAATTTAGGACATGGCTAGATCGACTCGGCTGTTGATACTGATCAATAATATATATGTATATGCCTGTGCATACTTTTGTACAGCTTCATTATATCCATTATTGCCCACTTTGAATGGTTTCAGGGTATAAACATTAATTGCCTTTTCTTTGCAGTACACGCTGTGAACTATTTGTTTCATAGTAATAAATTGTGATAGTTTATGCTTGATTTACCGGGATATCATAAAGTAGCTTCCTCCTGCCGGCACCACCCCATTTGTTGCAATGGCCGACATCGATATCGCAGTTAGCATCGTCTAATATTGAAAATGTTATTTAGAAGGGCAAATTGCATGTGGCCTTTTCTAGGTATTCTTACCACACAACAACATGTCAGCACAATTAAGAATCCACAAATCGCTCCGGCCGTACCAACAACCCATGTTAACCGAATAAATAAAATTACACCAAAGATGTTTTGAATACATGGCAAAAAGACTCCAATTAGTGTTCCTAAAAAAGATCAAAAGGGTTTATTAAGAATTTTATAAGTAAGATAGGCATTTGAAATAAATATCGATAGCACATTAAAACAGTTAAATTGTTAAGAAAATGTTAACAGTTTCTTTTCAATGAAATTGCAACTTGTTAGATTTTTTCATTTGAGATATAGGTAGTTCCAAAAGTAATCGAATTTCTCTACAACATACCCATACGAGCCGATGGCGGTGGTGGCTTCGCATCAGGATCGGTGGCCGCTGGTATCGTGTTTTCATAATTGGCAATTGATGAAATGAATGTTGAAATATGTGGCCTAGTCTCCAAGTCATCATCGTATAGGTACAGATTGGGATCGATTGTGGATTTCTGATTTTCTTCTGCCCTGTGGACATCACGCGAATCTGAAAGCAGAGAAAGTTTTTTTTTTTTAAATAAATAAGTTACAATTGGGAAAGTGTAGCTACATATATACATTTTTACTCTCATTTTAGACATCGCCTCTTGATATCCTGGTCAAACACAACTATATTTGTTTTTCAAGATATTTTAACCAAACTCACCAGTTATAGGTGTTACTCTGCGCTTATTACTTAAACAATTAAATATCAACATAGGACTAGAATATCGTAAACTAGCCTTATCAACTGTTAAGAAATTTATAAGTTTTATATCTTATGTACACTTACAACATACACTTTTAGGTCACAGTGCATGTTGAAATTCCACCCATAAATCTTAAAGCCAAATTATCCTAATATGAACTAGAAACAAGTTTGCCACGCCCACTTGTGTCCTTGTAACCCTGCAATGATTTTTGTATACTCTTGCAGAGGTTATTATTATATTTTATCGTGAAGGATACCCCCTGATAAAACATTAAAACTAAAGTTGAAATTGAAATTGGAACCTTTTTCCTTCACTGAAGATGAGGAAAGCTACTATTCATACCTGAAGATTTTCTTTCGAGTGTTGTTCCATTGTGTTCTGATGCCGTAATATTCGTTTCATCGGCATCATCTTTTTCACTATTACATTGCATGTTAACGTTTAACGTAAATTTACTACTTCACGCAAATCACGATTGTCACTTAAAATTAGCTAACACTTTGGGTCGTCATACGAATAAAATTGAAATAATTACAAATGTTGTAAACATTTATAATTCAGAACACCTTCAAGAGATATCAAAAATAAAGAGAAGACCTCGTTCATTTATAACAATGTTAAGAAGGTTTTGCAAAAGCTGCAAATTAAATGTGGGGATTCATAAAAATCCGCTTTCAATGTTCAGCACATTTTTTTTCTTTTTCTTGCGTTCTCTCTTTGATAACTGCAAAGAGATTCATCCTACCTATCACACATGAAACAGAAGGAATTTAGGTCAAGAATAATAAGCCTGCCAGGATTATAAAGCATACGAACAAATACTCAACGAAAAGAAATGTGCACTGAAAATAGGTGGGCAAAGGCAAATCAATTGTTCAATTATTGAAATAAAAACCAATTTGGATACGCCACTGACTTTGTTTCTTAACGCACTTTTATTTTAGGTATTTAAGAATTATTTTAACTGTGTCGATTGTTAGTTTAATGCTTAGGGCTCAGATGGCAACGGGGTTTTATGTAACTTTACACGTTGTTTTGTCATTTAATTGCGGTGTATTTTCTTGTATTTTTTAATCGAGTTTAGTCGCTGTAAATTGGGCTATTTTTTAAAGTGGATTAATAGAAAAAATTAAGAAAACTGTTTGTATGCTACCGAATAAAAATTATGTTGCCCAGGACTCTCAGCATCGAAAGCGAGATGAAAACGAAAGCTTTTATCTACACGCAGTTTCACCCCGTAGTCTGAGGCCAACGAGAGAGAGTGCCAATTGCAGATACTTACGTACGTATACGTATGTCTGTACGGGTCTGCCTATGACCAGCCTCACATCCTTTGCCAGAGAAAGTCCTCTCGCACAGCATCAGTTGGAAAAAGCGCACACTGTTTAGCTGCTCTCTGGAGCTTTTCACGACACTGAGCTTTAATCTGCAGGTGGCCTTAAATGTGTCACCGGGACATCTGGGACGTTTGTATGTATATGTACCAGTAAATACATATACATAAGTATATGTGTATATACTTAATATGTATGCATGTGTGAGAAATTAATGGGAGCATAATAAAGCTGACAATTGGTCAGTTTGTGGTTAAGCCCATCTTGAAACGCCTTTTTTATTTATGAACTCAATTTGATTACGGTCGTTTGATATGATATACATAGTAGTTCAAGATAAATGGAAAAAAAATATCCTTATAATTAAACACTTGACCCATTTTTATTGGGTACAGGATATGAAAGGGCCAGCCTTTACATATTATACATAATGAAAAGCGCGACAGCATCTAAATTTTCAATAGGTTTTTAAAATAGAACTACCTTGTAAGTCATCCGGAGTATCGCCTAGCAGTTTGCCACTTGCTGATTCATCTTGAAGGTAGTCCAACACAGTCTCTTCGTCTGTTTTTGTGACTTGAAATCTATCTGGCATATTTGTGGCTGATGCGCTCTGCAATACAAAATTAATAGATTTTTTTAATTGTTTATTTATTTAAATATTTTTTACAAAATACTTTGGATTGAAAGAAGGCAACAAAGGGTTGAGTTGCAACTCAACTTTAAGAAATTTCCGTAACTCATACTAACTATACTTATGTACATATGCATATATTTATGTACATACATACACGTAACTGAATTTAAATCAAAATTAAATCGTCATCAGGGCCGATACCGTTTAGGGATCTTGTGTGACCTGACTTCTTCGATTATTTATCAAATGATCACCCTGCTGATTTCTTTGTACATACATACATATGTATGTATCTACATATGTATTTTGCATGTAGTAGCAGCTGATTTGTTATCGATCATTCTAGCGCCATAAAATCAAAATCCATCACTGTGTGCCAAGCAAACTCTATACAGAATTAATTGGCGGCGCCATCATCATTGCAGAACTATAATGGCACTCCAGATTTCAGTGATACCAAGAAAAACCAACATGCATATGAAAAATGGCTTAGTGATAAGAGCTAGTCACAGCTAGATGTTAGTAACAGGTACACAAACCATTCTTAGGCACATCCCTCAGTAAACTGTTCCTGTAAATGCACCCAAAAACGAAGGCGTTGTTCCTGTTGCCATCTCTAGCCGCGCACTGGTTGCTTGGGATAAGCCTAGCAAAAGTTATGTAAGTTTGCTAAAAACTTAAGTCACATGACCAGATTTTGTATGCCGTCTACTAATCCCAAATTGCACAAGAATGGTTTGTTCTGATTGCAGAACATTGAATTACATATACACATACATACATACATACATACATATGTATAAGCATGTTTATTAACTTAGTATGTGTGTATGCCTGTAGCTGCATGCATTAAGATATACATATGTATATGTACATACATACATACATATTTACAAATTGTAAATTAAAAATTCCAAAAGACAACAGAACAGAACAAAAATATACCCACACACGCTTAAATATGCACACACGAAATTTTTTATGTAGAACAGTATAATTGTAAACATTGAAATAAACACACACACGTAGAATGTTTGAATGTACTTAAATGCTATTTACTTGGGTAAGCGCCTTTTTGCAGGGTTAACGATAACCGGAAAATGTTGTAAGCTTCCTTAGTCGCAATGGTCAACGTTCAGCTTTGTTCAATTCCTTTTCTTAATATTTTGTGAACTTTTCAATTGTACGAATAAAATTAAACTATCATATTGAAGGCGCATGAGTAACAGAAAATAATTTTCTACTGTATATAATTTGGAGTCGCGAGTTGGGGGAAATACTGTTGTATTAAAGAAAAAGTAACTGAAAACATATTTAGCGTATTTAGCATGGATACCGATTATATTTTAGACAAAAAAAAGACACTTAATTCATTTGCAAACATACACATACATACATACATACGCATACGTACACATATGTACATCTGTTCATACATACATATGTATTTTTATTAAGTCCTCGGCTATCAGCTGAAAATTGTATGCATATGTACATACGTACGTACATATGTATGTATGTACACTTGTATATCCATAAAAAGACGCACATATACATACAAACATAAATACATACATGTTTGATTTTCAATGACGATTAATTTATTGTGTACATATGTACATATGTTTGTTTGCATTTACATGTGCTGGGCCATATGTGTGTACATAGATATGCACTGAACATGAGCTTAAGAAAGCGAAACCAAATACAGACATATTTACATACATTTGCACTAATTCCTGAAATATAAACATTATGCATATGTACATAGCAGCTCCTTTTTGCAATAACAATCAACTTTCACAGCAGACGAAGAGTTTAAATACTCTGCAAACCAAAAAGGAAAAGTGTATATTGGATCTGTCCGACCGTATGAACGTTAATTTGCCCATGTCGACTACGGGACGGAAAAATTGGAAATTTAAAAACAAAATACATATGTATATCTATGAATGCTAATTCGAGCGACGAAAAATATATTTTGTAATCAACATAAAACTATTCCCGTGGTAACATAAAACACAAAAACAAAAAAAAAACAAAATATATTAAAAAATATATATATGTATGTATGTATATAAAGATAGGAATGAAATGAATGAAACATTTTGTTTTTCAGTTGTCATTATATTTAAATTAAAATTTTTAAGTAGCCAAATAAAAATTTAAATATATATTTTGCTTTCATACATCGCACATGGGAGATGCCTCCCCAAAATATCGTTCCCAGTCTTACAATATGATTCAGGTTAGACGTTCCTTCCGTTACTCTTTGTGAAATCGCTCAGTATTGGCTTTATTGCAAGGAAGTACTAGAGGTCTTTTGAGCTTAGGACTGTATGCAAAATCGGAAAAGCTGTATACGAGATCCCCATTCTTTAAACCGCTCTTGAGTAGTTGTTAAGCTACCCCAAGTTCCAGTTCGTTAGATTAATGACAGACCCTTAGACAGGGATTTTCAAAATTCAGTTATATAAACAGTTATATGAACAAAATACAGAACACAAATTGCAATTTTATGATATTCAACATTTAGGTATCCGCCCACAGCCCATTACATGCATATCTCTTTTAAATAAAATTTTATTAGTTTATACGTACTGTACTTAAAAAGATATTGTTATTTGTAGGCATGGGAGTTTAAATAATTTAAGAGGGAGGTAGTGCCCACAACGTGGCAGTTTTATCAGCTGATGTTGAAATAAAGGAAAACTCCGTTGGGTGCCATCGTATTGTGATAGCCTTGTCTTTGTGCTTGGCAACGACTACCGATGCGATGTCGTTGGCCAGATCCCCCTGCAAGTCCGTTAGTTTAATGGTGTTGTCGTAGCTGCACGTAAGCATGTAATAGGCCGAAGGCGAGAACCTTATGCATCTTCAAGGAAAAATAAATATAAATTAGTAATGAAACAAACATGTTGTATATAAATTTACCTGATTTCGGCGCTGTGCGGATAGAAGCGTTGTATCAGCCTATTGCCACGGATGTCGTAAAGGACACAAGCACTATCTGCGTGTCCTGAAACAAGCAGACGTCCAGTCGGGTCCACACAGACTGCGGTCACAGGGGAGTTTTGCAGAGCGCCACCCTTGTACTCTTGATCCAACGTGTTAACGGCATCGTTTACTCGGAGATCCCAGAAGCGTATTGTTTGATCCTGTGGGTTGCCTTAGGACTTTAGCCGTCTTACATGGGATATTGATATTTGGGAATTACCTGCGACCCCGACACGAACATCGCATTGTTCCAGCTGTATAGGGATGAGATGTGTCCGGTATGGCCACTGAATACCTGAAACGGCATTCCTGTCACACAATCCGTCACGTAGATCTTGCAGTCTCCGGCACCGCCGCTGACAAGCAGTCGGGACTTTGTCGATAGGTTGTCGAGGAAGCACATGTCCCTGACGGTCCCATCGTGCATATTCAGTTCTACCTCCTGGCCCACCAACTGATTGGTGTCCTTGTTGAATCTCATGTATTTGATGGTCTTGTCATTTGACCCGGTCGCAATGAGTTCGCCATCAGCTGACCAACACGTGCAATATATGGAGCCTCTGTGGTGCTTTGTCCGCTTGCATAGAACGGACGGAGGATAGAAGTGTTGATCTTGTCTAACGATTGGTTTACAAATCAAAATCAGTTGCAATTCATGTATATCGTGTATATCACCTTAGTTTAGATAGTTGCGGATACTGGCAAATGCGGAAGGTTTTGGAGTTCGATCCGACCGCGTAAAGCTTTCCATCGGGGTGAAAATCCACGCTGCGAATCGCTTGTGAGTCAGATATGGTGGTGACGGCCACAAACTGGGAGCGTTCTACATCACCCTATAAAGAAGTAAGGTTAGTATATCATAAATCAAGGCTAAAACTCGGGAAACCATAACATTTTTGAGGAAGCGAAAGGAGACCCTTAAAAAAGTGATATATACTTTATCCAATAAAGTTAATCATGTGGGTGATTTTTTGTGGATATAATCTCAATATTCTATGGATTTTACTTTAAAAATTTTAACTTTTAAGATTTGAGGAAAGAAGGTAAGTTATAAAAAACCCTAATTTGATTGTAAATCGGATTGGATCTAAATGTTAACTCTGACAGCACGATTTCTTTTTTGTCATATGACAAACAAAAGTTTATTTATTGTTTACAATTCATCATCGCCGCACAACTTAATCAATCTGTTTGCTTTTTACAGCCTTAATGTTAATTGACAACTCTACGTCACGGACATGTGCGGACGTGTAAAAAAACTTATCCACCCAATTAAATGGGCTAAAACTATATTTTTAGTAAAAATATTTGCTTGGAGGCGAAACATTCAATAAAAATTAAAATTAACAACAATCAATTGATCAGCTGTGTTTTCTTACAACAAAGTGGCCTGTAAGCCGTATAATTAAGTCACTTTTTATGTGTCAAAAATACCGTTAAATAGCCAATGCATTTCTCTTCCATGGGTAACACACAAACGTGGTAAAGAAAAAACTAAATTTCTGTTGACTGTTGCCGTGGATACAAAGTGAATGGGAAAGTATATTTTATATTGTAGTTCCAATAATGATCTTTTTGCTACACACATATATATTATCTATATTCACATTATACATTTTAATTTGCAATGTTTTACATTCATAGGCTCGCCGTACATATGGACTTAGGTGTCTATAAAGAGTACACTTCACATGTCTTACATCTTTCAAATTTGTATTCCTTTCGTCGGTATTCATTAAAATTAAAATAAATTAAATAAATAAATAATATAAATAAATAAAAACTGTTTACAAATAAGATCAACTAATCTCTTTGATACACTGAACTGTAAGCTTGGCAATCAAAGGTAATATCCAATCCGAATATATTTTTTTATATAAATAAACTAGAGAAAAGAAATGTTAAAACTCATGAAAGTAAGCCCACTAATCTTCACGACAATCAGGATCAGTTCCAACAATAATAATAATTATGACGTCTATCTTATAGATTATAAAATCATTAGAACAAATAATTATACATTTTCGAATAGATGCTGTTTATAAAAGGAAAAATCTATGCTGAAAATGGCTAGAATGGCACCATGCTAGCAGAATATATCGTTCAAACAGAAATTATTAAGTATATCGTTCAATGCTGTGAACTATCGATTGTCTAAACAGATCTTTTCAGCTTTTAGCTAAGTAATTTCCCACTAAATTGATTGCCTCAACTGATGATCCAATTATAAATAACCGCTATCACACAACACAATGCCTACATAGCTGTTGTTAATATTAGCCTTGTATTTCGAAATACATATAATGCTAGGGCTTGAAGATAAATAACTTAAGTCCGGCCGTAAAAAGGCTAAAATGGCACCACTGAGCTCGCTCACAAGTCACTGAGCTAGTTTTAATGATCCGTTCAATTGCACCAGTTCTGAACGGAACGTCCCAACTCCATTCTAAAGTTAAGGTTGCTTAGCAGCAATATTCATTTCATCCAGGAGATGGAAGGTGATCGCGTGGTAAAAAAACAAAAAATGTCGGCTTTGGAACAACTTAAAAAGATAACCACAATTGTGGCTGACACCGGCGATTTTGATGGTAAGTTTAATTTAAAAATAAAGATTTTAAAGTGGTAATTCGCAGTTCATGTGTATATAATCAGTCTATGTATGTAAGCACATGTGTCTGAATGTATGTACATATGTATGTGGGTACGTATGTACATACATGTGTATATACAATGTTAAAGTTATTAAATAATAAATTTCATTAAGCTTTGAATAATTATGTACGTCTGTATAAACATATGTAAATACAAACGCATGTACGATCGCAGTTTGTGACAATCTAAGTCTCTGAAGTTCAAATCAAAGTTAAAGTCGAAAGTGAGGCCGACTTTTGTTTGACCTTATACATATGCGTGAATGTACAGTGAATATCTAATGCATGCAATTGTTGCAATTGAATAATATATTTCCATATAAGCAAGCAGATTTCTACATATACATATATATATATATATATATCTATATCTACATCATAAAAAAATTATGCTTACATTACTTTTGTGATAAGAACTACGATGCGCAATATTTTAAGAATAAGGCATATAGAAGTCGCCTTCTAAGCGAATCCCAAGAATTCGCGTTAGGCATGCAGATTTCACATGAACTATTTTAATAAGAAAAGTTGCTAATACTTTCTATTTAATTTTAGCCATCAATGTCTACAAGCCTACCGATGCCACAACTAACCCGTCACTCATTTTATCTGCGTCAACGATGGAACGATACCAATATTTGGTACGCAAAGCCGTCGATTATGGAAAGACTAAAGAAGGGTAATTATTATCGCAAAATATATTTCTTTTGAAAAATCCATAAGAGCCATGAACACAATATCATCAAGTTCGAAAATCGCTTCAGATTTGACAAAGTTATGTGACTTTTAAATCGAATTTTGACTGAGTTATGGAAAGTCAGCTCAGTTAAGTCGGGCTTAAAGCGATATGTTTTACTAAATTGTTATATTATATTTAATTTTTTCAGATCGTTGGAGAATCAAGTATCAGAAGCGATGGATTACTTGTGCGTTTTGTTTGGATGCGAGATTTTGAAGGTTGTGCCAGGTAGGGTATCCACCGAAATAGATGCCCGCCTCTCATTCGACACGAAGAAAAGTGTGAAAAAGGCCTTGAAGCTGATAGACTTATACTCATCCTTTGGAATCAAAAAGGAGCGCATCTTAATTAAACTTGCCTCAACTTGGGAAGGCATCAAAGCGGCCGAAATTTTGGAAAAAGAGCATGGAGTGCATTGCAATCTGACTCTGTTGTTCTCATTCGCCCAGGCAGTTGCTTGTGCCGAAGCTGGCGTAACACTAATATCGCCATTTGTTGGTCGCATATTGGACTGGTTTGTGGCTAACACCGAATCCAAGAAATTCGAGCCTTTAGCTGACCCTGGTGTCGTATCAGTTACGAGCATCTACAATTACTACAAAAAATTCGACTACAAAACATTGGTTATGGGTGCATCGTTTAGAAATACTGGCGAAATCAAAGCCTTAGCTGGCTGTGATTTGCTGACGATCAGTCCATCTCTACTCAAGGATTTGGAAAATGATGAGGAGGTACTTAAAACGTATTTATCTGTTCCCAATGCTAAGCTGCAAGACATCAAGAAAATTACTGTGGATGAGAATAAATTCAGATGGCTACTCAATGAAGATGCCATGGCGACAGATAAGTTATCGGAAGGCATTAGGAAATTTGCAGTGGATACGCTGAAGCTGGAAAACGTAATCAAAAGTTACTTCAAATAATTTCCTATCCGCTTGTATTTGGCATTCAAAAACATAAGGTTTCATTTTTATTTTGAAAACACTTGTAATACTATCTTTTTAAATAAACCCGGTTTTTTACGAATTTAATCAATTGTTTTTGTGCTTGGAAGCGTGGGCATAGTGATTAAACCAAAATTGCAGACTGGCTTATTAAACAGTTTCATATCCTTATAATATTCCATTCGTTCCCCAAAAAGTACTTACACTGAGAATTAATTGACGGCTATCGGATAAAAATGGAACAGTGGAACAGAATGAAATAGTAATTTGTCATGGATTTGTTGGAATGGAAGCGAAATTTGTTGTCGTCCAAAATATCGATATATTTAGCGATATCGATATATCGCTTTTAATATACTCGCACCCCTAATTAAATCTCTCAAGCAACAGCTGTCGTCCACGTTTGAGGCATAAACAATTTGGTTTGTTAAATCATAACAAAAATGAGGGGAAAACGTAGAAATAAAGGCACACAGCCCAACAAGAATCCCATACGGAGGAATGACAAATTCTCCAAAAATAACAACTTTATTCAGAGAAGCAGACAAATGGAACAATTGCATAGGCGCGAAACTAATTTCCAGAGCACGTTTGCTGGCGAGGAATCAAAAATGACCGTAGATCTTCTGCCATCAGTGGTGGAGGATGAAAATGAATTTTACGAGCAGCTTGTAAGCGGTTATAGCAAAACAGGTAAGAGAACAATTCGAAATATTTAATTTTATAGATAACCAACTTGTACTATTCCAACACAGTACCTACAGTTACAGCACCGAATAAAAGTCTTTCGCCAAATAAGAAGATTAACATTGATAAAGACCAAGAAGAAATAGATACTGCGGACTTTAAACCATACAATGCATTTGCTGATCGTTTTGATTTCGACCTTAGCTCAGATGATATTACCGAACTAATTGCAAAACGCACAAAAGAAGTGCAAGCTAAATGGTCGGCAATAGGAAATATCAAAGTTGAATTGCCAATTTTAAAATCATCAGCCAACTCAAACGCCGACTATAAGCAGCCGCCAGAGGTTTTCGAACCAACAGACCTTCAGAAATTGGAAGTTAAAGTGTCATTAACTACGAATGTTACCTATCCCCTATCCAGACTACAGATGGAAATCTTCCAGATTGCAAACAATTACCACGACCTTTATTATCCTCAGCGCACTCACGATAATGCGGAGCAAATCCGTTACGTATACTGCCTCCATACCATTAATCACATATTAAAGAGTAGAGCACTGATTGTACGTAATAATGAAAAGATTACTGGCCTACTGCAATATCCAACGCAACCGCTGAGCGATGTCGCAATTCCAGACAGCTTAAGGGATCAGGGTCTCACAAGGACGAAGGCACTCATCATATTGCCCTTTCGCGAGTCTGCCTTAAAAGCTGTGCAAATAATGGCAAGTCTGCTGTTTGCGAAAAAGAAGGGTATGTACATTTTAAAATGAAAGCGGTTACATGAAATCTGAAATTTAATTCCTTTTTTAACACGTTTTATACTCTTTTCGAAGAAAATAGTATATTAACTTTGTGCTGAATTGTGTAAGGCATAGAAGGAAGCGTCGTAGACCCTCAAAAGTTACTGCCAGTATGCTTGTCTGTTTGTCTGTATTATTCAAACTAGTCATTCAGTTTTTAAGCTATCGCGATAAAACTTTGCACGGATACTTATTATTCAAGGGGACAGCACATTGGTCGGTGCCGACCGGATCGGATCACTATATCTTATAGCTGCCATACAACTTGAAGTCGGTTTTGGTTATAAATGCGATGTTTTCAAAGCAATTGCTTTCAATTTCCTTGTACACTTAAACATCCTTATAACTCATCAATGGGTAAAATTGCAAAACGATTGAGTCATAAATAGCAAAGATATGCGTCAGTAAATATTTTGAAAGAACAGGTGCATACGAGCAAACAAAACCAAGCCGAACTAAGTTTTTAACAGACTGCTCTTTAAGCGAGTTTGTCATCGATCATCAAAACTGTTCGGTGCTAAAAAACGCGACTTTTCATTTATTTTCATTTTTTTCTTATTCTCCTTTTCAAATATAAAATAGCTTGAATTCAAAATTTTTTTTAAAGATAAATGTAAATTCATATGATACCAATTCTTAGAGCAAAAAATGCATATGAAATTTCAGTGGTGCAGTTGGCAGAGTGAAAATTGCCTAAGGTTTCGAAAAGAGTATAAAATCTTCGGCACACCGAAGATAATCCTTTCCCACTTGTTATATATTAATGGTTTATACTTCTTCAAAGACCAATTTGACTTACCTATATGTATTTCGATTTTTAGATCCAAAAGCGACTCTGCCAATAGCTAAATATGATCGCTTTCTGAGCGAATATTCCGGAGATACTGTGTATATGCCAAAAACGAATCCCAAACCAATTGATTATGAGCAAACATTCAACGGCAACACGGATGACAACTTCAAAATTGGCATTCGCCTAACGAAAAAAACAATGGCCTTATACTCCGACATTAGCGCATCGGACATATTAATTACCTCACCGCTGGCGCTGCGTATGTTGATTAACGATAAGGACAAAGACTATGATTTTCTCAATTCAATTGAGCTGCTCGTCGTTGATCAAGCCGAACTGTTTATAGCCCAGAACTGGGAGAATATGCTCGTCGTACTGGACCACTTACACTTACAGCCGCAAAAGCTGCCAGAGACGAACTGTCAACGCGTCCGTCAATATTGTCTCAGTGGCACGTCTCGCTTCTATCGACAGACGCTGCTATTCGCATCGCATGAGCTTCCCGAATTTCGCGGGCTAATCAACAATAAATGCCACAATTTCCAAGGCAAAGTGCGCATCATTAATCAGATTGGCCATGGTGATATTTCCAATGTGCTGACACCAATTGAACAGGTCTTCCAACGCATCGATTGCTCCAGTGTGGAGACGGCTTTCGAGGATCGCTTCCAGCACTTCGTTCGGTATATTCTGCCGCAATTCACCAAATCTGGCTTCTCGCACTGTCTGCTGTACATACCCAGCTATTTTGACTACGTGCGTTTGAGGAATCACTTTAAGAACGAAATGATCAATTTTGTGCAAATCAGTGAATATACAAAGAAAGAGAAAATATCCCGAGCTAGGGACATTTTCTTCCATAGCGGTGCACCATTTCTACTTTACTCGGAGAGAGCTCACTTCTTTCGACGTACTCGCATCAAAGGCATACGCCATTTGATATTCTATCAGCCTCCCAATTTTCCCAACTTCTACTCGGAGTTGATTAATCTAATGCTTGAGTTAAACCAGAATCCACGAGATGGCTTACAGGACACAATGAGTGTTAAAGTCTTTTACAATAAATTTGATGTACTCAGCTTAAGTAATATTGTTGGCCATGAGAATGCAGCTAAATTGGCGGCAGGTACAAACGATTCGTACCTCTTCTCAAATAAGGAATAATACTATAAGTGCTTGGCGTAATTAAGACACCAATTTTGTTAAAACTATCATAAGTTGAATAAAATATGTTTGTTACGTAACATTTGATCGATTCATTAATAGGTGGTTATATTGTGTTCTCTTTGGCAGATGTATGATAGAGTAATTTGATCTTAATCAACATCTTATTATCTGTATATGTTTCATTTGGGAAAAGAGTGGGTAAAAATCTACAAAAGACGTGCGGTACATAAAAGCTCATCGAGGTCTAAGAAATAAAAAATATATATTTTTAAAACCACTCAAGACATCTTATCGCGCGAAATATTATATCAGCGCTCACTCTGAAATTAATGGTATTTTTAGCAACAGCAATATTTTTAGAACACATTTTTGCTCGGCGATAATTTCAAAAAGAACAAGAATATCAACGTTTTGTGTTTTTTTGTGTGGAACTTATTTATTTATTTAAACCATTTTTTTCGTAACCCGTAAGTCAAGAAAGTTTTTTTAATTACTTTCTAAATCAAATAATTAATTTTATTCATATTGGATACAATTTGCAATTTCAGGTAACAGGGCTGTCTGAGCAATGAATACAAGATTGATAAAGGTTTACACATTTCGACATCCTTGAGGATCTCCAGCATGTTTTTGTTGCACTGACCAAGACCTTTATTTACCAATCAGATTTGACGACATCAGGAACTACATACACACATAAATAATAATTGTCGATAATTACCAAATACCAAACTCAAATATGAAACTCAAAGCGCTTGCAAACCAAAATTGGAACAAAAGGAAGGGCAGGACATCAGCAACGGCTTAAGGAGGCAACTACTATGATGCCGCTTCATTGACTGCGTTTTGTTGTTGTTGTTGTTGTTCTTTTTTTATTTGTTTGTTTTATTTTCAAAAAGTAGACCAGTTCGGGGTTCAGTGTTTATATTTCGTTATCATGGATATCTTACATGCTGAATTTGCAATATGAATTCATTCGTTTATACGTTTTTTAGTGTCAAATTGTAGTAGACCATAATGTACAGCAATGGATCTCTTTCGGAATTCACATGGAATTTTGGCACACTAGATTTTTTGTTTATCAACATTTAACAACTTCACATACTTTCTATAGCAGGGATGGACTAAATTAATTTAATGTTAAATTAATGGGGGGGTGTCATCCAATTAATGAAATCGGGGATTTACTGTATAAAATAAAACGATAAATTATTGAATATATATGTATATATTGGTAGGAATATTTCAAATCAATGACGTTCGCTGGGATCGTCAAACACAGCAGCAAGTTGCATAATGCGAGCGGGCATTCAAAAGCGAACTATTTATGGATTGGTTTTTGGGGGGTGGATGAGGAGACGCCCCCACTGTACAATTCAGTGGGTTTTCGGGCGTACATTTGGTTTAGTTTCGCATATAGTAGTGATTATGTTGTTTGTAATTTATGTTTATTTCACAGCGTCTATAATTTTTACAACAAAGTACATACATAATGTAAATTTTAATTGAAATCTCTAAAAAATTGTTTAATTCTTAAATATTCTTCTTGTTTTTGTTATTTGTTTTTTCCTTTTTAACAGAAAGTAAAAAATTGTGTGTTTTTCTTTCTCTTTAGCCTAAACTCGACACGAAATTCGAAATACGAAATTTGCTATCTCAATGTATGCATTAAAAATAAATACCACGGACGCTATCTATGGACCCCCAATTACCTTAATTTACGTTCACTAAGTCTTCAAATCATTGTGGGCAAATCATTGTGGGTTGTAACCGGAGCGGATGAGCTGAAAGACTAATATTCCAATGAAGTACAAACTTATAACCGATTTCTTTTGTTCAAAATTGACTGTTTTGTATGTCAAAATCTACATACATACAATTTCACGATGCTCGAATTTAACTTCTTATATACTATGGAATGAATGAACCAATTGTTTTTTGTTTTTTGTTATTTTTTTTTGCGTTTTTTCTTTTTAATTCAAAACGGAAGTCCTTGCCTGAAATAAGTCTACTTAGTACATAAATAAATTGAATACAAAATATATATCCGCTATTCCATCCAGCTAAACCAATTGTTGATGAATAAATAAAATATGCTTTTTATGTATATGCATATATCGAATATAGTACATATATAAATAGGAATTTTGGATTTATCTAATGTATTGAATCATTTCGAAGTTTTATTTTGTTGAATGACCCCTAAGTGAAGAATTATTTACATATTTTCAGCGTTTCTAGAAAATTTTAAAGTTTTTTTTTTAAGTATTGTTAAATAAATACAAAACGACGGTATTGGTTGTTGTTGTTGCCTATGATTGGAACCTTTTGGTGAAACTAAACTTGTAATAAGCAACTAAGAGTGTTATAAAAACGATCATTACTTGTACAGAAATAATCCCTATGGTTTGAATGTTATCGAAAATTAAATTTAAAATCTGTCTGCAACTTACGTATTCATGTTTTTTAATGTTGTTTTGTTTTGTTTTGTTTTTTGTTTTGTTTCATTCAAATGTTGAACTGCGCGAGTCTGCTACAGCATTGTATGTACAAAAAGCAATGCCATGTTATGTGTAGAAACATATCCAAAACAGAAGTATTTTGTGTACGTGTTTTTTGTTTTGTTTTGTTTGTTTGTGTGTTGTTTAATTAATCGTTAGCTCATAATCTATTGACCAGTTCACGGTGTTTTTGTGTTTTTGTAAATTATAGAGTAAGTCGATCTCTTATTAAAATATCACTCGTGAATTTTTAGTAATATTCGGAAATAAGTCTATGTGGTGGTTGGTTAAAGTCGTTACTTTAGGTATTTCTTTCTGTTTATATTTAGTAACACTTTATGCTAGTAATTAGAATAATGATGTTGGGCTTAATGATTATAATTATATTCTTAAAGCATCATAGCGTACAGCAGGCCAAAGTAGACAGCCCACATTAACACAATCCCATGCATCTTATATATAATGCTCTCACCATCTGCGATTTTTCTAGCAACAAACTTCAATGTTTCATCTAATAAAACTACAGGAATTGAGAATTTCATCACAGTTATCCATTCCTCTGCAGACAACGGTGTCACTTGGAAGACGGTCTATAAAAAGCATATGTAGATATTGAATACATTCGGTAAACCTATAATGTTTGAGTGGTACTTACAGAGAGGACTTCAACATAAAGGATAACAAAGTGAAGAGTGAAAGAGAGGGCCATTGAGCCAATCAACCACAAATTGCACCATGGAGGCATTGATATCAAAGACTGATTCTCAGATAAGCTGCAGCAAGAAAAAACATTTGTTAAATTATGTTGTTATGCTATGTGTGATAAACCAAATTAACCTGTTCATTGCGTTCAACATCTCAATGGTTACCAGCACGGAGAGAGCCATGGTCATTGCATGTGGATCGCTGAAGATCTTGCAGTCGACACCCTTGAATTCCTCACCACCGCCCAAGCAGGACAAGTGATGGGTGAGCTGCCAGTATGTTAGGCCGGGACCCTCAGACGAGAAGACGAACCACCAAGTGGCCGCACCCACAGTTGCCGCACCGACGTAGAAACCAATTGCCATGTAACTAAATTGAGATAATATTATAAGACGAGGCAAAAACAGAAGTGAAATCCAGTTGCTAACCGGAAGAACAGCCAGCCAGAAATGAGACCCTCATCGGCCTTCCTTGGTGGCTTCTCCATGATGTCCAAGTCAGGTGGGTTGAAACCAAGCGCTGTAGCTGGCAGACCATCAGTGACCTAAATGGGAACGAAGCAAATATTCACTAAGCAATAAATACAAACAAATTACACTGTGCAAGTTTTGATGCCTGCACAGTGTGATTAGAAAACGCACCAAGTTAACCCACAAGAGCTGAACGGGAATCAAGGCTTCGGGCAGACCCAGAGCAGCAGTCAGGAAAATGGAGACAACCTCGCCGATGTTGGACGAGATGAGATAGCGAATGAACTGCTTCATGTTGTTATAAATAGCGCGACCTTCCTCAACGGCCGACACAATGGATGAGAAGTTATCGTCGGCCAACACCATCTCGGCGGCAGATTTGGCCACAGCAGTACCAGAGCCCATAGCAATACCGATTTCGGCCTTCTTAAGAGCGGGGGCGTCATTGACACCATCACCCGTCATGGCGGAGATCTCGTTCATGCCCTGCAAGAACTCAATGATCTTCGACTTGTGCTGTGGCTCCACGCGCGAGAAGAGGCGGGAACGTGCAACGGCCGCCTTCTGCTCAGCCGGGGACAGATCGTCGAACTCGCGTCCGGAGTAGGATTTGCCAGTTGTGTCCTCATCCTCAGTGAAGACGCCAATGCGGCGGCAGATGGCCTCAGCGGTGGCCTTGTTGTCGCCAGTGATGACAATGACGCGAATACCAGCGGCGCGGCAGCGCACAATCGAATCCTTGACTTCCTTACGTGGGGGATCCAACATGCCGACGACACCAATAAAGGTTAGGTTCACTTCATATTGGTAGAACTTGTTAGAGTCACCCAGGTCCATCTCCTCGGGACGAATGGGACTGTCGGCAACGGCCAGAGCCAAGCAACGCAGCGTGTCGCGTCCGGTACCATACTGTCCAGTCAAATTTAAGATCTTGGTCTTCAGGGCCGAAGTCAAAGGCACCTTGCTGGTGCCGACGCGGGCGTGTGTGCAACGATCCAGGACACCCTCGGGTGCGCCCTTGACGAAGAGCTTGGGACCAGTGCCCAGGCGGGAGGCCTTCAGGGGTGTGCAGTAAGAGGACATAGATTTACGATCGCGTGAGAACTCCAGCGTGAATTCCTTCTTCCACTTGGTCTCAATTTCGCCACGGCAGGCAATCGCAGTTGAGCGGCGATCCAAGCCCGACTTGTTCACATTGAAAGAGTTCAGTTTCTCAGCCAGGACAATCAGTGCGGTCTCAGTGGCCTCACCGACCTTCTCGAAAGCCAGCTTGAATTCGTTGAAATCAATGGCAGAGTCATTGCACATAATACAAACAGTGGACAGTTCCTGTAGCGCATCGTAGTCGATGGCCTTCACTCGCTGGCCGGACAAGAAGAGCTCGCCAATGGGTTCGTATGTAGAGCCGGTCAGCTCGAACTCGAGGAAGCTGCTGTCGGTGCCCTCGACCTTGTCGAAGATGAACATGCGCGAGACGCTCATTTGGTTGGTGGTGAGTGTGCCGGTTTTATCGGAGCAGATGACAGATGTGCAGCCCAAGGTCTCGACGGAGGGCAGGGAGCGCACAATGGCGTTCTTCTTGGCCATGCGGCGGGTGCCCAGAGCCAAGCAGGTGGTGATGACGGCGGGCAGACCCTCGGGAATAGCGGCGACAGCCAGAGCGACAGCGATCTTGAAGTAGTAGATGGCACCCTTGATCCAGGAGCCGCCGTGGGCGGGATCGTTGAAGTGACCAATGTTGATGGCCCAGACGGCAACGCAAATGATGGAGATCACCTTGGACAGCTGCTCGCCGAACTCATCGAGTTTCTGTTGCAGCGGCGTCTTGATGTCCTCGGTCTCGGACATCTCAGTGCGGATCTTGCCAATAGCGGTCATCAAACCGGTGCCCATTACAACGCCACGCGCCTTGCCGGCGGCCACATTGGTGCCGGAGAACAGGATGTTCTTCTTGTCCTGGTTGACGGCACGGGGATCGGGAATGGCATCGGTGTGCTTGATAACCGACACAGACTCGCCGGTCAGGATGGACTGATCGATTCTCAGTGTTGTGGAGTAGATGTGAGTGAGGCGAATGTCAGCGGGGATCTTGTCGCCCACAGAGACCTCAACGATGTCTCCGGGCACAATCTCTTTCGCTCTCACTTTCTGGATGCCGGACTTGTCTTGACGCACCACTTTGCCCATTTCAGGCTCGTATTCTTTGAGTGCCTCAATCGCCGATTCGGCATTTCTCTCCTGCCAAACACCAACGACAGCATTTGCTATTAGAATAAGTAAAATTACTAAAGGTTCTACAAATGCAGTGAAAGTGTCTTCATGATCTTCAAATAGCGCTAATACCTATAAATAAAAGACAAATTTAGGTTTAATTTATTAGCGATTGTTTTGCAAGTTGTAGTCAGTGGAATATCGAGTCCTTGCCGCAAATAAAGTAAAACAGTATTTTACTGTACCCATTAAGAATGCATACGAAAACTATAAGCAAGTTATGACGTGAACAAACATATAATTTAGCGGTAGGAACTCGATAATAAATTATATGCAACGCAACAAAAATGACAGGCTATTAAAAATATGAGAACGTGATTAGACTTACAAATGATATTATGGCTGCCAATAGCAAAATCTTCACCAGAAGATCGTCGAACTGCTCTAAAACTAATTGCCAAATGCTTTTTCCTATAGAATAAAAATAAAATATATATAGCAGATTTCATAAACAGAGAGCATCAGATGGAGCATCAGACGATAATTGCGTACCTTCCTCAGTTGGCAATTCTGTAAGAAAACAGAAAGTAGAAATTCATTATTAGTAATAATATAATAACTATATTATACAACAGGTAGGAGTCATTTTTTTCATTCCCTGCATATTTGTTGGATGCTTACCATTGGGTCCATATTTTTTCTGGTTCGCCTTGATCTGATCAAGGGATAGACCGCGCTCTCCGTCTGTGCCAAAGAAAGTCAGAGATTGTTCGACGGTTTTCGAGTGACCGTCTTCCATTTTGAATCGTTATCCTTAGCGTACAACACCCTGTATTTTAAGAAGAAAATTATGGTTTTATTCAATTTGAATACTTTTGCATGGCACAAACTACAAAGCAAGTTTATTATAAAAAACAAATATTTCAAGAAATGTGTAAACTATTAATAAATGTCCTGGCCAACTGATATTTAATTATATTTTATATATATTTTAATTTATTTTCAAAAATCTGTCCCACTCTGAAGTGGATCCTAAGAAAAAGTTGCGATTTTATAAGTGTTTCCCCATATGCTTTAAATACACTCTTGTGGGTGGAGAAAGGGGGAAAGGTATATACAGATACGGTTGACCGCAGATCGCAGTTAAGCAATTAAGGTCGCTAGCCCCAAAAGACTCGTTTTTGTCTACTCTCTGATAAGATGTGCGCTTTAGTAATCGCAATTGTATTATCATAGCATTTATGATATGAATCAATACAATTTCTAAAGCGCACATCATTATTCGCAGCTGAATAAACAAGCTTTTTAATGGTAAAAATAATAATTGGTGCACTTTATATTATATTTTCAGTTGAAAATGCAACACATGTAGCTCCCCCTTCTAATTTATTCGAAATGAACCCATTTTCGGCAAATTTTCATATTTTTTCAGCACATAACGAGGCATCATGCGGGAATGAGAAATCTATCGCGATTACTACTTATGTATTTACTTCACACACTTGCTGGAGCAGCAGCGAACACACTTGTAAATAAGTACATATGCATATGTATGCACGTTTGTAGGTATCTGACTGCATACATATGTATGTACGATGATAAGAATGTGTGTACTTCGTTAGGATATCGTAGAATCTACGACGTAGAGTAATAATTACATTGAAGATTATGGATTCAGGTGATATTACATACAGATTCAAATTGACTTAAAATTATAGCCAAATTGAATGTAGTATTTAGTGCAAACATAGTATGTACGATTGCACAATTACAATACATAATTACACATCCAGAGAGTTAAATGAGACACGTGTATTTATACGTATAGGTACACATATGTACATATGCATGTACGTGCGTACATTTTTGCAAGTACACTCGTTGTACATGAACAGACAAACACAAACACATACACATAATCTATAAAAACACAAAATATATTTATGCATATACTTATTTATTTCATTACCACTGATTTTGTCTATTTTCGCAGCGCTGACTTATGAGATTCACACACGTGTCACTTCTGTTGAACTAATGCAGTATTTGCGAATGTTATGCGTAATTTTATTTACAATCATTCAAAAGCGAAGAACTTTACGTGTTAAGTACTTATTATTACTGCAGTCAATATTTATACATGTATTATATGGCCATGGCTTTTTTTATTTTTTATGTTTTTTTTGTTCTAAATATACATATATGTACTGTAAATGCAGTTTTAGGCCGTTTATTAATGAATTTTCCGGCGTATTGGTGACTATGACATGACAGTATCGGCTGTAGGGATGCTTTTAAATCCCATTGAAGTATCGATAAGAAATGTTTAGTGCAGAAATAGGCACGATTGTTGTTCGATAGTGCGCTAGTCGGCTAGCGATTAAGAGCGGATGAAGGACAGAAGAAGACTTCACCAAATACATAAAGCATATATATTATTTATCAGGATTAAGAGCTGATCCTAGCTAGTCATGTCATCTGCTCGTTTGCCCTTATAATTTAGCGCATAAGTTTTATACCATATAATTTAATATTGTTTTACGATAACTCTCCCTTTTTCCGCCAATTGATAAATATCGATTATCCACATAAATTTTTGAAGTAAAGCCGTTAAAAATTGAGATTATAAGAGCAAACCTTTCAAATGTATCATGATTTTAATTTTTGATCTTTAAACAAGTATACAAAATAATATTCAACCGTTCAAATTTGGAGAAAAAACTTTAACTTTGAACTTGTTTTATCAAATTAAAATTTTTTTTAAACTACTGCTAATGCACATAAACATAGCCGTCACCGTCCGCACTTCTTGTCCTTACTAAATTGATCTTATTATAGCTATAATTTTCGCTTCATGGCTGTGACATTAATAATATACTAAACAGCTTTTGCTAAAATATTAAAAGCTTGATAAAACTTAAAATTTGGCAAGGTATCTGTCGTCCGAAGATTTCAATGGGATCTATACGAAAATAGTATTTCTCTAGATACCTTGAAAATAAACAATTTTTTCATATGAGCAAAATTACGGAATATTGCCAAGTTACATCACAATTGCTTCAAAACTGAGAGACTAATTTGCGTAGGAATAGACATACCGACGAATATGGTTGAGCAACAGACACGCGGATAGACAGGCAGACATATGTACATGCACACATACATGTCGGAGAGTGTCAAACACACGTATTCGACTTTGACGTCAAACAATTTAACCATGTGCGGGCAGCTGTAGTTGACAACCTGAGTAGCACATGCTATCGAAATTGCAAATCATTTAATATTTTAAGGAAAATGGAAGACGTATGTTAGTTGTTGAAAATACTTATATTCATTGTAATAATTCAAATTGCATTAAGGCAAAGGCTAAATATCGGTAAATAGGTCTCAATGTATTTTTGGCACTTTTGCATATTCACACACATTTGAATGCCATATTTATGCCCTGAAAATTTTATAACGGTCGGACAATAAACACAGAAGTTATTTATGAAACTTGTTCTCTCTCATAGTAGAAAGCAGAGCAAAGAAGGACAGCAGCTGTCGAAAGCGCGCAGTTTGCGGCGCGTGTGTGCTCGTGTATGTGTATGTTTTTGTGTGAGGTATAAATGTATTTTAGCGCAATTTTCGGCTATTTACAGGGTATCATCTAAGCGGGTACTCTAGTAGTGCGCTCTTCTCGTTTTTACCTGGGCTGCTAACGCACACAGACACACATACACACACATACATATGTAAATGCTCATGATCATGTGTAATCACATACATATGTACATATGTATGTATGTCTGTAAGTACGCAGATTCAGTTAGATATACATACGTCGATGCAGAAACGTAAATACCAGACAAACAAACAGACCAATGTAAACAGGAACTCTCCAAGAATATATATGTACGCTGTACATACAAACACATTTGCATGCATATGTATGTATAACTTGCTTTATGCATACTACGAGTTTGTACTGCAATATATAATATATGTGTGTATATATTATATATTTCAATATATAACATAATTATATACTTATATTTGTATGTGTTCGCCTGTGTTCCGGACAAAATATATGTATGGTTGTGTATTTCTAGTCTACAAGATATAAGCTAAAAATAGAAACTTAGCTGCCGAGTCTATACAAGTGTATGTACATACATATGTACATATGTATGTATTTGTGCACTTGTATGTACATATACAGTACAAAAAGTGCATTCATACATATGTACATGATTACATACATATACTTACATATGTAATCACAATATATATGTATGTGTGTATATGCATATGCATATGCATAAGTTTGTATATGTAAATACGAATGAGTGCATGTACTTAAGTACAATACATACATACATATGTACATAGACATGCTTCATACTTACACCTGCTATAAAAACGTTTTCTTATTTATAATTTTTTCAAATGCGATGTTGCCTTTGTGTTGTCACTTAGATCACAAAAACCATGGGTTGCATAATCAACTTATTCACGCATACAAAGACAATTTGTATTTTAAATATATAAAAATTCGAATGTGTGTATGCATGTCGAAATGTTTTTGAATACATATAAATCTATGCTTAAAATAAAATTTTTGGTATGCTTGGATAAACGTTTGGCAGGTAATAGTTAGGTTGATGAAATATTTGCGTGTGTATGTGTGGATATATATTTTAATTTTTTATTTTTTTTTGGTTTTTGGCATCACTGTGAATGTATGTATGCATGTATGTACAGATGTAAGTATGTCACACTTTCGAGCGTGGTCACAGTAACAGGTGCATAATATAGTAAAGTTTATACACATACATATATATATATTTAATTACATGTACATATGTACTGGAACGTAAGGCCTATGTACATACATATGTACATAAATAACTGAATATTTAAAATTTGAATTTTTCGAAAGTATGTATTTTCGATGTATGTACATATGTATGCATATTTCCAAATATTGAAGTGGTGAGTGTTTTTTACACACATATGCATGTGTGTATATACATATATGTGCGGCTGTAGTATGAGGTGTGGATCATTGAATGGCAATTTCCAATAGAGTTTTTTTCTTTTTGTTCCATAACTTTTCAAATATTGCAGGATACACTTTCAAACACAAACTTTATGTACGTAAATAAATATATATATTTATTTGTGTGCAAATAGCTTTATATGTACATTTACAAACATATAAGCACGGTTTTTGAATTTCCAAAATTATTTTTTTAATGTTTGCATGTACATATGTATATGTAACTGGTATAATTGTAGATTTATTTGTACACTAATTATGAACATACTTTATTAGAATTGTTGCAATAAACCAACAAAACTTACAATTTTTTTATCTTAACAAAAATTTCGTTATTATATAATATTTTTAGTCAAAAGACCAAGAGCTAACACAAAGATCGCGCTATTATAACGATCAACGGCAACTGAACGCAAGGAGAACGCTGCTTGATGAGAGTGTCTATTTGAATTACAAAATTCATATATTTTGGCAAAATTCCCAAAACTAGATACACTCTCTATTTTGGCCTGGGAAAATACTTTTAGCACGCACAAACTTTTAAGCACTTACCGTCTATCCGATTTTTTGTGGTTGTGTTTGTATGTTCACACATAGATACATATGTATATGTATATTTGGATACATTCATAAATAAATACATACATACGAGTGGATGCTTGTAGCTGTGTATGTTTATACATAAATATTTATGACATACCCAAAAATTCATCTACAAGCAGACATATTTCTCTTGATATACACTCATAATGTATATATAGTATGTAATATTCATATGTATATATATACATATATGCATTGTAAAATATATATACTGTAAATTTACATACATAAATGTACCATACAGATACCGACTAAATACATACTTAAATGCACCTAAGCCCTCATTTCGAAAATGCAACCGGCTTGGCCCTGAAGATTTAGATCATAATATAATTACATACATGTACATAAATTGTATATACAAATGTACATGCATATGTACATACTATGCTTGTCAATTTGCTACCCAGAAATTATAAGTGAGATTTAAGGACGTAGCTTTTCTATTTTAAGCTGGCATAATGATCGAACAATATAATTTCCAATTAATCTTCTAGAATCCATACAGATTTTCCTGACTGACTGCCTGGTAACCAACAATTGTTATTTAAACACATCAATATACTTGATGTTTTAAAAAGAAACTTTTTTGCATAGTCAAATATATTTGAATAAATTAGAATTTCGCAAATGCTAGAAATAATCTGGAGGGAATCAGATCAAATCATTAGACTGGCCTTGAACTTGAATATCGGTTCAGTTTTAGCAATTTTCTGGGAGCTTGAATTCTTTGAAAGGCATTTATTGGGGCTACCCCATTTTGTTCCGCTACAGTGTGTGAAGTTACGTGTTTTTCCTTCCAAAGCGGATTATATTATATATGTTATTATTATTATATTTTTGAGTGCTGGCAGCCAAAGATAATAGTCAGCTGCTTACAGCTTCTATAGCAGGAGTACAAAAAAAAAAACCAAAAGCTCGGAAATTAAATTCATAGCATAAATATATCTGCATTGTTATAAATATTAATTTTATTTATCAAAGCTAATTTTACAATTTTGGTATTTCAACCCACGGAGCGCTTCTGAAAATAACAAAAGTACATTTATTTTATTTATCGTCTTCTTCAAATGTTTGCGTATTTATGATTCTTTTATTTGTATTAATATAAAAATCAATATATTAGTTTTTAGCTTATTTAAAGGCGTGAGTTTTTGTGTTGGAGCAACATCACTAATAAAACGATATATTGCAAATGTAACCAAAAAAAAGCCTATCGATTATGGCGCATCTCTAGGTTGATACATAAAATAAAAATACATAAAAGTGAGTTTTTTAGTTATTGAAAATAAGTTTAAAAACCGAGTTATAATATAATGTGGCAAGTTAAGGCATATGATAACTTCATTAAATTATTCGCAACCATTTACTTAATGTATATGAACAATATCGACTTGCAGTAGATAATTAAATGTGCAATCAAGGTAGATGTTCCCTAAAATTGCCTCCATAAATGAATAGAAGTTTTAATTAACTTAAAACTACCTTAAAAAATAATGAAGACATCAACAAACAACAATAAAACGATTTTCGCAAATCGCATTAAATATGTTATGTGTATTCACAGATACATAAGTATATGTATCTTCACCTTGCGTTAAAAAAGTTGTGATACGCGACAGCCCTTTCAATCCTGAAAAAAATAAAAATCCGTGCAAACACAACCAGATAAAATACAACTAACTAATTCGTTGCATGATGTACTGAGATATAGACATACATATGCATGACATAGGAGCGTACATATGTATCTACATATGTATGTATGTATATAAATACATCGGTATATATGTATACATTATATGCATATACATATGCGACACAGAGATGAGTATACATATGTATACGTATATATATATATATATATATATATTTATATATTATTTGTGAAATGTATTTATGCATACAAATGCAAAAATATCTATGTATATTGTATACATATTTTATTGGATTAATATTCTCACATTATCGACAAAGATTAACCCATATATCTATCTATGTTATTAACATTTAACCATTATGTGGTCTATGTATAAACAAGTATGTGTGCATGGATAATAAATTTTACAAACACATGTCCTTTAGATGTATAGTATAGATATATATATATATTTTGTGTGTGTATATATATTTGATGTCTAAGCCAATATAATGTTGATATGTATGTACAAATATTATGTATGTACATACATATATTATGTATGTAGTGTGTATGCGCAAAACAAGCCCACTTCTCACCTGTTACATTGCACTCAAAGACTACTCGTGCTTAATTCGACAATTTATGTACATATGCATCTATATATGAATATACATTTGCATACTCTTATGGATCAGCATAGAAAGTTCATATAATTACTATTGTGTACACTGCCTGCGCCCACTTGTAAGTCACGTCGATCTCAGAGAGAGGCGTTCGCATATCACACATATCAAATTTGTTATAGACCCCCCTGCCCCTGCCCCTACCACCCAATAACCTCCCCCACATAAACAAGACTTTTTTTGGGTAGAAGCTTGGATTTTTGGTTAGCAGTATATTTTATGATATTAAAATGATTGCCATATTGAAATTAAATTATTATAAATTAAGTTAAGCTAAGTAATTCATTTATTGATTATATACTAAAAAAAAACTCGACAATATCAATAATCAAGATTTGGAATAATGTGTCATAAGGTCTCAATAAGAATGAGCCATAATAAAAGTTAAAGGTTTTCTTATCCAAATTAAATGATTAATAAAATGTACGAAATATTATATCACATATAGCTGACAATTTAGCCAAGATATCTTGGCAAAAGAACTCATTGTTCAACTGATAGTTTTTATAGATATATATAATTGGTAAATTCACCTGCTTCTCCTCTGCAAACGTCTAACACTAATTGTTTAAAATACCTTATTAATTGAAGCTTTATTTTTGTCTATTATTTTGCATAGATTAATCGCTAACAATCGCTTCGAGGATAATTGTATAAAGCTGTTATTGGAATTGCACGCATTGAATAACATTACACATAATTGAAAGACTCTGTAATTCTGGAGCAGAACGGAGAAAGTACTAGGGGTGCAGAGTCCCCCGACGCCAACCAAGAGAATCGAGCGACTTGTTGGTGGACTCCGTGGTCTGCCATGGGTTGCTTTGGCTCGCCCACTTCAAAACAGTCTGATGTTAGCTCGGAGGATTCGAAAAGTCAAAAGCGTCGCAGCGATGCCATATCACGGCAATTGCAGAAGGATAAACAGCTTTATCGGGCTACACACAGGCTGCTCCTGCTGGGAGCGGGCGAGTCCGGTAAATCAACTATAGTCAAACAGATGCGGATATTGCATGTCGATGGATTTTCTGAAACAGAGAAAAAACAGAAAATTGATGATATTAAAAAGAATATTCGTGACGCTATATTGGTAAGTAATTACAATTGCGATAGCATTGAAACTTTCAATTTTAAAGTATACCTCACAAACGCAAAACTGAAGGCCTACTAAAGTATTTAACTAACTTTCATAATACATACATGTTTATTTATTTACAGACTATTACTGGAGCCATGAGCACACTTAATCCACCTGTAGCTTTAGAAAAAAAAGAAAATGAACCCAGGGTGGAATATATTCAGGATTACGCCTCTAGTAAGTACAAATTTAAATTAAAATACAAATTTAGTTAAAATTACAATTGGCATATTTACTTTAGCTTCTGCTTGTATTTATATTTGAAAAGTGCTAAATACTTGTGTTTTTTACTTGCAGGTCCCGACTTTAACTATCCTCCTGAATTTTATGAACACACAGAAGAATTGTGGAAAGACAAAGGGGTCCTTCAAACCTATGAGAGGTCAAATGAATATCAACTAATTGACTGCGCAAAATAGTAAGTAGTAATATAAATTTGTTGACTTTTCTTTTCTATGCATTATTAGCAAACTGTTTTGAAATTTCATGTCACGTGCATAAATACAAATAATATAATTCCTTTATTTAGGACTTTGTTGTCCAAATTGATCTAAACAAATTGTTTGATATGGATTAAGCGGTAAATTATTTGTACACTCTTATTGTATGAATAGTTTTTGTAATAGCTTATTTCGTTAAAAATGAGCTAGAGACTACTGCTAAGTACATTTTCTGCCTTTTTAAACAGGGTAATAAAATAGAGATCGTTTAGTTTCCTTTCACAGTCATGGAATGCCCTTTTAACAAGTCTTTTGCGTTGATTCTTCTTTGCATTTAAGCTTTCTGGATCGAGTTAGCACAATTAAGAATCCAAACTATACCCCCAATGAACAAGATATTCTTCGGTGCCGTGTTTTGACTTCTGGAATATTCGAAACAAGATTTCAGGTGGACAAAGTTAATTTTCAGTGAGTAATCATATATATGCCATTGAGTATTATGCCGTAATGCTTTCCATCTCTTGTCCTGCCCCCATTAGTATGTTTGACGTGGGAGGACAGCGCGATGAGCGCCGAAAGTGGATTCAATGTTTCAATGATGTAACTGCTATAATATTTGTAACAGCATGCTCAAGTTATAACATGGTCTTGCGTGAGGACCCCACTCAAAATCGGCTTCGAGAATCCTTGGACTTATTTAAGAGTATTTGGAATAACAGGTACTATTTGAATTGCCAACAATTTATAGAATTCTTTTTCATTTTCAATTATTACATATTCTTTTCAGATGGCTACGCACAATTTCTATTATACTTTTTCTAAATAAGCAAGATTTGTTAGCAGAGAAAATTAAGGCTGGAAAAAGTAAATTGTCGGAATATTTCTCCGAGTTCAACAAATATCAAACGCCAAGTAAGTAAAAAATTTGTTTTAATTCAATTTCATCGAATTTTTTTGGGGTACCATGAGCTTGGGAATTTCGAATGTTATTTGAATACATTTGGATTGAGCAATCGGAAAGAGCTCCATAAATGAAATACACAAGTATTTCGAATATAAGAGTAGAAATTAGCCGAAGCAATGTTTTAAGTCGATTCGGCGAATATGCAAGAGCCTAATGCTTATATGAATTATAGGTGACGCAATAATGGAATCCAATGATGACCCAGAGGTAATAAGAGCAAAATATTTTATACGGGACGAGTTTCTGGTAAGCTGCTGCACACAAATGAGTATGTATATCGGAATTTTGATTGCTAATTGTTTATTTAAACAGCGTATATCGACAGCAAGTGGAGACGGTAAACACTATTGTTACCCACATTTCACATGCGCCGTTGACACGGAAAACATAAAGCGAGTTTTTAATGATTGTAGGGATATAATTCAAAGGATGCACCTACGTCAATATGAATTGTTATAGGTTATCCCTATCGCCGTAATTCAAATAAACAAAGTGAAGAATATATTAATGAATTACTGTTTTAAATATAATTATCAAATGTAATTTGTATTTAAATAGTCCCTTGAAAAAATAAAAAGCGCTGCATTTAGATCTGGTATGACCTTTCACAAAACTCAACATTAAAGAAGAATAAATAAACATGTTAATAACAATTATAATTGTTTTCTTTTATTATTAATATCCGTATATCGTATTAACTACAAATATCTTGGTCATTTCTACAATTATTCCCTTGACACAAAGCGACTTTGCGCTGTTTAGTTTTGAGTAAGTACTGCTAGTTAAAGACTTGCAATATTTGGAACTACACAAGTGGATTAAGCAGGCCAAAACTGACGGAAGCCTTATCAATCTCGTCAAAGTTTCGTTTGATTTTGCTTCTCCAGGAGTTCTTGTTGTAAAGTGAGTCCTTCCTCACTAACAACGGCTTCCCGGCAACATGTTCGCCACTGCTATCCGCTGTGAAGCCTTTAAAGTTGCTCTGTGTACTGTAATCCCGTTTGTTACATAACAGACATTTTACTTCTTGTCCTTTGGCATCGAATAGAACTCTGAAAATAAATTATATTTACAAATTAGCATATGGATTAGAAGTGATGCAGTTATTATCATTGGTTTAATATTACAAAAAATATAGAAACATCAAGTGTGCTCTGGGCAAAATCGCTCGACTAGCAGATACCCTGCATCCAGTTTTAAATTGCCTTTTCATACTTACCTAAGTTTTTATTTATATTGATTGCTATTATAAAATTCAAAGTCGAATCTCGAATTGGCTATTGTTTTTATGCATATTTTTATACCCAGGAAACACCTCGAGGAGGCCATCAAAATTGCAATGTTGTCATATATTAATATGACCTTCAAAAATAATAAAATTCACTGCATACTTTGGGGCATTTATTGGGGCTAGATCATTGTATATTTCATGTTTTTACCGCGAACCTACGGATTTTAATTCGTTTAAGCTACCTAACATAAATGGATAAATCGATATTCCCTGATTTCTGCTGCATACTTTTGGGCATTCTTAAGGCGGTGCGTACTACCTCTTAAGCAAATAGTTGTCTTCAAAAATCGATATTTATCGACATTTGTTTGGTTACATTAAGTACGAAAATCTTTTATCGATGCGGTAAGTATAAATATTTTTGAACATTAGCAGCCATGCAATACAAACTGTATTATTAATTACTTACCTCAGGACTAATTGTCCTTCTACATTTTTCCAGTAGGCTTACAAAAAAGAATGCAGTTATTAATAAAATTACTTTTTTTGTTTTGTTTTTGTTGGCATTCATAATATTAAGAATACATATTATTTATTATTTTGTTATTTACAAAAACTTACACTTTTGCCAACCAAATTGCATTGAAGATAACTAAAACCAAATCTTCGAATATGGAGGTTATTGAAATGAAAGACCAACCAGCTTAATCTGATATAACCTTAAGGGCTCCAGTGATACATTGTTATTTACACATATTGCTTTATTACCTTAACAAGTTTGGACAAATTGAAGACATTTAAGTACGATACGATATATACACAAGAACACCATTGCAATTGTTAAATTGGGTTGTCAAAATCTGCTGCGTTAATTCTGGTATGTTCTCTTTATTAGATGTCCCCCACCAAGGCTGTCTAAATTACGTTTCGGCAACGGTTTCAATATTTCTGTTGCATAACCCTCTCTGGCCGGAAATGAAAGCTTCAATTTTCTTGATATGCTGATACCATTTAAAAAGATATAACCTTCTTCGGTTGGCTGAAGAAAGTAGTAGCTGTCGTTATATATATGTACAGTTGATGCATCTGATTCAAATAAAAAGAAAAAAAATAAAATAAAATATTGTAAAATATTATCGACTTATGAAAAATATTACTTAAAATATGTACTAACTTATTTATAATTGACATACATATGATATACGAATTAAGTGGGCATTGAGTTATATAATTGTAAATATACGAATAAATAATGACATATCTGCGATACCACAAAGTATATATCGACTCGGCTATAGACCGAGTTTATTGACCTAAAATATATATGTATACTTTCTGGAGTCGAATGGATATCTCGTTTAGTTAAAAGAAAAATAAACTAAACGAAGAAAGAACACAATGATAAAAGATTCATAAGCCAGTCCGGCAAGAGATTTTCCGGAAATAACCTGAAAGGAAAGATATTATTAAGCAGTGGTTAAGTTTGTGAAATCGTGTATCGAGTATGCAATAGTTTTGAATGGCATATGCTGTCTTTATAATTAGTATTTACAATGAGGTCCGCAGGTGTTTCTTAAATGGGCTTGCAGTATACATGTATGTACATTTATAAGCAAAAATAATATTCCGATTTCTTCTAGCAGAAATCTCTTTAAACTCAAGACCACGCCCCTGCGTACGCCATTGTCCGATATTGTTTGAAATTTCACAACACTAGAATATTAATTCTGGAAAAGAATTTATATTTTGATATGTAACTGTTTCTAGCTTTACTGAACAATGCACAATGAAAATTAGGAGAAGACTGCAGGATTCGCATTGCTTACTGTTCTTTTTATACCATATGAAACACAGTTAGAAAAAACAGGGTGTTGCTAACAATTCAGTACAACTATATTTACTTAGTGCAAACCAAATAAAAGCATACCCATTATTACCAACTAAGCTGTACTCTTATACCCTGTGGCCCCATAAATGGGGAAAAAGGGTATAAGAAATGTTTAAATAAAATTTTTAGAAAACAAGACATATCTTTATATGTATTTACAAATTGCTTTTATTAATATTAAAAAATGAAGATTATACATATAAATATATATATATAAAATATTAAAAGTTTCAATCCTTGTATATTTTTATTAATGGAAGCAATAAAAATATATGTGAATAATTGTATATGTAAAATGTCTTAAGCATTTAAAGGCAAAGCAAATGCTTAAATATATTTGTTCCTTATAAATAAAATAGTTGCAATGATACAGGGTATTTTTTAACCCAAGTCTTTCGTATACACAGCATTGCTTACTTGTTCTTAATGCTTTTTCTGCGTCACTTGCACCATATTTCAAATAATTTGTGGTAAATGCTCCAACAAACAGAGCTAAATAATTAGACAAACATAAATGTGCATGTGTTAAACTATATACACCCATACATACATATATGAATACTTTGCTGTACGTGGGTTTTAAACATATGTTCACTTTTCATATTGATTAGAGTTCGCTTTGCTAACTAGTATACACTTGAACTCAATTTTTATCATGGTTCGGCATCTATAATAGTTCTGCATTTAAGTTGCAAGCAATTTCGAATATTTCATTCCATTTTCTCCTAAGCACAAGCCAACCTAATGCCTAGATAGTCCATAGAAATACCTTTCAAGCACCTAAAACTCCTATAACTTTGTCAAAACTTATCCGATTTTCATTCCTGATGCAGTTTTGATCATTATTTGGCATCTATATTCTGCAGCTACTTAAAAGTTATTCTACGGAGTTATAGTACGGATTACTGAGGTATTGAAAGAGAAATATAGAGATGATGCTGCATATAAATATTTACTTAATTCACTAATCAATTTAATATAACGCAACCTGAGTACTAAATATACACTTTACTTAAAAAATGGGTCAAACAGAGTATAATGAAGATGCTAAAAACTCAAAAAATCTGGCTTGTTATACCCGGTAACAATTGAAATGTGTGTATGCTAGGGGTGGGTACAGGGTATCCCCTAGTCAGGAACTCTCGACTTATCAAGAATTCAAGTGAGTTGTTCTTTCTTCTCATTAACTCCGAAATTATTTTGCTCTCTGTTTCTCTCAACCCGTTCTCCGTCTTCTCTTTCTCTCCTCTCTTTCTTACTGTCTTTCTCTTTTCCTGTCTCTCTTTCGCTATCTCTACTCTTTCTGTCCTCACATGCTCTTTTCCTCCGTCTCTATCTCGCTTTCTCCATCTCACTTTCTCCTAGCTCGCACTTTTTCTCTGTATCTCTCACACTCTCTCTCTGTATCTCTCACTCTCTGTCTCTCTCTCACTGTCTCTCTCTCTCCCTTTATATCTCTCTTTGTCTATCTCTGTTTATCTCTCTATCTGTGTCTCTATCTCTCTCTCTCCTCAAATGCTCTTTTCCTCTCTCTCTCTCTCTCTCTTTTTAACTTACTATCAGTTCTACAGTGCTCTAATTATTCCCTGAACCCATTAAAAATGGGTGAAGTTTATAATGAAGTTGTGCGAAAGTATGTAACATATAAAGTATATATATTCTTTATCAGTATCAACAGCCGAGTCGATCTAGCCATGCCATATCATACACATGTAACAAATTTTTCACTTTTTGGATTCCACCACCATTTGCAAGGCCCCACGCTATGAAAAGGTAAATCTTAAATAACTTCTGTATTTATTGTCCTTTTTTGCGAAATTTAGTACATAAAATTGGCAATAAAATAGAAGATCAAACCAAGTAACAAGGTCATACCTTAAAAACTGAGTGTTTTTCACTTTTGGGGGGATGGGGGTACGTTATCCAAAAGCTGAAATATTTGTTACATGAGTATGCTATTCGAGACTATACATATGGCCAAAAAACACTGTTGTGAAATCGAAATATATCGATAAAATATAAATATAAAAAATATAAAAAAAACTTGTACTGTCCAGGGACTACAAGATATTATATTCCAAATATGAAGTCTCTAGCTCTTATAGTCTCTGATATCCGCGTGTTCATACAGACAGACAGACGGACATGGCTAATTCGACTGGGCTGTTGATACTGATCAAGAATATATATACTTTATATGGTCGGAGATGCTTCGTTATGCCTGTTACATACTTTTGCACAAAACCATTATACCCTTTTTACCCATTTTTAATGGGTTCTGGGTATAAAAATAAAAGATATATGTGTAGCTAACATTCTGTCTACATAAATGTAAACAACATATTGCTTACTGTGAAACGAACTTACTTATTGTTGATGTCATTGTTGTCCATACGCCTGTAAAAAATATAAATATCCGCGGAAAGAGTATAAAATAATCCAAACATGAATACAAAGAAAGTCAATATGCAGTTTACTTGATAAACGTTTTTGCTTTTATTTATTTTATTTTTAATTCTATATTTTGAAAGCTGGCCACTGGGGACCACTGTCCTTATTCTTTATTATAACAACAATAGCACAAAAAACCTATTTTTTAAACGATCACTTAGAGACACGTAGCTTAATTATGAATATAATAATTGATGATTGATTGCTGATTCACTACAGTAAATATATGTGGATCTGACCATTTTTGTTTTTGTTTTTGTTTTGTACAATATTTCCGAACATATATTTTGACACAACTGGCAGAACTTTTATTGTTGATGATTACACACACACACATGTATAATAATAAAAAATTCCTCTCACAAATAAGCAGCGTTGCTCAAAACAGTAAAAACGATACCCTCGTCCTCCTGGCATCCCCCTTGGCTCTTCGAGCCATTCCATAATGTCACATGCTCCCCTCGGTGCTGCTCGTTGTTCCTTTGGAGTCGCACATGCCCCCAGCCATATTTTCATCCCCTCGCACGGAGCCGGACGTGATTCCTCCAGTTATTCCGGTTAAATTTAGTTTGTACTAATAGGATACAAAATACATACATATATTAATAGTTATTCAATTCTTTAGAATTTTAAAGCATTTTTTTAATTTTGTTAAGTTTTATTTTAAAAAAAAGTTAAAAAAATTTAGCTGATCGGTTTGAAGAAGTTTGCAGTTTGATAAATAAACAGAAAATATGAAGAAAAAAAAATTATTTCTTCTTATTCATCATAACTGGTATTGCTTTTAATCCATTTATTTGCCTATGCTTACTTTAGAGTCTGTTCTGGTTTTTGGATTGGTTCTTTCTAACCTTATTTAGTGCTAGATATAGTGATCACAGCAAGATGGCGGACAAATTGATGCAGTTAGCTGGGAAGCAAATATCGCTCCAGGATGCAGTCAATAACTCCTCGCTCCAAGGCACATCTGGTAGCCAGTCGCGAATCTGTGGCTATAACGCATGCAGCATTTCGACAAAACCATCGTGAAATCGCACTTGCTGCTAACCATAATATTGTAAAGTTTAAAAAGGATAATATAGAGGTTCAACGGTATCTACTAGCTTCGTTGAATAATACCGGAAGAAGAAACTACCATTAGCAAACTTGTGGATTGGCCAGTGTTTTTTAATATGATTTTTATCTATGTATAGTACTTAGTGAGGAAGATGTTTCAATGTTTCCATATTTTAATATGTCTTAAAGTGAAAATCTGTTATCTTTCATTTCAAACATTAGTTGTTTATAATTTAAAAATTATTCATAAAATGTAACTTTCTCAGTGTGCTCTAGCGTTAAATATCAATTCTACTATCAATTCATTTGAAAATTCAATATTAAGAAAATGAAAATGTTTAAAGGAACATAATCAGAAATATAGAAGATTTCGGGCATTTTTAATAAAATTAAAAATCTAAAATAATAAATAAATGAACTGTTTGTGATTATTAAAAGTGTTTCAATATAATTTACCTTGTTGGCGCACTCAAAACATTTCGATACTACTTTATTAATAACATTCATAAGATTCTTTGTCTCCCTTATGACATGATCAACCTTAACGAACGTGGCCGCCTTGCCAACCGTATGATCCTTGACTGTAAACTGCAGAGCTTGGACAAAAGTCGGCACTCTATCTAAAATACCCAGCAGATCCTTTTTGTTATCACTAGCAGGTACCTGTAAAGATAAAGATATGCAAGCAAGCATTTGTTGTTGTCCAATTGAAGTTAACGCATGATCTGAAATAAATGAAATTAAACCTTTATAAACTATACCTGGTATGAGAAATGGCGCAGGACTTTATAAAGCCGATTGGCCTCTTCAGCAAAATATTCCGCTTGAGTAAACAAATCCTGTGTCGTTCTCAACGAGCCGCTGCCTTTCGTGAACTGATACATCAGAAACGCCATAGCGGACATATTCTTAGCTCTCTTTAAAATATCATTGTCATCGGCCAAATCCTCGGACCATTTGGGATCTCCATTAGCTTTACCATCTAGCCCCGAATACTCAACCATTTCCCTTTCATCTGCGCCAGCTGCATATGGTTTTGTCGATTTGATTCCAGCTTCACATTTCTAAACAATTGGAGTATAAAAACATTGCATCCTATTATTATATTATATACATAGGAAATCTGAAACAATGGTATACTTTAATACAATTTTATTTTACTTTGGACTGGTAATTGTCGAAATTAAAGAAATGAATTGTTACTCTGCAAACAGATAAAAGCTCCAACAATTTGTTGTATTTAAAACTCATGTATGATTTTCGCTGCACTCACCTCCAAATCGGTATCCTTAACCGGCTTAGTTGTGTCCACTGAGGCGAGTATCTTTTTGGCAATCGTTGAGATCTCATTGATCAGCCACTTCCACATGTCCAAGAACGACTCAAAGTTCTCATTTGCCGCACTGCTGTTCGTGTACTTCCAGAGTATCTTTGCCGCAATGAAGACCTGAGGGCCGTAGATCCTCAAGTTGATGGCCAGACACTTGGCATGGACCTGCAGTCGTTCCGTTGGAGCAATGTGCTGCAGCAGCTTGCAGATGTCGAAGATGTGATCACAGCAGTCGTGAAACTTGGTCGAACACTGATTCAGATTCTCCAGATCGTGCGTCATGGCCAGGATGTAGAAGGACTTCACGATCTTTGTGCATATGGCGAGCGACTCGTTGAAGTCGGCTATCTGGCTGGATACGGATATGACCAGCTGCTTGCACAGCTCCTCCAGGCTGCCCAGCATGCCCAACTCGGGCTCCCTGGGTCCCTGAATGGGCGCGCCCACGCCCCGATTGTCGTGCTGATCCTTGATCAGGTGATTGAGATACAGGTCGAACTCCAGCTTGCAGTTGTGGCAGTAGGTTAGAATATTCTTGCGATGCTCGTGACTGATGTAAGGCGAGTCTGTAAAGTCGTGCGCCTTCTCGAACAGCTTCTCAAAGGCCAGCGAGAGCTCTTCCCGCAGATCAAAGCTCTCATAGTTCATATGCTTCTTGTAGTTTGTATTCTTTATCATATGGCCACCGGCAATCGGTGCTAAATTCTTTTCACTCTTCCAGTCGTCATCGTCGAACAGCGAGTAGAACGCATCTCCATTGATATTACCCTCCTTATTGCTATTGCAATCGTACTGAATCGTCTGCAGCTTGAATCTCTTAATCAGATTGATTATGCGTTTGATTGTCGTATAAATACTTTCATTCTCATAGTTTGAATTGCAGCGCGCATTGCGAAAGGCCATATGCTTGGCCGAATCGAAGATACTATCCTTGATCACAAAGTGTATCAGATCCATTGCCCGTCGGATCTGGCAGAATACCGTGTCCCGATTCTCCTTGACTATCACACAGTCGCTGTGTATCAAACTATTCTTCGAGGATGTCAGCAGTATGGATATGGACTTCTCGAGTATCTGACGAGCCGAAAACATCTGAGCTCGTCGCCGCTCCTCCTTGAACGAGTTCCGATGGTGGCCAGTTAGATAGGCCAACTCGATCATTTCAGTGCCGAATATGGAGAACGCACGCACAAACTCTGTGAAATTCATCACAGACTCCAGTTTCTCCAGACTCTCAGAAGCCCGCTTCTTGGCCGTGAGCAGCTTCTTCACCACAATTATGTCCACGAGCAGCAGAATTCTCGTTATAGATGAGAGCAGGGATCGGGCTGCCAAGACAATGGCACCATAATCCTTTAATGGTTCGATATGGTGTCGCAGCTCCATGCCACTTAAAGGTGATAGATCGCATAATTGCTCAATGGACTTTCCTAAAATAACCAAAGAAAATATATATTTTTTTTTAAATATTGAACTTTTATGATTTGAATTCAACATCTAATCCAAAAAAGTTTTTTAAATTCATTTTAGAGTTGATTTTTAAATATAGGATTTTTCACTTTCTTTTAACTTTGTTTAAAAACAAACATGCCTACTTTTTTGTTCACTCTAAAATTATTGTATTACCTGCATCTCTCGCTTCTCTAGCCGCCTCATACATATCCGCTTTTATATCCGTATTTTCCTCGGCAATTATTTCACCGATCGTTATAAATCTCTCCACAGATATACTCAATGAGTGTCCAATATTTCCGAATGTTGACATGATTTGCTCGTTGTCGATATCACGAAGCCTAAAGCGTTGATTCTGTAAGAAATAACAATATTAAGCCAGTAGTTAGATTAAATTATTATATCTTTAAATAAATATATATGTTATGTTATAGCGTTACAAAGGCTTGTAGGCTACCCCAAAAATAGCCTATATCTAAAACTTCATAATTTTCCGTCTTCATGTATTTATCACTTTTATAAAGGAAATAAATGTATTTGAGTTTTTGATTTATTGATTTCCTGCAATATATTATCAAAATGTAAACAATGAAATGGGCTCATTCTCCCACCTGTTTGGAGCATTCATACATATTCATACATATGTATGTATGTATATTTACATACCACATAACCATGGTACATTTTCGTATTATGCATGCAGACGAAAATATATAAATTATTAATTCTATTGAAAGATGGGTGTGTACCCTTTTAGGCAACTTTGTAAGCTCAATATACCTCACGCTTTCAGTGCTATATTATTACAAAATGTACCAAAATTGTACTTAAATCATCGGTTATGCACAAGGACCGGTTAGGAACTTACATTAACATCCTGCGCTGACGGGGATAGGCCATACATTTTTATACTCTTGTTTTTTTAATTACTTAAAAAAAAACCTTAAAATTATATTTCGATTTCGCACATAAATATTTACTGTGTGTGTGCGTTTGTATAATTATTGATTTTCCGAAAACACTCACGACTAATATTGTAAAGTGTGTTTGTGTTTAACCTTGATTGTTTGGCACTTTCGATTTCACGCTTTTTTTTCCTTCAAATTTGACCAATTTAATAAGAAGAAGTGGTTGAATTTTAAAACCACCTTAGATGTTGGATATGTACATGTATGTATGTACATATGTATGAAAACAACATAAGACCAACTGCTTCTGCCAGCCACAATGTTCCACAAACATGCACTCTCATACATATGGACGTACATACGTACATACATTATTGCTTTATTTATTTTGCGCATGCATCTCTTCTGCGCAGACAACAAAGTCTCCCAGGAAATAACGGTCGTCTTCGACATGCCGAAGTTTAAATACCCTTGTTCAGCAGCGCATGGAATTTCAATACAATAAACTGTCAGTCAGCAATTTAATTTGCTTAGCAAGCCTTGTACTGCTCGAAATTAATTGATTTTGCTTAACGCAAAGTAATATTTGTAGAGCAGATGACCTAGCATTATGGTATATAAAAGTCAGTGCTACTGCTAGCTTTCTGGCTTGCTAAAAAAAAGTTCGATACAACATTCAAATGGCTAAATTTACAGCACTGGTGCGATAGTCCAAAACCGATAACATAGGACCCATCCACGTTGCAATCGATAGACCTCAGTTGTTCCAGCTGTTTTGCCGACTCGGTTTTGTAACCTGAGAAAAATATTAAATATTTTTATTGTATTAAACTGATTGGCCTTAGTATTAGACACGCTAGTCTTATTTTGAGGTTCTGAACATTCGGCCAGTCATAAATCTTGGTTCACAACGTTCCGGTCGAACTTATTCTAAATTGTACACTGAGGCATATGTGTGTTTGTAATTCCGGTCTCTACATATAGGATTTGGTCGTAATGATTCGTGGGCCAAAGATTGTTTGTCTGAGTGGATGGTATCACAGGAACCGAGTATGGACATCAATAGCACGACGGTTATATGTCACACAAGCGGAAACATCCAAAGGCACATTTCCCCTAATTAAAAAATGCGATATTCTGCAAACAATTCCTGAGAACAGTCGTCAAAACGACCCAAGCAACTCGTTGGATAAGAACAAGCCGAATAAAAGCCTGGAGGACCTAGACCATGCCTACAACGTGCTCAAGGGTACGCTGCCAAAGCTATTTGTTGAACCGCTCGACTATTCCATCTATAGTCCCAACCTAATATTCCAAAATAACATAACCGGCAAACACACAGTGGGTCTCTACCACTATGTCAAACAGATCGCAATTCTGCGTACAGTTGGTCATCTGAAGTACGCGTACGTCAAGTTCGAAATACTCAAGATAACGAAACATCCCGAGGATCACACAGTGCGCATCAGGTGGCGAGTGCGCGGCATTTCGGGCCTGAAAGTCATGTTTCAGTTCTGGAAGTATAAAGTGTGGCAGCTGAAGGAAGTGCTCAAGGACCAGGAGGCGTGGTACGATGGCTATTCCGTCTTGTTCCTGGGCGAGGATGGTTTGATTAGCAAGCATATCGTTGACAAAGTAATGCCGGACGAGAGTCGCGAAATTGTTGAGAATATCACGGGTCCAACGCTGCCAACTGGGTCCTTGGCGGCGACGGCAACACAGAAAATGAGCTTTCAGTATCCATAAATAATGCTAGATCATCCGTTGCTTGAACAAATAAATTATAAAAAATGTTTTTAATTGCGTTATTACAAAAAAAATGTTATTGTACAAACTTTTATTCATTTATTATTGTTTAAACGTGTACATAGATCCCTTTCTGATGTATTTGTATGGACGCAAGCGAATGCGTTTGGTGAATGAGCTAATGTACGGTTTTTCCTTATTGTACTCTCTTGTCGCCTGCATGGCTCCTTCCGTCTCGAGGAAGATATCAAAACTGTAAATAGTTCGAAAGAGCTGCGCAAAAAGCAGCCGGTTATTTGCCTCCAACTGTTTGGGTTGCAAAGAGTTTGTCCAGAATTCCATCATCTGCAACAGTTTGTTGGTTATATAAGGTTAACAGTTTTAAAGGGCATGCTCACCTTGATAGCTGCATTGTTCATGGCTGTATGTCGGCCGTTCCAATGGACGCTTAAAACCCAGAGCGGTATTTCTAATGGGTAATTACTAGGTATACGAATGAAGCACTCCATCTTAGCGGATCCACGCACAATCACCGCCCTGTAGGAGGTGTAGGTGATGCCATTGGCAGGCGACAAGTTGTTCAGCAAATCGGAATTCTGCATATTAAAATCCTCTCCAGAGATCGCAGTCCATTGCACAAGGCTACAGGACAAGGCCTCGGGGTATATGTTCTCCTGGCAGGCGTACATATCGACATCCTTATAAGTCAAACCACGAATTTGCTGATTCAAACGCAGCCAAGAACGCCATCGCTTCGAAATGCGCTGGAATACTTCACTAATCCACTTGTGCAAATTCAATTCGTGCTTGAAACACTTATTCTTATTAATAGTCGCTATGGAGCACATGCTCTGCAGCCAGCAGTAGGGTTTGCCGTATCCATTTTGCACCAGATACTCCATGCACTCTTCGCTTGTCAGATTAAAGTTGCGTAACTGACAAAGGAAAAACATATTAATTTATTCAGTTAAATTCAGATTTTGCTCTTACCTCATATTCAATGCCAGGTACTGGAATATCATTGCCCAAATCCTCAGGATATAAGTGAGCAAGCAGATCCTGAGCCAAATTGATATCTCTGAGAACACAAATCAATAATAAATATATATTTTTTAAAGTTATACTATAATACTAACCCTTGGGCGTTAGTGTGACTATTGCTGCTTAGTTTTGCACGCACTGTTGCACATTTAAGTAATTCCCAATAACGTATCAACAGGACGAGCTCAAAGGACTTATCCTCGCTTTCAATCTATAAGTAAAACATGAAAGATTCTATTAAATTTACACAACCGATAAAAGTTGTAATTGTAACTTACAACCAGACTTAAATGCAGCGGATGCGGTTTCAGGACACGCGTCAAAATATTATCGGGTATATTCTCCACTCCATTACTCTTTTCCGTAAAATGCCGACGTTCCTTCAACGTAGTCTCCGTTTCCAGCAGCAATTCCTGCATTTGGGCATCACTCTCGAAGCCAACTACTTCGGAATTAAACGCAAATTCTTTGGCACGCTGAAGCGACTGCAGATTGATAAATAAAATGTACAAAGCCCGTGGCAGATATTTAACAATTGAGCTCAATTTCCATTCCACGTCCAGCGACAGTTGCAGCGCATCGTGTAATGGCTTCGTTGAATCCAGCAGCGTGCGCAAGGCGGGTGGGAATGACAGATACCTTTGTGTCTGATTGATATTTTCTTGCAGCAACTCCTGCTTGGACGTGAGCAGGGAACTGTACTGATTATCCAGTTCTTTGCGCAAACGCAGCTCACATTCTAGGCGATACAATTGCGTTTTGTGGTTGGTCATACTGTCCGCCTTGTCGGCAGCTTCCACGGAAAACTTCTGGTCATACTCTTTATCCGACAGCAATTCCAAGTACGTATCGCGACTCTTAAACTTTTGACATCGCACGATCTCCTTCTTCAGGTGGCTGACTTCGTAGAGCAGATTCTGCAGTTGCAGTCGACTGAGGTCAACTTTTGACTTCTGCGAGTGCAATTCATCTCTGCCGGACTTGATATTTCGTTTCACTTCCCGGTTCGAGTGCTTGAGTGCGACAAACATTAATGCACCCGCAGATTGCTTAAAATCCATAACATGTCCCTAGAATTAACAATTGTGTGTTAGCATCAGTGGATCACAAAGCATTTCGTACTCACAGTGTTCTTTAGTGCGAAAAGACTGTCCATGGCTTCTTTTAATTTCACAAACTGTGTGTTTAATACATTTTCCATACTCATATTGTTTAAGTTTTGGTTTTTCGAGATGAGGATCTTAATTAAACCAAATAAATTTTGTTAATCCAAGCTGTTTGTCAAGCGAGAGTCGACTCGTCTGTGTACATCGATTCTATATAAGAAAACATCGATGTCTTATCAAATTATACCGATATATCAATCGATTAATTTAAATTAATGAGTACATATTGTGGAAAGGAAAGGGGAAGTAAACATTTAGTATGATGGTAAATCGTGTTAAAATATTACAAAAACAATGATACTATATGAAGTAACTGGTTAAAATTTTGTGAATGCAAAATATGTGTAATATGTGAGCATATACTAAATTTAAAATATATTTTAGTGAATCGAGTTCCTGTTACTTTTTAATATACTATAAAGTACTTGTGTTAAGTAAGAGAATTCTGCTCATCCCTAACCTTACGGTCATTCCTTGTTATATTTAAACATAAAATAGAAGTGGAAGCATTGAGAATAGGCGGAATTAAGCTTGTGTAACTTATTATTTTCTGTTAAACTCAAATTATTTGCTTTTAAAAATGCTGCGATCGATGTACCAACGAGCCAATGCATTTAAGAAATTTATTCCAAGTCGCCGGCTGCAGCAGACTATTGTGGACACTCAGATCAAAGTATGTAAGAGTCATGATGATACGGATAGCTTTATATGTATTTAAAGTCTATGTATTTTAAGGATTGGCAAGGATAGAGATAACTACAAGCAAAAATAAGGTTATCCATTAATAAACAAGATAATTCTTACTTTTAGCACGTACCGCCCCGAGCTGCTCCTCCTTTAAAACAAATTACCACTTCCAAATCAGACAAAACAGTCGGCAAATGGTTTTTAGGATGCGGCGGAATGGTGTTCGTTGCTGTTGGACTTGGTAAAAAAAAAGAATTACTCAAATTGCAGCATAATGCATATGGTTAACTATTTATATAAAGGCGGTGTCACCAGATTAACAGAGTCGGGACTTTCCATGGTCACCTGGAAGCTAATGGGTGAACATATGCCGCGAAATCAGGAAGAATGGATTAAAGAGTTTGAAACCTATCAACAGTATCCTGAATATAAACTGTAAGTATAAATATAAATAGCAATCTAAACTAGGTTAATCCAATGATATCGCATATTTCCAGCAAGAATGCCAACATAACGCTGCAGGAGTTTAAATTCATTTATATGATGGAGTATATGCATAGAATGTGGGGACGTGCAATTGGAGCATTTTTCTTACTTCCCGCCGCATACTTTTGGAAGAAAGGCTACTTTTGTGCGAAAACCAAGAAGATGGTTCTAGTGTTGGGCACATTAATTGGCCTGCAGGGTTTAATGGGCTGGTACATGGTGAAGTCCGGCCTGGAGGACAGATTTGATGATCCTAATGATGTGCCGCGTGTTTCTCAGTACAGATTAGCCTCACATTTAGCTGCCGCATTCGTTCTGTATTCGCTGTTCCTATCGAATGGACTGTCCAAACTGATGCCTTCCGGCACTTTTAACGTCTCTTTGGCAAAGCGAGTATTTAATATCAAGCCTTTGTCACATTTAACGAAGGGTTTAGTCTTCCTGACAGCCATCTCTGGGGCATTTGTCGCCGGACTCGACGCAGGATTAGTTTATAATTCATTTCCCAAAATGGGTGATAACTGGGTGCCTAATGATATATTGCAATTCGAGCCTATACACAAAAACATAACAGAAAACCCAACGACGGTTCAGTTTAATCATCGTATTTTGGGAATTACAACAGTATCTCTGGTAACAGCTTTGTGGCTAATAACGAGACGCCAGAAATTACCAAAGCGCGTAAATTGGGCAATTAATGCAGTTACCGTTATGGCTTGGACGCAGGCCACTTTGGGAGTAACCACATTACTCCACTATGTACCGGTGCCTTTGGCCACAGCCCATCAATCGGGATCGTTACTACTGCTAAGTTTTGCAGTGTGGCTCTCGCACGAACTTCGATTTCTAAAATATATACCAAAATAAAAAGAAATTACAAAATAAATGACAATATATTAAAAAACTTTCGTTTTCTTGAATAATTGAAAGGCTATTAACGGAAACGTCAAAGAGTTCACAGAACAGGTGATACAGTTCATTTGTCAAAATATATATATATATGCGACCGGCCTCCACAGAAATTGATCGATACATTTAAGAAATTGGCAATCGCATACCCATTGTTTCTTGAATCTTAAATCAAAGCAGATGAAGAAGAATATTTTATAATAAATGTGCTAAATGTAAAGAATAGATATTCGTTCTTTTTTAACTTTAATATAAACCTTATGGACTGTTTCATATTTTACCACTGATACACTAGCGTTCCATCACCGGTTAAATTAAGACAGTGGAAACTCTGCATTTAATGGACAAATATCGGAATTAAATGTTTCGGCCAAATCACCCTGTGCCTAGGAAACATATGATTGTTTTCTACATATGTACAAGTTCTTTTTGTCTAAAGTCCCAAAGAGCTTAAATATTTAAAAGAAAAAATGTCCAGGTTACTGTTTTCTGCGCGAAGACTAATACCGCAAGTAAGTATGACATATATTTGCTATATTATATAACTAATATTATGGCTTGCAGCAAGAATTTTTGCTTGCCGGCACTTGCATTGCAAGACAATCGAGAGGAAAGGCCTCCACTCCAATGAACACAGTTGTTATGTTTGTGCCGCAACAGGAGGTATGAGTACAAATGTACATATACATGTACTTTATTTTAACGTAATATTTGTTCGTTGAATAATCGAGTGTTCTGTTGTGTGTCAATAACATTTCATCAAGGCTTGGGTTGTCGAGCGCATGGGAAGGTTTCATAGAATTCTGGACCCCGGACTCAATATTTTGGTGCCCGTTGCCGATAAAATCAAATATGTTCAAAGCCTAAAGGAAATTGCGATAGATGTGCCCAAACAAAGTGCCATCACATCCGATAATGTGACGCTCAGCATTGATGGCGTACTCTACTTGCGCATTATAGATCCCTATAGAGGTTTGATATGCTAATTTATTCATTTGCCTAGCTATTTAAACAAGTTTGCTTTCACTCGCAGCTTCCTATGGCGTCGAGGATCCCGAGTTTGCCATAACTCAATTGGCTCAAACAACGATGAGATCGGAACTGGGCAAAATGTCGCTGGACAAAGTGTTTCGAGAAAGAGAATCCCTGAACGTTAGCATTGTCGATTCCATAAATAAGGCCAGCGAAGCTTGGGGTATTGCCTGCTTGCGCTACGAGATTCGCGACATTAGGGTAACTATAAACATACATATAACTTGAAATGCACTATTCCTAAGTCAAAGAAGATATTGTATTTGTTAATTGCTATTTCAGCTTGTCCGCATAAGGGCAAATGCAGATACGAATTTAAAATATATACTCTCATTAGAATGCCCATACTGGGAATAGAGTATTATGCGTTCGGTTATGCCCAATTGCCTCGTTTTAACCTATTCTCTTTTTTGCAAACGTTATTAGCTACCGACTAGAGTTCATGAAGCGATGCAAATGCAGGTTGAAGCGGAAAGAAGAAAAAGAGCAGCAATTTTGGAGTCGGAGGGAGTTCGTGAAGCTGAAATTAATATTGCCGAAGGCAAAAGAAAATCAAGAATTCTGGCATCAGGTATGCTCTAATTTACAATTAAAAGCTTTGGCCTGTCTTTACATAACCATATGCTTACAGAGGCCGAAAGACAGGAGCACATCAACAAAGCTAGCGGTGAGGCTGCTGCCATGATAGCCGTTGCCGATGCTCGAGCTCGAAGTCTACACGCTATAGCTAAATCTCTGGCACATACGGTGCGTATAGCTCTAATAATATCCAGTTTGTTAGTGTGTCAAAAAGCATATATACTCTTGTTATTTGTAGGACGGTAAAAATGCCGCATCTCTTACATTGGCCGAGCAGTACATTGAGGCCTTTAAGAATTTGGCAAAATCCAATAATACCATGATATTACCAGCTAATGCCGGAGATATAACCGGACTCGTTGCCCAGGCAATGGCCGTATACGGTTCTGTATCCAAGCAATGCATCGATGCCTCACAACAAAACATTGGAAACTGCCTAGTTAAGAAAGTTGATTACAATCCGTTGAACGAGGAGAAGAATGCTGTAAAAATTAACATTGAATAAAATCCAATTTTATTACAAAATTAGCAACTAAATGAGAAATTTGTTTGATTTTGCCAACGTTTAACTTTTGAATTCTACTAATACATTTATTGAACTCATAATTGGATTAACTACGTAAACAACATTTGGATACCATTTCAGAATTTCTTTTTATATAGGTAAACCAAACGCAAAAATAACTATAAACATAAGTGTGTTTCATTTGGAAAGCCATATTTAGAATATTATAAGTCCGTTCGTAAATATTTAACTGGCTTGTCAATTTTGGCCATTGCCAGCCGGCAACACTTATCAACGCGATCCCTTTTAGTGTCCATGGCCACCTGCAATCCTTGCTTGCTGGCTGCCGCTTCAATTGTATAAGGCAAATCCGTTTGAGAAATAGCATTCTTACGCTCTGACATTTGCTTAAAAAACAATAGGTCTAAGGCAAAGAGAGCCGCACATATAAGCGATAAAGTTCCCAGAGCATAACCGAAGGCTGCTATATCATCGGACAACTGTTCCACAATACCAAATGTTAATAAACCTGAAAAATACAAACAAAAAATATTGCAACGAGAGCTTTAACTTTAACCATTCTTACAACAAAATAATTAGTTTTTATAATATATACCTTGTGTCGTGAAGAATATTACTCCAAAACTCAATAAAATAATCTCACAAATGTGATAGTTGGATTCCTTTTCTGTAAATCTAGGAAATTTTAATAAATACACATACATACAAGATTGATTGCAATTTCTGAGCTTTAGCGAATAATATAGAATTACCTGCATATCAATAAAATCGATGATATAAAGACATAGCCAATGAAAGTCATTAAACTAAATTCGTCCGCTTCTTTTGTTAGGGAAATCGTATTCAGGAGCATCCATTCCGTTAATCTTTTTTGGTTGCTTGTTAGCAAACGCTCGGAATATTTATCGGATAGTTTCTTTAGTAGTAAAGCCGCCACAGTAAAAATCTAATAATGTATTACAAAAGTATAATTAATTGAAAGCGAGATAGAAAGACGGGAACAGCAACACTTCCAGATAATTGTAATTCAATGATAAATTATTCCGATTCATATTTAAATTATGATCAGTCGAAAGCTTATTACTTGTTTATGTGTATTAAGATTGAGCACATATGTATGTATTTACCATATAAGCCGTATATATGTATTTTGTTCGTATTATATAATTATTCATATCTGCATCACACCAAATAACTGAATAACACTTAAAGCTTAGTTAGCATATAAAATCGAATGTAAAATACTTACTATTTGAAATACTTTAATGCATATACAAGCAGCAAACTTCATTTTAATCAGAGATATTTCCTTAACGTAAAAATCTAGAGTTCAAGTGGCGAATGCAACTTGTCAGAATGACAATAAAAGTGAACTGTAAGCTTTGCACTTGGCTTTGGCACAAAGAATATATGAATGTTTGTGAGAATTTTGGCTGTAGTCAAAAGTTACACCGTTTTAGGCTAATAGCTGCGAATATACATACATATGTATGCTAATGCACTTAAGTATGGTAATACACGGCTTTGCACGGGACTCAGTCTTGCTGGAAAATAGTAGAAATGAGTAATCAAGCATATGTTGGCAATTTTATTTTTGAAGTATGAACTTAATTTTATGAACATTTCTTTGGCGCTTACAACGTGTTTAAATCCATTTAATTAACTTTTACAAATGTTTCACTGTCAATTATCTTGAAAATATCCTCTCGAAAATGAAGTAAGTTTTCATTAAAGCAATTGCTGCTTTCGTTGTGAAGTTTTGCCATTACAGGCTTAATATTCTCAATCTGAGCTGCGTTGGCTAATTCAGTGAAGTACTCCATCTAAAAATTGAAATAAAAAATATATATAAATTCTAGTGCAAGCAGTAACAAAATGACGAAGTCCGAAAACAGTTTTGTATTCAGTTAGTTATATTTTAAATGGAGTTATCAAATAAACATGTATTTTACCTGATTAGTTCCCAGCATATGAGCTTGTCGCCTTTTGTAACCCTTTTCCCACAACTTCTTCATGTTTGCCTGCGTATCTTCAGTCATTTCCTTTGCGGACAACAGTTTCCTTGTGCCACAAAAGTAGCTAAGAACAAAACGCGCTTGAAGATCCATCATTTGTGCGGCACAAACATAGAAAGGTAGTCCAATTAATGCCATTGTTGGATTGCGTATATTAATGCACTGCTTATAAAGCATTTGCACATAGTTCTCCTCAACATATATGCCCGATGTGACGCTCAGGAAGGGGAATGCATACTTATAGCCAGTACAGAAGAAAATTGTATCAAACTCTTTGTAGGAACCATCTACAAAATATGCACCATTTTCATTGAGTTCCCTGACATCCGGTTTGGTCTCAACATTACTGCAAAATATTGAATTCGAAATGCCATCCAAGTGATGACTAAGCGTAACATTTTTAGCCGCTTTTGATATAATATTCGAAAGGTCCAAAGCACTGGGCCCTCCTCCAATGACCAATACAGTTTTTCCTATACATAGATGTTAGTATACTGATGCATAAGATAAGTTTCCCAATAGTTACCTTTGAATATGTCGCTGTTTCTATAATCATGGCTGTGCAAGTATTCGCCTTTAAATAGATTTGCATTTTTAATTTCACTATAATTTGGTGTATGATAATGTCCGTTAGCAATAAGAATATTATCAAAATAATGAATCTGAACAGTATTCGTCAGCAGACTTTTTACAAGTACCTGTAGGGCATGTTATAAAATATTTATTTCATTAATAATTTCTATTAATCATACAAATCTTTTCAATTTTAATCTTTACTTACTTGCCACTTGTGACCTTTTTTTACAACCCTTATCACATACGAATGAAATTGAATATACTTCCTCAATTGGTAATGATCAGCATACTGATTTAGAAAAGCATAAATATCTTCTGAGGAGATATACGACCTTTTGTCTGCACCGATTTCAAAATCCGGATATCCCATTATCTCCTTGGGCAAATTTGTGCTAAATAAGTATAAGTATGCATTTATATATTTTTGTTTTCCTTGTGTTTTCAAAAGTACTTACCGCAAGTTTTCATACATACTGCTGTGCACATCGATGCCGTTAACCGTCCCTGTTTCCTTGTTATAAGCCCATGTGCCACCGATCTGATGGGAAAGCTCGAAAACTACAGGACTTATATTACGCTCCTGTGCACGTCGGGCACAGCAGAGTCCTGCCGTACCAGCACCGATTATGCACAAACTCATTATTTAAACCTTAACTTGCAATTGATGTGAATTAGTACAAGCGACTTCATTGAATCTTACATTAATCCTTATCAGCTCGGTGTACAAATAAGCTACTATCAGTAAGTAAAATTCCTACAGTAAGTTCTGATTTTCAAGTTCGGTAGTAAAGCACCAAGGGAAAATGATTTATCAATTTATTTTCGCACTTTTGTATCAATTTCGAAATTTAAACTGAGCTTAACAATTAAAAATAGCGACAGCTACAAAATTAATTAACATTTATTATAGCAGACTTTAAGCTTTAAATTTGAAATCTTACACATAAATAGTTATAAATGTGTAAAAAAAATTGTTAGCGATTATCATAATGATAAAATTTCCTATTTTGCGGCATATTAAATTCAGAAAACGAAAATGGGAACACGTCTTGGGATTGTTTGCTCTTTCTTATTTTTCGAACTTATTTGATTATTTTTATCAGTTAAATGAGGTGTCTAGTCGACAATTCCCGACTAGCCGATACGCTGTCGTCAAAAATACATCAATATATATAGGTTAAGGATCCCTTAATAAAAGTATGTGTATTCATGTTCAGCATCAAAAGCCGAGCCGAAACAGACATGTTTGTGTCTGTCAGTTTCTCTTCACATAAAATTAACAAACTGACATCAATATCAGCTGCTTGATGTACAAGTGGAAACAGCATTCGAGCTTTTTCGATACATCGTTTAATCGATGGAAAAAACAGTTGGTAATGAAACACGAGTAGAATGCCATCTCTACAATTAATAAAAATATTGAATACAATCTGAAATTTGTGATTTTATTAACAATTGAAAATGATAAAAGCCATACTAGTATTCAACAATCATGGGAAGCCTAGACTATCAAAATTTTACCAATACTTTGTACGTAATTAGTTGGTAACATTATTAGTTTAATCATTTTATATGCACATATGTTAATGAGCACATACATATGTATTTATGTGTACGACAGCATTTAGAAACAAACTTTGACTTTGATATTATCATTTGTATTAGGATGAGAATCTGCAGCAACAAATCATTAAAGAGACATTCCAACTAGTATCAAAGCGGGACGACAACGTGTGCAATTTTCTGGAAGGCGGCAGGTAAATTTGTAATAATAATAAACAAATTCAGGCATATAAATATTCAATTCTGTTTGTTCTCTAGCTTAATTGGCGGCGCGGATTACAAGCTGATATACCGGCACTATGCAACACTGTACTTTGTGTTCTGCGTTGACTCCTCGGAGAGTGAGCTGGGCATCCTGGATCTGATCCAAGTATTTGTCGAAACGCTGGACAAGTGTTTCGAGAATGTGTGCGAGTTGGACTTGATATTCCATGCCGATGCCGTACATCACATCCTGTCCGAGCTGGTAATGGGCGGCATGGTGCTGCAAACGAACATGAACGACATAATGGCCCGGATTGAGGAGCAGAACAAGCTGATCAAACAGGAGGCAGGCATCTCGGCGGCACCCGCTCGTGCCGTGAGCGTTGTCAAAAGCATGAACATTCCCCAGCAAATCAAAGATATAAAACTGCCCGACTTGCCACAAGCTATAAAGGACTTAAAATTTTGATACGATGATTGTATGCTACTCGCATCCGTTTTGCTACTGTCAGTAATAGCATATTTCCTATTTGACAGGATCACACTATCGTCGCTAGAAATGTAATTCTCAAAACCGTAACTTTAAGTACAAATAGATGAAATCTAATATAATAAAAAGAAATCGCTTCCATCCGTTGAGATGTATAAAATATGATATATTTAACGAGCATTTCACTGAGTACGTGTCTAGAGCAATAATATCCTAAAAGCGAAAGGACACGCGATGTGGATGATGTCACTTTCCTAATCAAAGGAATGTGAGTACAAGTAACATTAGTTTTAAATGAAAAAAAAAAACATTAAATAATTTGCACAAATGTAATTTTATTGAACTAACAACGAATATAACAACATATTGTTGTGTATATACCAAAACCATTATTTATTTGTCATAATGCACATTAAACCAGCTAAATTGGATACACAAATACATGAAAGCAAAATCCACTAAGCCGCAATCGATATTTCTAAGCGAGGACAATTCGGAATGCCACATTCGAGTCCTGGGCACTTATCCTGATGCCAGCAACTCTCCGTGTTGCAGAACATGCAGGCGCTGGGCGTAAGCGGCACGTTTGTCGACAGCTTCAGCTCATGCCACACCTTCTTCAGATCCGTAACCAGAGTATTCATCATTTCGACGGTGTGGAAAGGAGTTGGCGCTAATCGAAGTTTCTCCTGTCCGCGTGCTACTGTCGGATAGTTGATTGATTGTAGGTAATGTCCGTATTGCTCCATCAGCACGTTCGAGATCTCGCTGCAGATAAGGGGGTCGCCAATTTTGATCGGAATAATATGGCTGGGTGTATCTTCGACGGGAAAACCTGAAATCCAAATGTAAATGTTAATTAAAATGTGGACTAGATAAAGGCTAAGTAGATAATAGCGTGATCAATGCACACTAATGGCGTGTTATGTCACAATAAATAAAAAAAGAACTAGGGCACGCAATGTCAATGTTTAATTATAAAACAAAAGAGTCGCATGCAACCGACTGCACGATACCCTACATATTTCTAAAAAAAAATCTATTGGGGAACTTTTCAAAACATTTCAGATACAAGCTATCAGTAGCTGTTATAATACAAGAAATAAATTAAAAAGTTACATCAATTTAATTTGTTTGGTAATTAAATAAACTTAAGAAAATAACAAAAAAATAATTGACATGAAAATTGTAAATATTATATATATATATATAGTAATGTCATGATAATAACAAATAAAACCTATAAAATAATGTTATTTGTGGCGTGATTCAAAAAATTAAGTAAGATAAAGAAAAAACCGATGATGAAATTGGTTTAAAATTGTTTAAATATAAAACAAAACAATATAATCGCACTCAACCGAATATACTATAGTTTAGCTGATAACGCTAAAACTACTCTTATCTTGTGACTAATAACAAAAAAATTGATTTTTATTGGACACGTTTCTAAATAAAAGTAATCAATAACAGTTATCATATAGCAACTAAAAGATGAAAATTGTAGATGTACAAATATAAACAATAATTACCTTCTCGTTTCAGGAGACTCTTCAGGTAGGAGACATTACTCTGATGCAGGCTCCGCAGCTGTCGTCCTTCATCGGAGGCCAGGATATTTACCGCTTCCAGGGCGCCGCACAGCACCGTCGGGGGCAGTGATGTGGTGAATATGAAGCCCGCCGCATAGGATCGTATCATGTCGATCAGAGCCGCCGAAGCCGCCACGTAGCCACCAATGTTGCCATATGCCTTGCCCAGAGTGCCCGATATCATGTCCATCTTGTGCAGTACACCATCCCGCTCACCAACGCCCGCACCGTGATCGCCATAAAGACCCACTGCATGCACCTCGTCGATGAATGTAATAGCGCCGTATTCGTGTGCCACGTCGAGCAATTCCTCCAGTGGACAGATGGCGCCCGTCATCGAGTGCACCGTTTCGAAGGCGACAATCTTCGGCGTCGCCTTGTCCACCTGCTGCAGCAGCTGGCGCAGATGCTCGACGTCGTTGTGGCGAAAGATGTGCTTGGGTACACCACTATTTCGAATGCCCATGATCATGGACGCATGATTGCCCGAGTCGGAGAATATTTGACAACCTGGCAGCAGTTTTGCAAGGGTGAACAACGTTGAGTCGTTGGCGACAAAGCACGAGGTGAACAGCAGCGCCGCCTCCTTCTGGTGCAGATCCGCCAGCTTGCTCTCGAGACGCTCGTGATACAGCGAATTTCCGGATATGTTGCGGGTGCCACCCGCCCCGGAGCCGTGCATATCGAGTGCCTTGGCGACGGCATGCTTCACGCTGGGATGGGCGGACATTCCCAGGTAGTCGTTGGAGCACCAGACGGTAATCGGACGCTCCGTCTGCGTGGAATATTCGAGTGCATGCGGAAAAAGGCCATCACCAGCTAAGCGATTAACGCGTTTAAAAACGCGATAGGAGTGATCTCGTTTCTTCTTGGTTATCTGCTCATTGAAGAACTTCTCGTAGTGAAAGGTGGACTTCGCGTTGGCAGTTACAGTTGCGTCGTCATGGTCAGTGCTTACGTCATCCAGTTTCGAATTCGCGTCGACCGAATAGCTTTTCGAAGAATACGACCTTGTGGCAGTTACCGAAAATGGTAACGACTTCACGGGTGAAAGTTTTTTGCCACTCCCATTGTGCACATTTTTGCTAATGACGGGACAAAAATGTCCGTAGGACTGATACAATAGCTCGGCGTAGTTGCGTAAATAGTTCGCATTGAAACGGTTTAGGAACGGACACTGCATGATTAGGCAATGTTCGATGTTGAAATGTATCTGATGGATGGACTTTGAAGGCGAGCTCAATTATGCAAGAAAAACAAAAGTGGTGCAACAGTGCGAAAACTAGCGATGTTCAAATCAACCGATATATCGATTATTTATTATATTTACATTGCTATCAGTGATGCCACTTTTTAGCGTTTTTTTGCGAATATAACCGTCATATTTAAAATTTTAAAAGGCTGTACTTTGTTAAGCTGATACTTATAGTATCTCATTATATGGAGACTTTTTTAATATTTCTTTTTGTTTTTCAAAAATTATTAAGTGGTACATGACATCTTTACAGAAAAAATAAAAAGGTCTGATTTTGAAAAGTGCCCAAATTTGGAACGTAAAATCAAACAATGGACAAATTGGCATTGAGCTTAAAATTCGATTAATTTTCGGTGGATATGGGAGTGTGAAGTGTTGGAAGGACATTTTAGGACACATAAGTCGGCGGTCAGCTCGAGTCATCTGTGGATCTTAATTATAAATATAATCGCATTCGTCAGGTGTTCTATGAATTCTGAATGTTTACTAACGGCCTTCAATGTCCCGCTACACTTAGAAAGGTAGTTTCAAAAGACTTACGTTTAGTTTTTAAAGGTTCAAACCCAGCGAGAAAAAAGTTATGTGTTTTAAAAGACAAGAACAACAGATCGGGTTATTTATACGTTTATTGGTTTTCAAACCATAATATTCACATATGTACATACATTTCTGTTCGAATAAATTTGGAAAATCAAAAAATATTATATACAGGAATTTTAAGTTTATTAAGGAGGACTTTAACACTATTTGACATCTAAAAAACGGTCTTTATAAACTTTATCCCGATGGTTGGAGCTAAGAATAATGTTTATTATGGGCGCAACGCGTTTTATCCGCTGGTGAAATCTTTCGCGATCCCGAGCGATGCGCTGCCAATCACCCTTCCGAGCCGCTCGATAAGCAAAGTTCCAAGCATGCATCACATGAACTTTTGGTCGCAAATTAAAGTGCACCTAAGCAATTGAAGCAAATTTTAGTAATGCTTTTGACAATATTTTGTAATTAATATACCCTTTTCCTAGACTCCTGCATATCGCCATCAGGCTTATCGTCCGTTGAATTCAAAGCGGGACAATCGGATTCAGTTGACTCCATGCTGCTGTCATCGTCATCGTCATCCTCCTCAAAGCATATGAAACTATCATCGCTGCACTCCGAAATGCTTCGCTGACGTTGCAGTTTTAAAAGACCGGACTCCACTGCAGACGGATCGCTGCTTCTTTCGTCCCGTTCAGTCGAAATGTTCTTGTAGTCTTGACACGACTTCAGGTCATATTGCGGTTGCATGTCGACGATAAAGTAGCAAAACGTCGGCTCCATATTGGCAACAAACTCCATGCCCGTCAACGGTGCAGGACTGGGCGGCGGCTGTGATGCTGCTGTCTTGCACTGGTGCATGGCTTGTACTCGGTTGTAGACGTCTGTTATGAGGGAATACATCGCGGCCAGTGGCACTGCGGCCAATGACGATGGCTGCATGTGATGGTCCAAACGCATGCAAGCACTTCCTTCTAGTTCAGCAGGAAGACTCTTGGGGTTGTTGTTGTTGCTGCTACAGTTGTTGTTGTTGTTGCGCATACGTGACTCAGAAGCGAATCGATAGTGATTCTGCAGTGGAGAGCTCATGTCTTCGATCATTCGCAATTGCTGCAGCGGATTGTCGGGCAGTGAAATGTGAAATTGTATGTGACTAGTGAATATTCAGCAGTTCCAGGAAAAGTTTCCGAGCGTAATTCTTTTTGAAAATCCATTTTCTTGCGTTCCATTGGTGCTTTTATAGGCATATGTACGTAAATTCACAGACACTATTAGCACATCATTTTGTATATGTATATAACGTTACAAACAAATGATATATATATGTATTGGTACTTAGGTGTGTATGTATGTATATAACAACCATGAAATTAATCAGAACAGTTGCGAAATTTATGTGGCTGATTAATGTATTTTAGATTCTCAATACGGTTGTTAGCAGAGTCCTTTGTTATTTGAATCGTAGAAATTGTTCATTAGCGATATCCACAACACATTACGCAATATATTCAGAAAATGTAATTCACATGGGCTCAACAAAATAACTTCCATACTTTTCAACTCGTGTAAAAATTGCATATGTTTGTGTTGGTTGTCGCTAGCAGAGTTCCTTTTATTTTTATCGATAACACATGACTGTGATTTCCATTGTGCACATTATGTATTCGATTAACACGCAAACAGCAAAACAATGCGACTATAAGTGTTTTGGTACACGGAAAATCAAGGTACACTGCATTGACTGTTAAACCAATGTTGTAATTCGTTTTTACTCACACGTCTCAGGCATTCTAACGTTGTTTGTCAATAATTTCCAATGACCTTGTTCATGTTTTTGTACATAACAAATTATCAGCGATGTATTTAAGACTATCGTCAAAGAATCGAATGTACATAGTTGCATCCCACAAAGATGTGAAAAGTGAATGCGAAAATATCGATACAGGGCAGACCTAGATGCCAGATGTGATATCGACAAACTTTAAGCAGAAAATAATATATTTACGGTTCTTTGATTGTATGTTCTCAGCAGAAAACTAAATTTTTATTGTATCTAAATTTTAATGTAAAATAAAGTATTAAGAGTGTTTTAGGCTACTTTGCGTCTTCTTCTCAGAGTAATCGAAGTTTCTTAATTAACGTAGGTTGTAAATCAAAATTATTGGTAGTAAAACTGTGGGATGTAGATTCTCATGGTTTTTCTGATGGTTTTTAGTGATCCATTCTGAGAGATGTAGAATAGGTATTATCCGATAAATCATGGATGCTATTGACCTTTGAAACGTAAAATACTTACTGATTAAAATAAAAAACAATGGCATTGTTCAAATAAAAATGTTTAAAGAAAAATACGTTCATCTTATGCAAAGCATTTTATTGTTCGTTATATATGGAATTCATATATATGTATGTATATATATGTAGTGTATGTATATATATGCATGTATGTATGTATATAATATATCTATATTTATGTGTATATATTTTGGTGTATAATAAACGTTAAAACATATTAATTACAAATTACACAAAGCTTAAATATTTCTTTCTCACATTCTATAGCTCACATTTTGTATAAACTTGAAAACTCATATCGGTTAGTATTAAATTCTAGATGACTACCAGTTGGCTGAGGCGGCAAGTCCTCAAATGTGTATGCTAGGAGAGCTCCGTTATTATCATGTACTGTGTAGTTGAGATCATTATGTGCTCCAATCAGATTACCGCTATAGTCCTGCGTGCTGCCAGCATACGGACACGGATGCGCAATACCCTCAGCTTCCACCAGACTGTTCTCCATGCTGCCGCCACAAAAGCCAATATGCGGCGAATGTGTGGCAGTCAGAATGCTGCAGTCGCTGTCCTCGGCCGCCGATGGAATCGGATTGAATTCGTCAGTTTGGAATGTGTGACCGCCATAGGCAAGCGAACTATTGTTGTGAATCTCGATGTTCATGGTGACTGTCTGCGGCTGCACGGCGGCAAAGGACGGCTGCTGTTGTTGTTGTTGCTGCTGCTGCTGCTGCTGCTGCTGTGATGTGGATGCGGATGCTGTGCTCTCCGAACCGCCGCAATCCTCGACGTAGCACTCGTGCGTGTCCAGCACATAGGGCGATAAGTGATGGCTGGCCGAGTGCAGATTGGCATCGTTCACAATGTTCTCCTCGGAGTCGAAGACGGGCTCGGCAATGTTCTGGCAATCGTCGAACTGATGACTGCCAATATCTCGACTGTGCATATCCATCGACGAGTCTTGAAAGTATTTCAGAACAACATCGGAGATCTGCTCCTCGGAGATATGTTCCAGTTTGACGGTGTTGTTGTTGTCGGTGTTGGTGTTGGTGTTGGCGTTGGCAGCGCACTCGTTGCTATTGTTGTTGTGTGTGGGTAAAAATTCGGTTGACTGGTAGCTTATAAATTGATTCTCCAATGGGTGTAAAATATCGACAGAATCGGAGGGAGTCTTGACATCGTATTTACTTTTAATGGTATCACCTGAATCGTTTTTCTGCCGTTTCGACAGCGTACCAGATTGACAAGTAGAGGTAGTTCTTTTATTCTTACGACCGGCAGTGCATGTTCCGTTACTCGAAACATTGGTCGTTGTATTGTTATTATTGTTATTGTTATTGTTACTGTTGCTGTTGCTGTTGCTGTTACTGTTATTGTGCGGGTCGTGTTGCATATCGCTATCTTGTTCCTGACTTTGCTTGAGGAGCCCCGGTAATCTCGACTGTTTCTTTTGTGGCCTATATTTGTAGTTTGGATATTCTATCATGTGAAGCTTTCTCAGCTTTTCGGCTTCAAGAATATATGGCTGCTTGTCGTCCTTGTCCAAGAGCTGCCACCGTCTGCCCAGTTCCTTTGATATTTCCGCATTATGCAGGTCGGGCGTCCTTTCGCATATTTTGCGGCGCTCCATTTGACTCCAGACCATGAAGGCATTCATCGGTCTCTTAATATGGCCAGGAGAGTGCTTTTTTGTCTGTAACAATAAGAATAACAAGAAAATGGTTAAATGCTTCAGAAATATTCAAAAAATATTTATTTGTATTTCGTTTCAATAAAAAAAAAGGTTTTTAATTACTAATGGGTAAATACAAAAAAATAATTGTTGACTAAGGAAATATAAACAAAAACAATCTAGTCGAAAATGCCTGACTTGCAAATGCCCAGTACTCAGTTTTATATCCTGCTGGATAATTTTAAAGTTCTATAACTCGAACTTAAATTAACTGTACATTTTTATTTTTAGCTGTAATATTTAATGCCTTTGTTGTTAATTCATTTTAAGATCCTAGTCTTATGTAATTTGTCGACATTAAATATATTAAAACCTATAGAAGAAAATATTCAAGAATATATTTAATAATTTGAAATTGTAATTGTTTTGTAATTTCAAAATTTGAAGCAATTTTCCTGTATTGACTGTTAATAGTCGACATCAAATAAATAAAACTATATTTATCGATATTTTTAAAAGGGACGAGCTATCGAAAGAGAATCATACATTAATGTATATGTGCATGCATATATACATACATATGTATGTTTGTACATATACTAGACTATGTACATAGACATCTATATAGTTTAGTACACATGAACGCAATGTAGCCAAATAAAAAGTTGCTGGTGTGAATAACCGTTTTATTTACACAAAAGAGAGACAGCAAATTCACTATTAATAGCGTTAACTTCGACCTTGTAGCGGTTCGTGAACCTCAAGTTCAACCAACCAATATAGCCTGCAGCAACGACCGAGCAGCAGCAGCAACAACAACAACAACAGCAGCAGCAGCAACAACAACAGCAATGTGTTAGCTTGAGCGAATGGGAAACTCATGCGAATGGGGCTGAGGGAGGGGGATGTGTAGGTTGGCGGGGGAGGAAGGGAGGAAGGTGCGAGACCAGACGAGTGCTACAACGGTCAATGACATTGCAATTTGCCCTTGCCAAATTTGTGGCTGACAATGTTGCTTGACATTTCTGATGTCTAATAAGATGTTATCCAAGCAAACCAACAAAAGCCCTACTCTGCACAATTACTTTAATGATGTACATATGTATAGATATATATGTTTGTACATAGTATGCACCTATGTATATATAACAAGTCTAGCTCTCTGCTCAGACTGCTCAAGCTAGAGCTACCTTTTGCTTATGCAGTTCTATTAACCGGCTTTGCCCGCCGCCAATGTTTGGTTTTAAATTATCAATATGAACTTCCTCAATTCTGTTTGGAAATCTGCTAAAAGAATTACTTAAATGTAAGAGTTTTTCATCCATTTTCCGATTTTTAGCCAAAGACAAGCTTGATGTCTTATTACATTTTCTTTTTTCATTTGTATGAATTTCATCATTAAAAACAAATTGATTTCACAATTGCAATTCGTCAATCAGTTATCTGAACTAAATCGAACGAAATAGACATATAAATATGTATGTATATGGTTGTATATGTGTGCATACGTAGACAAACTGGATTATAAATATCTGTTTGTATGTAATCTGCACAAAATATCTTATCAGTCAAACGTTTCGTTGACCTCATCTATCGAAGTCCCATTCTGCATCTACTAAATTTTATGAGTGCTACTTCTTACCTACACGCACATACATAAAAACAAATGTATATATGAACAGTGGTGGTCATAAAATTAGAAACAGACACAATAAACTCATAGCTGGCCTTTAGGCCCGATTTAACTAAAGAAGTATTGCAACTGGAAAAAGAGTCTAAGAAGCGTATTTTTGTGGATTTGTTTAAGTTCCAAAAACGATCATCACCAATAACAGCTGATACGATTGTCAAGGTGATCGAAATTGCTGCTTGTATTTAGGAAACATCAACAACGAGTTTTAACTATATATGTATGTATGTATGTACTTATGATCGCAATTAGAAAATGTACTTACTTGAGTTGCATCCGAATACGGCGTACTTGAGTTAACTGGAACGAGCTCGGAGCCGAAAACCAATTCCAGAGTATCGATTCTGCTCGCCATTTGTGGAGATGTTGGAGATCTTTTAGTTTTACTGCTGTTTCCATCGTTGTCCATTGTATATGCAGCGATGTAGCCAGAAGTTGGCACCAAACTTTGTATGTTGACTAAAGCGCAAGCCTTTTGTTTTTGCAATGTTCAAAAGATGTTGGATTACGGCTTTAGTGTGTGGTTTTAAAGGTTTTCTTTATTTTTGTATTTTACTTTATGCTAAGATCCAAATCTTGTGGCAGTTTCGATAGTAATTGATCCCTGAGTAGACTGAACAATTATTTGTCATTACATATGTATGCATGTATGTATGTATGTATGTAGAAGAACATTAAAGTACACACACACACACACACACACTGTGCATGTATGTATGTACATAAGTGCATACAGACAATTATGATTCAGCATGTGTTTTTTGTATATGCATATCCTTTCACTGTATTTAGTATGTGTGTATGTTCATACATCAGTCAAATTGCATACATATTTACATAAATTGATCGTTTTAATATATGGTTGATATGTATATTTACATGTACACATCTTTTTACATACATTCATATGTTCTTCCGATCATTTTGTGCATGTAAATATGTATGTATACGGATATATTTGATCGTGCTTATATATGCACGGTTGTATGTAGATACTACTTTTGTACATATGCGTATTTATGTATATATATATATGTATGTATGTATATGCATGTATGCATATTGACTCAAGGTGAAACTGGTTCCTTGTTTTGTGTTTGCAATGTTCAAAGACTCACGTTCGAGTTTCGTTTGTGGTATGCGTTTATTTTATTTATACATGCACATACATACATGTATGTATGTAAATACATATGAACGTTTTTATACAGACATTCGTGTGTGCATGAGTGAGCCAACACACACACACGCTCAGAAGCACAGACGCACGAGCACACACACACACTCACACACGCACACATATGATTGCATATACACACATACATTCGCTTGTTTTTATTGCGTTTCTTGTTGGTTACTGTTGCATTTGCGTTTTGAACAATGACGATTCAAAATCGCACTCGAAATTATTATTCCTACATATTCAGAAAAATATGAATATTAATTGTAAATAGTTCGATATGTATTAATTCGCGAATGCTTGTATATTTTTGTAATAAACACATATGTATGCACCTGCATATATAATTTCTTATTTGTCTGCATATATGTATGTACATATGTATGTATGTAAGTACATGCATTTATTTAAGTACGTAAATGATACATATGTATAAACAAGACACTCACAAGCACAATGACCATGCAGGTTCAATTATAATTTTAAAATTTGAGTACACTACTCATACATAGGAGACTATGTATACATACGTACGTACATACATATGATGTATGCATGCAGCTTAACACTTGTTGCTAAATTGATTACATTTCATTTGACGTTGTTGCTTATAGCTTAATTGTTGATTTGGTTTTCGTTTGGATGTAAAACATTGGCAGTACTTTTTTGTTTGTTTGTTGTTCTTGTCTATTAAAGTTACTTTTTTCGAGGTTACGACGGAGCGGAACACAATTTGCGACCGACTGCTCCGCGCCAAAGTCTGAGCATTCTGGTTCTGCTTGAATCCAATCTAAGCGCTAAGAGTCAGTACACAAGCACAATCGCCAAGCAGCGAGCACGACGAACACGAACGGCAATTGAGATACGAGGTGAATGTGACGAGAATCTACACTCAAACATACATACATACATACATATACACATGCATAAGTCTTATACATATATGCATGCATGTATGTATGTATGTATGTACATACATAAACACGTAAATAAATACGTATGTACAAATAAACTAAGCAAATTACTATGGGTTGTTGATTGTACCCACACACACACTATGCTCCATGTATATACATCACATATGTACATATTTACATCCATTTATTTATTTATTTGTTTTATTTTACTGTATGTACGTGCATACATATGGGCTTTAATAAACAGTACATACGTCTATAATATTGAATATATTCTTGGCGTCTTTATTTCAGATTTGTATTAACCGATGAGGTCGTTGCCGATCGCTTACAGCTGTTCAAGTGAACTGCTTCGCAAAGTTTATGACTTGAAATCCTACAATACATACATCGCACATTCATACATACGTACGAGCATACATATCTACATACACTTTTATGCAGTTCGTGTGATTGCATATTTGAAACTGAGAGCAAAAGAGAACGAACCGAGAGAGTGTTTGGCTCTCAAAAACAAAAAATCCAGTGACGCAGCGCGGTTCAACTGTGGCCCATAACTCTAAATAAGAAGCTGATCAAAATATGCATTGCATTTATGTAAATTACAAACTGCAATTACTTAGAAATCGTTATACAAGTGTTTTCATTCGGAACAAGCTTAAATCCAGTCCAAATTTTGTGACACAGGATTATTTAATGATTATTTTGATTTATTGTTTCTTAAGTAGTATGAGGATATAATTTTTAATCACGCATACTTCCCGCTCTTCGTGTTTTCACATTTTGCCTTAAATATGTGCACTTGCAAACTGAGATGTCAGCGACACCCTGAGTGCGGGCCTGGCAGTTTTATTGATATCAACAGTTTTAGTAATTGTTCGTTCCAGCTGGCAGTGGCTGTGTACGTGTGTGTTGTGTGTAAGCAGCCGAGCTCGAACGAGCGTCGTCCATATGGTGTGAGTGTATGTATGTATGCATGTTTATATATAAACACTGGGTGCGGATGAATCAGCTGTTCAATGCGTATTAATCATATGGTTGTCTGACATGCCTTCAACTGGCTGTGTATGTATGTATGTACGTACTGTATTTACTGTATGTATCCGCAAGCATGAATGCACTCAATATGTATTTGTTTATGTATTTGTATATATTTTTTATTATATGCAATATGCATTTGTACATATGTACTATACATATATAATGTATATATGTAATTAAACTGTGCTTTGCACAGTTTTTATATGTATGCACATATGTACATATGCATGTGTAAATGAACATATGAGTATGCATGCATATGTGTATGTACAAATGTATAGTCTTGATCAGGACGTTCAGCCAACTCAATTTTATTATGTCCGTCTGTGTGTAAGGGGAATGCATATAAATATAAGACAATTATGTTTGCATGTGGGTGTATTGTTTTGTTTATATATGTATGTATATATATATGCTATAATAAACATACATATATATTATTTTATATATACTACGCATTTACGCCTTTTTGATAGATAAGTGTTTAAAATAAAAAATATCAAATATATTTGGGTAATTGGCTTTTATTAGTTTATCTTGTTAAATATTTACAGTTTCAAATTCGCTAATTATTTGAAACAGAAAAAAAAAATTTTTCTTGGGGGGAAATCGGCTTCAATTAATTTCATTTTAGAATCTTAAGCTACGCCAATGTTAACAGATACATACTATGTATATAATAAATGTTGTTTTACTTTGTTTGCTGTTATTGGTTGATAAATCCCTGAGCTGCTTAAGTAACAATTTAGTGACTATGTCTGCTAAGGTATACATTTATTTGTCAAGCCCCAGTATGACAAGAATAACCAAAGACGATTTCAATTTTCGCTTGTGTATTTCAGATCATCTTCTTCTCCAACTTCTAGCATAATTTGCATAATTCTACGTTTAAGTTTTTTGCGCGAGTTCGACGAGTTTAGATTCCGAAACTCATTTGCTATCATTTCCCCAAATGCATCCCATTGATCGCGAGTAGCACTTGGAGGCCCCGATGGCGATACATAATTTTGGTTTTCGCTGTGATTCATTGTTGGAGAACTTCGGCGAACTTCGAGGGAAGGAATACGCTGTAATTCGCACGCTTCTGGCTCTTTTGCATCATCGATAATAATTTCCTCGACACTCAATATCCGTATTATATTATCCGGCGATATATTTGCAGTTGAAGTTTGTACTTGAGTTTCCTTTTTTGTTTCCGTGAAAGTCAACATATTGTTTTTTGGATTTATCTGCAACAGAAAAGATTAGACCTTTATTAAGCACAAAATGCAAATATACATATAATAAAGAAAATTACCTGGCTTTGGGGTTGGTGTCCCGGCCGTGGTTCAATTATAGGTCGCAGAAACATCAACGTTTCGAAGTGCTCCCAACGACAAGCTTTTGCCTTAATATTCGCTCTTCCGGCCGCTTTCTCCAAACGTCTTTCGTATTTTTTTAATTCCGAATTGAACTGATTGCGCAGGTTATGGATTTTTTTCCCATAGTCCAATTTGCTGATGCCCAGCGAAGTACATATGTGATATATGGCTTTATTGCGACAGTCTTTATTCTTGTATAGCATGGAATGATGATTCCACAAGCAATCAGATGCACGATACAGGTCAATTAGTTTGTAAATCATTTCCCGTGTCCATATGGTGCGTTTAGGGCGCTTTTCTTTCGCAGGTGAAAACTGTCCAGCGGCTGTCGAGCTGTGTGCCATTTTATATACGGTTGTACTCGGAAAATCTGCAAAGAGCACATAGTCATTTTCAAATGGGCGACCTAATTATTTGGCAATTTTACTCACCAGAAAGTAAATAAATAAACAAACAAAATCATTCTCGGTGATACAATAACAAAACAACCATTGTGTATACATATATAGATATGCAATTCGGTGTTTCCATCGGGAACAATTGTAGTTGCATCTTTAAAAAACAATTAGTATTCGATACTTCAAATTATACATTTATAATATTATGTCAAGGGTGGTTTTTAACTATACAAATACAAATGTAATATCTTATGATATTGAAATAAAAAAAGTTACAAAATAATGAATATAAGCTTATATGATAGTTGCCAAAATCACTACATTAATTCATTTTAGCCATGTTCATCTGCAAATGACTGTCGGCTATTTTCCATGGCTCACAAATACAGTTAATTAACATTAAATTCTTTTATTAATATTATATAATATATTAACAATATATAACCTTTATAGTTTAAGTATTTAATCGTTTAGCATGGAAACATTGCATCAGACCTTAAGACAGACTAGTAATTTGTAATCGAATAATCGATAGTTAGTGTTGCTATGAAAATTATCTTCTCTGTTGGACATAAATAAAATAAATGACGGAAACTAACATTTTATTGACTGTATTACATGTTTTGTATTGCCTTTTTTAAATATGTGTTAAGCATAAATAAGAAAAACGAATGATACTGCGTTTTCCGTGTTCGGGTGATGAGAATTTTCTTGTTTAAATATGGCCGACGCCCACGCCCACGCCCATAAAATATTTTAATTTTCAATAATTGCTGCTCTGGTAAATATACATGACGCCTGCAGCTGTAACCCAACTGCATTTTTGCAACATTCAATACAGATATATAAACTTGCAGACATTTTTGATAACGCCGCAATTGTGCTTTGACGGAAAAAGTCAAAAGCGTAATGTCCCAAGTAATTGCAAACACGCCCACACCACAAATGCTGACGACATCAACAATAACACCAATTGAAAAAGTGAAACCACCACTCTCTTTTCCCACAATAGGTGACGCTAATCACACAAATGAACTGGCTGCGGCACCAGATGTGATACATAGAGCCTCAAACATGTTTGGCGACCTCAAGCACGACGCGCCATTGGATCTCGAAAATGTGCATAACCCGGTGGAGACTGAGAACAATCTAATCGCGACTAGGGACACCCTACAATTCGGTGGAGATCCGAAAATCCGCATTATGCCTAGCATTAAGCTGCTGGCTGCGCCACATGCCTCGGATCCCAAGCGTAAATTCGTCTGTCCGTACGATAATTGCACGAAAAGCTATGGCAAAAGTTCCCACCTTCGCTCCCATCTCACGTGGCACACAGGCATCAAGCCGTTCGTCTGCTCGGAACCCAAGTGCGGCAAGGGATTCACGCGCTCCGACGAGCTCAATCGTCACCTGCGCACGCATACGGGCGAGAAGCCGTTCGAGTGCATGCAGTGCAGCAAAAAGTTCTCGCGCAGCGATCATTTGACCAAGCACTTGGCCACCCACGATCGCCAGTTGAAGAGCAACAATCCGAAGCGTTCAATGCCCAACATTGGTCGCGTGAAGTCAGCGAAAAAGACCGCCTCGGATGGCGAGTCGGGTTTCCACTTTATGGCCGTGCTTAGTGGCGGCGAATCGAATTCCAATCAAAATCATCAGTCACAGGCGGCGGAGATCGCTGAGTTCGAGCACGCGCAGCTGCGCATTAAATTGGAACGGCCCGAGCACAGTGAGAAGTATCAAATAATGGCGCCGACAGTCGAGAATCCACTCACATCGGTGTTCAGTGAGAAGCCCGAGGTTAAATATGAGCCTGCCGATGAAATTGTACGCACACTTTCGCAACTACCGCCACAGGATGGTCCCAGCACCTATGGCATGCCTCATTTTGTACAGGATCGGCCCTTTCGCTGTCGCCAGTGCGAGAAGCGATTTAAGCGCCAGGATGATCTGAACCGGCACATTCGAACGCACACGGGTGAGAAGCCTTACGCATGTACGCAATGCTGTCGACGGTTTGTGCGCAGCGATCACTTGAAAAAACATCAACAAACGCATTTAAAATCACGATAGTTTCTTAGTTTACCCATTAAGTTTCATGGCCAGCGGCATCCGAATAACTGTTAGATAAAAATCAGGCATGTGTTTGGCAAACGAACACAGTACAATAAAATTAAATCACAAATGAACTAGCTACGATTTTATTTATATTTAACCAATTAATTATTAAACCGTCGCAATAACTTCAAAAAGTAATGATGCATTTTTGATTTCTCAGGTTGAATGATCTTTGGATTCCCTGGTTGCATCATTCTTTTGAGCTCAGGACTTGTGTTTTTGCTCGACGAACTTTGGAAACACATCGCATTAGGTGTCTACTTTATTTTGTGTTGAGTCATAGAGTGCAAGAGCACAATCCTCCACACATCTATGACATTTTCAAGCTTAAAAAGGTGATATAAGCAAATGCATTGGATTAAATGAATATTTTATGGCAGGGGCATCTCAGAACTTTGTTTCAAGAAATCTGATGCTTCCGTCGTCTACCTAAAGTCTGATGTGTTGTAGAGTAATTACTGGTAGAAATTGCAAGATATTTATGAGTTTTCATTATTAAAAGTCTTAAAAGCATCAAAAAGCAAAAGTAACGCAATAATTAAGATTTCAAATAGTGTAGAACGCAATCGGAAGTCCACAAGCTGCGATAATTAAAAAATATCGGAAAATAGCTACCCTCATTGGATGCGATAGCTGTAATCGATATCTGCATTCTTGTTATTAGTACATATACATCGCGAACGAAATCAATAGTATCCCACCTCTAACTAAGTATATCTCACAAAGAAAAACGTCTAAATATTTATAAATAAATACAAGCCACACTTTAATTAATAACAAAAATTGTAGAATCCGTATAACGTAAATCGACATATATGCCGAAATGACACTATCCAGCTGTTTATCCTATATATTACTTTGGAATATTATCACGACATATGGGCTGGTGGATCAGGAATCCCACAGCTATCACGGAAATGGAAGAGATTACCATATGGCAGAAAACGATGCGGACGCTATTGGCTCATTTCCCTTCCTAATGCCCGCAGTATCGCCAAAAACAGTAAGAAATTTGCAAATGCCAATTGTCTAAATGTGGGTACATACACATGTGTGTACATACAAAACATATGTTATTTTATACAGGCATTTGTGTATACGTGCACACAGATTTGCCACATATGAAGGTACACGAATTACAGTTTTAGTCACACTCATAAAGCCAACATATGGAGCAAATTGGAAACAAACTAAGTTAACGACACTCGAAGCGAGGCAAATCTACACTAAAATGAAATCCAACAAGTTGAAGAAGTTTGTCATGCCTTTTGTTAAGTGTAAATCTTACAAGTTAGTTATTAAGAAAACATTTTATTGCAGAAACCTGATTTTATTTATATTAATATCAAATTAACATACACACACATTAAAAACTGTTGATTCAAAATACACATTCAGATGTTTTACTTAGTATTTAGTTGGTGTATATACACTTTAGTGCACACTGTACACGGCGGGTTTCTTCACGGTGCAAAATCCATATTTACAAGGGCATACTGATAACCTCATGGCCATTATGGGGAATCCCCATTTGGGGTACAGCCTGTTGAATGCTTATCAAGCGAGTGTCAACAATATAAACCTTTTAAGGAGATCAGATATAGTTTTATAACAAAATATACTTTAAATGTTTATTAAAATGGATTTTATATTTTAGCCGGATTTGTATCTGTGCACTCCCATCAAAGTCGACCCAACAACATCATACTATATTGGTACGTTACATAATTCCTCAATTATTCTCCAGATGTCTAATAATTTTATTTTAACAAACAAGTTGGCTACAAGCCAAACGCAACCATGAATACGGCTCATCATATGTTACTTTATGGGTGCGGAGAACCGGGAACAACCAAAATGATTTGGTGGGTATATATACATACGTATAACATATACTGTCCCTATATATTAACGAATAAATAAACAAATATATTTTTAGGAACTGTGGCGAAATGTCAAAATCCACTGAAGAAGAAACAGGAAGTCCCTGTGGGCCCCATTCGCATTCGCAGGTTCGTTAAGTTATAGAATATATTAGCGCAAAGCACTCAAAATACATACAGGTGTCAAATCTACAAACAAGTGGTTGCAAGTGGCTGTTCCAATTCCATGTCGTTCCATTTAATACGTAGCCAACAGAAAAGTTGAGCATGTATTTTTGTCAGTCTCGACTGGAGCACTTTTTCTATGTTATACTTTGAACATTTATTAATATTCTCGTATACTTTTTTAAACAGATTTTATATGCGTGGGCAAGAGACGCGCCTGCACTGGACTTACCTTCGGGTGTTGGCTTTAAAGTGGGCAAAGATTCACAGACGAAATATTTGGTCTTGCAAGTACATTACTCGCATGTTGACAAATTTAAAAGTATGTTTATGCATAATTGGTTTTATTTGTTTAATAATTATGTTATTTCTTTTAGACGGAGCAACAGATGATTCTGGCATATTTTTACAGTATACTGAAAAGCCGTAAGTAATGTATTTGATATAAAACTTCTCTTCTTCTAAACATTGGTTCTTCGCAGCCTTACGAAGTTGGCTGGCACCTTACTTTTGGGCACTGATGGCGTTATTCCTGCAATGAAGACCGAACATATGGAGGCCGCTTGTGAGATAACTGAAAACAAAACAATACATCCTTTTGCATATCGCACGCATACCCATGCATTGGGTAAAGTAGTGTCCGGATATCGGGTACGTTCCAATGCTCAGGGAGTTCAGGAATGGACGCTGCTTGGCAAGAGGGATCCACTTACACCTCAAATGTTCTACAACATAGAGAACAGCTCGCCTATAGTGTCCGGCGATTATGTCGCTGCAAGGTGTACTATGGAAAGCACTCGACACCGCACAACAGAAATTGGGTAAGACTGTTTTATTTATACAATTAAGACCTCACTTTATACTTATGGTTCTAGATACATATATTGGAATAGTATTATTAAATGACATATATATTTTCCATTACAGACCAACAAGTGAAGACGAAATGTGCAATTTTTATCTTATGTACTATGTAGAGGAAGGAGAACCCCTTGATATGAAATATTGTTTTAGCCAAGGGCCTCCCAATTATTTCTGGGCCAATCCAGATACCGGCTTACATAATATTCCACAAATAGAAGCCAGCACATTGTAAATCTCAAATATTATCGAAAATATTACTGTAAAAAGACAAAAAAAAAGACAAATGTATATTGATTTATCTAAATTTATTTAACCGTATGTTTATATTTAGTGCATTTTATTGTTGAACGTCATATTGTATGAAACTAAATCAAATTATATTTACTTTACACATTACCAATGATTTACTTATACGAAATATGAAAATATATGTACATGTGTAGCAACCTAAAGATCTTTTTTTTATTGCTCAAGCTACATTTAAAATATGAAAACACAATGTGGTTTCTATTTAAATAGAACCACTTTCCAATCACGAAATTTAAATGCATTGTTACTGCTTGGTTCTGTGAGATAATGCATGGTTGCATAAGTCCGGAAATGCAAGGATTCAAAATATCCTGAAGATACACTTGACAATAATACTGCCGATGTCAACGAAACACTGACCCAGCCAAATCCTGAATCGTGAATGCTGGCCACTAGACATTAGTGGTCTTTCATCACGTGCATTATTTATACTTATATATAGAAATGCATACATAAGTACATTAAACTAGAACAAATTGCAATGACCGTATAGCCGAACATTAAATACCCTTTTAATGAATATGGAAAAGTAATGATAAGTATCAAAAGTATTGAGACTTTCAACTATATTATGTTTCAACATAAATGGTATTGTGTCTCACATCACTTGATTAGCTTAAAGGATTCGCCATAAGGGTATACAAATAATGCACATACACATTTGTAAATTTACGTTTAACTGCCCACATTAATCACATACATATCAATACGAGTACTGCTAACATTCATGTGCAGACATATATGTATATATATATATATTTAAATATCTACATATATTATAATGTATAAATATATACACAGATAAAAGGTTGAGTGTCTGTGTGTAATACATAGTTCACTCTATGTGCAGTACCTACGAAAAGATATGTATGTAGGTGTTGTGCCTGTGGCTGTTCATACGTAAATAAATGCGAAGTGCATGTGCATTATTTTTAAATTTTAAATCGTCTTTTTTTTCGAGGAAAAAGATTTGTTGTGATCGGTAAATATCGATCAGCCTAGTTTGCTCAGTCGCATAGTTGGTGAGATGCAGCTAAAATCGTTTAGCATTGTTGCTTCTGTCTAAAAAGCCGTTAGTCGTGTGACAGCCAAATTAATTATAATAACAAATTCCTAACAAAGCCCACAAGTGGCAGTGTGTATTAAACATTAGTTTTGTGACAATAACCCAATGTTACGCAATATACTTATTGTTCGTATATAAGCATGCACACACGCATTGCAAAAACTATGTGGGTGATTGAATTCATTATCTATAAATAATTTCAAACACAATCATTTTCGCATAAAATCGTCAAGTGATTTTTGACAGCAATTATGAATACAGTAAGTATCAACATTTACATATATATATTGTAAAAAAAACTATATATAGAACAAATATATATATATGTACATATAGATATATATATATATATATATATATATACAAATATATATAAATAATTTACTTATGTTCTACATAAATAACATTTTAGCCGATTTTTTATGTGCGCGCAGCAAGCAAAACTACTTACTATATAAATCTCGATGGATGTTATTTGTTTTATGCCTTACGTGGCTGTTGTTTTAAATTTAAACTATATCAACTAGCTCATTAAATATATTTATAAACATTTTTATAAACGGGCTACCGCCTCTTTAAAGTGATCTAAAGTTTTCCCTTTCGGATCAGTAGAAGGGGCAAACATCGGATATAAATTGTAGAATCACGAAATGTGAGAAGTGTTACAAGAATTTGACACCCATAAAAGAGACTATCTGAAATACCAGAGTCACTTGCTCAGGCTACAAAAGAAAGAAGAAAGCTTTGAATTAAGGGATATAGGCAGGGAAGGACATTCTCGTAAGCGTAACTTGGGAGTTACTGGATCCGTGCGGCTCCTTTAACTTGGTCTTTGAAAGTACTAAGATTATTTAAAATTTGTATAAGACTCATAGTTCACTTTCTTTCAGACCTTCGATGTAGTTTTCGTGAATCAGGACTATCAGGCTCAAACCAAAGATGCGATCAGTGTTTCCCGAGGAGATCTGGTTGAACTTGTCAATACAATAGCTACGTCTGATGAAACAAGGTATGTTATTAGCTTAAGATTATATCTATATATATCCAACACATTTCGAAACGATGACTTATTTGTTGTTTGTAATTGTAATATTATAATTAGAACCGATTTCTCATTCACATTAATGTGCATAGGATTTATTTATTTGAGGAAGCATATATTCTATATATATTATATTGTCATTGTTTCAGATGTTTTATCAGAGTATTTGACGGTCTAAATGCGAAAAAGGAAGGCTTGGTTCCAATGGAAATATTGGAAATGAATCCAAGTTCCCTCTCCTCGAATAAAAATGACACTGCAGATTTGGATTTTAAAAAGAGGTGAGCATATTGTCTAGAGTTTGAGTTTATTATATTATTATTAAGAATTTTGGTTTTGTATTAATTTGATGGGTGATTGCGTGGGTGTTATTTGGGCTTGTACTAGTATTTGTACTATATACTAAGCTACTATTATTAATACATGCTTCTTTAATCTATTTGAAGAACCATTATTGGGGAGCTAATTGAAACGGAGGAGGAATTCTCGAGAGATCTTCAATATGTAGTTGACAAGTACATAAAGGCTGTTGATAAGCCTACCGCTCCCCGATCGGCACGCGACAATAAAGACGTTATTTTCTGCAATTTCCTGCAAATCGCTGAGTTTCACAATATGTAAGCATTAGGAAGCAATTATTTGATCAGACGCCGGACTAAACTTTGTCATTGCAGGGTGCTGAAAGAGGGCCTTAAATGTTATAGCAATCAACCCAATATGGTGGCTAAAACGTTCCTAAGACTCGAGCGGGACTTCGATAAGCATGTGAAATATTGCCAAAATGAGCCACTGGCACAAGAGTTTCTCTCTATGAATGTAGAGAGCCAAACTTTTTTCCAGGTAAGATTCTTAGCATATAGTATTAATTGTGCACAATATATTATTCAATATTACCGATGCGATCAGGTCGTTATTATCTGTGCATCCGTCCATTTGATCTCAGATACAGTGCTGAAATTTTGAAAATAAATTTGTCTATGTTATATGCAAAACAAAGTTGTTGTTGTTGATGTTTTGACTCACCCAAATCGAAAAATATCGATGAATATTTATTTCCGGCAGCTGTTTTTAGAGCAACTTTTCAAGGTTATTACCAGCTCATGAGTACATATTCTCGATGGGGTCGAAGAGGTCTCCATAAATTTTGCACTTCATGGCAACATTTTTAGTTTTTAAATTTTATTTTAAATTTAAAAAGAAAATTGTTTGTGGAAGTTCAATCTGAGCTCGAATCTGTCCTTACAGTGAATAACAACTGTGTGCATTGACTATAGCAAACAATTTAATTATACATTAGCGACTGACTGAGCGAAGCAACAAATTGTTGTCCAAATAATACCACAGAAATCTTTATAAATAGTAATGAGAAACATTGTTTTGACGTTCAACTGACGAAGTAGGTTTCTCACACTGTCTCTCAGAATAATATACATAAATACATACGCACACAAATGTGCGTATCCTATGCATGTGTGTGTGTGTGTGTACGCTTACATTAATAAACTACATAGGGTGCAATATTTGCAATATACATACATACATATTTGATTTCCATTGGCCATACACACACACACACACACACACACACACACACAGACGCACACACACATGTGTTCAATGCCTTCAGAATATTGTGTATACGTATGTAGAATACATCAGTTTATTTTTAAAACCAGGCGTTTCTCAATATTAAAGCTTTTGCACACTTTAGTGTCTTTCGAAAAGTGTTTGCCGTCGTTTCGCTGTTCCTTGCACGTGGATTTTACTTTCCTTTTGGTACATATTTTCAAAATTGCAATAATATTATATTTGCAAAAATCCAATACATATATTTGTGCTTTAACACAAAAGTTATTAAGAATTTGCTAGCTTGACCAATGCTATTTCGCGTTATGCAACATTATTAATAAAAAAAGTCATTACTATTTTACTTAATATATTCACACACACGCACACACACACTCACAGACGCACGCATTTGTGTATGTATGTATACAGTAGGGCAAAAAAATGATTCGTGCTGAATTTGTATTTATGAACGAATTGAAATTTTGAAAGAGAGGAAGTGTAGATATGTAGTATAAAAAGCTCCAATGTTTGTATATGTATAGATATTAATCTATATTCAGTTAATGCGTGCATCTATATTAATACAGGCTCGCTGATTGACTGACTGACTGACTGATTGATTGGTGATTGCTGACTGGTAGAAAACGCACAGTGTGGGTGGAAATTAGGGGGCCAAGGTTGCGTGGCCAAAAATATCATTTTCATCAAAATCAAATTTATTCTCAAAGCTCTACATCAAAAAATATAATTAAATTTGTTCTTTTTTATAATTTCAGAGCCTTTCAGCAAGTCTAGGTGACGACAAATCGCTTTCTGAGCACTTGAAGCTTCCACTTCAACGAATAAACGACTACAAGCTTCTGTTTAAGGTTTGGATGCGTAAATTTCTAGTATATATACTATGTATGTTATTTATCATCTCATGCTCGTGCATTCGCAATACTACTAAGGCTCGTTTACTCAATGTCCAGTTAAATTGAACTTCATTTAAATTTAATGGTCAGATTCCAGTTCCAGTTCCAGCTATTCGCTCTTCGCCTATCGATAAGTCTTAGCTAGACGTTGAGTAAAACGGAATCATTTGCTTGAATATATATTGATTTAACTTATAATTCACAGGATCTAATTAAACTCTCACAGTACTTCAAAGAAAATGTTAGGGACTTGGAGAGAGCCTTAGAGCTAATGCTTAGTGTGCCAAGTAGGGCTTATGATAACATATTTACTTCAAGCATTGAGGGCTATAGAGGTAACCTGCATAAATTGGGCCGGTTATTGCTGCACGAGTGTTGTACGATTACCGATAAGGACGGCAAGTCACACGATCGATATTGTTTCCTATTCAAGTCACGACTTTTGATCACGAAAGTTCGCAAGATATCGGACAAGAAGTCGATATTCATTTTGCAAAATATCATCAAGCTGCCTTTATGCAATATCGAGGACAGATTAGAGGAGAAGCAAATCCAACTATCATTAAGAACACCAGACGCAAAATCAGAGTTACCCCTTCTCATTAAGCCTCACAGCGAGGAAAATCATCTGATTTGGTATCAAGAAATTAGTACATATATCGACAACGAAATCGCACTCCAAGAGCACCACGCAGATGATCTGAAAGTAGATGCGACAAATATTGCAACAGAAAGTGAACTAATACTCCGTCTACCCCATAAAGTTGAAGCCTACGATCCAAATTTGGGCGTACGTCCATCTGATGTAGCCGAAAACTACTTTTTAAGCAAGGAAACTAAAGAACGTTTGCAGTTCGAGCACCAACAGCTAATTAAAATCGAACAGGAAGCTATAGAACTATTTAAAAGCCAACAGCAACAACAGCAAAGCATCTCCCAATCAAGTGTTCAAACAAGTGCTGTCAAAACGGAACAAAAATTGGAGACTAAAAAAATAGCGATTGTCAAAAGCATTGATACTAAAACAAGTGACATTGAAACGAAAACTTGTAACGTAGATTTACAGGAGATTCGAGTGACTGAAACTGCAAAAAATAACGCTAAGATAGATGCTGTAGAAAAAGCAAGCGTAATCGATAAGAAACCGATAGCTGATATAGCAAGTACTTTAGTTACTCAGGAGATCGAACCTCCGCTAGTACTTGAAACTGCAAGCTTACCTAGAGTAGAGTCACCAGCACTGAAAGATCGCGAAAATGAACGCATAATTACTGATATAAAAAAATCAGTTGAGCTTATTGATAGTAGCATTAAGGCTTCTGAGGATATTGCCATAGAATCGCACACAATCGAGATACGCAAAGAAAGCCTAACCGAGGGTAAGGACCAAGATCCAATTATCGATTTGATAATAAGCCACCCGATAGAAACCGATAACCGTAGCCCCAAAACTAAACACAAACCCATCGAACTGCAGCACATCCTTGGCTACAATGAGTCCCTGCAGGAAAGCGATAACATACCGCAAAACACCCAATCACGACAGGGTGCTGCCGCTAACTACACTAACATCACAGATACCGCTTCACTAACCCACTGGAACAATCAGCTTGCCACTATCAGAAACAGAAATGGCGGCGGCCGGGGCGATGGCGATGGCGATCCTTCGCAGGGTCCTCCGCCGCCACCCATACCGCCGCACTTTGTTCGCATGCCCGGCTTCTTTCAACCGCTTCCGCTTGTCTCGTACGAGACGACCATTGAGATCCTAGTTGTTAAGGCACGGCCTCCGTCACCGCCCCCCCGCCCGCCGCTAACCATCAAGCGCGTGCTTGTCCACACCGAAAGTCTTGAGCAGAAGACGCAGAACTTTCTGGAGGGCATCTACGACATATCTAATTCAGACACATCGCTGCGCACTGCCAAGCAAAAGATGCGCAATATTAAGACGGCCGTGCTGAAGTCGGCTGAGACCACGAACTATGCACAAGATACCGTTAAGAAAGCGAAAGCTCGCGATTTTGTACATATATTTACGCCACCCATTAAGAACAAAAGACCCATCTTTGAGATAATCGAAGAGCCCGTAAATATATGTGAGATCGAGGGCGAATATACTGAATCTATTGCTGACGATTTCAGAGAGTCAAGTGCCGATTTTGAAACGCGAGGCCAAAGCGTTGGCATGGATGATAACTATTCTGGGTATTCCCTGGCTACTAAGCGGCACTATGAAAGTAAGTTAACCACAACAAAGCAATAAATAAAAATAAAAAATAAACCAAAAAACTATTCTAAAATCGTGTTTGTCTATCGCCCAGTGGCTCATAATAGAAATATTGATGTAAACAAAACGTAAAGGGTAAATAATAATTTTCTATTGCTTCTAATGCTCTCGATTTGAGCATAAATAAATAAACAATTTTCTATTTTTATAAACTCTGCGTTGATATCGAATAGATGCCTGAAAAGATCACTGATACAATATGATACAATATTTGTTTGATACACGCTCCACATTTTACACATACTATCTTCAAGTATCTACCAATTTCATATATATTTAAATTAGTTGATGTCACTAGACTGCATTAGCATGCCACATATCATTATTATTAAAAAAATATTTCCGTTACAACAATTGGCAATGATCTTATGTTTTGAAAATCCTTTTCATTTTATATCTAGCGATCTCAGATCCTTTTCTCATTCTCAAAGTAATATCTAGTCATTTTAATTGACCTTTGCCTATATAAATAAATATTTGTTGTTACCAATAATTAAGATTGTTTATAGCTATGCTAACATACTTTTGCTATTATCCTTAATCCCATCCGCCTGCCACATAAAGAAAGTAGCAGGACCAGGGACTATGATAGGGGCACCTCATACGACAGTACCCAGGAACAACACTATGGCATAAGTTCGAGACGTGAACGGAGTACATTAGATCGTGTTGAAGGACATTCATCGCTGCTAGCTTCCAGGCGCACCGAGAGTCGCAACGAGAGTCGGGCCGACAGTCGCGCATCCTTTTCGCAGGTCGGCAAACGGACATCCTCGCGTTTGACGGAGGAGGCACCGCTACGCTCCGTAGAGAAACCGGTAGTCGTGAAAATGTTGAAAAGTGTTCAAGTCGAAAGTAAGTTGAATTGATTGTAAGCATATGCAAAAGTCGGTTTATACATCTGGCATCTTTTACAGAGGGAGAGACTGCGCATTTTGAGATTCAATTCAAGGATCAGCCGGGCTTAGTCACCTGGCTAAAGGATAATAAGCCTTTGGACGATCGTCTAGCGGACCGCATAGTCCAAACGAGTGCTCCAATGAATTCGTATCGCTTGGATATTAAAAATTGCCGGTTAGTCACATTTTTTAAAGTATAAATGAACAAATGCAATAAATTACATAAATTACCTTCACTCTTTCCAGTGAGAGTGATGCCGGAACTTATACGATTCGGGCACAATCGGGATCCGATGCAACAACTGTCACCGCACAGTTGGCTGTTGGACAAGGTGAGGGATATTAACACATATATTAGTTAAAAATATTTAAATCTGGGGTTCCCTTCTTGTGTAGCATCTGGCCTTGATGAGACTAAAACTAATGTTCAGCCAGCGTTTCTGGTTTCCTTGAGGGATGCTGAAATGATTGAGAATACTCTCTTTCGTTTCATGATCAAGATTCTGGGCGATCCCAAGCCCAGAGTGAAATTGTAAGTAAAATATCTTTTTGCACAAAGTAAATAAGCAATAATAATATCATAAATTCCATTCATTTTGTATAGCTATAAAGACAAGAAGGAAATTCTCGAAGACAGTGATCGCATTCAAATTATTCGTGATAAGGACTATTTGGGATTCTATGAGCTAGTCATTGTGGATGTTCAGAAGGAGGATGCTGGAGTCTACTCCTGCGTTGCAACTAATAAACATGGTGAAGCCACCTCTGAGGCTACAGCAACTACTGTGGGTAAGCATTACATTAAAAAAATCAAATGAGAAACATAACTTGCTTTCTCTTATACAAATATAAATAATACATTATAATTAAAATTTTGTTTATTAGAATTCAAGAATCCTTTTGGAGCTCTCAGTGGTCAAATTTTGCCGACTGGCGAGAAAGCCGCTTTCCATTGGAAACGCAATGGCGAAGATTTTGATCCCGAGGAACGCTTCAAGGTGCTCTTTGGCGAGGACGAGGACTCGCTGGCGCTGGTCTTCCAGCACGTCAAGCCCGAGGATGCTGGCATCTATACGTGTGTGGCACAAACTACCACTGGCAACATATCCTGCAGTGCCGAGTTGTCCGTGCAGGGTGCCATTCAGACGCTCAACAGGGAGCCCGAGAAGCCCACCTTGGTGATCGAACATCGGGAGGCAAACTCGAGCATTGGCGGTTCCGCCATTCTTGAACTGCAGTGCAAAGGATTCCCCAAGCCTGCTGTGCTGTGGAAGCACGAAGGTGAAGTCATTCAAGTGGACGACAGGCACAAGTTTATGTATGAGGACGAGGAGAGCATGTCCTTGGTTATAAAGGCGATTAATACGGAGGATGCTGGCGAATATACCATTGAAGCTGTCAATGAGCTCGGACAGGATCAAGCCTCCATTAGTTTGATTGTTCAAGGTAACAGATTTCAACACTATCAACGATTGTCTGTTTGCTTTTGAAGTAATTCATACATGTTTCTCTTTATTACAGCCGCTCCAAAAATAAAGAAAATCCAGGACATAACTTGCACAGCTGGTGAGACCGTAAAGATGGAGGTGGAAGTTGAGGGATACCCGAAACCCACCATTGGTCTAACCAACAATGGCAAGGACATGTCCACTGAGAGCAATGTCAAAATCTCATCCACTTCAATTGGCAAAAGCACGGAGAAGGTGCTTATCGAAATCTCCGATATCAAACTTGCCCAATCCGGCAATTATTCGCTTAAGGCCACAAACGATCTGAGCCAAACTTCCGAGTACTGGAATTGCACAGTGAAATCCAAGCCGATTATTGTCAAGCACTTCGAAAGCGAATATATCCATGGCGAAAAGGAAACTGTGCACATGTCCGTGAAGGTCGATGCATTCCCCGAACCGAAACTAACCTGGTATCACGATGACACCGAAATCAAGATGACCGAGAAGAAATACAGCGTTGACTGCGACGGCAATACGTATACCCTGAAGATCAGCGGAGCCACTCGAGTGGATGCTGGCAAATATACCGCCAAGGCAACCAACCAACATGGATCAGCTGAGAGCAGCACACAGTTGCTCATGAAATGCACCCCCGAATTGAAGCAGAAGCTAAAGAACATAACCGTTAAGGAGGGCGAAATGAATGTGGAGCTCGTTGTCGCTGTAGATGCCTATCCCACTCCGCATGTCAAGTGGTTCATCGATGGCATTGAGATCGACGAGAAGCGAAACGATTTCCGCATTGCAAAGGATGAAAAGGATAATACTTTCAAATTGGTGCTGAAGGAGGTTGCCGTCAATATGCAAGGCAATTATTGTTGTAAAATAATGAACGACTATGGAGTGTTGGAAGACACCTGCTCTGTAACTGTCAACTGTAAGTGCATCCATATTTATAAATCAATGTTAACCACCAACTAAATATAACTGTTGTTAACTGTAATTTACAGGCAAACCCAAAATCAGGCGAGGACTTAAGGATGTGGAGGTTAAAGAAGGCGATAACCTTACCTTGGAAGTTGAGATTTATAGCAATCCGGAAGCTGATGTCAAATGGTAAGTTCATGCCCAGCTTGAATGAAAAAAGATACTTTAGTTTAATGAAAATTGTTTGCTGACAGGTTTAAGAATGGTCACGAAATCCATGAAGATGCACGCATCAAAATCATTCGAGATACTCAACGTATTGAAAACTATTACCTAACCTTAAATCTGTCTAGGACAGAAGATGCTGGCACCTATGAAGTTAAGGCAACCAATTTCATCGGCGAGACAACATCCAGCTGTAAAGTTCTTGTTTTGAGTAAGTACAGAACTTAAAATTAGAAAGAAATGCATTTATTTCAGCTTGTTAGCTATGTATACTGGGTATATTGAAAACTTTATATGTTATACTCGATAAAAGCTGAAGAAGATATCTACACGTGTTCTAGAGCCGATTGATCTCAAAATACGCTGCAGATGGATCTGTGAGAAAGCTGGAAAATAGATTTTAGCTGGCATATATTTCCAATTGGTTTCAGATCTCTTTGACAAACGATATCAAATCAATGCTGCTGACTGTAGCTCTGAAACTGCCAGCAGTTATTTCTGATATTTCTGCAAACAATTTAAACACACTTCTACATCAAAATTTAATTTAGCCAAAGACTGCGTATCCGTGGAACAAACCGTGACAAAAACATTGATTGCCACTGCTGAGCAACCTGAAGAAGGGGGTAAAACACACAGATTTCATTTCAATATACTACTAATATCTCTAGCGAAGAAACATTCCTTTGTTTCTTTAATAATAATCGCTGTACAAATGCGCTTGCATGTAATTAAATTAATTACAAACCGACAACAATGGATAGGTTTTCGTTTAATTCAACAAGTATTTGTTAGAGCAATATTTCCATTCACTGTAATTTTCTGCATTTGTAATTATTTTATATTTTTAATTGGGGTACATTTCTGTGTCTGTAATATATTTGATTGCACAACTACATATTTTATAAGTACAATTAATTTCTCTATTATCTTGAAAATGTCTTGAATTTTTTTAAATTTGTTTTTCATTTGCAATACTATTTCTATCAAAATCTGGTCTGGAATTTACTTGGAGATATTATTAGTTGTATGTGATAATTATTTTTCTTGCAGATTCTTTCTTATTTTTAAGCAGCTTTTTTAATATTCTGTATGCTCAATGGTGTGTTTAATATTCTGAATGTCTTACTACAATTTTTTCAAAAATATCTTATAATTTCAAAAGTTGGTAAGTGTACTATATTATATTTATATAAACGATTCTGTTGTATATTACTGGTACGGAAGAGTCTCAATACAGACTTACTAGTAAATGTGTAAATTTGTAAAGCAGAAGGAAATAATCTTTGATTGTATATAATTATATAATTTGTCAGCCATCTTTCGATTGGAATGGTGCACATGCACATGTCTAAAACTTTAATAACTTAAATATAAACGAATGAAACTAAACATTGTGTACATACAAAAAATGTAATAGTGACTTTACATTTTACAATGATTCATTTACATACTCTATCAAGAATATTCAATTTATTTGCAGCTGTTCCCGAGATTGTACACATTGATGTTTTCCAAATGCACAGTTTCGAAAGCCTACCCCTAAAATATGAAGTTATCGCAACGGGTATTCCAAAACCGGAAGCTATTTGGTATCATGATAAAAAGCCTATTAAACCAGACGATCATTTTGCTATAACGAATGACGGGGTTTGTCTAAAAAGATATTATTAAATATGCGATTTAAAATAATATTAAATTAAATTTTTCAGGAGCATTACAAGCTGGAGGTGAAGTCCTTGGAGCTAAAGGATGCTGGCGAATACAAAGTAGTGCTGCAAAATAAATGCGGCGAAAAGAGTCATCAGGGAGTATTATCGCTCTCAGGTAAAGTTTACTTAATTAGATTTATTTAAAATAATAATTTATTCTTATATGAACATATATAGGTGTCGCAGAGTACAGGAAGCCTTTGCTAATCTCCAGCTCCGGCTTGAAGGATATTAAAGTGAAGAAGGGCGACAGCGTTGCTGAAACGGTGATATTTACAGCTGATCCAAAGCCAGAAATCCTTTGGTTCAAGGATGGCAAGCCAATTCAGGGCGATGAGGAACTTAAATTGAAGACTGAAACTAAAAATCTAGAGAACGGATTAGTGCAATATACGTGCAATTTGAATATACCAAAGGGTAAGAACTTTATATCTATTTTCTATGCTAACATTCATTTTAACAACTCTATTCAAATAGCTGACATTAAAAACTCAGGCCGTTATGAGCTCAAGGTGAAAAACAAATACGGAGAGCTTGCCACAAGTGGCTACATAGATGTGCTGGCCAAACCGGAAATTCTGGGCCTGAAGGATCACAAGTGTATGCCCGGGGACTCTGTGTGCTTCGAGGCGACCGTACTCGCCAATCCCAAGCCAAAGGTGTCCTGGACGCGAGGCAATGAGAACCTGTGCAACAACGAGAACTGCGAAGTCATCGCCGATGTTGATGGCGACAAGTATAGAATTGTCTTCCAGTCCGTATCACCAAAGGACGATGGCAAATACACACTGACAGCAGTAAATGCCGAAGGCAGAGCTGACAGCGACTTCAGCTTGAACGTGATGGGTGACTATTAACAATATACAATATACATGAGCCGAGATATATGATTAGCTTCAAACGTATTGCAGTTGAGAAGCCCACTTTCATAAATGCACCAGAGGATCAAGCGATTCTTGACCTTAAGTCTGTGACAACCAAAGTACTCGTACATGGAGTGCCGACACCATCCATTCAATGGCTGAAGGATAACAAACCCATTGACCTGGAGGCTCTCTGTAAGTCTTCGCAGCAAAAAGCTTACAGCGCAAAGTCTTCAGAGATTGCAGCCAATCAAGTTGAGGGTCTCTTTGAGATAACCAAATTTAGAGCAAACGATGCGGGAACGGTGAGAATAACTTAATAATATTTAAACAAAAACATTACTAAAAGTGCGAGAACAATTTTACAGTATACATGCGTTGCTAAGAATGAAATAGGAGAAACGAAGGCATCGTTTAAATTGGAATTGGAATCGCTTGCACCGAAGTTTGGAAAGAAACTGGACAATGCTATGGATGTCCTGGAGGGTGAGCCTCTCCTGCTTGAGTGTTCGGTGGATGGCAGTCCTCTGCCCACAATCCACTGGTTCAAGGATAGCGAAGAAATCAAACCAAGCCAAAGGTATTTATTTGACAATACTATTTTGTATACTTAAATCCTACTGTTTTTATCTTTGCAGCGTGAAAATGTCCACAACTCCGGAAGGACTTGTTAAATTGGAAATTGAGCACGCTCAACCGAATGACTCTGGTGCCTACAAATTGATTATTTCGAATCCGCATGGCGATAAGGTTGCACTATGTGCTGTTGCTGTGAAACGTAAGTACTTTGATGGCCAAATACTTATGCAAATGAAAATGTATTTTGCTTCCGCTTATAGCCAAGGAAATGCACCCGAAATTCCTGAAGCCCATTGAAAATCAGTCCATCATTGTTGGAGAACCACTAAAGTTGAGCGCTCAAGTCACTGGTTTCCCTGCTCCTGAAATAAAATGGTACAAGGATGGCTTGCTTCTACGCCCGACCTCGAGTATTAATTTAATTAACAATCCCAATGGACAAATTGGCTTGAGGTAAGCAGCTATAACTGGATTAATATTTAACACAATCTGTATTAATTGTAATTTGACTTTAAAAACTAGCATCGATACGGTCGATGGTCAGGATGCTGGTATTTATAAATGTGTGATTGTCAATAAGGAGGGCGAGGAGGAAGGTGCCGCAAAGGTGGAAATCACTGCTAGAGAGGCAAAGCCCGCATTTATAGCCGAGCTGCAGGACGCGTCAAGTGTCGAAGGATTTCCGGTTAAGATGGACATCAAGGTTATTGGGTATCCCAAGCCGAAACTGCAATGGTTCCACAACGGTCACGAGATCTTGCCCGACAACAAACACTTTGCGCTTGTGGAAAACCCCGACGGCATTTGCAGCCTCATTGTCGATAAAACAGCACCAACCGATTCCGGTTTGTATGAAGTTATAGCACAAAATTCGGAAGGAACAACTGCCTCCAAGGCGAAACTATATGTCGCACCGAAAACGGACGAAACGGCGACTGAAGAAATGCCTCAGTTTGTGTCGGGTCTCAGGGATGTGAATGCCGATGAGGGCCAAGAACTGGTGCTATCTGCACCATTTATAGCTAATCCCATGCCGGAAATAATGTGGTCCAAGGACGGAGTGCCATTGGTGCCCAGCGAACGCCTGCTGATGACTTGCGATGGCAAACACGCGGGTCTCAGCATCAATCCTGTGGAGGCCTCTGACTCCGGCAACTACACCTGTCTGCTGGCAAATCCCTTGGGCGAGGATTCCTCTGCTTGCAATGCGAATGTCCGCAAGGTTTACAAGGCGCCGATCTTCACGCAAAAGATGTCGGATCAGCAGCAAGTCTTTGGCAACAACGCCAAGATTCCAGTTACTGTCTCCGGTGTGCCTTATCCCGAACTCACATGGTTCTTCCAGAACAAGCCCATTGAGATGTCGGAAAAGTATTCGATTAAGAACGATGGTGATCATCATGTGCTAACGGTCAACGATTGCCAGGCGACGGATCAGGGTGAATACAAATGCATTGCCTCGAACAGGGAAGGCAAGGATATTACCCAAGGTCGTTTGGAGATTGTCAATGAAATGTAATTATTTTTCTTGTGGTTTATTTTTCGTAAATACTTATTATATTTGGTTTTTTAGTAAGAAACACCAGCGCTCTGAGCCACCAGTGTTCCTCAAGAAGATCGGCGATTGCGATGTCTACGAAGGCATGACAGCGAAGTTTACTGCTTGCGCCACAGGATATCCGGATCCGGAAGTTGAGTGGTTCAAAAACGATCAGAAACTGTTTCCATCCAACAGAATCATACCGGAAAAGGAATCTAATGGTCTTTTGCGCTTGACAATTAAAGATGCTACGGAATTGGATGTGGGACGCTATTCCTGTCGCATCTACAATCCCTATGGCGAAGATGTCTGTAACGCCGAACTGTTATATGATGGTAAATACGACGGATTTCACACTGATAATTGTTTTTATACCCTGTACCCATTAAAAATTGGTAAAAAGGGTATTATGGAGTTGTGCAAAAGTATGTAACAGGCATAAGGAAGCATCTCCGACCATATAAAGTATATATATTCTTGATCAGTATCAACAGCCGAGTCGATCTAGCCAAGTCCGTCTGTCTGTCCGTCCATCTGTCCGTCTGTCCGTCTGTATGAACACACAGATATCAGAGACTACAAGAGCTAGAGACTTCATATTTGGAATATAAGTTCTCCTAGTCCCGGGACAGATCAAGTTTATTTCATTTGTTCGATAACTCGTTGCATTCAAAAGTTATCGATAAATTTCGATTTTAGACTAGCGTTTTTGGGACATAGCTTGAAAGATACAAGAGCTAGAGACCCCCAATTTGGCATGCATAATCTCGAATAGCATACACATGTAACAAATATTTAACTTTTTGGATACTACCCCCCAATCCCCCCAAAAGCATTTTTGAAGGTACGACCCTGCAATTTGTTTTGGTCACACATATTATTGACAATTGTATGTCCCAAAAATTTCAGTAAGATCAGACAATAAACACAGAAGTTATTTGAGATTTAACTTTCCATTGTATGGGGCTCAGCGAAAAGCAAGCTAACTGCTTAAACCGCATGCACTGCTTGCAGTATGTGTGTGCTTGTATGCATGCACACTATTAGTATTAATGGAAGTCAGAACTGGTTTCAGGGTATCTCCTAGTCGGGCACTCCCGACTAGAGCACTCTTACTTGTTATATGTCTACTTTTATTTGCCATATACAGTCATAGATTCGCATCAGCGTCCTTTGGGCGAGCAGTACACGGACTTCAAGCAGTACAAGAAGACCGGTGCACCACCACCACTGCCAGAGGGCCCGATCATCTCCCGAATGACCGATCGACGCCTGCGACTATCCTGGAAACCATCGGTGCCACTGACGGCTCGCTATCCGGTCACATTTCAGATTGAAAAATTGGACCTACCCGACGGTGATTGGCATACTTTGAGAACTGGAGTCCGCAGCTGCGCGTGTGATATTAAAAACTTGGAACCGCTAAGGGATTATAAATTTAGAATACGCGTAGAAAACAAGTTTGGCGTCAGCGATCCCAGTCCCTATACTCAAACATTTAGGTAACTATATATTTATATTTGCATCTTTATGTGTTATACTAACTTTTTTTTATAGGCAAAAACTTGTACCAGAGCCACCAAAAACCTACACCTATTTACCACCGGGTACTGACTTTAGGCCCGAGACTTCCCCCTATTTCCCTAAGGACTTTGATATTGAACGTCCACCACATGATGGATTGGCTCAAGCTCCACAGTAAGCTGGTTAGGGCACTTTATTATTTATTATTTTATTGCGTTTTATTTTTTCAGATTTTTACTGCGTGAAAATGATTCATCGTATGGAGTCAAAGGCCACAACAATGAGCTGATGTGGTTCGTTTATGGATATCCCAAACCAAAGATGACTTATTACTTTAACGACTCGCTAATTGAATCTGGCGGCAGATTTGATCAGAGCTACACTCGAAATGGCCAAGCGACTCTGTTTATTAACGAGTAAGTGTCTTATTTATTTGGCCCCGTTTGCGTCCAAGCTATTTGCATAGTTTTTAGCAGCTTCTAACAAAATAAATGTAACTAACTTAGGGATGAGGTTTTAAAATAAACTTTTCTTTGAATACCCTCGCTAAGGGTGTGACATTTGTGTGTTGAAATGTGTAGTCCATTCAATGTTACATAAATGTTTTTAGAGATTTCTATATTTTTATAAAATCTAAAATTACTTTTATTTAAAGTATGTTGGATCGCGATGTTGGTTGGTACGAAGCCGTCGCCACAAATGAACATGGTGAAGCGCGTCAGCGAGTACGTCTTGAAATTGCCGAGTATCCACGATTCTTGAAACGACCCGATGAAACATTCATAATGTCCCGCAAGAATGGACGCATTGAGGCGAGGATTACGGGTATTCCATTGCCAGAGGTGCATTGGTATAAGGACTGGAAGCTTTTGGCTGACTCCTCTCGCATTAAGGTAAGTAAATGCTAGTACTAAACTTAATTTGATTTATCATTACTTTGTATTTAAATTAGATGCACTCCTACGATCCCGATATCTACGTACTTTCTATCCACGACTCAATCATAAAGGATGGCGGCCTCTACTCCGTTAGTGCACGTAACGTTGCCGGCTCAATCAGTACCTCAGTGACGGTGCACATTGAAGAGAACGAAGATCAGTATATTTACAAGACCTACGGCAGACATCCGTATGTGCGATCAAAGCAATTGCGTTACGAGGATAAATACGATATTGGCGATGAGCTTGGTCGCGGCACTCAGGGCATAACTTATCATGCCGTTGAGCGCTCATCGGGCGACAATTATGCCGCGAAGATAATGTACGGCAGGCCAGAGCTGCGACCATTCATGCTGAACGAACTGGACATGATGAACATGTTCAATCACAAGAACCTCATTCGTCCCTATGAGGCCTACGAAAATGATAGAGGTATCACTCTCGTAATGGAACTGGCTGCTGGCGGGGAGCTCATCAAGGACAACTTACTCAGGCGCAATTACTACACTGAACGCGATATTGCTAACTATGTGCGTCAGACCCTATGGGGACTGGAGCATATGCATGAAATTGGAGTCGGTCACATGGGCCTAACGGTAAATATAGCATAACATCTAAGTTTACAACATTTTTAATTACATTTGTGTATCCATTTCAGATTAAAGACCTCTTGATTTCCATTGTTGGCAGCGATTATATTAAAGTTTCCGATTTCGGCTTGTCGCGCAAAATAAACAAGCACAATCTATCAACATTGGATTATGGCATGCCGGAATTCGTTTCTCCGGAGGTTGTGAATAAAGAAGGCGTAAGCTTTTCGCACGACATGTGGTCCGTTGGTCTAATCACCTATATACTGCTTAGTGGACGCAATCCCTTCCAAGGAGCCGACGATAGGGAAACATTAACGAAAATTCGCGAAGGTCGTTGGGATTTCAGTGATTCGTTTTGGACAAATATATCCGATGATGGTCGCGACTTTATAAGCCGCCTGCTGCTTTACAGCCCAGAAGAGCGTATGGATGTAAAGACCTCATTAAAGCATCCCTGGTTCTTTATGCTCGATCGTCAAGTATCGCTGGATGATTACCAGATTGGCACAGATCGGTTGAGGAATTACTACGATCACTTCAGGGATTGGTATGCAAATGCCTCGTGCAAGAATTACTTCCGCAGACGTCGCCTGAGTGGCTGCTTCCAACATCCTTCGAAAATGGTTTACCCCAGTGGACACTCTTATACACCTGAGCATACGCCGGAGCCTCTGCCAGAGCCGAGAATCAGAAGTAAGCGCGAGGATGTTGTTTCCAAATTCTTGCATCCCGATTATGAGCTGGGTCTTATCCAATCTGAGAGCCAGTAAGTATGCAATAAATACAAACATTAATTAACTTCTTAACTTTGGAAATCTCTATACACTCTCTAGCTATCAATATGGACCCGACACTTATCTCTTGCAATTAAGAGATGTCAGCTTCCCCGTCAGATTGCGTGAATATATGAAGGTAGCCCACAGGCGATCACCATCATTTGCACTAAACGATTCAGTTGATTGGTCGGTAAGTAAAAGATCCAACCAAGATCCACAATCAATATCATTTTATACACACATTTGTACAGCTGGAAGAAAGTTTTCCTGTAAACTATGTTTGATATAAACTTCAATATTTTTCAGCTGCCCGTTATTCGCGAACGCAGACGTTTCACGGACATCATGGATGAGGAAATTGACGATGAGCGCACAAGAAGTCGCATTAGCATGTATAGCGCAAACGATTCGTATTCGATTCGACGCCTGCGAACGGAGCTCGGACCTCGTTTGGATGAGTACACCGAGGCGGATGCAATGTTGGAGAGTCAGCGCGGCGGCTACCCACCGTTCTTCAGGGAGAAACCCCAAACGATTGCCATCACGGACAATAAGCCAGCACACATACACTGCTTTGCAGTTGGCGATCCCAAGCCATGTGTACAGTGGTTCAAGAACGATATGGTTCTGTCGGAGAGCAAGAGAATCAAAATAACATATGACGACGATGGTCGCTCGATATTGCGCTTTGAGCCCGCACTACACTTCGATGTCGGCATCTATAAGGCAGTGGCTAGAAACAAGGCGGGTCAAACCGTAGCCAGGTGTCGCATTGTCGTTGCCACCCTCCCCGACGCCCCCGATTCGCCGGAAGTGTCGGCAACGAGCGCAACGGAAATACTCCTGAGATGGAAGCAGCCACGCGACGATGGACACTCTCCGGTCTTATGCTATAGTCTCCAGTATAAGCCGCACAACTCCGATGCTTGGACCACTGTCGCTGATAATATCGATCATGAGTTTTATCTTCTACACGAACTGTCACCCAATACCAACTATCAAGTTCGACTGGCATCAAGGAATCGCATTGGATGGAGTGATATGGGAATACCCGTGAATGCATCCACTTCAGGAAATGATGCTCCGAAAGTGCACATTACCAAGGCCATGAAACATTTACAGCAAATGACTGAGAAGGGTCAGGAAGTGGTGCCGGAAGAGGAGCGCGTGCACACGGACTATCACTGTGAGCGAGAGCCGCCCAACTGGGTAACCGATTCGTCCGTAAGTGATAAGTACAGCTTTATATCGGAGATTGCCCGCGGAGAGTTCAGCACCATAGTTAAGGGCATTCAAAAATCAACCGATACCGTTATTGTGGCGAAAATCTTCGAAGTCACCGACGAAAATGAGGAATCAATCGTCGCCGAATTCGATAACTTCAAGACATTGCGACATGAACGCATCCCAGCTCTGTTCGGTGCTTACAAGCCGATGAACGTGCCGATCACGATATTTGTAATGGAGAAACTGCAGGGTGCCGATGTGCTGACCTACTTCAGTAGTCGTCACGAGTACTCGGAACAGATGGTTTCATGTGTCATCACACAGCTGTTGGACGCCTTGCAGTACCTGCACTGGCGTGGCTATTGTCATCTCAATATACAGCCCGACAATGTTGTTATGGCTTCGGTGCGATCGATCCAAGTCAAACTGGTCGACTTTGGCGCCGCCAAGAAAGTGAATAAATTGGGCGTGAAAATAACGCCGTGCGGCATGCTGGACTTCCAGCCACCCGAGATGATCAACGATGAGCCAGTCTTCCCGCAGAGTGACATCTGGTCTCTGGGTGTCCTTGCCTACATGCTGCTGTCCGGTTGTAGTCCATTCCGGGGCGCTGATGATTATGAGACCACACAGAATATCTCCTTTGTGCGATACCGATTTGAGAATCTCTTCAAGGAAGTTACTCCGGAAGCAACGCGATTCATTATGCTATTATTCAAGCGCCATCCCACGTAAGTTTTATCTTTCTACAGGTAAATTAACCAGTATAATAAAACTTTCAATTGATATAACAGGAAAAGACCCTACACCGATGACTGTTTGGAGCACAGATGGCTTATGTCTTCGGATTATATGGTTAGAAAGCGTGAGCGCGCCATATTCTTAGGAAATCGACTAAAGGTAACATTTTTATGATGATTCATTTTAAATGTATTATTTATATTGCCCTCCTTCTCTCCACCAGAACTTTTCTGATGAATATCACGATTATAAGAGCAAATCCGCCACATCATCCAAGTCTCTTTATGCGGTTGAAGGCGGACCTACCCCTTCTCAACTACTCCGATCAAATAGCATTCAAGAGGAGTTGCTAACAACGTTTTAGACAAATAGCTGGCAACAGGAAGCTGTTATGAATTTTCTCTGTATTTCAGCTGATGAATTACGAAAATAATAAAAATTGAGATACCAATTATTAAATTACTTTTTAACCAAAACTTAAAACTGATTTTTTTAATTTAAAGTGGCTAAACAACATAAGTAAACAAATCAATATAAAACAACTATTTTTAATTGCATATTTGTGCTAAAGTGGTAGCCGTGATTACACTATGGGCTCCAATTTTGTCATTTTAAAAATAGTTTTTTCTCGCACCGGAGACCGCTGGACTACTAAAAGATCAAACTCACCAATTGTGCTGGAAAGCTTTACCCCCGGTTCATCAGATGCTACAACGACTCCATTAATGATGTCATCAAGAAGATAGGTAATGAACGAATTAAGTTATTATACTCTTTTCGAAGAAAATAGTATATTAAGTTTGTCCTGAAGTTTGTAACGCATAGAAGGAAGCGTCGGAGACCCCCAAAAGTTACTGCCAGTATGCTTAGAATGACAATACAAATTGATCTAGCCATGTCCGTCTGTCTGTCTGTCTGTCTGTCTGTCTGTCTGTCTGTATGTATGCAAACTAGTCCCTCAGTTTTTGAGCTATCGTGATAAAACTTTGCACAGACACTTATTATTCCAGGGGACAGAACATTGGTCGGAGCCGGCCAGATCGGACCACTATATCTTATAGCTGCCATACAACTCGAAGTCGGTTTTGGCCATATATCCCATGTTTTTAATCTATCGCAATGAAACTTTGCACTGATACTTATTATTCAAAGAGACATCACATTGGTTGGAGCCGGCTGATCTGATCACTATATCTTATAGCTGTTATACAACTGGCAATGAATTAAATATTATTAGAACAAAAAAAATGTTACGCGACAAAACGATGTTTTACAGCTTATGAAATTTCACTGGTGCAGTTGTCAGAGTGAAAACTGCCTATAGGTTCGAAAAGAGTATAAAATCTTCGGCACGCCGAAGATAATCCTTCCACACTTGTTTTTATATGTTTTATTTCCACTTAAATTTCTATATTTCCTAATTCAGGTAAGTTGATATTTTAATTGATATATATAAGGAATAAGGAATATAATATATTTAATTTTATTTATCTATAATTTCATATACTACTTGATAAATTTGTATTTTTTTAATAAAATAATTTGTTTGATAAATTCAATCATAAACCCAGAAGCTTTGTTTTTCTTCTTTAAGTACCAGGCGTACAAACAGATGGATGATTTTCTTTATAATTTTTCTTTATAATTTCAATGCGCTCAGAGAAGTGTCATCAGGCCACAGACCCGCTTTGATAAATACTTCTGAAGACACGTCTACTTAAAGTACGATCAGAACTATATGTTTATACTTTAGTAGAAATAAATTAAATTACAAGCTAACAATGTGGTTTTTCTAGACGAATAAGCTGAAACTGTGGCGAAAAATGTTTTACGTAAATAATGGATATTTATTAAAGAAAGCGTCATGAACAATTATAGTTAGTGTTATTATGTGTTAAACAAGCGTTGGTCACTAATTTTGTAAGCAATTAAATTGTGTGAACCTTAAGATCTGTTTTAAATATAGTTATTACTCGTCAGTTGATTGTTGTTGTCTGTTCTGATGTCCTCTACTGCGTTGGCGACCTTTTGGAAGAAAAATTATAAGATTAGCTAATTATACAAAAATTCAAATATTCTATAGTACATACTTAAAAGTCAGCAGAATTGTGTTGAGCCAGATAAAGATGACGCAGAAGTTGGAGTTCCTAAATATACAATGATAAAATGTGCGCATCAGCAAAAGCTGCAAAGATTCATCTGAAAGAAAATAAGATAATATTTTTAAAATAAAAATTCATTAAAAGACACCTAAGCTATACTTACCAACCGAGTAAGTCATATATTTCCGTGTTGTGAGAATTAAAGAGAAATAAAGGATTATAACCAAGTTTATTATATAAATCATAGCACACCTCTCACTCTCAAATAATATATGACCGGCCCACTAAAACTACAAAAGCCGCTGCAAGGATAACAAAAGGCCACATCTAACCGAAAAAAGGCTAAGATTACAGCACTATGTACGATTATTAGTTGTTGCTGACACATCGCTAGAATTTCGTCCACGCGCAAAATTATTGATTATAAAAAAAATAACAAACATTGATTAACTTTTAAAATACACTTATTAGCTCATAAAAATGTATTGTGTAATTTTATCCCTGAAGTTTCCATTCAGTGTATTTTAGATACACACGCTAACAAGCATACATATGTACGTTAATTAATTGAAGGTGAACTTAAGGCCTGATTAAATTAAGCTGCGCTGCTCAGCACTAAACGCATACAATTGCATCTCACACACACACACACTCAAGCACGCCAAAAAACTTTTTTGGTTTCTTGCTGAGTCATTGCAGCAAAAGCTATTGATAATAATGCACAGTGTGCAAATTAAGAGCAACGAGAATGTTGCAGCTAAGCAGTGGCTGCAGCTACATTTAAGCAGGCCTTTAAATATACATACATATCTGTAATTGAATTTATAATCATGCCAGGTCCATCTGAGCTCCCAAAATGGCAAAGAGCACATTTAACATCAGTCGGAAACATAAAACATATCCAGCCAATTTCAATGTGGAGTGCAAATCTCAACTGTTGGATGACCACGAGAATGTCAAATTAATTGTCAACCGCCGAAATGTCGTCTATCCGAAGAAATGGGCATTATTTCGCTGTAAATGGCATAAGAAGTTTGCGTTATCGTTAGCGCTTATTTTGATTTGTCTGCTAATCATATTCGCCTACACCGACCTATTTCGAAATAAAATATTTTCGATATTTCTATCAGATGGCTTTAACCAAGTGACTGATATTGGCAAACTGCGAACAGGCTATACGAATAATAATAAGCAAACAGCTGCGAATGCATCAAATCATTCAAGTTTAAAATCAATGCAATATTTACTAAATTACTCGCCTGTTCAACTGAACCTGAGCTCGCATATGAAAGGGCTCACATCCAACTACAATATATTCGTAATATACACTAGAGAAAATTATCGTCTGCATATGAAGTTTGATTTGTTTGCACATAGCCTGTTTAAACACACGAATGCTCAGTTGCATTTACACATAATTACGGATAAGAAGAGCGAAGTATCTGTATTGGAAATACTTCAGCGTAAAATTCGCCGATTTAAAAGAATATTGATATATACGATGTATGATGTGAAGATCTGTTCGGATATAATACAAGATATAACGGATAAACTGGTGCCATATTTTAGTTCATCGCCCAACTCGTATTACACCGATTCGCTCTTCTTTTTATCGCTTGGCCTGCATCGCATCGCTGACAAGAGCTTAAATCGTGCGATTCTCTTCGATTGTGATATCGTTTTTCGTTCCGATATTCGATTATTGTTTGCAGAATTTGATCGGTTCATGCCACATCAGCTGTTTGGACTAGCGCCGGAACTGACGCCGGTCTATAGACATATCCTCTACCGTTATCGCGCACGATTTCCGAAATCAAATTTCGGAAATCCTTATAATCCAATACCATTAGTCAAAGGCAATGAAAATAAATTAGTATCTAGTCGTATGCATGACCGTCACGGTTACCCTGGCCTCAATTCCGGCGTAGTACTTATGCTATTAAATCGCATAAGAGATTCTAAAACATACATCGAGATGCTCACGCAATATGAAGTTCATCGATTAGTGGCGAAGTATTCGTTCAAGGGTCACCTCGGCGACCAAGACTTTTTTACCCTACTTGGCTACGAGTACCCGAACTTAATATACAGATTAGACTGTGTGTGGAATAGGCAGCTGTGCACCTGGTGGAAGGATCACGGCTATAGTAATCTGTTCGATGCCTATTTTCGATGTGAAGGCGTTATTAAAATGTATCATGGCAATTGTAATACACGCATACCAGAGTAATGAAATACAAAGAAATAATTTAATAAAATACATTGTACAAAAATAACATGAGTTTTTTTCGAACAATACTATACTATTTTCTTTGTGAACAGAGTGTGCAAATTATATTTATTTTACAACAGAAATCTAGAGAGCCATGTTTTTGAAACTCTATGGTCTTAAAGGAAAAACTAACATTAAAAACGTACAACAATTTAGTTGGAAAGGGAATGTTATCTTCGGCGTGACAACGACACCTGTTTTAGATAAATATAAATGTCTTGAAATGTAAGTTATCAAGATCTACTCTGAATGAATAAATGAATGTAATTTGTAAACTAGTTGTCTAAGCTTCATACTTTGCTTGTAGATCAACATTGAACACGATCACGCACGATATATAATAGATTAACACGAACACGACGTGACGCAAAAGCAAATACGAAAGGCGCCAACTCTAACGGGGAGATACCGTTTGGAACCCTCTCACATTCCGAGTGCAACGTTCTTACTTAATAAAGAATAATAGAGAATATAAATATATGTATACATATACTTATATTGCATGAATGGGTAAACTTCTTAATTATACATCTACTTTGTATTGTCTACTTACGTATGCATGAATTGGGCTTAGGAAAATATATATGAGTGATTCATACGATTAATGGATTCTAATGTAACCAATAATTGTATTACCTATACATTTAAGATTTGATACGTATGATAAATTTACAAATACTAAGATATTATTGTACTTCAACTAATCACCAATTTGACATTCAAGCGAGACGGCCTTACGATTTAAAGTCTAAAGCATCAAAGTGCATACATACATATAGACTATTGTATATATTAATATATATATATATACACATAGATGAGCGTAACTATCGTTGACCAAGTATAAAAGCAAACCGCATTGAAACCGTCGTCAGTTTGTTCGAGTTTTTTCCATACTGCACAACTGGTTTGCTTAAAGCTTTCAATTTTCTTTCGAAATAAATACTAGGAGCGGCATACAAAAGGTTATATTTGAATTTCAATTAGTAACTTGCTAAAATATACCCATACATATTTTCAATATCTTTTCGCAAATGTAGTTGAGCAATGTTTGTCTATTGTTTGCTGTGATACTATTTCCTCAATTCGTGATTTGCTTAACCTATTAGTTTTGTAAACAAATGAGGAATAATAAATGTGCATATATTTACTGCCTAGACAAATTGCCAGTTCCAAAGTGGTTTTACTGTGTAAATGCGTATTAATGCATATCTACATAAATAAAATTATATAGAATGCTCCCATTCAAAATGTAAATTTACGTCTCAATGATCAGTGTCCGTCCGTAAGTCTGTTGTCTGAAAGCTATGAACACTTTATAGTATATCTCCAAGTCGAGCTCTCTCCATAATATATTATTATCCATCTATTAGATAATCTATCTCATATACATGTTTATTGAAAATATATAATAACGTATTTCTTTCAAACACATTTCTCTTTGTAGGTTAAATCAAAATGAAGGCGACTTTTGTGCTAATCACTCTGGCGATAGTAGTTTGTGTCACTGCTGAAGAAAAATATACCACTAAATATGACAACATTGATGTTGATGAAATCTTGAGATCGGATAGGCTGTTCACTAATTATTTCAAATGCCTGGTTGACACTGGCAAGTGCACACCTGAGGCCCGAGAGCTTAAGAAATCGCTGCCTGATGCTCTGAAAACCGAATGCAGCAAGTGCAGTGAAAAGCAAAAACAAAACACGGACAAAATTATCCGTTTCATTATCGATAATAAGCCAGAGGAATGGAAGGAATTGCAAGCGAAATTCGATCCCGAGGAAGTTTACATTAAACGCTACAAGACACAAGCCGCAGATGCTGGAATTAAGATTTAGATAAAAAAAAAACTTCGTTATCTGTTTGTCAAAAATAATTTACGACACGAAAAAATATTATTATTTTATAAAAGCTATTGTGATGGACTCTGGAAGAATGTTTTTTATTAAACTACAACTGGAGCAATTGTAAATCCATTGTGTAGCATACAATTAGGTGAAGTGGTAAGAATAAAGTTGTATAAAGTATGCAATAAAACGAATGTATTGTTTATGAATATTTTGTGTTTTATTCCAAGTGCCCATAAAGCAATTTAAAATACTTGCTTCAGTTTGAGTACACGTACAAAGTTTTCAGAGGTTTTATCACATATACACTGTACAAAAATCAAGAAATTTTCTTAGCAGCGCCGACAGCATGGCAAGCTTTAATTTATAAGCCCAGCACAAAATCATAGAGATCGTTGCAGTCATTATCACTTATAGCTATGACTCTTTATAATTGTAATATAGCAATTATTAAAATGAACTCATGGTAATGTATGCAGGTTTAGATAATCACTAGGCAAGTAATACCTGTATATAATATAGTAGTCAGAAGTTAAAAACGCAAACATCATTAGTTGCATTAAAATCGTGTCATAGCTGAAACAAGTTGGCATAGAAACAGAGAGCTTGAAACATCGAAATAAATATATTCGCTTTCAAATCGAAAAAATCACGTAGGTCAAAATCATATCATCGATGTTTTTCACATCACTAATACAAAATATAAACAAGAACATAAATGCTTTCCCAAGTACACCGCCTAAATTTATTAATTTATTGTTTGTGAATTATGGTAATTATAACAAATCATACGTGCTTACCAATCAATAAAATATTTGTGCTTACATGGCTGACTGCTAGGCACACATACATATGTATTTTGTCGGTGTGGCAATACCAACTACTCTAGTTGGAATATTAACCAATTGTGTTTTATGTCTACAATTTCAGAATTTTGGTCTATGATCGTTAATTCTTCCCCACTCCCCCACTAGAGGTTTATATTAGATTGGAGCAAACGAAAATGTTTTTGTCAATTGCACCCCCGTTAATGGATTTTGAAGACGAATTGTTGTGGATCAACCAATTGAGCAATGAAAATATAACGGTTCTGTATGACAAGTCCAATTATGTTACTCCTAACACAAAATTGTTGATTGAACAAGCCTTTATCCAGCCGCTAAGTCTACAGGACCAACAAATACTCTTTGACGACTTGCAAAAGCAAAATAGAAATATTGCACATCAATATGGATTGACACCGGCGAAAGTATGTATTTGCTTAGCGTTTTTCCTAAGTTATCAACCTAATTATTTTCTTCTATTTAAACATAGCTTCCACAGCTGGTTGAGAACAATCCTCTCATTTCAATTGAGATCTTATTGAGGCTTATGCTGAATACCGACATAACTGAATATTTTAACATATTGGTTAATATGGACATAACTCTACATTCAATGGAGGTCGTTAACAGGTTAGTAACAGGTACAATACAATATATTAGCATACTAAGAATATCTCAATATTTTATTTTAGATTGACAACATCTTGTCCTTTACCGACCGAATTCATCCATTTATACATTAGTAATTGCATTTCTGCATGTGAAACGGTAAAGGATAAATACATGCAGTCGCGATTGGTTCGTCTTGTCTGTGTATTCCTTCAATCATTGATCAGAAACAAGATCATAAATGTTAAGGTAAGACTTTCTAAAATAAATAAATACTTATGCCCATTTAAACAATTATTTTGTTCTTTATTTTAGGAACTTTTCATTGAAATTGAAGCGTTTTGTGTTGGATTTAGTAAAATCAAGGAAGCGGCCGCTTTATATCGCCTTATAAAGCATTTGGAAACTGGAGACACCATACAAACTTCAAATTCATTAACGAAGCAATAAGTTTGTTTTTAAAATATGTGAATATTAAAGAAAATTGTACATATACCGCTTGGCTGGGCAAAGCGTAAAAAGCTGAAGATTTTTTAAAATGAGTAACGAGGGTAACATTTTTTCGTAAACACATTTAAGCTACGTCAAATACACAATAACCTATGCAAATGTAATGGCAAGCATGGAACATAAAACAATCGGCTAACAATTGAGTGGAACAGAATGGAATAGAAACGTCCCACTGAGATGTTGACGTAGATGTGAAAATATCAACTTGAACCTTGTCACTTCTTTTAACTAGATATTAGAAATATACCAGTTTGAATTGTAAACAAGCGGGGAAGGATTATCTTCCGGCGTGCCGAAGATTTTATACTCTTCTGAACCTATAGGCAATTTTTGACTCTGCCAACTGCACCACTGAAATTTCATAAGCTGTACAAAATAGTTTCGTCGCGTAACATTCTTATTTTTTTTTTTCTAAAAATATTTAGTTCATTGCTTGCCAGTTGTATAGCAGCTATAAGATATAGTGATCCGATCCGGCCGGCTCCAGCCAATGTGATGTCTCTTTGAATAATAACTATCAGTGCAAAGTTTCATCGCGATAGATTAAAAAACATAGAATATATGGCCAAAACCGACTTCGAGTTGTATGGCAGCTATAAGATATAGTGGTCCGATCCGGCCGGCTCCGACCAATGTTCTGTCCCCTGGAATAATAGGTGTCTGTGCAAAGTTTTATCGCGATAGCTCAAAAACTCAGGGACTAGTTTGCATACATACAGACAGACAGACAGACAGACAGACGGACATGGCTAGATCAATTTGTATTGTCATTCTAAGCATACTGGCAGTAACTTTTTGGGGGTCCCCGACGCTTCCTTCTATGCGTTACAAACTTCAGGACAAACTTAATATACTATTTTCTTCGAAAAAGAGTATAAAAATCAGTCAAACATTATTTATTTTTATTTAAATTAAATCTGCGATCTTAGTTTTTGTCAAACATGCCATGTCGAAAAACTGTGGAAACGTTCGCTAAAATGCGACCAGTGGAAACGCCACATAAAAAGAACGAGCAGAAGACGCTTTCGATATTTCATTCACAAAAACGTGCTACGTACTCTAGGTGATAACCATTGAAACAAGTTCAGTTTGTTGAATTCTCACTTGACACCCCACCATATATCTACCCTTGAACTTTGCAACGATTGCTATTATCAGAGCATATAAACGTAATGAATAGAGGTTAATACGAAAATAAAGGAGTTTTCATTTAAAATACAATGGCACCAACCATATCGATACCTGTGGAGCGCTACGAGCCAAGTACCTATGGCGTTAATGCAATTCTATTAGGCCCACCAGGCTCTGGAAAAGGGACACAGGTGGGTTTGTATATTTACATATGTACATACATATATACGGATACATATGTATGTATGTGCATAGACTATGTTATATAACTCAACAGTGGTTTAGTGTGTCACATTTTAAATCCATTGGAATTAGTTATGTGATAGAGATCAAAGTATGCAGCTTTCGCTAAGCAATTGTGAGAAAATCTATTAATGAACCAATGTTGGGTTAATCCCGGTGGCGCGTAAAGTCACCGATTGTTGCCCTTTGATGAGTTTATAACATAAATAATGAAAGAAAATTTATTTAACCGTTATGTTGCCAGGCACCCCTGCTGAAGGAGAAGTTCTGTGTATGCCATTTATCAACTGGTGACATGCTGCGCGCCGAAATCGCATCCGGCTCCAAACTCGGCTCTGAGCTGAAGAAAGTAATGGATGAGGGAAAGCTTGTGTCCGATGATCTGGTTGTGGACATGATTGATTCCAACTTGGATAAGCCCGAGTGCAAAAACGGATTTCTTCTGGACGGATTCCCCCGGACAGTCGTGCAGGCCGAAAAGGTATTATTGTTTGTGTCATTTCTGAAGAGGAAAATTATAATTATACAACTATTTCTTGCCTAGCTTGATACGTTGCTTGATAAGAGAAAGACAAGCCTGGATGCCGTTATTGAGTTTGCTATTGATGATAGCTTGCTGGTGAGAAGAATAACCGGACGATTGATCCACCAAGCCAGCGGCAGATCCTATCACGAGGAGTTCGCTCCTCCCAAAGTGCCAATGAAAGATGACGTAAGTGACAGTCCAATCGCTATTCAAATCCTTATCATAACTAGATAAATGTATTACCCAATAGATTACTGGCGAGCTGCTAATGAGGCGAAGTGACGATAATGCTGAGGCCCTCAAGAAACGTCTGGAATCGTATCACAAGCAGACCAAACCGTTGGTGGACTATTATGGCCTGAGAGGATTGCATTTTAAGGTGGATGCTGCCAAAAAAGCCAGTGATGTCTTTTCAACGATTGACTCGATATTCCAAAGAAAAAGTTATGCAAAAGCTTAAGCTATAGCCGGTCTTCTGCTAGTTTTGATACTGCCCCAGTTGTTTGATTTGCATAATGAACGAATAGTTAAAATTCTGAAAGCAATTGTCATTTGTTAAGAAGTTATTTAATATTATTTGCGGCACTGCAAACTTCTTTGTACATTTTTACAAATAAATACGGGTTTATATACAACTATTCAAGTAAAAAGTAACAAACATTTCTTTTTATATCCTTTTATCGATGGAGGTGTGATGTTATGCATTGTTTCCTGCATAAATGCTATAAATTCCTTTGTGCAGCAAAATCATTGTCTCGATATTACTCAGAATTGATGAGTCCGCTGTGCTTTGAACTTTTGATAAATAAAACTACACAGGAGCCGATTACGTGGCTATACATATATAAATATATATGTATATACATATATGCTGACGATGGAGCTATACTCGTTTGTTCATACGGCTCTTCAGATCTTTGTAAACTGCAAGTATCGGGAGGGTGGTTTTTTTTTGCACGGTCTTTGTTTGTATAGAAAGTGACAGAATCGTAATTGAAAATGAACGCAGAGAACTTTCAACCGTATTCTTGCATGCTGGCTTTCGGTATCCAAAATACATACTTGCGTCCTAGAAGGAAGCTTTTGGACCAATTTTAGCATCCTTTAACTGACTCAGAACGAACTTCTTTGTGTGCAGATATATAGTCTGAAACCTCAAAGGGTTTGGTATTGATCTGCAGTACGTTGGACATAAAACTAATTACTTGGTCAATATATTTATTACATACATATTTGCGATTTTATTTTTTAACTATAATAATCTTATATATTTACAAATTTCTATAAAAGCGTACAACAACAGTATTTCTTTTTTTGTCGTTTTTCTTGTGTTAAATTCATCTCTCGAACAATGGTTGCAAACACTTCATTGACATTTATTCGATCTTTTGCTGAAGCTTCAATAAATGGACATTCCCAAAGTTGAGCCAAGGCATTACCTAAAAAACAGAAATTGCACATAAGTAAATTGCAGAGTTTAAGTTTTATATATTTATATAACATTAAACAAATATGGAGCACTTAGATTTTGTTGGGTTAAGTGTTGTTTGTTTAATTAGTAATGGTAGTGGCAACAATTCTACCAAGCGGATAAAATGCGTTGCGCTTTATCATGTGCATGGCAAAAAAGTAATAAAATTTGAGTTATTGTTAGTAAAAATCAGCGTACCTTCAGCAGTCGATACTTCTCTCTGGCAATCCAAATCGAACTTATTTGCTACTAGCAATATTGGTGCTGGTTGGCTTCCTTTAACGCGAGTAATCACATTTTTCATACTTGAAATATCCTTTAAGGAAAAATAAATAATGAAAATAATAGTTATATTGATATTTTGCAGTTCTCTGCTTAATATGAATAGATTCCTGCTTTATTTTCAAACCCTTTCGATGCCTTTCGGGATAACAATTATAAATAAATCTGTATCAGCTCGTCGCTCTGGTTCGAAACATACAAATGTGTATCTTATGGGTTTGAAAATATCGTTTTCATGCTTTGGGAATGTACTTACCTGAAATGTTTGATGGTTTGTCAGCGAATACATCACAATAAAGCCATGTCCGTTCTTGATGTAGAGATCTCGCATCGATGCAAATTGCTCAGTTCCAGCCGTGTCTAATATTTCCAATACACATGGAGAGCTGTCCACCTGAAAATATTAAATATTTCTTGAGTGTAATTCTTTCTTTATAGTGTAAAGCTGCCAGCCTATTTTAAAATCTTAAGATGGGTTCAAAAAATCTCGAGATTTTGTTGTCAGATGTTTTTAAAAGCAGACATACCATATGTCTACATTTTTAAAATTACGATTCTAGCCTATTCTGCTAAAAACAGCTGACTGGTAAACCAGGTGAGTAAGCTATCTATATAATAAACAGTAGTCTGACGATTTTTTTTTTTTACCAAAATAAAGAACATAAAAATAAAATCAAATGAATGTGGTTAAAATAGAATTCAATTGATAGGTTCGATGGGGTTTTATCCAAAAACACATAGTTTTTCAAACAAGAACTCAATTTTTGATCGATAGTTCCTAAGACCATATATGATTACGGGCAGATATTTACACGAAAAAGCAATCACAAATAGGTTTCAGCTATTTTAAACGGCTTAACAGCCGCCAGACATGAAGTGGTCGCTGTTATTATCAGAAATTTTCATGAAATGAACTTCGGACAAATAACCACCCCAATGCGAAACTTCCCACTCAAACTACATGATTCGCTTATTCCGCCCCTGTATGAAAGCGAATTAATGACTTTGTGTGCAGTGACTATGTTTTTGCAAGAAACTACTTCCGGTTGGAAAATGCGTGCAACGAGAAGTACTTTTGGGTAGGCACCCAAGTACTATTGGGATGCCGTCTGTCTATGTACCAACTTTACTATATACTTTTTTTACCCCTTTTAAATGGGTACCCGGTTTAAAATTACTTTAAAATTACTTGCATCTTATGTACGTGTATGTATGTATGTAATGGTGGTGCTATCTAAGAGCAACAAATGCGCCCCGGTTTATCACGACTTAAATCTCCACAATTATGAGTCATAATATATCGCTTAGGACAACACAGTTTAATAAGCATATATTTATCTAAGAAATAACAGTTACGGTAATAGCGCATAAGATTATTATTTTAATGCGTTCATATTCCTGTTCTCAGCGTCAACAAAAGCAACACACAAAATAAATACATTACACACTGTATGCAATTTTATGTATTCGTACACATACATACATATACATTTGTATATATATAGAAGATATCTATGTACGGGTACATATGCATGCTTGTAGACATTTGTATATGCATATACATAAGTGCTTGTAGACGACAGTCTACAGTCTATGTAGGCATATACATAAGTATAGATTGTGCTTACAATACATGTACATAAATATCTACATATATGTATTTGGTAGCAAACCTCTATTTCCTTTCGATAGAAATCCTCAATGGTGGGATCATATTTTTCAATAAAACATCCCGAAACAAATTGAACAGTTAGGGCCGATTTACCAACGCCACCAGAACCGAGCACAACCACTTTAAATTCGCGCATGTTTACAGCACTTGTTTATGATGTACACTGATTAATATGTTCCAAAATAAAAATTATATTAAAAACAGTTTACTGAGACGAATGAATCATGTGTATTAGCATTGTGCACAAATTAAATTCTTTCAACGAACAATAATAAACGTTTTATGTTGAAATGTATCGAGAATGATATTTAATTATTTATTGTATTTTTGATTGATAGGCATATTTTTTCTGGATATTATTAACTTCGACCACTGGCATTCGGAGAAAACGAGCAATGTACAGACTAGAGATGTGTAATGTATGTGCAGAGCCTGTTACATGTCGCAGCTACATAATTATCGGGAACTGTTAAGTCACAGTTCCACGATATCCAAAGTTCGATGAGTTTCCTAGTACTAGTTTTATTACTAAATGTTTGACTCAAAATTCGTTTTTGATTTACAATTAACTTGGATTATTCGACTTTAGCTCTAAATAATAGTGATCTGCATATTTATACACTATATTATATACAATGTGCTGGGAAATAGGAATAATACATTATCACTAGCTTCACTACATCATACTTAATGCGCTACCAATTTATCGACTGACCGTCACAATTGAAAGTAAGTCTTAGCTCCCTTGACTCGAACATGTGAAAGAAAATTAAACTCAACATATCCGATTTTTACAAATTACGATTGCTACTGAATGTTTCTCACATTGTATGTTACTCAAAAGCGATTGCTACTCCAAATACCGGTTTGCAATTTACAAATATGTTATTTGATTTGATATATACATGCTGACAAATAATATACATAAAAATGAATAAATATCATTCTTAGGAACTGTATCTAGAGACGACAGATTTAGAATTATTTGAAAAAAATCCACAGCGTTCAGCGCATTTATTTACAATAGCAATACATTTAATTAATTTTGTACGGTAGATTATATGTGTAGGTAACAGCTGTTGCTTATTTCTAGATTGGGGACAGTTATCGGTACAATGAAATAAAGTCGACCTGCGTCTGACCCAACAAGTAAAACATTAAAAATATTTACTGTGAGCAGGAGATATAAGCACAAGTTATTCGCAAAAACAGTTTTGCTATAATATAAATTATTTTATCTGTCTCGTGGCCAAACACTGTGAACAATATATGTATATGTAATAGATAAAGAGCTTATATTCCAGAACTAAAACTGTTTTGTGTTCCATTTCATTATTCCAAAACAGCCGCTTAGTTTAAAGTATTGCGATAACCGGAAACTGACTACCTTCTGACATTGTTGTTATCCGACTCTTTTTCTTTGAGGCATTTCGGTTGACGGTACGTCTAAGTTTGTGTTGGTAGAAAATCGACAAAAATAACAATAATCTCTTTGTTTTAGCTGCTGAAAACACTCAATATGCCGCCCAAATTCGACCCTACGGAAGTTAAGCTGGGTAGGTTTAGTATTTGAATATAATTTATATGTGTTATTAATATATGTTTTTCGAATCTCTTTTAGTTTACCTGCGTTGTGTCGGTGGCGAGGTTGGTGCTACTTCATCATTGGCTCCCAAAATCGGTCCCCTTGGCTTGGTTAGTATTTGTTTATTCTGCTTTAATTCAAGCTAATTATGATTGTAGTCTCCCAAAAAAGTAGGAGATGATATCGCCAAAGCCACCTCTGACTGGAAAGGTCTGAAGATCACCGTCTGCCTGACCATCCAAAACAGACAGGCTACCATCTCTGTGGTCCCGTCGGCTGCCTCCTTGATCATTAAGGCTCTGAAGGAACCTCCACGTGACAGGAAGAAGCAGAAGAACAGTAAGTATAAATACAAATTGTGTGCTGTTGAAGTGCGCTAATGTGTAAAGGCCGGCCGTGATTTGAGGAAACTAAAGTAATGCAATAATACATGTAAAAGAGCACTAAAATCGAATGTGAGGTAATAATTTGATTCAGCCGGCTATGAAGAGAAAATAAGTTAATAGAATTGCAGTTTGGAGGCGTGTTCAGATGTTTTTGTTGTTCACAAATGAACTAGACTTGGACACCTAATTTATTTGAACAAAAATTACCATTGTGGGAGAGTGTAGTTAATTAAAACTTCAATATTATGATTCATATTATGTGACTTGTCAAGCAACTACTAAATAAACAAACTTGAAAGTGGATTAAACAAAATAACTAGCCAAATAATTCTAATTTGGAAAACAAGACTAGCAAAGCTGTGTATTATTTTTGTATGTGCCATATGTTTTCTGTTAGTGTGATATATATTCTGAATCAACACGACAAGCTTAATTGATATAATATTGTATTGAAGATTATACTTTGTTTCGCTTTCATGTATTAATGCAATAATTTGTGCTCTTATCTTTCAGTTAAGCACAGCGGAAATGTTTCTTTCGATGATATTTTGGCCATCGCACGCGTCATGAGGCCGAGGTCAATGGCTCGCGAGCTAAAAGGAACCTGCAAGGAAGTCCTTGGCACAGCCCAGAGTGTTGGATGCACTGTTGATGGCAAACATCCTCATGATGTTATTGACGAGCTCAACAATGGCTCCATGGAAGTCCCTGCAGAATAAACATCAATTCTGTTGAAAAATAATTAATAAAACTGGTGTTTTACAGTCAGCAATGTAAAACGTTAAATATATTTTATTTTTATATATACTAATATACACTGCGTGTTATTAAAATAACACTTTCTGTATGGGAGGGCTTAACTCGATACCACTTTTATTTGATTAGACATAGAGCCTCGTGGCCGTAATAAAGTACATGGTATTTCTTCGAAAAGCAAATAATTTTCGAAAATTGATAAAACTGAAATGTATAACTAATTTAGAGGCCATAACTGCATGCTGCTTGAAATTTGGTTCAGTTTTGGCAAAGCTATGTGAGTCTTCAATGGGCATTTGCAGTGGATTAAAAATCAGTTTACAAGCCAAAATTGTTTTAATTTTTGGCATGTCGACATAAATAAATCACTCTTAATCGGGCTTAAGGTGGATTTCTATACCTATTGTGACCCTCACAATCGAAAACAAGCAATAGCAAATTAGGTTGAAGCTTGAAATGAATGCATATACTTCAGATGTAAATTTTTGCTGTTAAGCTAAAAACAATGACAATATTATTCGTAAAATAATTTGTTTCCCTATATTTTGACAAGATGCATTTTCACATCTTTAAAAATGACAATCGTTCCAAAATTCAGTGTGTGATTTGACCGGTCAACATTGATATATCGGGGGAAACATCGAGTCCAAAGATCTCAAATAAAAATCGATAGGTCTGTTTTTCGATATTAGTGTACATCACTAATGCCAACCTTCTTTCCGGTTCGGCCTTTGACAACGGTGGACGAAATGGTTCGTAATTAAATCGACTATGTCTAAAAGAATCTCTTATTATTGTTTGTGTTATAAACTATATTTATATTAAAAATTACTCTATTTTCTAGGCGGCACATAAATCGTTCCGCATCAAGCAGAAGTTAGCTAAAAAGCTAAAGCAGAACAGATCCGTTCCCCAATGGGTTCGCTTGCGCACAGGAAATACCATTAGGTAAGTTTGGATCTGTTTGTGTATTGTGTGTACTTACAGAACGCGTTAGCATTTTTAAGCTGTGAAAATATGCCAAAATGGGCTAATTTCAGTGAAGGCGAAGCAATTTGGCGGGGAATACACTTTGTTTTGCGATTGTATTAACATACAAATTGCGACAAAAGTTGTTACCTGTAAGCTGAGCCTCCCGCTTTAATATGCCCCAAAAAGTGCTTACATATTTCGCAGTCGTGCAGTTTCAACTGGAGTTCAAAACGTTAACTAACATGAACAAACATTATTTTTCAGGTACAACGCCAAGCGTCGTCACTGGAGGCGTACTAAGTTGAAGCTGTAAATTTGCAGCAATGCAATTTGTTTTCCAGAATAACAAATAAATTCAATATTGAAGTACAGCCAACAAAAATAAATATTTCATTTTAATACGCATTGGATATGTTGCAGTTTTACTTAATACCGTTTCATCATCGTGCCAATGTTCCGACTAATCGGAACATACAGAATATTGCAGTGCAGCCTTGTATTTAATATATGTACACATGTGGCATCCAGCAATGTAAACAAATTGGACTGCTCGCCGAGTTTCCCGCCATAAGATACCCTTGCAGGGTGGAAATTATATAAGGAATTATGGCTAAAAAAAGCTGCCACGATGGGTGCTGCCATGTAGCAAAGCTGTCTAGCGGGTGGTGCTTATTGATTTAGTATTTTTAATGGGGTCATGCAGAAATTAATTGTCTCAGCAACCGCATCTGGTTTTGATAGATTTCAGCTTTGCCGTTCATATCTAGATCTACATTGAGTTCCAGCTGCAACAACTGCAATATAAATGCATTGAGTGTGTTCCAACCGAACATATGCTTATTAGATGACGCACGGTTGTATTTCGATTTTAGCATTTTCGTTACATCTAATATTCTTCACAAACATATTGCTGTTTATGTAGATTTTAGTTTTTATACCGCCAGAGCAGTCAATTTAAGTTTAAACATGGAACGAAAATATTCTGGATTGGATCGCATGAAAAAGATTGTTATTTTTATAATGATTAAGTTTTCACAGTAACGAACCATCTGTACGCCAACTGCTACTCCAGCCAAAGTAATTGATATTTTGAACTGCTACTGTCACTTTTAGTTCCGGCATGAACAGCATGAAAGTCGAATGCTACTTGACATCACGTAAGTGATAATTTGCGAGAAAGGCATTGCCGTAACGATATTTGTGTTATTCAAAGGCGCAACAATCGCTATCATTCTTAGTGATTGTGTCGAAGCAACTGCTGGTGGAAACAGATTATTTTTAATAGCTCGTGACATTTTGATATATTTTTTGTGGCTATCAACTTGATTGTAACTATTAACATTTTAATATCGGCCATCTCTATTTACTATCCAACACTTATTTAATCTAAGGTGCTTCAAATACTTGTTTGGTATTGCAGCTAAAATGTAATTTTATAGAATTTGTTTGATATTTATTAAATATTAATTAACAAATTTACAGATAACTGGAGGTTTTCCATACTGTGAACAGTGCGCAAGTGTATATATTTGCCGTGCTATTTATTGTGGTGTGCGTATTGATTTTAGACAAAATTCAGACATCGTACATCAGACATACCCCACATATATGAGGAACCTACGGTAAAAACAATGCACTCTCAAGGACAGGGTCAACAGACGCAGCAGCTCTCTTCGACACATTCCCTACTGCAGCAGCAAACTCATTTGCCCAACAACAATGCAGTTGGAAAAGCTAACGAACACCAGTCTCTGGCTTCTGTCGGTAAGAGGAATGATTACAAACTTTTTGTGTGTAGGTACACAAATACTCCTACACTCTTACATGTGTATGCATGCATGTGTATGTATATATGTGTATGTATTTAGCACACGTGAATGTGAATACGCACGTAATCAAGTGTATAAGTGCAGCAATGGAAAATTCCTCCGAAATACAAACATACTGTCATGATTTCAATTGTCAAGTACAGATATGTACATACAGAAATACGTATGTATATGAGGCGGTCACTGGAAAATTGCAGAAATGAACGTGCAAAGCTCTACCTTATAAAGCAAGAATGTATAAATAAGTTCGAAGTTAATTTTCATATGTTATAAACAAGAAAGTATAGCAACAAAAGTTGTACCTGCAGGATGCACTACTCAAAATGGACGTTGGCTTTAATAATTGCAAATTTATTCAAGAAATATATTTTAGTGAAATAACTTGATTTTTATACCGCAAGAAATGGTAAAAAAAAGAATAAAGTTGCATCTCATATTTATATCTTCTCATATCTGCTAACTTTCTATATACTATATCAGACTTGAGTTGATCTGGCAACGTATGATTTAATAGTAGTAATAGTTATTAGTAATAGCAATAACCAGTTAGCAACCGAACAAACAACCTATAAAGTTACACTTTTTGATCATTTATTTGTGTGTGTTCCCAAGGATTATTGGAGCTGGCGCATCGGGAATACCAAGCCGTGGATTATGAAAACGCCGAAAGGCATTGCATGCAATTGTGGCGGCAGGATAGCACCAATACAGGAGTGCTATTGTTGCTGTCCTCAATTCATTTCCAATGCCGACGGCTAGATAAATCTGCGCAATTCTCAACGTTGGCAATTAAACAAAATCCAGTGCTTGCAGAAGCTTACAGGTGAGCATAAGAACGTGTATAAAATGTAATAATTAAATATATTTTATATCGCATTCTAGCAACCTGGGCAACGTTTACAAGGAACGAGGACAGTTACAGGAAGCATTGGACAACTACCGCCGAGCTGTACGCTTGAAGCCGGACTTTATCGATGGATATATAAACTTAGCTGCTGCTTTGGTGGCTGCCCGTGATATGGAGTCTGCCGTTCAAGCATATATAACAGCATTGCAATATAATCCCGTAGGTGTCCTCTCTTTTAAAGCTCTGCTTGGAAATAATAATAGATTTTTTGTTTTTTTTAGGACTTGTACTGCGTGCGTAGCGATTTGGGCAACCTGCTGAAGGCTCTGGGTCGATTGGAGGAAGCTAAAGTAATTGTTCTTATATTGCATACAGTTTCATGGAAGGTTAAAACATTTGATCATTTCTGAATACCGTAGGCCTGTTATTTAAAGGCGATAGAAACATGTCCAGGATTTGCGGTTGCATGGAGTAATTTGGGCTGCGTTTTTAATGCCCAAGGAGAGATTTGGTTAGCTATTCATCACTTCGAAAAGGCAGTCACACTTGATCCCAATTTCTTAGACGCCTATATAAATTTAGGAAATGTGCTTAAAGAGGCCAGAATATTTGACAGGTTAGTATACAACTAATGTAATAATTAAACAATCTAGCCTGTCACATTGACTACCTGTTCTAAATACATCACTCAAATCGTATTTACGAGTATATATGTATAGTTTCCTAATCAAATTTACCGCAACGTCTAAATCTAAGTTGAGTGATATATTTGGAACTATGCCATAAGCGGCAAGCAAAAGTTGATGAAATGTCAACTTATTAATATGAGTAATTTTAAAAACCATATTTACTACTAGCGAAACCATCTGCAGACCACATTTACATATGTATATCAAATACGAAACTATATTTGTGTGTATTTATTATTTGTTTAAAAAGAAAAACCTTTACCTGCATATGATAGACATAAAATCTTTTTTTCAATATTTCAGCGGTTTCTTTATATGGAAGCTATACGACAAAAACATTATATTCTGCAAGAAAAACAACAACGAAATAATATCACAATATTAAAGTCACCTTTTCTTAACACAATTGATTTTTGTGCTACCCTAGGAGCAACCCTCGCATATTTCTTGGCATTCTAAAAATATCCATGTACATGGAAGTCAAAAATTTCAGTTTTTGCTTTGATTCGGAAATTCCGCTTCAGATTGTCATGTTTGTGAATGCAGAATATATATGTAACTACATATATACAAGTAGTATATGTATATCCAGAATAAACATTTAGCTGAGAGCACACATGGAAAACGACCTTGAGAATAGCTTGGTTAGTTTGTGTAATGTATAAAAAGGAAAGATTTATGAACATGTACTATTTGACTGTTGGTCGCTTAACTCGAATATATAACAATACGTCTGTTTTATACAAGATTAGAGGGCAGGATTGTAACTGAACATATATATTCTGCTTATCTTTTATGTTTAAATGAATGCGTCTATGCCCATGAGTTGTTCTTGACAAGCGAAATGACAAAAAAAAAAAGTATTTGACTTTATGGCAAAGTGTACAAGATAAAATAGAAGGAAAACTCAAGTGAACGACTAACAGTTGCCCTGTAGCGAGTTGACTTTTAATACAAGTATTTTATATATTTGTAATGCCACATATTAGATATACATATGGATTATCTCAATTGATGCTTATAAACTTTACATATATCTATATATGTCTGTTACATGCATTTGAATATCAATATCATACCCCATTAGCCAATGCCGTTGGCTACAGGGTTTCGAAAATTATTTCAAGAGAATTTTCCGCTATAGAAAATTATGCACACACACACGACGTTGCGAGTGGGCGCCTCACTTAAGTCAATTTTCATTTCTTTTTTTAATTTTAATATTAATTTTGATAAAAAAGATTGAAAGATAGTGGACAAATAATTGCAATATTTTGAAGATCATGGCACCGAGTGCGAGACCTTGAGCTTATAAATACAAATAGCAGTACTGTTATTATAAGTGACGCACACTTTTATAAAACTCATATCGTATTGGATTATGCTAACGGTCTTCTAATAACAATGGACTGTCATTGCATTGTTGTTTATACAATTGTGCGTATAAGCGAGGATCCAAGCAAACCAGTACAAATCAATAATACAAACGGAAATCATTATATTAATCGTTATATAAATGCATTACGAACTTATTGGAAACGGTAAATAAACTTTAGTAATACGTGATTAAAGGTTTATATGTGGCTTCTTAAAGCAGACAATCTAGACTATCAATATTTTAAGTATATAAGTATGTAACACTGCCAATCAATTCTTGTAATTGTAATTTCAAAGTGTATTACAAATCATGTTTACCGCCTACTTTCAGAGCTGTCGCTGCCTATTTACGTGCACTAAATCTCTCGCCAAATAATGCTGTCGTCCATGGAAATCTGGCGTGCGTTTACTATGAGCAAGGACTCATTGATTTGGCCATCGACACATACAGGCGGGCCATTGAATTGCAGCCCAACTTTCCCGATGCATACTGCAATCTGGCAAATGCACTCAAGGAAAAGGGACAGGTAATATCGGCTAATATATACATATACTACTGCTATCAGTCAATTGATTGTTGTTTATTACTTGCAGGTCAAGGAAGCTGAAGATTGCTATAATACGGCATTGCGACTTTGCTCAAATCACGCCGATTCTCTCAACAATTTGGCAAACATAAAGCGAGAGCAGGGCTTCATCGAGGAGGCCACTCGGCTCTATTTGAAAGCCCTGGAGGTCTTTCCAGATTTCGCTGCGGCCCATTCAAATCTGGCATCTGTGCTGCAGCAGCAAGGCAAGCTGAAGGAAGCCCTGATGCACTACAAGGAGGCAATTCGCATTCAGCCCACATTCGCTGACGCCTATTCGAACATGGGCAATACGCTGAAGGAGCTGCAGGACGTTAGTGGCGCCTTGCAGTGCTATACGCGCGCAATTCAAATTAATCCGGCATTCGCTGATGCTCACAGCAATTTGGCCAGCATACATAAGGATTCGGGCAACATACCCGAAGCAATTCAGTCTTATCGCACAGCGCTGAAGCTTAAACCGGACTTTCCCGATGCCTACTGCAATTTGGCCCATTGCCTGCAGATTGTCTGCGATTGGACGGACTACGATGTGCGCATGAAGAAGCTGGTCAGCATTGTGGCCGAGCAGCTGGAGAAGAATCGCCTGCCCTCGGTGCATCCACACCATTCGATGCTGTATCCGTTGACGCACGAGTTCCGACGCGCCATTGCCGCCAGGCATGCCAACTTGTGTCTGGAGAAGGTGCATGTCCTGCACAAACAGGCGTACAGTTTCCAGCGGGAACTCGCCAAGGATGGCCGACTACGCATCGGATACTTGAGCTCTGATTTCGGTAATCATCCTACCTCACACTTGATGCAGTCCATACCCGGCCTGCATGATCGTCTGAAGGTCGAGATTTTCTGCTACGCTCTCAGTCCGGACGATGGCACCACTTTCCGTCAGAAGATCAGTCGCGAGGCCGAACACTTTGTCGATCTCTCGCTGATTCCGTGCAATGGCAAAGCGGCCGATCAGATCTACAATGATGGCATACACATTCTGGTGAACATGAATGGCTACACCAAGGGCGCACGCAATGAGATATTCGCCCTGCGACCGGCTCCCATTCAGGTGATGTGGTTGGGCTATCCCGGCACAAGCGGTGCAAGCTTCATGGACTATATTATAACCGATGCGGTCACCAGTCCCAAGGAGTTGGCGTATCAGTACAGCGAGAAGCTGTCCTATATGCCTTACACGTACTTCATTGGCGATCACAAGCAAATGTTTCCGCATCTGAAGGAGCGCCTCATTCTGTGCGACAAACAGCAGTCGACGGGGGTTGCGGACAATGTGGCGGTCATAAATGCCACAGATCTGTCGCCACTGGTCGAGAACACCGATGTCAAGGAGATCAAGGAGGTCATCAATGCGCATAAGCCAGTGGAAATCACACTGAAGGTGGCAGAAGTGCCGAGCACCACGCAGATCGTATCCATGATTGCCACGGGACAGATACAGACATCCCTAAACGGCGTTGTCGTTCAAAACGGCCTGGCCACGACACAAACCAACAATAAGGCTGCCACCGGCGAGGAGGTGCCGCAGAGCATTGTTGTAACCACACGTCGTCAGTACATGCTGCCAGACGATGCTATTGTTTACTGCAACTTCAATCAGCTATACAAAATTGATCCGCAAACGCTGCAGTCCTGGGTGGTCATCTTGAAGAATGTGCCCAAGTCAGTCTTGTGGCTTCTACGATTCCCAGCTGTGGGCGAGCAGAATATTAAGAAGTCTGTCAGCGATTTGGGTAAGTAACTCAAGTAACTCTAACCAAATATAGTTCATTTCATTATATACTCACAATTCGCTTAGGCATTTCATCTGAAAGAATCATATTTTCGAACGTGGCTGCCAAGGAGGAGCACGTACGTCGCGGTCAATTGGCTGATATTTGCCTAGACACGCCATTGTGCAATGGTCACACCACATCCATGGACGTCTTATGGACCGGAACTCCAGTTGTTACCCTGCCTGGAGAAACATTAGCTTCCAGGTATGAACTGGCATACATATTTAAATGTTTCCATTGCTATATCAAGCTATTGCTATTGCAATTTCATTGATTTCAGGGTCGCTGCATCGCAATTAGCCACACTGGGATGTCCAGAGTTGATAGCACACAGCCGAGATGCATATCAGGACATTGCCATCCGGTTGGGCACAGACAGAGAATATCTGAAAGGCCTGAGAGCTAAGGTGTGGAAAGCACGCGTCGATAGTCCACTGTTTGATTGTTCACAATATGCCAAAGGCTTAGAGAATCTGTTCTTGCGAATGTGGGAAAGATTTCACCGGAATGAGGATCCCGATCACATTTCCTCGGAATAGAGTTTTGAAAATGAAAAAAAAAGACTAAGAGAGCTACAGTGCGCCGACTGGAGGAGCAGGGGGATAACGTATTCTATTTAGTTTGATTTTCTTTGACATATACATACATATATGCATGTTTCATATTTACCTACAAAAATATTTCTGTATAAGAAAAAAGTAAAGTTTAACTATTTATATATTGACTTACTTATTTTTGATCGATTGAACATGCTTTCATAACCAATTTGACCTATTAAAATAAGACGTTACCTTGTTTAAGAAAACAAAATAAAGTCGCTTGATATTGAACATAGCATGTATAATTGAACAAACCCGAAATATAATGATCTTTATGTCGTTAAACCAAATGGTAATTCATTCAAAATAAACGTGTCTTTTTCATTTTATGATCACAAACCCAAATGGCAAACAAAATAAAATCAGATCTACCTTTTTGGACTCGTCATTTGGACAGTGTAGATAAAAGTTGGATAACATACTTAAACATGTTGAGGTCGGAAAATATAATATTAATATTATTTGTGGACATTTTATTTATATTTTTAAAAATACAATCGTTTAACTTAATATTCAGAAATTGGATTCATAATTTGGATTTGGTACACTCGTTATTTATAAATGTATCTCTTAAATATTTGAATTATCTGTTTTCTGATGTATACTAATTATATCATTATTATCAGCTTATTAATTAATGAAGCGATAGAAGTTAATAGCCATGCTGTACTACTAAAGTTTGCATAACTTTACGTATTTGATTATTTGTATTGAGGCAAGACTTAATGCCCAGAGAGAAGGCGACACAAAGGATTTCAATAGCGTGCTCCTGCAGCAAGATGCACATCTCAAGGAGATTGTCAATCGCAGTTGCTGCCACAGACGAATTCTCGTCTCTTAAACACTGAATATATGCGTTCAACGTACACCGATTGATGTCGGAATTACCCGGATTGTGCTTTAGGTGTCTTATCAAAATGATGAAGGCAATGGACCTGATCTGTGCACTGGCTGAGAATATCAAGTCCAGGAGTCGCTCGAATAACTCATTTATGAATACGAAGCGCTTGGATGTCAAGCATTCCATTTCCTGCAGTGGTCCCAAAATCACATCCTCGATGTTCGACTGCTTGATAATCTTAATAAGGTCTAGAAAATGGGGAGAAACGTCAGTTAAGTTCGCCTTGCTGTAAGAGCCAATATTCAAAACCGAAAAGGACCCTCGGCATACCACATCGGGCACACTGAGATTGCCGTCCAACGACTCCATCTCACTGCTAGGAACCACCTTGCTTGGCGTCTTTACCTCGGCATGTCCATCTATTTCATACTCCGCCTTGACTTCCTCATCGTCGAGCTCGGAGCAACTATTCGACTTGTGCTGCAGCAAAGCAACCGCTTGCACCAAAGTCTGCAGCTTTCCAATGGAAGTGTATTTAACTGCCAGCTCCGTCAATATGCCCACGTACTGCTCGATGAACAACAGTGCGCTCGAAGGGTTGAAGTTGATATAAGACTGCAGTACCTGCACAAACTTGACCAGCATCTGGCAGGCTTCCTTCACCGAGCTGTGGTGCTTGAAGAAGGTAAAGTAGCAGGATAGCGTCGATTGCAGCTCAGTCTTGTAGGCATCCTCAAAGATCGTGGGCTGCAACAGCTCCAGGGTCCTCAGTATTTGCACAAATCGATGGAAATGATGATCCTCTCGCAGAGCTTTCATGCTATTTTGTGCCCTGCCCTGCATGGCCGAGGACAAGACGCCCAGATGGCGCAGGAAGAGCAAAGGATGCGATGCAGCCAGCTTGCGCAGTAAGAGTTCGGTATCCGTTGATAAAGTCTCAAAATCCTTTTTGGCCACCAGACTGCCCAAGCAGGTTATCAGATTATTTGATATCTTGTCGGCCTGACAGCCCTTCAGGCTCTGTAATTTGTGTGTTTGCCCACCCGCCTTGAAGAACTTCAGGAACTTAATGCGCGGATACATGATGTACAGCTGCTGCAGTATCTGATGCTTCAGGGACTCCGCCACGGAGCTCTTCTCCACATACTCAACCACTTTGACCATGGAACCCTTCTGCTTGTCGGTCAGTTTGAAGAGGAGCGTCATGCGAGAGCATAGCTTGAAGTCGTAGCTGGCATTCAGATCGTTTTTCAGCTCGGCGATGCCTTCGTAGAGCAGGAAGTGCACAAAAGGCTCCAGTTCGGAGGGTTCTAGTTTGAAAAACGAATTTGGCAGCACATTCTTGGACATGTATTTGTCGCGACCCTTCCACAGATGCGGATTCGTAGTCAGTGCCTCAAAATAGTTGAGCACGGTGCTAAAATCATAGTCGAGCTTATATTCCTTGAACAAACATTGCGCAATGCCTTCAATTGTACTCCAATTGGTTTGATGATTGATAAGTGAGAGCAAATAAAATCGAAATTCACTGCACGATTTGGAAAAGAGAAAGCTCTCCTTCAACAGCTTGGTGTGCACTATTTCGGGATCGGCCTCCGCGAGCCAATCAATAAACAGACCATTGTGGAAGATTTGAGAGTAACTGTTCGGGTCGAAAGGTTTTCTATCGCCATCGAAACCCTGCATCATTTGCCGAACTATTTTCTTTGTTTCAGCCAAAGAGTTTTGGTCTTTCGATTTGGTGAAGTGCAACTGATACGAACTCTTTACCATAAACAACAAACTATTCATAAATAAAGCGACTTTAACGTTGCTATTGGAAGCGCCAAATAATTGCTTGGATAGTCGGATATTTTGTTTCAGATGCTTCTCGAAAGCGGGATACGCCTCGGGGGGCAGCTTGACACTGAAAAACGCTCTCAACAAAGTTGCTGTTCCCCGACTAATGTGGATGCAATTGCTGTACTTCTTCTCATGAGCATAATCGAATGAGGACTGAGTGACAACCTCGCATACGGAGGACAGAAAATCAATGTTGGCCTTGGCAGGACTAACGACAACATCCAATAGATTGTGGATCAATTTTCGGTAGTCAGTCGAGGCATTTACAACCGGAGATGGACTCCGCAGCAGCACGGCGACCGTCTCAGCTGTGGGACTTCTGCTATTCGAGTTGGGCAACACGTCGGGGTCATAGGGAGCTATTTGGATGTTCTCCTGAATCTGTGCATTGAGCTTGGGCAGATCGGGCACGGTTTGCGAGTGTGAGTGCAGGTCGAGTGCTTGCACCGTGTAGTGACCGTTCTTGGCACCTCGGGCTTGCTGGATCTCGATTAACTGTGCCAGATATGCCTTGTTGAGTATGGCGTTCTTGACCAGATCAAACTGCTCCAGTACCGCAGTATCCAGCATTGCTAGCAGTTTAGACATCGAGTTCACTGGCGTACCAAAGTTCTGCACGAATAGCACAATTTGATCGGGAGTCAGATCATTCAACGCAGCTTCAATCAGGCGATCGACAGAGGAACGAATCATCTTCAGCTTCAGCCAGTCGGGTAAGAGCTGAATTTGCTCCTGGGGCATGGTGGGTAGAAATGCGACAGGTGCGGGTCGTCCTGGCGGAAACCAGTAATCCAAAATCGGTATCGACTCGGACATGTTGCTGTTCGAATACGTGAGCAGTATGATAAACGCATGGATTATGTTGATGTGCAGCGGAAGTTGTACTCCATCATCGAACTGCACCATCAACAGATCCGGATATTCCGTCCATTCGTAGGGCTCGTGAAATTCCCTCAACTTGATAATGTAATTGTTGAACATGACAAACAGACATTTGAGTGTCTGAATGCGATTCTCGTCTGGCTGCAGATCGTAGTCCTCCTGTGAGATGATAATGTGCTGAAACATGGTGCTGCGCTCCACAATCAATTGCGCCATATCGATGACGTGGTCGAGCATCTCATTCACCGGATCGTTGAGGGTATGCGCTGTTATAAACTGTATATAGGCCATTATCAATTGCGGACAGTTCTCAACTTGACAGGCCGCACGCAGCTGTGGAATTATGTACATTTTAGCCTCGGCAAAGTGCGGAATTTGCTGAATCGATTTGAGCAGCCATTCGTGCTCATATTTGCCATGGTTTTTGAAAATGATCTTCAAGCCAGCTAAGGCAGCGACTCGCGACTGTTTAACGGTTGACGACAAGCGCCGGAATATGTAGTCCAGGACCTCACAAACAACGTGATTGTTATAGCTAGAGTCTGTGATTAGATTTCGGATGAAGCTCACTAATTCGGCATCGCGACTGTTCTCCTCGTTAATGCTGTTCGCATTGAATAGCAGAAACTCACACAGACACTGCACGGGCAGATGACTGAAATCACCCTCGCTATTCTGCACCAGATCAGACAGCCACGGCATCGACTGCGTGGTACCCTGCCGCTGTATGATGTCCAGCAGCAGATCTGGCTTGCGACAGCGACAGAACAAGTGGCCCAACTTGTACGTCTGATTGAGAAACTTGAGCTGCTCCAAGACTAAATTTGGCACCTTTCTTGGGGTGCCCATTGGATCCATTAGCATTAGCTGTGTTATCAATATCGCATTATCCTCCGTGATGACAGCGTGTGGCGTGGTTTGAGCAGCCAAATAGGTTTCGAACTGCAGAATATGATCACGTTCAACAGTTATGATCTGAAAATGCACATACAAACGAAGATAGTGAATATCAGTATCAGAAAGTAGTTTATCCAAATCTGAACTCATTTTCAATTGGACACTTACCTGTAGTTCATCCTTAAGCGATATGCAATTGTTGAACTGACTTGTAATGCAGATTTCCATCAGCATTTTCATTGTCGGATAGTGATCCCAGCAGAAGGCCCCAAACGTTGAGGGATTGTGGGCGGATATCATCAGTAAAATGAGCCAAGCCTTCCAGTAAAATGCAATAATAGCCAACTTTGGTGGCTCATAGTCCGCTGGCAAGCGAATGTTCTCCGGATAATGATATTCCGACATACTAAACAGAAAGTCGATGATGTCGAATTTATTGGCTTGAACTGCTGGAAAATCGGTAGCCTTCATACCAGAGACCCGTTTGATGACCAGCAGCAGTATGTCAAATGTGTTGGCTATCGAGAACGGAATGTCCTTGGTGATGCCTATCAATATAATCCGTAGTAAGGTCTCCTCGTGTATGGGAGTCTCGCATATTATCCGTAGGATAGCTCCCCTTTCCGGCTCCGATGGCCACTGGTCACATCGCGAGTACTGTTCCGGGTTATCGAGCAGCAGCAGCTTGTGCAGCGCTTGATGGTATTCGATGCCGGGTATTTTGAATAGATTTGGCACTGTTTCGTACATCCACGAAACCGAGTCCAGCTGTATTTGCGACATCTGATTGTACAGTCGAATGAGCGCTTGATTATTCTTCACATCTCGATTCGTTTTGAGCGATAAGCTACCTTCGCGTGCCTGCGGTGTGGCCGACAGGAACATGCAGAGGCAAACGATGTCGACCATTGAGTGGAATATGCGTTCCTTGAAGTCAAACTGTTCGATTTGGGGATTCAAGCCTTCGCGTTCACTCAAGAAGGTTTTACAGAATTTCAGGAGATTCACATCGAAACGCAGCATGCGGACAAGTTCTCGGAGAAAGACACGTAGTGTCCTTAAGCAATCATCGCGCTGTAGTAAGAATTCCTGGTAGATTTCAGCTAGATTAACGGCCGACTGATCAGGTGAGGTTTGAAACATCGTAGCTGTGAAAATAGTTAAGGATTTTAATGAAAAAACTTTATATTTATAAAATATATATAGAAGGAGAGAAAAACTGAAACTGGAGGAACTCTAACCCGACAGGGAAAGATATAAAAAGAATAATATAAAATAAAACCATAATTTTAATAAGCTACGCTTTTAGTCACATGTCTTCGCACTCACCCAGCATTCCCATATTATTCGGATTCCTCGTATTGGACAGCTCATTTTGCACAACAAGCTTCATAATCGTGCCCAATATGTCTGGTTGCAAGTGCAACATTTCTTTGAGACATGACATATAATGGTTAATCAGTGGTTTCGTTTTTAAACGCATCTTAACCAGCACCTGCAGGACTTCATTGTCCTGACTGTTCTTGCCTTTGATATTGAAACATATGTAGGACAACAGTTGCTGGGCGAATTTAACAAGTTTGCCGTTGTGTATCCACAGTTCCAGGCGAGAGATGCTAAGGCAGCGAACTTCCCCAATGCCGGAGCTGCTACAAAGGAATTTGAGAAAGTTTCTCGTATAGTTGTCCTGTTGCTGGCGCTTGTTGAGTTGATCCCGTATGGCTTCGCTAACCAGTTTCTGCACTATACTGTCGGGGAATCGGCGTTTTACTGCACAAATCGCATCGGTCGCTTGATCCAGTTCCCAGTGCACAAAGGGACTGGCATCCAAGCTCTGCATGGAATTATCACCAGAATCATCGTCCACCGTAAAGTTCTCTCTGTGTGTCTGGCCGGGAGTCACTGCTGTGTTCACATCCCAGCGCAGCAGACTCAAGTTTGGCGTTCGCGTCCGGAAAGCAGCGCAAATGTTCTTGACAAACGGCGCACAGTAATCGTTGTCGGCCCAAAATCGCTCATTGACCGCATCGTCAATGTATGTGCGCAACAGTACTTCTGGCCACTGGGATACGTCCGCAAATCCTCGTGTGAGCAGATTGGTAAACAGAATATGCACGTTGATATTAAAGCGCATTTTCACATTCGCTTCACGGCGCAGAAAGGACAGCAGTGCATAGGCAACCACATCATTGTTGAAGAAACTCGGCTGCACTTTGGCAAGGAACAGCAGCGTTAAGTACGCAATGTTCTCGACCTTGACGCGGGAAGCAACAGTTGCGCTTGTTGCATGCCGGATGACACCACAGATGATGCGCACAACCGCCTCGTTGTCGTTCTGTTCAATGGCTGCGTATATGCATTCGATGACATTAGACAGATCACACTCCTCAGCCATCGTTTCCCATATCTCGAGCTGCACACTGCCGGAAGTGCTGGCCATTTCGGGGCCGCCATCCTTGAGGCTGGCACGAAATCGTTTACTGGGATGATTGCCCAGGCTCGAGGTGGCATCTCGTTTTCTGTCCGCAGAGCCAGCGCTGGAGCCGGCTATGCCTTTCAGGGGTATTATCTTTGTCTTGGGATCATCGCGACTAGTTTTGGTGCCGAGCGCGAATATTTCTGCGCCTAGTAGCGCCTTTTTTTGACCCCGATTAGACCCACTTGCTTTACTGCGGTCCATATTTGCAGTTGTTATTTACGAATTGGTGATGGCACATAACCATCGCTTGTTTCTTTTCAATTAACGATATTATTGTATCGCGAATTCATATTCGATTAGTTGTTAGTTACCCACGGTTGGCATATTACTCGATTGTTCCAAAAGAAATCGTACGCGAACGCAATCACTAGCTAAGCTATTTCTCTCCTTCCTTGCTGCTCGTTTTCGAATTAAAATGCAATGACGCTAGCGCTTGGAAAGGGATTAAGTCCGTATCCCGCACACTTCAAGCTTTCACAAAAAAAATATATTTTGGAACCTAGAGTTCCGTTTGGGTTTTCTTACAGCAACCATTGTTTTAGTCCTTGATATGTCTATGGCTAGAGATAAAATCTAAAATATTTATATATGTATGTAAATAAAACATGCCCATAGGGACAATCACAAATTTCGGTAGCCAAAATGTAAGTGTATAATTTCATAGTATCATTATAACATTACCTTAAAGAACATTTATTTTTGAGGACTTTCAACATAAACAGTTGTATTATCTACACCTAGGAATTGTGTTATACTTAATGAAGATAACATTTTCATCTGGCCCTGATAGAGAACATCCGCAATAATTTTCTCGGCATATATAGCTTGTACATTTTCCATCGATCGCAGCTTATGAGCGATTACTTTTCCAAAATTTGTGAAATTATCATCTAACTGATTGTCGGCATTCTTAAGCGCAAGTGAAAACAGTCGGTCAAAATCGATGTTGGAGATGTCCGCTCTACATTTGCCGGACGGTGTTTCATTGTCCTCCGATACCTGCGATGACACAGATGATGAACGTTTCCGATTGTTTTTAATATATTTGTGACAGGTAGAAACGCGTTTGTTGCGGTTAGATTCCACAATATGCACCGTGGAATTTATCTTATCGTTCAGCGAGTTTGTGATGGAAGCATTTAATGATTTTCTTCTTTCGGATATGATGCTGGTGTCGGCCGGCAGTATTACCTCCACTTCCTTGATGGAAGCCTGGTTGTTAGAATTAACTGTTTGAATACTGATAATTGGATCAACCTCCACCTCTTCAAATAAGTTGGCACAGAAATCGTTTGCGCTGGTGCTGGGCGATAATTTGTTGTTATCATTTTTAGTTTGTTTGGGCAAGCTCTCAGCATCCGAGTATTCCTCGCAGGCTTCCTGCTGTACTACAGTGATGTCTGTAGTTTTTTGTAAGGGTAGGTTTTCTTCCGTTTTCAATTTTTTTTCAGGGTTCTCCTCGTCCTTTAAAAACATAAGAGATTCAAAATATCTTCGCTTTGGACAGTATGGTTCATACTTTTCGCCTTTTTTCTTCACTTCGTTATATTTTCGCAGTTGATGACGAAATGCACACCTCAGATTGTTTATTTTTTGCTTGGTCCTTTCAACGTTGTACAGTTCACCATGTTTAGTCGCCACATCAATTAATCTTATATACGCTTCTTGTCGTTTCGTCCGGTTTCTAAAATCAACCGAATCGGCTTTCCACAAGCACGGATTGCACTTGTACTCTTCTATAAAATCGTCAATAAAATCCATGTTTGTTTACTTATCAAACTACGAGTACGATTTGACAGCAAATTATATATATGACATATATTAACAACCAAATGTTTCTAACAGCAAACAATGACAAGATGATGAGATTTTACTTCAATTTTATAAAAATAGTGATAGGGATTACTACATTTATCACACCTTTTTATTCGATATTTCATATAGATTAGCAAAGATCGTGGTACACTGGGAATGGAACAGTTTGCTATGGAAATACAAAAATAATTGTGTAGAAAATTAAAACATACAAATCAAGAATATAAAAAAAGAACTTTTATTAGATTACTTTTGCAAAATACCTTCGTGATTTGGCATAGCAAACAAATACTTAATCATCTGAAAATCATTCAATAACATATTTTCGTAGAGTTTAAGTGACTAACGTGTTTCATAAGAATCAAGTAATGAAAACGATTTGAGAAGAATTTTAAATTTAATTCTAATACTAATATATTTTCATGAAAATACTAGTCAATTCGGGTGTTTTCTAATTTATACAATTTTCGAGCACATCTGATGAATGTAAGAAAAATAGATTTATATTATATTCTATTTAAAAAAGGGAACGGGAATATACGAATATTTTTACTAGCTGCTTAGTTTCGGGAAATTCAATTAAAAAGCATTTTTCAAATAGAATTGTTTCTGTCATTTGTGTGCCATTGACCAACGTCCCTATTAAAATGTAGCTCAATATTTGTAACTGCTATCAGTGACTTGTCGAAATGGGAAATCGATTTGTAAAATACAAATGAAAAGTAACAGATACGTCAAAATACCTTAAATATATACGCATGAGTAAACGGCATTTGCAAAAGTCGTGTTCAAAACAATATATGTATATTGTTAACTTCAGACATTAAACATAAATCAAACTTAACTTATTTATCGCAATTTGTAAATCACCAATAATTTATTAGTTGCTAGATTCCTTGGTGCTTTACAAATATAAATATCGTGTTCGTGCCATTAAGTTTACACCTTTCTTACGAGTACTAAGAAAAACTTGTGTTAAAACGTAAACATAACACATATTGTACATACCACTGCACAGAAATGGCAGATTTGGAGGCTGTTCTAGCTGATGTCAGCTATTTAATGGCGATGGAAAAATCAAAGTGCACACCCGCCGCAAGAGCCAGTAAAAAATTAATTCTACCAGATCCCAGGTACCTTGCAAAACGAATTTATTCCAATAAGAGCATATATATGTATGACAAACTGAAGTGTGACTGTGTGTGTATGTGTATCCCAATGTACATATGTATGTATGTATGTGCCAGTGTATGTATATGTACTTGTGTATTATCCTCGATAATAAATTCCGTATTTTCTGAATGTACAACCGAATTTAGCTGTATGTATACAAATAGTCATTTGATATTGACGCACACATCCATATGTACATTTAATATTTTGTATGCATACATACGTATTATATATTTACATTTCTATGTACATGTGTGTAGGTGTTTGAGCACCACAAATCAATATTTAAAATTATATAGGGGATATAGAGTTATTATCATGAAGTACGCATAAAACGCTTTAATAGAAAAATGTATACACTCATATGTATACATATGTACATATGCATAGGTGTGTGTCTTGCTATATATTGCATTAATAGTTTTGTATTTACACATGTATTGATATGTTTACAAATCGGTTTTAATACCCTGTAATATGGAAAAAGGGCATGATGTACATAAACATATTTATCTCTGATACATATGTACTGTGTATGCTTCCAGAGACTATAAAAGCTAAAATTGAGAGTAAGATTTGGTACGAGATTGTTTATTTTTTCGTCCATAACTCAATCAGATCAAAAATATCGATCCACATTGATTCCCTACAGATTGCGAATATGGTACTTTTATTTTTAGAACTGACATGTAAAGAAAAACATTTGGAAGTGTACACATTGCAGACCAGTGTGTCCACACATAGAAATATGCTGACATATGATGTCAATTTGAATTGATTGAAACGTAAACAAACGCCATCTGTTCGTTTTTATCCTGTCGATAAATATTTATTATTTTTTGTATTATTATAGTTTAGTATAAACTACTGTTGACAGGCAACAGCCGAAAAAATTGTGTATTCTTTATTTTTGTTGCTTAAATTTGATTTTATTCGACTTAATATTTTAGTAAGCTTTTATTATTAATGATTTTCAAATAAGCGATTTTGTTGCGAATGCTTCTGTTTGCCCAAAACCCAGCTGTCAATGAATGAATTTGAAAGGGCTCGTCGGGTGGAAAATAGGTTGCGGATGCGATCTCTTGTAAAAACGGGCATGGATCTATTCAATTGCTGTTTATTTTACATATTTTTTTTATTTATGAATGAAATCTGTTGAAAATAATGTTGCGGTGTAAAGTTAAAGTACAATAAGTATAAAAGACAGTATTAAAACGATAAAAAAAACAAATATAATTTAATAAAATTTGTAATCGAGACATATACAATAATCTTTCATTACTTGTTGCAATGCTATGTATTGTGCTTGAGAAAAATGTACTGAGGGGTATACTGTTAGTCACATTTAGGTTTGATAGTACATTTTTAGATCAATGAGGGAGATTGGGGTGAAAAGAGAGAAAGGAATAAAAAATAGAATGAAATAACAAAGATAGAGAACATAGTGTAGTAAGTGAGAGAGGGAGAGGGAGAGGGAGAAATAAGTAGAGAGAGAGAGAGAGTGATAAGTAAGTGAGAGAGAGAGAGAGAGAGAAGCGAGAGTGAATTGTAAATGAGAGAGAGTAGTTAGTGAGAGAGTAGTAAGTGAGAAAGAATAGTAAGTAAGAGAGAGTAATAAGTGAGAGAGAGTAGTTAGAGAGAGAGAGATAGAGAGAGAGAGTTGTAAGTAAAAGAGATTATTAAGTAAGATGGAGAGACATTAGTATGAGAGAAAGGCATAACCGATATAGAGAGGAGTAAAATACAGAGAAAGGAGCAACTGAGACAGTTGTAAGAGAGAGAAACTAGTAAAAGAGAAAATATAACGAGAGGGAAAGGAATTAGTAAAAGAGAGAGATAGAGAGTTGTGTGGGAGAGAGAAAAATAATGACTTACCAATGGAGAGTAGGAGAGCAGAGAACTAGTTTATTAAATCAGCAACAGACAGCACAACAAACTACATATAAAGATCACTAAAATCCGCTTAAGTCTGCAGGCCTTAACTTAATTCTTGAGAATCGCATAGAGGGAAAACATTTAATATACGTTATTTTTAAATGACTGAGCAACGGAAATGTTATCAAAAATATAATGCTAACATTGTTTTCGTATGATTTGATGTCTCAGCCATATTAGGTTAGCTGCTCGCGATAATCAATACTATGTTTAATTCCAATAATTTCATATTTTCGTTGGTTATTTTGGTGCATTATTTAAGGAATCAGCAAAGGTTTAGTAAATAATGCTATATTTTCTGATATAAACTATTCCCCGTCTTAACACAGTCTTATACATCCTTCGAATTTCCATTTCAGCGTACGGAGCGTTATGTATAAATACCTCGAGAAGGAAAACGAACTCAACTTTCACAACATTTTCAATCAAATTATAGGTAAATTGTGTTTCAAAATCAGATGCGTCGGATACTAATTAAGCTTTCCCGTTTAGGTTACTTGCTGTTTAAGGACTTTTGTGAGAATGATTCTGAGGAACCCATACAACAGCTAAAGTTTTATGAACAGGTATTAACAGCTTAGCACAAATATTTGAGTTTTTTTTTTACGTATAATTGCATCAAATTCTTTTAAGATAAAAAACTTTGAGAAAACCGAGTGTTTCGAGGAGCGAAAAAAAATGGCTAGAGAAATATATGATAATTTTATAATGGAAGAAATGCTGTCACACACTTATGTAAGTACTTTTAGCTGGATAGATGAGAAACAAATATATTTTGGATTTTTCAATAGGAATACTCCAAAGATGCTGTCGCTAGTGTCCAAAAATATTTATTGAAAAATGAAGTTCCTGTGAATTTATTTGAGGTGAGTTCTGTTTACTAATATACTACTACTACAGTATAATCTCGTTAATCTGGACAATAAGTATATAGCCAATGTCTGAAATATCAAAATAGCCAGATTCCCAAGAAGACTTCCAAAAATACAAGAAATGCCCGATGTAGTTTTGATCATGGTTCGATTTTCTACTAAACACAAGGCAAAATAAGGTCTAGATAAACCTTAGAAATGCCTTTCAAACACCATCATTAGCAAAAATTTAAAATCCCGAATAATTCAGGTAAACAAAAAACCGCTGTGCTCGAATCACAGAGCCTGAAATAGGAATTAGGTGTCCGTAGTACCGAAATGTGCCAATTAACGTGTGTGTCCGATATATCGAGATTATACTGTTGGTACAATGCATTAATATTAACACAATTGAATATATTTTAATTGTTTTTCCCAGCCATATATGGACGAAATCTTTGGTCAACTTAAAGGCAGACCATTCAAAAAGTTTTTGGAAAGGTAAGTTCTGATTGTGGAAATATCATATAATAATTATTATTTATATCATTCGATATATATTAAAAGTATACTATTCCAGTTGATCAGCTTACGTTTATTTCAACCTATTATTTATTATTACACACTTCAGAGTAGATACTCTACTAAATTAGCATTTTGGTATTTTTGCAGTGACAAGTTTACGAGATTTTGCCAATGGAAAAACCTGGAGCTTAACATACAGGTTTGTGAGATAATTTGTATAATATTTGAAGCACACAATAATTAATTCTATTAATCTAACACCTTTCAGTTATCAATGAATGACTTTAGCGTACATAGAATAATTGGCCGCGGAGGCTTTGGCGAAGTCTACGGCTGTCGAAAAGCCGATACTGGCAAAATGTACGCAATGAAATGTCTGGATAAAAAGCGTATTAAAATGAAGCAAGGTGAAATGCTGGCATTAAATGAGCGCAATATGTTGCAAGCAGTTAGCACAGGAGTAAGTTATTTCAAATGAATGATATTTGAGGCCAATATACTAATAAGACAGTAACATTTAACTCAACTCATCTCAGATTGATTGTCCCTTCATCGTTTGCATGACGTATGCGTTTCATACACCGGATAAACTTTGTTTTATATTAGACTTAATGAATGGTGGCGACTTACACTACCATCTCTCACAACATGGCGTTTTCAGCGAAGATGAAATGAAATTTTATGCAGCCGAGGTAATTATTATTATGTTAAATGAAAACAACACTCATTAAGAAAGTCCATCTATCATTTATCTCATAGGTTATCTTGGGCTTGGAGCATATGCATAAACGCTGCATTGTCTATCGCGATTTAAAGCCTGCGAACATCTTGTTGGATGAAAATGGCCACATTCGAATTTCGGACCTGGGTCTGGCATGTGATTACTCAAGGAAAAAACCTCATGCCTCAGTGGGCACTCATGGATATATGTCACCCGAAGTATTATCGAAAGGAACCTCCTACGATTCATGCGCTGACTGGTTCAGTTTCGGCTGCATGCTGTACAAGCTACTCAAAGGACATTCCCCATTTCGACAGCATAAAACGAAAGATAAACATGAGATTGACAGAATGACATTGACTATGGTACGATATATGGGAATAGCTATCAGAATTGACTTATCATCAATAGTAAAAGATTTGCAATTCAATGCACATGTTAATAATAATCTATTTAAATGTATATGTATGTCCAACACAGAACGTTGAACTTCCAGACTCATTTTCCGCGGAATTAAGGAACCTTTTGGATATGCTTCTTCAGCGAGATGTACCCAAGCGTCTGGGTTGCATGGGGAATGGGTAAGAGTAAAAGGTGCTGTTAACTGTTCCATTATCATATTAATGCCATCTAAATTTTAAGTGCTGACGAAGTCAAAATGCATAATTTTTTCTCCGGCATTGATTGGCACCAAGTTTATATACAAAAATACACTCCACCATTAGTTCCACCGCGTGGCGAAGTAAATGCCGCCGATGCATTTGATATTGGCTCTTTCGACGAAGAGGATACGAAGGGCATTAAGTTAAATGACAGTGATCAGGATCTCTATAAGCATTTTTCATTGACTATATCCGAAAGGTAAGGACGCGAATATTATCTTGTATAATATCTTTCTAATGCTTATCAAAATTGGACTTGACACTTTTGTTTTGGTTTGTTTTTAAAATGTAGGTGGCAACAGGAAGTGTCTGAAACTGTATTCGAAACAATCAACGTGGAAACTGATAAAATCGAGCAGAAAAAGAAATCGAAACAAAAAACTCATTTTGATGCAGATGAAAAAGAATCGGATTGTATACTGCATGGATACATTAAGAAATTGGGGGGATCATTTGCATCATTATGGCAAACTAAATATGCCAAATTATATCCAAATCGGTATGGTATCATCATCTGATCGAACATTTCATGTTAATAACAACTTCATTGTATTTTATTTGTTGAAGCTTGGAACTGTATTCAGAGAGTGGAAATAACAAACCTGAGCTTATATTTTTGGACCAAGTAGAGGATATTTCACCAGATTTCATTCAGTATAAAAATGAGCAATGTATTCAAATCCGTGTTAATGATGGCAGTCGTGATGGCAGAATTATCTTAACAAATTCGGTAAAAATTACTTTGAATATTAAAAAAAGACTTCGTGTTGCTAACGTATCTCTTCTTTCAAGGATGAAATTGGTTTAAAAGAGTGGTCATTGTCATTGAGATCGGCCTACAAAATGTCACAGGACCTTCTTGGATCAATGGCTAAAAAAGCTGGCAAAATTTATGGAAGCGAGCGTGACGCTAACAAATCAATGTACATTCTAGGAGGGAACTGTTCTACAAAGTCGTCAAATGGCTCTAATTAAATACTAGATATAGTGACATTTATTATAACATACTTATAATAGGTTTCCTGCTTTGAAACGTCATCAAAACAAATAGTTTCAATTAATGCGAAATAAATCCTAATAAAATACATCTTGTAAAATCACCTTTAAAAAAAGAACCTATGCATACTGGCGAATTTGTAAAAACTGTGTAATGGATGCACACAAATACTTCATTATTAATTTTGTATTGTTTTTGTTATATTTTATGTTTATGTTAATGACCTTATATGTACATTGTAGCTTTACAATATTCTGATTAAAACTGTACAAGTTTGTAACGCATGCATTTCTCCAGATTTCCGATTTATTTTATAAACCCAATGGGAAGTATCAATATTATAGCATACTGCATTACCGAGACTGTATTGCCCCCTCCGACTGACTGCCGATATTGTGCTTCCGTATAAGTAGTTGTATGTATCATTATTTGGTGTTTTTAGTTGTAATCGAATTTTAACAAAGTATGTAGCAGTATATTCAACTATCAAACCAATAAAGCTATAATATGCAAATGTCCATATGCACTTGAAATCATTTTCGGCAAAATACTGTTTGGTTTTCGTCTTTGTAATCCAACGAAACCGGAATCTTTCAATTCTTACACACATTTTTCACAACTTCATTGTGCACTTTCAAATCACAGTGTAAATGAAATATAGACAATTTTTTACATTTCATCGTATTGACACAATATTTTTTATTTTATTTAGCTAACTGATACACGCCACCAGAGAATAAAAGTTTATGTTCACGGACTTTCCTTTGCAAAAAATGTTTTAATTCATCTTGGGTAAACTCGACTCCTCCACTGTGCGAAGCAAATAGTTTAAGCATCTGATGAATTCGATCAATTGGCATACAATCCAGGTTCGTTAGCATGCCAACAATATAAGACCAGAAAACCTAAGAAAAATTGAAGTGTTAGCAAGCAAAACTCTTTTTATATGTCTTGAATATTTGACGTACTTGAAGTTCTTCTTCCCTTTGATCACTGGCAGAGGCCATAGCCGACTCCAAGTCCTCTTCATCGGCATCAGTAACATTCATCTCTTCAAACTGCGTTTTTTCCGAGGCCTTCTCTAAAAGACCAAAAACGCCTGGTTCTGTCTCTAAAATCAGTCCATGATTTTGCCAGAAACTAAGGCGTCTTCGCAGTGCCGATGGGGGAACTTTTATGATGCTACTTAGTTCTTCCACGCTCCATTCATCTAACACAAAATAATTGTTTTAGTAACACAGAGACAACAATAGTAGAAATACTTACTCTTATGCTGGAAGTGGTAAATTATTACTGCCTGTGTTGGCGGCACGGTCATCTCCAATACTCTCTCGCCTATTTCGATGACAATGTTGACGCGTCCGGTCACAGTGCGCCAATTGAGTGTACGGTTTCCCTTGTACGACTCATAGGCTTTCGTAAACTTCTTAAATTCATTTTCAAGCTCCTCAGGCAACTGCAAACTTTCCTTATTAAATGATGGCCAAAATTGCGCTGATATTATTAGTGACGAGATGTCAAACAACGGACCTTGTGGATTACAAATATTTTTATAGATTAGCACATATTTGGGGTATTTAGTTGTAAGTTTACTTACTCTCATCACAGTTACCGCTGCCGTGAATGTGAGAATTGATACGTTTTGAATCCGTTACATCTTTCAACATAACTTCACAGCTATGCAGAAGCGACTCACCAAATCTGATTTTTAGCAATTCAAGATTACGAATCTCTTTTTCCGAATTAAAATCCAACTGTGACAAAAGTCTGTCAGCCATCAGGTTGCGATATTCAACCATAAATAGCTCTTTACTTCCATATATATCAACCACCATGGATATGATGTCTGCAGAGCGTATTATTTTTGAACTGCTAAACTCCAATATATCGGGATCAATGCCAAAGGGATCCGGTTCCCAATTTTCCCAATTGCTAAATTCATTGAGCGCAGAGTCTTTGCCTTCTTTGATAAATTCTCCCTTGGCTAACTCTTCCGACAGATCCGTGGGTCCTTCTTCGGTCAGACCGGTGACAACTCGTCTTACAGTATCGTTGCGCTTGCGCAAGTAATCTTTTATGGGAGCCGTAACTATTTCCAATATCACGCCAGTGTTGTCTAGATGCCGAATAGCCTTGATTGCTGCAACGTATCCAGTCAATATATCCATTGTGTTGACGCCAGGATGGAGAATTCTTGCCTCCAGTGAACTTCTTAATGATTCAGTTAAGTAAATTCTCATATCTATTTTCTCCATACATATCTTTAGATCGTCTATAGCAGGCGTTGAATCTGGGTAATCTGAAATATCAAGTGAAACGAATACTAATACTTATTGGGAAACATAATACTTATTGGCAACTTACCTATAATAATACTGAAAAACTGACTAATGACATTTTGTGCAAAAGTTTCATACATAAAGTATGTGAGTTTGACTTTAAAAGCCTGAACAGATTTTGGTATTTTCTCCTGAGAAATAGAATCTCTCGATTTCCATTCTGTGAAAATACTAGTTAGCCAAGTCATTACAACCTCGTTGATCCACTGTAAAAAGCCATAATGTGAAATAGCTAAAATTACTAAAAGAATTGGTTGTACCGTTTCTAGTTTTTTCAGGTGACTCCTGTCGAAGATGCCCAGGCAGGTGTCGTTGATATGCTCTTTGATCTTCAGCTTAATCAACGCTGTTAAGGCACTGCCTGCCAAACGGTCAATTAAACGCATCTGGGACAATTTTCGATTGGTTTCATTAACCATTTCGCTAAGTTTTTGACAACAACATTGTTCCAGGTCAAAATTACATCCGGCACATGGAAGATCACTGAAAACTTCACCATCTAAAAGATTGTAAATATTGCAAAATAAATTATTCGCATTCGGTTTATTTGAAAGACATACCAAGTGTGGTCGACGCCTGAGTCGAGTCCTTGGTAAAAAGCCGGAAATGTACGGAGTAAAAATCACACACAAAACTATTAAATGTTGGCGGCAGTTGTGCGAGCATTGCGTTATGCAAGTTGGTCTTAATATCGCTGAAACTATAGGAAATTGGTGCGCTTTTATTTAGACGCACCAGCGTGGGCTTTATCTGCTGTAAGCATTTAAAGCCATCATAAAGTTCATCAATGGCATTAATAAATTTGAAGAACAATGCATTTGTATCACTTAGGGCCGCCATATTTGACGCCACTCCTGGCTTAACCTTTGAAGTTTGGCTTCCAGCTGTGAAGTGTTTCCAAAACTTTGGTGCAAGCTTGTGTCGAATTGTAGACCGAACTTCCAAGTCCAACATTGTTGACAGTGTAGAAATACCTCCCAATTTCGAGAGATGCCGGTAAACATTTTCAAAGACTTCATCCTCAATTGTTTGAGACGGATAAGTTATCTACAAAAAATTCTATATAAATAAATATAGCTTATTCGAGCCAATCACGACTTACTTTTCCATTCAGAATTGGAAATATTCGCTGCACATCCAACCACAAGTCACTAGAGTCGCACATTATTGTTTTGAATGAACATATTTCTGTGCATTAGTGATGTACGTGAACTTTCTGTTGTTGCTATCGGTACGTGAGAAGAGACGGTATCGATAACAGAATACTAGCTACTAAAATCTAAAAAACTAAGTATATTCTGCGGAACGACTGAAATTTGATGAAGATGTGAAATTCCGCATCACACTGCAAACATAAAGTCATGTTTAACAGAATCTGATATTTTTACAGTTATGTGGTACCCAAAACATAAAATGTTACTTTGCCAACGAAAATTTTATTTTATTTTGAATTTCTGGTACAAGGTTTTTTTCTTAATGACTACAAAAATACAAAGGTAGTGAATCTCAATACATTTTTTATGTACAAATGCAATAGAAATGGAAATATGTACAAATTTGTAAGATATTTACAAAATAATCAAAATACAAATGTAGAAAATGTAAGGCCTTATGTATTAAATCAATATATTTTTTTTAAGAAATGTGGTAGTTTTAAAGATACAATGATTGGAACAAAATAAACATATGTTTGTGCTATACAAATTACCCAGCCAATCTATCAATAGAAAATATGTTCTCAACATGGTTCATTAACTCATTCGAAACTTGTCAACTGGCTTACAAATGTTGTAGACATGCAATTATTTTAATGCCGTCAATGCACCTTCAATCAATTTAAATTCGATAATACCTGTATTTATCTCATAAAGAACCTCTTTGTTTTCAAGAGTTTCAAAAGAAATTTGGAGACGGAAGCAAAGTTACTGTTGATGAAACCGGGAGGTCCCTGAAATATCTATTCAGACAAACTGCTTTATTTTTGTTTGTTTATAGCTTCTTGTTGGTTGTTAAAAAAAATAGAAATAATGATCGTCATTGACCTCGGCCTGTCAGAAACCTCAGCTTAACGCTAAGAGAAGGTCACTGAAACCACTTGTCAGATATTAAAAATGTTGTGTGTATTAAAAAAAATCAATAAGGAACTCAACCCTAATTACCAAGCTTGTTTTCAATGCTGCGATATTTAAAAGCTTAAGATTTTAGTTTGGTTGAGAATGAATTTTGTGTTAATACAAGAATAGAAATTAAAATATTTTAAGGTTATGGGTGCATTAAATGACAGAAACATCAAAACCGTTACCAATAAGATCTTAATTTCTTTCAAGCTTAAATGATAACACAATCAAATATATTAATTAATTATACTACTACTCGATTAAAATAGAAACAATTTTTATTATTTTTCAAAACAAATTCAACAATTTTGTAATCTCATAGATTGTTTTATCTACCTTTCAGGTACTGATGCTTATTTCAGTTTGTAGCCCAGGGCACTTATTGCGTTTGGATGAAATGTGTGTACTAGCAAACAAATTCGTTCATATATCAGCTAAATTATCAACCTGCAAGAGCTGAGCTCTAATGTTTTTTGTCTAAAAGATAACGCACTGTATTTGGTGTTCCAAAATGTCCTCTTCAATGCGTCACACATATTTATTATGTCTGCCGTGAAATATAAAACTTAGCCTATGCGTGTGAGTATTCGAAATAAATTTTAATGTGCTGAAAATATTTGATTTGTGTTTTTGATTGAAACGAAAGAAATCAGAAATTTATCCAACATATGCGAATGGTGGATATGGTGGTGGTGGATAATAGTTGGGAAATGATCCAGAGTTTTGAGCTGGAAGAGTTGCTGTTATTAGTGTGGTGACAGCAGTTGGCACAATTGAAGTTGAAAATATGGTTGTGTATGCCGTTCTTGCACCAAATGTTAATTTAAGGATTTTACTACTTGTTGCTGTAACCAAAGTCTGATAAATTGAAGTAGATGTAATTAATTGCTGTTGGGGTAAGCCCAATAACGGATTGTAATATGGATTTATTGAGTATGGAAATTGTGACATTTGCGGCTGCAATTGAATTGTGGATAGTTCAGTAACATATTCAGTTTTCTCAACCACACCAACGGACTTTGACAAAGTCCTTAATACGCTATCAGTTCCTCTTATCAGAGGCACTACATAGGACTCCCAAAGGGTTTCAAGCTTGATAATCGGCCGGGTGGAAGTTATTACACTGTTTGCTTGGCCTAATAAATTAATTGGAGCTATTTCAGGTTTAATTAGGTGCTCCGTGTTATTTATAATAACATGCGTTGTATTTGATACGCCTTTGCGACCGCTATTCGATTTACCATCATTGCCTTCGTCGGCAAATTCAAGGTCCAAATTGAATTCAGAACCCGCCTCATCCAAAACAGCTTCAAAGTCTTTAAAGTTCTGCGATGGTGTGTAATTGTCTTTGAATGGCGAAATTGTCTGAGTGACTGTTACAAAGCTTGTGTAGCCATAAGTTTGGACCAATGTTATTTGTGATGTCTCGTTGTTCTTTCCAAAAATGATCGGTAAGATCTGTGTCTTTAACTTGGTCTGGGTAAACGTAAACGATTCTGTGATTGTCTCCAGTTCGGGTGTCTCGAGGCTGTCTGTTACATATACGGGTTTTAAAGTGGTAATACTGCCATCTAAAGATGGTTTATTCATTGGCGTCGTCGACTCTAAAATGTTTTCAGTTAATGGCCCATCATCTTCCGAGTATTCTTCGATTTGATCATTTTTAATTAATCTCTCTATGGTCGAGGTAACTGTCAGAAATCGTGTTTTCTTGACAACTCCAGCCTGGAATAAAGAAGGAAAATTAATTGAAGCAAGACAAAGTAGTTATGCGTCGGTTGCCGAAGTTTCTAAAATCCATATAATAGGAGTGCTGAAATCGATGAAAAATGTCAATAGTTACCTGAAATACAAATGGACTTTTTATTGTGGCAATTTCATAGTAAGTGTCATCGAAATTATTTGGTGTGGATATTTCGACATTTAATGTCTGAACAAAGTTTGGAGACTTTATATCATCACTATCATTCACAACGCTGTTCTGTGAACCAAGGGCATCCAAGTCTCTTGACAGATTCACCGCCTTCGGTATTTGATTGTTTTCGAGTGCTTCCAAATTGGTATCATTAACCTTGACTATATCAGTTTGTGATTCACTTCGTGTCACATTAGCGGAACTCTTTCGGATATTGACCTTTGGCTTCGGCGATGACTTGTATTGCCAACGACCGGGCCGCCTATTCAGCTTTAAAGTGTTTTGGTTAAGGCTCAAAAGGCCCTCGTCCGCTGGTAGGACACTCGACTGCAAGGCACTCTTGGTGCGGAACGAGCGACGAGCGCTTGTTTCCATTACCGATGGCGTTATTTGCACGCTGGAAGCAGCGTGCGTGGTTTTATTTCTCCTGCGAATAAACGAAAGCTCAATATAAGTAAGGGATAAAAGCATCTTTGAAAGAGTTTAACTCCACTCGGTTGATCCTTATAAAATATATGTATATAAATATATAAATATCAGCTTTATACTTGATCAGCTTACCTCTTTCCCTTATTTCGAGACGATTTCCTTTTTTCGCTAGACACCCGACTACTTTTGCGATTGCTCTTTGAAAATCCACTCTGCTGGCTCTGTGGCTCTGTAGGCGATTTGTTGGCTTGCAGCGATGGGGTTGCAGTTTTCAGTACTCGAGCTGAAGAATGCAGACGCGTTTTACTCCTCCGCTCAGTGCTGGATATTGATTGAGGACCCTGCGAATATTTGCTCGATGGCTTTGGGCCTTCTTTTTTCTTCGACAACAATCCCGTGGAGTGGCTGTGGATGTTATCTCGCTTGGACATGTAGATTTTTTGCCTATCATTGTCAGCGCGTGATTTAAGATTAACCAAACGGAATGTTTCCTCTGCGAACTCTTCGGGCTGGCGGGAAAGCAGCGCGTATTCTGAGTAATCGAGTGTTTCGAATGGTGTATTCAAAGGACTGATCTGACTGCTTGTGGCAAATGTGGAGTTTGTTGCCGGTTGTTCTTTGGCAATTGTGGCAGTAAGCGGTGTTGGCTTGATTCCAATTTTACTCGGCACGGCTTCGTTCAAGTGAGGTCGTGTCTCAATTATATTGGTCGGTTCGGTAGTCTTGTTGATCGTAAGTTCTGAAATTAATAAATAAAGAATGTATCTTTTAGTGAATGCTGTAATATAAGCATATTTATGACTATTTGCCCATTGTCTGGAAAATCGCTCTAGCATAGGATAAAATAAATAAATATCAGTTGTTATTTTTGTACTCACCAAATTGTGGGGCACTTTGTGGAGAGAATACCATAACTGTATTTCCAATAGTAGTTGTAAAATCCAAAAAGCCATAGACCGTCTGTGTCAATTGCTGCGATTCAGCACCAGACACTAAAATTATATGTATTTTTCATATTTCATATTTATTAGTCAACGTTTTTGTACTTGCGATATAATTATATATATTTTTCACAATTGAATTCACAAAAACGCAACAAAAACAGCTTATTTTGTCTGTATGTCAACGCTTGATGCAGGGTATTCTTTAGTCGGTCACTTGTTTCATTATATATTTTCAGGTTCACTTACCATAGCTGATCAGCAAAATTACAACAAATTTAAAAAACATATTGAAACATGCACGACTCCCCAAGGGAGTTAAAACTATCAATTTTTCTAATGCTTTAATCTGAAAAACATAAAAGAAATATGCATTATTTATTTAAAAACTCACAAACAGCTAAAACTTATTTCAAAGACAATTGATATTATACGAATTTTAGCACACGTCACAGGTTTCTTTACAAAAGACAAGTACCCACCGCAAGGGTATAATAGCAATGCCACAAAGTACGAGATGAATTGAAAATGTTTGCACCAATACATATGCATGTATGTATATGTATATGTTCACTTTGGTCCCACACTTAAGGTATTACCACACACACAAGCACACATATGTACATATCTATGTAAATCTGCATTTATTATGTATGTATATACATAATTAAATATGCTAGCAGGAAAAATAACACACGCAATTAAGTATGTAATACAATTATGCATACTTAATGCATCGATTTCACAAATACATAAATACATTAAATTTTACATTCACTTTCATGCATTAAGTGGGCATTTGAGAAATACACATAATAAATAAAAATACGTACTCTTTTACTTTCATTTAAATTTGTTTCAAATATACCTGGTTTTTAGCACAAATTAATGCACACAAAAAAGATTTGTGTAAAATTGTACACGGCTATGTTTATACACAGAAAACACCATCAAATACAAAAGTGGCCCAAAAACTGGTTATGTTTACCAAAAGCAATGCACACAGGTGCCAGCTCCTATGAAACAGAAGAACGCAGTGACTGAGTTACACAGTATGTTTGGCCGTGGGGGGTACTCATGCTATGAAATGTCTTTTTTAGAGATTTAAAATTTTTTTTTTTATGGCAGCACCCTAACTTTTGTATATATATTTTTTTAATTTTAACATTTTAGCACGATATTATGAATTTCATTGAATTTTAGGTAACAATATATATATAAAATATATTGCAGTTTTGAGTGATGTTTTTATTATTTTTCTAATCATCAACGATTTCTTTTTCTTTTGAAGTTCACTTTGTTGTGCTCAAACGGAACTGTGAAACGTTTTTATATTTTGAGTCTAACTTACCGCTACCCTCGAAGCTTTGGAATTCACGAGGTTAAGCTTCGAGTCAGTCGATAGCAAAGTTTGCTTTTTCTTTTTCGCTCAAAGTTTTATCGGCAGCTACGCGCTTGGTTTACCTTACGCTGCGTATTGACTGTATACCCTACAGTTGGGCATATTTGTGGGTGCATTATTCACCTGATCAACTTACTTTGACAATCATTCAACCCGAGTCTCTGGTAAAGCAAAAGTTGTCCAGATGAAAAGTATTAGGGCCAAATTTTTTTTCAAAAAAGAGTGACCTCATATATAAATGCAGTAAAGCGAAGCAATTTCGAAAAGCACGTCAAGTTTTGGGTGAAATGAATACACGCTCAGCCAGGAATAACGCTCAAAAATATATGCTCCGGGTTAAGTGCCCAATAAATGATGAAATCGTTAAGTATATGCAAAAATGTTTATTTTATATTAATACAAAATATAAAACTTTAAAATCTAATAAAATGATTTGCACATAAACATTTATTAATTTATTTTATACCATTCCAAATCATCGGGTTTGTGGGAAGACGGTGTATTTATGATAGTTTGGGCATCATTAAAAATATTGTTGCAAATATTATCCCCAATCTGAAAGAAATAAGATGTAATAGTGATAGGAACATTATAAATCTGAAACGATGATAGATATTACTGAAGAAGACGGTCAAATCGATAAAGACGTATACAAACAAAGATCGGAATTAATCCTTGCTAACTGAGCTGAAGACCCATAGCTTAATGTCCGGTGGCTTTATATCAACCTTGACTGACAATCCCAGCCCCGTGCAGCTTTGCATCTACTAGTTAAACAAGTAGGAGTGCTCTAGTCGGGAGTGCCCGACTACGAGATACCCTGAACCCAGTCCTTACAATCATTCGTACTGCTCTAAACACACACATGCTGCAGTACAAGCAGTGCAAGTGGTTTAAGCAGTTAGCTTGCTTTTCACTGAGCCCCACACAATGGAAAGTTAAATCTTAAATAACTTCTGTGTTTATTGTCCGATCTTATTGAAATTTTTGGGGCAAGTAATTGTCGATAATATATGTTACCAAACCAAATTGCAAGGTCGTACCTTCAAAAATCGCTAACTTTTGGGGGGTTTGGGGGGTGGTATCCAAAAAGTGAAATATTTGTTACATGTGTATGCTATTCGAGATTATACATGCCAAATTTGGGGTCTCTAGCTTTTATAACTTTGAAGTTATGTCCCAAAAACGCTAGTCTAAAATCAAAATTTATCGATAACTTTTGAATGCGATGAGTTATCGATCAAATGAAATAAACTTGATCTGTCCCGGGATTAGGAGAACTTATGTTCCAAATATGAAGTCTCTAGCTCTTGTAGTCTCTGATATCTGTGTGTTCATACAGACGGACGGACGGACAGACAGACGGACATGACTAAATCGACTCGGCTATTGATACTGATCAAGAATATATATACTTTATATGGTCGGAGATGCTTCCTTATGCCTGTTACATACTTTTGCACAAAACCATAATACCCTTTTTACCCATTTTTAATGGGTTCAGGGTATAAAAAGGCTGACCACCTGGTATTGGCTATAATCTACTCATGGACAACCAAGGGAAAACGTCTTCCATGACCAAAAGACTAAACCTGTGACCAACAGGTCTTTTGCAGGTACGGCTCATCTTTTTGTGTTAAAGTCTGTTAAGCCTGTTAGCGAAACTATTCGCTCTTAATCAGATGGAATGATGGTTAAGACAAAACCCTACTCAGTTAGTTAGTCGAATTCGTATCCACTGAAAAGAGGGTTTACTACCAGCCAATGTCATTGACCATGTACGGTCATTTTACATTGTTTCACCAAATTTGAGTACTTATCATTGTATGTATAGACACGTAGTACTATACAAGTTATTTAAATATTTACCTGAAGAGACGATACTAAATTATCAGGGCAGTCTAGCACGCTAAGTCCAGATTCTGAAAAAAAAGAAAAGCAAGTAATTAATTAATAAGTAAGGAATTGTGGATGTAATTAAAAGTAATCATACTATATACTAAGGATGTACGGTTATGCTTAACTATTGTGCTTATTTTGAAGGCCTAAAGGGATGTGGAATATCTTATTTTTGCAGCTATAAAGCAACCTGAAGTCAATAGCAGAGTCTATCGACGACATAACCGAAAGGTTCTTCAAATAGCTTCACAGACAACATGCTCACTTTTTGTTTGTTGGCGCATAATAAATGAATAACCAACGTTGACCTTAAGCCAGCCAGCTTAGAAGTTATTTAAACCCCTTGATATATTGAGGATAGATTGCTTAAAATGATAAAGCTTTAACAAAAATCATAAGAAAGCCTGTAGCACTTATGTTGATTTTCGGTGGACATTGTGTAACTTGAATACCCTTGTATACTTACGTATTCTGGGATCATTCCAGGAAGTCGTACGATCAATATGGTTTATATAATAAATATCGCCCGACTCAGTAACAGCTTGTTCCCAACCATCCGGTAGTGGGCCAATGTGGTTAGTAATGGTCGGTGTGCTAGTTTGCTTTGTAGTTTGTAAAATATCTGCATAAAAAGTAAATAACAAATAAAAATTGGTAGGATTCTTGTGACGTTTTAAAGCAAAATTTGATAACGGAAAACAAATTAAGGTTTAAACTGCTAAAAGAAAATGGCCCTAAGCAACTAAATATATAAGGTAAACAGTTTATTCTGGCTGGCTGACTGGTATTTGTTACAGAAACTTTCCTTTAAGACATAAGTGAGCACGAAGACGGGGCTTAAGCAATTAGACCTCCAAGTTAGGGGGATAACTTGGTATGGCAAACTATTTGGCCAAGCCACTGTAGGAAACCCAAGTTGCCTAGCTGTATGAACGCTGGACTCAAAGGCGGGTTCAATTCCCACCTCAGACAGCAACAGCAAATATTGTAGTGTCTTTATTTATTATTTAGTAACTAAAGAATATAATGCATTACTCTGAAAATTAGAAATATCTTTAATGAGAAAAATGCCAGCAACGCAAACTACAGTGCCTGCAATAACTATACTTGGCAAACAACTCGTAAACAATTAAAGAGCAAATTTTTTGTGCAGTGTATGCGTATATTTGCGTATTTGCTTAAATAACAATTATTTATTACTTACCATTTGGTTTTATCCGCTCGACAATAGCTCGTTGTTGTTGTTGTTGGCGAAACTGAATTCTTGGATCCTCCCATTGCGTTGTTTTTGTGGTATGGCTGAAAATGGTTAGGAATTGGGAAAGATTTAATATACATATGCATATAAAAAGGATACCTACACGAATAGTACGCGTTTAAGTCAACAATCAATATTATACATATATACTACAAGGTACATTTACAAATCAAACTCTTTTTCATTAATCTATATAGAAACTTATTAAATATGGCTACGTGATTAGTAACTGGTGCGCTAAATTATAATTAAACTTTTAGCGCAAGGAGGATAAGATGTTCCAATAAATAAATAAATATAAAATAAACCTCCCCTCTTTACTCAACGGACCTACCTATTCCTATCCGATTATTATTCATATTTGAAATCTTTGGCAAACAGCTGATGTTTGTTTACAAGCAAATGTACATGCTTTATTGCAAGGTGGCAACACTGCACTAATAATCTGCCAATGAGAATGGCAACCTTTGCGAATCAGACAAAGTAATTGGCAATATTTGCCAATCAGATTAAGTAATTGGAAACATTTGCCAAGCAGAATTTCATATTATGCATATGTTATTAAGATACTTTTTAAACTTAAGTACTAAGTTATTATTTGATTTGTCGTTGGTACTTACTTTAAATAGTAAATCTGTCCATCGTTAGTTTTGGCTTGTTCCCAGCCAGGCGGCAATGCTCCTAATTGACTTTGTAATTGAATGGGGCTGACAACATCATACGATCTCTGCTTTTTATGTATGGTCTGTGTGGATAATGGCGCCTCCTGTCCTTGCCCCATGCACGTATTGAGGACATCCTCGATATTATTTGCTGGACTACTGGCGAAGTCCACATTACCATCAGGATATGCTGGCCCTTGTCCCTGGTTGGGATTGGCGCTCGTCTCATTCCTAGAACGCACATTGTAGTTCTGCTGGAGAGAAGCGGGGCTGCTCCGGGCACGAAAGTGATGTATTGTCAGCCGACTGTGTGATGGCTGGTTGGGGGCGAGGGGCGGCTGCAGTTCGGACTGAACAGTCTTGTTGATATTGGTTTGGGAGCCATCGTACGTCGAGTCGGCACTGTTGGCCCGTGAATGTAGGGGAGCCGGAGGATTGAAAAACGAATTCGGTAGCTTGCGCATACGAAATGGGAGCTGCAATGGAAGCTTGGCATCACCTGGATTCAATACGCTGTCAAATAATGCTTGCAAGTTATCATCGGAGTCCTGATTAACTCGCACAACAAGATTAGTCGATAATTTAGTGGGTGACAGCATGTCCTCATCGTCGATTTCCTTCTCACTTATGTTGCTTTTATTGTTTAATGACATCGTAAATGTATGTTAAAAAAAACTATTTGTTTATGTATACAAATATGTCAGAGCCGAACTAATAAATCGTTATAAAATTGCATTTGTGTATAATTATGGACATACGCGTTAATCACTTCATTTTCAACTAGTTCTTATAGCTAAATTATTGCTTAAATTTTTTTAATTTCGTGTTTCTATAAGATTTAAACAATATTTATATATACATATGTATGTATATATACCATACACTACGGAACTGCCAACATAACAAACAAAATTACATAAAGGGTATCATTCATCACATTGCAGGTTGAATAAATATCGATTAGTCTCTTCCGATATATTGGGAGCACAATGATATTTTACTATATTGAAACAAAACATAGAGAAATGTTGCATGGTTATTTTTTTCTTATTGGGACTATACGCGGTGACATAGATATATTAGTCGGCTTAATTTTATTTAGTACAACTTAAAAATTTCCTTTGACTTGCTACAGGCAGTATATATGGATAATTTTTCTGGCAATGGAACCATATCCTGAATAAAATTTCGAAATTTCGTGTCAGCAGGTAATTTTCAAATATTTAATTTTCGGATTGTCAAAGAGAACCATTTTTGATATACATAGAGTATTTAAAATCATACGCAATATAATAAAAAGCTGAGTACATTTTATGTGAATTCTAATTCAAAATACTGCGATATTAATTTAAAGTTTTATAATTCAAATCAGATAAAATTAAATATGTATCATATGGAACATCGTAAATTAAATTTTCTAGTTCTGTATTCTTTACTCATCGATCGTATTATTAAACTGACATAAAATGAATGAATCAGCTGTAATATTATTGGAAAGTTTATTAAAATGCAGTTAAATATTTAAATATTTGTTTATATACATAATATTAAAAAATATTGTTAATTGAACACTAAATTATGTTATGTTGCAGAAAAAGTGACGATACTGTGACGTAAAATTATCTTCGTCAATATTTCACGTATGCATATATCGCATACCTGAGCGACTCGATAACATATCTATCTAAGCTGACGATAATTTCTTTTACAAAGTAGATACATAATTGTGGGTTTTATATACATTGTCTACATTTTTTTTAGGTAAGTTAGCAAGGAATATTTAAAAGTGCTAATATAATACAGGTGCGAAATCAAAATATGGTTCGTTTTATCGTAACGAAAAGTTGAAGAAAAATAAGTATACAATCGGGGATTAACAGAAATTGTGAAGATTATTTTAGATGTGTGAATATTATATTAGTTTATTATTATGTATACACACACAAGTTTTAATTGAAATGGACATATTTCAGATCGACGCGCATGTTATTAAAACAATCACAGTAGGAATGAATCGTCGCGGCCTGAATGCGGGAAATACGATGTCTTCTCAATCAAATATTGACGAGGGCAGCTGGAAAGGCGTCGCAGAAGGCTCAACCATGTTGCCATCCTCAAATGCATCGTCCCTCAACCCGGACGCCAGCAATCAGAGTGGATTTCCCCAAGGTGGGCTGCCATACACTTCCGGCGGCAATCCGTATCCACAAGCTGGCCAATCCTCCCCCGCTGGCAATCAGTCCTTAGTATTCCAGAACGCAGCTCAACCCGGATCGAATACTCCGCAATACACTTCATCGCCGGCTCCGTCGGGATCATCCACTCCGGGACCCGTTGGTGTGGCGGCCCAAAATATACAGGGCAATTACTCACAATCATCCGCATCGGGAAACTTTAATGGACCCGTTGGCGGCCCATTTGGCTCACCGTCATCAGGACTGGGTCAGTTCAGTCGACCGGCCAGTTCAGGCACCCCCTTCAACAGTGGCCAGGCCGGACACTTCTCCTCTCCAACAGTCTTTGGCGTTGGCAGCCAGTTCAATCCGATGCCGCCAGCATCCCCCTTCGGACATGGTGGCAACCATCCCATGATGGGCGGACCTCAGCAAATGGACAGAATCGATCAGGGATTTAGGAGACACAACTCCTACTTCAGTCACACGGAGCATCGGGTGTTCGAGCTGAACAAGCGGCTGCAGCAGCGCAATGAGGACAGTGATAACTGCTGGTGGGATTCGTTCACAACCGAGTTCTTCGAGGATGACGCTAGATTGACGATTCTGTTCTGCTTGGAGGACGGGCCGAAGAGATACACGATTGGTCGCACACTTGTGCCGCGCTTCTTTCGCAGCATCTTCGAGGGCGGCGTCTCCGATCTATACTTCCAGCTGAAGCATGCGAAGGAGTCCTTTCACAACACATCCATCACACTGGATTGCGATCAGTGCACCGTCATCACTCAGCATGGCAAGCCGTTCTTCACAAAAGTTTGCGCGGATGCGAGACTCATACTCGAGTTCATGTACGACGACTATATGAGGATCAAGTCGTGGCACATGACCATAAAAGGACACAGAGAGCTCATTCCCCGGTCCGTGATTGGCACATCGCTGCCGCCCGATCCCATGTTACTCGATCAGATAACCAAGAACATCACCAGAGCGGGCATAACAAACTCCACATTGAATTATCTGCGCCTGTGCGTTATACTGGAGCCCATGCAGGAGCTGATGTCGCGCCACAAGGCGTACGCTCTGAGTCCGAGGGACTGCTTGAAGACAACGTTGTTTCAGAAGTGGCAGCGAATGGTCGCACCACCCGGCAAAAAGGATCCGCAGCGACCGCCCAACAAACGTCGCAAAAGAAAAGGATCCAATTCAGGAGGCGCCAACAACTCAAACACCCCGCCTGTGACAAATCAAAAGCGATCACCGTCAGGACCCAGCTTTTCACTCTCCTCCCAGGACGTCATGGTTGTCGGCGAGCCCACATTAATGGGCGGTGAGTTCGGCGAGGAGGACGAGCGGCTGATTACACGCCTGGAAAACACACAGTACGATGGCACTAATGCCGTGGAGCACGATAATCATACTGGCTTCGGGCATGCCGATTCGCCAATATCCAGCTCGAATCCTTGGAGTATGGAGCGGGGCGGTGCTATTCCAGCTAGTCCTGGAAATCCCTCTGGGCCGCAGAATAACGCAAATATAGCTGATATAGGTAAAAAGAGCCCCATTGTCTCGCAATAGAATCAAACGAATAGTCCGAAATTATGATTTAAATTTTTCGATATGTGGTGAAATGTATTTTCATACTTGCATGTAAAAATACTTTTAAATAAAAATTTCCAAGCATTAGGAAATGTAAATAGGCTTATTTGCCCATCGTTATGCCCTTTATATTTTAAAACGGTCGCACAATAGGCACAACTTATTTCGTGATTCAGGGAAGAAGAAGCACAGTCGCTGCCTAATCCCTACTGGTTGTATACCTGATTCTAGAATGGTTCTACATCGCAGATGTAGATGGCAAAAATGATTTAAAGACTCAAGTAGTTTATATTTTTCAGTTGTCTACTAGGGACTGTGATTCTTAATATCAAACTTAAAATTGTACACTGATTGCGGACCTGTTACCCGCTGTCAAAGTTTTGCAGGATATTTTTCAGTCATACTTATGTTGATACCAATCAGAATCATATTCAGTTCCGGCTTTTTGGTTAGAGGATTATATTTATATTTTAAATATATTACAAGACATGAATGATTGAAAATCTAAATTATTGTTATTTACATCTATGTACATTCTTTTATTCAAAAAAAGGGTATAGTGTACAGGTTGTTTTCTGAAGAAAATAAACAGGGATGCAGAAAAGTAGCCAATTGCAAAAAAATTGGCGACTTATTGAAGGTTCAATGCCAATGACAGATTGGCATAATTGGTCAAGTAATTAATCTACATCATTTCTACTTTTCACACAAGCTTCTTCTAAAAAGGCATAATTTTGTATTAAGTGCATGAAAAAGTCACAGTAACCTCCCGATAAATATTTGTTAATCGACAACTCAAGCAACTTGTAAGTAATCGGCCACTATTGTGTATCCCTAGTTTCTGATAGAACAGCCTGCACAATAATTGTTGAATAAAAAGACACAAACATATAATATCTAATTTTATTCAACTTTGATAATTTACTTTGTAATTTAATTGCAAATACTTGAAACAATAAGGACATAATTGTTAGGAGCAGCAGACTCCCAACTGTGACAAACTGTGTTTTGCAGGTAAGAACTTGTTTTGCTTTATAAGTAATTTAATCAAATGCAATTATTCGCTCATATTTTGAATTTCATACGCAGCAATGCTATTTATTCACGATTAAATTGTTAGTTGTTTGCACAGCTATATTAGTAAATAGATTATTACATATGTACACATGCATACATATATCCACTGAGCTGCTCGTCCTGATCAATATATGAAAGTATGTACATATGTATGTACACTATTTAGATAGACGCAGTTGAATTGTTGTTGACGTCAAGTCTGAGCACATAGTACTAGACGTTTTAAGCATTATATCCTTGCAAATGTAAAATAACATATATTTATAAACATACATATGTACATTGTTTATACCTATGCTGATCAGAAAGCTGATCATGTTGATTTCCGTCTTGTCTGCTTTAACAGATTTGATTTGAAGATTTGTCTTTTGACTTAATTATTGCAAATAATATTTTATACAATTTTTTTCAGATAAAAATGCCATCGGAAAACATTGATCGGTTAAGCGATGTCGAAATACAAAGGAAGCTTGTGCAATGTGGCTTCCCAACTTGTCCGGTGACTGAAACAACGCGGGCCATATTAATCAAAAAGATAAAGAAACACATGAAAAATGAGGACTTCAAGAGCCGCAAAATACCAAATTATGTGCTGCACTTTAGTGACAAGCCGCATGCAGACTCACAAAGCACCAATATAATAGACAAAAGATCGAATCTCTATGAAAATGGTCTGAAAAACAGTAAGATTGATGTAGGCAGGAGTGCATCAGTATACGGCAAAAGCGATGCTGATAATCTCACACGGCAAATGGCCGCCTCCAGGATGTATGTGCCGCCACCGCTTCTGGCTTCTGACTATGAGAACGAAAACGAACCGCATAATTTAAACGTATCTCGAAAGTATCGCAAACCCCTACCATATCCAACCGATACTTCGCCCTCATATCTGAAGCTACATGGCAAGGCCACTGTCTGCGACGGGGGTGTTGTTAATCGATTGCTCAGCTTTCGCGATACTTCACTACAGAAGAAACTAATCGCCAAAGATAGTTACTCGCCACACGCATCGAAGTCACTTATGAGGAATGGAATGGTACAAAAGCTGCTGGCGTTTGACATTAAATCGTTCTTCAAGAAACCCGATGTTAGTCAATATATAATACCGCACGTACTTATTGCCACTTTAGTCATCTTTCTGGCAGTGATTTCCGTCCTATATATGGCCAAAAAGTTTGACCTCAGCCCCATTTCCCAAACAGACATCAAGTATACGGTGTGTAATGCGAATGAAATAGATTTAAGGGGCTCGTCTCAGGCAATCAAGTGCATCAGCGAGGATCTATTCAATAAGGCCATCTACATAAGCAAAGAACTGTTCAAGTACTTAAACGAAAGAGCGAGACTGCACCACTGCATAAGTGAGGATCATTCCGCAGCGTTGGACATGAGCGAGTTCAAAAAGGCCCTGAGTAGCAACAGTAATATACAGAATGGTAACCTTCAGACGAAACTACTGGCCACGCAGTATCTCATTGCGCAGAATCCGCAATGGATGATCAAAACAATCGTTTCCACACACAACTCTAGCGAACAGATTCTATCGTTCGAGCTCATGGAACCAAATCTGCCATTCAAGTGCATTGTCCTCAAGAAGATCACACGTTTCTTTACGGTTATTGGACTTTTGTTTTTAGTTGGATCCAGTTGCCTTGCCATTTATTTCTTAGCAACCGTTTATCGCATGAAACAAAAGGAATCCTTGCAGGCAACCGAGCAGTTTACAAAGGATATAATCAACGAGCTGATGTATCGCAGTTCGCATGCAGACAACTCGGAAGTAATCATTAATCAATTGCAGGAAAAGTTGTTGCCTGCTCACAACAGGTCAAAGCAGTCGAGTGCCTGGAATAAAGCACTGAAAAATTTGGAAGTGAACGACAATCGTGTTTTGTTTGGCATGATTGTACGCAATGGGGAGCAGCTGCGCACCATGACATGGAATAAGAACATTAGCAACACTGAACCGAGCACATCGAAAAAATGGCAAAGCTCCGCTTTTGACAACTCCAACAAGATTATTAATCCGCCCACATCCTGCTTGAAAATACGACACATGTTTGATCCCACTGAGGTACAAGAACCCAATTTGAGGCAGCTGATGATTGAGTCGATCATTGAGAAGGTCGGCTCTAATTGCAACATATGTGATGTGCAACTAGATACTCAGTCCTGCTGCGTGTATATTCGGTGTGCCAGTGAAGCGGACGCGGGAATAGTCCACAACGAGATAAACGGTTGGTGGTTCGATAAGCGGCTGATATCCATTAAGTTTCTGCGGCTTGAACGCTACTTGAATCGATTCCCAAAATCCTTGTCTGATTCGTTATACTTAAAATCATCTAATGTAAACTAAGCGTTAATTGTTTATTAACTTCGGGTATTTAGGTTATTGAATAAAATTTTTAATGTGATTTGTACAATTTGTTTTTAATGGGTGTGCCGTATTTCACAATTTATATTTTTATCTGGTAATGAGATATCAAGAGGCAGAAAATCAGACAGAATGCCAAATCAATATAACAGAAAGAAACACTTGCATCACTAGTAAACTCGCACAATATTTGTTCATCTCGCATGAATTTTTGAGAATCGAGTAGAAGGGCATCAATTGCCTAACACACGTTTGTAAAACTTTGAATGCAAAAAAACAGCGCTGCTGATTCTCCCTGCTAAATAATGTAGAACTTACTTAAATTTATGAATTAAAATTTTTACAATTAATATTAATTAGACTCAAAATCTTCTAGTTTTCCTAAATCCATTATTTTTCTTGGCCATTTCGCACGTTTCAAAATTGCTGTTAGGCTCTGGTATTTTCGCTAGCACCAGAGTTACGGTCACATCGATGTCATCGAATCAAATATCGATTTTATGCATTATTTTGAAATCGTGCGCATGTGAAAGACCATAATATTATTTAATTGGAAATGATTGTGCACGCAGAAATTGCGGCAATAGACAGATAGATCTACGTAGATTTTTGCTGTAGCAACTGCGCACATTGAAGGGCCACGTAATGGACTGCAATCATCGCATTGAGGTTCCTTTGCGTTCTGGCGGAGGCAAGAAAATGAAGAAGCGGAAAGAGCTTGATGCTCTTATAGCCCATTCCTTGACTAAAAGAGGAACCCGCCGCGCGAATAACTCACAGGATATGTTGCTGTCCGTGTCCACCGATGACCTTGATGATTTCGCATGGGTAATGGGTATAATTAAATACATTCCCACATTCTGATAACCAAATACAACTACACACAAACATATGAGTGGTTGCCCATGAATAAACATACATATATGTATGCGTGTGCGTGAATGTAATTGTTATGTGCTATTGTTTTGTTTCAGATGAGTGTTGCTAATACCCGCCGAAATCACAGACAGAAAATATATATGCGCAAGTGTGGACCCTTCCTCTTCGGGATAACGACCGCCTTATTTGTGGCCATTTTATACTGGCTTTACTTTGATTTGCGTCAACAAATTTCAGATTATCAGCAAAAATTTGAAGAAGGTAAGTACACAAGTACAAACATACATATACACATGTGCGTACGCATACAGTTGGCCCAACAGTGTTTTCTTATGTTGCAAATACAGAACAAGTGTTTGTTTGAAAATATCTGCTTATCGCCTTGTAGCGAAACAACCATAATCGGTATTTTTATGCACTTGAATTTTAAATGTGTTCGCATAATTTTTGGGCCGACTGTAATTGCGCACAGTATATTTCTTATCGTAGTTATTTGAATAGCTGTTTGCCAATATTAATAAATCAATACGTTTGAACAGTGTCTGCGATAAATAAAATCTTTCCGGACACACTGCAGCACTGGCACGAGACAAAATCATTCCTAATCAAAAACCAAACATATGTGTTATACCAGTTAAATGAGCTGACGCAAAGCATGGAACTGCTGGGAACCAATTTGAGCAGTCTCCAGGCGACAGTCAGTGCGCAGCGGAACTACGGCCAGGACGAGAAGCTAGTGGCCGACTTTGGAGCCAAACTAGAGTCGGTAGTCACCGATATAGAAGTGATAAAGGAGCACTACAATCGGTACGTCGAGGTACAGAAGAGCCTCGAGCTTGAGACGGCAGGAATAAAGGGAAGTAATTTATTTTCTGGCACATATCATGATGTATGTTATAATAGACTTTTCCATTTGTAGGCTAATATGAGCCAATTGTCAACCACCGTTCAAGCTAATTCTTCGGCAACGAATTTTACACAAGATTTGAGCGTACTCAATCAAGCCATGGAAAGTTCCATAAAAAGTTTAGACAACAACATTATGTATGTTAACAACACGCTCAGCCAGAATATACAAATGCTACAAGGCGAAATACTGGCACATAAGGTAAATAAATTACGTGACGATTGTATTTTTTCAATACTTACACCTGTTTACATTTTTCAGATAAAGCTGGATGACTTATTGGATCGCTCGCTAAACATAACATCTCACGTAGCCACATTAAGCAACAATTTGCAGCAATTTAAACAAGAAATTTCGGTTGTGGATGAACAGCTAAGCAAGTTGAATAAAGAGGTAATAATATAACTACTAATTTACCTAATGTAAATGTTAATGTTTTAATTTGCAGAAGAGTGAACCCGCCAAAGATGCAACTGTGTAGGGATCCACCAGGAAGAGACATTTGCCATGCAAGTTTTGGCAAGGATGGTATCCTGCAAAAAGCTTACGAAGGATAAAAGCCCATAGCAACGGCTCGGCTAAATGTAATAGAACGTATACTGATTTTCAGGCCAATTACTATATATGTTGAATAAAGAAATCTAGTCGCTTGTATATACTATATGCCTCATTGATATTTAATACGGCTTCAAGTTCGCCATCCTTAGGCTAGCTGCTGGCGGAAACTATTATATGTATATAATGAAACACGTCGATTAAATTACGAAATGTTCTTACTTATATTTCGTTTAATGTATGGTTAGTTAAATTATCATTAGATTAATTTGATACTGCATGTATTTATGTAAAGCCACAATGTAACATGATCATTATTATTTGCCCACATGTGGAATGTTTACGTCAGTGTTTCGCCTTGGGTTACGCAAGCTTCCAAGTAGTCTATTCGTCGCTCCAATATCGTAAGCTTTTCATTGAGTACCGCAAGGCGGGATCGGCAAGACATATCTGAAAACAAAGAAGTCTCTGTAAATTACGCATTATCTTTTTCGATCTGGAAGCTATAGATAAGGAAATTTATATCCCGAAGTTGAAAAAAAATTCCGTTAGGGAGAAAAAACACGAGAGAAACGCTGCTGATGACTGTAAAAGTGTATAGTATATTGCTCCAGACGAGAGTCCCCGACTATGGGATGCCCTGTGTCCAGCTAATGGTAAACAAAAATATGGTGTCGGAGACGTTTCCTGGGCGTGGTTGCTCTGAGTATGTACACATGTATACAGAATAATAGCTGTTTTTATTTCGCAGACTAATTTAATATGAAGTTTTAAGTACTCTCTTAATTTTAAAAGTATGGTTTCATTCACAAATGCAATGCATCTGTATGCAGTTAGCAATGAGACACTGTGGAGTCTATAGTGTAGACAAACACAAAAGCAATGAATTCGCTACAATCATTTCCGATACACTAAGCACCTTGTTACCGATGCCAATGAATGTAAATATTTGCCTTCTAAACCGGTTAATAACAATTAGGGGTCAACGTTGGGTGATAATAATTTCATACGGTTAACTTACCAAAAGAATTCAGAAAATCTGTGATTCGTTTGATGCTTGCTGTTATAACTTCGATATACTCTCTGTTTGCCCAATCCTGATGAATTTGCTTTTGAACAGCTTCTCTATGAGCTCCGCTCATTTTCAATAATTTTATTTATATATATTTTGTAATTTAAATTTATACATGTATATATGAGAGCATGAAAGTGTGACAGTCTTAAGGTTTGTCAGGGTAGCAACTTTCTATTCATTGTTGAAACAGTGAAATGGAACACGCTGCTTTTTTTTGTCGACTTGTATCCCACAATAATTCTGAATATACATAATATAGATGTTACTCAAAATTATTTTTTCCTTTTAATTTTTATTGATATTAATTAATTTATACTATGTTTCATTATTTAGAATTCGAAATTTTTATTTTTAGCTGATTGTGCGTGTCACAATATTATTCCTAGTCATTAGCCAGTCAGTTTAAACAAGTTGTTTTAATTATATAGACTACATTATTTACAAAACCTCAAATCTTGATTTACTTTTCACAACCAAAAATGCTAAGAAAATTATATTAACTACTTAATAGAAGGTGAGTTATTGCTTTTGAGTTTTTATTTCAAGTGTGGGTCATTCTTATAACGTGCAAATATTTCGCTTTTGAAGACATCAAACTTTTTTCTGTTCGCGTTATTTTGTTGCTCTCTCCAAGCAGGCCTCGCTTGCTTTCTTTGCAGGCCCCAGTGGCAGGTGAATACGGGTGAAAGAACAAAGAACTTAAATCCAGCCACGTACATTTCATAGACCTGCAACAAAATTTAGAATTGAATTTTTAAAATGTATTTTTACACATTTGTTTATCCGATGTGCATACTTACTTGGGAATTTCTGGTAAATCCGTAACCGACAAATCTTTCATCATGGGCGGGAACAGTATCTAATGCTATGTAAAATGGCTCATATAGAAATTCAAAGTTTGTCACTATATGGCTTATTCTGACTACTGAGTCATTTCGGTCTGATGACAACCACCTGAAATAATTTCAATTTTATATTTCGGTTATTGATACTGGTCATAAATATTTAAATACTTAAATGGTTCGGAGATGTCTCCATCAATTATAATTCGTACTCACTTTGAAAAGTTTGTCGCATATTGGTTATAAATAAATACTTTCTCATGGAATGGTCTCGCGAGCCCCTTTTTTATTAGTCCGAGGAGAGTCTCCTTTGACCGTGGAAAACTGGCACGAACATCAATTTCAAATGTAGGAATAACATATGCGCAATATCCTTCGCAAATCACAGTTTTAAAGAAATTATTGAGTTGTATAACACTATTAATGCTTGGTATTATGTCGATGTCGGTTAAGAAAACATATTTTGATTGGCATCCCTTACGCGCTATATTTCGCATATGATTCTGTGGATATATGTTCTTTTTTCGCCACTCCAGAGTTTTGGCTGTTCGCAATTTCAATAGCGCTTTCAATGTCCTATCAGGGTGTTGGCAATTAAATTTTGCTTTAATACTTAACGAATCCGTTAGTACTCTTGGCAGACTTTCATATTCCTCTGGAACCAATATATGAAATGTGGCATTCGCCTTGATGTTCGGAAAACAGAGCCGCATATACGTGACATAGTATCGCAAGACGATATATTCCTCGTTGCCAGCGGAGAACAGTGCGACTGAAATTGGAGCCCGCCAGTTAGCAGCAACCTGGGGCAATGAATACAATCGCTCCACCGAACTTTGCGTTGCCAGGCATATTAAACTTATTTTCGACGATTCCGAATACTGATCACCAACAACAGCGAAGTCCTTAATCTTATACTTGTGCTGGTTGTCCCAGCGTCCATAGCTGAAGTCCATATTTTCAAAGGTTAGCTTTGAATGATTGCTTTCAGGTAGGAAATTATCAAAGCTTGTTGTCGTCGGTAGAGGCAGCTGATAACCCATATCAGAGTGATAGGGACAGTTCACAGTAGCAGCGGATTTAATTTTTTGTCCTGGATTTTGTGTGCTGCTTGCACTCGTATCATATCCAGAAGGCGGATAAACTCTGACCAGCCAAAGGATGTTCACCAACAGCAATACGAGAAGAATCTTTATAGAGCTGCCATTTGGTACACGAATCTAAAATAAAAATAAAGCAAATGCGTTTAAAATATATGTACACGTACTCACAATAATAATTTTTCTATAACATAATTTGTTAGCATATTTTCGTATTATTATTTCCAAATGCATCAAAGAGTTAATTTCAATTTATATACATATGTCCTGGATTTACTCATTTAAGTATGCAATATATGCTTCTTTATAAGTACATTTTTGATTATAACAGTTATGGTAGTACAATTTTGTGAAAGTTTCAGAAAATGTAAGGGAAATTTTAGGTTTATTATTTAATTTTACCATAATTAAACACTCTTTGATATGTGAATATATGTATGTGTGTATGTATATGTACATATGTATGTATTTACATAAAAATCATTTTCAAAGAAAATTTCAAGTGTGACCGCATTTCATTAACTCTCAAACACCAAATTAGTCTTTACCGATATTATTGATATATCGGTACGAAATGGTTGAAAAACTAATTGTAAAACTTTGAAAAAAAAAATTCGTTAATGGATGAGCCGGCAGCACATTCTACTTATAAATGTATATAAAAAACCAGTAAGAGTGCTCTAGTCGGGAGTGCCCAACTAGGAGATAGCCCAAACCCAGTCCTTTTATCCATTCATACTAACCTAACAGTGGACATACACACAAACACACACATGCTACAAGCAGTGCAAGCCGTGGAAAGTTAAATTTGAAACGGCTTCTGTGTTTATTATACGATCTTTGTGAAATATTCAGGACATAAACTTGCCTATAAAATTTGTGATCAAACCAAATTCCAAGGTCATACCCTCAAGAACGAGTGTTTTGTACTTTGGGAGAATGGGGGTGCGGTATCCAAAAAGTGAACTATTTGTAACATGTATATGCTATTCGAGACTATACATACCAAATTTAGTGAGTCTACCTCCTATAAGTTTAAAGTTATGGCAAAAAACACTGGTCGGAAATATAAATTTATCGATAACTTTGAACGTGACAAGTTATTGATAAAAATAAAATAAACTTGATCTGTCCCGGGACTACGAGAAATTATATTTCAAATATGAAGTGTCTAGCTTTTGTAGTCTCTGATATCCGCGGGTTCATACAGACAGACAGACATGGATAGATCGATATGTACTTTATATGGTCGTAGATTCTTCCTTATGGCTGTTACAAACTTTTGCACAAATTCATTAAACCCTTTTTCCCATTTTTATACACTGAACCCATTAAAAATGGGTAAAAAGGGTATTATGGTTTTGTGCAAAAGTAATGTAACAGGCATAAGGAAGCACCTCCGACCATATAAAGTATATATATTCTTGATTAGTATCAACAGCCAAGTCGATTTAGCCATGTCCGTCTGTCTGTCTGTCTGTATGAACACGCGGATATCAGAGACTACAAGAGCTAGAGACTTTATATTTGGAATATAAGTTCTCGTAGGCCCGGGACAGATCAAGTTTATTAAATTTTAATGATAACTCATCCCATTCAAAAGTTATCGATAAATGTCGATTTCAGACCAGCGTTTTTGGGTCATAGCTTCAAATTTATAAGAGCTAGAGGCCTCAAATTTGGCATGTATAATTTCGAATGGCATGTAACAAATATTTCACTTTTTGGATACCACCCCCCTATCCACCAAAAGTTCAAAAAACGCATTTTTGAAGTTATTACCTTGCAATTTGGGTTGGTCATACATTTTATTGCCCAGTTTACGCCCAAAAAATTTCAATAAGATCGGGTAATAAACGTTAATAATAATAGACGTTTTTAAGGATTTAACTTTCCATTACTGCTTAGACTGCTTGCACTGCTCGCACTGCTTGTAGCATGTGTATGTTTGTACACTGAATAGTTAGTGAATGAATGAATGTAAGGACTGGGTTCAGGGTATTGTCTAGTTGGGCACTCCCGACTAGAACGCTCTTGTTATATAAATAATAATAAAATTTCCTCATATATATGCTTTTTCAAATAATAAATAAATACATATTTTATAAACGTTTGAGCTGCTTATTTGAAATTGAAAAATTAACAAGGTAATTTAATATACATTGTCAATGATATAAAAAAAATATTTTATGAACTTAATACACATACCCTCACGTTAGTGTTCTGATTCCACACTTCAAAGTTGATTGAGAAAACCGATAACGTTCAATTTAATCGATTACTTTTTATCTGAACCTGTTGTTATTAGCATTAGTTTTCCGTGGTGCTCGCATAGTTTTATCAAAGAAAGTGTATTTAATTAATTTTATCTACTGTATTAATTTGAATTAGGAGAGTCCAAGTATAATGTTTTACGGAATCGTAAATATTTGCTGGATTCCGTTTGCTGGCTTTATATCCTTCTTGATTATATTATCAGCCATCAACAAATCTGTTGGTGTTCGAAAGGCATACGTTAACATTCTATTACGGATATTTGAAGTAAATATAGTCATTTATTATATTCGCTTAAGTGAATATATATGTATATATAGGTTTATAAATATGTGTCAAGTTCGTTCAAACTAATACTTATACATTTGATTGCGTCGTATTCGATCATTACAAAGTTCATAAATATAGCTAGTTGACACAGTCGATAATTATTGGCTATATACAAATATCTTCATTCCAAGTGCTCTTTCAAGATTTGAGCAGATTTGACCGTACATGTATTTGTAACCAGGACGAGTCAGTGATGCAGACAATACGTGTGTCTGTATGCATATGCGCACATACATATGTACATTTAATTTAAGAGCCGGGTAGACCGGCCCCCCTAAAGCGCAATGCAACGAGTTCCAAAGTCTAATTGCAGGATTAGTTAATAATGGGTATATTGTTAACGGGTATAATGTGAATATGCTGCCAAGAATTCTGATTTGTTTTTATATATTGAAGAGAGCAGAGTATTGTGCAGTCGGTAGATTTCGAAAGTTTGCATAAATGTCACTTTTTATATATAATTTGTTTATACTTTTACTTTTAGTATGGCCGAGTTAGTATAGAAACGGCAGCAAAGGCGAATCCGAAGGTTTCCCAAGCAAATATCAGTTCTGATCAAACTGCGAGTTTGGAAACTGTGAAGGACGTGGACTCAAATGAAACAACTAATGGAGCAGTGCTAATAAACCGAGATGCTGTGCTTCTGCCGGAGGCTCAGCAATTAGCCAATGATAAGCCAAATACAGTGAAAAAGGTGATATAACTTATCCATCGTATATAAAATAGTCAATATTCTCTATTAGAATTTAAAAATACTAACTAATTCATCCCCATCTTAATGTTTACACAAACCATTGAAATTATTATTAAACTTCTCTCACAGGACGAAATCAATTTTGATTTTGAGAATTGCTTAGAATACGTCAAATCTGGCGTAGAAGCGATCATCGAGGACGATGTTACCTCGCGATTTGAGGCCGAAGAGCTCAAGAGCTGGAATATGCTGACACGCACCAATCGGCACTATGAATTTATATCGTGGAAAATAACGCTCATCTGGATGTTTGGATTTGCAGTGCGCTATTCTATCCTGATGCCACTCCGCGTCCTTGTCTGCTTTATTGGAGTACGTATATTTTTAATGCAAACAGTTGTAATGACTTAATACCTCGTGTCCGGTGCTATGACTGGCTCTACCTAAATCCAGCTATTGGGTATTATTATTGTAGTATAGTTAATATAATATTATATTATGTTATTTTATTATAGTTTTTGTCTGTCCGTTTGTTTGACGGAGCCGATCTAAGAGACTATAAGGGCTAGAGAGCTAAAATTTGGAATATATGTAGTTTTGTGTATACCATACGCAGAACAAGTTACTTTAGTTTGTCGATAACCCATAGCGATCAGTAAATATCGAACGATGTTTTTTGTGCATACAGACGTAGAAGCACTGAATTTGATATTTTCTATGTTCGCGTACAGTATACGCAGATATTGTATATTTCACTTTTTGGATAACTCTCCACAAACGTATGTCTGTCCGTCCGTATAAGAGTATGCAAATGCAAAACATATTGAAAACATATGTCGATAAATATCGATTGTATGATATTACAGATAAGTAACAGCATATGTATGTTGCAATTGGGTACAGGGAATCTTCTAGTCGGACACAATCGACTAGAGCATTCTTTCTATAAATGTTTTTTAAGTATTGGGAATGTTTTCATTGGGTTTTAAATTTATGTTCTCAACTTTAAATTTTTGTTGGCTCCCTGTAAAAAAATGTTTGCATAAAAAAACCTTTAGTCGTGAGTTAGTACTCATAGATTTTATCTTATCGTCTTAAAATTTATCAAGCTGATATTTGAAAACAATCGATTAATAAATTAGGAAGTTATCTTAGAAGTAAATGTTTATAGTCTATACCAGAGATAGCAGCAACGATACGACTACTTGAAGCATTTGCGCTTGTCCGTATGTATTTATCTATACACTATCTTAAGCTATTTGTGCTGACTGATAATCGGTAATCAAGCTAGGAAGCTAACATTTGCACAGTAATTTTCTCTTATGATATAATACCTGTTGGGTCACATATTAACTAGAACTATGAACTTTAGGCCTGGGTACGGGGTATCAACTTGTCGAGCACTCTCGACTAGAACATTTTAATGTGTTTTACAGTGCAAAGCTCTGATTGATATTTCTCTAATCAATATCTGAATTTGGTTCTTAGGTTTTATTTACAGTTTGTTCAAACACATTTGTGGCTTTAATACCAATTCGATTTTTGCGGCACCTGTTAGCGGACTTGTGTTTTAAAATTACATTTCGTATTATATCAAGTTCCCTGTCAGCAGTTATAGTATTTCACAATAAGCAATATAAGCCCAAGACTTCTGGGTTCTGTGTAGCTAACCATACCACCCCCTTGGATGTGGCTATATTATCAACAGACTGTACATTTTCCTTGGTGAGAAAGAAGATTTTATTTTATATGTAAAGCAGAATGAATTGCTTAATTGCTATTCTTTCTGATTGTCCCTTATGTATATTTATGTTTACAATTTGGCTTAAAAACTGAAAGAATTTTTATTTAAAATTGACTCAAGGTCTAAAAACCAATCAGTATTATTTGAAAATTGACTCAAGTTCAAAAAACCATTCAGTATTACAACTAAATTCAGTTCAGAGTTTGAATATTAACTAAGTGCAGTTAAATACAAAATTGAATACTTCTCAAATGTGCCATTATTAATATTCAATGAGTCCTTTATATATATTTATTTTGTTCAATTTTTTATATGTATACAGGTGAATGTGTATGTGTTGCGCTTCTGGCTTTTGTATTGTCCTTATTGCTTATAGTTTGTTCGATTTAGAAACTTTACATAATGTACTCGATTGAAAAATTTAATTAAAACTGTGCTAAGTAAGCAGGTAAGACATTCCATGGAATTTGTATTTATTATAAACGATATACTCTGTGATATTTGATGCTGTAAATATAAAATGATGAAAAGGAACAAAATTAAACAACAGGTGTCTTACATTATTTCAAAGATATTAATGTAATTGAACTATCAAATTGAAAGAGTTAGTCCAAGAGTAGGGTATTTTGGTCTCGTAGTTGTATGCTACCGATAAAGAGATAACCTTTTACGGGTCCAAAAATAAGATCCAATGTTTCTCGATGCTCATCACAGATGCATATATATCGGCTAAGAAATCTTTGTGGTGTCCTTTGGGTTGACCACCGCTTAAGGACCTAGTTGATTGGTGGAAGCCATTTGAAGTTTGGCGAATTGGTTTCTGCTAGGAAGTTTTATCGAAGGCGCCTGAAATTGCAAAGGTTCCTAACGTAGAGAAGATAAATGCTGGCAATTGTTCACGACTCTTTTGCCCTATTTTTTTATAAAATTCGAATTAAAAACAAGTTTTCACATTCTGAAATTAACGACGTGGGAAATCGAACTGTTGTCAAGTTTGCTTGCAAACTCGCCTCAGTAATCTAGTAAGTTGTCTTGGAAATGGTTGAAAATAACAATATCTTTTGTTTGGGGTGAATTGTCGAGCTATCAAATTAGCTCAATAATATTATAATCTTTGAAATCCACTTAAAATTACATGGGGTGCATATTAAATAATAATATTTGGTTAACCGATTTTGTAGTATTATAAAATTTGTTCTTGAAAAGCGTGATAAACTTGTGGGGGAAAGTTTGCGCTATTAGTGGTTTACAATAAGCTAAGCTATAAAATAAAATTGATTATTATAATATTGAAATAAAACTCACCTGTGGCAATTTTATCACAATTTCTATTCCTTCAACATGCGCCTTTTTGATCAATTCAATCTCAGGTAGTGTGGTTAACAGTATGCACAGCTGCTGTGGGAAATCTAAAGGATGGCAAGAAAAAACGGGATATTGTGAATTATGTTCTTGGGATGTGTTTCGGTGTCTTGTCCAGCGCCATTTCTGCTGTTATAACTTACCATAATGAGGATAATCGACCGTCATCAGGTATTTGTGTGGCAAATCATACGAGCCCAATCGACGTACTCGTACTGATGTGTGACACGAACTATTCTCTGGTAAGACAATTTAAGAATTTTCGATGGATGTGTGCACCGAACAGTGGGGCCAAACTCTTGGCTGCCAATTTGTATATCTCTAATGTGTTGGGACTATACGATATCGATATCTAATTATGCAATCGTTATTCTTTAATTAACTATTAACCCAACGAATGACATATTTATTGTATATAATTTCTGTTTAATTCCATTTTTATTCCAACCTTCTTCATTTAACGCTACCTTTTTTTGATACGCTTTTATAATAATTTGTATGTTAACATTTGGAGTACTTAGTAGTTTTTGCAGCTGTCGCACAACGAAGCTTATAAAATATAATAAATATAAACAAATCATAAAATGACCAACGCACAGCCTAAACGGTAAGGATTAAAAGGCTGAAAAGTTTTTGTTTTGATAATTAATCGGAAACACAAACACACTGGTTGACAAAATATTTCCATAAATTGTGCATACAGACTTAAACTGGAGGACAAACAGTGTACTTAATGACTTCGAGCTTAAAAATCGGATTAGTTTTGGCAGAGTTATTGGAGCTTGGTTATTATTTTTAGTGGTCCAAAATGCGGTTGAGAAGCCAAAATTGTTGTTACTGGCGAGTTTTAAGACAGAAAAATGAACACCCACCCCATAATCAGTTTTCATATGGATTTTCATACTAATTGTGACACCCATAGCCGATTAAATTTTAAAAAGTAAAAAAAAAGGTAGATAACATTTGTATGTAGAATAAATGTAGAGGAAAACCTTCGAGCTCGGAAATCGGTTCAGTTTTTGGCAAAGTTATCGAAGTTCGGAGTCTAGCAACGGCATTACTTGGATTTATAAATGTTTATTTTGTATCTATGTTTGTTTGTATGTGTGTATATTTAATCGTTTTCCCTGCGGGAAACTAGTTGTATGATTTGTTAGCATAATGAGTCAATGTTTCTAGTCTTTCATTACATTAAATAGTTTGTAGATATAGTTGTGTGTGTCAGAAATCTTCGATAGTAGAATATATTAGTGACTTTTGCATATGTATAATTTGTAGATCGGTCAACGACATGGCGGCTTCCTGGGTGTACTACAAAGGGCCCTCGCAAGGGCATCTCCTCATATTTGGTTTGAGAGAGGAGAAGCCAAAGATCGACACACTGTTGCGGAAAGACTAAAACAGCATGTGTCCGATCCAAAAAATCCACCAATTCTTATATTCCCGGAAGGCACTTGCATAAACAATACATCTGTTATGCAATTTAAAAAAGGAAGCTTTGAAGTTGGCGGCGTCATATATCCGGTTGCCATTAAGTAAGTTTTATTTATTATTTATTAAAATTTATGCTCAGGGTATCTGCTAGTCGGGCACTCTAGAGTAGAGCACTCTTAGTTAGCCATACTGACTGATGGTGACTGTCTTGGCTCGTTTCAGATACGATCCCAGATTTGGTGATGCCTTCTGGAACAGCTCCAAGTACTCAATGATGCAATATCTGTACATGATGATGACCTCATGGGCAATCGTTTGCGATGTTTGGTACCTGCCGCCAATGTACCGGCAGGATGGAGAGTCGGCGATAGATTTCGCTAACCGTGTGAAAGGTGTTATAGCCAAGCAAGGTGGATTAGTGGATCTGGTATGGGATGGGCAACTGAAGCGCATGAAGCCAAAGAAGGAGTGGAAGGAGCTGCAACAAATTGAATTTGCAAATCGATTAAAGTCGGATTGACGTTGAGTTTTTACTTTTTATTTAAAATTGTGTATTTTACTGAAGCGAAAGATGTTTAAATATATGAGACTACTAAAAATAAAACATTTTTTATATTGAAAAAACATTTGACATCTTTCAATTTCACATATTTGAAACGTTTGTAATATGTATGACCTAAGCAAGATGGTAAGAAACTTCCCCATTTGTCATAGGATCAGAATGCCAGCAAATTTAACTACATCTAATCGTGGCCATGGCAACGAATGCTTAGCAACAACGTTATTAGCATGTTTTTCGGGCCCTGGCAACTGTGATTGACCTTAAATTCCATGAGAATATTGAATACTATATTTGAAATAATCCAAGCATGTGCACAATAATTACGATACAAGATGTGGCCGAAGAATTTCCTCTTAGCCATTTTGCTGTACATAAATTACAACTATTCGTACGTGTGTGTGAATAGCGTGGATGCACCCTTTATACATATACCCGGAAATGGCATCGTCTCGGGAACGTATCTAAAAATGTATCGCACTCAGAATATAAAAGCGTATCTGGGCATCCGATATGCACATGCTGCCAGATTCTCGCCACCCGATATCGAATTGCCGCCATGGAAGGGAATTTTCAATGCCACAACTTTCGCATCCAACTGTTGGCAACGAGCACCTTCGCAAACCAGTGCACAGTTGGAAAAGGTGTTGGAAATTATTTCCAGCGAAATGTTCAACAAATCTGGAGCAAGAAAGTACGAGGAGAACTGCTTACATTTGAATATATTTGTACCTGACGGTGAGTAGCAGATATAATCTTAACTGAAATTCGACTTGAAGAACTTTACATTCCCTGACCATCTGCAATTTGTAAGCTGATAATTTGATTTTATTTTATTATATCAGGGTTACCTGAAGTTGATGGATACGCCGTAATTGTATGGATCCACTCCGGCAATTTCTCTTCAGGCAGTCCATTGGACATTGAGCCCTTTCAACTAGTTTTTAAGCAAAAAGTAATTGTCGTTACGTTCTCATATCGATTGAACATATTCGGATTTTTTTCAACGGATGACGGCGAGGCGCAGGGCAACTATGGACTAATGGACCAAGCGGCTGCCCTGTATTGGGTTAAGAAGAATATTAACTTCTTTGGAGGTGACGAGAATCGCATCACTCTAATGGGCCATGATGCAGGAGCTGTGAGTGCCGCTTTGCATATGACGTCCGGGGAATGGTCGAAGGGCGCTTTTCACAAGGCAATTCTAATGTCCGGTAATCCTTTGACCGCCGTTCGATTGCCCCACGAATACAACAATGATTTGGATAAGGTAGCGAGTGTTTTCGGATGTCCTCGCAGACCTACGTCCGCGTTTATTTATTGCCTTAAGCGCGTTGACGCCAAAATATTGGCGGAGAATGCGCCGCCAGTCGACTGGGGTCCCATTGTGGACTTTGGATTGAGTAATTCATCATATCCATTTATTGAGGCCCAGCCAGAGGCGTTATTTAGAAGTGGTACCTATCACAAAGTACCCATCATTGTTGGCATCACTGACATGGAGGAAGTTCTGACCATATTTAAAGATTACATTTCCGTTGAATTGACAGCCGATGATCTTAAAAATTTTTTAACCGAAATCGCAGAAAGTGATATTCATAAAATTAATGGTAACAACGAATGGTGTACGAATTTTCCGATCATTTCGGAATCAATTGACTTTATGTATTCCGAAAATAATACCGAAGAAAAAGGATCTATTAACACAAATGTAATCAATGCACATACTGAAAAGTTCTATCTAGCTCCACTGGAAATGTTTATAGATATACTTAGTAAACACCAGAATATTTATAGTTATATATTTAAGTTTCGGTCCACGTCACTCAGCACCGACTTACCAAAATGGATTGGAGTTCCGAAATATTTCGACCAGATATTTGTTTGGGGCATTCCGTATGTAAATAATTCTGTCGAGTGGAAGTCGACTGACAAAAAAATGGCAGATATTATTATGACGTTATGGGCAAATTTCGCTAAAACTTCGAATCCCACTAAATCGAACGTGTATGTTAAGTGGAGTGCAATAACGCCACCAAAATATCCATATTTATCGATCGATAAAAATTTTAATACAGATTATCTATTAAATAATCAGAGAACAAAATTTTGGAAAAATTTGTATCCGAAAATGCTTCACTTTGCTACCGAATGCTGCAATTCTACAAATGCAGCAACAAAATATTCAATCACATATACATTATATGTTATTCTCCATACATATATTCTAATGTAGTCACAATGGTTTTCCTCTATATACATAGATACTTTGTTAGTTTAATTTACAAATCATGGGAATGTTAAAAGATTTTATGACATAAAATGAGAATATTTATGAAATGCATAAAATAAAACTTATCTCTAAATCGGATTTTAAAACCCAGCTTTTATTTCTGTCGTCAATTAAAATAAAACCCCAAATTTACAAAAATTAAATAGGACCTGCAATATACCCATTAGAGCATATCCACGGCTATGTAATTTACGATAGAGGTTTACACTTTATTTAACTTAAAAACATAATATTATATAGTAGTGTCTTAGGGTTTAAATTTGAACTTAAAGCCAAGGATGCCAAGCAGGATCCATGCGACATAGGTTGTCTATATTAGTTGCGGATTGAATAAGCGCCGAAACCTTTTTCTTTTCTATGTTGTCGAAGTAAGAAATCTTATTCAATCGCAATAAAATAATATCCACAGCCGAATTCACAACTCGAATGGTGTTTTCCATTGAACTGTTATCAGGACAAGGCTCATCGGAGCCATCCAGCATTTTACCCTGTCTGATTCCTTTCTTTTGTAACGTAATGATTTCATCCCTGAGGATTGTTTGCAATATGGAGCTAAGTTTGTAGTTTGGTTGAATGAAACAACGGGCTGTGGCCACTATTGCCGCCGATAATGTGCCCGATATGCCAATGTTTGTTATGAATTCCCCAATGTTTGGTGTTAGTCGAAATGGCACTGGTCTGTGTTGATTGAACTGTTCTTTGTCCTCGTTGATGTCAAACTTAAAGTATGAAATGTTCATCAGTCCAGAGTCCTGATGCAGGTACATCATGTCTGGATTGAGACGTGTCAAATTCAGCGCATGCTCACAAAGATACGACAAAGCCAACTGTAGTGTCAGCTGAAAAGAAAAACCATAGTTTTAAATTAGCAAACGAATTTCACTTAAAAGATTACACTATATCTTTAGTTATTAGTTGATAATTGATATTGTCTTACCATTTTTCTAAATTGCCAATAGTCCGTAGCCGCAGCAAATGTGTTAAGGGCCCATTGCTTGAGCAGGTTCTTGGAGACCATCGTCCACTGAACTTCAGTGAATATCTCTCTTAAAATTGGATGTGATATCTGTGTTCCCTGCGCTTGCACTTCGGAAAGCCGTTCGTAATACCTAACGATCGGCATATCGTAGTCGATTTTTACATTATTACAGCACTTTTTGAATATTTTCAGCAATGACACACTGTTGGGATTGTCTTCGGCTAGTCGCATTTGAGGTGAAATCGGAACCACTCGTGGCACAGTTATATTTAAGAATCGACGACTGGTTTCCTTTTGCTTCTCCAAATAATAGTTTAGCATTCGCTTGAGTTGCAACACCCTTTCTTCACGACGCGCATCACCAAGTCCTGAATCCAGCACTACCAGGTAAGGGTATATTTTACCATTTGTACCTCTTATATACAATCTACGAGCAGCTGTGTTATTTTTCTGAACTATCTCGACTCGGGGCATAAAGCGAGCAATGCGCACATAGTAATGCGATGATGAGGGTATTAGCAACTCTCCCGGCAGCTCAACTTCTGCGGTCTTTTGACTGAAGTTCGATAAGAACCGGCATTTGTCCTCGATCAAGAAGGATGTCGGCAGTTTTTTAACCTTTGTTTCCAACACTTTGATCCACGTCTTTAATTTTGATATTAAATTGTGTAGTTTCAGTGCGCCCGGCTTTGAGAAATCGAAGTCGTTGGTGAATTGTTCTTTCATCTTTTGGAAAACAGGATCTTGAAATGTTACTTGCGCCCTTCGCGCCAGAGACTCGGATGCGGCAGAGTGCGATATATTCGACGTGACAGAGCCGGGCACATTTTCAATGCCAATGCCAAACGTTGATCCCAGTTTTTTGACAAAGTGCAGCGTGTGTGGCGTTATGGTGGCATTAACCACAGTGTTTCTATTCTCAAATGCTATGGCGTAGCATTTAATTAGGCCTTGACGCAGCTGCCGGAGAACTTCTTCGGTCCAGCTCTCCCTAAACCAAACCATTTGATCCACGATGCCCTCGAGTGAGCTCAAAATGGTCGGATGAACTTCGCGCTGCAGTTGCATTACTTTCGAGCATCTCCACATTGGTGGTGTGGCTTTGATTGGGTTAACGGATGCGACAGACACTTGATTTCTGCCACAAATTGGAGACATATTGTCTAAATTCTGTAAAGAAAAAAAGGTTTTTAAAATATTGTAGCGATAAATAAATGTACAAAAGATACTTACCGAAGATGTTAGTTTACCAGCAAACACCGCCTGTTCAGCTGATTTGTGCTTCTCACGCTGTTCAATCTTCAAAGTAAGGTACAAAGTTCGAATCGGAAAGTATACCGCCTGAGGATATAGTCGACCAATCTGAAACCGAAACAATCACATATTGTAAAGCAGCTATGGCATATGGCTTCTATAATCTTCACTTACCTGACTCAACAAATTCAATATGACGTCGCCGTCAAATTGTTCGAGACAACAAAGCAATTGTGGTATCCACGGCAGCCAATAAGATGGCGGAATGCCCGACACGTATTTTTCAAAGGTGGTTATTAAAGTGTCACTTGAATTGTCATACGATAAGAACCACAAGACCTTCGCAATGTATTTCCTGGTTTTACTTTCATTTTGATTGCGACACGCATGCAGATAGCATATTAATGCATTGACGCCAATGGAAATTTGCTTTTCCTTCAGATATATCTGCTCCATATATTCGCCCCACATGGCCCAGGCTTTCGTGAGTCCATCGTGCAGTTGAACTGCTGCACTGAAGGATTTGCCGGCCTCGTCTGTGCGTCCAATTTGTGCCAATAGCAGGCCTTTTAGCGCATAGAACTCGGCATTCATTTCGCCAGTGAAATACTTTAGGTTAGTCGACTCAATCACTTCGAGAGCTTCGTTGATCTCGTTGCGACCGGATGTGGAGGGCATTTGCAGGTAGCATTTTACTTGTTGCCGTATTTTCTGCAAGGAATACCAACATTTTATACATTGAATCTTTTAAAGTGAATAAGTATTTACCTGAAAGCAGTCGACAATTGGCACGGACGGTATGGTGTATATTCTGGATAATGTTTCCTGGCAAACTCCAGTGAGGTTGTGTTTTCTGGCAATTTTACCAAAGGAAATGATTGCTTGTGCCGAAGCATGCACGCCCAGCATTGTGCTCCCCTGATCCGATTGCTGCTCCAGGTGCTGTGTTATAATCTGATAGTGATGTTGCCGCCACGTAAATATGTCGCCCCAATGGGACAAATCATCAGATATAACGGGCAATCTATTGCGCCAAGTCTTGACAATGGCTTTCATATCATGCAAGGACGAAGTCCTCGATTGCGTTAGGCCCTGATGAATTTGGCTGGCTTCGTGCAGTTCCATTATTTGCTGCGATGCCTGCAGGTAGGGCAGGTGAATGTGCGAGACAACTTTGGGCAGACGCCGCCACTCTCTGATACACAAGCTGGAGGCGATCTCCACATATCGCTCGACACTGGCAGCTTGTCTGTCCTCTTGATGCAGAATCGACAGGTATCCCTTGTATAGATTTAATTTAAAGCCATATTGCTTTGAGTAGCACTGTTCTGTTTTGGACAAGGCGGTCTTCATGAGACTCCAGTCAGGTACTCGCCAGGAGCTTTCTAGAATAAGGAACATATTCTTCTCCCGATTCGTCTGCGCATAGTCCAGTAGAATATCCCACTGATTCAGCTCCTTGGCACAACGCATCCAGTGTTTTTCCCACAACAATAGTTCACTATTCACATCAATGGATATTAGGCCGCTGTTTAAATCCTGCTTAAACTTTGTCATTGCCAGGTCATAGGCGCCTTGAGCTTCCTCGAAGAATCCCATTTGCTCGTACGAAATGGCAATATTCGTTTCGGGATAGTGGGCAAACTTCAGCCAAAGACCCGCCCACAGATCCTCCTCGTGCATGGCGGAATACATTTTCGAGAGCGAGTCGTATATGTTATTCAAATACTGTACCTCGGACTCGGGCTGGCTGGTTTCCGAGAAATCGTTTCGCGCCGAGTGGGTTAAGGCCAAGTCCTCTAATACTAATATGGCTCGGTGCCACAGGTTGTGCGATTTACCCAGATACGTTAGCAGGTTGGGTGGAATATATACCGAAGGAACACATTTCGTTAGGCCCTCTACAAAAGTATTAAGCGTACTTGGACTGCAATCCTTCTGATTAACATTGGTGCCAGATGACAGAAAGGGTATTAGTTCCTTGGATATATTCATGCGCTGGTCTTCGGTGAATATATTCCATATGCTTGGGAAAATTGACAGCCAAACGCTCTCCGCCAGCTGTGTGTCCATGTGACACAGCTGCGATGTTGCCACAAGCATTTGTTCCGTCCGTATATTTCGATTCGCTTCGAGGAATTCGGCCTGCTTGTAAATGAGCTCGACCAACGTCTCACGCCTGGTGGGCAGTATTTGGTGGCAGTCTTCCTTGCGAACGGATGCGAACTCCAGCTTTAGATCAATATCAAAGACGTCGTCCTTGTCATCCATACTTTGTACGTTCTCAAACGACTCCGATTGTGATGACAGAAAAGATACGAATGTATTTTCTTGAGCATCAGTTGAGTTGGTTGGTATCACAGAGCTGATACAGGGTATCTTAAAAGCCTCATTTGAGCACTGAATCTGAGTCATGGTATTCGCTGTTAAAATGAGCAGCTCGATGCATTGCTTTATCCAATAGTGCGAGCCAATAGTGTCCCAGGCCTGGGAGCACAATATGTACAGGAGTCTGTCGTGAAGCCGCCGGCGCATTGATGAGTCCAAAATCTCAAAGAACTTTGCGCGAATGTGTGGATTTTGAAATCGCAAGCCATTTAGGAAGGCGCCTTCCAATTTGCTCGTTAGCTCCGTTTGTTTCAGCACTTCGTCGCGATATATAAAGTTGATTATTTCCAAAAACTGAACATTTACTTCAACGTCATCGGTGAATTTCTTCTCAACATACTGCATTAGTTTCACCAGCAATGCGGACTTTTCACGTATAGATGGCACTTGTGTTGTGATATTGGAGTCTTTGTTTTTCACCCAATCTTCAAGCATTTTAATAATGCACTTTACAATCTTCACTTCAGAGCTCTTTTCGATGAGGCTGACTAAAATAGTGCCAATGAAAAGTTTTCGAATTTCCACACTCATTATAACAACTCGATTTTTGATCAACTCCAATGATAAGACCAATAGCTCCAAGGCCAGCGAATTGGAATCAGTTGGTTGCGTGCTAACGGTAGTATTTGTATTTATATTTATGTGATCCTTCGTCAGGCGATTTAAAACCCTTATGAACTGTACAAGTATGCGGTCAATATAACTTGGATTGTTAGTTGTGCAAGCCTTCAAGATCATCAAGGTTCCGAATAGCGATGAGGCGTTCGGCTGTGGACTCTTCTCATAGAATGTCAGGTTGTCTGTTATCATCTTGCTAATAGCGCTATACAGAACATCGAGCTCGGCATGCTTGTGCTGTGCATCCGGTGGAAAAATGGCCATAAGTCGCGTCAAGAATATATGCATTAAACGAACAATCCTTGTATTCTGGTGTATAATGCACAACGAGAGGCCGCGTTGAACTGGCCGCACAATGGTCACCAGGTGCTCCGAGCTCAGTATTGTAGTGAGGAACGTAAGGAAGTCGATGGCAGTGCATATATTATTCAAGTTATGATGGGGCGTCTCAATTGTCGTGAGTACTTTATCCAGCCAGTTGATTTTTATATCGAATGGCTGCGGCCAAATTTCTGGACGCATAGCCAATTTTAACAGCATGATACACCTAAAAGTTAAGTAAATAATGTTGTATATTAAAATAATAAAGACTAAATATTGGAAACTATTTTGTTTCCTCATTCCAATGCTGAAATGCATTACATAAATACAAATCAAAAGTTGAGTTTTACCTTCTTGACAAACTTTCTCCAGGTGAAATAATTCCGGGCTGTGGATCATTAACTTGGCATGCTAGTCGTATCAGGAAATTAAGGACAGTATCGCAGAACGATTTATCTATCGATCGCAGAACGTCTTCAGTTTTTGTGTGACTTCCCGCGCCTCCTGTAAATATAAACATAATTTTAAAAACATTTCAATTTTGTATATTTGTCTATTTATATGTACTGTATTATTTGGCATCTATACTAATTCTGTATTTACGTTTTAGGCAATTTCGAATTTTCGATTTTCAATGAAATACAAACCAATATAAGATAGTCCTTAGAAATTCATTGAAAAACACCTAAAACTCCCATAACTTGGTATAATCATATCCGATTTTCGATCCCAAGAAAGCTTTGATCATGGTTTGTGCTCCTTTTTGAATCTGCTTTGTCAAAGCTAAGTCGGTTATTATTCCCGAGGCAGTTTTGAGCATTATTTGGCATCTATAATAATTCTACATTTTAGTCTTAGCAATTTCGAATTTTCGATATTCTACTAATCAGATAGTCCCTAGAATGCCCTTTAAACATTACTTTATCAAAACTGATTAGATTTTCTATTAAAACCATGCCACAATAAGGGTCTCAAGTTCCTTTCAACCTTTATACTGTACTTGCCTGGCACTGTAGATTGACTTGAGCTCTCAGCCGATTTCTTGCGATACTCGGCTGTTTCGCTGCCCAACCGCTTGGTATTATGAAGGTCCCTCATATCCTCTTCAGATTCATCGGTTTTCACATCTCTTTCATCCTGTTTTATGCGATGCAGCTCCCATTTGATGATCACCTCGGCCAAATCGACAGCCAACTTTTTATGTTCAATAGACGCACTTGGCGGAAATCCCAAACGTTGCATATAACTTATGAGATGCTGCACCAACTGATGTCTGACGGGGAAGTAAACCTATATAGATCGAATACGGGTTAATTTACAGTGCCAATTGTACCATTCTGCATGGACTCACCTTGTAGTGACGTATAATCAGTTGGAGAATGTGAAACAGCTGCTGTATCGCGTGGCCCTCTTCCACGATAATCTTCTTTGTCCAGTGAGTTAGCATTGTGTTGCCGTCCTCCATGCGCAGGGGCATAGCTGGCGTCAGCACGTCCAGAGCCTGCTTCACAATGGGCCTTGCCTCGAGGGCGTGTCCCTTCAGCAACGAATGAAATACTTGCAGCACGATTTTCTTATGAATCGCCAGTCGGGCAATTATGTGGGCGAGTAGTAAATGCCCATGGTAACGCGCAGTGGGATCCACACAGTTTTTGCTCAGCAGACAGGGCCAGGCAAAGGTCATCAGGCGTCTGAGTTTGTTGCCCTGCCTCTTATTATTCGCATCGCCGTCGTGTATGTGTTGAGAGGCACGCTCCACGAGTAGGCAGGCGAGTTGCAATAATGCGATTCTCACTGCGTCGTCGTACTGTTTGTCCGGATCGAAGACTTTGTTGATGAACACCGAGACAATGTTGTTCTCATCCTCTTGATAGGGTGTTGGAGGCGCTCCAATTAACTTGTTGCCTTCGCCTTTGTCGAAGCTGACGGTAAAACAGGGTATCAAAACTGCTGTTATTATCTTCGCTTTCAAGTCTTCCGAGAAGGTATTATTATTGAAATTCTCAACGAAATGGAAGAATGCATTTCTCTTCCAGTTAACAGTATAACTTTGCGCTACTGTATTCTGCAGGAAATCACGCAGGAAGTAAACATCTGGGATAAAGTGCAAGCACAATGCTCGCAAAAGTTGAAACAGCAGATCAATGTCGTTGGTGTTATTCGCAAAGTATAGCAAAAGTATTTTGCCCACCAGGTGCCACAGATCACAGGCAACGTTTTCCAAGCAAGTGGTGTACAAACTGGTGCGCCACATATTTCTCAAGGCGTCGACAATGTCGGGTCTCGTTGGAATCCATTGTTCATCCAGTTCCATGAGCGTATAGATGATCAGGACAGCCTGGTGCTGCACATCGTATTTGTGTTTATTGCCAATATCTGAATTCGAATTCCAGTTTAGATACTCCAATAGGATGGTGTATTTGGAGTTCTTCACAACTGATCGAAATGGTTGACCATTTTTATGCTTCAATAGGAATATAAAAAAGCGATTCCATTGTGAATCATTCATAAAGGACTCAATCAGAAAGAGGTCGACTGTCTCCCCTGGAAAGCGTTGCAGGAACATAATCAATGCTTCGCGATACGGACTGGATGCCTCGATCATTAGATTCTTTTCAGTTTGTAGAACCAGTTGGCACAGCTTTTCAATATATTTCGATGATGCCGTAATATGATAGAACATCTCTATGAGCGTAACAATTTTCTGCTCGTACTCGCCTCCTTTCGATGTTGCAAAGAAATTCATGTTGTCGTTCGTGCACTTATATTGGCCGACAAATATTTCAATTATTTTCGCACAATGCTGCAATATTTGCTCACTTAGTTTCTCATTGAACATTTGTGGAAAGAGTTGAGTGAAATATGATAAGCGTTTGATTGCGGGAATAGACAAGTTTCTGTGATCGCCCAGTTTTACCAGCAAAGGTCGCATTGCAGCTTGCACCTGAAATTTAATTATACAAGATGTTTACATTTTTGATAACTAAATAAATATATATAAACTAACCTTCTCTCTCTCAAGCGTTATGCCAGTTATAAATGTTTTCATACAAAGATAAGAGGTTTCCTGCAACTCCGGCTTGTCATTCTCCATGACTTTGAATATAATGTTTATAATTTTCTCCTTATATCCAATATCATTTATATAGTGGCACGCAGCCAAAGCTCGCAACGCACTGATGCGCAATGGTATTAGGTTTGTCACATTTTTATAGCAATCCAATTTGGCCAATGTGGCATCTTCAGCTTCACTCAGCGTGAGTAGCTCATGGAAGAATAATTTGTGGTACGTGTTGCTCAAGTCTGAAACAAAAGTTTTTATGTTTATAACAGAAACTCCACAGAAAAAAGGCCATGACTTTACTTACCAATTGTAAACAGACGTGGTTCCAAAGTGGTACAGAACGTATTGCCGTCCATTAGTCCAATTTGTGCATTGGCAGGTTGATGTCTCAGTAGATGCTTTTTCGGTGGTATAATATCGGCGAGGACGTCTTTATGCGGGTCCATAACCTCGGAAACAGTCTTCTTTTGTATGGATCCAATGTGATTTAATAGCACCATGGATTCTTCCCTCACAATCGAATTGGGACTTGTTATGTGACGAACAAGCTCATGAATTACTTCATTTGTGGCTTTCGTTTGCAAGTCCTCCAGCTCATCATTCCTAGAGTTTGCACTAATGGGCGACAGGCAAATCTCCAACATGGTTTTCATGTAGCATTTAGTTATTTCAAGCGCTCCATTGGAAACATCCCCCTCCAGGTCCATTAGCACAAACATGAAGGCTTTCAAAAAGTTGAACAGATGCTGGTACAGGGCACGCAGAGACATATGCTTGCATAGGAATTGTATAGCTTGACAGCCGCCGACTTTCGCATACCATGGTCGATCGTAGCATAAGGCTGTCATTCTCTCTGCCAAATACTGCATTAGTGGCAATTTGCAGGCTCTCTCCTTATTGCCCATTATGTTTGTGGCAGTGTCCAGTATGATGCCCATGCAAGCGATTCCGGGCTTACACAGCTCCTTTTCCTCATGGCCCATGCAAGAGGCGAGAGCATCAACTAATACCATCGGATCTATGCCATTGGATATATAGCTTTTCTGCGGGAATGGACCCGCCTGCTGAGCAATTGCCACCATCGTATAGTGTCGCACAACGGCCGCCATGACAGGACACACTGAGTCGCGCAGATCCTTCGTGGCGGAGGCTACCAGCATACCAATGAGTGCAGTCAGATGCGTTCCACGCACACTCGACACGTGAATTTTGTTGTGAAATATTGGCCAATTCATAATGTTACTTTCGACAAAGTCCGTGTGGGTAAATAGCTTCAATAATGTGTGCTTTTCATCATCCAAGCTGATGAATGCAGCCAGGAAACAACGAATGACTTCCCAACTTTGTCGTCTGTAGAACTGATCAGTTGTGTTCGAGCTCAATGCTTTAAAGGCTGATTCAATTGCATGATCAACGGGAAATTCGATTGGTTTCTCGTATTCTTGGAAATATGTAATTATTGAGATTTTTGGCTTTTCGTTCTGATCATAATGCAACGTTTGTGGCTCCACCATCATTTTGCGGTTACCTCCGCCAAATTTACCAAGCACGCGAAAAGCCACAAGCGCTGCATTATCCTGGTTTCGTAGAGTTTTCCACAAGGCTTGCATTAAAGCTGCCCTTACCGGTTGTATATGATCATACAAGAAATCCGGCTGCAAATTGTCAACACACAACTCCAAAGTTCTCAAACCCTGAAAGAAAATATTTGTTAATAAATCATATTTACAATAACTTAAGTGATCTGTTTTACCTGGCTGATGAGCGTGGGGGATCCGTTCAGGGCAGATACTAACGGATCCATAAGCATGGGCAGATAGGGCAACAGAGATGAGAGACGAACTGGGACCGTCAAGCAGAGTTCCACAAACAGATCCCGCATATGTTGTTTGTGAAATCCGCTTTGTAAGCGATTGAGACCTTCGAGTAAATTGGGCAACAGGGGCAGAAACTCTTGATATAGAAGATCATGGCTTCCACCTCCGATTGATCTAAATAGCGCCCTAAGGAGCAAAAAATAGTTGTAGGGTTCATCTGAAATTAGGGCTAATTCCATCGACCGTATAACTATTTTATGCAGATGCGGGCGCAACATTTGTTCGTTTTCGACAGGAAAGAGGCTTACACTGCCGAAAACGAGTTTGAACAATCTGAGATATAAGTTCGATCGTTCAACGTTCGAGCCCATTTCTTCCATTTTCTCCAACAGATACTCAACCAAGACGGTCGCAAACAGTGGCGAAGTTGTGGGATTGGCCAGAAAAGAGTTTGCTATAACCTGGAGCGACTGATTTTTGTAGATTCTTTCAACCAAAAAATCAATTGTTGTCGCAAAAATTTCTTGGAAATTCTGAGAATGCATCATGAGAAACTACAGAAAAAATAGAGAGTTATAAATATAATATTTTAGTTGGTTTATGGCATTTACTTACAATACCGCTAAAGTGTTCCAGAACCTCCTTTTCCTCTTTGCTGCGCGATATTAAGCCAGATGTTCGCTGCTGATTTGGATTAACATTAATTGTGTAGATATCTAAGGCTTCCATTGCAAAATGCACCAGGTCAATATATGTGCATAGTATTTCAGGATTAAACAATTTGTCGTGTATGCTTGGTTCCGCAAGCTGAGTCTTCAATAAAACAAAATTAGTTATTAACATTGTAATATTAATTCAGTTACAAAATCATCATACCTTTGAGTTGAAAAATCCCCAAGTAATTGTTTTCACGCCGCCAACAAGTGTTTTGACTAAACTTCGGAATTCAGCAACATTTACTGAACAAGCCACTTGTGTGCCAGTGGACGACATCTTATTCTGATCACCGCCCAGTTGTTCCTGCATTGTTTCCAATGATGAGAATCAAAACATTAGGATATAAAGAATACAACATCTGATGTAGACCACTTAACAAGTCATTATAATACATACATCTTTTAATTCTTGTAATTGTTGAGGTAAATTAAATGAGCCAGTGAGGTTTGTTGAAGCACCGCTTTGAGATTGCCCCTTGCTGATTAAATAAGAAAATAAGAGGCATTAAATGACTATTTTATATATTCAAAAATATTATACAACATACCACTTTTGAATTATCAATGGCAGCTGAATTTGCGCAATAGTTTCGAACTTCTTGACGAAGACTCTCAAAAGCGTTCCTAGAATATTCCTTGATCGCTGCGGTTCAAGTTCACTGTGATGTCGTAGGCAATCTACTAGATTCAATAGAAGCTTACACGACATTGTTTGTATGCCCACAGCGAGTGTCTCATCATGCACGTTTTTTGCAAACAAATGTACGGCTTTTATCAGGACATCCAAGCTCAAGCTTTGACGGACATGGTGAGCCAGATCAGCTAGCGTTGAGTACGCCAATGGGCGAATGGAGTCCAGAGTGACGCCTTTACCAATCAGCAAATCCTCATCAAACAGTTTTTCAATCGATGGAATAAATTCTACAAGTAAATACCATCTAAATATTATTGTTCATAATTATATTCGGCAAAAATATACTAACTCTGTCGTAAATCTGTGGCAAATATATGACGTGCAGCAATTAAAAGTTCTTTCCGTAGATGAGCCGCCTCCTTTGGGCAATGCTCCATTAGATTCAGCATTCCATTGGATACAGCTAATGCGTTTGCTATTACAATATCCTAAAAGAATGAATTGGATATTCGTACTCGTACAAAAAATCAATGGAATTCAAAGTTACCTGATAAATTCGCACAATATATGCCAAAAATGAAAGTGTTTTTACTTGCGCTCCCATGAAGTCAACGAAAACTTCCTTCTGTGCAGAGTTTCTAGTAGAAAATTATAAAAAAATACGTTTTATTGTTACTCTCTGGACAAAGAGCATATAAGCAAGATAGTTATTAAATAGTATACTTACTTCTGAATTACAGTTGGTTGTAAATTGATAGTTGTTAATATCAAAGGAATAAATTCGGACACCTCTTGGTGAACAGCATTTTTATATATTTGATACATCAGTACAACGATGATGGGCAACTCTTGAAGGACTTTTAGGGACAAAATACCACGAGGCAGAAGATTGTACTGAAATATTCATTTAAAAGAAAGATCCAAAAATAAATACAAATATAATTTATACAAATAACATTTTATAAACTCACAATCATTTGCTGGGAATTCTGCTCTTGTGGCTTCTCCACGTGTATCGTTTTTATTGAATATGTTTCAGGTAAAAGCATTTCCAGATCCAAATCCTTTAAATCAGTTATCCAAATGTCATTTGTAGTTTCGAAGATTGATGTTAGGTTATTTGGCAGATTTGTATAAATCTCTTTCACAAACCCTAAAAAAAGCTGAATCTAAAAGAGAAAAATAAGTGAATCATCTTTAACAATTTTCTGTATGTAAACTGTAGCTTTAGACTTACTTCGGGATTGAAAGATGGACGAAAATGTTTATGCAGCTCAATTATTATACGCAGACTTATAAGAACATTTTCTTCATTATCAGTTTTCAATAATTTAAGCATCATTGTTATAATGGATTTAACATGCTGTCGTAAATTTTCCGTTATGGGTAATCGGTGTATCATCTCCAAAATCAGCTTTCGAATCTAAACAGAAATACACATTTTATTAAAAAGGGTCTTGTTTGACTAGTTAAAGTTATTATTTTGCTAATATGCATATCGATAACACAGGATGATTGATAACTGGATCAGATATTATATAGCGATAAATATGTATTTTCGTCAACAAAGAGCATATATTTATAGGAGCTAGACGCAATAAATTCGATTTGTATGTTGCATATTACGCATTTGAATGATTTGTGAATGCCATTATCATCGGTATATAAACACTGAAGTTATTAGGTATAAATTTTCCACAGTGTGGGGCTCAGAGAAGAAGCACGACCATTACCCACAGGTTGCAGTGTGTGTACGCTTATTTTGGTGTTTATAGGAACGAATGTGTTGTAGGGCTGGGTACAGGGTATCTTTTAATCGGGCACTCTCGATATGAGCAGCTCCGTTAATTGCGCGCGCACTTTAGTAAATGAAATCAACATGTTGGCATATACTCAACACGAACCAAGGATACCATACGAGTAAGCGGAGCAGGGTATCCCCTAGCTGAGCACTCTAGACTAAAACCTTGACGCACATTTTTAGGGCTAGATACAAACACTTTAAGGCGCTTCAATGTGCAACATGTGTACATGTTTGCACACATCTTGTTTGCAATGCAAAAAGGTACTCACGTGCTGAATCGTATTCTCCTGTACGAACTGAGGCTGGCCCTCTTGCAAAATACGCGTAAATATCTTGAGAGCATTTTCCAAAAACGATGGATACGAAGGAGACTGTGTGATCATATCAAAATGTTCGCTCAGCTCCTGCGTTGCTTTCAACTTGATTTCATCGTTTGCCGCTGGATCATTTAGTATGTTTAGGTAATTCCGGAATGTATTAACCGGAATAATCTCGGTATGTGCCATTTTAAGTAACCATTAATTCAATTTGGTTGCGAGAAATAAATGTTTTGACCAACCGGTGTAAACAAGCGAAATACTGAATTTAGCACAGAACAGGGTGAATCAAGCACATCAGAATAGCGGCGCAATCTTATACGATATAAGCGTAATTAAACAAAGTCCATTCATAACCAAATACCGATTTACACTCATATTTATAAGAGTATATTCGAGCAAAACAAAATCGCATAAAAATTAACATTTAACTGCTATGAAATTTTCTAACATATCTGTGGAATAAATTTTATTGGATTTTCAGCCAATAGTTTTTCCTCCATCACTAAATTCTCGGGAAAGACTGCAAATTCAAAACACAAAAGTAGCAGAAAACTCAAGAGCTTTCAGAAAACGAAAACAAAAACAATGTCATATTGCTATTTAAAATTTTATTTTTTGCACAATACTTTGTTTTGCCAACATGACAATGTCAGATTGTATATGTTGGCTGTCCGAATCGGAGTCTCATGGCTTCGTAAAATTTCAATCGTTTCCCTGAAATTTACTCGAGTAAATCCACACATACACATACACATATCTACATACTTGTACTTATCGATATATCGATATAGTCATATTTATTCAACAACCCTACTCTGTGAAATAATAAATTTTGCACCGAAAATAAATATCTTGTAAGTGTTAAATCAATAATAATTGTAAATATAGTGCCGCTTTGCGTTTAAGAGCAATGCCATTTTTCAATAATCCTATTTTGCTATGTGAATTGAGTGTGTGTTAATTTGGTTTTACAGACTAGAATGCCTATGGGTACATACATACATACGTTTGTGTGCTCACCTAGTAATGTGTATGGGAAATATAACTACACGCCCCTGTCCATAACAAAGACTTGCAGGTATTAAAATGCAAGTGGCTTTTTCACGCGCGGCCCACCGAATTGGCCGTGCAGGGACGCCAAAGTGCATTTTGTATACATCGTCACATAAGTATGTACATATGTATATATGTATGTATGTATATGATGGTTCAGAGCGTAATTGAACCAAAACATGTTCCATACTTTACGTCGCACAGTGGTGTTTTCTTATTTGTTATAGTTATATAGTATTCAAGTTTTAAGGAGCAATTAATTTAAAATTCTAAACAAATGCATATGATCTTTATTGTCAAAGTTTGATACAAAGTCAGATACAAACTTTTTATCCCAATTGGAAAAATTACAAATTTTTACTTTAATCTTGAACTCAACTAAAGCTTTTTACTACTCACAGATAAAAAAAAGCAAAATGAGGGAATCCGCTCATGATATCAGTATGGATACGTGGAAGCAATGGATACTAGAAGCAATATCGAAGATTCGATCTCAAAAACAAAGACCGAGTGTCCAGAGAATTTGCCAGGCTATTGGCACTCATCATAAGTTTCACGAGGACATTGTCGCTGAGAAATTGGAAAAGGCCGTTGAGTCCGGTTCGGTTATAAAGGTCTATAATAAGGGACTGCATTCATATAAAGCACCAATGGCCAAGCGTCGAATTAAAGTTGATAAAAGTACAAATCTGTACAAAGTGGTTGCAAAAGCCGTTAATGATTTGGGTGAATGTGAAGGATCTACCATTAAAAGTATTGAAAACTATATACAAAAATTTAACTGCATTGACCTGTCGCCTAATGTTGATTTTAAAGCCGTGATTAAAGTTTCAATAAAAAAAGCGGTCGACACTGGATTTCTGCTACAGGAAGGAAAGTTGTATAAAAAAGGCAAATCCTTAACAACGCCACGAAAATCTGTCGTCGAGACAGAGATACTTATTAAAGGCGAAGAAACTTGTACACATTGTTCTGGAAATTCGCAAAAAAATCTGAATGGTATTCCAGAACCGCTAAGTTCTTGCAAACAATGTGGCATATCATTGCATACAACATGCGCAAATATCGCAGGCAGATGCAAGTCGCAATCTTATGTGCTGCTCTATATGCTTGTTATGAAAGGATCGCTGTGGAACTGTCAGAAATGTGCCGATTGTGTTGTCTGTAAAATCAGAAATCGTGGACCATGTCTGCTGCAGTGCTTTGCCTGCAAGAATCATTTTCATTTGACGTGTCTTGATACGATACCAGACAAAAAGCCAAAGCATCCATATCGGTAAGTCAACAAATGAAAGAAATATGACGACAATGTAGATAAATGCTTTTGTTTATATGAAACATTATTCTCTACTTCAGTTGCAAAGCATGCTTAAACGTTGATCATCCAAAATCGTTAAGGAAGGAAACTGGAAGCATTAAATTAGAGCTTGGAAATGATAGGTAAGCAGCAAACCAAAATAAATTACGGGATGATTTTATGTTCGTTCTTCACAAAATATTAATCTATGTAAAACTCACTCTATATTTTCGCAGAATGGTCCAGTATGCATAATGTCTCGCAAAAACCATACACGAATTGCAAGCGACAGATGATAAAAAGTGAAGGATATATTGAAAATCCGTCAACATCACAACAAGGCATCAGTGTTGTCGGCAATCGGCAAAAAAAGAAGAATTCCGTCGTTATCAATAAGTTTGCTACGCCAATAAAGCCAAACAAGAAAATCTATCGTGATCACATTGTCAATCAACTAAATCGCAAGCGAACTTATTCGGATTTATCATCGTCGACATCCTCCAGCGACAGCGATGACGAAGAGGAAGATGATGACAAGAATGCGGGCTGCGAAGATCAGGATGAAAGTACGTCCTCAGACTCGTGTACTTCTTCAAGTTCCGAGTCCGACTCAAGCGATAGCTCGAGTGATAGTTCGGAGTGCGACGACGATAATGATGAAGAAGACTATGACACGGATAGAAGTACGTTGAAGGAGAACATATTTGAAAATGAAAAGAAAATTGAGTTTCGATCGTCACCAAATGACAATGAAAGCTTAATGGATGCTTCTGAAAATTGGGGATTTGCTGCTGTTGCAAAGAATCCCGTCGACAACAAATACAAAAATAATTTCAAATGCATGAGCTATTCACAAAAGAAAATGTCCGATATTTATCAATTGTCCCCAAATATTGAGCCTAGCAAGCCTAACAAATATGCAACCGATAAATCCGACGATATTGCCGTAAAGTGTAATGTTCCCCCATCGCGAAACCATTCCAATTTGGGGAAAAAGAGGACGATAATTTTAAAATCTATGCCACTTGAAACTACTAAATCATACATGAAACATGATGATGATATTCCATATCTTACTAAAGAAACTGTCTTAAAATGTCAACTGATCAATGATGACACTGAGCCATTTCAAGAGCCTGTAAAGAAAGCATTGGATGTGCAGGAATGCAACAGTGCAGATATTGAAAATGATCTGGAAAATGAAAAGGACGAAAATATTAAGTTTGTCAGCCGGAGCAAACCGTTTGGTATGTTTAAACAATAATATTTCAAGGTTGTTTGGTCAGAGTGGGGTTTTCGTCCAATCAACCTAAAACTCATTTTCAAAACTCTATAAAAAATGTGTAAATAAAATTATATTATTATAGAAAATCAACATCTACCGCCTGGCGTTAATCACTTTGACGTTGAACTATACCAAGAGGTCCTACAGAAAGCTGTTATTAAAGTATCTAACAATCCAGTTGAAGTACCTACGGAGAAAAACCATTCACTGACTCATTGCGGACAAAGTCCCAAATCTATTGAAATCGGAAAATGGAATATTGAAACATGGTACTCAAGTCCATTTCCACAGGAGTACGCAAGGTAAATACATGCTGTCATTTCTAACTAATATTATACACTCAGCTGCAAGTAAGAAACAATGAGTAATATGATGAATAGTAAGGGGGAGAGAGAAAAGGTAGAGAGAGAGAGAAAATAGTAAGAGAGAGCGAGTGGGAGAGAGAGAGTAGTGAGGGAGTAATGAAAGAAAGAGAGTAATGAGATACAGAGTAGTGAGTGAGAAAGTAGTGAGAGAGATTAGTGAGAACGAGAGAAAGTAGTGAGAAAGTGAGAGAGAGAGTAGTGTGAGAGAGAAAGAGTAGTGTGAGAGAGAGAGAGAGTAGTGAGAGAGACAGGGACTCGAAATATAGAGAGAGTAAGGACAGACCAAGTAAGAGACTGTATGTAAAAGAGAGATATACTGACTTACCACTTGAGGGCAGAGTATTTGTTTATTAACAACGACAACACAACATACTCACTTATAAAGAACACTAAATACACTAAAATTTGCAGGCCTCACTTGAATTCTTGAGAAGCGCATAGAGGGGCGACATTAAATATACGTTATTTTCAAATGACTGCGAGGCAGAAATGTTATTAAGAATGTAATTTTAACATACTTGTCATCTGATTTGGTGTCACTGGCTCTTACAGTTCTTACAGACAGACAATATATTATATAAATATTTGATATAAACCATTCTTATTGAATCTTTCCAGACTGTTGAAACTATTTTTATGCGAATTCTGCCTGAAGTACACAAAGAGTCGCTCAGTATTGGATAGACACCAGAATAAATGTATTTGGAAGCAACCGCCTGGTACTGAAATCTTTCGCCAGGGCGATATATCTGTTTTCGAAGTTGATGGAAATGTCAATAAGATTTATTGCCAGAACTTATGCCTGCTGGCAAAGTTTTTCTTGGATCACAAAACCCTGTACTATGATGTGGAGCCTTTTCTCTTTTATATACTAACCAAAAATGATCAAGTTGGCTGTCATCTTGTTGGATATTTTTCAAAAGAGAAGCACTGCTCTCAGAAGTATAATGTGTCATGTATACTGACGCTGCCTCAGTATCAAAGACAAGGATATGGCCGATTTCTGATAGACTTCAGTTACTTACTCAGTCGCGAAGAAGGTCAATTGGGAACTCCAGAGAAGCCGCTTTCGGATCTTGGGCGTCTATCATACTTTTCGTATTGGAAATCGGTTGTCTTGGAGTATTTGTACAAATACAGGAATAAGAAGACAACAACTTTTAAAGATATAGCCATAAAAACAGGTTTGGCTGTTTCGGACATCGCATTAGCATTTGAGCTGCTGAATTTCATCAAATTGAGAAAGAACGATGGCGACATACGATTCCAAATCACCGTGAAAATCGACTGGAAAAAGGTTTTATTGCATCACAATAAAAGAGCCCAGAGCCAGACACGAATTATAATTGAAGCCGATTGTCTAAGATGGAGTCCCTTAATGTCAATTTCGAGATCACCCAATAATAATATACGACCAATTTCGAATCGTGAATATTTGAGCTCTCAAGTCATTGAAAGTGCCGAAGAGAAAGAGTTGTATGATAAGAAAAGTGAGGAAAACGTCGAACCTCCAGTGAATTCCACAACCGAGTTGCTTAAAGAATCCAATAAAGATGGCACGAAACCGAACAAGTCGATCTCTCAAAATATCGACAAGGATACAGGTTGTACTAAAAAGAGTATAGGCTCTGTGGAATCAACACACACAACACTCACTGACCCCAAAAGATCGAAACGACCTTTCGAAGATCTGATAGAAAACTCGGATTCCTCAGATAGTAAATATTCAAAGAAATCGCTGGAGTCCGCAGATTATAATATTTTGACCAAACGAGCGCTACGCTTGGCCAAGCGTAAGGACGTAGTTCCCCATACCAACAAAAGGAAGCATTTTGAGCGTAAAAACAATCTTGATAATGTGGACCACGATATAGCAAACATAGACGAACAACGGAACTATAAAGAAACCGCAGACAAATGTACTATATTGCAAGGAGCTGCTGCCCAGGACATTAGTCGAAATATCAAAAAACACGAATCGATTGACAAGCCTATTAATATTGTGCCCAAACTGAGAGGTAAGAAATCAAATGGCAAACGAGACGAAGAAACAGAAGCTATCGGTCAAAGCAGCACTGAAATTGCCTTGAAAGAGTCTGAGAATGTTGAGGTAAAGGAATCGATTACCGAAAAACGGGTTATTGAGCTTGCGCCGCAGCCAAAGGAGAGAGCGATCAACTCCACGGAGCATTGTACAGAGCAGGTCTTGGATGCCGTTGCAAAGAAGACTAAGAAAGCATTGTTTTCCGATACGACCACATTCGAAGCAAAGACCACTGACAATAAAACCGCTGAATGTAAAATTGAGCCTAAGCCAGCTGAAAATATAGCTAACAATGAATTAAAAAGTCCAGCTAAAGATAATAGCGAAATACAAAAGGAATCTATATTGCCGGCTACTTCTGCTGCTGCTGTTGCTGTTCCTGTTCCTGAAATAAATATTAAAGAACAAATGCCCACTAACGTTCACACTTCTGAAAATGCGGTTGCAGATAAACCCATAGTTAAGGAACCAGAAACTAAAGTACTTAATTTAAATCAAGAAACCTTGAAACAAGCCCCTGAAATAATAAAGGAGAACTTGGATGATTTAAAGAGCTTCAAAAATTGTACTGCATCAGCTGTTTCTACGGAAGAATCATTTGCCGCACCAGTCACACCAGCATGCATTGTTCCTTCCAAAGTCCTAGAGCAATGCGCCATGGAAATCAAAGAAGACAAAATTGTGGTTAAAACCAGTGTTGCTCCTGAAAAGATTGAACCCACTAAACCAGAAATACCGCAGGTGAAGGTTCCTTTCGCTATGGTCCAACAAACATACTATAACGAAGTTAACAAAGCAAATACAACTAATGAAAGACCAATTCCTCCCAAAACTGAGGCACCACCTGTAATGCAGGAAACAGATATCAAACAGAAAATAAATAAGAAAGTGATTTTGGAATCTGCCTGCGTAAAACCCGAAATTGTGAACAGCGTGTGTAAGATACCAGATATTATGCATGCAAACAAAATGAATGTCATTGCAGAAAAGGACGCACAAAAGCCAACCCAGTTGGTGCAAGTCAAAGAGGAAGATAAATCGGTCAACGTGCGTGCTCCGTCCTCTGCAGGGCCCATACGGGATAAGATTCAGCTAAAGAACAACGAACATGCGCAGCTGCAAAGCTCGATCGGCTCTCAGTTTCCAATCAACCAAATGCCCAACTATCATCACACTTCGCAATATTGGCAGTGGGACTATTACGCCAGCTATAATCTGTGCAATTTAGATTCGGCTGCACAGAAGGGTCAGAAGCAATTTCATAAAGACCTCGCCACAACAATGGCATACACCCATAATTTCACACAAAATCTGTACCAATCGGCCAATTTGGCAATGCATGCCCATCACCAGATGCAACACACGAAGGATAAACAGAAGGTCGATCGCAAGAATAGCGGCAAAAAGGATGATATGCCCAAAGCAGCCGTATCGAACATCAGCGCCGTTAACACTGCGCGAGATGAGGCAAATACACTGAATTGTAATGAGTATGGGAATGGGAATAATCAAGCGAATATGTTCGATCAGAAGTGCGCTAATCAGCAGAAACAATTCAAAATTACCGATCATACGCAACAAATCAAATCGATTGGTAATCCACAGAACACGGTGCCCAGACATGCAAATACCAATCAGCCGGACTCGAACATTTTATTATCCGGCTCACACAGCCGCGAGCCAAGCAATCAGCCTACGGCGCCTCAAAAACAAAAAGCGGAACACAACGTTAACTTGCCTTTGGGTGGCAATGCTTCACGGGAGGAGAAAATCAAAGTCTCGCAGCCGATTCAACAAGCGCCCAACCATTCGAATTTGCACGTCGCCGCACAGCCCGATGTTAATACCAATATGGCCTACGGCACAGAAGGATCCGCAAATGCGCCGATACAACAACAGCAATACGAAATATATAAAATAAATATGGACTCGCCAGCCGGCATTGGCGGTGCCATCAATCATGGATCGGAGAACACGAATGGACTTATGCAGAGACAGTTCTCGGACTGTTCCATGCAAAATCAGTCGGCAACGACGCCCATGCACATGTCCATACAGAACTCACATATGCAGCAGCAAAACAATATAAATATGAACTTGAACGCGGAGGGTCCGCCAAACTTGAATATAATTGGCAACTCACAACATCAGCAACATCAAAATAGGAAGCTAACTGTACAACAGGTAAATACATTTCAAAAGCTGCATTTTCATTGTCTTCATCTAATTTGAAATTTGTTTGACTTACAGCCGGATATTGTTGCGAGCTCTCCGACAGCTGCACATCGATCAGCAACACCCAAGCAAATTCGCAATGGCAGCTCCGCGAATAACGCGCAGCAACGGGACGCTAAGGCTTCAGCTGCAGCGACAGCCTCACAAAATACTCACCACCAGCACGCTCAGAGCTCCGTTTCAAATATTCCGAAGAGTCAGCAAGATGGTATTGGGGACTTGCAGTTTACACAACTGAGTGGACAGCATGGCCATCAGCAGAACATGCAAACATTGGACTACATACCAATTCCGCAAATCTCTCAGAATTTTCCAACAAATCCATCCAATTATGACATCGTTGGCATGCCGGCGGTCATTCAGCAAAGGATGTCTCTCAACAGCTCAGTGCATTCCCTGTCCAACTCACACCAGCGCATCGAGCAACCATCGTCCGCGTGTGCAGTAAATAATTTCTATTTACAAAACAACATGCCATCGAATGAGATTGTATCGAACGCACCTCGAATACCAGTCACCACCACATTGGGACCACCATCTTCCGCCGCTAACAACGATCAGTCCATATCGACAAACAGTGGCGGTGGCGGTGGCAGTGCACCGGCTCTCGTTAGCAATCTGTGCAGTCTGTCCAAGCTGCAGCAATTGACCAATTGCCTGGAAACTCAACCGTGCAATACATCGCCCGGAGCTCAAGCGAATTTAACACCGTCGCCACATCATCCGATGCCACCCAACTCTATGACGCCGCCACCGCATTTGCTAATGCAAAATAGGAATATTTCAACGCCCCCGAATATGCTGCAGACGCAAGTGACGCCCTTGCAGTACCACAAATACTACACCAGCAATATGAACATTGGGCCGATTGCATCCACCCAGAACACAAATCGAAATACTCGAAACACACCATCCGCTCCCATACAGCATGCGTCGTCGGCCATTAGCAGCAGCTCAAACAATCGCACACCCAATGTGCACATTAGTCCGAATCTTATGTCGCATTATGGAGCCATTAACAGCTACCGGATGTCGCCGCAGCAGAGTCCGCCGGCATCGGCGTATAGTTCCGGCGGGGAATATCCCAACTCTCAGATTCCAATGCAAATGGGTGTCATGAACATGCAGTCGCAGTATCAGGACGCCTGTGTGCTGCAAAGAGCTGCGCAACCCAATACGATGTATCAAACGTATTCACCATACTTGCCGCTGAACGGCTCAATACGCAGATAATAAAATAATGTACACCTTAAGCTAGTTACACGTTACTATATAATGTACCAACTATATGTACTACTTGTGTTGTAATTAATGAATATTATTTGTGCGTATTAAAAAATCTATGAAAATTTAACAAGTGTTTTCAATCGAATATCGAATTATTGGAAAAACATTAAGCTTCTTGACGATTTATGTATTTGAAGTCTACTAAAGATAACAATACAATCCACGCATTATAATTAGACATTCTGATATTTTTTTATAAGCATTGCCCAAACTTCCGGATATCGAGCTTGCAGAAATGCTGTCAACTTTTGTGCACTTTGAGCCTGCTGCGGTGAACAGTTGCGGCATTTTCTTGTTATAACTTCTGGAAGCGCAGCTGGAAATATATGCATAAAGAAATATTTTATTTTTGTTGCATGATCAAATAATGGTTTATTGTTTATAATTTATTCTTTAACAACATTCTGCAGAGACAATATTATGTATGTATGTATATAAAGTGTATTTTTGGTAGATTGAACAAATTCCGAAAGCTAGCTTTAATTTCATTCCAGTGCTTCCCTGATTTCGCATTTTAAAGTTGCAAGCATGATAAATTTGTCATGCATAGCAAATTCAATTGGGCAACACTGAAAATAGATATTCCTTATAAGACTTGTCAGCTGGCTCAACTACCTTGTAAGGAAGGTAAAGACGATAGAGTCAACTTAAAGACAAATGGAAGAGGAGAAAACGCGCCTAAGGAACACTGGAATGAAATTAAAGCTGGATTTCGGAATTTGCTTAGTCTTACTTAAGCTAAGAAGCTGGGAGTGAACGATAAAAGCTTTATTTCGCCCGCGTCTCGATCTTAATCTAATTTACACTTGACATCAGAATGTTTCAGCAACTGAATGATGCGATGGCAGCATCGACCCGAGAAAAGGGTTTGCGGCTATACCGATATGTATTTTTCTTTAGATAAAAGTATCTCAAGTTGCTTTTAAAAGCAAATATTTGCATTTTGTAATAATTGCGTATGCATTAGTGCATGTACATATATATTAAATGTACCTTTAAGTTGTCGTCCTAATTGGTCACATGGGCTCTTTTCAAGAATACACATTATTTGGCGACTCACAACAGCCTGGTTGTTTAAGAGCTTATTGATATTCTTTTCGTCCGCATCAACTTTGGAAGGAATTATTATTATAAAAAAAAATATTAAAATCAAAATTTCTTTTTGTTGTCGTTTGATTAAAAACATAACTACTTGTTTAATGTACGCTACTATATTGCTTTTGTGTACTTGTTATTTTAAAACGCATGCGCTTTGAAACTCAGCTCAGGGGTTGTAATCAAATATTCTACCACCAACTCTAAAAAGTGATTAAACACTGCAGCCAGTAAGGAAAAAAACACATTTAAGACATAAATGTTTATTTATTTTTTTAACCCATGCTTTCTGGTTAGCACAAAATAACATTTAAAACCAAAACTTTTGTTTTAAGGAATAGGACATAAATTGCAAATTGTGATTTTTTTAAATAAATATCTGATCTTCCAAGAATTAAAATTTTGTCTCCTACAATATTAGCCTCATATTTTGAAAAAAAACCTGCATTTTAGAGGGAATCTCTTCTTGATCATGCTATCACTAAAGCAGCAATCTGTTTTGCATATAAGCTATTCATTTATTGCAGAAATATCATTAACATATTAAGTGCTACACATTAATAAAATTATTTTAGTCTTCATGTTCGATGTGCTCGTCCAAATCTTCATCGTAATCGGTTAGTTCCTCATCGGAAAGACCCGTTTTTTTCTTTTGCTTATTCAGCAGCCACTCCTTGTAAGCCAATTCCTCCTCAACAGTAGGATCGCTCGATTCAATGAAGTCCTCGTAACCGTGAGGATATTCCTCTTGAACTGACGCCAAATGCTTAAAAGGTATGTTGCGTATGGAGAACTTGTGCCCCCAGCCCAGGTATATAGACTCGCAGGTCTTCTCAAACACAAATGTGAACGCACCGGGCCACAAATTCGATTGCAAGATCAAAAGACGCTCCTTCTGATTGGTATACGTGCTCGTGAAACGGACTCCCCAGGGAGAGGTGCACAAATCGCTTGTATCACTGGCACACGAGGATAGGATGTCGGGACCCGTTTCTGGCTGAATAAAGCCCTCCATCATGTCCTCTTCGTCGCCCTCCTCTTCTGCCTCCTCCTCCTCCTCTTCTTCGATTTCCTCTTCCATCTCCTCCATGAGTCGCATCTTCAGATACAGGGCCAGCGCCTTTTCGCGCTCCTTGCGAGCCTTCTCCTCATCATACCAAACAATGCGACCTTGGTTCAGAATGTTTGGTCTGCAATGCACCCAGGCAACGGGAGTGGCCAACGAATTCAAGGGCTCTATTTCATATCGCTCATTCTTCATCAGCATTACGTCGTTATCTGAAAAAATATGCAGTTTTATTTTATAAATTGAAGGTCGAAAAGAACCCGAATGCTATTCACCCTGCTCTGCGTCCTCTTCACCCTCATTGAAATCGTCTTCTTCTTCTTCGGCTTCCTCTTCGCCCTCATCTATAATGCCATCGAAGAGATCCTTCTCCTTCTTCGTCATGCGTCGGTAATATCCTTGCGGAGCTATGTGAGTGCCAGCTGTAATGCGAGCAATCATTGCACGTAAATAGTGTTTCTCCTTGCCGGGGAAACATGGATACGATACGATATCCGCCTCCAGATCTCCGGTGAAAAACTTCTTTATAAGACGCGAGACGACAATCTGACGCGGCGTTACTATAGGAAGTTCGATCCAATCGTCGTGCAAGTTGTTGACCACAAAATACGAGAATCGATTACAACCAAGTCCCACATACTCGGGTGGTATGTCGTAAAATTCCAGTTCCTGTGCAAGGGGAACTGGTTCGGCTTTTGGCGTCATCTTCTCTAACTCATCGAGCGCATATGTCTCCCAGCCATAAATTCCAGGAGTTAGTTCTGGTCCAATGTGCGGCGGTACCGGCTTTTCCTCCTGGTTCTTGCGCATTTTAAAGGGCAGCTGTTTCTCCTTCATTTCCTCCTTCATCATCGACAAACGTGTCAGGATTTCCTCACGCGTAAGCGACGCCTCCACAATATAATAGGAGGCCTTCAGTCCATTAATGCAACCCCAAAAGCGGCATTGCATTATGGACGGATGTCTCTGTAGTCGATTAATCGAGCTGGCTAGCTGAAAAATGTCATCTTTGCTAACACTGAAACCGCACTGATTCCAAAAGAACTGAAGTTGCTCAACGCGCTCATTGAACGTCACAAACAGGCGCATGGAATCATCAAGGTCGATGCGAAGGTCCCCGTCGTAGCCAAAGGCCTCCTCACCCGACAGATCCTCATCCAAGCCATAGTCGGTACCATCAAGCATTTGGGGCAACTAATGCGATAACTTTAAACATTTTTAAAGGATAGAAATATCTTTAGTCCATACCTTCATCGAATGTAGGATCCTTTTGGCTGGGCGAAACATGCGACTGTCGCCAAAAACCGCGTTTGGGGGAAAACGTTCCGGCACATGAAATTTTTGTTCGCGCACATTACGACTGAACTCTTCGAAGAAATCAATAACGTTCGGGGGACGTTCATCAACAACTCGCTTTACAATATCACTTATGTGATCGAATCTATGGGATTAGGAAAGGAAATACTAATAGTTACGAAAGGAAATATGAATAGTTGGGAGAAAAGTAAAATTAGATGAAAAGATTAAAGTTAAAAGCGAAAAAAGAAGACATAATGGAGTTAAAATGATATGCTAGTAGAAGAATCAGGCGAAAACAAGGCCAAAGAGCAACACAGAGCAAAGAAGTCTATGACCTGTAGAGGTAAAAGTATTCACCTAAGATTGGTCAGAGATATTCCAAAGACAAAGTTCCACTGGGTATAAAATGGTATAATGTTGTTTTGTTTTGAATGGTTCTTAGTTATGCTGCTCGATTTGTTTCTCTATATTTTAAGGATCAGGCGAAAACAAGAAGAGCAACACAGAGCAAAGAAGTCTGTGACCTGTAGAGTTAAAAGTAGTCACCTATGTGTGGTCAGAGATATTCCGAAGATACAAAAGAAAGAGAAAGTTCCACCGGGTATAAAATGGTATAATGTAGTTTTGTTTTGAATGTATCTTAGTTATGCTGCTAGATTTGTTTGTCTAAATTTCAAGGATCATTTTATACATATTTCCTCGTTATATTTTCTATCTGGTTCAATATCGAATTAGCTATAAATTTAGTACCATATCACACACACTTACAAATTATCTCCACTTAATGTACTATATTGTTGCAGTAGGGATTTCGCAACGCTGACCTCATAGCCGATATTGGGCGGCTCATGACAGAGTGCTCCTTGAAATTGTGTATCTGAATTGAAGGCGTCCATCGGTATGGTTGTCGACGACGACGACGACGATGACGTGATTATGTTGGAACATTGCGGCGAATCGTCCTGCTCAGATTGGGGCTTTTTAGCAGCATTCTTAGTGGCCTTCTTGCTGGTAGTACCTAGCGGATTGTCCGAATCAAGCGTGGAGCTTGAGCCGAGCGAAAAATTTTGACATGATGGATTATCGTTCTCCATAATGTTAGAAATCTATTGTATTTGAAAGGAACGCGTTTGAAATACATGCGTATACAGAGATAATGACTTGGAAAGAATAGCCTGTGTTGTGTTTTAATTCCTTGAATCTAAATCTTTGTAATGTTTCTCTTCTATTCAAAAAGAGTGAAGAGTAAAGAGTAGCACTCTGTATTTAAATACTTTGCTTTAAGGCTTGTGCCTATTTAAGATATTCCCCATTTGTTGTTTTTCAGTTGAACGCCATAATAATTTGTTGATCAACCCTCTGCAAGGTAATGCCAAGAGAGGAAAAAATTCAATATCCATAAAAATATATACACGGCATACATACATGCGTATGTGTACATACATTTATAAATACCATGGGAGTACGTAGGGTGGGGCAGGTGGCAGTTGCCCCATCGGAATGACCACAATAGTTTTTTTTCTGTTTTGAAAAATTAGTCACAAATGTACTTTTATCTTAAATAATCTGGAATAAAATAAATCTGACTGAATAAATTTGCCATTGTTTTGATTTATGCAATACATAAATAATAAACTATATATTTTTTTCCTAATTAGAGATTTTGTGGGCATAAATTTAAATGATCGTCATCATATTAAAATAACAACATTTACGTATGTATCTATTAATGATCAAAGATAAAAGACTTTACTTTAGTCACTATTGGGGCGTTGTCAGTTTTCTCCACGTGGAAATGACGTTCACCGGAAAAAGCGAAAGCCTCCGAGGGATACTCTTAGTTGCCACACCCCAATCCCCTCCCCGATCCAAATCGCGCTTACGCCCTTGGCAAAAATGTTCATTCACATGTACACATTATAAATAGTTATATGCAATATTTATTTTTATTTGTAGGGAATCATACAGATTTTTGAATACACATATAGACGTATGTACGTACATCTGATTTCATATGTTGTATATTTTTACTTATGCATGCTTGCACATATTATACTATATGTGCATATAGAATTAATTATACACAACAATGTTTTGTGGCCAAGCTGTATAGAGGATATATATACATAGATTAAATATGCAAAGAAAATCTAATACAACTAACTAACTTTCACGACATAAATACGATCATTATTGTATGTTGCATTTATGGAATTGTTAATATATTTGAGTGTAATATGTTAGCAGTTGCTGTACATATAAGACAACAAAACAATTTCGATTATATTTATCGCTTTATAGCTGTATATTTAACACAACATGTATTTTTTGTTGTGCCGTGTGCATCCACAAATATAGACTACCAGTGTACAGAATCTTTCCAGTTTAGTCGCCAGCGTCTTCAACATACAGGAACTTCTTTACAAGTGTACCTTTGTCGGTACGTCTATACATATACATATATATATAATACTATATGTATATATATAAAAAGATTATTTACTTTAATTACTCAATTTTAATTGCCTGCCCGAATATAAATACTAATTAGAACATCCTGCTCCCTGCAGATAGAACAGAATGCCTTTCGTTCCGGTAGAGACTCCCAAGTGCCCCGCGTGCGGCAAATCTGTATACGCTGCCGAAGAGCGTGTTGCTGGTGGCTACAAATTCCATAAGACTTGCTTCAAGTGCAGTAAGTAACACTAACTAACTATTGGATAACGCTCGTTCGACTACAATTCCATATCTATATCCATTCGCGCGTACCAGGTATGTGCAATAAGGCTCTGGACTCGACGAACTGCACCGAGCATGAAAAGACACTGTTCTGCAAAAATTGCCACGGCAGGAAGTACGGCCCCAAGGGATACGGTTTCGGCGGTGGTGCTGGTTGCCTGTCAACAGACACGGGTGCACACTTAGCGAGAGAGTAAGGATCGAACAATTTCCTTTTTCGACTTTCATCTCATTTACATATATATTTTTACTATATATGTAAATAATAATAATATAATTTTTTGATATATTTTTATAATATATATACATAATTCTATAGTTACCATGCACATATATATACACACATATAATACTAATTATAGTATGTGTGTAAATATTACTCACCAATCATAAAAATAATTTAATGTGCTCTTTCTAATGTCTAATGTCTTTTGTTTTTTGTTTTTCTTGTACTTTCAGTTAAGATGGTTCCTGCCAATTGTCATTTGTTTAATTCAATTGTATCTTCGGGACATGAATCAGTGTTCAAGTCTTGACCCTATGTGTTATAATTATCCTGATATATGTGAAATTTATGGTAAACAATATTTTTGTATTCATTTTCATTACTGACTGTAAATTAATAAAAAGAAATTTAAAAAAACAAATTTAGAATAATAAATGGAAATATCAAACAACAAAATAAATCTGGTCTATATGTTATATACATATATAAAGTACGATTGTCATTCCAGAGTTTGAGTCATAAATGTGTTGACTTGTAGTTATTTTTGTTTATCTACGATAAAAGCTTTTGAATTTTAGTATAGCGAAGCACCATCTTAAAGGCTGATAGCACTCAGCATATAAACACATCTGGCATGCTTATATATATATTTCTGTAATTTCGAGGCATTTAGGAAAAATTTTTTTGATTTAATATTTTTATTTCCTTAAAAAAAACTGAACCTAAATTTGGGATGTGTATTTTGGTATATCATGTGCACACGAAGTTTATTTTTAAATGTCTCGATAAATATCGATTTTCCACCACTTTTTGGTATATCTGAGCTGTAATCAAAGCAATAGTCGCCAAATACAGAATATGCATACAGATACAGATATCTGATAAAAGACTGTACAGGGTAAAATCAAGTCGAATAAATCAGTCTTCTAAAAATAAATACAAGACACGTCCAACTTTAGTATAGGGTATTAAAAGGATAGAAAATGTGAAGATTAGGCACTCGCCCATGCATGTAGTGTTATGCTTCAAGGCGCAGACAATTTAATGCTTAACGAATGAGATCGTTGATACCCTATACTTAAGAATAAGGAGCTACTTATATACAACAATTAATAATATTTGACTTGTGTATGTTTACATTTTATAAATATACAAGCAACAAAATTTATATTCATTATATATTCCGACTATTCGAACAATTTTGATGAGCCCAAGTATTATATAATGAACATCTGCAATACCTCTTGTTAACAAGCTATAAATCCCATTTATGACTCCAACTGTGTACAGGGTATACGTATATTTTGTATAGTATGCATTTAAAACTAGTAAGCTTTGATTAATTGTGCTGTTAGCTGTAAAAAAAGTATACTGAAAGTATTAAGTGAATTTTGAAAATAAATATTAATTTTGAGACAGTAAATCTTCAAATATTTAAATTTGTTATCTTTATTTAATTGTGAAGAGTTGTTCAACATGTTCGGAAAACCTTTTCAGACATTTAATATTATACATATTTGTATCGGTAAATATAATATATTATGCGCATAATAAATAAGTAAAATTTAAAACCAATACTACTACTATGTCATTTAAGGAACAATAATCATTCTATCTATAACAAAGGTGTGCTCGGATAATATTCGTTACAAAAGTGGGGTAAGTCAGATAAAAACTAGCTTGTATTATTGGAGATATCTTTCTTTTCTCTTACAAGCAAATAACTTTCACTTTTACATTTATTTAAAGGCCAAGTTACCACTACTACCTTATATTATTTCACTATTTACTCTTACAGATGTGGGCTTTCGATCAACCTGCATATTTTGTGTACAATCAGCCAAGCAAATTTCGAAAACTTTACTGGTATGCAACAAGAACTCCACCGATGCACACTAGAAAACAACGAATGGGAAACTTACAACTGCAACACGCTTATAGAAATATTGCACCTGAAATTGGTGCATCTTTTGGCAACCAATTAAGGTATTTTTTTATAATTTTAATCTCTTGCATTTGAACATACAAAACATAAACATTTTGCCCTTGACTTTCAGAAGCACATTTAAAAATAGTTACGACGACGGTTCGTTGTCAGCGAAGGTATTGAGAACATATATGACATCTGCTAGAATACCTTCGACATCGGCACCAAAGACAACACCAAGCACAACGTATTTTAAAGATATTCTACCCGACTATACGAACACAACAATTTGCAAACAAAACAAAAATATTACTTCAGTCACAGAGGGAAGCCACATCGTTAACATCTTACCCCATTTTCGAGGTCTTGAAAGTATTTCGAGCAGTGTTAGTAATACTGTCCCACCCATTATTGAACCACCTTTCCAACCGTATATAACCCATACATACTTCACTCTTGATGATGTCATTGTTCCGAATTCTCCCAAGCACTTCAATTACAACTCAGATCCGGACAAACAAATCCGTAATGACTTGGAACCGCAAAACAGTTTTATAACCGCAAAAAGTAATCATTTTACACCTAATCAGTTTATTCTGGCTACGACTACTACTACTATTGAGCCCATAAGATCTACTCTACCAATTTTTGGAACTAGTACTACTATCAGGCCCATGAGAACTACTGTCCAGATTCTTGCCACTGATGCTATTGAGCCAATTAAATCTACTGTTCCGATTAGTGTTACTACCACTGTGGAACCAATCAAATCCACTGAAACTATAGTCCAAACCACATTGTCGGATTATCTGCCATCAACCAATTTTTTACCAAGAATCGAACCAACCAATTACATGGAGCCTTTCAAGGTTCTAACATTAAATCGCACAGTTTCCACAAATATACCACATACTATATTAAAAAAGAAAAACTTGGCTTTAAAACGGAATATATCATTCCGAAGGAACTTAACTTTAGCCACCTTCAAAGACGAATTCTGCTATAGCTGCGGGAAAAGTCAACAAAATGTGGAAAATAAAAACTTAAATGATGTCAGAATACCACATTCAAACGATACCAAATTAAAAGACAATAATTCAACAAAAGTTTTCAAAAAAAGTTATGGTAGAAAGAAGCAGAATATTACAACTTTGGCAACTAAAATAAAAGCTGCTCAACATCATAAAAATATCAGCTCTCCGACATTAAGTAAAAATCAATCAATTACGGTTCCCTCAAGCACTCCCGAAACAACACAATTTAAAAATAGACGCAATAGAACGAATCTTATTCAGATGCGGCGTAGAAAAATAGATATCAATGCGACAAGATTGAAATCATATAATATTACTCCAACAGATAGTTTGAATTTGAAAATATTGAAGCCCACAGCTGAAGTTAAGCCCACAAAACTAAATCTAAATAATATCAACGAAAACCTCAATTTTCGCGACACTATAAAAGTAAATAAAACAAATAGCTTAGTTTGGAGCACTACAAGCACTATAAGCGAGCCAACAGCCCTCTCAGCAGAATCTGCTATAATGACCATATCAAATACCAATGGCAAAAATTTGAGGAGGCCAATGCGAACATTCCGAAAACGTTTTCCAGATGCCGATACCGTAAACAAACTGGATTTGGCCCACCCTACTGAAGTACCACAGCTACCAATTGAAGTTTACTTTACAAAACTAAACAAGAACTAAAACTAAAACTAAAAATACCACAGTTGCAACTACTCATATGTATTTATTAACCAAAGATTCATTAAATTATTATCTTATTTTTAATTGTAATTATATTTTTTGTAAAAATGGTTATTGTTTTAATAAAATATAATACAAGTTGTTAAAAATTACTGCTAATGTATGTGAGAGCTTGCGGGGAATTTAAGGGAAGTCCCATAAAAATTAAATTAGTAAAAAAACAACAATCACAAGCCACTGTATTTGTCTAAATTAATTTAGTTGATAAACAAATTTTTTATCTTGCGAAAAAACAGTGATAGCACTTCCAAAATATTGATCAAGGATGCACCAATGAAGAGTCCAAGTACTCCTCCAATCGCAACTAAAAAATAAGCAGTAAGTTATTGAGTTTTATTAGACTTCATGGGTCATGACTTACCTAAAAGATCTAATTTAGTTTGTGTAACTGTGCGGTGAAATCTAGCTGAAGGATGACTGGCAATTTTGATTTCAACTATGTAATCCTTTTTCTCAGCTGCATTTTCTATTGACCTGAATTGGAAAACAAATACAATGTCATGGTTTTTGAGTTAAGTTTAAAATATATCCTACCCAACATAGCTAATCTGTTGCTCCATGCATGAAGGCAAGCAAACCAAGTTGGTTCCAACATAATCCTTTACTTTTTCAGTGATATAAGCTAGAAATAACATATATATGAATAAATTTTCGAACTATTTTTTGTATTCTTGCTGATTAGCTACGTTACCGTCCTGTAAACACATAATTCCTTTAAGATCGCAGTAAGTTTGATCTGAACAAGTTTGAAGAGACTTATAAAATAATAATATTATAAAACAAAGAAGTTACATACTTGTTGATGATGGATTAAATAATGTGCAATTGCAAATTTGCATCTCCATTTTGTTCCTGATTTGAGACATACAAGTGGAAAAGCTGAAATGATAGATGATGGTAGTAAAACAGTATTATTTGAAAGTGTTACCAGATAACTAGATATCCCTTACGACTATCACAGAAACTATGCTTTTATCAGCTGTTAATCGCCTACCTGTAAACAAACTTGGCATTGTCGGTTTCTGCAGGAAATTTGCACATTCGCTGCTTTACACCTTCATGAAGGACGTCCTCATTATTGTGTATCTCCTCAATATTAAAACTGTACACAGTGGGTCTGTTTGAAACGAGAAATCCTACGGCATTAAAATACGGTACATCCTCCGGACTGTGAATAAATAACTAGTTATCGCATAATTATAAGAATATGAATATATAATTTTTAAAAGATTTTTACTTACTTGATATTTGTATATTAGTTCGCTTTGCAATATCAATTTCAGTTGCCGATATTTATCTAATGATGAGTATTTTAATGGCAGCTGATCGATATTCGCACTGAAAATTTATAATAATGAGATTTTAGAAATGCAGAATATTCAATTAAATACTTACTAGTCCATTAAGTTGTTAGACAGAAAGCAATGTCCCATTTCCAGCTCATGAAATTTGAATATTGTTTCGCAATCAGGTAACAATACATCAGCGAAATAGATTCCCTTTATAAAATTTTTACAAGATTGCGCCAGCAACTAAGAGAATACCATTTTTTAATTTAAAAACAAGTGGGGATGGATTATCTTTGGCGTGTCGAAGATTTTATACTCTTTTCGAACCTTTAGCCAATTTTCACTCTGCCAACTGCATCACTAAATTTCATATGCTGTAAAAAATCGTTTTATCGCGTAACATTTATTTTTTTGCTCTAAGAATATTTAGTTCATTGCCAGCTGTATGGCAGCTATAACATATAGTGATCCGATCTGGCCGAGTCCGACCAATGTGCTTTCTCTTTGAATAATAAGCATCTGTGCAGAGTTTCATCGCGATAGCTTTAAAAACATGGGATATTTAGCCAAAACCGACTTCGATTTGTATGTCAGCTATAAGATATAGTGCTCCAATCCGGCTGGTTCCGACCAATGTGCTGTACATTTGAATAATAAGTGTATGTGCAAAGTTTCATAGCAATAGCTCAAAACCTGAGGGACTAGATCCCATACATACAGACAGACAGACAGACGGACATGGCTAGATCAATTTGTATTGTCATTATAAGCATACTGGCAGTAACTTTTGGGGGTCTCCGACGCTTCCTTCTATGCGTTACAAACTTCAGCACAAACTTAATATATTATTTTCTTCGAAAAGAGAATAATATTTAACTTAGTAACTTTTACAAATAACGTGTCCCAAGACACTAGAATTGACAAAGGCATTCAAGCCATAACTTTATCAAAACTCATCAGATCTCAAATGCTTTTTGGTTTTTGATTGCCCTATTTATTAGGTCAACATTCAAATCTGAAGCACTTTAGTATTTCAGATTTGTCTATTCAAAATAATGTTGTCATACGTACCTCTCGACGCATAGCCAAAATATCAACTCCACATGTTGAGTTAAAGCCCCTACAAAATGAAACTTTTATGTTACTACCCTCTGAAGTAACAAACATATAGTCGAATAGATTTTTAATGTATAGACTTGAGTTGCTGTTGACTCGCTGCTGGATAGTATTTGTAAAATCTGTGTTAACCTTGTTCTTTATCAGACATATGCTGACGGAGGGAAATGTGTTCGACCAGTGTATGTAGGTAGTCGTCACTCCAATGCTCGTTGAATCCGTGTGGAATCTTGCCATCATGAGCAGAAAAATGGAGCCCATATTCCAGCCAGAAACAAGTATTACGCATATCCAAAGTAATCTGAAAGCTCAGTTTTATTGAACGCAAACACAGATATTTAAGTCGATTTTTGAAACAATTACCTTCTATTATAAAAGTTCAATTGGAGAATATAGAATAACAATTTGTGTGCCATATTTATGAACAATTTTAGCGATTGCAGTTGCAGTTGTGAAAAATCTATAAAATTACCACGTCATCTTTTTAATTATAACATTCGCTCGGATAATTGAAGCTTGACACGGAGTTTCGATGTACCTACTAATATATATTTTGTTTTCATCGCATTTTATGTTTTTGGAGTATTATCTGTCATTGACAAATTTCATATACATATCTAACAAAAATGGCAGCTATAACAACTTCAAAACATACAAGAACTTTTAAAGGACCTGGAGGGTAGAGCGTAATCGAAAAAAATAAACACACATGAAGTTCAAATAATTAAAGCCCAATTTTACTAAAAAGGTATATACGATAATCTTGTCCCTACAAATTATATATGACTTCCTCCAAAGCTTATAAAAAAACAAATCGGCACAAAAATGATGAACTTTCAGGGACGACAAACTGTTGCAAAGTATCCATACAACTTTATATCGGCAATACAAGCCAAAATTAAAGTATTGCAACCAATTCAGCTGAAGGTTGTACAAAAACGAAAGCCAACGTTCCGTTTCAATGGGAAAAACCTAAGCCAAATAATGCCTTAAAAATGGCACCAAAACAGTTCATTAAGCGACCCGATCTTTTAAGCCATTCTGCTCAAATTCCCATTAGTCGTATGCTAACCGAAGAGATCAGAGAAGAAATCAGAACGCCTTCAAATTCTAACCAAATTTGTAAGTATACATTTTTGGCAGATGTAAACAAAAGCATACAGCGAAAGAGTGTTTGGAACTGCTTAACTGAAGGATTGGTAAGTGATTAATACATATATGATATATATTTTTATTTTCCATTTTTTTGTGTATTTAGTTACGCAATGCAGAGGGAAATTCCTCAAATAATTTAGCAAATCTATTGAAACTACGCGAAAAGTTACTTATATATCGAACCACTTGTCTGATATTATGGCTTGAAATTCAAAAGGAACAGCTTAATTCTGAGGGTCATCTGGATAAAATTTTGTGGATTAAGAAAAAGGAAGACAGACTTATGCTTGAAATGAAAAAGGAGCGACAATATATAAAACGGTATGCAATTCAAAATAATCACCTAAATTTATTGGCCATATTTCATAGCATATTTTTAGTTTGCGTATTTCAGTCAATGTGAAATCATTAGATAGACTAGCAGAAAATTCTATCCAGAGATCGTTAAAAAGCGAACAGAACTTAATCCTACCAAATTACCTTGGAGACAACTCACTTCGATGCGATTTAGTTCTTTCAAAAAATTCGTTTATTAAAGAATGGATTGATTATTTCCACACAATAGATGCAGGGCTTATAAAACTTTGGACTAATTCAAGCCGATCCAGAAAGACTGAAATTTGCGGTGATGCGAATCAATTGGAAGTATCCCAATCAAATAATAAATTGTTAATGATTCAATTTAGTGATAAGCGTAAATATCACAATGCTATAAATATTCTGGATCAGAGATGGCATTTAAATAACCAGGATAAGCAAAAACTGATGGAAATCATTAAATCCTCCCGAAATTTCCTAAAAAAAACTGCCCAAAAAGACTTATCGTTGAACAAAACAGAAGCAATATTAGATAGTGATAAATCAAAAAGTAAGCCTATTAAATCTGCTCAGGTTGACGATACGATAAAGCCGAACGTTGAGCTTATATCCAGACTAAAAACGAATGATATAGATGTAAGTAAATGGTATCCTATTTTTACAAATAACTCATCCGAAATAAAAATGAATTCGTATAATTTTGCAGAAAATAATTGAAAATAACGATAAATTGCTCCACGTGTGCATTCGGCAAATGGTAAAGGGTTCAAAAACTCCATTAGATGATCGGATTAAAGCTAATAAATTTCTTTTTGAGCTTCTGCAACGACTTTTTAATACGGGTATGTAAGAGTTTGCAATCTCTTTCTGTATTTAACATATTTTATCTTGAAACTTTTGTGTAGGACATTTAAACGGAAAAGGAAGATCCACTTTAACCGTTTTTGACCGTGTAATTCTCGATAGCACTTTCGAAATAATTAAGGATCATTTGCATGGTCTTCAACACGAAGAACCTACTAATTTGATATGCTCCGTTGCCCTTAACAATCCCCCAAACACACAAGGATGCAGTAATTGTATCTACTGCCGGAGTCTTCTTAAATGTCTTTCAATTTATAAAATCAATTCCAAGCGCTTTGAGCATACTTTTGAGTGTGAGTCTCGAGCTTATCGCGATCATTGTGACAAAATTATAATAAATGAATTGTATGATGAAGATGTACTTTGGCAAAGCTTTCATTCCGAAGAAGGCGAAGTTCTTCAATTGTTGTTTGATGAATTGGTAATGCAGTATATAAAATATATTTTAAATTTGTATTGATTAACTAACTTAAGTTATAAAAGTATGAAAATAATAAAAAAGTTACATTTTGAACAACATGCAAATTTGTTTGAGTGCCAGCTGAAATTTGAATAATGTGGCTATTGCATATAGGCTTGGTTACTTTAACCTTATTGAAGTAAATCTCTGTTAAGACACAATCAATGCGCTTTTTGTTGTACATATTTATATTATCTATGTTTATTTATTGGATATACATTTTATCTGTTTGGAATGACAATCTAATCTTATTTGGTATTTAGTGCTACTTCTCAAGAGAATTTTCTAGTCTAATAAATAAATAAGTCAAAAGTTATTTAAAGAAATACGTACGCCTATTCCCCGCCTAATGGCCCCAATTTGTGACCGGAAAAGTTAATATTTTCCACACATACGGCCCTTAAATCGATTCGGCCCTGAAACGGAGCTTAGGTGTATTACAAATTTACTTATTTTATTGAGAAGACCATTCATTGAGTGAGTAAGTACTTCCCATATATGGTTGCTGACGAATCGGATCTGTATTTGATTGATGATTAGCAACTGCATTCCACGGTTGTCTAGGAAACGCATTCGAGTTAATATATGGTGCGGGACTGCCGCTATAGCCAGCTGTTGTATGGAAGTTGGAATGATAGGGAGAGAAATTAAAATGGCCATAGGGGGCATAGTTGTTAATATGATAGTTGGTTGCTGAGGCGGTGTTCTTATTTTCATAGTAATTGTAGTATTGGGGAGGGAAAGAATGTTGAACATTTTTACTCGCAAAATATGAGTTATCCGCTAAATCATTGTTGACAGCCATTGCTTGTGGATGTGCTGCATTTGATTGGAGTGCTGGATTAATGGTACTATTATAAGATTCGACAATAGGCAACTGTGCTTCGTGCTTGTACGGTTGTTGTGGTTGTGGTTGTGGTTGTTTTTGATAGTCTACAGCTTCAGGCTGCCGCTGCTGCGGCTGCTGCTGCGGCTGCTGCTGCGGGTGCAGAGCTGTTGGAATGCTGTTCAAGGCTTGAATTTGATTAGGATTTTGCATTATTTGTGTTTTAGTTTGCTGAAGATCTTCTATATGGCCGGTTCTTGTAAACGCTGGCGGCTCAGGCGGTTTTATTGGTAAACAATCTTTGCTTATCGCTTCAGTTGTTGTTTCTCCAGAAGATTTATCCATCGATTTCTCTGAAATCAAACCATATGATTTTTTAAATATTTAATTTGCTTTTATGTTATATATTTTTAATACCTTTCTCTGGTGATTTAGACTTTGGAACATCTGTATCGCAATCGGATGTTATATCAATAACGTCCTCTTTGCTATTCTTTTCTTCATCCGGGCGCTTGGATGTTGTCCTGATTGCTATAATTTTACCACTATCTAATTGCATATAAATGCCTTTCGTTGATTTTAGCACCATTACTCTCTGGCCCGCTTTGAGTATTATATTCGATTTTTCTGATGAATTTGTTGGTATGACAACGTCTGAAAAATGAATTGTGTTATTAGAAAATGGCAACTTTCGTTTAGCTAAAATATCTTAGAAAACACAAATATTGTGTCTTGCTTACCAAGGGGTAACGTCATTTCTTGAGCAGTCATTCCCTGTCTTTGCCACACTTCAGCAGGAATCCAACGGGTTGAGCGGCCTCCAGTTGCGGTGGTGTTCGCTTTTTTCGCCTGCAGGGGTTTAATCTAAACAAATTGTACAAAGTCCATTTAGATTTGGTTAAGTTTAAAGTAGTCAAAAGGCATTTCTGGGAATGATTTTCCAACAGAAAAAGAAACAAGACCCTGATTTCCGTGTATGTGAATGCTGTACAAGAACATGGCATTATTTTAACTTTTTTCTAATACTTACTGAAGCCACTGGTCGAGTAATAACGGTACCATCCTGGTTAACAATTTTGTATTGCATTTTTCCTGAGGCATAGGTTAACTTTTGATTTACAGACGCCTTCTTTTCGAGCTCATAGCTTCTGTGAGCCTGTCTTTTTTCGGCTTGTGATAGCTTGCTCTCTTTTTGATCAACTAGTAAGCTTTCATGGAGAAATGGATCTTTTGTTATATAGTTTGAATGTATTTCAACAATTGTATTAATAACTGGATCCAAATGAGTCGTTGTGGGAGCAGATTTCTCTTCTTTTATTTTAGGTGTCGTCGAAGGCGGTTCACCCAGGTCATTGTTTTGTGTGGTTGGCTCATTCGATTTGTGACTTTCAGTATCCATTGGATCGTCATCTGAACTATAATCGTGACACAAATTTGTTATTTCCTTCATAGACAAATGCGCCTCGGGATTGCATTCATCGACTATTCTATCGGACATTCCTTGTTTCTTAATTTGCCTATCGTATATCTTCTTTTCCAGGCATTTATCCATTACAATTCGGTACACATAGCATGGTTTCGTTTGGCCGTATCTGTAATGCAATTGAAGTTACAATTAAAAGTGCATTTATAACATGGAACATTACTTACCTATAAATTCTATAAACAGCTTGCGTGTCATGACAAGGATTCCAACTGGCATCGAATATTATAACTCTGTTCGCTCCGGTCAAGTTGATACCCAAGGATCCGGCTCTTGTAGATATTAGGAACAGCTTAATATTACGATTCGCGTTAAACTCATTCACAAGTCGTTCTCTTTCCTGCGAAGAAGTCGAACCGTCCAAGCCTACAAATATTATGAGAGCATAACTTTAGTTTATAGCCATATAAAATATTGTATTGATACTTACGAAAATAGTTAATATTTCGCATCCAAAAGTTTGTACTGCAAGGTACATAGCTGGATTTGAGGAACCCTTCAATCAGATTTAGGGTCAACAGGCTCTGACTGAATAACAATATGCGATCTCCCATAAATATGCTCTCTTTCATAATGCAGAAAAATATTTCCATTTTTGGGGACGTCGATATTTGACCAGCTATGTAGTTTTTCATTATGTCAAGAGCCCAGGAACATGAGAATTCATCATTTCTTTTTGGCTTGAACGTCTTCTTGTTTGTGTCATTTATAATACTGGTAAGGCCCTGTTTCGCTGTATTGCCATTATCGATCGACTTTAGCTTATCGCATTCAATATTCTTTAGGTGATTCACCAAAGTCGGCTGAACAATTCGCTCCACGGTTTTTATTTCATTTGTATCCAAATCGACTATTTCGGAGGAGCCAGGAATGGTTTCAAAATCCTTTGCCATATTTGAATCGGTTTGTTTGATGACTTCAACATAGCTGGGTTTCGAAAGCATTGTTGAATCTAGCCAATAATTGCCGCCTTTGCTTTCGGCGCTGTAAGTGCCCAAATTGAGTTGATCCTCCTTTTCCGCACAGTACTGCTCACAACTATAAAAAAAACATTGCATATGAAATATATATGGAAAAACTTGTTTACAAATAGTTTACCTTTTATCAGCATAGATTTTATTTAACTCTGAAGTATTATTTTGTTCACGTTCGGTGCTGCCATTGTTAATTTGTGGAGTTGCGATTGGGGCAATTGTATCGGCGACAGGAAGGTTTGGATCAATGACAGCATTTGTGGTGTTCTTTGCAGTTTCATCATCAATTTCTAAATCTAAATCAGTCTCACATTTTTTTAGAAAGTTGTACAAAACATCGGGATGATTCCAAATCTTACAACAGACGGCGAAAGCTTTCAGTGGATTAGGAAATGCCTTCTTTCGCACAACGTCCGTCATAAAGGTATCGTAAAGCTTGCGTTGAAACGGCGTCATTCGCACGAGAATAACATATTCTAGTTTTTGTGGCAAAGTGCATTGCAGCACCGTGTGTGAGCGGCGTTGCACAAAGCCCAATAGTAGGGAATGCAGGACATGAGCTCTATACCTCATTAGCTTGATATCGTCAGGGGTGGAGTCGACACACTGACCGTTCTGTATGGGCCTCTCGAACATGTTGCAGAACTCCGTGCGTGTGCCCAAATAGTTGGGCCGCACAAAATCCACCATGCACCAGTACTCCAGCAAGTTGTTTTGCAAGGGATAGCCGGTTAAGACAATGCGTCGACGGGTGCGTATTTGTTTGAGGGCAAGTGAGATGCCAGCATGTGAGTTTTTGATTCGGTGTCCTTCGTCACAGATGACCAAATCGGGCCCAGGCTTAACCAACGCCTCGAAGACCAAGTTCATTAGATCCTTGCTCGAGTCAAGCGCTTCTTGTGCGTTTTTGCCTTTCTTCTTACGAGTGGTCACTAATTTTAGGGCCAGCAGGCGGAACAGCTCGTATCCTATCAGCAGGACGCCTCCCTTGTGCACCCAATTTAAAATGACTTTCGCTCGGGCAGTTAGGTTCTTTTGTTGGTCGTTCAGGACAAATATTTCAAAGTTTCGAGGACGTATATTTAAGTCGTCAGACTGTCGCGGAATCCACATATTAAATTCACTTAACCAATTTTGTAATGTATTTATGGGCATCACGCATAGAACGGTCTTGGCGGATGTGTGTCTTAAAAATATATCACAGAAGGAAACAACTTGTAAGGTTTTGCCAAGTCCCATGGAATGAGCAAGGATACACCCGAATCCACTTGATTTCTTGAATCTACGTGTGGATTCAATGATATTGTCATATAAAAATCGTACTCCGCCAATCTGATGGGGTTTGATTACTTTAGCTATCTGAGGAGCCAAATACAATGTTTCCTCTCCTTCGGGATGTGCAATATTAACAACAACACGGCCATATTCGTCGGGTATATTATACAGATCTTTAACATGCATGCCACTGTTTGTTGCATCGTCGCTCTCGTTCAAATCCTCCTCCTCTTCCTCCTCCGACAGCAATATGCAATCGTCATCCGAACTATCATCAATTGTAACTACTTCATTCGAAGCTAGTTCGGGGCTAGTTTCTTTGTCCAGAACGTCATCGATACTACAACTTAAGCTACTGTTTGATTCATCACACGTTACTGATGCCAAATCATCTTCGGGTAGGACAATAGTATTGTTGAAAGGATTCGCCTCGGAGCTGCAGTTGACTTCGTTCGAATCTTCCAAGTTTAAAATGCGAAAAAAATTCTTATGTACAACATTTTTGCGTATTTCCCGCATCGATTTCTGCTGACCGGCAACCCGAGCTAAACGTTCGGCCTCCTCCTTCTGTGCCGCCAGTGTTGTTGTATCCAAATTGTTCTCATTCATCACATCTCGAATATTTTTCCTGAGATGATTGTTTTTCTTCTCTTCGAGTGCTGCCAGCAAGCCCTTCTTAGTGCTTGTACTTTCATCCGTTATTACTGTATGCTTTCGCTTATGTCCATGGGATGAAGCAATAGGATTTTGTATAATGTCTTTTGATACTGCTCCAGACACATTTTCAATATTAGTGATAGTAGGGTACGGTTTTAATACTGTCGGTATCATACCGATTCTTTCATTGTGATCGGCGATTCTTACACCATGGTCAGCGATTCTTTCACCATGATGAACGATTCTTTCACCATGATGACCGATTCTTTCACCATGATGAACGATTCTTTCATTATGATCAGCGATTCTTTCACAGATTCTTTCAACATGATGACCGATTCGTTCCCTATGATCAGCGATTCTTTCACAGATTCTTTCACCATGATCTCCGATTCTCTCAACGATTCTTTCACCATGATGACCAATTCTTTCCCCATGACCAGCGATTCTTTCACAGATTCTTTCACCATGATCACCGATCCTCTCAACTATTCTTTCGCCATGATGAACAATTCTTTCACCATGATCAGGGATTCTTTCACCATGATCACCGATTCTCTCAACTATTCTTTCGCCGATTCTTTCGCCATGATGAATGATTCTTTCACCATGATCAGCGATTTCGCAGATTCTTTCACCATGATCACCGATTCTCTCAACGATTCTATCACCATGATGAACTATTCTTTCACCATGATCAGCGATTCTTTCGCAGATTCTTTCACCATGATCACCGATTCTTTCAACGATTCTGTCACCGATTCTCTCACCAATTCGTTCACCATGTTCGAAAGGTGGGTGGGGTGGAATCACTTCTGAATTGTTTAGTAACATTATGGGTGACTTATAATTGATTACATTTGAACACGAATCTGTTTCATGCATATTTTGATTTTCGGTTAGACTTGTATTCATAACCAGGCTCTGATTTTCCTCCTCCATATTGGTAATCGGTTATTTTCGTACCTAAAAATCATAAAATATAATTAATAATGAATTTCTGCTCCGGATTATTTACAATGTATTGTAAATTTCCTAAAAAAATATATTATTCGTTACGCTTTTCCCTTAGTGTTCAACAAATTTTGTATATATAAATTAATTAACAATATCTATGTAACCAATGTTAGATGAATAGGTAAAAAAATTAAATGTTAACAGCATAAAAAAGTGTGAAATTTAAATACAAAAATCATTTATTTTGCAATACATTTACAATTTCTAAGGCGCACAATCATCATTCTAAGTAAAAACAACAGACTTCTTTGATAATCCAACTTGAAGGTAAAAACTTAAGCAACCATATTTAATGTTATTAACATTTGTAAATGCAACAAAGAGCGAATTTCCCCTTCCAATTGACCCCACTCCACAAGGTGAATCAATTTTTATATGTTTCACTAGCCGCTAAGCCAGACTTATAACATATAATAATTATATACATATGTGTAATTCTTTGTTTATTTTGAAATGAGTACCTACCAAATTTGGATTATTTATAGAATACCCCCGACGTCGCGTTTACATGCACATCAATATATTTGTTGTATTTATATATGGCATTTTGTTTGGATATTATTGGTGCTTGTACACATTTATGCAAATATAACATAAATTGATATATATACAATATATATTTATAGCCGGCCAATCAGATTAAAATACAATTTGTAGTTTTACACCTATATATGTATGTACATATGCACATATTTGTATAAAAATAAGCAAACACATCGTTTGGATAATGAATTTATCTCGTTGTAATGTTGACACACACTTATAATTAAAAGTCCGTAGGCACAATTACTGCCAAACTAAATTATAATTGGAATTGTCTTTTAGTTTCAAGTTGATTTCCTTTTTTCACTGTAGAAATATGTATATCCACTGTATTCTAATAATTACATATGTACATACAAACATGGTCTGGAAAAATATCGATACATCGTAATTAAGTGTTCTATTCCTATCGAAATATAATGGCGCTTGGTTCCCACTCAAAATGTACCAACATTCGCTGCTTTCGTTTTCCAGCCAAAAATATTGGCAAATACTGACTCCAATAGGTCTTATACGCTGCCGGAATAAACGAATTATTTTGAAAATAAAGATTTGCTTTGGGTAGTTGCTGTAATTTCACTATGATTGCTGTAGCTCATGTAAACAGTGATCATAGATAGCTGCAACAACTTCATGAAAAATCTTCAATATAGCAAGGAGATTTATTTTCATAAAGATGTTTTTTAATTGCTTCAGCTTTTTCAAAACTGAATATATTTTCAAACGCAATGCTTGTTTGATTACATAATTAACTCGCCTTTTACTAGTTTTACTAGCATTTAATAAATTTAAGACGAATAAATATTTATGGTAAATCTCATTCAATATAAGTCTAGTGTTAATAATATATGTTTAGAATTTGGAATGGTGGAGTGTGTCTTAAAATGTGGCGATACCTATGCATAGTTAATTTTAATTTATCGAAGCAACCCTGTGTCTTGCCAGCTTGACAACCGGAAGACGTCAAAAAAACCTCTTTCCTTTCCGTTTCACTGTTGGTCTGTGAAATACATATTGAATTCTTAGTTTTATAAATAAAGAGTACAATGTAAGTAAAAACCATCAAATAATTATGTGAATTATGTTAAAGAAGTATATTTGTCTACAGATGCCGCGTGAAATCAAGGAAGTGAAAGATTTTCTGAACAAAGCTCGACGCACCGATGCTCGTGCTGTGAAAATAAAGAAGAACCCAACGAATACCAAGTTCAAGATTCGTTGCTCACGTTTCCTGTACACACTTGTCGTGCAGGACAAGGAGAAGGCCGATAAAATCAAGCAATCCCTGCCACCAGGTCTGCAAGTGAAGGAAGTCAAGTAAACGCGTCAGAGTTATCTGTTGATGTACATGATATTTCAAGCATTATCTTTAAATATGTTCTTTATAGAATAAAACACATGGACAAGATATCGATGTAAATTATAACTGTGATCTTTATTTATCGGTGTATGTGTGCACAAATATGTGTAATTGGTTTAAAAAATCATCAAAATGAATTATTTTGCTGTTGGCAAGGGTTTAGTAAGGATAGGAATGCTAGTTTTGCTGCAATTTGAGAAGTAAATAACAAATTAGAAATTGCAAAGGTAAAAGAAAGTAAATTATAATATATTTCAGATCTGAAATACAAGAATGTGTTTGTATTTTAAAATGCATTAGATTGTATGTAGTGCATTTGAAATTAATTTATCGGCAAGTAAAAAAGCTGTAAACAATTGAGTCGATCTTGGAGTTTATTCTATTTAAAGAATTCCTAAACATCTGTTGAAAGTTAAAGTCGACCCCCAGGTCGGTGTAGATTTTGGGGGTTAAAGGCCCTATTTTTGGAAGTAGATATATATATTTTTTCTTTTAAAAACTAACTATTTCTTGTTTTAACTCCCATTTAACTAACAAATTACACAGAAAACTTGCTGCCAGTCCGCCAACTGAAAGCCCGACCAAATTTCTCGTATTTTCTTCTGGTAATATACTGAATATGTGTGGACTAATGTGGGACTAAGTTGTGTTCATACGGACTTAATGACAACAATAAGCTAAGCTACAGCACTCTAATATACATATGTCCATTACTGTGCCCTTTTTAATAGCTCTAATCTGTAACTCCGATAAAAACTTTGCTACAAGCCCTTGCCAATTTGAATTTGTCTTGATTGATTTGAGTTGAAAAGTCAGGGTCAGCGACACAAAACGTATGTTAATTTTAATTTTCTTTATTTATACTGAAAATACAAATTATGTAGAAAATTCTCATACAAATTGGCGATCTTGACCGGATACAAATGTTAATCGCTGATACATGCATGTTCTTGTTTCATTTAAAATGCATTGCACAGAGACTTTTGTTCCTGCAGTCTATTGACGATCAGTAGCACGAAGCTTCTCCTCAACAGCTTCGCGAGAAGCCTCCGAAAGATCAGTAGCTTGTATATACTTTTGGACACCCACCAAGGACTTTTTCAAAGCATCGAAGGAGCTGGAATACAACATCTTCTTCTTAACCTGTAAAAGTGAAAGGTTTTAGCTGGAATTTATTTATTTGGTATATTAATAGAAAAATACCTTAGCAGTATCAGGACACCATGACATGAGGAACAACTTTTGTTTCTTTGAGCTCTCTGACGTGCCTTGGCATTGGTGCATATATTCAAAATCGAATAGGCCATATCTGAAAATAGAAACATAAATATATAACTTATCTAATCTGCAATATGACTGATTTCCTTAATCATGAGTGCTTGAACAAGTTTTGATGAGATATATGCAGTTGATTGTTAATAAGCATTACTTACCGGCATTCTCCAGGACCGCACTTCTGGATGTCTTCTAGAAACTGATCGTATTCACTGTTACGGTCGCCAACAGTCTCAACGTCAATTTGCTTCTCATCGCGAATGTAGAAAATAACATAGCGGTGTTTTTTATCCTTTTTGATTTCCTCGTATGTTGTTTTGCATACATCAGATACGGTAACTCCAGAAGCCTGTCAATTAGTCAAGTGTACAAATTTGGACAAATTAATACCGCAGTGTAATTTTAACATCGCGCAAAGCCGGTTAATATTTTCTATTATTTATCAACCTCATTTTCACGGTTAAATGTGAAAATTAATTGCAGATGTGCTTTACTTATTTTATTGCTCGAAAAATCAACCCCCCTGAATATAAACAAGAGTGTGCGAGACGAAAGTACTCGACTAAGAAACACCCTCTATTTTGGCCTAACATACATTTATTTATATGCATGCCTACATAAAAAACAACAAAAAATACGAAAAATTAAATAAAAAGCAAGTGAAATATTCTTAGTCCGAGAACATTAAATTTGGTGAATCTAGCTTTTATAACCTTCAAAATATGCTAAATCAGTAGAATCAGATGTTAATTTCGATCAAGAGTTTGCTGTCGCAGTTGCTTCCTTCTGCATCGTACATACGTACACATAAATTTATAATACCTCTTTTCACAAATGTACGAACTAAAGGGTATACAAACACATATGCAAAAAAGTTGTGTATGTAGTAATTGTACAGTAGAGTATTCAAATTTGCCGGTAAAACGTGTTTAAGGCTTGTAAATATGTATGTTTGTATGAAATCAGAAATAAATATGTGCGCAAAAGTATACAAATTTACATAAACAAAATTTTATTGCACATGTACATATGTATGTACCAAATACAAAGCCCATAATGTATGTTCATATACATTTAACAAGCAATCGGCAAACCCACACACTCTTGTACTTATATATGTGCAAAAATACATATTTTTCTTAGAAAGTTACATCTAATTTGCACCTGTAATGAGTCTGCAAAAGTATGTATGTACATACATACATATATAAATATGCATATATATTCGCCTACAAGCGGATGTACATATGTACGTAACCACTCATATTGATATCTTTGGAATTAATACATATGTACGTACGTATGTACATATAAATGCTGAATATTACTCAGCCTATTCTGACTAATTTCTACGTGTATGTATGTATATCTATATATAATACATATGTGTGGCATGTATCCATAAATATACTCATATATATGTATAAAATTATATATACACATATATGTATGCAGACATACATCGGCAGATGGATTAATGCTAGTTCTGTATTCTTACAAATTACATACTTATGCACATATATTTAGTCTGCCATTTCTGGATTCATATAAATATGTACATTGTCTGAATGAAAAATATTTTTAGTGTATAGCACCATTGCCAATCCATGTATGTACATACATATTTATATGTATATGAATCATCGCATTTTCTGCACGATGTACACATGTGTGTGTACGTATACACACATCTTTTTTATTTAATGTTAAATACAATTTTTATGTATGAACTATTTTACTTTTAGAAACCCTTACCATTTTCTTTTTTTGTCGAATGCAAGTACTTTTACAAAATTTGAAAACCAATCGCAATGTGTGTATGTCGAGTTAATACACAAATACTATTTCGCCTTTCGACCGCAACGAACAACCGGACTAATCAATTTGGGTGGTGGTTCCAATGCATCGATTTACGCATGAGTTGCTAGTCAAATCAAAAAAGAATTGGATATGTACCTGAGTTGCAGCGAAACAATTGAATTGAAACGAAATTTATGATTGTAGTACAAGCATCAAAACAAAAGGAATCAGTGGAATCGGAACACTTCCATATTTGCATATTATTAAAAACGAATGTATATAAATACAAAATTTAAGGATATATAGAAAGACATGGATAATATATATTAATTAGGCACCACCCGATATTTGTATGGTAATACACTGCAATTTATATATTCACCACAAATATATAAGCGATGTCAACGATATATATTGTTACAAATAAAAAATATTTTTACTTTTGTAGTTTGTTTGATGTACATCATTTTTTAACAATCTAAAACAGCAAATTAAATTCCTTCTTTTTTATTATTTTACAGATGTTTAAATTTACATGTGGGCAGTGCGAATCGACGTTTCACATCTTCATGAATTTGCCATTCGTTCCACCAAGAAGTACTGAGTATGAATTGTCTCCTAATGTTTGTGAGCTTGTTATTGGACTTGCTGAATATATATTATAATTATAATTATACGCCTATAACCTGTATAGTTAGGTTTATCCGCTAAATAGATGCAGTTTTATGTATTATGCAGCAAAATATTATCCCTTATCACTAAATCATATCGATTTGGAACGCAGGTCTCGATGTTCTAAATTCAACAATTCCAAGTCGGCGCTAGTTTTTGTTGTTGAACTGGTGAAATCGAAGACTTGGAACAACTCCGATTTTGAATAAGTATGCAAAAATAATATTGCCAAAGTATTGTTCGAGGAGGCTTAAACTCAGAAATAGATTCGTGTCGTTTTTCATAAAATATGTATATAAACATATCTCACTGGTACTTCTAAGCTGGGTAACTAAACCAATCTTTAACAAACTTTATTTATAAGTATGTTGAAGTTGCATTTAGCTGCGACTGCACAAAATGTCAAGAACGTATTTAATACATGTATACATTTGTATGTATGTGTATGTTAGTGCATAAACTGAATTATATTCAAATTTAAAAACAATGCACAAGTTATCCTAAAGAAATTATACATGTAGCTTAAGCTACTACGTCATTTGTATAAGCAAATATTCGTTACAAGGTAATGTAGTATGTACATGCATTTATTCAAAAATGACTGCGAAAAATCGATATTTCTTAGCATGTACATAGGTATGTATGTGCAAATGTGTACATATATGTATGTATGGATTTGTGTAGTTTACAAAACCCGCTTCATAAAAATTGGCTTAAGTGGCTCAAATATATTAAGCTAATCGCGAATATATATTTACTTATATTTTTTATCTATTGAGTATGTTTATTTAAACACATGATTTATTTTCTATATGTGTACATCCATCAATTGTTCGTGTGTGTATACAAATAAATATGTAATTATATTTATCAAAATACCGATGTACATATCCATGTACATATGTACATGCATCACTTAAAGGGGCGTGGCTTTTTGTTTATGTATACATAATGGCTTATGTATGCACGACCTGCAGATACATGTATACTTACATACATACAGATGCAGACTATGTACAAACATACATACAACGGCTTACAACTCACATTAAAAGGAAATGCAGGCCGATTTTTCCCCAATAGACGCTTTTTCCAGCTGCAAGTTTAGATGTGCGACTTAAGCTTTTCTTTGTCATACATTCAAAATTGCTAACACCTTTTTTGGAGAAATCAAAAGTGCATTAGTCAAAACGACCCGACTAGCAGATACGCTGTAATAGTTATATTCCAAAAAAATCAAACAAAATCAGAGTATGTACATTTTTAAAGGCTTACAGGGTGAAGTATTCTTAGTTTTGTGTGTTATGCGAGAGAATGACCCTAGCTCTTACCTACTTCAAGACATGTTTGAACAAATTAATTTTGAAATCGATATTCTTCGATAAATTGAAAGTAAGCTTGATCAGCTTTATGGTATGCGAAAACCAATAGACTAAGTTGTTTGATTTTAAATACAACTTAAATAAACATATATATATACATATTTTACAGATTTCAAACTACGTCTAAGATGAATTCGCAACAAAATTCGAATATAGATCAGTCGCTGGTGCCGGAAGCGGGTCACGTGCAGACCCAATATACGGCCTTTCAAAACTTCGAGCAATACACAGCTGCCGGATACACAAATGCACCGCTGTACATCTCGAAGCCCACGGGCATGGGGACTCTCACACGCATAGCTCCGCACTGTTCGACCATTGGGTCGCAGAGCAAAATCGAGACCACTTCCCAGGAGGTGACCATGCCGGGCATGGAGGGACACACTTTGGTGCCGACCGTCAGATATATACAGGCGCCACAATTTGATGAGGGCGCCGATTTTGGTATGCCCGGCTTGCCGCAATGTGGACTAGAGCCGCACTATACGGACGAACCGGCAATGCCCTACGGCTATACGGCAGATCCCAATTATGGCTTGCCGGGCGTCAGTGCAAATATAAAACAGTTTGCTACACGGCCGTTTGACAATAATCTCAATGGATCCGAATCGGCCATCGATTCGCAATGCAGATCCTTTGAGGGTCAGGGCGACTTCAAATTAGCACCATTTGCCACAAGTTCACTGAACACTGTTCCGCCCAGAATTGCAGAGAAGGAGGACTTCATTGGCGGCTCAGACAGCGATTTGTGTTCGACAATGCGATGGCGCGATCCAAACCTATCCGAAGTAATCAGCTTTCTCAGCAATCCTAACAATGCTATCAAAGCGAATGCCGCCGCATATTTGCAGCATTTGTGCTATATGGATGATCCAAATAAACAGCGTACAAGGACGTTAGGAGGAATACCACCATTAATTCGACTATTGTCATACGATGCTCCAGAAATCCATAAGTAAGTGCGCTCAACACTATTTTCACATGTGTACATATCAAATATAACAGTATTATCATTACTTGTCAAAACTGGTCCGATTTTCGTGCCCGAGGCAGTTTTGATCATGTTTTGGCATCTTTAATAATTCTGCATTTATGTTTTAAGCAATTTCGTATTTCTACTAAACACAAGCCAAAATAATGCCTGGATAGTCTATAGAAATGCCTTTCAAGCACCTAAAACCCCAAAGTATTGTCAAAACTGATCCGATTTTCGTTCCCGAGGCAGTTTTGATTATTGTTTGGCATCTTTAATAATTCTGCATTTAAGTATTAAGCAATTTTGATTTCTATTTTGATAATTCCTAGATAGTCCTTGGGAATACCCTTCAAACACACAAAACTCCCATAACTTGGTTAAAACTCATACGATTTTCATTCTCGATGCAGTTTGGTTTCGCATCTAGAATAATTCTGCATTTATGTTTTAAGCAATTTGTATTTTCTATTAAAACCAACCAAAAAGCAAATTATTAAAGCAAATATTTAAACGATAATTGAATCTAAAGTGAATGCGATTTTATTTGCGTGTACTAACTATAGCTGAAAATTACAATTTGCTTATAGAAATGCTTGCGGTGCATTACGCAATTTATCATATGGTCGACAGAATGATGAGAATAAGCGTGGAATAAAGAATGCCGGCGGAATCGAAGCGTTGGTGCATTTACTGTGCCGGTCGCAGGAAACTGAGGTTAAGGAACTGGTAACTGGGGTTTTGTGGAATATGTCCTCGTGCGAGGACATCAAACGGTCAATTATTGATGAAGCGCTGGCTGCTGTAGTCTGTAACATTATAAAGCCGCACTCGGGCTGGGATCCCATCTGTTGCGGCGAGACATGCTTCTCCACAGTATTTCGAAATGCTTCCGGCGTGCTGCGCAATGTCAGCTCGGCCGGAGAGCATGCACGCGAATGCCTTCGTAACTGCGAGCACTTGGTGGAGTCGCTGCTCTACGTGGTGCGATCATCCATCGAGAAGAACAACATTGGCAACAAAACCGTCGAGAATTGCGTGTGCATTCTACGCAATCTCTCGTACCGATGCCAAGAGGTCGAGGATCCCAATTATGATAAGCATCCCTTCATCATACAGGAAAGGGCTGTTCCATCGTCTTCAAAAGGTATATGCTCAACAATAGTGGCTCAATAAAATTATTTCCAGCTTATATCTATAACTATTTACAGGCGAGAATTTGGGCTGTTTCGGCACAAGTAAAAAAAAGAAGGATGTGGCTTTAAACGAGTCCCAGCAGGACTACATCTTTTCTACGGAATACTCGAAGAATTCAGGAACAAACAATAAGACAAATAAGGGCTACGAACAGCTATGGCAACCGGAAGTTGTGCAATTCTATCTCTCTCTGCTGCAAAGCTGCTCAAACCCCGAAACACTTGAGGCCGCCGCTGGCGCCATTCAGAATTTGTCCGCCTGCTACTGGCAGCCAAGCATTGATATTCGTGCCACGGTGCGCAAGGAGAAGGGCCTTCCCATACTCGTTGAACTCTTGCGGATGGAGGTCGATCGAGTGGTCTGTGCTGTTGCTACCGCGTTGCGCAATCTGGCCATTGACCAGCGGAACAAGGAGCTGATTGGCAAGTATGCCATGCGCGATCTGGTCCAAAAGCTGCCGTCCGGCAATGCGCAGCACGACCAGAATACGTCCGACGACACCATCACAGCAGTATTGGCCACCATCAATGAGGTGATCAAAAAGAATCCCGAGTTTGCGCGCTCGCTTCTAGACGCCGGCGGCGTAGACAGACTAATGAACATAACCAGACGCAAGGAGCAGTATACGTCGTGTGTCATCAAGTTTGCCAGTCAGGTGCTGTACACAATGTGGCAGCATCATGAGCTGCGCGAAGTCTATAAAAAGAATGGTTGGAAGGAGCAGGATTTTGTTAATAAACACTTTGCCGCACACAGCACCCCGCCAAGTTCACCAAATAATGCTAACAATACTCTTAACAGACCAATGGCATCTCAGGGACGAACGCGCTATGAGGATCGAACGATCCAGCGTGTCCCGAATGCATCCTATCGAAATAAGGATGCAACTGGAGCTGTCATATCCAACAATGATTCAGCATTGTTGTCCGAAATGGTTCGAAAACAATTATAAAGTGTATATTTGTTTGTTAATTATTTTATTAGTTATAGATACATACTCACTAATATGACTCCTGCGATTACCAAGAGTTGAACAAATAATTGTGGTTTTACTGGGGCTTTATAGTTCTTCTAAGGCGACAGTAGGGACACATTCTCATTTCGAGGATGCGAATCCTGTTGGCTCAGTTTTCCATACGAAAAACACTTTTCAAATCTGGTTGTTACATTTAAGTTATCATCATTTATTTACAAACAAATACATTTTACCACAATTTGGAATGCAAGAAAACTTAATAAACATATCAACGCAAAGTAAAAAATTTATTGTGTGTGTGTATGAAAAACGAATATTTGGTAACATTTTGGCTTGGATAACCCCATCACTTATATAATTCTCTAAGAATACTCCAAACATTATCCTTTGTGACAACATCATGCAAAACAAACGAAAAATTTAATTTAAAATGTTTTACAAATATTTTGGTTGGGTTCTACGAGTCAGTTTTTATGCACAAACAATCGTAAATGATAAAAGTTTTTTATTTTGCGTTCATATTTTAATTATGTTTAATGGAGCTATAAAGAAAGCACGGCCGAGAAAACCCTTAGAATCAGTATAAAACCCCAAAGAAATAAGTTTGTGTTTCCTAAGTTATTGTATTAAAAATTCATCGTTTATTAATATGTATGCATTAAGATTTTATAGCATCGATTAAAATAATTATAAGAGGTGTCATTTATTTCACACCTACTATATGCATTTGACTACAAAATAAAATAAGATTATTCGTGTAGATTTATTAACCTTTTTTGTGACCGGCATTAAAAACAATGGGGCGTTCTTCAAATAAGTATAAGTTCTAGCTTCAGTAAAGAACAGTCTTTGAAATCAGTTTTAAGCGTCGCAATTCCTCCAAAAAAAAATTAGCATGTGAGGCATATTTGTCTCATGGAAAGAATGGCGCCAGCTCTATGAGGACTATACCTGGCCAATGTGCTTAAGTCACTCTAATAGACTCACTTACCATAACTCTGCCATTGAAACCTAGGTATTCCTGAATTAACAGAATCTAGTAGGATCCTTAGAGATGATTCTCTGCTTCCAGGTCAATGGAATTCTGGCTTTTCCAGATCTGTTCAAAGATATAGTGGGATTTAACCAAATCGTATTTAATATAGTTTTTTGGGGCACAAAAGATATTGTATCAATAGTCTAAGTAAACCACCGTTGCGATCTTTACTAACTTTACTTCGCGTTTTTAGACCCTGAACCCATTAAAAATGGGTAAAAAGGGAATAATGGTTTTGTGCAAAAGTATGTAACAGGCATAAGGAAGCATCTCCGACCATATAAAGTATATATATTCTTGATCAGTATCAACAGCCAAGTCGATTTAGCCATGTCCGTCCGTCTGTCTGTATGAACACGCGGATTTCGGAGACTACAAGAGCTAGTGACTTCATATTTGGAATATAAGTTCTCGTAGGCCCGGGACAGATCAAGTTTATAATTTTTTTTATCGATAACTCAACCCGTTCAAAAGTTATCGATAAGTTTCGATTTCAGACCTGCGTTTTTGGGTCATAACTTCAAAGTTATAAGAGCGAAAGGCCCCAAATTTGACATGTATATTCTTGAATAGAATACACATGTAACAAATTCACTTTTTGGATACCAGCCCCCAATCGCCCCAAAAGGTGAATAAACGTATTTTATTGCCCAGCTTGTGCCCAAAAAATTTCAATAAGATCGGGTAATAAACACAGACGTTTTTAAGGAGTTAACTTTCCATTGTGTGGTGCTCAGTAAAGAAGCAAGTTAACTGCTTAAACTGCTTGTACCATGTGTATGTTTGTCTGTACGTCCACTGACTGGTTAGTGAATGAATGAATGTAAGGACTGGGTTCAGGGTATCTCCTAGTCGCGCACTCCCGACTAGAGCACTCTTACTTGTTATATTATATTTTGGGAAGTTATTCAGAAACAGACAACTTTTTACACAATTTGTCTATGCCAACAATAATTCAAATATTCAAATTAAAACGCAATGTGTATAATTTAATTCGTAAAAATATCAATTGATTATATGCAACTGCTTATTTAATATATAGACTGCATCAAAATATATATCCGAGGCGATATTCGCATTATCACATCTCTCGATTACTGTATCGAAATGCTTGCTGTGATAACATAGTATTATTTTTGCTGCTTGTAAAAGTCATCGAATAACTTATATTGATGTTAATTTTTAGTCCGAGCATAAAAATCGAATGTTCAATACCAGCTTCCATCCCTGGCAGTATAAGTCGGCTTTTACATTGTTTTTCAACTGCTTTGTGGATATGATTTGTCAAAACAAACATTTATAAAATGGATTATGACACATTACCTGAGCTCGGTGGTAAATTAAAATAAAGTTAATAAGTAGTTGCATTTCAGCTACTTATGCTATACACGTTTTTGTAAATGTATGTGCATTTATGCGCAATATATGTACTTGTAGACTATTGTATACATATAGCTACGTGCATGTACATATGTATATATAAATACACATATTTGGATACGTGCGAGCAAAATTAATAAATGTACATACATACGTACAGATGTGCAACGATACAGCAAATTTTATGAGAACTGATTGCATGTGTACTCATTTACATACATATTGACGTTCTTAGAGCTGTTTATACATATGTACAATAACTAAATTGTCCGTCGCAACGCTACTCCTGTTTGTATGTATATACTTATACTGTACATACATACATATGTATTCTTATGGCATGTATTTGTGTTTAGTATACAAAGAGGTGTTACCCGGCTTTGCTTGGGGCAAATGTTTTGCCTTAAATCGTAACTTTCAGATTGTCCTCGGTGTTCGGAAGAAAGTCGAATTTTTGCCGAAATGAACCTCCTGCTATTTTTCACCCTGTGGGGTGGATTTTTTGAAAAAAATAGTGAAAGTGAAATACATGATTTTGAAGTGTACCATTAATGAAGCACCTATATAAATAGAGCAATCTTTCTAACCATTTTTAGACTATCCTTTCCACCCATTTCCTGACTTGGATACGACTTTCTAAAAACACTTGGACCCCCTGGGGGCTTGGTTTTTCTAGTATTTATATCTTTATGGGCCTGTTGTACAATGAGGATTTCTATTCTAAATTTTGTGATTAGCACTCGTAAGCTGAATTTGTGACTCATTATGTATTGTATATATATTGTAGAATCATATGTTTGAAAGATTAAATAAACTGCATATACAAACGAAAACCTATTAATATCACACACCTTTTCTCAGATATCGTCACATTGAGCTGTAACAAGAGGCTCGAGCTGTTGGAGTCCCTACTAAGTGAACCCGATGGCGACAAAAAGTTACTGCATCAAAGCTTCAATCTGGAAGACAAATTCAAGCGGCATCAATTCTCTATGGATGCTTTGCTGGATACATTCATCTTGCTTTATGATGAGTGCACTAACTCATCGCTTCGTAGAGAGAAGAGTGTATCGGATTTCCTGAAGCTTGGTATGCGATTAATACATAACTATATATAATGTAAATACATTATTTACTTTTTAAATTTCAGCGAAACCGTTTGTTCACATTGTAAGAAAGCTGCGACTGACGCGCGAGGATTTCGAAATATTAAAGATCATTGGACGTGGAGCGTTTGGTGAAGTTTGTGTTGTCCGAATGCTGTCGTCGGAAAACATATTTGCCATGAAAATCCTTAACAAATGGGAGATGCTGAAGCGTGCGGAGACAGCGTGTTTTCGCGAGGAAAGAGATGTCCTCGTACTCGGCGATCGTCAGTGGATTACAAACTTGCATTACGCTTTTCAGGATAATATAAATTTGGTAAGTATTTACCAGTTGTGAGTTAGCAAAGTTATTGTTTATAATTCTTGAATTACAGTACCTGGTAATGGACTATTACTGCGGCGGCGACTTATTAACATTGTTGAGCAAATTTGAAGACAAACTTCCCGAGGATATGGCTAAATTTTATATTACAGAAATGATTTTGGCCATTAACAGCATTCACCAGCTCAAATATGTGCACAGAGACATCAAGCCAGATAATGTCCTGCTGGACAAAAGAGGACATGTACGTTTGGCGGATTTCGGTTCGTGCCTGCGTCTGGATAAGGACGGCACTGTACAATCGAATGTTGCTGTGGGCACGCCCGATTATATATCTCCCGAAATCTTGCGAGCCATGGAGGATGGCAAAGGACGTTATGGCACAGAATGTGATTGGTGGTCCCTGGGCGTCTGCATGTACGAAATGCTGTATGGCGAGACTCCATTCTATGCCGAAAGTCTGGTCGAAACCTATGGCAAAATTATGAATCATCAGAATTGCTTTAATTTGCCATCGCAAGATACTTCACACTGTAAGCTGTCTGAGGCATCGAAGGACCTGCTGTGCAAGCTTATCTGTATACCTGAGAATCGGCTTGGGCAGAAGGGACTGCGTGATTTTATGGAGCACAATTGGTTCGAGGGCATCGATTGGAAGAATATTCGATCGGGCCTAGCGCCATATATACCGGAAGTATCGAGTCCAACCGATACGTCCAATTTCGACGTGGACGACAATGATGTCCGGTTGATTGACTCCATTCCGCCATCGGCAAATCCTGCGTTCTCTGGATTTCATTTGCCATTCATTGGCTTCACCTTCTCACAAAACTGCAGTACAGCGGCCTCCAGAACCGCCGATCTGCAGCTGCCCGATAATAAAAACCAAATGTCTCTCTTTGACGAATCTCTTGCATCTTCTCCGCTGTCCAGTGAACAGTCGAAAGATGCCGAAAAATCGAATGAACTACTCAATAAGCAATTCAAAGCATTGACCGAACAATTGATCATATCAAAGCACGAACAAAGCGAACTTTCTGTAAAGTATAATGAGGTTCTGGAAAGACTGCAAAGTCAAGAATCAGAACTCAAGGAAACCATATCTCAGCGTAATGTGGCAATGATGGAATACTCGGAAGTAACCGAGAAACTCACGGAGCTACGAAACCAAAAACAAAAGCTCTCCCGCCAGGTGCGAGACAAAGAGGAGGAACTCGATGCGGCAATCCAAAAAAATGATAGCTTAAGAAACGATCTACGCAAGTCGGATAAAACCAGAAGAGAACTCGAACTGCACATTGAAGATGCGGTAAATGAAGCGTCTAAGGAGAAGAAGATACGAGAGCATGCCGAAGAGTGCTGCAGAAAGTTACAAATAGATTTTAGAAAATCGGTACCAAATGTGGATGCAACAGCCACGACAAATATTTCATCCGGCATTGCAGCCTACGAAATCGAACGTATCGAACTGCAATATGCGGAAAAGTTGAATCATCAGCAAGCGCGTAATAATCTCGAAATAGAAGCACTCCGGGAACAGCTAAACGATTTGGAAACATCTAACTCAATGCTTGCCAAGGAGCTGCAGCTGGCACACGAAAAACTGAAATGCAACCCAATGGAATCCATTGCGGATTCAGCCGAAACGATCTTGGAACTGAAGAAGCGATTCGATTTGGAAAAATCAACGTGGAGTGAGGAAAAGCAGCGCTTAAGCTCTGAAATGAGCGTTAAATCGAAGAATTTACGTGATCTGCAAGCGGATGAAATACAAATACTGAAGGAACTACAAGTGAAACGCGAAGCAATCAACCACTGGGAGCTCCAAATGGCCGAAATCATTCAGTGGGTGTCGGACGAAAGGGACGCACGCAGCTATCTACAGGCGCTGGCCACGAAAATGACGGAAGAAATCGAATACCTCAAGCATGTGGGCACCCTGAACAATAATGCCGTGGATCATAAGAATTGGCGAAACAGGCGTTCACAGAAGCTGGATAAAATGGAGTTGCTCAATTTACAAAGTGCCCTTCAACGCGAGATTCAAGCCAAGGCCTTCATTGCCGAGGAGCTCAGCCAAACTAGAGCTGAGCTTATGTCCACGCAAAAGGAAGTTGGTGACTATAAGAAGCGTTGCGAAACTATCTTGTATGACTTTAAGAAGAAGGAAGTCGAACTGAGAGACTTGCAGAAGATCGATCTGGGATATTCGGAGTCGTTTCTAAATAAATCCTCGCATCATGGCAACGCATTCTTCAAGGATATTAACACCGATATGATTGACTCGGAGGAATCGTACGCTAACGATGCCAGGGACAGCATTTCATCTGCATCGAATTTGTTTCAAACATCCAATACGGGAATGCTCTTCAACTACGAGTCCAAATATTCACTGAAGCCCGTCAAGGATAACTTGAGTGTGAAGAACGCCAGCATCAATGACGAAATCAGATCGGAGAGCAGCCTGAACTACGACGAGTCGAAGAAAAAATCGTGCAGCAATACGGCAATCCATCAGTTTCTTGTGCGCACTTTCAGCAGTCCTACCAAATGCAATCACTGCACATCCCTAATGGTCGGCCTAACGCGGCAGGGTGTTGTCTGTGAAATCTGTGGCTTTGCCTGTCACACGGTCTGTTGTCAGAGAGTGCCGACCATGTGTCCCGTGCCCATGGATCAAACCAAGCGACCCTTGGGCATAGATCCGACAAGGGGCATTGGCACAGCGTATGAGGGCTATGTTAAGGTGCCCAAATCGGGCGTTATAAAGCGTGGTTGGATTCGTCAATTCGTGGTCGTGTGTGACTTTAAATTGTTCTTGTACGACATCTCAACGGATCGTTGTGCATTACCAAGTGTCAGTGTGTCTCAAGTGTTGGATATGCGAGATCCCGAATTTTCCGTTGGCAGCGTGCGAGAAAGTGACGTAATTCATGCGGCCAAAAAGGATGTCCCATGTATTTTTAAGGTAAGTGCTCAGAATAATCCCATACGAGTTGGATTTCCGAGTGTTCACTGAATTATCGAAAATTAATTTAATATTATTTGTTGCTGCAGATTAAAACGGCTCTAATTGAAGGCGGAATCTCGTTATGCACTTTAATGTTGGCTGACAATGAGTCGGAGAAATCCAAGTGGGTAATTGCCTTGGGGGAACTTCATCGAATTTTAAAGCGAAATAATTTACCAAACACGGCCATTTATAAAGTCAATGAAATATTGGATAATACACTATCGATAATACGCAACGCACTGTGTTCTGTTATTACTTATGCTAATCAAATCTTACTAGGAACTGAAGATGGCTTGTTTTACCTAAACTTGGATCAATATGGTGAGTAAACTTCGAACAACTTTCAAACTGTTCAAACTCCAATTTGTTTATATGTATATGTATACTTTTCTTTTCAGAAATTGCTCGTATTGGTGAGACTAAGAAAATATTGCAATTATGGTTTTTGGAGGAAGAGCAGATTATTGTTATTCTTTGTGGAAAGCAACGCCATTTGAGGCTGCTACCCATAAGGGCATTGGAGGCAAGCGATGTCGAATGGATCAAAGTCATAGAGTCTAAAAACTGTATTTCTGCTTGCACCGGAATAATACGACGTTATCCTAGTATTGTTTATTCATTTATAATTGCGTTAAAACGACCCAACAACCACACGCAAATCATTGTTTATGAAATAAATCGAACGCGTACAAGACATCAAAAGACTTGTGAGTTCACAATCGGATATTTAGCTCAACATCTACAAATCCTGTCGGATATGCGTCTAGTTGTTGCCCATCAAAGCGGGTTTACAGCGTACTTTTTAAGAGGAGAGGCAACAGCGATGTGTAAGTTTCATAATACAAATATATGACAAGGGATTTTAATTTCAAATATCTTTAACATTTATTATCTCAACATCAGCTCTCGTTCATCCCGAAAATCAGTTATGCGCATTTTTGAATTATTCTGGCGTTGACGCTGTCAGAGTAATTGAGATACTGTCGCCGACCGGCGGAACCTTTGGCGAATACCTATTGGTATTTCAGACTCTTGCAATATATGTAGACTTACAAGGTCGAAAATCACGCGACAGAGAAATAATGTATCCGGCTTTCCCCACTTATATAAGTAACTATTTAAATCTTGTATATGTATATATATTTTATTAATGATTTGCTTGCTTGCAGCATATTCCGATGGTCATTTATTAGTATTCTCAGAGACCCATCTGGATATATTCAACACACAAACTTCCGAATGGGTTCAATCAATTGGTATTAAGCAGTCTCTTCCTCTCAACAATATTGGCAACGTTGTGTTAACGTCCATCAATGATACACCCTTGATTGTCTATTTGGCAAATATTCATACAAGTAAGTTGGGTATTTATTTAGCTTGAAATCATATTTCAATATATTCTGCTTTATAGAGGGACACCTGCAGCATGGTGACCAGAAGGGACTCAGCAATATAAAACGTAGATTTTCTATTAGAGAAATAAACAAAACAGTTAAAAGGTATGTTTTTCTGGGCTTTACCATAGTCAACATATCCGTTTTGTTTTGTTAATATTATCTTTTAGTGATCGCAGATCAAAAATGATTTCGGGTCCTACTAATTTCAACCACATTTCGCATATGGGACCTGGAGACGGTATTCAAAATCAACGTTTACTTGACTTGCCTACTACTTTGGAGACAGCCGAGCATACGAGCAAGCAACTCATAACTTCATTAAATTCCGTAAACCAAATAAGGAAATCCAACTTTCTGGATCAAGGTAATCAATTGAAAATTTCTGTGGAAAATAATAGAAATTGAATATCTGTACTTATCACGAGCACTCTTTCCTTTTTCAGCTGATGGTAATTCTGAGGATTTCGGTAATGATAATATGCTCTCTAGGACTCCTAGCCCAATTGGGACATTGCTTTTTGATGACCTAAACAATATTGATTAACTTGTAATACTCATATTAATTTAACCCCATTGTCGAATAAAATTTGTCAAATCTCATTGCTACATGCTTATCTATCTAATGAGCCATAATGGTCCTGCACATCAGGAAGTTATCGATAAGGTTCAGATTCCAGAAGAAGAAGAGCAAGTGTGCGATTCCAGCTGATAGTCTGCTAGGCATCGCTGACCTAGATTTGTCATGAAAGGCGATATTATTTTTCGCATCGCCTGATGCTACACAGTGTCCCGTGAGAGGAGAATGTATTAAGGAGAATGTAGCAATTTGCTACATCGCTAGTATTAAGCCCAAGCTTCCATGCCGGCAATTAAAAAACTGCTGATCATATTAGAACTCATCGGTAAAAAATTTAGGCATTTAGGCATTGATTGAAATTTTTACCGCCAACAATTTGCCAACACTATAGAGATTTAAAAAAATAGATTTGGCAACATCATTTTTGGGAGAACAAGAGAATCTGTTTTATTATTTTTCATGTGATATTTAATTTTGTTTATACTTCTAACATATATTCTTTACAAATTTATACTTTTAGTAGGTGTTACTTTTAAACAAATTTTAAAATAAATAAGTTCGATTGCCAGAGACCGCTTTAAATTTAATACAATTATATATTATTTATTGAAACAAAGTTTTTAGCAAATAAATGTGTTTCATTTTCCAATGTGGAACGATAAATTCATATTCACATCGATAAGCAGGGTTGTACATGCTGCTAATGGAAACATGAAAACTATCGATACTGTGAACGCAAAAATGTTCCATTTCATTTAACTAGTTCGGTTTGTTTTGACAAAACTCAAAATGATAATATAATTTCATCTTATCAATTTGTGGAAAAAACAAGAGTAGCTTATTTTGGTGTGCTATTTTCCTCTGTGCTAAGAAGTGTAAGTATGCTGCGGAGTTCATAATATTCTGTTCAAAACGTGTTATGTACTGATTTCAACATGCATGCACAAATTCATATGTATGTATGTAGATACAGTCAGCAGAAACCATGTACATATGTATGTACAAGTACCATGTCTGTATGTATGTGTATGTGCTCCGGCTAACCATCGTTGACTGACGAAAAGTAAATAAATATGTATTTACATATGTATATTTATTTTAGATGTATTTTAAATGTGTTCATCAAACACATGTGTACAGACCTGTGTTCATATTTATACAAACACATTTACTTCATGAGTACATAAATATGTAACTCATTATGTACATAAGTGCCTGCATACATACGTATGTATGTAGCATTAGCTGTTGTTTATTGTGTTTTTTTTTTGTTCAAGCAGTAATGCTTTGTGGAAGTTTTACAATATAGCGTGCTGCAGTTTGTTAAACTAAATCGCCGGTTTCACAATGAAATATCAATGCCCTGTCGAGTATTGTAGCTGGATCCTTGCGGTCCTTGCGTTTTATTCGTTCATATTTATAACTCAACTGCTTTAGCAATGTGTGAAAATTGTTTGCATCTTTATTACGTTTAAATGCAATAATACTTGCATTTTTTTGGGAGCACATTTTTGTTTATAATTTTTTATTATTATATGTTATTAAAAACCTAAATATTTTCATTTTTATTTTCTTGTAGAAATGTTAAAATGTCGGTACATTATAAATTTAAAAGTACCCTTAATTTCGACACAATTACATTTGATGGCCTTCATATTTCTGTCGCGGATTTAAAAAGAGAAATAGTGCAACAAAAACGATTGGGTAAAATAATTGATTTTGATCTTCAAATCACCAATGCCCAAACCAAGGAAGGTAAATGTCTAGCTTCACTACATTTCATCGGTTGCCCATAGATCTGAATACAATTTTCTCCATTTAGAATACAAGGAGGACAACTTTTTAATCCCAAAAAATACGACGCTAATTATATCACGGATCCCGATAGCCCATCCAGTTAAGAAAGGATGGGATCCGCCTGCGGAGAATGCCGCATCAAATGCACCCTCAACCAAAGCCGACAACTTAAATATGGATTTATTTAAAATGCAAGGAAGTGAGGAGGACAAAATTCAAGCTATGATGATGCAGAGTACAGCCGATTATGATCCTAAAACGTAAGCATGTTTATTCTTGAATATTTATTATTATTTTTCAAAATGTAACATCTATGTTGTGTAGCTATCACCGTATTAAGGGACAATCTCAAGTGGGCGAAGTTCCTGCCTCTTATCGTTGCAATAAATGTAAAAGAGGTGGCCACTGGATAAAGAACTGTTCCTTTTCATCTGGCAAGGATCAGTTTGAAGTAAAGAGAACTACTGGAATTCCGCGATCATTTAGAGGCAAACCAGAAATGTAAGTAGAATCCCCCCCTTTACTCTTCGATTTCAAACTAATAAATCTCATTTTTTAACACTTTAAATTTTCAGTTCAACCGAACAAGAATCATCAACCTATATTGCATCTACTGAGAAAGATCAAGAAATTCCCGAAGACCTAATATGTGGTATTTGTCGAAATATTTTTGTTGATGCCGTAATGATACCGTGTTGTGGCAGTTCTTTTTGCGATGATTGTGAGTATAAATTTAATTGCACATCATAGCTAACAACTAAATTTCTAATACAGCCAGTGGGTAATGTTTATACAGTTTTTTTCTATACATTAACGACTGCCCTAATATCAACTTTGGCTATATTGTTTCAGGCGTTCGAACTTCTTTACTGGAATCGGAAGATAGTGAATGCCCGGATTGTAAGGAAAAGAACTGTTCACCGGGATCATTGATTCCAAATCGGTTTTTAAGGAACTCGGTTAACGTTTTTAAAAACGAGACTGGATACAAGCTTGCATCGTTTAAGCCTGGTAAGATATGAAAATAATATGTTTATTTAAATTATATTTATATTTTGTTTTCAGTCAGCAAAGTCAATACGGTTGAGAAAAAAGAAGAACCTACTCAGGTACAAGAAGACTCAAGTCCAGCAGAACCAATTGAACCGCCAGACAATATACCTGAAACAGTTAAATCTGAAGAACAAAATCAAACCAAAAACATAACTACTACGGAGACATTGAAAAAAGAAAAGGATAAATTTGATTCAGATTATGAAGATAATATAACAATCAAAATGCCACAAAAACTGGATAATAGCCCCTTAATCAGTGCCGATACAAATAAGGAGCAGGTAAGTTAAGAATTACTATTTAATGAGAAAATAAATATTTAGCTTTTCCATATAAACTTAAAATTTGTTTCAATTGTAACTTATTGTCATTTCAGACTCTACCTTCATATTCACAAAAATCAGTTGGCAATAATGTTATTCCACGGCGTGAAGGAAACTTTGAGTATAAATCTGAGCTAGATGAAAAACAGCTTCCATATTCAAATAATGAGAGGATTAAGCCACAAAATGAACGAAGTCTTTTGCCTACTCCAGTTGGCGCTCACCATAGTAAATATGCGAACATGAATATGAACGATCAAAGAGACAAGTCCGTAATGAACTCTGACCAAAATCGTCGCATGGGCCTGTATAAACCACAATATATGCAAATGCCACGAGTTCCAACAATGCTTCATATGTCCCCCTACAACAATGGATATAATAATATGCAACATAGGCCGCCAATGAGGTAAGTTCAAGTAAATTATTGATTATGGTATATAACTTACGAAATGAGGATTCTTATATTACCATATCTTATAAATATATGTAACATTTCAGCTTTGGCCACTATCAAAACCAGCCTGTACATCAAATGAATACATCGTATATGCAAGGTGGCAATATTAATATCAATCCATCGCAAACATTTCAGTCCACGAATTTGGCATCTATTTATCAAGGAGTCGCAGCAAAAGTTGGCACTGGGTAAGTGAAATCTTTTTATAGAACTCTATCTTGACTGTCTTTCAGAAGTAATTTTTATATATATTACATTACCATTGTAATAAAATAAACTCTATAAATTGTTTCAGTCTTATTGATGATCCCCTAGAAGCTTTCAACAGAATAATGAAGGAAAAAGAAAAGCAAAAAGGAGATCGTCGTCGCAGTCCAGTCCACCACAGATCTCGATCACCTGGCAGACTGCGGCATCGTTTCAAGTCGCCGATGTATGACAGAGGCTCCTCTAGGGAAATGATGATGAAGGAAAAAAGGCCACGATCTCGGGAAAGAAAACGCGAATATAGCTATGAAAGACGACAAACCCGAATTGCGCGCCATTCGAGCCACGGATCAAATTCGCCAACCGACAAGAAGAAGAGGTTACTCTATACATTAAGTTACCTTTATAGATACTATTTTATACGCATCCAACTAGCAAGAAGATATGGGAAACTATTTTGTAAACAGCCCGTTTTTCAATTTCGAGTTCCCATTAGAAACGCTAGTTAGCTAATTTCATTATTTAAGATACGTTCAAAATAGGCTCGTTCACCTTAAGACAGATAAAAAAGTTATAGTTTATATATTTGGTTATTTTTTTTAAATAAACAATTTCTGTTACTTATTGGTCTCAGTATTGTATATATATAGTAGAAGTTTTTGCTTTATAATTTAAACCTTTTGTTTATTAGTAATAATTTAAAATATTTTTGTACACAAGAATCTCAGAGATTTCAGAAGACAGTTTGTCTCTGTGTAGAGGGAACTCCAGTAGATTCAAAGGAATTGTGGATTACAGATCAAGCATAATTAATTTGGTTGGTAACTGCTTAATTTCAGGCTTTCCAAAAGCGCGACTTTAAATGTTTGGTTTGTATATCTACGTGGTAGAATAAAGACAAAGTTTAACTAGATATGGCTATAGAATTTATCTTACGGGGTTGTTCTCGAGCATTCTTAAATGTGAGCTTTTTTTTTTGTATGCCCTATAATAATTTACACATATTGAATTTTCAACATTTTTTTACAGATATATGCATAGACGATCGCCATCGCCAAAGCCCGGATATAAAATTCGCTCAAGAGATAAATCGGTTAGCAAACCGTACGCAATCAAACCAGATACAGTTGAGCCGCCACCGCCTGGCTTTGAGTCCTTGCAAATTGAGAGTTTAGCCGATAATGATATTAATTTAAATAATAAGGCAGTAGATCCGGACAGAGATATCGAAAGAGATTTTCATGAGCAAACTAACTCCTCGAAGAGGCAAAGAACATATAGTAAGAACGTGGATATCAAAACGGTTGATAACATTTCTAGAAGCCTTACGCCACCCACGAAGTCTAAGATTCCAAAGGTTTCTAGAGTGGAATATACAGAAACTTACGACAGCTCTCCAAAAACACCGGACGGAAGAGAACACAATAGTCAAAAAGTTGAGAAAACTCAAAGTATGCAATCTCTAAGTCCGGAAAAGCACACAAATGCCGAGAAGTCCGAGGAGGAACATTTGGAAACCAATAACGATATGGGCAAAGAGAATAATGTTCAGTTGAAAGACCGCAAAAAGAAGAAGAAAGTGAAATCAGAGCGCAAGAAAAGCAAGAAAGATAAAAAGGACAAAAAGGAGAAAAGCAAGAAAAGCCACTCGGAAAGTATTGAGTTTACGGCGGAAAAAATTGCTGTACACGTAAACCTGGATTCCTGCGAGGAAAGCGTCGAAAGTCATTCGAATCAAAAAATGTCGGACAGAGATATCATTGAAATTGACACGCTAAAAAACAATGAATCTATATTAAATATAGAGGTTACAGATCATGATTTAAGTCGGGAAATTATATCATCTAAAGTGATCGATGTTAATGATATCCAATTGTCCAAATGGGAATTAGACGATGCTAATTTAACCAATAATTTATTTGATCCTTGTAGAAAAATAGTCACTAATAAAATGCAGGAACATTCAGAAATAACATCTGATGTTATTCGCAAGGCTGAAAATGCGATCTTTGCAAAAGCTATAAACGCTATAAGACCAGTTGAGTTTAAAGTTTTAATAGATGCCAAGCATTCAAGCAGAGATCCGACTTTTTCTATCAAAAATGATCACAGAGATCGCTCGCATTCCCCAAAATCCACCAATAAATCGGTAAAAGAGAGATTAGGAAACAAAGTTGTCGAACGAAATTATTCATCTGATAGATCCAAGAGTGATCGAAGGGAAAACTCGACCAAACATGTGAGCGTTGACAGAAGCAAGTATAGTTCCGGCAGCTATAGTTCCAGGAGAATGGATAAGGATTCCAAAGAACGGACTATAGTAACGGACAGGAAACTCGATGCTAACAGAGGTCGCAGGTCTTATGATCGAGAAATCATAACCTCATCACAGAAAGAGTTAAACTTCGGTGATAGTCAAAAGCCCAAATCACAATTGAAGGAGAAGTCCACAACAAAAGATACTAAAAGTGAAAAGAGGAATTATGACTCAGATCGAAACTCCTACGGAAGTCGCAAATCAGGAGAGACTCGCATAATTTCATCGATTGCTTCACGACCGGTTCGCCCGGACAATCCCTTTAGGAAATTTGATGAAAACAATGCATGTAGTAATAAAGTTTCCAAATACGATAGCGCAATCAAAGAACAAACACCACCATCTGCTGACCAAGCTGAGTATAAGAAACGCAAAGATAAGAAACTGAAGAAACTAAAAAAATCGTCATCGTCCGAATCGGTGAAAAGTGAAAAGCGAAAAGATGTAAAAAGCAAAAAGAAAAGTAAATTGTTGAAAAAGAAGAAAAAGTCCCGGAAATAAACAACTGAACATCAAATCAAATAAGGCAAATTTGAAATATAATTTACCTAAAATTACACAATATTTTATAGTAAGAAACAAACCCTATTCTGTATGTACATTAAAAATATTGTAAATGTGAAAATGTCTGTTCTTTTTTTCTTGCAATATTTGGGTAATAAGATTAACAGTATTATTATCATAATAATTATAAAGTATGAGATATTGTTATAAACGATCAACTTGACTTCAAAATAGCACTGGCTAAAAGTATTTTAAAGTACATTATTTTGGTATTTTAACGTATTTAAAGGCTCTAGTACCCAACAGCAGAGTCAATATAGCAGCAAAGTTGTGTTGCATACTTTTCGGAATAGATCAATAAACTTGGAGCTGAAAAAAAAACTGTATTTGCTCCATTACCAAAAGTATGCAATTTAAGACGCTGCAACCAAACAGCCAATGTCAAGTATGTAAATATGTAGTGTAAGTATTATAATTGCTTAAAACAAAACCATATAAATAAAAATCAATTGCTTAGATGCTAAATATGTGTGCGCAATAGACAACAGTTGAAAACTGCATACACAGGTTTGACCGTAAACTGTTGGGACATCAATTAGATTCGTAAATAAAAATGGAAAACGAGTTTTGGCATGCTCAAAAGCCAATACAATTAACATCAATACAAACATTTGCTACAATATATAATATGCATGTGGATAATACAATGGGCACACGTTTTTAGGTAGACAAATGCAAAAATCAAAAATTGTCAATCGAGAGAAGTTCCCTATCATAATTGTGCACAACGAATGATACCGATTTGAGCTCATTATATGTATGTTTTTTTTTACAAATTCTTGATACGTACTTGCAGACCATTCACATATGTAAGCGGGCAACCGAGGAGCGGAGCGAATACATAAGACATACTTACGTACTGGAAACCACTCTCACTTTCGTTAGGCACCGTAAACGAGTTCCACTTTTGCTCTCCGCGTGGTGAGTTACTCAATGTGTTGTAAAGCTGCGCATTGCTGTTCCGTTAATTAGGGCCGAACTTTCAGCGAGCTGCATTGTGGCTCAGACAAATCGAGATCTAAGCACGTCTCGTGTGCAGAAAAGTTTCACCTACGGATATGTTCGGTTGTGAAATATTACCTATCTGAGGTTTCTTACAAATACCCAATTAGTGCCCAATAATCAATAATACAACACAATACTATCAAATTCGACACGATGCTCGCAAATAATATAATATAAATTTAAAACAAAAATCGAAAAAAAAGAAAAAATATGCATTATGTGATGTCATGTAACTTGTGGTACAAGATATCTGTTCAATAAGCGTAATTACACGACACATGCATTATGTATGTGTGTATGAACTGAACTCAAAAGTTAATGAAAATAAGCAAGTTGAAAACTATATAAGTACATATGTATATACAAGTGTAGCTAGCTGCAAATACGATTATTTTCGATTTTGATAAATGATCAAGTGAAAATGCACAAACATTTTCATAGATAGCCAATAGGCAAAGCTTTGCTATGTAACCGCTGCAGAGATCACATTTATGAAAGTAACATTGTATGAAACCAGACTTTTATTCACGTAAGCTCTTGCAACGCAAAAGCTCGCCTAACAACAAATCTGTTGTAAAGAAAATATTTTCGGGGGAAACAAAAAGTGGTTTGTTGTATTGTATTTGCTGGCAAAGGTGTACTTGTGTATACGTTTTTGGCTTGTTACGCACCCAATCCTTTCTATTTCTGTGTGTGTGTGTGTGTGTGTGTGTTTGACTTAAACGAAACTAACTTAAGCGCCATTTGCAGATTGCCCACAACAATAACAACTAATCATAATAAACAAATACAAGTGCGGCTCTCGAGTCCGTGGTACGGTACGGTAATGCAAACTGTGCAGACGATACGGTTCAGTTGCCGGCTGTCTCTAACGGCCATATTTGTGCTCGCGAATATCGTATTTACGATAAGTGCATATGCGGGCGCACTAGCAGCCACAAACTCCGCCGCCGTCGCTGCCGCCGCGGCTGCGCGCAATGGCAATGGCAACGCCAATTTGCGCCTCGCGCTGCCGCGAACCAGCGCCAGCCAAATCAACAGCGGCGGCGGCGGCGCCGGCAGCGCAGCGGCGAGCTTTAAGCTTGCTGCAAAAACATTAAACTCGACGCGTAATGGAAACTTGCGAACAAGGTAAGGCTTTTTTTTTATAATAATTTTAGATTAAACACAGACATGTATACATATATACATATATAGATATATATTTTACACAAGCTTGTGGCGCTGCATTAGTGTCTATAAGTTTTTATGTACATTGTGTGCGCTTTTGTGTGAAATCAAATGGTCAAAACAAAAGATTGCGGCAACCAAACTGGTTTTTGCATACTGGTTAACTGTAGTCTTCATAAAAACACAAACACACACACACACACACACACATACTACGTTGCACTGAATGAATGAAAAAGAAAATAAAATACAACAATTCATTACATGTGCAGATACACACACACACACACACACACACACAATGGTATTCGTGTAATTTAGCTAATTGGCAGCCAATATTTAAGTACTTATTCTGTACAATTTCAAATGCACGAAAATCAGTTTAAATCAAAAATAGGTCAATGCAAAAAATGTTGCTTGTAACAAACAGCACTCCGATTTATATGTACATGTAATAATAATAATTGAAAATAAATAGACTTTGACCTCCAAAGATGAAATACGCTTGCAGTACTATTACAAATTGTGCGATTGTCTTATACAAATACATACATATATTTTATCTCACGGCATTCAAAAAAAAGTCTAGATTGTTATAGAGCCTACAATGAGTTTGTTTGCTCAGCGAAGCATAAGACTTATATGTGGCATGTCTAATTTCGCAGAAAGCCTACAGTTTTTCTTATTTTCCAACTATTTTTTAATTGCTTTCAAAAAATGCGGTCAGTCGACAGAAAGCTAACAAATAAATAGTAACAATAAATTGTGTTAACAGCGTCTATACTTACTACTATTGTTATATAACAATAATATAACTAATAAATATCGAAAGTTTTCGAGTTTCTCAAAGTTTTCCCAATCATTTGTATTCGGGTTTTTGTGTTTTTCTTCGTCTGCGCTTTGCCCGACTTTATAATACCTATTGATCCCTTATTTGGCTACAGGGTATATATAGCATTTTGTGCATGAACTATCAGTGTGGTGGTGGTGCTTTTTCGTTGGATCGTTGGATAGTTGGATCGTTGATGATTGGCTAGCACAGCCACTGGTGGAAAACCGGTCTGTTGTGCTGTGCCTGGCTGCGAGTGTGGGAAATGGGCAAATAAAACCAAACTGCGCGTTTATGAGTGCTTGGACCCAAAGTGAATGTGATGCAAATTATTAAAGTTTGTGTGTTTTGTTGTCGTTGTTGTTGTTGCTCTCGCTGTTGCTGTTGTTGTTACTCTTAATTATGCCACAACGCAATGGACAATAGTGGAGCTATGAAAGTCACAAAACAATATATATCTCATTCGATAGCCTTGCATCGATTTGTTAAATCATTTAAATAAACAAGAAAATGCACGTTTTGCGCTTGCGACTCGCCTGACTATGCGATACTCTGCTTCTCTTCAGCTCAAAATGCAAAATGGCCTTTATAATTCATTTTTGTAGAAGTGTAGTTAATCAAATTAGGTTTCCGTGGGCGGAAACGACCTTGTCTTTGTTTTGTTTTAGGTTTTCCTAATTTATTTAGTTCACAAACATTATAATAAGATTGATGAGCTAAAGCTGAGAAATCTTAAGAGAGACAATTCAAATTTCTACCAACACCGAGACGTCCCTACTCGGGCGCCAATTATCAATGGTTAATTAACCAATTCGCTGATCAGGTTTTACTACAAATAATTTTATTGATTTATTGCAGCACTATGTGACTTAGATGAGTTGGTTTTACAAAACTTAATTAAAGCTGAAATGAAACCACGATTGCTTTTGCCTGCATGCGACGAGAAAGCAAAAATATTTCTTTGCATACCAATTATTTATTTAAGTTTTTGTATGCTTATAGGCATGTGCGATCATTAATTATTTAAATTCAAGCATTTCGAAGATGTTTCATATGCACAATGGGCTTCAGTTATTTCATTTGTATTACTATTATTATTATTACAATTAATTGGTTTAATTCCTAATCTCTGATTTCATTATGCGAATTATCCTTGACACTTTTCTAGAGAACAACAATTGCTGAGTATATTTGAGATAATTATAACGACGCTCGAAGGGAAACTGAAGCGCATTGACAATCTGGGCAGATCGGTTGAGGATCTAATGGGACACATTGAAATATTGGAAAATCGCGTTACCAACAATGTGGAAAAGACGGAAGAGGCGCTCCTGAAACTCAACAGTCTGGACTCGAAGCTGTCCAATGTGGTTTATGTGCTGCCCGAAATGAGCGCTTCCTCAGACCATGTGCCGAAGACGGTGTCGTCATCATTCCAGCTCGATAGCCGGCTGGTGCGCCTGGATCAGAAGGTCAGCGATATTGACTCGAAGCTCGAGGGACTCAAAACCCAAATAGACAGCAACTTTCTGCAGGTCGATGAGTTTAATGCCGAGGCGAGCGAGAAGAAGCCAATCACAATGAATGTGGTGGAGATAACGAAGGCAATGACGGCCGAAGTGATGACCCACGTGTCCTCGGAGGTTAACCAGCTGCGCGACTCCACCGACAACATTGACAAGAAGCTGCAGTTTCACATCAACATCGAGTCGGAGAACATTGGGCGCATGCTGCGTATGATTAACGACATTCACGATGCTGTCGTCGATCATCACGAGCAATTGAACGGATTCAATGTGACGACAACGGCATTCCCGGCCATCAAATCTAGTAAAATCGATGCGCTTGTTAAGCAAATGCGTCCCATGGTCTCTGTGTCCGAGAAAATGGACGAAGTGTGGGACGTTGTGGTGGGCACAAAGTCCTCGGTGGATCACCTATTGCCGAAGTCGGATGCGCTGCTCACACAAACTCAGCGACAGGAGCGCGCAATTGGTGAAATACACCAGGATCTGAAAACAAAAACCAACCTGATCATCAACAATTTGGATATGGTTGAAAAACGTTTGAAGAAACAGGAGGATGACGTGCAGATACTGGCACAGCGTCCAGGTCCGCCCGATTTGTTAGTGGATCCGACCATTGATCGTCTGGTGGAGTACGATCCCAGCAGGTAAGTTATTTGATTGCACTTAGTGCCTAAGCTTATCAACTGGTTCACTTTGGGAGCAGGTACTCGGTTATTGAGGAGACCCTTACCGACTTGATTGAGCCATCAACAACGCCATCGAACCCAACAACAAGAACCGCTGCAGTGCTGAATGCGTCAACAACACCCTATCCGACACTGAGTACCCCTACCGGTGCCATGCTAACGAACAGTCAGTCCACTTCCTCTAGCCTCAACAGCATTTTGGGCATTGTGCTGAATGCAACGCTGACAACATCGGCCACGGCGGCTTCGTTGAATGCAACCCCGACGAAGTCCGCGTTCCGCAAGGGCGGCATTATCTTTCCGAGTGTCAAGAACAAACCGGCCGTTGTGAACAACACCTTTACCACCGATATATTCACACTAAAGGATGTCAAGGTAAGTTCGATATAATCACAAGTAAGAGCTACAATTTCAGATTTCAGATTTTACTAATACTTGTATTTAAAATATTGTGTTTTTTATAAGTACAATACAAAATGGTGAAATTGTCCTAAACATGCTAGATGTGTGTGGGTACAAAAAGATCAATATGAGTGCTTAAATAAGAATGTCTAAAGCTCATCTCTGGGCAGCTTCTCCTTGCAAGTGCAGGTGTAGCTAGAATTAAGTTTCTCCATGCCTGGCAGCACTTCTACGGGTGCCACAAGTCGCGTGCTCCATTCCTTAAATAATACTATGTGATAACAATAAATATGTTGTGGTAGAAGATGCTCTTCTACAAATGCTCGCGATGCCGACACGATTTCCCTGACACGTGCATCGTTTTCCCTGGCCCAAGAGATCTTCTCGATTACGTCGCTGAGATCACGCTTGATGGGCACATAATGCTTGTATGGCTCCAGCTTGCTGTAAAAATGCTCGTAATAGTGCGAATCCTGTTTGAAAACCAACGAACCGCCGGCAAGTAGATAGGGAAACCGATAAGCCGCAACAGCTCCATCAATGTTCAATTGATATTTGTACTAAAATATGAATATGAAAGATATAAACAACATTAACTGTACACATCTATTGTTCCACAACATACCTTGAAGAAGTCCATGAATGATATGTGTGGCACTTTCGGACCGTATTTATCCTCTTCATTACGAAAGAAGAAAAAGTTTGTAATGGACGCGTTTATTGCATCCGGATGTTTTCTAGCCAAATCAATTAGGTTCAAGCGCTCTCGCCGCGAATCTCTGCCGCGAAAGAACGCCTTCTCCTCCTTATCCTGCCACGGATAAACATCCTTTTGCACGGATAGCATATCCAGCATCACCCGTCCCATGTTCTCGATTGTGGACTCGGTTATATCATATGTGGGCAGCGTTATGTCGTATGTATCGTCACTGCCGCACCACGAAAATATTGGGTATGGCCCCGAAGTCCTTTGCTGACCGCCTTTCTTTGAGAGCGGCCAGTCACCGAGATTCAAATAAAACTCCATGTCGGGCAGGTAAACAACGCGCCCCAATGCTGACAACGTTGCGTCCATGAACATCTTGAAGCCTGTGTATTTACCATAGCAGTTCCTCCAAATCTGCTGATTCTTAACCACATAATGGCACAGCGAAATACTCTCCGGGGCATTATATCTTTTCAGTAGATTCTCTCGGATCGCACTGAAGTTAACACGCTTAAATGAGTGCAGGTCCCAGGATATCTGCTTGTCTGCCGCAAAGGTGGCACAATCGTTATTCAAAAGCCACAGGTTCATCTCCTGCGGACAGTAGCAGCGCTCCGAGTACACTTTGCCCCGTATAATATACGGAGACTGGGCCACATGAGTGCCGTTATACTGTACGTTTATCTCGACACCCTCGCACCAATCGGCAATTGTGTAGCGCACAATTGTGGATCCATCGCCACGATCAATTTGATTTATATTCGAGCGACATTTGCCATGCGGAGAGTTGCCGTTTATTTCCACTTTAAACTTAACATTAGTGCGCGACTCAAATCTGCAAATGCAAGCAATATACAATTGTAATTGGTAAACAAACAAAATTTATTCATTTCATACTTTTTCCCATTGCTGTCGACAGCTTGGATGAGAAAATATCTGGCCGGCAGGACGATGTCGTCCGGCTTCAGGCCTGGCCCCCAAACTAGGGTTTTTTTCACATCCAAAATATGCTCTTCGCATGCCGAAAACCGCAAAATAAATATGAGTAGAATGCATTTTGTTAGCGTAAACATTGAGATTCACTTAATTAATTCAAGAAAATGTGTCAGTGTGACCGGTTCTTGAAATTTCAAAAATCCACCATTTTAAAATACCAAACTGAAGAAAATACAACATTTGAATATAATTAGTATAACGTTTTTTTCAAATAACTTAGCAGTTTATAAAAAAAAATGTATAAGCCTATTATTATTACATTACTTAAGCTATAAGCATTTCCATTATGTTATTTAATAAAATAAACATATCCTCTTTTAGGGTTTCTCTTGTGTAGATATTTTAAATGCTGGCATGAAGCAATCTGGAGTTTTTTATCTGCAAATCCGTGGAACAACATATTGGTTCTTAAAGGTGTTCTGTGAACAGGGTATCTCCGATGGTGGCTGGACGGTAAAGTACCAATATATTCAGCATAAACCAATCCTAAAGTCCTTTTAACTCTAGGTCATTCAACGGCGAGATGATTTTGGAGAGCCACGTGAGAATTTCAATCGCGATTGGGCGGACTACAAAAATGGATTTGGCGAACCTGCTAAAGAATTTTGGTTGGGCAACGAAAACATTTATATGCTGACAAACAATGAAGAGTATGCATTGCGGGTGGAATTAGAAGATTTTGAAGGCAACAAGCGGTGAGTACATGTTATAAAGAGTGAAATCAATGCGATTGTAAAATGTTTGTTAACTTTTTTAGATTTGCACAGTATTCGCATTTTAAAATACACTCTGAAGCTGATTACTACAAGCTAGAAATCGATGGATATGAAGGGAATGCGGGTGATTCATTAAATGATCCATGGTATGGATCAAATAATAGTCCGTTTTCAACATACAACAAAGATAATGATCGAAGCTCACTCAACTGTGCAAGTATGCTGAAGGTAATGATACCCTCTAGCATAAAAACATGCCTGACATTTACTGTTAGATTCATTTGCATTATACATTTTGTGTAATTTCTTTATTTTCAGGGTGGATGGTGGTGGAAATCCTGTGGACGCGGCCTAAATGGACTCTATCTTCATGACCCTCAAGACCTGACCGCTCGTCAGGGAATCGTTTGGTTCCGCTGGCGGGGTTGGGACTATACTCTGAAAAAAGCCACTATGATGATACGTCCTCGAATGCCCCAGCCGCAGAGTAATACCCTGGTCCCAGTGACTGCAACTTAAAATTTCTTTAATAATATATTACTGTAATATAAAACAAAAGTTTAATTACTGAGAGACGAATTTCTGGTAGGTTATGAGTATCCGTCCATATAATAGCAAATCCATGCATTATAGCCAATTTTATATGCAAGCCTTCTGTAATTTTAATTTGTTATCCTTTAAAAATAATAACTTATTTTTTTAATTTTTTATTGTAGCGACTTAAAAACTAGTTAATTCTTTTAAAATTGTTCAATAACGTATAAGTATTATTCTTAAAACGCTGCAATCATCCAACATAAATTGTAAATAGAATCACTGTTATTCTCTTTGTGTTTAATTTATTTAGATAATTTGGATAATCCAAAATCGTAAGTACAGCAAACTTCCGACATATTAAAATGGCCGGATAGCCGAGACATTTTTCGAAGCATTTTAATATTTTGGTATGTCTTCTAAGTCCCTAGAAATACTTTTTAAACATCTAAAACACGCATAGCTTTGTCAAAACTTATCCTTATTTTCGATCCCCGCTGATCATGGTTTGTGCTCTTTATTAAATCTGCATTAAAATTTCAAGCAATTTCGAATTTTCGTTTTTTTATGAAACACGAGCCAATCTATGCTTTAGATTGTCTTTAAAAATACCTTGAAAAACACCTAAAGCTCCCATAACTTTATCAAAACCTTTTTATCACGTTTTACCGGTTAAACTATTCTGCATTTAAATATATAAAACTCCCATAACACATAAGCTCCCTATCAGCACAGTTATTTTTCGGCTTGACCTCTACGTTAACTAGATATCCATAATAGTGCTTGTCCGAAAAATCGATACTATACTGTATATAAGGAAAATGCAATTAAGTTGAAAATAATGTTTAACAACTAATGTTAGTCGATTGCGATTGAAATTGTATACACAAATATCGAATATATTGGCAATGACCCTGTTTAGAGTATATCGATCCTGTGTGAATATCGAACATGGTAAATATTGAAGTATCGATACTCTATTAGCATCCAGTTGATCGCTTGTATGTATGTATTGTATGTGTGTGAGCATACACATATGTATTTTTGAACGATTGTGTATACCTGTGTGCAAAAGGTGGTGTGTTAGTTCCTTCTGAACATCTGCCGGCTTGTAAAATGACCTTCCCCTGGAAGTATGTGCATAAGCGAAGCATTGAAGCCAAATTAAAACGGAAAAGGAGTGCAACAGCGGAACGAAAGACTACAAATTCTCGAAAACTTACAAATATATTAAATATATTTTTGTTTGTGTAATTGTAATTGAAGATTAAATATCAGTGAAGAAATATACACAAAATGTTGCTACAAACATTCGCAAGGCTGTGCATTATTTTCGTTTATACACTGCACAACATAAACTGTGCGCATCACGGTCATGAGGATCACAAAGAGAATTCGGTACGGCATCACAACTGGCAGCGACTAGAAATGATGGATGCCAATGGCTTGTACTGGCTCCAGTGGGGAGTCAGCGACAAGGATATTCACTTTAAAGTCACAGTGAATACGCGTGGCTTCATTGGCCTTGGTTTCTCGCGTACGGACGGCCGCATGTCCAGTGCTGATATGGTGCTGCTTTGGGTTGACGATCACACGGGCAAACCGAACGCACTCGTGAGTATACTGAATATTGAACTATTTTAAAGCATATAAAAAACTGTTATATGTAACATTTAACCAAAAAATAAACTATAGAATGTACACTTATGATGAACTCTATTAAATTGGTATATGTATATGCAAATGCTATCAATTTTAGAGTCTAAAGCTCCTCGAATCTGAATGTTCTACTGTCGATATCGAGTGCTTATCCGATACATGGTGCAATTACTAAAGGTGGAGTAAACTACTGTGTGGTGAATCTATTCAGCTGCCTAGCTTGCCAGTCGTTTCCTGAACGTCGTTGAAGCAGGTCGACATGCGGATGAATTTTTTTGTTTTCAGAAATGTTTGATTGTATGCGTGAATGTATTTGTGCTTGTATGTGTTCTACAAGCGTTAATGCACGCATTCATAAGCACATATACACACATACACAAGCATACCAAACGGCAGGCAACTGCTGGCAGCTCGCTCGTAAAAAAAAACGAAGCAACGACAGCTTCGTGAAATTGGCGTGGCAGCTCGTAAAATAGTTTACTCCACCTTTAGTAATTACACCATGGTCGATATCGAGTGCTTATCCGATATATGGCATCACTTCAATTCGTTCTCTCGTGTCGACCGGTGCTAAAAACTAATTCGGTTTTGAAAAAAGTGATAAATTTGAATTCAGCACAAATAAAAATGGCTGATAAAGTATCGGCTTACGCTAGCTATGCGCGCGGGAATTCGCGCGCGAATAACCGACCAAAGAATAAACCAAAGCTTCGTGTGCCGACCAAGCCAAATAACGACACAGCACGACTTCGCAAGAGCTTGAAGAAGATGAGGATGCTGAACCAACTGCTCAGAAGCCAAAGTGACGACAACATCGACGCCCGCACAAGCAACGATAGCCTCAATACTAAGAGCTCTGGTGACACGAAGATTTTATTGAAGAACATGTGCGACTCCGCTACGGACAGCAGCTGCGCAACTGGCATGCTGAACGTCACTACTGGAAGTGAGACTGGAAGCGAGACTGATGATAGCTGTGGCGAGTGCGATTGCGACTGCAGCAACGATTCCAGTCTGACCGACAGCGCTCAATACAGCGAGGAATTTACTCCATCATGCAGCGGCAGCGCTGCTTCCACTACGTCGGTCTCGAGTCGCCGTTCGGTGAGCGGTGCTTCCACTCCGGCCACTTCCAGCCGCCGTTCGGTCAATGACAAGAACAATAACAATAACAAGCAGCAAAAGCAGGCAACTACGGCTGCAGCACCAGCCTGCCGCATCAAAGACAAACGCGGCCAGCTTGTTGCCAATGAAGCTGACAAGAACAACAACAAACAGCAAAAGCAGCCAACTGCAGTGGCAGCGCCATCTTGTGCCATTATGAACAAGCTGGCCGAGTTTGCGGCCAACGAAGCTGACAAAAACAAAAACAACGCACTGCAGAAGCAGGCAAAAGCCGTTACAGCAGCAGTAGCCCCTTCCAGTCGCGCTGCAAACAAGAACAAAATTAACAGCAATGATAAAGACAAATCGCAAAAGCTGGCAGCTACAACTACAGCAGCAACAACAACAACGGCTGCTGGAAACAAACGCAACGAACCATTTTCCAACGACAGCAGCAGCATTAACAACAACAACAACAACAGCAAGCAACGAAAGCTGCAGGCCACGAAGGTGGAAGAAGACAAGAATAAGAAGAAGACGACAGCGCCATCTTGTCCGCTGCTCCGTTTCACTGGAAAGGCAGTGGAAATCAAAGCACGAGCGCTCAACGGCAAATCGCAATCCAGTCCACTGACCACCAACAAAGTGGCGACCATCAAATCATGCCCGCTGCCGCCACGTGCAAGCGCCAGCAAGACGGCCACAGTGGCCAAATTGCAGAACGAGCCGCCAGTTGAGGCGGAACCGCGTCGCAAGGAAGTGCACCTGCAGGACAGCATTGAGGAGGGTAAGCGTGTGCTGCTGTGGCTATTGAATCCCATTACACCGGACAAGTTCTTCGCCCAGTACTGGGAGCGTAATGCTTGTCAAGTGGTGCGCAAGCGCAGTGATTACTTTTCCCGCTTGATATCCTTTGCGATGATCGACGAGATGCTGATCGAGAATCATCTGGAGTTCGGCGCCAACATTGATGTGACCAGCTATAAGGATTTCGTGCGCCAGACCCACAATCCCGATGGACGTGCCATGCCGCCCACGGTTTGGGGCCTCTATGGCGAAGGATGCAGCATTCGCATCCTCAATCCGAGCAGCTATCTGGATGGGCTGCGTCGCGTGTGCAGCGTGCTGCAAGAGTACTTCCACTGTCTGGTTGGTGCCAATGTCTACTTGACCCCACCGAATAGTCAGGGCTTTGCGCCGCACTATGATGACATCGAGGCGTTCGTTGTGCAGGTGGAAGGACGCAAGCGTTGGCGTTTGTATGCGCCGCCACAGCACTGCGATGTCCTGGCGCGCACCTCATCGGGCAACTATAAGCAGGAGGAGCTGTCGGAGCCATTGTTCGATGCGGTGCTCGAGCCGGGCGATATACTCTATTTCCCCAGGGGAACAGTGCATCAGGCTGTCACCGAACAGCAGGCGCACTCACTGCACATTACTCTATCCGTTTATCAGCAGCAGGCGTATGCCAATCTGCTGGAGCTACTCATGCCGGACGTCCTGCAGCGTGCCATCAAGCATAATCTGAATTTGCGACGTGGTCTGCCGCTGCACACCTGGCAGCATCTGGGACTCGCACATGGCTCGCAGGAGACGCCGCAGCGCAGCGAATTGCTGCAGCAGATCCGCGATCTGGTAACCAAGAATCTGCTGCCCGGCGATGGGCAAATCGATGCCGCTGTCGATCAGCTGGCCAAGCGCTTCCAGCACGAGGCACTGCCGCCAATCATTCACCAGGAGGAGCGCGAGCGTACGGTCTTCGGATCGCGCAGCATGACGGATGAGCAGGGCCAGTGCCTGTGCGACTATGAGCTAACTGGACGCACCGAGGTGCGCCTGCTGCGCGCCAATATCCTGCGCATTGTGGCCGACGGCAGCAGTCTGCGTTGCTACTACTATGTGGACAATGCGCTGGAGTACTGCAAGTACGAGGCGAACTTCATGGAGATCGAGCCCAAGGAGGCCGCCGCCATTGAGGTGCTCATCCGTGCCTATCCCGACTATCTGAAGATCGAAAAGCTGCCGCTGCGCAGCTTGGAGCGGCGTGTCGAGTGCGCGACGGCGCTGTGGGAGCGCGGACTGCTCATGACCAAGAAGCCCTTCAAGCTGCAATAAGGCCGATGATGTTGCTAACGATAATGTCAGCCATCCCCATATTTTTATAATGTCCAAAACCAACAATAGCCCAAATTAATATCTATATGTTCATCAAAAAGGGTGGCCTTGATTTTTTCTTGATTACGTATAGCAATAGCCACAACAATTGGATGGATGTATCCAGCCAGCAATAGTTGTAGCTTTTAAATACAATAATATTTTAGTATTTCATACATATATATATATATACATATATGGGAGCAGCACGTCCTTATATTTATATTGCCAAAAACAATAGCCCTAATAACTATGTCAGTCAGATATATGGTTATTATATATATATATATATATATATATATATGTATTAGTTACCATTGTTTTGAGTAACTAATACATATATATATATATATATATAATGACCATATATCTGACTGACATAGCCCCAACAACTATCTTTTAGATATAATATTTTAGTATTTTTTTTTACGATTTCAAGAAATAAGTAACTTAAAACTATAAGTAATCTAAAGATTGTAATTGTTATTCGTGGATTTGCAATGCAAATCCCTTGAATGATGAGAACCTAAAAATAATATGATTTCAATTGCACTTCGATTCCAAAGCTGTGCTTTGGGATTTGTAAGGCGCATATTAGTAATTAGAAATATGTTGATTGTAATTTGGCTGGCTAAGAACTTTACAAATATTACACAATTGTCGATTGATTCGATTCATATCCTTTTAAATTATGAGTAATTATTATTTTTATTTTAGCTGCAGCTGTGCTTAGGAATTAAATATATTTAATTACAACAACAACTTATTTAGTTATCTTTTCAAATATAAACAAAGTGTATTTTTGTTTTGTTTTTGCAGTTTGCACAAGAACTGAAAAAAAAAAAAACTTTATTAGCTGCTTTAAATTTATTTGTTATTTTATTATTTATTTAGCTTTGAATTTCATTCCGACCAATAACAGTCGAAACATATAATTAGGGATCCATCAATAATTTAACACCATATCACATACAAAGTGTTCTTTAAATATTAAAAAGCCAGATTTATAAATAACAAGTAAGAGTGCTCTAGTCGGGAGTGCCCAACTAGGAGATCCCCTGAACCCAGTCCTTACATCCATTCATACTTACCAATCAATGCACATCCATACAAACATACTGCAAGCAGTGCAAACAGTTTAAGCAGGCTAATTTATTCGCAAGGAATGGTAAATCTTAAATAACTTCTATGTTTAGTGCCCGTTCTTTGAAATTTTTAGTACGTAACATTGGCTATTAAATGAATCATTAATCCACATTGCATGGTCATACCTTGAAAAATGAGTGTTTTTCACTTTCTGGAGAGTGGGTACGGTATCCAAAAAGTGAAATATTTATTAGATGTGTATGCTACTCGAGACTTTACATACCAAAGTTGGTGCCTCTAGCGCTTATAACTTTCAAGTTATGGCAAAAAAACACTGGTCTGAAATCGAAATTCACCGATAACTTTTAAACGGGACAAGTTATCAAAAAAGAGTAAATAAACTTGTACTGTCCCGGGACTACGAGAACTTATATTCCAAATATAAAGTCTCTAGTTCTTATAGTCTCTGATATCTGCGTGTTCATACAGACAGACGGACGGACATGGCTACATCGACTCGGCTTTTGATACTGATCAAGAATATATATACTTTATATGATCGGAGATGCTTTCTTATGCCTGTTACATACTTTAGCACAAAACCCTTTTTACTCATTTTTAATGGGTTCAGTAAAAATATAAAGTAAAATTTAAGATCATCTACACATACTATACACATACTTATTGATTAAAATTAAAAATGCTCTTTTAGGATTGTCATGGTACGACTCTTCATCCGCATGCAGCGCCAATACAAGACGATACACAGAACTACCACGTGCTCGATGGCTACCAGAATGGCACCCACACATATGTCGAGTTTAAGCGTTTAATCGAAACGTGTGATCCTTACGATATGCCACTTAGCGTATGTATTTGATGTCAAATGGCAGGGATCTCAATTAATTTGACTATTTTCCAGGATGATACGGTTAAAGTATTGTGGTCCTTCGGCGATGTAGATCCCATACATGGCAATCTAGAAGGACACGGCAAGAATCGCGGTGCGAAACCATTGCATTTGCTAAATCCAATCTTTCGTAAGGAAAGCATGAGAAACAAGCAGGAAACTCATCAATGGGACATCACCGTTAATAATGTGACTCTAGAGCCATCGAGGGATATGCTCTATTGGTGTAAGATCTTAAGCTCGCCCAGGCTAATTCAAAAGCACCACATTATTGGCTATGAGCCACTAATAACTCATATTGCGTAAGTGCTGAGTACTACATGTATATAAGCTTAAAATAATGTTATATCACTATTATATAGTAAAGCAGATGAGGGTGTTGTGCATCACATGACACTTTTCGAGTGCTCGACGAAATCGTATCCTGGCTCCGATTCGGCCTCGTGGGACGTTTGGGTCAGAAGTACGGGCACAGAGTGCAACAGCAACTCGTTGACGCCACGCGACTGGGACTCCTGCTCGAGACCAGTGGCTGTTTGGTCGGTGGGTGCCAGCGGTCAGTTTCTGCCCGCACATGTTGGCATTCCTATGGGAGGCACAGCGGGCGCCAAGTATTATATGCTCGAGATACACTATGATAATCCAAATGCATTGCGCGGTAAGCCAGCACATTAGCTCTTAGCGTGTATATTTTGCTAATATTTAATGTACAATTGCTTACAGCCGTCGATCATTCTGGTTTCCGCATTCACTATACTCCCCAACTGCGGCCCAATGATGGCGGCATCATAACCAGCGGAGTTACCATTTCTGATACCCAAATCATTCCGCCGGGTCAAAAGCTGTACCGCAACGTGGGCATTTGTGGACCATCGTGCTCAAATGTTGTATGTAGAAATGCCTTGTAGTTTATATCCTTTATTTAACAATTTCTGCTTTTAGCTGTTTCCTGAGACTGGCATTAAGATCATATCGGGTACGCTGCACACCCATCGCGCTGGTCGCAAAATGAGCCTGCGCCATGTTCGAGGTGGCAAGGAATTGCCGCGCATCATTGAGGATGACAACTACGATTATAAATATCAGCAGTTTCATCAGCTGGCCAACGAGACAGTCGTTCTGCCCGGCGATTACATTATCACCGACTGTGCCTACGAAACGGTGCACCGCAAACGTGCCACATTCGGTGGTTACTCCACCAAACAGGAAATGTGTCTGTCTTTTATCACATATTATCCGAAAATCGAATTATCCGGCTGCTACAGTATGACGCCAGTGCGTGAATTCTTTGAGATGTTCGGCATCAATCAGTTTTATTCGTTGAATATGACTGATGTGGAGAACCTATTTCTTTACAATGGCAACCTGCTGGACTACATGCCCAACACAATTTATGGGAAGACAAAGCCTAACTATGCCAACATGTCCGCTGAAGATATAGCGATCGAGGAATCTTTACTAAGTATGCAATTACTGATTTCATTTTGATTTCAAATTTTATTGGATAATCCACCTTGTTCTTGTAGACAAACTGCTTATTTCGGATCCAGTGGAGTTTCATGATCGCACATTCCTTGCACATATAAATCAGCTACCTTGGTCGGAGCCGTTATTTACCAAACGCGTGGAGCACGCTATGATAACTGGAAAGCACATGACTTTTTGTCGTGTATCCAACGAATCAATTTCAATTGTAAGTCAATGTCTTATATCCAAGTACTATAACGTAATAACATATCTGACAATTGCAGCCCTCGGAGATTATACGTTACCCCAATTTCACGACATTTGTGAAACCGCCCAGCAGTTGCACATACAACCTTTTTATTGATAGCATTCAATTAAACTCAAGTGCTTCAAGAATTGTGGCACACCTATCATTGAGTTTGCTACTCGTTGGAATCTGCCTCAAGAAACAATACCAAATATCCTAAATATCGGGGAATTTGGTTGCTATGCCCAGATCATTCTAAAACATCTAAAGTTCGAATGAGCACACATTAATTTTAGTTTTTAATCCAAAGACTTAGTTGCTTACAATACTATTTTTGTATTAAATAATATTTAAATAAAGTTTAGATTAAGAAAACTTTACTTCATATGGTTTCTCTTTCAGCATAGTTCCTTTTTTATTTGATGTTTGCTATCTTCACCAACTGGCATACTTTAAAAAGGACAAATTTGCCGGAAAAACTGGTATCACTGCCAAGGCGTTTGTCCATACAATCGATAAATGCATGAAATTAATATCGATATTTTCAACGATAGTTTGACATCAACAATGCCATCAACAATAATTTTTTGCTTTCGTCGACAATTGGGTTGAATATCTGTTAAGTGAAACATTTTCAACATATTTCGGTGTATATTGTTGTGTAAATCGAATCAATCAACAACTAACCACATGTTATGGGTAAATTAAACGGGTTTATCGACAAGGACTCTTAACAAACACCAGTGACATGGATGTCGACGACTGCTTTTATGGTGAGTTTTTAAGTGGAATGTATACATATGTATGTATATGTGTATGCACGTATGCACAAACATATGCACTCTTGCATTTACAAATGAACCCTACTTTCATTAGCTTTTCACCTTTATTGACCCAAAATGTATGATTGTACGCGAGCTAAAAGTGAAAGACATGAGTGTGTCATCATGCTAAATACATGCATGTATTCATACATGCATGCATACATGTGTGCATACTACTTGTTTTTTTTTTGTTTTTTGTGAATGGCGATGGTCAACATCGATTAGCCGCACACAAATGAATTGCAGGCTATCAGCACTTTTGCATTAATGCTGATGCAAACGGTATATTTGAAGCATTAATCGATAGTTGGGATACTAGAAAAACCACTAATGTTTTTGTTTTAATGTGATAACACAACATGCATGTGCTTAGGTAATTGCATTTACGCTCCAGTAACGCTTTATGGTTAACGACTACATACGAGATTGGCAGCCTATTGTTAAGTAGCAATTACGAGCATTATTATGCTACCTAAAAGCCTATCAACACGCTCAAAAATTGTTATGCCGCCGGAATTAAAAGTGAAGTGTTATATTTTAATGTACAATTTATATATTTTACGCACTTGGCTTAAGTAATATAATCAGTGCAACGTACAGAGTTAATTTTAAAAACGCCCGGAATGCGGAATAAAATTGAATAGTATAATTATTGTTGTGTATGTTCGACTGATGTGCAACAAAAATGTCAGCTATACAACAAATTCAAATCTAATTAGATTTCCACATTTGTATCAATAAAAACGTACTTATTTGTTTCTTTTAGACGAACTGTCGTCATTTATGTCATCGCCCAATGACTATGGCATCAACCATCATGATTTTGACGAGATAATAAGCTCAACGGTGTCGCAACTAGATTCTTCGTTGGACCTTAATTCGTTTCTGCCACAAGGCCGTGAGACTTCATTGCAAAGTGACAATTTGTTCTCAGATTTGTTTCAAACAGCGCCCGATAGTCATCATGACTTGGAGCTAAACTTTGACAATTTAACCGCTGCTTCCACACAAAGCTGGACGGCAGATCAAACATCATTGACTTCGTCAGCGGTGGACGATGCCTTCAATGTTTGTAGTGTCAACACTGAAATTGAGAAACTAACATGCGGCAATCTGTTTGAGCAGCATATCCATGATCGGGATACGCCATCGCCAACGGAGAGTTGCGGCAGCTTCAGTGGCAGCTCAACGAGCGGTGTCCACAGCGACACTTCGGACGCCTGGCAGAATAGGCAGCGGGAGCAGCAGGACACTGCTTCTGTAGCCCAGTTACCTATGCCCTATATGCAAAGTTTTAGGATTAAAAATGAAAACAGTATTCCAAATGAAAGTGTATTTCAGATGCCTGACCCAGCACCACAGGCTCTCAATGATCCGCAGCTAACAGATAAATCTATAGCTAATCCGGCAATTGTTCCACTGACAACCATGCCATTAAAAAAGCTGCCGATTCCCACCACAGTTTTCATGCCGGTCAAAGTGGAAGCCGGCGTTGCTGCTCCGCCTCTGAAGGCGGCTCGTGAAAAGCTATTAATTGAGCCGACTACGGATAGCCTCGGTAAAACCAAAACCATTTTCCTCTCCTCGAATGACTACAAGGCGCTTATGCAAAAGATGAACCTGAACGGTTCCAAAGGCGCCAAGATCAATGGCAGTGTTAAGACACAAGTACCCAAAATCGTCATGAAAACGGGCAATTGTAAGGCACAAAGTGTGGTGCAGGCAACGCGTCCAGTTCATACACAAAGCTCGTCCAATTTGCTTAGGAATATGCATCAAATTCCGCACGCGACTTTTAGTCGTGAGACCTCCTTGGAGCCAGATCCTCCGAGCTCGTATATTCGCAAGAGCAACATCGATGAGAAGATGTACAAAAAGCAGCAGCGAATGATTAAGAATCGTCAATCTGCCTCGTTGTCGCGCAAAAAGAAAAAGGAATATGTAGTCTCACTGGAGAATCGCATCAACAATCTGGAGAAGGAGAACTACACACTCAAAGGGGTAAGCGAGATGTCCACAAAAGTATTCTAGCAGACAATTATCAGTGACTTGTTTACTTTAGACTTATCTTATCTTATGTGCCCACTTTCTTATCTTATTTACAGGACAATTTGACGTTGCGCAATCAACTGGTTGCATTGGCCAAGACTTGCAAGTGTCGCAAGGGCAGCGTCTGTGAGTTTGTGCTTCACTCCCTGAGCTCAGCAGCCAAGCCCGATCAACACGTCAAGATCGCTCCGAGACCAGCTTCGAAGAGCTTTAGGCAGCAAATGAATGCAGCGACAGTCAAGAAGAACGTGGCGGTTCTATTTGCAATGGCCTTTATGGTAACACTGAATGCTGGCAATTTCCAGTCTTATCTCAGCAAGCAAAATCTGGATGCCGACAGCACACCGGCCGTTGCCGACTCGAATGTAAACGAGCCCATTCCCATTGGCCGTCGACTGCTGTGGGTGGAGTCCGAGGAGGAGTACAACGAGAAGCTGAACCGCAGCAGCCGTCAGGCGGAGGAGCTGGTGATGCCACCATTGCATTTTCTGCGGCCAAACAGTCGTGGTACTAATGCTACAAAGGATGAGCGCTGGAACTCCACAACAGATGCGAAGTTTAAAAGAAGCGATGACCCCCCACCAACACCATCACCACCACCACCACTCTTGACCCATCCGACACCGACAAAATGCAATGGACTCTGTGCTTCGTCTGGCAACCAGTCGGAATATTCCCGATTGGCGCTGAATTTGGAGAAACTGATCAATGTTAGTGGTTACCTTAATTTGAGCATGAATACGAAATTTAACATGGAACGCGATAAGACACAGGACTTTAAGTTTGCCACGGACTATTTGGAACTGCCCGATATGCAAGGACAAGCCTCAAACCTGGGAAAGCGTAAAAATTTTGTGGGCTACAAAGAACGTTTATCGGACATTGAACAGAAGCAACGGAAATTGGATACGAATAGTAATGATAATAAAAACAACACACACGCTGGCAACAGCGAAACCATGCATCTCTTCAAAGGCATCAAACGGCAGGACGATACATTCTATGTGCTCTCATTCAACACGGATCACATACTCCTATCGCCCTCCACGGACAACAAGAATGCACGTCCGAAAATGTCCTTGTTGCTGCCCACTGCTGAGCCATCGCTCAATGGCGACATCATGATGATGCAGGTGGACTGTGAGGTCTTTAACACCAAGGAGGTGGAGCTTAAATCGCACATGATACCCGCTCGACTGCGGCCAAATGTGACCAAGTGGCAAATGAAGCCGAAGCACGCCTCGTTCGCCAGCAACAAGACACTGGGCAACATTAAGCTGCAGGACAGATCCGTGAAGCAGGAGAAGCCGCGCGTGCGCACCTACTTTATGGTTGGCCCCAAGAACCAGGCAGCTGCGGCTGTGTCGCAGGAGAAGCCACGACTAGTGGAGTTTGACAAGAGCATGGTTAATAATAGCAAGGTACTAAACACTGACTACGATTCGCGTTTGCACGGCTAATACCAGCCATTAAGTAGAAAAATGGAGTCTAGATTAATTGCTCATATTTCATATTTCAAATGTTTTATGTATTCGTTTATGTACAAGATTATAAGCACTGTAATATACAAGTCTGGGGACTATTTGTAAATGTTTTCATTTAAGTATGGAATTAATATATTTCTGATCTAAAACGTTTTAGTTTAAGTTACTTTGAGAGTGTAATAAAATTATTCGTAAAATTTAAAACTATCCACGTATTCTTGATATGAAATTCATTTTTCCAGTATTCCTTTAGAATATCCTATCCAGTGTGTATTTGGAGTATAGCGGAATCCCTCTCGGATCCTCCCGTGCCCAGAGAGAGAACAGCAGTATTATCAAATATATACATATTTATTGATTTCTAATGCAATCAAGTCAAATGTTTGTGTTTTTTATTGCTTCCCAACCCTTTTAACAGTTTTAGAAAAAATAATACAATTCTCATAACAACATATCCATAATTATTTGTACATAAAAAATGATTAATTTTCGTGACAATTATAATTAACAATAGCAAGTAAATGATGTCTGGGCCAAAACTTGATTTTAAATGTAATTTTAGTACGCATTATTTACTGAACATTACCTTCCAACGTTTCCAATTTGATCTCAAATTTGCTTTTGCATAATTACTAATGTAAGCATAAGGAGTTACACATTAGTAAATTCCAAATAAATTCTAGAGCAACTGAAACCGAAACAGCACACATTCATCCTGCCAGCTCAGACCACAAAGCGGTGCACATGACTTGGGTTAAATGATGGACTGCGCGCAATTGTGTTGACATTTCTGTGGTCGCCGCCATCGGAACTTCTGGCACTATCAATGCCCGAAGGAGCCGGCATGACCCGTGCATGTAGCAGCGATGGTTTATTTGCCCGTCGATGACCGCGTTTGCCCTGCAGAAGATTAGCCAGATTAGAGATTAGAATATGCATTTGAAGGATGCGCGTACCTGTCGAGCTGTTTGGTTGCGCGACGCTGCGATTAGACTGTCCGGCACCTGAAACAGACTCTCGCTGCGCGTGATCAGAACGTTGGTGAGGCGACAGCACAACGCAGCCATTTTCACCTGCTCGGCAATGCTGTTCTTGTCAATCGGATGTATGTACCGGGGCGGAAAGAACGAGGGTGCAATAATCGTGGACACGTTGTGTAAATTCATCTTGTTAATGTCCTGCAAATCGATAATTGAGTTGAGGAAGCGCAAAATCGAACGCAGCGTATTGCGGTTCTCGTGTGGCAGCATCTGACATAAAATCGACAAGGCACGCCCCTGATCCATTGGGGGCAATGTGTGACACTGATAGAAGAGTTGGATCAGCTCGCTGGTCAGCAATGGCTGAGGCAGTTCGCGCAGCCAGCGCTTGAGCAGCGCACTTAATTCGTGAACACTTGCGCTGCTCAGCAGAGGGGCGAATTTGTCTGGCTTTTGATAAAAACTTGATTCCAATTCGTTGTAAATTAATTCAGTCTGCAAGCATATTAAGCGTGAGTATTAATCGAATGAACAATCGAATCCAATCTCTGTTTACAGTACCTTGTGTTTTTGTCCAGCCACACGCAAAATACCCTCTTCGCGAGTGCCTCGTTTGGAGAGCTCCTCGAGCAGACCCTCGAGGAACTGCGGCACTAATGTTGAGTCCATGCCGCTTAGTTGTTGGTCACGGCGTATGAGTGCATTCAGTGAAACGCCAAAGAGGCTGCCCTCCTCCTTGCGGCGTCGCTTGAATGGTTTTCGCTTGTCCAGCGACACATGATTGCGATCAAATACTGTGGCCAGCTCCAGCCAGAAGATGGGCTGCAAACGTTTCAGATCCGTTTCATTGATCGTATTTATGTCGGAGTTGTATTCCTGTAATATGACGCTGCTGCTGTCCACGGTGTCAATGCCATCCTGACTAGAATTTTCTCGGCACATACTTTCAAAGCTGATGCCGTCGCGCGACGACGACGACGGCGAGTTTCCCAATTTCTGCTGCTGCTGCTGCTGCGGCGACTCCAGGTTCATTTTGTTCAGTATCTTCTCCGGCGATGACAGCGTCGATGAGATGCGCGCCGTATTCGACTGATACTCATCGCTGGAGTCTCCCGACGACGTATTGTTCTCACTCTGCGAATCCTGCATATTTTGCCCACACACTCGCCTAGATGGGAGAAGTTCAGTTAGTAGCTGTACAACTGCGATAATTAATGAGCTTACCCAATCGAGCACGATGGATCCGAGCCGGAGCGATTGCGTGGTATGTGTAGCGTGCCAATACGCGAAAAGCCGAGCAACTCGATGCCCTCCGAAGAGTACATCGGGATGTCGCAACGCACCTGCGAGCCACGGAATATGTCCGTCGATGTGGCAGATTTTAGTGGTGCACTCGGAGTGCGGCGAATCTTCTGCTTCAAGTGTTTGCTCAGCGACGGATAAGCGCTGGCATTGTAGTTGGCAGCGCTGTGATGGTGGTCGGGAATGCTCACAAAACTTGGTCTGTAAGAATGCGAATTATGTGAATTGGGTTCAACTTAAGCAAACACAACTCACATTGACGGATTGCCCCAAACATCGTCGCCGTGTACGGAATCCAACGAGTCCGGAGTTGCGCTGCGCGATCGAGTGCCCGTACTTGAATCCTGTCAATATTTGTGGGCTTTTTAAATGTTTTCGCTAACTAAATACAATTTGCAAACTCACGTCAAAGTCGCGAAAGACATCGCGTATGTCGGGTTTGCGTTTTGAGCGATTTTTGGTGCGTCCTCTTACGGTATGATTGAGCGCCCGAACACGTTGTTTAATCGCCTCGGCATGGGGCCTTGATAGTGTCGCTAAGACGGCCAAGATCTGTAGAGCGCAACTCAATGCCCTTGAAAATTCGAAAAAACAAAACAAAAGACAAGACAGAAATTTAATCATTTTTTAGATATTTTCATTTGTGTAATTATTAGACCTTTTGAAGTCATTCGTAATGAGCTGATTTCAACGCCTTATTACTTACCCGTTCAAAAGGCTTTGTCAACTCTCCATATCCAGCTGATATTAACCATTCGGCTTCCATCTCCCCATCTGTTCAAAATACACAATAAACAAGTAAGCAACAATTAAAGTGATATAGCCGACTCTTAAAAATAACTGCACCCAAACACAAAATACAAATATATAATTATTTATGCATTTGAATGGATTTTCATATCATCAATTGCACTACCTACAAAATGTCGTTTTTAATAACTTTTATTCTTATTCTCCGATGGCATTCATAAACCACTCCTATCTAATTGCGTTGGGGCGTGGATCCATATTGAGAACAAACAAACGTGATTCGCATTGCAGACCATATTTGGCATCTCTGGATATTAAGTTCGGAACTCAGCAAGTACAAGCAGACAACAGACAACAGACATGATCATAGACTTTGATTGGTATATTAACAAAATATGCGAGACGCTTACCTTCATAATGTATTTCTGGCTCGTTGCATGTCAGATTAGTTTGCAGTAAATACTCGTTAAGAAATTCCGTATAGTCCTGATCGCAAGTGTTGTCCATAGAAGGGTTGCTGCTCATCTTGTTGCTTTAGTTATCTCTGTAATACTTTGTGAAATATGGCATACTATTTAATTGATCACAAAGCACAGATAGCACTGATAGTCCCCTCAGAAGGCATACATTTATGTCTTCTAATTTGAGATGTTGTCGCTGAAAGCATATAAAACACAACATTTTAGTTTTATTCATGTAATTTGAAGTCAATATTGCGATATCCAAATGCCTGTCTGTCTGTATCAGTAATCCTACAAGAGCTAGACCCCATAATTCATATGCAAAAGATCTTAACATTACATTTTTTAAAAATAACGTATATTTAACGTCACCCTTCTATGCGCTTCTCAAGAATTCAAGTGAGTCATTCAGATTTTGGGGTTTTTCGTGATCTTTATAAGTGAGTGTGTTGTATTGTGAGTTGCTGATATAACAAACAAATACTCTGCTCTCCTACTCTCAGTTGAAGCAGCCTTTCTCTCTTTGACATCACTCTCTTATCCTGCCTCTCACCACTATCTCTCTTACTCACTCACAACTCTCTGTTGCACTACTCTCTCTCCCATTGCTTTCTCTCTCTCACTACTCTGTCTCTCATTGCTTTCTCTAACTACTCTCTCTCTCTCTCTTTTATTTCTCCCTCTCGCTTACTACTCTTTCTCTCTCTCTCTCTCTGTCTCTCTCACACGGATCTTTCTCTCTCTGTACTCTCTTCTTACTACTCTCTCTCTCTCTCTACTCTCTGTCTCACCTCTCTCTACTCTCTCTCTCTCACTACTCTCTCTCTCTCTCTTTTATTCACTCTCTCTCTCTCTCTCTTATACTTCTCTCTCTTTCTTACTGCTCTTTCAGTCACGCACTCTCTTTAATGTCATAATTTAAGATTCAGTTTTCATTACTATTTGCCTTCCAAGACAAAATCACTCTCACTTATGTATGAAGTCTTTTCGCTTGCACAATATATTATACCTACATACATATGTACATACATATGCACATATTTTTCTTATGATAAGTGCCAAGCTTTTACAATGTAGATAAAATGCCTTGCAAATGTAAGCAGGCATGAAGAGCTAATACGATGGCGTGCTTAAAATTCAAAAATTCACTTGGGAAAACGGTCCTAATTTTATTTCAATCCAAGCCTAATTTGGCCTAACTGGCCCTAATTGCAATAGCCTTATTAGTACATACAAATATCCATAATATGCGTTCATACATACAAATTATCTTACATCCATAAACATACATATGTATGCATGTACTAATGCAGACATGTACGTAAGCGTATATCCATATGTAAGTATGTATGTATGTATATGTATACGTATAATATACACATAAATATGCATTCCAATTTGACTCTTTATTTACAAAGTTACTTGATATTTGTAAATAAATGCACATACATACATAGATTTATTTATCATACGTAGTCAGTTTTGTATGTTGAACAATAAATTTATTTGTATGTATGTATATAAAAGTAGGTTTTAATCTTCACATGCATTTATGTACGTACATACATACGTAACATTCATCTGTCTGGATATACATATGTATGTATATAATACACGCGTAAGAAATGCATATGTGTGTTACAAATAGGTTTCTTAATACATATATATGTATATGTACATACATATTTACGCAGTGGAGAGAGTGAAGCATATGCATTTATGTATGTACATATGTATATATGCGTATGTAAGTATGAGTATTAACGTTTTTACAGTATAACGCTTATAAATGCTTATTGTGCTATCAATTTGTACATTTGTACACACATACATGCATGTATTAGTAAGCACAAGTATTTCTTTAACAAAAAAGGGAAATCAGCACACTCTTTTAATTATGTTCAACCTTCTTTCACTTCCTATAAGCATACATATGTATGTATATGTATGCATATGTATTTTTTGTGCACTTGTTTTAGCCATAGCATTAATCTATGTATTGAACTATATATGTACATATGTATGTGTTTGAAACAATGACAATTTAAATGCAACCGTACATACATATGTATGTAAATGTACACAATTTGTGCATAAATCTTTACATTTGTGTGTGTGGTGGATATTATAAATACGTACGTATGTATGTATGAATGTAAACAAGTATGTATGTTATTACGATCCGTACGCATACAACATTTCGAACCGAAAATTGAAAATGAACTGATACTAAGAACGAACAACTTCAACTTCACACACACATCCATACAGTTTTCTGTTAATGTATGTATAAATGACTGTACATAACAGTAACAGTGTATGCATGTGAATGGCAATTTGTATGTGTGCGTGTGTGTGTTGACAAGATCAGGTTTGAGTTGAGCGTGAGCAACAGGTTTGCATGAATGTAAACACGATTTGAGCCCGACAAAATTGTCCAAATCACTATCGTGTATTAAGCTGTGATGGCACTTTACTTCTCCGTTAGCGGAACAATGTAAAACGGAACACTATATTGAAAGTAAGTACATTTTGAGTGGATTGTACATTAAATACAGAAATTAATTATGCTTGTTATATTCAGACATACAAATTGATAATTCGTTTTCTCTTATATTGACAAAAAAACATTTATATCAACAAAATATTTTTATATATATATTTTACAAATACTCCAATTGCTATCGATATTATTGAGCAGAAAAATACTAAAATCACTATTTCCTATTAATATTCTTGTTAAATATTATGTCTTATATTAATAACATACACGCATTTTAAATGAAGTTGTGCAATGGTATAGAATATCGATAAATATCGATTTGCAACTTCGATTGCAATAAAATTTGTAGGTTATTAAGATGGTATTTAAATCTGTGAATATACAAAATTAGATCATCGGGACAAGGTTTCCTGGAAAGTATTATTTAAAAGCTATAAGTTAGAAATTTATATTAATCGTTATTTGTAAACGGCAGAAGTTATCGGTTATTGAAGGCAGCTGTTGTTATGAAAGATTCGAGCAATCTTAAGCTTTTTTTTATCAATTGCGGAAATATTAACAGTTGTATCATATACAAGCCATGCGAATGTTATTTCACTTGAAAATATGTGTAGTTCAAAACGACACGAAGCCTAATACAAATCGTATACCAAAATATCACCTTGGGAATTAAATATTATTATTTAGAATTTCTTTTAATAGAGCAACATGATGCCAAGCACTTATAGGCATAACTTAAAGTATATGTGCTGCAACATTGGAAGTGTACGGCAACATTTGGCGTTGCCACAAAGTCAAAAATATATCACAGTTATCGCTTACACATATCGTAAAAAAATCGATTCGCGTGTTGTTATTCAGTTATTAACAACTCACCACGAAAGACTTCAATGGCAAACAAGTTCTGCAGTTATTTACAATTTTCCGTTCATAGTCAACCACAACGCGCTTCTTTATTTCTTTTGGATGCGTTTCTGTACGTTTTGTGATTAATGCATGCATACATACGTACATACGCGATGAATGTATGTCATTTTAACTAAAATACATATGTATATGCATTTCGAAATGCATTCGTACATACTTATGTATGTATGCGTGCGTAACTAATTGATGAAATTGTGCCAGTGTCGAGTGCAATTATACATATAAACAAATGTAAGGTACATACATATCTCGCATAAACAAAATGTACGATGTACATACATATAATGTGGTCTTGTTTCTATGTACAGACATACATATAAACAAAGTGTACATATATACAAACAAATTTGAATTGATATGTGTGTGTGTGTGTGTGCGTGTAAGGAGTTGTGTATGCTTGTATGTACATAGATGTGTATGTATGTTTACCGCTCGCTCAGACAGCTCAAGAATGGTTTATGTGTGTATGTATGTATGTATGTGTATACATGTTTTGAATACGCATCTTTTCCTACCGTAAACAAGTCGTGCATTTAGTTAAAATACATACAAATCTATGTATGTATGTAATAACTTGAGATATGTGGAGCAGCATCACGAACGTGTTTAACACTCAAACATAATGATATACACACATAAATTTGTATGTCGTGCATGTGTGTCAAATCATACAGTTAATATGCCTGCAGCAACCAATTACAAATAATGGTAACAAAACATATACATACATACAGACAGACATACATATCCACAGGCAGACGTATGTATATACATACAGACATTCATGCGTATTTTTGTAATTTGTTACCACAATACATGTATGCGTGGTTGTATATATATGTGTGTGTGTGTGTGTGTGCTTTTAAAAGGGGTGTCTGTGTGTGTGTTCCCCTTTGAATCTGATTGTGGCAAACGAAAGGATTTTATGGTCGATTTACATATACATATGTACGCACATACATACATATTTAGGTTTGTTGCGCAGATTTCTGGTAATGCATTAGACGCGGTGTTCTTAGAACAAAAGAGTGCACACACACATACATATACCTATGATATATGTATATATATATATATCTGTGTATACATGTATACCTGTGTCTAACAATGATTGTAAACATATAGACACGCAAGTCCTTGTGTAAAAGTTTTGCTACCGGGATTAAATAAAAATATACATACACACACGCACACATACATATAAGCTACATAGCGTATAGGAGCTCTGATTTTTTGTAGAGATAGCAAATTAATTAACAAGCGGTCCAATTAAAAGATAAGAATTTCGCAGGCACCGTTGTGAATAATTAATTGGTTTAGCTGCAGTGTTTATGAATTTTTCAATTTGCAGATTTGAAAATTACAACTTCACAAAAATAAATAAAAAAAGAAAAATGATAGGAAAAGTAAATATTTTTAATTTAAATTTGAATTTTGGTAAAAATTTAATTAATGCATTTAAATAATTAAATAATAATTAAATTTAAATAATCAATCAATCAGTTAAAACTTTTATTTATATAGATAACGGTGTATTTTATATAAAAAATTATTAAAAAATTATAAAAAACTTATAATAAAAAAAATATTATTTTTTTTAGTTACCTTCAACTGTGAGTGTCGCGAAATTATATTCAAGTTACCAAAATTTACAAATGGCAATAAAGAAATGCATAAATAAAAACCCAAATTAAACATAAACAAACAAAAAATCAATTAAAAATGTTAAAAACTAATGTTAATAATCACCCACTAACGACGCCCATGATTAAATACAACGCCATATAACTTAAGAACTTGGAAGCGCCGGAGCCACTCACTTAAACCAAAAGTCAACAAGAAGTGTACTATTGAAATTATATATCCAGCCATTATCCACTATCCACTATCCATTATCCATTTGCGACACATCTGACGATGTCATTGCTAGAGAGGAAGCACTTTCTCCAGTGGACGATTATAATGACTCTGGTGCTGCTGTCTGCAGCGGGTCTAGATGCCGTATCTGGCCTGCAAGGTGTGCCGACCTGGATGTAAGTATTCATTCATTCATTATAATTAATTACAATTATCTTCTATTATTATTAAATGTACATGCGTTCCAATTTGAAGATTGTACACTTGTAAAATACTCCATTCCGTTCCATTTGAATGTCATGGTTTGTGGAAGTAATGAACTCAATTCCAGACCTAACCCATGAATATATGCTCCGACTTAAGTTAATCAACTTTAACCCATGAATATATACTCCGACTTAAGTTAATCAACTTTAACCCATGAATATATACTCCGACTTAAGTTAATCCACCTTTAAATGTTACCTGAATCCTAGACTGCTGAAATTCTGGTATATGTGTATGCATATTGTATTTTATTTTAATGTTACTATATATATACATATATATTGTTTAAATCAGCCAAGTTGATGTTGCCATATTGAAATATTTGTCGTTTTTCCTGCCAAGTTTTCTTTCTGCTTTGATGCTAACCTTCCGAACCGAACCGAACCGAACTGCCAAAGTTATTATCATAAAATATGTTAAAAATCTCAAAGTGCTACGTACTTCATTGGAACATTTAATCACGAGCTTAATTTGTATGTAGTATAAGAGTAAAAGAGACAATATATATATGTATGTATGTGTATGTTAAAATACCCTTGCAAAGGGTGTTATAATTTTCTAACAAAGTGTGTAACGTATTGAAAGTGCTATAGGGTATATATATGTATATATTTTTTAAATATATTTTACTTAAACTTATTGGCCAGGAGCTACAGCTGTATAATATAGCTTTTAAATGAATAATCTAGTGTTAACTGAGTTAAAGTTAAACCCGTTTTGTGTTTAAAATTTCCAATATATCTAAACATTATCTTTGGCTGCATAAAATGACTTGGGCTAACTAACTAAACTCTAAACTAAGCTAAAACTCAAAACTATAATTTGTGCATTGAGTGAAATATGCTTTTTTCAAGGGTGTTCAATTTCCGGTATGGCAAAGACAGCATTTCTACGATTTTGTTGCCTTTTTTTGTTCAATTCCGGCTCGCTGACGCGCTCGTCGCATTGATAAGCATTTGAGCACTGCTGCCTCAGACTTTGACTCATCCGAGTTGAGTTATTTCGTATAAGTACAAAATATAATCTCTGCTTGACAAAAAAAAGAGGAACAACAAAAAAACGCTCGTCCAGCGCCATGAATTAGTTGAAAATCTGTATTTATCAGGAGCGGCTGTACCAGCAGTCTCTAAGCATAGAACACAATACAACATCTACATATATGTGCAACTACAAATAAATAATAGAATCCAAACCCAAAAAAAGGAAACACATGTTGAGAACTACACTAAAAATCGCTGATAAGACGCGAATCAACTAGAAGCCCAAAAAAACTCATCCGAAATACATAAATATACCAGCCCATCAATCAATCTATCAATCTATCGATCAATCAGTCGCCAAAGAGGATGCCAACTCAACGGGAAATGCTTCAGAGTGGCCTCACGAGTTCCTTGCTGGTGTTCTTCCTTCTGGCGCCCGCTGCTCTCTGCGTCTCCAGCACATGGGGCAACATCTCGAATTCGGCGCAACTGTTACACGCCGAGAATGTTGTGAACGCCTCATCGCCGGGCAAATATGTGGATCATGAAATCAAATATCCAACAAATGTGAGCAGCGATATCGCGACAGTAGCACAAATAGGCATTCATTACTCTTGTGTTTGTTTGTTTCTTTCATCCATTTCTTGCTCGATCAGCATCAACAAATGCCATCAATATATGTACATATAGCCACATGTGTTTGTCTATCTGCCCAAAGCATCCAATCAACCATCCGTTTGCCGTTTGCTTCCATATAATGCCACACAATCTATCCGATTTTTTAAGCGACTCAGCAATTTTTGTGCGTAGATTCTCACGTATACCAAAACGCAGATTAGCATTATTTGAATTGTAAATTTCGTAACTCATACCAGCATGAAGGTTTTCAAATATACAATGTGCAGTTATTTTGCTATCCAAGTCTTTTGGATATGAAACACGAAGATTAATCACAAACTATGTAAAGAGTTATCAAAATGTATCTATTGCAATCAGTCCAAGTCTAGAATATTTCATTTCCTATTGAACAATTATGTTTAACAACTGGATAATATCAGTTGGTAGCTTTAAATAGGTCTAACTGAACTCGTAGCTGGCATTTAGCCAATAGCTTTTCATTTCGAACTCTTCATTTTCCTAATTCTTGAGCTGCAACAATATTAAACATTATAATTCGGTTTCATATTCTGGAAATTTTCTTATTATCTGAAGAAAGTGGAGTATCGAAAGTTGAATATAGAAAGTTACAATTTATAACATGTAAACAGCTCGGGTTTCTAAGAATATGTGCTCTGATGAAGTAAATAGTTTTCCCCAGAAGTTAGTTATAGGTAATATTTACTAGACATTGAGAAATCGGATAGAAGTTTGGTTGAATTTGTTTTGTTTTCCGAGACCATAATATATATATGTAGGTGTTTAAGTGTTTAATACTTCTTTACTTTGATTACTGCCAGCAGTTTATGAGTGTAATGAGATAATTAGAGTTCCAATTCGTACAATATCCGAGTGTATCCCTGCATCTAGAATGTTATCCACTGTACATAAGCATTCATTCATACTCTCTCCACGCACATTATTTTTGTCCATAATCGCACTTCTACAGGCAAACCGCTTGTGTAAAATGTAAAATAAACTACCTGCGTGAACAAACAAGTAAAAATAACTGAGTTTCCACACACACTTTAGGGCATTGGTAATGGGCGCATCATTACCGGAATACGGGCCTTCGACCAGGTGACTAACAACACGGGAGGCCATGCTACGATTTATTCTGGAGGTCCTGGTTTTAACTTTGTGCACATCAAGCTACAATCGCAGTATAATTACGGCTTAATATTTCGTGTTGAAATTTATGGAAACTAAATAAATATATATACTACATATAAAGAAATTCATATACAAAATGTATTCAGCACTTAAGCAGCTATTAACAGTTATTATTCAATGTTGTGTTTAAGTGATCGGAATTGGATTTACCGTAAAAGTTGAAACACATTTCGAAAGAATTTGTACTTAAGTTTGAAGCTGATCGAAAAAATAGTTCACGATTCAACCATTTTCCACAGTTGAAGGTGGATTGTAATATTAATTTTAAGCGAATTCGAAATTAATTCTTCTTTTGCCTATATATTATTACCAGGCTTTGTCCGGGCCGAGTCTTTTCATTTCAATGTTGAGTTTAAGTGTTTTAACTATTTGACGCCTAAAGCTGATCAGAATTGGATTTGAAACACATTTCGAAGCAATTTGCACTTAAGTTTGAAGTTGATCGGAAAAACAGTTCACAAATCACTGTTGGAGGTGGATTGTAACATACATTTTAAGTGAATTCAAATATAATTCTACATTTGCCTGTAGACGTGTTATTTGGAATTTGTATGGCAAACTTTACTGTAAACTGTAAAGTATCTTAATTGTGGTGATTAAATACAAATATTTGTTTCAAACTCGTTGCACTTGATCACAAAATATAAGAAAAGCATTTGTTTATGTTAAATAAATGTGTGCATTCACAAAATTAGGCTTTATTCAAGGCACTTATGTACCCCAGATTTCAATCTCAGACTTAATGCCGCTGTTGCGCTGCGACGTAAACTTGACGGTTAGGGTCGTGGAGCCCACTCCGCCACTTGTGATCTCCGCCGTGGCGCCCCGCATACGCTTCAGATTCGTAATGTTGATGTAGTCGATGCTCTTGGCGGTGCCCGACTGCGTGAGCGAGTACGTTTTGCTGGTGGTCTGGAAGAGGTTCTTGCTCTTGGTGATCACCTCGCGGGCGATGAGCGTGCTGGTCGTCAGCTTGGCGCCCCACGTATAGTCGGATCCTTCGCCATCGCCGCCGCCCAGGCCGTGCGCCAGGCAGATGGAGGCGCATACGGCCAGAAGGAGTACCAGAAGACTGCTGTGGTTCATTGTTGAGGAAAATGTGGAACTGTTGCTGCGATTGGGTGACTCTCTGGCTTTTATACGAGCGCACTTTCGAGCTCGAACGAGAAATCGCTGCCCTACTTCGATAACTGTTGGATAGCATTGAGAAAACTACAAGACCGACCTATGGATGATACATACAGATGTACCCCGTGATGTGTTGAAACAGCTGTAAACGTAACTGTAACTGTTCTTTAACGATGTCTCAACAAACATCCAATGTGTGACTGGAAAAACCCGTTTAGTTTTTGGGGGGGAAATTTAACCTTTTGTATTGTGTTTCAGTTAAGCAATCAATAACATTCGGTTACATAATCAACACACACTCATAAGTACAAGAAATCACAGTTATCTCGGCAGACAACTTAATTAAATTGCTGTCATCGCAAATAAACAATCATCTCGCTTTACTGAAAACATTACCTAAAAATTATGTTTGTGTTTAATTAATTGTTTGTATACAAAACATGCGGCTACTTGTTGTGAGTTAATAGACACAAACTTAAATTGTTCGGTTAGGATATACCCTGTACATATTGGATACGATTTATGAAAAAATTCTCAGCAAATGTTTATAGGACACAATTTTCGAACTTTGGTTTCATATGTATTTAGGCAAATGGTAAGTTTGAGCTCAATTTTCTACCGATTGCAGCTAAATGGTATATTATTCTTAGACTGGTAACTTTTACCTTAACGGTTAGGTACAAAATAACACTCATAACTAAGTCAATTTTTCTTATATTTTTTTAGCGTATGCTGCTGCTGATCAAAATATATTTACTCTAAGGTGTCGGAAATGTATCCTTAACGAAAAATTAAAATAATTATAAAAATTATTGGTATTTCTAATATTTAATTTGGCAACATAGCTAATTAGCTAGTTAGACACAATCGTGCGGACCATTCTGAATGATTTATATTAGATTTTAACCCAGAGTCATATATATTTTGGAATTAAAAGAAACCTTTGCCTCTTCTCTTGCAGCTGCTTGGGACTCAGGTCGCCGTTTATTGAGTTCGGCGCACAGGAGGAGCAACTGTCCAACACGAGCATACCGCTGAACATCACCAAAGACGAGCAGGCCTACATGCACCAGGAGGGCCTGCGCAAGCTGGGCACATTCATCAAGCCGGTGGATCTGCGCGATTCGGAGACCGGCTATGTGAAGGCCGATCTCACCAAGAGACTGGAGACGCCCAGCGCACAGGCGCGGCGCGTGCATCCCATACAGGAGGAGATGGACCAGAAGCAGATCATACTGCTCGACGAGGACACCGACGAGAACGGTCTGCCCGCCAGTCTGACGGACGAGGACCGCAAGTTCATCGTGCCCATGGCACTGAAGAACGCATCGCCCGAGCTGCGCTGGCCGGTGGCCAACAAGCCGCCGACTCCAACGAGCGCAACACCAACAAGATCCGCGTTCGCGACGGCAGCTAGACGGCGGAGCACCACAACGTACACGAGCACCACGGCGCCACCTGATCCCACCTCGAACATAGACGACCTGAAGAAGCACATACTCTTCCTGCACAACATGACGAAGAGCGACAACAACTTCGAGTCCAAGTTCGTCAAGTTTCCCAGCCTGCAGAAGGAGAAGACCAAGCAGTCGTCGGTGGGCTCAGCGGCCAGTGCCAAGCGACCGCAGCGACCCGTTCTGCAGTATGCGGCGCCCATTGCTCCGCCCACGCGCAAGGTGCCGCTCGGGGCACATACGCCGGGGCAGAAGCCCTTCGGTGGCTACTACCACAATGAGGAGGAGGAGGCCATTGGGGAGGCCAGCGGCAGCAAGGAGCGTGGCAAATTCGATGTGGTGCCGCCGCAGGTGCATCTGCTCAGCGACGATCAGTCGACAACGACGGCGAAAAGTGTGCCGTTCACGACAACGACACCGCCAACGTTGCCGGAGTCGGCGTCCAAGCGGACGACAAAGCGACCCGCCTGCCTGCGCAACCCGGACTCGCCCAAGTGTGTGCGCCAGCGACAGCGCGAGGAGCAGCAGCGGCAGCGGGAGCGCGACGAGTGGTTTCGCGGCCAGGCGGAGTTTATGCGACCCCGCTTCGAGCCCATCATACAGACCATAAACAACACGAAGCGCTTTGCCGTCTCCATTGAGATACCGGATTCGTTTAAGGTGCACTCGGCCTTGGCACCGCCGGACGATGCGCCGGATCTTCAGATGCTGTCGCGCGTCACTCGCTCCCAGCACAAGCGTCGCAATATCGGCGGCAGTGTGACGCAGGATCAGGGCAGCGTCGCCGCCGACAAGCTTTCGCATCCCGCCAACTACTTTGCCCATGACATCATCATGACTTCGGCGGGCGTCACCAACGGTCGCGAGTTCATGCTCGCCAATATGCAGCAGTTCGGCATGATGGTGCCGTCGGAGCACGAGAATGAGACTACGCCAGCGCCCATGGCATACTCGGAGACCATCGATCTCAATCCGGACAATTGTTACACCCTCGATGGGCTGACGTACGGACAGAAGAAGCTGTGCGCCTTGCACACCAGCGTTATGCCGGCAATAAGTCGAGGAGCGCGTGCTGCTATACAAGTGAGTATAGCTTCAATGGGCATCAATAGAATCAACAGTAACTCGAACCCCTTTCTTTTGCTTTAGGAATGCCAATTTCAATTCAAAAATCGGCGCTGGAATTGCAGCACACCAGACGATGTTACCGTCTTTGGTCCCATGACTGGCTTGGGTAAGTCATAAGTCTAGTCAATAACCATGTTGGCTAATGTCAATCAACCACTCGTCAACAGGATCGCCAGAAATGGCCTTCATACATGCGCTGGCCGCGGCTACTGTGACCAGTTTCATTGCCCGCGCGTGTCGCGATGGCCAGCTGACCTCGTGTGGCTGCTCCCGCGGCTCGCGGCCCAAGCAGCTGCACGATGACTGGACTTGGGGTGGCTGCGGCGACAATCTGGAGTACGCTTACAAGTGAGTACTTTGAGTCGGAGTAATCCCAGTCAGCCACTAACCTTTGGTCTCTGCTCCGCTAGATTTGCCACAGACTTTATTGATGTGCGCGAGAAGGAGACGCGACGTGGCACCCGCTTTGCCGGCAATCCCGAGCGTCGTGGCACACAGCAAGCGCAGCAAAAACGTAAGCAGGCGGAAGCTATCGATGCGAAGGATTCTGGGGTGGCCGACGCTTATGTGGCGCCGCCCAAATCTATTAAATCCGAGGCTTTGACAGACAAAGTTAATAATGCAACGGTATCCGTTTTGTATGAACTCCATTCCAAAGCCAACAACAAAAACAAAGAACTGCCAGTGGATAAAACACCAACAATACGTCCATCGTCGACGTTGGCGTTGGCGTCATCACCATCATCATCATCACTAGCACCGCCCAGGCAGGAGTATATGGACGGCGACAGTGCTGGCATCAATCCGGATGATCTATTGGAGCTGCAGGAGCGGATTACAAAAGAGATACTCAATTCCAAACTGAAGGAAACTGAAATGGTTGAATTACAGGTGAGATCGGATTTACCATAGTGGCACCTTTTTTGTTTGTTAATGTATTTTGTTATTACTACAGGAGAAGATCAATCGAGAAATTTTAAACTCGAAGCTCTTCAACGGAGAGGCTAATGGAAAGCGGCGCAAACGCAAGCGCAAGAACCAACGGGCTGTCAGCGGAGAGGCGCCTGTCCTATCGAATACTAATATTAAGGCTCGCAGTCTTATGAATCTACATAACAATGAGGCAGGCCGAAGGGTAAGGCGTACGGAATAACAATGCGTACTACTTTTTTTATCATCCATATCGCTTAGATTATGTTTTCAGTGTGCGTAAAGGTCGAAGTCAGTTCCGATTTCTCCGGTTCTTTCTTAATAAGCATTCAAATAGGTAGTTTCTTTGGAATAGGTGTTTTTATTTTCCGACTTACGCTTTGTTTCTGCTGTCGCTTAGCTTTCTTCTTCTCGTAACTGTGTCCTAGCATTTTTTGGGTTACAAAACTCTTGGAAGTTTGGCTATGCACTTCATATATTTATATAAATCACAAAGTTACCGTTCTCTGTTGACTTTTCAGTTGATTCAATTTATCTGGATCCATCGATTTGTCTTTTTAGCGCACAAATAAGTATTTATTTTTCAGAAAATGGGTTTTTAACTTGATCTTAGATATTTTGTGTGCTCGATCGAAACAGAACGACTATGATTGACAATCTGACTACTACTTCTATAGTTAGAAATGCAAGTTCCATTTGGATGCAGTATTGACACCATATCTTAATTAAATGTATCTTTGCACTCTTCCAACGAAAACAGGCCGTCATTAAGAAAACACGCATTACTTGCAAGTGCCACGGAGTCTCGGGTTCTTGCAGTTTGATCACGTGTTGGCAGCAATTATCCTCCATAAGAGAGATTGGTAAGTGCTCAATGGGTAATACGTTAAAGTCAAATTAATAGCATTATGTTTCTTTCATAGGTGACTATTTGCGTGAGAAGTATGAAGAGGCTACTGAAGTTAAACTTAATAAACGCGGTCGTCTACAGGTGAAAAACAGCCAGTTTAAGGTTCCCACGGCGCACGATTTAATTTATTTAGATGAGAGTCCCGACTGGTGCCGCACCAATCGCCTCTTGCAGTGGTCAGGTAAGATCCGAGCCATTTCCATCATGCTGTCCTTGACTAATGCTGGCTTCTATATGCAGGTACGCATGGGCGCGTCTGCAACAAGTCCTCATCGGGGCTTGATGGCTGCGGTATCCTTTGCTGCGGCCGGGGCTACAACACCAAAAATATTATCGTTCGCGAGCGCTGCAACTGCAAATTCCACTGGTGCTGCCAGGTTAAATGCGATGTATGTACAAAAGTACTCGAGGAGCACACTTGTAAATAGGTTATTCTATAGGCGGCACACAAGCACACAGAAGAAAATGTCCATTTGATCACGATTCACATTAACATTAATTAAAACCATATTTATATATCGATTTAGAATATTATTTATTAAATTTAATTAAGTTACATATGGCTGTTGCCAAATGGATTTATTCTCAAATCACTCATTTACAAATCACGGCTATTCCATAAGGTTTAAAGTGTGTCTATATTGTACCATATATAGACCAAAATATTAGTAGTATAAAACTAGTGTGGTAAACAATTTAAAATTTTTATGATAAACTATAAAATTGGCGAATTCAAGTGATGTGATTTTATTGTGAAATATTTTTTTTTTATCAATTATTAAGTTGCATTTTATGATTGCAATTGCTTAAGTATGGTTCTTTGATGTCATATATGTATATAAGACTGGGAATTGTATCAATTCAGCTTGAAATTGTATATATATTCTACATATATGGAATCGTCCGAATATTGACCAGTTTATTTATACCGCTATATTTCGTTGTGCTTAAAACTTTTGCTGTAAGAGAGGTTTTTCAGATATTTTTAGTCATGCGTAAGTATCAAAACTCCTCCAGAGTTGTCAGTTGGGACAAACAGTTTGATTTGTATACACATTTGTCATACTTGGTAGCATATTATTTAAGTCACAAGAGCTTTTATTGTTCGTTCGCATTAAATACAGAACAATGATGTATATTTAGTAGATAACAAGTTATACAGTTGATGAGGAATCGGATGGAATAGCTGGCAACGGATCACTGGATATACGCTTGGTTCGCGGCGGGATTTGAGCGTACCTGACGCTGCCCCTCTCCGCCTGGGATGGACGCCATATGTCATAGTCCGGCTCTCTGGGTGCATATGCTTGTGGTATCTTATCGAATGTTATATATGCCGGTATGATCTCGTACAAATTGGGATTCATATAGCTGTCGCTGCTGGCCACGCTCACCATTGAGCTGCGCCTCGGAAATACTGAATTGTATCTGTTATGCAAATATAACAATGTCAAGCTTAAACTTTGATATATGATATGATACTTACCCCATTGTTTTTTGTGAGATCTGCCCATCGCTGTTCTTGAAATACTCCGCTTTATTGCCGCGTGGCAAGACGACAATTTCCCCAGAGCTATATTTTGGTTTGATGATGCGTTTGCTGCCCTTTAACCAGACGGGTTTCTGCTTTAAGACCATGAACATGCACATTATGCCGATGATCATGAAAAAAACGACGCCAAGCACCATCAAGGATATGCCCTGGAAAGCAATTTTAATTGTTTAGACTGCTCATACTAACAAGCAAATATGCTCGAGTCGGGAGTGCCCGACTATGAGATACCCTCAACCCATTCCTTACAGTCATTTTTCCACTTTTGTGGGGATTGGTGGGTGGTATCCAAAAAGTGAAGTATTTGTTACATTTGTATGCCACTCGAGATTATACATACTATATATAATATATATTACTACTATATTGGTGTCTCTAGTTCCTATAACTTTTAAGTTACGGACCAAAACCGCTGGTCTGAAGTCAATATTTATCGATAGCTTTTGAACGGGACGAGTTATCGATAAAATGAATCAAATAACTTATATTTCAAATGTGAAGTCTCCAGCTCTTGTAGTCTCTGATATACGCGTGCTTACACAGACGGACGGACAGACAGACAGACGGACATCCCTAGATCGACTCGGCTGTTGATACGGATCACGAATATATATACTTGATATGATCGCAGATGCTTGCTTATGCCTGTTACAAACTCCTGTTACATACTTTTGCACAACTTCATTATACTCTAATTACACAGGGTATAAAAAAGGAGTGTCTTGTATGCTACATTCTTGCACCACATACTATATTTATAGTCTCAAGTACTTACTTTAGCACGCATGCTCTTAGAAAATGAGGAATCGTAGTATGCATCCAGATTTCCACCAATATGAACTGACTTGCAGCTGAATGGCGAAACAGTTGTTTGCTGATCGTTGACCAAGCAGAAAGTGTATGCGGTATTCGGCACTAGGTTTGTGACAATTGTCTGCAGTGGCATCGTGAAATAACAGCCGAGTCCGAATTCGTCCGGCAGTAGTTCCATCATCATATATTCCTTAGTTGTTTTCGAGAACCAGAAGAGACCGAAGGAAGTGCTGCTGTCGCTTTGCTGCACAGTCACCTTAACGGTCAGGGTCCCAAATGCGATGGGTAAGAAAAGCATTTGTGGCCTCTTAACATTCTGTGTGGTGTTCATAATTCTGAATGTATGATTAAAGTCGGCATGGCATTCCAGAGCGACGATTTCATTTGGATTGACGGGGGCGGCTGTGGACAGGGTCGGAACATAAACCATCGGGTTCGATGTGCTCTTCCACATGGTGGAGCTATAGCTTGGTGTTGTTGTCGTAGTTGTCTTCATTGCTGTTGCTGTTGTCGGTCCTTTTGTCGTTGATTCTAGAGCTATTGGAGGTTCCGGATCTTTAGTTGCACAAAGGGGCGCATCGAACACCATACAATTCTTGTACTGCTCGGGTGTCGCACAAAACAAATCCAGCTGCGATATGTGGTGGACGAATATCTCATTCATTTCCTCTTGCAGTTGACAATCGCAGTGCCAGTTATTAAAGCTGGCATGTATCCTTAAACTGCTCGAAATCTCGTTGCCAAATATCAGTTTCGATATCGTTGTCAGCTTATTGTGTGATATGTCCAACTGCTCCAAATATTTGAGGCCTGCATGAAGAAGATCAGAAATATATAAGTATTTAGAAGCAAATAACTTTCTTAGGGTTACAGAAGACTTAAGACCATTGCAGTTTAGATCATTGTCATAAGATATAGTTTCATAAATTAAAAGGAACTCAGGTTTTGAATGATTTTTGTAGAGGATCTTAAAGAGAGTAAGTTATAACTATTAATTATAACTATTAATATGTACAGTTGTCCTGTCATCTTACCTTGGAATATATAGTTAGGTAAATAGGCGATATTCGAGTGGGACAGTATCAGTTTCTCAACCATGGTCAATTTGCTGAACGTATCGTCGAGCAAATTGTCACTGAAGTTGTTGTAGCTGAAATCGGCATCAACGAGAGCACCTAGATTCGGATCCTTGGCTGTCACATTGCGTATACATTCGCTGCTAATTTGTAGTCGTAGGAACTTAATTTGAAACATCACATGGTCCAGAAGGTCGGGATATACAGACAGTGGCGGTTCACAGTGTTGCATGATTGATAATGATTTCAGATCACTCGATATGTTGGCGAATAAGTTCTTGCCGATTGTTTCCAGACGTAGATCTTCAAGGATTATGCTTTGGAATATGCCACCACCAAAGGCACCGTTCTCAATGGCTGTCACCTTCGAGATGCCCAAATAAAGCACCCTGATCTTATTGATATATTCTGCTAAGAATCCAACTGGCACCACAGCATCGAAGAACATATAGTTGTATAGATACAGCTCATCAATGATATCACACGCATGACCCTAGTTCAATGAAAAGAATGTTTAGAATATAAGCGGACCTTGGATAAGCTGTAACGATGGCTTACGTCTTCTGATCGTTCCATGGCAACGGATATATCATTGGCGATCTCACCTTCTCGCCCATTGGAGCAGATAATCTTGCACGTGATCTTCAAGCACCTTGGTGGCTGTACTTTGGGACCATCCAAATCCGCAATATAGATACTGTCCCATGAAAACATAGACATAGAAAACAACGTAAAATTAAGCATCGATTAGCCAAACACAATGATAGGTATTATCGTAATGATAACGCAAAAATGTGTTGTTTGTCGCTTATATGAAATAATCAATAATTTTGTCTCTAATCAACAAAGTATATGCAAATATCTATACCTAACATTTCGCATAACTTCCTTGAGCACTTCGATTGTGTGTTGTAGATCGAATCCAGCGTTTTCCGAGTCCTGTAGCCAATTCGCATGACTGTAGCTGTCGTTATTATAAGCAACTACAGTGAAGCCCGCCCAGACATGAAACAAGCCGATAATTATCAAGGATCGTGATGGATTTATTAACGGACACCTCTGCATTACAATGCATTTATTGGTACTTTTATTGTGTGTTGTTGAACTGTGGCGTATCAATAAGCACTTTTATAGACAAAGAAAACTTTATAAGGATACATATTATTATTTTGTTTCTTTTTTGCACCAACTATTTGATTAAAGTTCACCTCGCGAGCGCTTAAAGTTAACTGTAGTATTGGCTGCAAATTCGTCATGCGAGCGCTAATGATATATCCTTATCAAATAAACTGAGAACGTGGCAGTCGGACGGAGCCGACGGCGGGATACTCTGTTGCCAGCTGAAAATAGGTAGAAAGGAACCATCTTGATTATGCAGTTTCTGTATATTTAACTGTGAGAAGTGACAGCAGTGGGCGTGGCTCGATTTTAGGAGGAGGTCATCCAAATATGATATTATAAGTTGGTGGAGACTACAAGTGAAATAACTTCAAAGTTTGTTGACTCTGGTTATAAGACAGCGTGAAAAACCTGGATATATATATGTATAGGAGAATAACAAATTGCACTAAACGAAAACACTCATTTCACCCGATGGACCAGAGTATAGATATTGGATTAGTGAGAGTTTTGGACTATGCGATAAGGTATACAAGTGTATTGATTTTCATATCCATTAATAAAACAGTGCTGGAAGCTGATAGCAGATACCGCTTTTTGTGTTGTGACAAAAACAAATATAGTTTAATAACAAATAAATGTACTAGCCCGAAAAATCTCAGCTGCGTAGTTCGATTTACACTATCACAATTCCAAGTATCCAAAATATATGTATTTAATGGCGTTCTCAGAGGAGATAACAGTACTAATTGTATGTTGGGGTTTTTTTTGTTTTCCATTCAAGGAAGCATATACCTGGACATTAAAAATAACTTATTAACCCTTTTTTTTTGTGACCATAATGGTTTTATTGAACTTCATATGTATTATTATTAAAATATGTATAAGTATATTGTTTTTCTACAGGCTCTTTCAAGGACTTTCACATGTGCTGAGCTGTTTGTCCATGTGCAAGGATACAGTCGAGTTACGCTTGGGCAGCGGAGGCGGAGAATTGGGTGTATCGAGGCATCGACTAAGTGTGCAGCTCTCATTGAACTGCATGGGCATCTCGTACTCGATGGCCTGAAGATCAATATTGGAGACGGATTCTTCAAAGCATGTCGACGACGAGCCGAAACTAACTCCTGTCGAAGCTTGTGATAGCCTGCATTTGGTAAGAATCGGAATAAGCAAAAGTTATACTAAGCGAAAAGAGTATCATACTTATGGTTCCGCAGTCCATATGGCGTTCCGGGCATAACATCAGTGCTGAAGGATGCTTTCATATATTGCGAGTCAGCGATAGTTGATACGTGACATGTTTTCTCCGATTCCTTGATGACCAGCACATTCTTCGAACCCTCCAGCAGATGGGGAAAGGACTTCAGGCCCAGATACGCAAAGACTCCTCCAAATATGATTGATATGACGAATATGAGGCAGAGCATGCCGACAGTAAATTGCTTCTCACTGTCCACCAGCCAGATCTCGTCCGTCTGATTATGTCCTTGATCTAAGGGCACATGTAGGGGCTGGCAAAATAATGGCGATATAACCACAGCGTCCACACACATCATACAAAAGGTGTACGTATTATTCTGTTGCAGGGAATCAATCAATAAATAGGGAATCTCATATGGCATGCAATTGTAGTCCAGCTTAGAGGATCCCAGTAGATAAACATCCACCTCCTCCGTAAACCAAATGATGTTCAGTCGATCAGACAACTGATAGCCGTCTATCGAGGCGCGTACGCTCTGGTTTTGGAATAGCTCCAAATTGAGGTCATAGGTGGGTGGCTCAAATACAAATGTGCCCGAACTACGAGCGGCGTTTTCAACATTCATATTACGCTTCTCCAAGGCACTTTCTAAGCCGATAGCTTGCGAGCAACTGAACTGAAGTATGGCACCGAAAATACTTGCATTTGTCGGATCTAATTCCGAGTCGTCATTGTAATGGAAATCCCCGCCATTATGCTCAGTTGTTGAGATTACTTTGGTAGTTGGGGACTCCGCAGCTGGTGATTCTGTTGCCGACTCGCAATTAAGCTCCATGGGATTAAGTTCATCAAACATTTTGCCATACATGTTGAGAGGCATTCGGCAATAGGGTGTACTGATAAATCGAGTTCTATTGGCATTATAGAACTCTATCAGAGATCGCAGCTGGCAATTGCAGTGCCAACTGTTGGGCTCCATGTCGAGTAGAAGAGTACTGCCCCCAATACCAAACAAATCGGCATTGATATGGGTTAGCAAATTGTGCTTTAGGTCAACTAGAATCAGCTTATTGGCTATATCCTCGAAGGCGTCATCCTCAATTGCCGTTATCATGCAGTACTTCAAGTAGAGATAGGTCACATTTGGAGTTCCTCTGAAGAGGCGCTTACTAAGTGGGCCAACAAACCGGTTACGACTCAAGTCCAGGTGTATTAGCTTTGTCAAATGAAAATTATCGAATATGTCCAAGTTACTCTCGAAGACTATGCCGCAATTCATCCTCAGATGTGTGAGCGTAAGCTGCACCGGCTGCAGGAAACACACTTTCAGATTGGACACCTTAAAATCGATTTCCAGCTTCTTCAGCGAGTAGAGTCCCAGCAGTGCTCCATTGCTAATCTCGCTCACAGCCAGGTCGATCCAAGTCATGTGTATGGTCTTGGCAAACATGGGCGAGTTAAATGCGCCACTTTTTATTTTCACCAATTGGCTGCGGACTAGCACAATTTTCAGCACAGACAAATTCACATCAATCCACTTGTCTTCCACGTAATGCTGCAGTGGATTCGAAATCACCAGCGAGGTAATCTTTTCACAATTACTGCCATTCATGGCAGCAGCCGTCTCTGAGTAGAGATTAGTGTTATTGTGGCAGTCAATGCGACAGTATTTTTCATAGCAGCCTTGTTTGGCCAGGGGGATCAAGGAATCCGTTTCTGTAACTTGCCTATAAGCAGAAGTTATAAATACGCATTTTCCATTTAAATTCCTTCATATATATAGTATTTACCCATATGTTTCAATTGAAAAGTTCGAATATTCGTATATGCGCGATAATCTGTCTATGTTGGAAGGGTCCTTGTCCAAACTAAGAGTACTGCTTTTGGTGTTCGCTGTTATGTATACCACCAAGGCTATAATTAGCAAGCCTATGCCGATAGTCAGCAAAATCCAGGCTAAGATTTTCGTGCTGGAATCTTCTGCATTATTGGAATTGTTTTTTTGTGAACTGCCAGTAAATACAAATATAATATTAGAGTTAGAGTGAAAAGCGAAATTTCTGGGTGCAGAAAATTCAAGTGGTGAATGAAACAAGTAAATTATTTTCAAATTCACTTTAATTTGTAGAAAATTACCTTATCGAAATGGACTCTTTAATTGTGCGATTGTTCTTTTCCGGCTGCATTTTGGTGGAAATGCTTTCAATCGACTGTCAAGCATTTGCAAACTGATTAATGCTTAACGGACAAAGGAGTATTTCGGTTTTTTTGTTGGCTTATCTGGCTGATAATGATAATACATTTGCATTTAACCAATCAATATTAATATCATTGCGATAACTGAGTATACCCACAAATATACACAGATATGCAAATACATATGCAGGCATTTATACATATGAAGTTTACTTTACCGCCCATTAAAATACAAATTTTATTGGTCTTTTTTATGCATACATTATAAACATATATTACGATCTTACAGTGCTCAATATAGCTCCTCATATAACTCAAAACATTCATATGTGTAAGCATTGGAACTTGCCAAATTTGTGCTCTTCTCACTTGATAGCGGTACGGAAGGAGCACATTCCTGTGGCGGTGCATTGTATTTATTCGATTCTCTGCGTTTTAGTTTTGATTGCTCCAAGTGCCGATAGTAAGCGGCATATTCGTTGTTTGTCGTTTCACCCCCATTCAGGAGTCGAATAAACTAACAAAAGAGAATATGTTATTTGCCTTGTCAATTATTAAACTTCCCTAGAAACTTACCCTATGGCGTCATACATGTCCTGCTCGTAGTTCCTTGGCAGCAGAACCATTGTATTCGATTCTCTAGCCGGACATATTAAGCGTTTACTGCCGCATAGCCAGTTCGGTCGTAGCCAGAGAATACCGTACATGATTAACAGTCCGAGGAGTACACACACTAATATGCCTAAGATTGCAAGACTAATGATCAGTGTGCTGTTGGCCTCAAACCAGCTGCGCCTTAGGCTGCAGGACATTGTCTGATGCGAGCGACAGTTGAATGGCGAAGTCATGTTGTCCTCTATCAGCAGGCAAAATACGTAGGAAGTGGCGCAGTTCAAATATTTAACGCTTACTGTAGTATATCCCAAAATGTCCACGGCATCGTCCTTAGCCGTTTCACTGGTCACTGTTGGATTTATAAAGTAGATCAAGTTCAAGAGTCAGTTTCCAGCTGCGATAAAATAACGTTGACTGCACTCTCCGAAGCATCCAGAATTGTAATCTGCACATTGTATTTTATCGAGGTGTTACTTATGGTTTCTTTGTCAGCATTAACGCATATGATCCTGTCATACAAATGTGGATTATCATCATCATCATCACCATCATTATCTTTACCATTATCATCGCTATCTGTTACTGATGTTGTAGTTATAGGTGGAGTTTGATTATATGTTGTAGTACTCATATCTGTCGGAGTTGAGGTAGTCGTTGAAGCCGTTGATTTCGTAGTTCTAGCTGGAGCTTGCTGCTTTGTAGCAGTAGTAATTGTTATAGCTGGTGTTGTTGTCTCAAAAGGGAATTCAGTAGCATAAGTGGTGTCTGTTCCTTCTGTAGCATTAGTCAAATCTCGAGCGCTTCTAACATACTCAGCACATGGACCCATTTCTAAGTACTTGAATATATCAACGTTAGCATAAATACAATTCCAAATATTATTCACAAGATTCAATTTAATGCCTTTTTCCATTGATGTAGATATAAACTGAGTACTAAGCTCTATTAGCTGGTTTCCACTCAAATCCAAGTATCGCAGAGCGTTGAAAGCACCGTTAGCTATATCGAAATCGATACTACTAAGCTGACAATCCGATAAGATCAGGTGTTCCAAGACAGGCATATTCCTAAAACTGTTCGTTTCGAGTGAGCCACCGAAATTGTTTCCCTTTAGATCTAAGACCTTGAGACTTCCATAAGCTGCAAGACCGAAAAAGTCTTCGGGCTTGTATATTGCATAGTTTGTGTATTGCTGATTAATTGTGGCCGAGCCAAGGGTGTGTGCCAGCGGTGCTAGAAATCCTTGACATTTTAAGGATTTACGGCTGTTTATTAGGGTAAAGTTGCGCAGTTTATTCAGCCCACGAAATGTTTGCTCAGTTAGGCTCTTGAGTCGTGTACTTATAAGCTCTAAATTGAGAAGATCATGTAAGTTATTTTGATCAAAGGCGCCAGCTACAATATGGTTCACAGGACAATTACTTAAAACTAAGCTTTGCAGTCTGTATTCACCAGCGAAGTCATCTCTCTTTAAAACTCCATCCGAAAAGTGGTATTTTTCCAACCGAAGCGAAAGACAATCACTGCAATCCGTTTTGTTATCGACATCCTGAATTGCGATAGGTAAATTACTCAATTTGTTATCGCAATAATGATCCTCATGCGAGCTGCAATTAATTTGGCACCATTCGGCATATTTTAAAAATCGTTTTGATTTCCACTCAATTTGTACTTGAGTTTTAATAGAGCTTGATGTTTTTAGATCCAGGGATATGGAGGAGTGTATTTCCTGTGCCGGTTCATTTGAAAAGTCTACATTGCATATTATTAAGATAATCACAAAGCCAATTGCCACAGGTTGCATAATATACTTCAGCCACCGGACTCGACGTGGTTGATAAAATTTTTCGCGTTGTTTTCCGATTTCATCATTATTTAGATCGAAGGACTTGGACTTAAACATGTGCAGAGAAATCAAAGTTAATATTTTTGGAATGCGATAACCGTCAGCTATTCCAGCTTGTTCCTAGCGCACTAATCAAGTTTGTCATTTGTGTGGTTAATTTATTAAATTAGTCATGCTCATTATCAGTGATAGGGTGAAGTTATTCGACGCTATAATAATTATTATTAAATCACACTGATAAGATAACAAACGTATTCGTATAAATATCAGAAGCAAAACAAGTCCTTTTGATGCAATCAGTCTATCCTCGTTCACAGTTGCTTCATTTGTGACAAAATTCAAGATATATATTCAGAAATAAGTGTTGACTAATAAAAATGTTCAATAGAAGTGCAAAAAGTAAATAAAATGCATTCATTTCAACTTAGCATGTTAATATTTCATACTGTTGTACTTGATTTTTCGCCGATACTTTTGATTTTATGCAAGTTTAATGTTTAATGTTATCAGTTTCTTAATAACATCCTAAGGTTCTCGGTAGATCTCGGCAGTCGACATGTTGGAGTTCCATTCTTCATACAATATTCCATTCGTTCCCCCAGCGGCAACTGGATTAATTCAATAATAACAATAGGGAACATCGTTATTGTTTTGTTGAAGTGCTTAGCACCATCGATAGTCGATAAGAATGTGAAGTATATCGATTTCGGCAAATTTCGTGACATCTCTATATTGTTGCTGAAGAAATCAACAAAACACATTCGAAAAGGAAATTAAGTAAATGTTGCGTCAATAATAAATGTGTATACCATAATGCAAAATGTGATTCGAATTATGAATATATACTCAATGCAAGCAAATGCTCGAATAAAGGCGATGAAAGCACAATGATTTGGAATGCAATGCAATATCATATGCTTGTGTGTATGTGTTGCTCATTAATATGCATCTGTATATTAATATGTGCATGCACCGTGACCAATTAATTAAACAACATTGCGTTTATATCTTCCTCTTGCTTATGCATACGCCCTCATTCAAGCCTAAAAATATGCACGTTCATATGGAAACACATTCAATTAGAATGAACAGTAATATTCGGGGTGCAGAGGATTTATTTTTAGATATTGGCTGATTCTAGAGAATAGCTTTGTCTCCATAGCTCGTTATCCTTAACGAGACAGTTCTAGTTTAGCTTGTTGCTGAAAAACTGTGAAAAAACCTCCAATGTAAAGATATAAGTCAGGAAGGAAGCCATATACATATCAAAGAAGGCAACCTGCTAACCGATTTCCATCTTTTGCTCTGATAGAATGTGTGTTAAAGTGGAAAAAAATGTATAATTTATAATTTATAAAGTGCAAATTGTTACTTAAAATTTGAATGAAGGAAATATTGAGTATTATCAGAAATAATACGGATTTTGAGTCAGCACAAGTCAAGCATAGAACAACAGAAGTAAATAATAAGTTCTATGGTAAACTCGTCATTCAATGAAGTTATCAACGCATTTAACTTTATATTTAACACAGTTCTTTCAATATATGTTTCTTCTGTTCACTTGCAGCATTGCAATGCCAACAAATCAGTGGTTAAATGCCTATTTTGCGAAACTAAATCCGGTGGCTGAGAAGATCGCCTTCGACATGAGCGAAGTGATATCGGCCTATGATCATGTGTGGCTCACATTGACTGCGGCTCAGCGGGATAATATTCTAAATGACACAATAATCAAACCGGAAATAACTATTAGGTATTATAATAATTCAAATGCGCCCAAATCGAGCGTAGAGAGCAGAAAAAAAGCAACTAAATGCCAGAAGCAAAGTGCTATCTATGCATATGACAAACTAAACCTACGCACATTTATACATCAAAGCGTTGGCTTGAAGATCCTGCACGATGAGAACATTGGCGATTATCGCGATGAGCATTCGTTTCCGTTCAGCTACAAGACGAAATCACAAATGAATCTGGCTGTCATTGAAGGCAGCAGTCCCAGTAGTCCTCTCATAAGCATTCAAGTGAGCCCCAAAATCTATCCACCAATTCAGCGTAAGGAATTGAACGAATCGGATCATCAGAAACAAATAGTCCCATTCCGAGAGGAGCCCAAGCGTATGGTTATAAATAAATGTACCGAATCTATGTCGTCGAATGCAGTCGTCGATGAGAAGATCAATCTATTATCAAATTTTGGATCAAAACACACTCTACTAAGCATATCAACAGATTCCAACGATTTCGACAATGACACCAAAGAGCAACATTCCGAAAACAGTAAACTATTGCCAGATCAAGTTAATTTGCCCAAAGGCTTTGATTTCTTAAGCAATTGGTAACTCAATTGAATATGCAATAAGAACATACTACGTATTTATATCTCTTACCAAAAACAGTTCAGTCTGAATTTATTGTTCAAATGCCACACACTCATTTTTATAAGAAAGCCTGGTCAGCAATATGCATATGCAATTTTATACAAAAACGCAAAACAAAACCAAACAATGCTTAATAAATGTAAAAAAGAAACCACAGCGCATAGAACTTTTCTTGTATTTTAAGTAAATATTTGGGAATACCCTTTTGGATTGTATGCCTAGGGCATCTGTTAGTCGGTCACTCTCGACGAGCACACTTCTTATTTGTTATTGAATGATATATGCTGGTTGTCTTTTGATTTCTTTAGTTGAGATTTGAATCTAGACAAGAATTCATTGCTAATTTAATTAGCTAGATGAGTGGGTTTAATTATAGATGTTGGCAATGTTGAATCTTTTATTTCCCACATTGCTACGAAATCTGCTAGATTATTGCCCCACGACACGTGAGCTAAAACGTGTGTTCTACCGCAACGGAATTATTGCAGTAGTATTTATTTTTAAATGCTCCTAAAAATACAGAACATATGCCGCCATACGGCGCACAGTGTTCTAAACTATTTGAACCCCTTGTAGTATGGCATTATAATTGTTTCATGATGTTTGTATATGCATATATAAATATATATATATATATATATATATATATCTTCAGATATAAATTTGGCCTCGGCAGCAGAAAGTAATTAAATAGTAATTGTGATTATATATATTTTCTAGATGGACTTTCTTGTGAATTTAAAATAATCCGCATATATATATATATATTTCTATGCATATAAGCATAGTACAATGAACGTACCCGTACCTAGTTTTTAAGAGTCTTATATAGTCGCTTGCGATGGTTGATCTAATCGTTTCACATATTCATAAAATGGGCATAGCACGGTCAGATTTTGTCAGAAAAGCGACATTTTAAATAGAATTGCTGTAGTGGCTTGCTTTGACCACTTATAAATTGTATTTACAGTTGATTTTGCTTCAATTACCCTAATCTTTATAAATAAAACTGTTTGTCCTGACTGACGCACTAAGGTTTTTGGTCAACAAGTGGCTGCTAATTGTGGACAACTTTAGCTTTATCTTACAGTCTTGTAATGATATGATATCAGCTTGCATTACGCTGGAAACAGAGTATTACATAGTCGTTTAGTTTGCTGAGCATAATTTATGCATTTTAAAGCACAAATTGGATTTGAGCTCATTATACCCTGAACCCATTAAAAATGGGTAAAAAGGGTATAATGAAGTTGTGCAAAAGTATGTAACAGGCATAAGGAAGCATCTCCGACCATATAAAGTATATATATTATTGATCAGTATCAACAGCCGAGTCGATCTAGCCATGTCCGTCTGTCTGTCCGTCTGTCCGTCTGTCCGTCTGTCCGTCTGACCGTCTGTCCGTCTGTCCGTCTGTCCGTCTGTCCGTCTGTCTGTCTGTATGAACACACAGATATCAGAGACTACAAGAGCTAGAGACTTCATATTTGGAACATAAGTTCTCCTAATCCCGGGACAGATCAAGTTTATTAAAATTTATCGATAGCTCGTCCCGTTCAAAAGTTATCGATAAATTTCGATTTCAGACCAGCGTTTTTTGGATATAACTTACAAGTTATAAGAGCTAGAGGCCCCTAATTTGACATGTATAATCTCGAATAGCATACACATGAACAAATTTTTCACTTTTTGGATACCACCCCCCAAACCCCCCAAAAGTTAAAAAACGCATTTTTGAAGGTACGACCTTGCAATTTGGTTTGGTCACACATATTATCGACAATTGTTTGCCCCAAAAATTTCAATAAGATCGGACGATAAACACAGAAGTTATTTAAGATTTAACTTTCCATTATGTGGGGCTCAGCGAAAAGCAAGCTAACTGCTTAGACCGCTTGCACTGCTTGTACTGCTTGTACTGCAGCATGTGTGTGTTTAGATTAATATGAATGATTGTAAGGACTGGGTTCAGGGTATCTCGTAGTCGGGCACTCCTGACTAGAGCACTCTTACTTGTTTTGTTTGTAATTAATTTGATTTAATGAAAGCATGCTCTATGAAATGTAGCAAATGAGGTGAGAAAACAAAGTGCTGACATCTCCGATCCCGAAATCTGTCAGTATAATTTGTCATTAGAGAATTGAAAACAATCTGATGACGATCGGAAAAGTGGCAGCACATTTATTAAAATGTCTTGTTTTCTTTAGTCTGATGTTTGTAAGTATTTGTAAGTAACTTCTGATCTATGCTACAGCAACATTCTCGACTGGAGCAATCTTATGTGTTTAGAAGTTGAATTTTTACATTAATTTAATAATTGCACTTTAAAATGTTGCATTAATATTGGAGCTAAACAATTTTCAAAAAGGTGTATGCTGATGAAAATCGGTTGTTTTGATAAACTTATGGCTATGGAATGTTTTAAACCAACCCTGAATTCAATTTGTATACCCTATAATCAATAAATATTATTAAAACAGGTATTATGAGGTTGTGGAAATTTAAGTAATCGATTATTGATTCTGGATCGATATAGCCTTGTCTGCCTGTCTATATGAATGCGACGATCTCTGAGACTATGAGAGCTATATATGGAAATATTGAAAGTAAGACTTCGTCTGTAAGACAAATTACTCAAAAACATAGATAATTCTCAACTTTTGCCTAGTATTTTCCTTAGCATATCTTTGAGATGACAATATTGCAATTGGCAAGAATATTGGCCAGTTTTAGATATATGCCCTCCAACCTATACTCATTGGAAAACAAGTATTTTTACAACTACATATATTGAAAACAATCGATAACATAAATCGATAAGATCGATACAAGAAAGTGACTTAACAATACATTCTCCAGGGAGTGGAGCTTGTAAACGAATCCATGCAGAGTAGCGGCTAGTCGAGTATGCCATTCGATTTGTTTTTAGCTGCACTTGACTTACGATCATATTTTTCCGTGACGATTTATAGTGGATTTTCACTGTCGACGTCACGAAACCGAACGTTTCCACGCCATTTTCCGCGCAGCCAAATCGATTCGCTTGTACTTACTTGTGCCTGCATCTATGAATATGTGAATGTGAATATGAATATATGCGTACATATCCATTAATACACATGTACACTCAATACACACACACACACAGAGAGACATGTATGTATGTGAGTGTGCTGATGTGCATGTGTCGCTTTGTGTGAGTCCGATTTATGAATGTTTCCGTTCGTGCGCCTCCATCATCTTTTTTGACTTGGTCCAGTTAGTTCAGTTCTGTCATTTAGATCAAACAGCCAAATTTCCGCGTTCCGATAGATCTTGCAAGGATCATATCTGGCAATTCCTTGCGCGCCTCATCGACACGTCCAGAGATTATCAATATAAATTAATAAATAAAGCATCGTCAGGATGGGTAACGCAACTATGGTTAGTAGAGTAGAAATCGAAGTATGAAGTTGAAGAGCAGTTAAAGCAACAATCTTTTGAGTCACTCGGCTACCGATGGTATATTATAGTTAACTCCAGTCAATGAGTTTTTCTTAAATTGCTAAGAAATCAGCGTTCCAATCCTTTTTTTCTCTGTGACAATTTCTGAAGGTTCATATCTTAAATTCGAAATGAGTGAAACAATGTTAATTCATTTATTTTTTTCTTCAGTTTCTTGAGATTTAGTATAATACAGACTTTCTTCTGGCGAGTCCTAGTAGCTGAATAGAAGTGGATGGATTGGAGCAGTGAAATATGGGCTTACAAATACAAAAGTTAATTATCAAATGTATTGAGATTTTGAAAATCGGCTTATACGTTTATTTGTATAGCCTGCACCCATTAAATTTTTATTTAGGCAAGCTACATAGGGTGTTTACCCTATTTCTAGGCCGGTATAAATTAAACTTTAAAAACCACATCTCAGTGGGGATAAAACGAACTTATGCCAAGGTATTGAAAAGATCGAGGAAGCAGCAAGGATTCAAAATTTCTGTAGCTCTGAGTATGTTTAGGTGTTTGAGAGAAGTCTCTTCCAACCTCAATGATAATAGGGAAATGCAGAAATCCTCACTAGTCTTCAAAACTAAAACATTTAACCGAAGACACTTATCAAATTTCTTGAAGCTTTAAGCTCTTTCGACTGCTTGCATGGGGAAATACACATTGTGATCTCATTTATGTTATACTTAATAATAAGGTCATATATTCCAGATCAAGACATCCAGTCAATGTTTCCAAATCCGAGGCTTTAAGAGCTGAGACACCAGATCATACCATAATTATGTTAACATCACTGTTCTTACACCACTTCTGAAGAAATTGAAAAATATTTATACTCTTTTCGAAGAAAATAGTATATTCAGTTTCTGCTGAAGTTTGTAACACATAGAAGGAAGCGTCGGAGACCCCCAAAAGTTACTGCCAGTATGCTTAGAATGACAATACAAACTAATCTAGCCATGACCGTCTGTCTGTCTCTCTGTCTATCTGTCTCTCTGTCTATCTGTCTGTCTGTCTGTCTCGCTGTATGTATGCAAACTAGTCCCTCAGTTTTTGAGCTATCGCGATAAAACTTTGCACAGACACTTATTATTCAAAGGGACAGCACATTGGATGGAGCCGGCCGGATCGGACCACTATATCTTATAGCTGCCATATAACTCGGAGTCGGTTTTGGCCATATATCCCATGTTTTATAAGCTATCGCGATACAACTTTGCACAGATACTTATTATTCAAAGAGACATCACAGGGATCTTGAGCCGGCCGGATCGGATCACTATATATTATAGCTGCCATACAACTGGCAATGAATTAAATATTCTTAGAACAAACACAAAAAATGTTACGCGACAAAACGATTTTGTACAGCATATGAAATTTCAGTGGTGCAGTTGTCAGAGTGAAAATTGCTTAAAGGTTCGAAAGAGTATAAAATCTTCGGCACGCCAAAGATAATCCTTCCCCACTTGTTTTAATTAAATATATAAAAAAATGTGAATTTTTGAAGTGAGTGTGTGTGGGGTAAAGGATTTCTCTGGTCTCCCATTCTATTGTGAATCTTACTTTTAGTACTTTTTCTTAATATTTTTCTCTGTTACTACAATCCCATTTCTCTCTCTCTCCCTCTCTCTGTTCCTATCTTGCTATATTCTTCCTCTCTATATAAATATCTCTTTCCCTCTTAGAAAAATATACCTACTATTCACTTTTAATCTCACTCTCTCTCATTCTATCGTCCTCTCATTATATCTCCCTCTCTCTTTCTATTACTACAATCCCTTCCTCTCTCTTTTTTATCCTACTAAAAAGATTAACTCTCTCTCAAAATATCTGTCTCCCTCTTTCTGACTTACAGAAATATATCTTACTCTTCACTTTAAGTATTTCTTCCTTAGCACTCTCTCTAACAATTTCTCTCTCACTCACCTTCTCCGTATTTGTCTCTCTCTCTATCTTTCTAATGTTCTCCCTCTCTCCTCTCTGTCATCAAATTTGTTCACGCATTTAAGTAATATTAATAATATTTGAAGATTATTCGAATACATTAAGTTACCTTACTAGTATGAGGAACTGTTTATTCATGTTATTTATTCGTGCGTAAATAGTAAGTAAATAAATATTATATATATAAATAAAGAAAATAACCTTAGTAGTATTGCGAATTGTGATAAATGTTGCCAGAATTCTCAATGGATATTTGTGTGTAATTGTGTTGGCTCGCAACTAACAATAATATGATTGTTGCGGATATATTCTTGAAGAATTCTTTCTTTCTTGTTTTTTCTTGCATGCTATAAAGTGACAAAAGTTGTTCGCATACTCGCGCGAAATGTTGCAAAGCATATGCGCCCATCTGCATATTAAGTATTTATTTATGTACAACCTACACAAATGTATCTGCGAGTTGCATTAACACGTTCTTGGTTATAAATAAATTGCAGCACATGAAGATGCCGAGCAAAGTCTGTTGGGCCAGAGGGATTACAGCAGAAATGACAAAACAAAATATGAGAGCAGCTTTTTTTTTGATGTTGTAGTTTATAGTACGTTGTTCTGGCTGCCAGGTAAATCGACAATAACATGTGCCGCCTGTGTTGCATTGTGTCACCTGCACTGTTGCCAGCGAGGAGAGAAGACTTTCTGTCTGTGATTTAATTTATTCCTTCATCTACCTTCAGCCAGAAACATAAACACCAGGAGCAGGTTGTCATGGTTAGTGGAGGTGACAGTTTGGCACGCGTCCCTTTTTCTGTTCTGTTCTTTTCTTTTCTTTTGTTTGATTTTTCTTTTTCGGCGCCTGTGAAAGTGATGATCCTATAAAAGCAACCCAAAGTGCTAGCTCATAATTTATTTATCACTTTGAACTCATTCCTTACGCATCCTGCTTTTGTTAAAAGTGGGATTACAAAATAGTTTTGTGTGCTTTTTTTTGACTCACATCTGACTTAAATATCGTTTTCGGTAATCAGTATTAAGCAATCATTGATCAAATAACCTCTCAATATGAGTGTAAGTTTATAAGGTTTCTTATGTGCGGTTTACAGAAACAAATAACAAGGACTCGTATATATATATTATCACAAAAATGTGACAGAATGATGGTTTGAAAGATAACGAATTGTTCAAGAGAAAAGATCCTACAAAATATAATTGACAAGTAATAAAACAAGATCTTGTGCAGAACTTCCTAATTTGAAATTTTGTAAATTGAATTGGAATCTAAAACAATGACTATTTAATAAAAAAAAACATAATACAAGAAAAAATCAAATTGTTAAAGGCAAACAAAAGAGTTTTTTTTAAAAGAGAGAAAATCGAGAGAATTCATTTTAATGACAGATTACTCATTTATGACTCTCATCTTATTTAAACTGTGATTTGTAGTTGTATATAAAAATGTTTTTTAAATATTTCAAAAATGTAAACAAACGCACATTTAGTCAATTTGGTCAAGCACAAAGCCGAAACTCAATTTCACTGCTAATACTTATCAGGAATATAGTTTAGCTCACTCAACTACATAATATTCTGTCATGTCTGTGAATCATTAATAATCTTATATGCCATTCTTTCTCGTTACAGGATGAACTAACAAAGGAACAAACTGAACGTGAGTAGATGAGCAGCTCTATTGCCAATCGATATTTGCATTGAGTATTTACTGTTCTTTCAGTGCTTCGCAATGCATTCAATGCATTCGATCCGGAGAAGAATGGGTACATCAACACCGCCATGGTTGGCACCATACTCAGCATGCTGGGACACCAGCTGGACGATGCCACGTTAGCCGACATCATTGCCGAAGTGGATGAGGATGGCTCCGGCCAGATTGAGTTCGAGGAGTTCACAACGCTAGCCGCCCGCTTCCTGGTGGAGGAGGATGCGGAGGCAATGCTGGCCGAGCTGAAGGAGGCTTTCCGTTTGTACGACAAGGAGGGCAATGGCTATATTACGACTGGAGTCTTGCGCGAGATCCTTCGGGAGCTGGATGATAAGCTGACAAATGACGATCTGGACATGATGATTGAGGAAATCGATTCCGATGGCTCCGGCACTGTGGACTTTGATGGTAAGTGCATCGGTAAAAACTGTCCAACTTCTATAATCTACATATATTCATTGATAATTGCAGAATTCATGGAAGTTATGACTGGCGAATGATCGAATATTTACTGGCTGCTATCGATAACTTATGAAGACATTTTTGCAATCAATTCTATCGGCTTTTGTGAATCCTCGCTACAATCGGACAAATTTCTCCTTAAATCGAATTCAAATTCCGGCAAAGAATGGTGTACAGTATTTTTTTCGTTTTATCTGTAAATGTACTTAATAAATTTGGTGTTTGATGACTATGAAAAAACTAATATTTAATATGCAATCACAATATGCAACACTTTATTTATAGTATAATTGGTTAGAGGGAATAACATTTGACTCATAAAATTGTACTCGAAGGACATTTTAAGGCTACACAATCTAGTATTACTTTTAGATATTACAATGCACAATCAAATCCACATTGGAGCACATTTTATGTAACATTAGTCATATGATGTATTAAATATGTAAATTTTAAAAAATTATATGGACTTCAGTTAATAATATCAGTTTTCAACTGCGTTTCAAGAAAAATAGTATTTATTTTTTTAAGCTCATAAGTTTTTATAGAAATATTAAAAATGTATCAAAAAAACACTCAAGATCGAAGACTTTTGGAGTATTTAACTTTCGGTGAAACCCTTTTGAATTCCGCCTTAACTTCGATTAAACCAATTTACAATCTTACAGCAGCCAATTCTCAAGAAATTTTCCAATATCGGGTCCATGCAAAGCAAATCAAAGTAAATTTTCAAAATATTGTATAATATAAATATAATTTAAATGTAGAATACTTTACGGGAGAAACCATGAACAAATTCGAATTGATTAAGTTTTGGCAAAGTTATGTGGGTTTAATGTTTTCAGTGGGCATTTCAAGAACTGAATAAGCACTTAATTGCTTAGTGTGTACACACTGTTTTAAATGATTGTGTAAACATTGTCCCACAAACTAGCAGTTGATTTTGAAATTAATATTAAATTGTTATTCATCAAAATCTAGGAATTTTATCAGAAAGAATTGCTTGGAAGTGCTTAGTTTTTTGTATTTCGAAAATAACCTGTTCTGGTTACTCTATTCTTCTCTAATATGTAGAGTTGTCTCTTGATATTCTCTTCCAGTACATGTTAATTGACGGACCATAGACTTATCTTTTCCTTTGGTTCGCCTTAACTTTTCTTCGTGCTCTTTTAGAATAGGTATAATATATAAAATATAGTAAAATTATCTACCCTTTTACATCTCCGTTAGACCTCTGACCGCGTTTTTGAGTTAGAGAATTCCCACCAAATTCTTTTCCCTCCATTTCTCTTTTTTCGTTTACTTTCTACTAACACTTCTATTTATACTCTCCCTTTCCTCTCACTCGCTTTCAATTTGAATTATTTTTTGAACTAATTACAAATTTACCAACTATTAACTTTCATATGTTTGGTCTGATTGGGTTTCATTTTGTGCTTTTCAAATACCTTTAGAACTTAACTTGAACTTTAAATTTAAAGAGAGTTTTTGATGATAATGCTTAAATCATGTTTGTTAATTGTCTTTATCGATTTATCTGTTATTAGTCGTAAGTATAATAAATAAAAACAAGAAAAAGTGCTCTAGTCGGAAGAGCCTGACTAGCAGATACCCTAACCCCATTCCTTACATTCATTCAAAGTTACTTACTGTGTACATACATAAAAACACACACAAGTTACAAGCAGTACAAGCAGTTTTACCATTAATATTGTGTATTTCGTGAGCCCTTCTGTGTTTATTGCCTGTATATATGTATATATGTTAAAATTAGTGCTCTACACTTTTGGGTGGTATTCAAACTGTGAAATATTTGTTATATCTGTATACTATTCGAGATTATGCATACCAAAATTTGGTGCATCTAGCTCTTATAACTTTCAAGTTATGGCCAAAAAAGAAATTGATCGATCAATTTTGAATGGGACAAGTTATCGTTAAAATGAAGGAAACTTGATCTGACCAAGGACTACAAGAACCTATATACCAAATATGATGTCCCTAACTATTGTAGTTTTTGATATTGGCGTGTTATACAGACAGACAAATGGACAGATCGACTCTACTGATCAATAATATAAATACTTACTGGGCTCGGAGATGCTACCTTATGCTTGTTACATACTTTTGCACGACTTCATGATACCCTTTCTTCGGCATTTTTATGCAGAATATAGAAGAGCACTTTGTGAATTAGTAATGCACATACAGTGATCGGGTCGCTGGCATCGTGTGCGTAGGGCATATACGGCATACGGATTAGCAGCTTCTATTTTATACGTATGCTGAGAGATCGATTGGCGCTGACGACGACGACGACGACGACGACGACGACTACGAAAACGACAATTTGGCATTTGTTTCACGCTTGATTTTTGTTTTTTTTATATTTGATTTTTTTGCACGGTTCGTCGTTGTTATCCCGGCCGTGGTGACATTTGTTTGCTGCTGTCGTTTATATACGGCGCACAGACATCGAATTGTTTAGACGGTGGCGCTTACTCGATCCGATCGAAAGTTAATTTCAATTGGTATAGAATCAATCGGTGGCAAATACAGATGTACAATTAATTCAATTTCATCCCCAAATTAGATCGTTTCAAGAGTTGTGTTTAGCTTTTCCAATCAAAAATGGTGAGTTGGTTATATAATTTGCTATGATAGCAATCTATCAAATATAAGCCCATTGAGTGTACGATTCAAATGTTCTGCGAATAAATCAATTAAATTGCCGATTTCGACAAATGTTTGGCATTGATTGTGGATTGCAATTAGAATTAGAGGGCATTTGTAGGGCAAAAGTGCACATCTGCCTGCTAATTATTTAACTTTCAATTGCGACACAAATGCAAATTGGAGTCGGAGACTGGATGAGGTCCATATGAAATATGCGCTAATGATGCATTTCAAAGAGAGTAGGTCACCTACGATGTGTTGATTAATTGCAACTAAATTAAAGCCAGCAAATCCTATTTTCAGAACATGTGTACAAACATTTCGATACACACAAGCCAATTTGTCTCGGCGCAATGCGATTTCGCTTCTAATTAATCTTTCTTTGCAGGCCGAGGGGGAGTACGACAAAGATCAATTGAGAAGTAGATGGATCCGCTTGTCCACACGGCACTCTCGCTAATCGCTAATCGCTAATCTCTTGTTTTCCCAATTAGTTATGCGCAATGCCTTCAAGGCATTCGATCTCGAGGGCACCGGATCCATTGACAATACCGATGTGTCCGCCATATTGGAGATTCTGGGCCAGAAACTGGAGCCACCAGCTGTGAAGGCGCTGATCAAGGAGGTGGACAAGGGCACATCCGGCAAACTGAACTTCGCACAGTTCTGCAAACTGGCCGCCCGCTTCATCGAGGTCGAGGAGGATGTGGCCGCATTGCAGAGTGAGCTGAAGGAGGCATTCCGGGTGTACGACAAGGAAGGCAAGGGCTACCTGACTGTGGCCACACTGCGCGGCATTCTCCACGAGCTGGACGACAAGATCTCTAGCCAAGATCTGGACTCGATCATCGAGGAGATCGATGCGGATGGTTCGGGCACCGTGGATTTCGATGGTGCGTAATCTTGAATTTTACTCAAACTCCAGCTAACTTGCTAATGCGATTTACTTTTTTGCAGAGTTTATGCAAGTGATGACAGGTAAATATGTTGCAAACTTACAAATACTAACAACATCTCATATAATCTGCCTACATATATAATTACTTTTCTTATCACTTGAAAACGCATTAATTTATTTTTTTTTTTACATTTTTATTTAGGTTAAATTCTGGCGTACAAAATATTCATAGCTAACTTTGATCATTGGCAATCACCTCGGCTGACTCCGATTCACTGGACAGCGTTTTGTGTTTGAAACTTATTATTTTTTGTTGTGAATTCATTACAAAATATATTCCAAAAGTGCAATAAATATAAGAATTATTTTTCAGGAAGCGTCATGGATTTTGGATAATTAATACTTGTAGAACGATAGGCAATTCAGTCTCTGACAGCTCAATTATACAAGCTTTCGATCCCAAGGAAATTTCGACGACTGCAGTTAAGAAGAAAAGTATTTAGACTGGTCCCAAATTTTGATATATTACCAATTAATTGATTGGCGCATTTTTAACGCAAAACACGTCAATTTATATGTGTGCTAATAGTAACAGTATGCAACAAGTTTTTGAGCTAATCGAAGTAAAGCTACATCTTCGAATTCAGCATGTAAATTTCAAAGACCTTAAGCTTTTTGAGAACAGTTTAAAATAAGCTATAAGATTTTTCGTTTAGGCGCTATCTAAGACTAAACTGGAAATTTTGCATTACACTTTTCGTTCCCGAGGCAGGTTTTATTATGGTTTGACATCTAACAAATTTCTGCATTTAAGTTTGGAGCAATTTCGAATTTTCGATAAGCCAATATAAGGCAATTAAGTTTTTATAAATGCCTTTCAAACACCTAAAACTCTCTCATGGTTTGTGCTACATTTTGAATCTGCATTTAAATTTCAAGCAACTTCGAATTTTCGACTTTGAAACACAAGCAAATGTAAGGCATAGATAGTCCTTAGAAATGTGTTGCAAAACACATAAAATTCTAATAAAAGAAGTGAGTGGTCTCTAGTCAGGAGTGCCCGACTGGGAGATAACATGAACCCAGGCCTTACATCTATTCATATTTACCTATCAATGTTCATCCAAGCAAACACACATATACTGCAAGCAGTGCAAGCAGTTGATTAAGGCTAACTTCTTCGCAAGGCCCCACACTATGGAACGGTAAATCTTAAATAACTTCATTGTTTACTGACCGATATTTTTGAAATGCTTAGGATATAAAAGGATATAAAATGGGCTATCAAACAATTTTGCAAGGTCATACCTTGCAAAATTTGTATTTTTCACTTTGGGGGAGGGGGTACGTTATCAAAAAAGCGAAATATATGTTACATGTGTATGCTATTCGAAAATATACATACAAAATTTTGTGCCTTTAGCACTTATAACTCACAATGTATGGCCCAAAAACTCTGGCCTGAAATCGAAATTTATCGATAACTGCTGGACGGGTTGAGCTATTGAAAAAATGAATTAAACTTGATCTGTCCCGGGACTACGATAACTTATATTCCAAATATGTAGTCTCTGATATTTGCATCTTCATACAGACAGACAGACAGACAGACGGACATGGCTAGATCGACTCGGCTGTTGATACTGATCAATAATATATATACTTTATATGGTCAGAGATGCTTCCTTCTGCCTGTTACATACTTTTGCACAAAATCAATATACCCTTTTTACGCATTTTAAATGGGTTCAGGGCATAATAAGCCGAAGTTTTGATCAAGAATTGATGGACTTAAATTAATAACTAAAACGTTTTAAATTTATTTTAAGTACAAACAAAGTTAAAGTTTCAGCTTGACTCAAGTATTCTGACTCTTATTAATCTAAAGTTAATTATTTATTTTACAATTTGACTACCAAAAGTAGTTCTATTCCAGATCTGTTAGACCTAAGAGCATTTACCTTTTGCTCTGTTGTGTGTGAAAGGTTTTGGTTGCAAATAAGTGAATACGAGTTTAGTGCACTATATATATATATATGTATATATATCATATATGCTATATCCGCAGCCGGAAGATAGCTGTTCTTTTGTGGCTCAATTAAGTTCCAAGTGAGCCGCAAAATCGTAGCTAGAAAATGCGACGACAAAACTGCCACTTCCACATTTTGCAATACGAATCGCAATGTGGAAGCCAAGCTAAGCAAAGCAAAGCAATTTAAAATCGATTTAGATCTGGTTTGTTTTGGGGCTTGGTCACTTTTTGAGGAGTTTGGACCCATTCGCTGTTTTGCTTGAAACGTCCTTGACAACTGCGTTATTAATTATAACACTAATAGCCAATAAGTTGAATGTTACGCATGTTGATGAAACAAATTAATTAGCGAGTAGTTATAACAATTAAATTGCAGCAATATGTATTTGTGTATCTGGAGATTATCTTAATAGCAACACTCAAGGAGAGATCAAACAACTGCATCAAATACAAATAGATATTTCTGTTTTGCTCAAAAATGCATTATTATGATTATCTTAGTTGGAGTCATCAAAATCAATTGCGTCTAGTATTTAGGCCGAACTTCATAATTTGCAATGATGCAAATCAGACTTGGAAGACTAAGTTAATGGACCTAATTTGGCAAGTTTTCGACAACTGTGCCTGCAGACATAAGACATAAAAACCAAAAAAACCAACGGAAAAAAAACGAGACTGAAAGCAAACTAAGACAACATTTAGTTTTGCACAAAATCGTGATTCACTGTTTTACTTTAGGAGTCTATTTTTTCGCAACCTATCACATTAACAAAGCCAATAAATTTGTAAGCTCAAGAGTCTTTTGTTTTTCTCATGCCACATTTGGGCGGAGGTGTTTGGCCGCAAATAAAAAAATATACAAAACTAAAGCAACAAATTCTCTTATTTATTCCAGTTTCTACTCTACGCAGATACAAATCTTTTGTTTGCCCAGCATAATGAAACCGAAAGTGAAGGTATTTTAATTGTGGGCAGGTTTTTCACTATATTCGTATGTACATACATACATCCGATACATACATACATACATACATACATCTCTGCTATAAATGAAGGTATCTCAATATGTATGTACGTTTGTACTTGATTTGAATGTACGCTCAAAACGGATATCGACAAACAAAATGCTTTGCATATGAAATCGAATTTGAATTTGAACTGGCAGGAAAAGGCAATAAAACTACAGCAAATGTGAATGTAAATGGCATACTCCTACATACCTCTTTTGAGACAGGGTATACAAAGACTTGGGCTTATTTGTAACTGTTATTTTAGCGTTTCAGAATTAAATTGCTATAGTATAACGAATTAATTAGTGCGACTAATACATATTTTGTGCGAGGGCGGCTCGAAAAGTAGTGTATCTGAGCTTTGCAAATCGAAACTGGGCTTCTGTTATATATACGTATTATTTTATAAAATTATGTATATTTTTTTAATAAAGTAATTTTTTATTTTTAATTACCCCATTCGGGTTTTTACATATAATTTTTCATAAACACAATCTGCAACGCCTCTCAAAATGTTATAATGTGAAGTACATTTTTTAATTTTAAGTAAAAGTTGGATTATGGTTATTTTGCAGTAAAAACGACTCTTAAATTTTACTTTTTGAAATATTAAAGAAAGAATGAGCAAAGTTTAAGAGCATGCATAAGAAATTTGGTTTTTGCTTGAGTATATAAAAACTGCCTTGTAAAAAGTACCAAATCCAGTAGTTACCAAAAGACCCTCGTCTATACGAATACTTATCCAAAGCTGTCAGAAAATGAATAAGCCTGCAATACAAAATCTAGATTCATTTCAACATGAGATTTACAGTTAACTATCGTCTCTTCTTTCACGTATGTTCGTTACTCGCCTTCTTGGGAGCTTCGAGCGGACATCTGCACGACTTTCTGAATGGTGAGTTTGTTGAGTGATGACTGATCAATCGGATCTTAAGCGTGGCTCGCATTCCTGCACAGTATGCAGGCAAAACGAGGTGAAGATCGCCTGTTTGCCCTCATGCCCGAAGATCTGCATGGACTATCTGGTTGCCAGGAGGTGCAAGCCGGTGGCTTGTACTCCAGGATGTGTTTGCAGGGAGAACTGGCTGCGGAAGGGCTCGACTACGGGTACTTGCATTAAGCGGAAGAGCTGTCTACGATGGATTCTATGAATATGTATAAGTATGACAAATGATGTAGAAGAAGTGACGCTAAATTAAATGTATAATATGGCGACGTAATCATAATGATATATCATATAGTTTGTTTACTTTGCAAATAATATCTTTTCCGCTCGATCCTTTCGCTAGCATTTGCATCAACTAATCACATATAATCATACTAAATTTCACCAACTGCAACAACGACCTTGTCTAACCTTGGCCAGTCGACCGTTTTCAGTCGTAGACACATGGCATTACTTAGACATTACCTGCTAGGCGAAACAAATGCAATTTTAAGACCACATTTCGCATTTGACTGACACCATGCGCCAGAGCAAATCTGTTTTGGGGTGAACTACCGATTAAGTGGCTCAGATGAAAATGCCAAGAGCAACAATGTTGCTGCAAGTTGTATTTGTGTGTGCGTAATAACTATTCGCATGTGGTTTGCGTTAGTTATATAAAAATGCAAATAACTCTGTTAAGTACCGTCAAATTTATTTATTTTTGCCTATTACATTTTCTTACGTGATTTATTCACTTAAATGTGTAGCACAAACGAAATTTATTAGCGTCCGTTACGAACTAAATTGGAAAGTTACTTTGAATAATAATCGATAATTGTCGATAGGTTTGAGTATTTATTTAGTAATTATTTAAATTTGAGTGTTGCTCACCTATTTTATTGTATTCGCGGCGAAGTGAGCACATCCTGAAAGGGATTCATATAACAGTGTATGTTGTGTATTTTTATGTATATTTATGTCTTTATGCTGCACCCAATAATTAACTTAGCGTAGGAAAGACAGGAACGACAGTTGTGAATGGAGCAACTTTCTGATACGATCAACGGCGCAGATTAGCCTTGGCAAATCGTATACGATATTCAAATAGCTACGCTCTGCTCGCTCGCGCGCGTGTGTGTGTGTGTGTGTGTGTGTGTGTGTGTGTGTGTGTGTGTGTGTGTGTCTGTACGTCTTGTGTATTTAAAAGACAATCTATGTGCATTTATAATATTATATTAAAATGCAGTAAAAGAGTTGTTTTATTGCAATGAAATAGATAGATAGCTTAACATATTCCTGCTAACAGACACACATACATACATTTACATACACGTATTTGCTTTGCATTCGCTCTCTGATTTGCTTGCGCTCTTCGAACAAAAAAGCTTTCTCGAGCTTGAGCTTGAGCTACAGCTAGAGCTAGAGCTTGAGTCTGAGCTGTGAGTTTTGCGTTTTGCGTTTTGAGCTTAAGCTTTCGGCTAACTGTTTGTGTGCGTCGCTGTTGGCGTTGTTGTTGCGGTTATTGGCTGCAGCAACTTCTTGCGCTCTTGTTGGCCATCGCGTGATTCATTTAGCCATTCCCCGCTTGGTCGTAAGCTCGACCGCAACTGCTTGCAGCGAGTCGGAGTCTGAAAGATTTTATATAGTCACACGGGTCCGCCTAGTGCTTCAGTTTGGTGCTTAGAAGCGGTGCGCGTGCTTCGAATCGCTGTGCAGCATATTCGTCTCTCCTCCTCTCGTTTCTTGTGCAATTGCAATAAGTGGCGGCCATCAAGCAGATTTTGGCCAGCAGCCTGCCTGACTGACTGACCGACCGCTTTTTACCCCACGTTCACTTGTTTCAGACGCACGCACAACTAACTAACAGTACTTTTGCAAATTTTCGATATCATATCCTGTTTTGGCTGCCAAACTAGTCCCATCTGAATATTAACCATCTGGTGTTTCTCGAGTGCGCCGTGTGTAATCAAATCAATATACATATACGTTACGTATACGTATTATATACAACAATTGAAGTATAATTAGCTTAAAAATGCTATCCAAGTGCGCCATGTCGCTGAAGGGATTAAAACACTTGATCGCACTTGTGGCACTCTTTGCATTACTTTCGGATTTACCAGTGGTTCAAGCGGTGCGCATTGGTGCACCACAACAAAAGCAGCGCATCAAAGGTGAGTGAATACAACCCCTAACTGAATATCATATACACATATATTGTTACAAACATTGGATAAACCCTCTCAACTGTGTGTAAGGCATAATTGCCAATCGCTGAACAACAATAGCAGCTTATTGCTGATTAATTGCCTTGAATAATAGTTTTTCATCTCGTTCTTGGGCCATTCTCAATCGGATCTTGTTTGATTGTTCGCACTTAAATAGATCTTCGGTGCCTATTATAACTTACAGATCAACGTTGGTTGTTGCATGAGTTGAGCTGAGTTGAGCCGAGTGAGAAAGAGAGCATAAATTTCAATTGTTAATTAAAGTTAATTAACATGGCGAGGTGGAGTTGGCCTTGTGCATGCTCCGAGGAGCACTTTCATTTTTGCGCTGAGGAAAACAAACAAACAAGCCAACAAACGTGGCGTATGCTTAATATGCAAACGGATGTACCTCTCTATGTACAGGCTATGTACAAGCAACAAGCAAGCCATCCAACAAGCCTAACAAGTTATTAATAGTACAACAAAGTGTCAATAACATGATGTATGTATGTATGTATGTATAAATTGCATGCATTGTTTCACTGCTGGTATTAAGCCGTCACTTTCCATTTATCATCTAACATCAAACAGCTTACATCTGAATGACATCGAAATCACTCGAAATTAAAATCTTTGTAGTGGCAAAGTTCACTAAAAAGCGACACGAAACGTACAAAGAAAGAAACAGAGACAGAGACAGAGAGAGAGAGAGAAAAGTAAGCGAAATAAAAGCGAATAAAGATATGCAAGTAAAACGCCTATAAAAAGTGGAAAACAATAATTACAAAATAATAGAAAGTCTCAAATAGCACAATTATAACGAACTCGCATTACTCTCTACTCTGTACTGGAGGTTAGATGTACATAAATATTCATGCTATAATCCAGCTTAAAATCTTAACTACATAAAATTCGGGGAAAGTTCGCAACTTTACGGGTAGGAAGCACTGAAAAGATAGTTAGTTAATAAATTTTCCCATATCGAAACATGTTAGTTCATGCAGATCAGCTTATTATGCGAATTCAGAGTTACAGAGTATCAAACTACTCCACTAATGCAATATATGAGTATGTATTCAGTTAAACTTGACATTCGTATGTCTCAAAGAGAGAGACAGAGAGAGAGACAGAGAGGGAGGGAGACAGCGATAAATGGATTTATTATACATTAAATAAATTGCAACTGTCAGTTGCCGACTGTCTGTCTGTCTCTATTGGCAGTCCACAGTGGGTTCAAGCTTCGTGTGAACATGTGAACAATATATGTATGTATATATATATATATATATAGTGTATATATGTAATTGCACACACACACATGCAAATTTGCTTGTCATTGACACGATCTGACATATGTTTGTAAATGAAACTCCAGTCGCAAAGGAAGAGCGACAAATTGTTGCTTTGAACTTGTCAATGGCCCATTTTCTTAAATTTCAATGAATTTTTATCCAATTCCTAAACTAAATCTCTGAAAAACTTGATCAAAAAGATTGTCACCTTAAGCTGTAGTCTAATTTTAAATATATACATTTTTGCATTCCCACAAAGGAATTTGCAATACAGAAATAGAAATTCACTATCGATTATTTTATTACCTCATAAAATAAAACCTGTAGCAACAACTTCTGGTGTGTTTGATTAACATTGAGCACAGGCAGAGCATATATAATGAAATATAGTGAAAGTATTCGCATATCTATTGCATAAACTACAATAGGACTCTATAGAGACAACTAACTTCCCTACTAGCTAGCTAGCTAGCTAGGCTGTTTGGATTATATTCCGTTTTAGAAACTTGCCACTCTACTATTACCAAAATGCTTTATAATTAATGGCACTCGATTGCTTGACTGCAGCAATGCAAATCACAAATTCTTTATCAACAAGTATGTGGCAGAAATCATATTTATATTTGAGTAAGAAGTGCCTCGATTTGGTTGTTTTTCAAGTATTTATTATTTATGCATTATGTAATCTAATGCACACCAATTTATGTACATAGGAGCAAGCAATTATCAATAGACCCGATTTTAAAGTCGATTGCTATGCAAATTGCTTGCAGTTTCAGATTCAATATTTTAAAAGTTGTTTTTTTTTATATCCACGTAGGCGCATTCCAAAAAATAAAAGCAGTTAATTGCAACATAGCGAACTCAAAGGAGTATATGTGGACATACTATATAATTTGTCATCTACACACATAGATATGAACAACTTTATTAGTAGCTTACTTTATTACTGAAGGTATAAAAACAATTGAACATGCTTGTTGCATGTAAACTTTTCTTTTAATCTGCTTTTTGTTATTTTGCTATGATTCGCTTATTGGAAAATGCAAAAAATGGCATTTTTAAATGCAGTATGTGTGCATATGGCCCAATTGGAATTTATATATATATATATATATAGCGTATACGATGTGTGGTACCCCTTTTGAGTTGCGGTTGTAGTCTGAATGTGCTATTAAAGCGGGGCTGTAGGTAACTGTGGCTTTCTTGTAGTTATTGTTGTTGTTGTTGTTGTGGCCACACCCCAAAAACTCCAACTGCAATCGACTTCAAACTGCGATGGCGACTGGAGCACGTTTGTCAAAATTGGCTTTGATGGCAGCGCACAACTAAAACTAAAGCTAAAACCCAACCGAAGCTGAACGCAATATGGGTGTAATTATTATAAAATAAAAATCGAACTAAAAGTCGCGGCGGAAAAATACACTAATTTCCTGTATGGCGACACACTTATGTACATATATGTATGTACATATGTATCTATCTTTTCTCACACATAGTAAGTATCCGCAGTGTATGGAAGAAAAAACTCATGAGAGTAGGAAGTAGCATATTACGGCATGGGCCCAAAAAGGTGGGAAATCTTTGCCCAACTACAAATCATAATAGCGTCACAGTAAACGCTGTGCAACAGCGGCAATTATTGCACAGGTGTGAGAGTAATTGTTCGGTGCGTATACTTAATATCGCGTCCTTTTCACCTGCGAGTGTATTTATTGATGCATGGCCCAAGCAAACGTACATATTATTATATGCATGTATGTAGTACGTAGGTACACATGCCAAATTTCAAATTCCAAAAGCAAACCCGTTGAACCCGTTGCAACACAAACACAAACAGAAACACAAACACACACAATCTGTATCTGGGCGCTGAGACTGAGATACATATTTTACTTTTAGCAAAGCAAATGTCACGTTCGGATTTTTGGGTTTTTAGCAGGCATTGCGACACAGTGCATACGCTCACACATATTTATGTATATGTGTATGTATATGGGATGTACATATGTACAATAAATATGCATAACTAATTCTATTAACCTGATGCTGTCATTGCCAAGAATAAATGATTTAAGAGCTATCAACTAACGCACGCCTTCGGATGCAAAGGATGGGTAAATAAACGGGTTTGCTTTTGCATTTGCTTTTGTCTTTTGCACACTCGACCCTGCACGTTCCAAAGACCGGCTATCGGATTCCGCACACATCGCGGCCCCAAAAAGTGGAGCTGTCAAGTTTTCCTACTCCTTGTCTACTATTATTTATCTGCATATCTGCATATGTTGTCTAATGCATATAAACAATGCTCGAATACAAATGGTGAAAACGCATTAATGATCAACAGATCAACTGATCAACTGATCAAGCGATCAACAGATCACATCTGCATATTTGTATATTTTGGCAATTGCTGATTTCAAATAGAAAACATCAAATGTTGCGTATATCGCAAGCCACTAATCGAGATCAACAAATTCGCGAATTTGCGAATTTTTTACTCAATTTATGCGTATGGTGACATAACTGGGTCAAAATCGCGCGAATTTAGCAATTCCTTTTCGGTTTGCAAAATACACGTTTGCTGATATAGATTTTATAATGTCTCTATATATGCATGTATGCATCTGTATTTTAAGTGTGTCTCTTGTGTCCGTTTGTCCGTTCGTCCGTCTGTCGCTGGCAATTTAATTAGCATTGCAAACCTTTGCGAATTTCTTGCAAAAATCAATCGCAAACCTTTTGCTTGCTGCTGCTGCTGCTGCTGTTTCTGTAGCCATACCCTTGTGCTTCAAATCTGGCTAATAAATTGCGTCAAGCAAAACCCAGCAACTATTGCGAAATCGTTTGCCCATAAAAGCGCCAAGCGGCTAACAAAACAACAACCTTGAGACCTGTCCGAGCAATGATAAACTGCCACCGTTTATGACAATTTCAGTTTCAATTTCATTTTCATTTGGGGCCATTTGATGCAGCCAACAATGAGCAGCTGGAAGGGCGCCTTGGAGAAGTCTCGGAGAAACACTCTAACTGAAAGTTAAACTGAAAGTTAAAGCTCAACTGTTAGTTAGAACTTTTTACTTTCAGTATCAACTTGGTGTGGATAACGAAAGAAACAGCAAATATGACTCGAATGTAGAATGGATCCCACTCCAAATGCTAAATATTGTAAAAATATAAAACTCCAAAAAATTGCATAGCTTAATTGAACTGCAAACAGGTGAACTCCATTGTTGGCTTCATCATCTCGCTGTCACTTGATTGTTTTGCCTATTTTCTTAATGGCTAAACAGGGTATAAGAAGAATGTCCATTTAAGTGACAGCTGCATGTGTCAAACTGCACTTAATTCTTGACTACATAAATAATTTGGGTCAAATTTAATGCAAGAGCGGGCAAAACAAAATAGCCCGCAAAACACGACACAAAACTAGTTGAAGTTGTACATAAATATATGTATGTACGTATGTATGTATGTATGTACGTATGCCTGTACATAGATACGAGTAGTTGAAGTCATGCTTGTATTCGTTAGTATGTAAGCAAAATGGAACAGAAAACTCGTTGCGGCAAACAGCAACAGCAACAGCACAACAACAACAACAACAGCAACAGCAAATAATGTGTTTGTGTTGGCCAAAACTTTGTTGCAAATGAACTCGGCTATAAAGTCGACCGCAAGCCGTCGCAGCAATCCATTCATTTTCAGCTTCATTCAGCGAGGCAACTCAACTACAGCGACAACTACAACTAGTCGTAATCTCAAATTGTGGCCACAGTGTGGCTAATTTATAGCTGGGCGCCAATACGCACAGTAGTTCCAAGCCATATTGTCCGAATGCATGTGCCATAAATAAGCAATCACATCAATCATATTTTAGGCTATCTATCAAAAATCAAATAACTTATTCTTTTTAACAGAACAACGCTAACATAATTCTGTTAGCAGAGAACTGTTAGCAATTGTTATGTTAAGTCTAAGAAATGTATTTAAAACTGTATGTTTGCAATTTTAATAGCTTGTATTTGCTTTTACCAAGTAAGATTAGTCTAAGTTCACTTGAATTCACTTTGGCACCAGGTAAAACCCTCGGGAAGCCACAATAAAACAACCGCAAACATATTTGATTTGAATTTGAGCTTAGCGAAGTTGCTGGAAATTTCTTTATCAGTCAACTAAAGTTGAATTTGTTGTTGCTGCCATCATCTGCCAACGTTTGCAAATGATGTATATGCATAAATGTGTCATACATGTTTTAGTAGTATTTTGCAGCTTCCCAACTTTCACTTAAATGCATATTATAAACGAGAGGCATTGTCAACTTGACTATAGACTTATGTATATAGGCAAATTATGCCGAAAAGGATGAACTTTCCTACTGGCAACTTTCATTTGTTATGTTGACTTTCGATTTCTATTATTGCAGTTCTTAAAATATAGGAAATGCTGTCTGGCTTATAGCTAAACCAACAACAATTTGGCCATAAAAGAGTTGCACGATCTGTGACTCGGAATTGAGTTCAACTAATTTGCCTTGCAGCTACCGTATGATAAACGCGGGAAATTACATTTGATGTTGTTGTTGTTGTTGTTGGTTTATAGTACGTGTACTATAAAACTGATGAAACAGAAATATGCAATTTGTGTGCTGTGTAAGGAAATAAACAAAACTGTGCTGCGACCAGTAAATGGTTTTTGTTTTTTTTTTACAATTATTACCAAATTTCGAATGGGACGCCTACGTTAATCCAAAGACAACAGCGTGACCAGGAAGTAGCTGCGAATTGGAGAATGTGGCTATTGTGCTGACACAGTGCCATAGAGACATAGAGCCATAGAGCCATAGAGCCATAGAGCTCTATGACAGGCGCATACCCTTTCAATAGCCAGAGCTTACAATCAAAAATTAAGAGATTGTTGCGTTCGATGTTGAAAGCATTTGTTGTTCAGTCAACTCTAAACATGTTCAACATAAACAATACATACGTTTTACAATAGTCAACATGCCGAACAGAGAGCCATTGTAGGGTGACAAGCCCAAGATAGAAAGTGAATCAGATGAAATAATGTTACATAATGTATAAGAGGTATGCTTTTTGAGCATTTACAGAACTATTTAATATTGAAAGCAGTCAAATATAGAAAAAATAATAATAATAATAGTAATAACTACTCGAAATTTGTTTGTATTCAAGTTGGTTATTATAAATTTTAAGTTACAAAACGCTTAAGAGGTTTACTTTTTAAGCATTTACAGATCTATATAATATTTAAAGCATACAAATATAGATGTATAAATAAATATAAATATTTATGCAAATATAGTTTCTGAATGACTGCTCAAAACTAGATTGTATTCAAGTGGAATTTATATAATAAGTTTATGTTTTCCTTTCCGAGCAAGTCTATGTAAGTAAATCTAGGGTAAATCCGGTGTGCAGACAATTGCATTTGAAAATTGCTTGTTTTTTGCGGTCTTTCAAAATATTCACATGATTTACAAAAAGAGGGTCACGAAAAATAATTATTTGAATGAACTCGTGTCTGGGGGTCTACGACAATTGCGCAGTTTGAACCAATTCGGAAAGAATGTTAACACATCCGCAAATTGTGGGAGAAAAACGAAGTATTTCATTTATACACCTAACAAGTGCACTCAATTAAACTAATTTAGTTGCGTTTAACAATTGTATAAAGCATATTTGTTTGCAATGAAAGAGAATGGATTTAAGAGTTCGAATTAACTATTATGTTAGAATTTATTTCCATTAATAAAGACCGCGTTGTTCTTGGTTTATTTATTTTTCATAAACTCAAAAGATTTGAAAGGTCAGCTTATGCATAATTTTTGGCAAATTGCTTAACATAAAAATTTACGGGTGTGCCCGACATTTCATATATATCATATATATATATACATATAAATATATATATATATATATACAAATATATCTGTGTGTGTGTATAAACATGCAATATAAGTAATTTATAATTAAAGCAGCGTGTATAATCAAAAAACTCGAAAGCGCATTGAAAATATTGACGCTAGAAAATATATACACAAATACAGTTACGTATATCGGAATGATAACCTTGAAAAACCAATCTAATTTAGATATCATTTTGTTTGTATTGTATTATTACCACACATGTATGCACAAACCATCTAAAAGTGGAGTACTTATAGTCGATATATGTATATAAATATATGTATGTATATATATACTGCATATTATTATTTACTGTCAAAAGTTGGGCACTAATATAACCACTAATTTGATCAGCATTCCATTGCAATGCATGCAAATTCGTGAAAGAACAAGTATCTTCTAAAGCCAAGTGCGAGACTAGCGGATACCCTGTAAATTACAAAGATAGCTGTAGTATATTCCAAATTTATTTCACTGTTTTAGCCAGAGATATCAAATTTGGTTATTCTGCTCTTGTAAACGGTCTTTTACACTTAACTTCTTTGCAGTGCATAAATTTGCATAATTTCGATATGCTCTTTTGAGCACATTTTGTGGCCGCAGGGTATTGAAAGTGTAGTATTAAAGGTAAATAACTGTTAAATGCAAATGTGGTCACCGAGCTGGTTTCGACTACTTATTTCTCATTAATTTGCATGCATACTGCACACAAATATACATCTAAATATATATGTATGTATATATATTTATGTACTAGCTTTTTATGGATACTAAGACAGAGCAATCTCTGAGTTTGTTTTTCACGAAATTGTTACAGTTAGCAACACTCTCAATTGAAGCAACAACATAATGAATTGTTCTTCCAAAAGTCTGTTGTTATTTTCAACGAGATTATCAGACTGCTTCTCAGATCTGGAGCAAATGATATGGTCGTCAGGTTTTTGTTTTACATTTGATTTAGCAGCTGTCGCAGATGTCTTCTACTGGTTTTTGTTTTAACGACACAAGTGTGTAATAAAAGTGTACCAGTGAGATATATATAAATATATATATTTTATGGCGTAAGCCAAGCCCCTCCAAATCTTTTTTGGAAGTAGCAGAAAACATTAGCTTTGTTTTTGTAATTTGATCTATTTGATCATCAACATTCTAGTGCTACAAGTGAAACTTATAACTTAGCATACTAGTGACTATGGCTCAAAACTTTAAAAACAGCTTATTAAAAAATAGTATATTCATTTTGTGCTAAAGTGTGTAATGCATAGAAGAAAGCGTCCGGCAACCCCAAAAGATACCTCCAGTATGCAATACAAATTCGTCCGGCTATGTCCGTCTGAGTGTCTGTCTGCCTGTGTGTATGGTATCTAGTCCCTCAGTTCTTGAGCTATCGTGATGAAACTTTGCACAGCGACTTATTATTCAAAGGGACAGCACATTGGTCGGAGCCAGCCGAATCGGACCGCTATATCTTATAGCTGTCATCCGTTTTGGCCATATATCTCATGTTTTGAAAGCTATCGCTTTATTTTCATTGTACACTTGAACATTCTTATAACTCATTAATGTTTAAAATTGCAAAACGATAAAGTCATAAATATCAAAGATCTGCGTCATTAAATATAGGGAATACAATTGAAAGCAAAAACACAGGAAATTTTCAAACTTGAACAAAACTTAAATGTATAATAAACTTAGAGGAAAATCATAAGCTTAAACATCGGTTTAGTTTTGGAAAGGTATGTGACTTTCAAGTCTTAAAAGGGCTTCTCTAGGGTAACCAAAATGTACAGACTCGAAAAGAGTATAAAATCTTCAGCATGCCAAAGATAATCCTTCCCAATTGTTATTGCTATTTAAATTACAAATTTTAAATGTGGTCTATCATTATTTAAATATGCTTGCACATTATGTTAAAGTAATATGTTATTACAATTAATTTATATTAGTTTTATTGTATTGCATAATATTAAGAGCCCTTTACACCTTTACAGCATTTATATACACTTTACGTCATCGAGTTTTGGATTTAAAAAACAATTCGAAAGATCGTAAAATACATACTGTACATTTTTAACGATCGTTAAACGCTCAGCTGTCAAAAATAGAAAGGAAAAAACTCTTTTATTTAATTTATTTATTTGAATTTATTTATTTATTGTCAACTTGTGGCAGGAGACACAGAAAGTTTAATGTCAATTAAAAAGCAGTAAATTTCAAAACCTAAATAAAATGTATGTTTAGTGTCGTCTTGATGGACAAATGACTTAGTTTTGAACAACAAAATGATTATCTCGAGAACTTTAAGGCTATAATTGGGAATTTAGATTGGCTATACGTAGTCACATTCCAATAAGTGTTAACGACTTCAAAACCGGTTCATCTACACGGCGCATAGGCCTAGAGCGAAAGAGGAATAATATGTCTAGACGTTTACTATACACTAAGTGCAACGAGTTTACTGCAGCATATATGTATATGTATATGTATATGTATTTGTATATCGTATGGATGTATATATATCTGTATATGCAGCTTGGGCAATCAGGCTGCGTGCGAACCTGTTGCGATTGAAATGGCAACAGAAGACAGAAAAACCGCAGTGAACGAAAGTGCTTCTGGCGCTGCTGGTGGCAAGTGGGTTAGCTGAAAAGTTGGTAAGTTGGTAAGCTGGTAAGTTTGTAAGTAGCCAGCCCCAGCCAAGTTGGCTTACTATTGCCGTTAGTTATAACCTAAATTGATTTGTGTGCGACGGCCTAAGCTGGCTAACTGGAGCACTGGAGCTCAACTGGACCAATACGGGTGCTTCCTGCTCACGATCTCAATTCGTTTTTGATGTATTCATTTTTTGTTTTTTTTTTGGTTTTTTGTTTGTTTGTTGCAAAACAGCGAGGCAACTTTAGCTGTATTTTGTTTTTGGCTTTTTTCCTTCGATTCAAGTGTCAATTAATTGATATATCTACTAGTTGCTTTTATATGCCACACGTCCACACATTATTTTTTGTTTTTGTATTTTATTTTTCCTTTTGGCCCGGTCCGTGGTCAGAACGGTAAGTACGTGACGCTGCCACGGCATTTGGGTCAAAATATTGGACTTGGTTTTCAACTCGTTTTGCGCAAAACTATTTCAGTGGATTTCGCAAGCTTGTTTCTTTTTTTCTTTTTTTTTGACCGTTTGCCATGTGAACTAATCGCCAATTTCTACATATGCGATCAAATCGCGACTTCCACAGTAGGATAGAGCGGAAACAGCGCTTCTTTTGTCAGTGCAACTATTTGCACTACATATATATTGGCTAAAAGAAAATGTAGGCTAATAGAGTAAGATATTACTTGGAGTTGTGTGAAGTTTTGTATCAGCTTAAATAATAATTATAATAATAATAAATGTAATAATAATAATAATAGTAATACAAAATAAAAATAATAAAAAAATAAAAATTATAATTAAAATAATAATAGCTATAATTATATTATATATTATAATATAAATATTAAAAAAATAATAATATAAATAATAATAGAGATAGTATAAATAATAATATAAATAATAAAAAAAAATAATAAAAATAAAAATAATAATAATAATAATAATAATAATAGTAATAACAATAATAATTATAATAATAATAATAATAATAATAATAATAATAATAATAATAATAATAATAATAATAATAATAATAATAAAAATAATAAAAATAATAATAATTATAATAATAATCAAAATAATAATAATAGCAAGAAACCTGAAAAATTCATTCAGAAAGCTGACTTTTAGAATACACATTCTGCAAGAGGTTCTTTTGCTTTTTACATTCTCTTCACATTTTTCATATATATCTTATATCATTTTATATATATTTAATATATTGTTTTTTTTTTTTTTATTTATATACAAACTAAACAACATCTTAATTACAAAGAAAACACATTTTGCAAATGTTTCTGAGAGTATAATATATAAATTCCTTCCATCTAAGCACATTTTATATATGACAAAGTAGCCAATAGCTTAATGACAAAGTAATTGCATGGTCTTTTGCCTATTTCGGAAGGCGAAACTGTCAAAAGACAGGCTTCTATCAGATTTTCTTGTAACATGATAAATTACTACAGTCAGCCCATGTAAAACTTCAGGTTATTGCAACTACTTCTCATTGAAATTGCTTTTGGATTGAAAACAAGTACTACTGGGTGATAAGGTATGTAAAGCATAAGCGTACTTTTCAAATTCAAATTCAAATATATAAATATGCTATTAGTTCATTAAATACATAATTATTGTTATTATATGCATGAATGTACTGATTCTAAGCGAATACTTCAAATTATTGCCAGACAGTAGTTGTCGGACAAATTGTCCAGAGCTCAATGCCATATCACCCTGCGAGTTTTGCATTCCTGTAAACCAGAACTTGATCGGTCGATCGGTAGTAGCAGCTCTTAATTGAACATGGCACCATATCAGTTGGGCAAACGTTAATTAGCACTTGTAGTGGTAATTAGCGGACAGCTTTTAATTGATCGGCTTTTGACTTGACTTGACTTGGATCGGATCGTATCTATTCGGTTCGGATGAATAAAACGCTGCAATAAGCCATAAGTCCACGCCCACTTTATCAACTATGGTTAACAATTTTGTATTTGATTGTGGACACGCAATGCAAATGACGAAAGCGGCTTGAAGCACTTGGCCAAAAAAAAAACCAAAAAAAAATACAACTTTGTTATTCAGTTTTGGGCATGTCAATTTGTAGTGGCCATTATCGATTGCTACCTTGCTTCTATTACCAATTTTATTTTCGGTATTTTACTGCTGACTAAGCCAATTTGAAATTATGGAAAATTACAAAAGTTTTCACTCACAATTCAGCTTTGTATATACAATATATATATATATAATTTCCCCATCACATAATTACACAGCTGTGGCGGCAAAAGAAAATCCAAGCATTATAAAACCTCTTTCGAGGACGCAGTCAAAAAGAAATACAAAATAAAAGATACACCTGTATGCCACAGACAAACACACAACAAAGTTCAATAGTTTCCGTATAGTAGTAAAATAAATGAAAAACACAGAAACACCATTTGTAAATGAGAAATAATCACGAAATGGACTGCAATTTATGGGGAATGTCTGAAGAGTTTCCCAAATCCAATTGCAGTTCATGAAAATATCCAAATTCAATTTATTATAGATGCTTTAACTATGCAAAGCAAACATTAAACAAGAAGCTATAAACACATTATGTTATATGATATATGATTATGCTATAGAGCAGTTAACAGGAAGAAATGGAACGAAAACAATAAACGCGTAGAGTGAAAGGTAAAGGTTTGAGCATTTAGCTTTAGCAAAATGTAAAAAAGAAATCAGACACTTTCTTGAGCAGATCTAAGAGGGCTGTGACCAGACCGGACCAGACCAGACCAGACAGATCACTCATTTCCCTTTCACTTCATGATGCATGTGTTTTTGTGTACCTTATGATTTGTACACTGATTATATGCATCTGTAACATCAAAAAACTGTACGCACTGTACGCAAAGTCGAATCAAAATCAAAATCAAAATAGGAACATGGACGTGTATAAATACATTTTACACACGCTAGCCAATTAAATACAGAAATACAGAAATAAAACGCCAAATTTGGCTAAAGTGGAAAAAGCATCTGAAAATTGTGAAATCTTCGAGGCTCAACAGCAACAACAACAACAACAACAACAAAAACAACATCAACATGAAAATGAAATTAAATGCTCATAAAAAAAGCGAACGCAATGAGACCGTAACAATTTCCCCCTTTGAAGGGGAAGGGAACCGAAAACGAAACTCAACTCAACTCAACTCAACTCATTTCAAATCAAATCAATTCAATTGAATTCAACAAGTTAGCCGGCAAGTAAAGCAAGTGTTTTATTGCAGTGTAAGCTGCGGCTTTTGCATTAAATCGATGTTCGCTCGTGCGTCGCAAAATGCCAATTCACACAAAGTGTTTTGGCTATCGAATCGAGGCGCTTTATTTGAACTTAACCCCAACCCCGAAATGCGAACCAAAAATTATGCGCCTGGGGGGGAAAAACCAAAGCCAAAAAAACGAAAAACAATGCGACTTATCAATCAAGTGCCGGCATATACATATGTATGTTGATTTAGCTGCATTTGATTATACATACTATATTTAATTAGTCGCTGTGCTGTTTTAGAATGTCAATGTTCGTTTGTTGTTGCACGAGATGCTTCGAGTGCCGCCTGACATTTTCACATACTCATAATTAACTGCAACGTCTGCGGTTTCTGCTTCTTCTTCTTGCTGTTGTTGCATGCAACAGCGTGTTTTTTGCTTGTTGCTTCGAGCTGTCGACTGTTGCAGCGTTTAATTTCATTGTTTTTGTTTTGTGCCTGATCGTTGTTGCAGTTGTTGTTGTTGCAGCAGCCTCACAGCCGTATCTGCCTCTCCCTCTCTCTCTCTCTCTCTCTCTCTCTCTCTCTGGCTCACTCTCGCTCTTACTACGACTAATTGTCATGCGTCGCCATTGTTTTTTCTTCACATATTTCATTTTCTTTTTCGTTGTTGGCTTTACCTTTTCTTTTATATTTTGATATCTATTTTTTGGCGTTGTTTTGTGCACGTGAATGGAACACGGGCCACCGGCACGGAACACTGCAGTTGCCAATTGCCAGTCGAGATACACCAAACTAAAAACAATGAGTTGCACTCTCTCACACACACACACACACACACACACACACACACACACACACACACACACACACACACACACACACATGCATAAATGTATCTGTGTGTGTTTGTGGCAAGCGAACTTGGATGCGGAAGACAAATGACCATATTCCTTAAGGCGCTAAGTGAACGTTGCTCCTTTAGACAAGCTTCTGCACTTTCATAGATAGACACGCAGAAAAATACATATATAATATTGTCTACTTAATAAATGTATACAAAACATAGAATATTTTTCACATGTGTTTGCTATTTGAGATTCTGCATGAAAAAATTTGGTGCCTCTAGCTTTAATAACTTTGAAGTTATGGCCAGAAAACGCTGCTCTGAAATCGAAATGTATCGATAACTTTTGAACGAGACAAGTTGTCGAAAAAAAAGAATCAAACGTATGCTGACCAGGGAATACGATAACTTATCTACCAAATATGAAGTATTTAGTACTTATAGTCTTTGATATACACCTGTTTCTACAGACAGACGTGAATTTTCCCACAATCTTAAAGCTTGAGTCATAAAATTTGGCAACACAAACTAGAACGCAAAAAGGTTCTGTTCCATCAGTTTTCAGCTGTTCTTACAACGGCAACAGAGTATTACGCAGTCGGGCACAACCGACTGTAACGTACATTCTTGGTATTTATATATTTAATGTCGACTAATAACAGTGAATGCAGAAATTGAAGAAATTTTAAACATTAAGTAAACTAATTAATTAATAATATATAAACACAACATCTTCTAAAGAAATTTGAAAAAATTGTAATTTTAAATACCAATTATAAGTTATAGTTAAGTTACATTTGTAAACAAATGGACTTTTATCTCTTAAACTAAGCACTTGATTGCTTGAAGTAAGATATTTAGCTGTGATTTTAAAGGATTTTAGATAACTTCTGATAATATCTTAGGACAGATATTGATTTGAATCAGGAATTAATAACCGAAACATTTTACACATATTTGAAGTATACAAAAGTGTATGCTGTACTTGTTTTAAGAATTGTTGTTTCTTTTCTGTAACGATTGTTTATTATGACTACATAAATCAATAAATCAAAATGGTTTCAGGCCCATTTCCAACTCTGCCATACTTGAATTGAAAACAAAGCTTTTTCGCCGAGTGTACAACAAATCCAAATGCGTACGTATTGTGACAGCAATACTTGTGGCCAATAGCGTCTTCGTTTGCTATTAGCAGATGGCCCTGAACTTGACTCGGTAACATCGGGCCATCAACTAATGAAAGCCGCCTGGCTGCACAAGCCGACACAGACACAGACACAGACACATACACATACTTACAGCGCACACTGTACGATTTGACACAAGTTCGATGCACGCAGAGAAACACGACACAGATGCTAACAATGGACACAATTCGCGGCAATTAATGGGGCGGCTTGGGTTTTTAAGTAGACAGAGAGAAAGAGAGAGAGGGGTGAGAGGGAGAGGGAGAGAGAGACAGCCGTGACCATTCGAATCTCTTTGAGACGCATAACTGTAATCTGGTTGCGAGAAACTCATTCATGGCGACTCCAAGCGACTGCAATGAATGAAAAATTGTAAAGCGTAGGTCGTAAGCGAACTTATCTGATTTTCAAAGTGTAGACGTATAAATGTATACATATACATATGCAAATTGATCTATCAGTTAATAAGCAACTAATTTATGGGCTAGCATCATCCTCATTTACATCATGATGTGCAAGCTCATGATAAATGTAACGTTTGTCAGATCAGACAACAAATGCAGTCAAGTTTTTTGTTCAAGTCTTTCGTTTTGTTGCCTTTGATTTGCTACAATATAAAAGACAGCAAGTTAATACAGGCAAGGTGCGATTGAACAGTTACGTAGCGTACATAATGCTATTCGCATCCCTTTGCGTTCACATTTTGTTACTTATATATATATATATATATTTAGATGTATATAAAGCCTTACCTCTGGCTATAAAAAATATATATAGTTGTCAGCTTTTAAAAAGGCATTATTTTAAATGTGGGAAAACTGTTGCATGTTTTGTATCCGATTGGCCTCAAATGTACATGCAAATATTGAGGAGACTTCAGCCCATTGGGTGGCAAATAGAGGGTCACGTTTTGTATTACTATATATATATATATATATGTTATTTGTGCATTTGCGAATCAAACAATAACTTTTAAAATTCTACATTGCATTAGCAGTAGCAATTGCAAGAATGAATTGCTAAAAATGGTTGCATTATCACGATTTAAAATTTTCTAAAAAAAAGTCCACTTGGACTTTGATTTGTGCTTTGACTGCATTGCATTGCATGTCGATCGTGAGTCTTCGCCATATACACAATATCTATTTATAAATTGATATTCTTTCAATTATTGCAAACACTCCACAGAGCACAATTCACCTGACCACACCCTTCAAAATATTTGATATGTATGATATAGTATATGATATAGACCCATCGAGGTCAGTTCATTTTGAGCATACTTCAAATGCCCAGCGACCGAAATTTGTCCGTTATATGAAAAGCATTCAATCAGCTGTGGTTGTCGCTCTTTCAAATGGAACAGAAGGTCGTGGCTTTCAATTAGCCTACTTATGATCAGTCAGAGATCAACAATATGACTCTACCCTTCTAATCACAATGGCAGCCGCACAATTTACAATTTACAATTTACCATTTACCATTTGGCTTATTTGCATGAATTCGCTTGAACGAAAGCCGAATTCCCTCCCAGTAGAATGTAAAACGATCTTTGGCTTATATAAGTCCATTACTGTTTCTTTCGCAAATAGCTTACAATCTTTCTTACATTGTATTTAATAAAAGTAATTAATATTTTTGTTGTTTTTGTTTTTAATTGGTCATACATCAGTGGAAAGTTAAGTAGCTGTAATTCCAAAATTTAACAATGACACAATGCTTACGGCAACGGCAACAAATTCAACAAACTCAGCGACGACGTCAACCACATCAAAGAAATGGAAAAAAAGGAAAATCGAGGGGAGAAAAAAAAACAAAGAAATAAAATCGCACATGTTTCATAACGCTAGCTGGAAAAGTCGTAAAGGTTTGGTAAGGTAAATCCAGTGAACTGAACCGACAATCGACTAAGTACATAACATAACTAGTATTTGCCACAGCGTCGCCCACAGCTCGACTTTAACTTTTGCAATGACTTTTTGCCCAAAAAGCAAATACGAAGCAAGCAAGAGTGCCCGACTAGAAGATACCCTGAACCTTAACCTTACATTCCTTCATATGCAAAAAATTAAATATTTCTTACATGTGTAGTTCTTATAACTTTCAGGTTATGTAAAAAAAACACTGGTGTGAATCGAACTATCGATAACTAACGGGATTGGCTATCGATCAAATGAAATAAACTTGATCGGAATAGGCACTACGAGAACTTATATGAAAAATATGAAGTCTCTAGCTCTTATAGTCTCTGATATACGCGTGTTATACAGACAGACAGACGGATATCTATATATATATAGAATATATATTCTTAATATGCCTGTTACATACTTTTGCACAACTTCATCATACACTTTTTACACATTTTTAATGGGTTCAGGGTATAAAAATTTACAGTAATATTTGAGTTTATATGCCCACTTAAAATATTTGCTTAGCTTACTTACCATATACATAAATTCTGAATAAATGAAATACATACTGGAATTTAAACCAGCATAAATTCAACTGCAAATCTAATTGAATAAATACCGCCTAATAATGATTAGTACTATTAATTTTTGTTGAACAATCGGATACTATTATAGCATTCAAACTGTGAACCAAAGGATCAATGCTGTTTTGCATAATTGTATTGTAGACTTTATCTGAACTTCGGCTCACGTTCATTGGCAACGTGACTACTTTAATCTAGACCATTTACTAAATCCATTGCAGTGGGCGTTGGCAGTTCAGCCTTTGTTTTGTTTTTGTTGTTTCTAAGGGCGCTCTAATATCGTATGACTCATGTACATATATGTAAACAATTTGAGTGGTACACAAGGTAAAGTGAAAGTTCGGGCAAGAAGTTGAAATAGTAACAAATGCCGAAAAGGCGCCACCAAAAAAAGAGGAAAAAAAAACTCATTGCGACCTTGGTTGGCGCCAAACGGACAAATAAACAGCGGCAGCCCTAATAAAAACGACTACTACTAGCCATAATAATAATAATAGTAATGAAAATAATAATTGTAACAGCAAGAGTCAAATCGAAATGAAAACCAGATTGCCAAGCAACAAACAGCGGATTGCGCAACAAACACACAGTGAGCGCAATTAAATTACAACCGCAACCTATGTAAGCCAATTGGCCGGAACGTGAAACGGCCAAGTGACCATAACCCCAACGGAGTCAACTCTTTCCAAGCTCTTTCCCAGCTGTGTCCCAAGCCTCGCGAAAGTCCAATTCAATTCACATTAGCGCTAATAACAACATTTGCCACCCAACCCAATCCAATCCAATAACCAACTAACTAACTAACTGACTATCCTGATTTATCAAACAAACTAAGCCTAATGAATACTTAACCCCGGGACGAGATAATTTCTGACAGCCCAAAATGGATTGACTGCCTGATTAACTTTCACTTGGCCCGTTTACAAATCTATTAAGATTTATGAGCGCTCCACAAGCTCATGGCTTATGGAGGTCCGGCTCCAATGAATGAATGAATGAATGTTGCCTTTTGTCTGCCGCTCACAATATGAAATGTAGCATTTAAAAGTAAGGCACTGTGCAGCTCTCTGACAGCTTTGCTTTGAAGTACTCACTACTCTCCCTACATTCCATTTTTTTGAATTTCTTTTACATTTTAATTCATATGTCCGACTACGAAAATGAAAATGAAATGCCAGACGAATGCACGCAGAACTCGTAAGTACTTTCCACACTTACAGCTGGCAAAAAATAAAACAAAACAAAAAACCAACAACTTGTAACAGTCGAAATAAAAATAATGACACAACACTTAAGTATTAACGATAATTAATTTTAATGTCACCAAATTAGAGCTTCAGCCGACAGAAAACGAATAATAAAAGACACTTTTGCGAATACCCCAAATCATCTAACACGAATAAGCGAAAAACAATTGCAGGCAGACACAATAATAGTAGTAGCAATAATAATAGTAATATAGCGTATAAACTTAAGTAATATTCATAGGTATAGGTAATAAAATAAACTTTTTCAAAAATCTCAAATCATCCAACACAAATAAAAAAAAAACTATTGCTTGCAGGCAGACATAATGGTGATAAGTTAATAATAATATATAGTATAAGCTTGAGTCATATTTATGGGTATTTTGAGTATCTTAGTATAATTTTTGGAAGTCATGTTACGAATTGATAGCAAAACAAAGCAACTAATATAATTGCAGATCTAATATTAGCAAAATGCTAGTTTCAGACTACTTGCAGCAATGAATATACCCTGTAAAGAGGGTGCAATAAAGGATATTAGAGAATGAGACATATTCGTACACTAAACTACATATATTCTTGATTAGCATTAACAGGAAAGTTCATATAGCCATAATGAATAATATGCCCTTCTATGTGATTCTCAATATTTGAAGATGGTTTATTGTTGTATTTTCTAGAAAACCATAAATTTATATTTGTAGCATAGTCTATGTATTAATCAAGAATTTAAACTAAAAGACTTATAGTCTTAATTTACTTTACATAAATATATATATATACACTATATATTAATCAAAACTATAAGACCTATAATCTAAATTTATATGAAGTACTAGATTTTACGCCAGGATATGTAAGGCAATAAGAAATGTATATAGAAGAATAGTAAGCTTGACTTTGTCAACCTAAAGTGTACACCAAAAAAGGTAGTAAAACTTAAGTACTTTAGTTGACAAATAAAACTGTAAACTGATGTATTTTAGTGTTGATTTCATGATGTATTTTTCTAACTGTTCCCTAAATCTGGAAATATATGTTTTTGTTAGTTTTTCTCTCTCTCCCTCTCACTCACTTACCCTCTCTTGGTCTCTCTCTTAACTCACTCTCTAAATTCGTATGCCTTTTTTTTAGAATTTTCCGTATTAGTAATGTGCATAGTACTTTTTGAAAGTGTATGTTTCTCTTTGTAGAAAGTATCTTCTAGTTCTTCTAAATTTTGATTTTAGTTGTTCTCTTTCTCTCTCACTTACCCTCTCAAATGATCTCACTCTTGGCAGACCCTCTCTTTTAAATTTGTATGCTGTTTTCAGTATTTGCAGTATCTTTTCAAGTGTTTAGTACTTTTTGAAAGTGTATTTTTCTCTCTGTACAAAGTATCTTCTAGTTGAGCTGCCACTTACACTTGTCTTGTTGTGTTTTTTTGTGTAATTGCTTAAAGTCGACGTTGAGCTAATTAATTTATTGCCCCATTGGCTGAGCACACACGCTCTGTTTTAGTGTCGCTAATTATCCAACAGTTGAGTTTTCGGTTTCATTGTGAAAGTGAAGCAAAATCGCTCAAACACAACAACAACAGCAGCAACTGCAACAACTACAACTAACAACTACAACTTGCAAGCTGAGTGAGTAAATCTGATTGCTAACGCGTGCATACATATATGTATATATATACTATGTCTGTATCTGTATCTGTTAGTGTTGTTTGCTGTTGTTTCTATTGCCGTTTCTGCTGGTTATTGCCACCTGATGACAACTAGCATCGGCAAATCAGCAAATTGCAGCTGCAATCGCAAATCGTTAATCAATTTCAGGCAGCTTGCCAGTAAAATACAAATTAAAGCACAAACACAAATACAAATATAAGCGAACACTTGGCTTCGCTTTCAATCATTTTGCCCTTAATGTACACACACACACACACACACACACACACATGCAGACATAATTACATACATATGAATGTTGATTTTGATGTATGTATTTTGCTTTTTATTTTGCACAACTCTCTCCCTCTTTAAAACATTCAAACATTCAAAGTGAAATGTTGTTGAAATATTTATAAGTATACATATTTATATAATGCGTGGGTGGTCTCTATACAAAATGTTAATCGCTATCTTATCAATATCTGTAGGCCATAAAAATCGCTTAATATTAAGAGATATAATATTTGTTTAAACATGGCAAATTCACCTAAAAAGTATGCAAAAAAAAGCTGGAAAAAAATACTATTAAAAATGCCACTTTTTACAAATTTATGCTTTCACTTCTTGTATGGCTCTTAAAGAGTATTTTCGAAAGTTCTCAGCCCTAGAAAAAGCCCAGCCCAGGTTTTACATACATATATATATATATGTACATATAAAGTTATTTAACTGCCCACCAAAGTGCTGGTTAAAAGTAATTTTCACAGTAATAATAATGTACATGATCATAAAATAGACGATTGCTTGATTGGTTGCTGCAAATGTAATTCAAGTCAAGGTTGTACACAAATTCCATTAGCATACTCTGTACTCAAATTCATGGCTAAAAGGGTATAGTCAAGTTGTGCAAGTGTATGTAACCATACAAGAAAACGATGCCCTTTTTTGTCATGACTTGGCCTCCAGTTTAAGACTGCATTCAAAATGGAAAAAACTGGAAAATTCATGTTCAAATAAACCATGTACATTTGAGTTTAGTATGTGGGCCAAAAAACAACGGTTGTTTAATCACCCACGCTAGTTAAGATCTGGCCAGATTTGGCAAACTTAGCGAGCTCTTGTCACTTAGTTGGGGGCCGGAAAAGTCATTAGGTGCACTCATTTTGTTAGTGACCTTCTATTTAAGAATTTCACACCATTTGGGCACCAAAGTTCTATGCTAATAATATTCACGGCAGCTGGGAATTCTTAAAATGTTTACAATACAAATTTGGCATGCTTGGAATTATTTATCTGCCATTCTCTGTGCTGGTATCTAATTCGGATTTCAAGTTGCCCATACATGTAAAAAACGTTTGCCACTCAACAATGGCTGCAATTATTTCAGTTGCTATACTCTGTGAGCAAATGGAAAGAGGGCATATTGATTTTGTATATACATTGTATAGTTTGTCTCCATTTTAGCAATCCCAAATGTAAACAGAGTATAGAGTAGTCGTGTGGAGCTTAACTTCAACGTTCTAAGCTTATTAAAAGCCTTCTGTAACACATATAAAATCTACAATCATTTCAAGCCTATAACTATTAAATGCACTAATTACTCAGTACAATTATTTGGTTTAATGGGTGCAGCCATTAACCAGAGTCCACGAATTTGAAAAGACCACGAAACCTAGGCTTTTATTAAGAAAAACCCAGCAGCTGGGTTGACAACTGTAACTGCAAACGGTCAGCAAAGCTGGTCAAAAGCGTGGAACACATTTGCAGTAATTTATCTCTCGATCTATCCGTTCCATGAGACATGTTTAGCGAAATTCGCCTTCGTGCCAGCATGTAAATAGATACGGATACAAGTGTCCAAGTGACCGATTTGAATATTGTGCAAAGAGTCTTGCAGCCAGTTCTGCTGCCAGCTGTCTGAGTGACTCGGTGACAGAATCCGGGATCGAATCCCAGTCTGTAATGCATATATAGAAATAATAAGAATAATGTGAAAACTCTGCATTATAAATTCAGACAATAGTATTGCCACTCATATTTATTGTAGTGAAATCGACAGTCAATGTTTTCAAATCTTAAAGTTCGAGTAAATAAAAAATGCGTTCAGCGTACGAAATATTCGAGTTGCCAATAAAGTTCGTGTCCTCAATCTTTTCTTTATGCCATATGCAATTCTATGCAGTGAGATAGTGATATAGTGCATTTCAAGGTGTCGTATGCTTTCGATTAGCATACTCGACACAATAGACCTAGGACAGTAAATCGCAATGAGTGCTTTTTGAAATTTCTCTTTTGTTTTTTGTTTGCTAGTCAATTAAGTGGCATTTGCCCATTGAGTCGATTGTTTTTATAATACTTATAATGATAATGAATTTCGGTCGGAGGAAATTGTCTGTTCACATGATCGTATATATAGGTATGTATATGTATGTTGCTGTTGAGAAGACAAAGAAAACAATAAAATCGAAATCGAAATTGAAATCACAAGCGCTTATTGTCATTAAAAAAGTGTTTAGCCAATGGCTTTTTGCATCTAGTCAAAAGCAAATACAAGATTTTTGCACTTAATTAGTTACTTGCCAAATTGCGTCATCGTTAAAACTGATTGAACTCTTGCGATTGCATAAAAACAAGCACAGCAAAAGGCAACAAATATACTATATATATACTATATATATGTATATACTATATATATGTATGTATGTGGAGATACAGAAACTGTGGCCAATTTGCACTTAATTTAAAACGTAGTTGGGCACGATTTTTTATGAAGTACCGCTGCCCCAGACCGAGTTTGAAAAATTAATTGAAAAGCGCCAAGTTCACAAGCGCACAAAAGCTATTTATTAACAAATTTTTGTTATGGTTACTCATTGTTACTCACTATTCGTTTTTGTTTGTTTGTTTTCGTTTCTTTTCGCAGACAAGCAGCCGGATCAAACGTCGGCGGGCTCCTACTGGCAACAGCACGTGGCCACTCCCAGCAGCTCGACGCCCTTCGACTCGCCCTTCTACTCGGCGACGCATGGCCTCGTCCAGACGCACCCCTCCCTCAATGCCGGCATTCCGCGACCGGTGCCCCTCAATGGCAACAGCCTGGGCAGCGGCGCCCCCTCGGGCGCCAATCCCGCCCTCACAGCGGGCAGCGGCTATCTGAACTCGCGCGGCACGCTGCCCAGCTCGGCCCGCTATCCGCCCAAGATCAGCGGCACCGTCGTCGAGCCCAATCCCAAGTCGCCCTTCCGCCACTTGGACTTCTCCACCAGTGCCACCGCCGAGCTGCGTCGCAATCCGGCTCTGTCCGCTCCGGATGAGTGTGCGAGAGCCTGTCGCGAAGGCGAGCCGCCAAGGATCTGCTACTACCACTTCACCCTGGAGTACTACACGGTGCTGGGAGCGTAAGTACCTTTTCATTTCATCTCAGTCCGTCACAGAAAGTGCAATTGAAAGTTATTCGAATTCAAGTAGAATTCATTGCAAGGCATAATATAATATTTACAAATTATATATGTATGCTTATTAGAAAAGGCAGAAACTGGGAGTTTATATAATGCACATTTCACATATTGTATATTTTTAGTTTCTTGTTATCTACTAGATAAAGAAAAACACATACAATTTAAGTAAAATAATCACAAGGCATTATATAATATTTTCAAATTTTAAATTCAAGCTTATTAGAAATTATAGAATCTAAGAATGTACATTGCACATATTATATGTTTTTAGTCTTTTTTATCGAGATACAGATAGACACAGAAATTTCAATTGATAGCTATATGAATTAAAGTAAAATTCATGATAAAGTAAAATATAAATTAATATAAATTTAAGATTATTATAAATATGAAATGAAGAATGCACATATTTTTATTTTTTATAGTCGACTAGGTATAGTCAGGCAAAGAAAATTCAATTGAATGTTGTATTGAATTTAAGTCAAATGAATAGAAAAGAATAATATTTAAAAATTATTAATTCAAATTATAAATTAAATAATTAACGAATCTAAGGGTATTTAAAATAAACATGACTGTTATTTCTTATTCAAATTCAATTAAAAGTGATATGAATAAAAGTTAAATTGATGACAAAGAAAAATCTAAAAAATTTAAAAATTAAGTCATCTGTGAGTTTTTAAAATTTGCATTCTACACCCATAAAAGTCCATAAAAGTCTAGAGTGTAAATCAAATATAAATTTGAAAGTCTGACGATCAGCTGACTCAGGAACCATAAACCAGAAATCCAATCATAAGCCCCAACAAAACCCCCACTGTTTGTTTGTTGGCGTTGCAGTCTTTCACACTTCCACTCATACCTCATATAATATTTAGAGCTGCAGAGCTAAACAAATGGAAGTTCAGGCCAGGGAAAAGATACACACACAATACAAACGAGTCAAATTAAAGTACAAAAAAAGCGCTAAGCTGTCACCGCAGCATTGAGGCATAGAGACTAGAGAGCGTGTTGGGCTCATATACAGATATATATATATATATATATCTACCGTATACATACATTTAATTCCCACGCCATAATATAACAAACAGAGAGCCAAGCACGGCTGCAACAACAACAATAGAAACAACAAAGCAAAACTCAGTTTTGCGGTAGAGCACAAAAAATCGAGTATACGACTTTGCATGACTTTTCTTATATAAGTAGTCCGGCTGGCAGCAAACCAGGAAGCAACTAATCATGGCCTAGAATCCAAAGCGGCTGACTTGGCCAATTAGCAAAGGATCACTAAAAACATCAATATATAAACATTTATTTCAGCGTATAAACTTTAGTTTTATTTATGAGCTTACCATAAAATCTACAGCAGAAGGCATAAATCTTTATTTCGATTTTAGACCACTTTCTGTTTTTTAAGATTTTATTTAATTAGTTTTAGTTTAAACTTCGATTAACAGTTGTAAAATGAATTGCAAATGTTGGAAATTTCTAAAAGATCTGAAGAAGCTGATAATACTAATGAAATAATTCAAAAAGAAATAAATGTTCATATTTAAAAATTCATTTAAAGTGCTGGCAATTTCTATTAAGGGTCATTTGTAACTAAGATATGTGAGAAAGCTGATATTTAATAATAAATAAATGGGCATAATGAGCTTAATAAATATCTAAAGGGTTATACAGTAAATTGAAGTAGATATACATTTTAAAATATTAAATCAAAATCGAACTCACGAAAGCACATTTATTTATTGCCTTGCAACCTTTTCTCACACTGTCTCACTCTCTCTCGCTTCTTCTCGCACTTACAGTGCCTGCCAGGTGTGCACGCCCAATGCGACGAACACCGTTTGGAGCCACTGTCAGTGCGTGCTGGCCGACGGCGTGGAGCGCGGCATCCTGACAGCGAACCGCATGATACCCGGCCCCAGCATCCAGGTGTGCGAGAACGACAAGGTCGTCATCGACGTCGAGAACCACATGGAGGGCATGGAGGTGACCATCCACTGGCACGGCATCTGGCAGCGCGGCTCGCAGTACTACGATGGAGTGCCCTTCGTCACCCAGTGCCCCATCCAGCAGGGCAACACGTTCCGCTACCAGTGGACAGGCAATGCGGGCACCCACTTCTGGCACGCGCACACCGGTCTCCAGAAGCTGGACGGACTGTACGGCAGTGTGGTGGTGCGTCAGCCGCCGTCCCGGGATCCCAACTCGCATCTGTACGACTTCGACCTGACCACGCACATCATGCTGATCAGCGACTGGCTGCACGAGGACGCTGCCGAGCGGTATCCGGGTCGTCTGGCTGTCAACACTGGCCAGGATCCCGAGTCCATGCTGATCAACGGCAAGGGTCAGTTCCGGGACCCGAACACCGGCTTCATGACCAACACCCCGCTGGAGATCTTCACAATCACGCCCGGTCGTCGCTATCGTTTCCGCATGATCAACGCCTTCGCCTCCGTGTGTCCCGCCCAGGTGACGATCGAGGGACACGGCATGACGGTGATTGCCACAGACGGCGAGTCCGTGCATCCGGTCAATGTCAACACCATTATCTCCTTCTCCGGTACGTCCTACCTTTCGAGTGCTCTGAGTCACCCTATAGAATGATCCTCTATTCCCGTTCAGGCGAGCGTTACGATTTCATCATCACGGCGGATCAGCCCGTGGGCGCCTACTGGATCCAGCTGCGTGGTCTAGGTGAGTGCGGCATCCGACGTGCTCAGCAGTTGGCCATTCTGCGCTACGCCCGAGGTCCTTATCAGCCAGCGTCGGCGCCACCTACCTACGATGTCGGCATTCCACAGGGTGTGGTAAGTTCCCATTTCTTTTCCATTTGCTTTATTTTTTTATTTTTTTCCACGCCCAGAAAGATTGCAGTGTATTAATCTCTATTAGTTTGTCAACTGTTCTCAGTAAGAATATCTAATCCCTGTTTTTGAGCTCCTTGTGCCACAAATCTTTGTTGAGTTCAATCTCCAGCATTCAGTATACTAGACAACATCAATCTCTGAGATATGCACTTCCAATATGTTTGCTAAATTAGCATAGCAACTGAAAAGGTCCTTTGATGATGCAAAAACAACGTTCTCAAACTTTCAATGTGGATATCCCAAAGGAATACTACGGAATCTTAAAATCCTTAACCATTTTTCTAGCAGCTAGAATCATTTATAACTTATACATTCAAAAACTGTAAATATTATTGTGTTTTCTGATATTTCCAATATCACCGTAAGTACAATTGTATTATATGAAAATAAACATTTATTTTTGTGGGTTTCACCCATTGTAAATATATAAATAGATGCATGAATACAGCGTTGAGAAAATCATACGAATCCACTCACGAAAAACTGCATAACTAAATACTTTTCTCTATCTCTTTCAAATACCCAACTACCCCCACCCAAAAAACAAAACCAAAAACCTACACACACAAATGTAACATTCCACCACCCATGCAAATCGAATGTGGTTTTCCTGCACATGTATATATATATGTATATCTGAACACAACTTCTATTGCATTCTGACGACTGACACTATGACGCTAAACTGAACGCTTCGCTAAAAAACAAAAGGTCATGAACCCCCTGGACGCTCAGTGTAATCGTCAGCGGAACGATGCCATCTGTGTAAGTCAATTGAAAAACGCACTCGAAATCGATCGTGGAATCCTAGCTGAGAAACCGGACGTGAAGATCTTCCTGCCCTTCCGTTTCTTTGTCTACCGCGCCGAGGATCTCTTCCAGCCGAACACCTACAACAGATTCTTGGGTAACCAGCAATACCCCCTATCCCGAATCGAGCCAAACTGACTCACCCATTTCATTTCAGTGGCTCCCACTGGCGATCACGTCATTTCCCTCATCGATGAGATCTCCTATCTGTCAGCGCCAGCCCCACTCACCTCCCAGTACAATGAAATCAATCCGGAGCAGTTCTGCAACGGCGACAATCGTCCGGCGGATTGTGGCCCCAACTGCATGTGCACCCACAAGATCGATATACCACTCAATGCGATTGTGGAGGTCGTTTTGGTCGATGAGGGTAAGATTCGAAATCTTGTTTGTGCCTTTTATTGCATCTATTATGTAGTTAACATGAAGTAGTTAAATATTATTGTATGTCACAAAAAGACAATCTTAAACTAGGAATATATTCTTGGCGCGAGCATAAAATATTAAGTTTAAGAAATTAACAGAGCTGCATAAATCTTAAACAAGGAATAGTCGAGCAATCTGAGAGTCCCTTTATTCTATAATAGTAAGATTTATATTTGACATATTTTCTTAATATAACAAAAAGAATTTCGATATATGTAAGCTTTCAATCATTTTTAGCAATAGTGTTTCTAAATGTTAAATATAGCTAAATTAATATAAGATATTACTTACAATAGGATCGTCTAGAAACATTTGTGATTGCACAACCCGTTCAAATTCTAAATTCTTAAATATAAAAGTAAATAATAATGTAAAATCAAATCTACAAACTCTTACATTTAAGAGTGAATATTATATCAGAAGACCTATATATTAAATTTATGCTTAGTTACTAGTGCTATATTTTATTGCTCGTGTCACTAGGAATATGAATAATAAATGAAATGTAAATTAAATGCAATCCTTTCTTATCCTCTCTCTTTCTCATTGAACAGTTCAACAGCCAAACTTGTCGCATCCGTTCCATTTGCACGGCTATGGCTTTAGCGTTATAGGTATCGGCCGATCGCCCGATTCGAGTGTGAAGAAGATCAACTTGAAGCACGCCCTGGATCTGGACAGACGCGGCCTGCTCCACAGACAGTACAATCTGCCGCCCACGAAGGACACGATTGCGGTGCCCAACAATGGATACGTAGTGCTGCGCTTCAGAGCTGATAATCCCGGTAAGTGAAATGTGAAATGTGAAATGTGAAAGTCCCCCATTTGACTGACACCATAACTCAACTCGATGCCTTGTGTCATTCGCAGGTTTCTGGCTGTTCCACTGTCATTTCCTATTCCACATCGTGATCGGTATGAATTTGATACTGCAAGTCGGCACCAATGCGGATCTGCCACCTGTGCCACCAGGTTTCCCGACTTGCGGCGATCACACCCCGCCCATTCCCATTAATTAAGCTAGGCTTCGCTTCGATTCCGATTGCGTCAAAAAGAAAACAGAATGCGATTAAGAACTGTCTACTGTCTACTGAACGAACCACAGTTTGTACAAAGTTTTAGAGACAGCACGATAAGTATGTATGTATGTATTTGTTGTAATTATACCCCAAGCAAAAGCAAAAACAAAAACAAGCACAGAATCCTCGACAACAACAAAGATATCACTGCCTGTATCTGTATCTGTATCTATATCTGTATCTGTATCTGTATGATATTATTATTGCCTGCCCTCCGCTGAAGCTTGCCTCTTGGGTGCACCTACTTGGCTTGCACCCGATTAAGTAATATGCCCCGCCCCCCGTTCCGCCCCCACATCCTCTATGCACACCCCAATCCCCCACAAAGTACACACACACACACACACACACACACACACTAATGTACTGAAGCAAGTGAGCAAAATCGGTGCACTGATATATATATATATACGTCTATATATATTTTGTATAAAAGAACAAAGCAAATTCAATGATATTTGGTGCAGCCATATAATTATTTCCAGCAACTTTGGATTTATTTCTTTTTTTTAAACATTTGCCCGAGATGAAATTTTGAACACACTCTTCAGCCGATAACCGATAACTTGGACTATTGTTATGTAATATGTGTATGAACAATTGATGTATGTATATTTAAACTAATATGTATATAGGACCAATAAATATCACTTTCTGGTGCCTAGGCTTATGCATGGCATTACTTTTCCGGTTTTGAGCTCGGCTTAAAGTTTGCCTTTGCGTAAATGATAAAGAAAAACAACATGTAAAAACAATCAATTAAATGAATATTAAATCTATAAATATTAATTAATGTACATAAAATGTAAAAATGAAAAAATGAAAGAAACAATCATATATGTATGTATGTATTATGCTTAAAACTACTTACTTACTATATGTAATGCCTAGGGTCTATTAAATGAAATACACTCTGATTGGCTTGTCACAGTCATATTTTTATAGCTGCAAATTACAAATCAAAAGATATAACATATGCATTTGCTATTGATAATAATACTACACACACACAATATGTATATTTTTGTAAATTTCCAAAACACACACACAATTTCTAGAGATTTTGTAAAGCTTGAGAAAACAAACGAAATGAAAGCGAAAGAAACCCAATTAACTGCCGTTAAATTTATATTTATTTTTTAAATCAATTTTAATAAAAATATGAAAAATTAAAATAGTTCTTGCACAAACTCTTTTCTACTCTATATTGCTCATCAATATCAATATAGATATTTTTCAGATATATACCTTTCAACATATATAATGTGTATATATGACTCTTTAATTGCTCTTTTACGATTTGGAATTGTTCACAGATACTCAACCCATTGGATGCGATCTGCGATCGCAAACGAAGCGATGCGATTTGTGTCTCCAACTTAAAGAACGCTAAGAAAGTTGATAAGAGCGTTCTGGTTGAGCGGCCCGATGTGAAAATCTTTTTGCCTTTCAGATTCTATGTGTACGATCCGAAAACACTCTTCATACCCAATACATACAACAGATTCTTGGGTACGTTCATCACATAACCCTAGCTGCATTAGGCTAGCCCATTACCATTAACCCAGTGACTTCATTTGCTTTAATTAACTAACACCCAACTTCTTGTATACTCATGTACTAAACCTAACAAATGCTTCCAATGGGTCAATCCAACATACTGTTACCATACGCTACCAACACACACATGTCTAGTTGTGCCTAGCGGTGACCATCTAACCTCTCTCGTCGACGAAATCTCCTACATATCGCCACCGGCGCCGCCACTCTCCCAGATCGATGATATACCGCCAGAGTACTTCTGCAATGGCGACAATCGTCCGCCCAACTGTGGACCCAACTGCGAGTGCACCCACATGGTGGACATACCGCTGGGCGCCATTGTCGAAGTGGTCCTGGTCGATGAGGTGCAGCAATCGAACCTGAGCCATCCGTTCCATCTGCACGGCACCGCCTTCTATGTGGTCGGATTGGGCCGATCGCCGGACAAGTCGATCAAGAAGATCAACCTAAAGCACGCTCTGGAACTGGATCGCATGGGCATGCTGGAGCGGGACTTCTCCAAGCCGCCGCTCAAGGATACGATTGCGGTGCCCAACAATGGCTATGTGGTGATGCGGTTTCGAGCGGACAATCCGGGCTACTGGCTCTTCCACTGTCACTTCCTCTTTCACATTGTCATCGGCATGAATCTGGTCTTCCACATCGGCACACAAGCCGACCTGCCGCCAGTACCTCCGAGGTTTCCCCGCTGTGGCGATCATGTGCCGCCCGTCACCTGGTACTAGATTGCCAGGATTACGTTTTACCATCATCATCCGTTAACCAAGTGCTATCTCCACTACTATTACAAATTTACTTATTTATTAACCACACGCTTAAGCTTAGCCTCATGTTAAAGAAGCCAAGAAGTGTTTCGATTTGAGTTGGAGTGGTGATATCGCCTAGCATTAGGCATAGCTCTAAATGCAGTGGCGCAGGCAGGTGGGGGTTGTTTATGAAGGATAAGCTCCCCATTAAGGAAATCCTGCCCACGCCACTGTCTAAATGTATATGTTTATATTAATGTGTTTATGTTTAAGTGGATGCGAATATGTCTTAATACCAGCATATAAATATTTATATATGTGTGTGTAACTAGCCTAAGTGTGTAATCATAATAAACGTATACGATGTGAGAACACTTTGCTAAGGCCAGCAACACATCCTTACACATTCAGCTGGTGGAGCACTAAACAATCTCCATTCTATAGTCGCCTCCGATGCGGACCACCTCATCTCACTGATCGATGAGGTCTCGTACGTATCGCCGCCATCGCCCATGCTGTCGCAGCACAAGGACATTCCGGAGGAGTACTACTGCAATGGCGACAATCGACCGGCGAATTGTGGCGAGAACTGTCAGTGCACGCACAAGATCGACATACCGCTGAACGCGATCGTTGAGGTCGTTTTGGTGGACGAGGTGCAGCAGATCAACATCAGCCATCCGTTCCATCTGCACGGCACCTCGTTCTATGTGATTGGGCTGGGACGCTCGCCGGACACGCACGTCAAGCGGATGAACCTGAAGCACGCCCTGGATCTCGATCAGCGGGGCATGCTGGAGCGGCAGTATGTGAAGCCGGCGCTTAAGGATACGGTGGCAGTGCCCAATAACGGATATGCCGTGCTGCGCTTCCGTGCCGACAATCCGGGCTTCTGGCTCTTCCACTGCCATTTTCAGTATCACATCGTAATTGGCATGAATCTGGTCTTTCAAATCGGCACTCCGGAGGATTGGCCGCCGGTGCCGCCGAACTTTCCGCGTTGTGGCAACCACCTGCCACCCATAACCCCCAGTAGCTTATGGTAGACTTTATGGATGACTTTAACTGTAGCAACTAGGTGCATTATAGCTAAGGCCTCTTATTTATCGTTTAGACTTTAAAGCAATTCATTTCCAACCTATTGCCTATTATTAAATAATAAATTTGTAATTAAATACTTGATAGCAGCGACAAATACTTTATATGGCGAAGAGAAGGACAGCTCAAATGAATTGACATTTCTCGACTGTATTTTATATTCTTATGTGTGATTGTATCTTTCGGTTTTGCGACTCAGCAATCTGGACCTCATAAGGAGCTGTCCAATCAGCAAAGATATATTGAAGTTGTCCCGGCTTACTTTTCATGGCTAAGGCAGTTTTGCCATGAATAACTGCAAGTTAATAACAATATAAATGTACTTAATTCCAGACTGGTATTATTTATAAATAATCAAAAGTTCCACTAAATAATTTGTATTCCTAAAAATAAAATGGGAGCAATTTTAATTATTAATAAATAAATAAATAATATTTTCTCACACATCAAACAAATATCTTTCAACTTCAAAAACTTTGAATGCACAACTAAACTAGGGAACACACCATTAGCAAAATGTTCAAGCACTAGAAAATCGGTTTAGTTTTGGCACAATTATGTAAGCCAAAATTCTTCAAAGGGCTTTTCACGTGGATGTTTTTCGAATACGAAAAGTCAGTTTGTTCTAATTTGCGCGCCTGATTCAGAAATAGTGTGACCAATTTTAAGTAAATTTAATGAATAATGGTTTTTAGCAGGGTGGCAGGGCCGTCGGCGTGTGACAGCGTTGCCAGAGTACCCGACTAGCTAACAAACAAAGTTAACTACAAAATAGAAAGCAAATCGCATTTACAAAACATGGGAAAATTAGAAGGTACATGCGTTGCCATTAGCATGCTTGTTATTAAACATAATCATTTTAGATCGCCGATCAAAGCGGAGCAAGCGGCAAAAGCCTGCAAGGTTTGCCTCACCCACAGAAGCATCGCAGTCACCGACACACGAGAATTGTGATACGGAGACAGTCGAAGTAGAGGTTACCACTGAGCCAGCGACTCCAGCACTTGACCAGGTGGCAGCCCAAACTGGGCACACTCCAAAAGCTACCAACGAAGTGCCCAGCTTACGAGCACGGCCTGCATCCAGTGCCAAGTCTTTGCCACAGGCTACAACGTCGCCAAGCAATGCGGCAAAGAAGTCGTCGAAAAGGCGTCGCAATACCGACACGTCCAGCGATGAGGAGCGCTGGCTGAATGCCATTGAAACCGGCAAACTGGAAGACGTCGATGATGAGCTAAAAAAGATTAAGGATCCCAAGCTAATGACAGCGCGCCAGCGTGCCATGTACGAACGGACGCAAGATACCGAGCCGGCGCTAGCGGGTTTCGTTGAAGAGCTCATCGCACTGCCCAGTGGCTACAGGGAGAAGGAGAAGCCGCAAACGGCCGAGGAGATCCAGAAGGCGGCGCTAAAGTCGCAGAAGCGCAAACAACAGGCGGACGAGCGTCGCGAGAAGGACAAGCAGAAGACGATGGAGCGTCTGCTCAAGAAGCAGGAGAGTGGCAAACAGCGCTCGGCAGCGGCACGCAACAAGCTGAACCAAAAGCACATGCTGCCCTCACTTACCTACATGAACAACCTGGATGGTGTTTATATTTTAGTGCCGCCGGGCCAAGAGTTTCCACTGCAGGCACAAGCAGCGATCTCGCCGCCGCCCCCTAAGCTTTGCGGCATTGAGGGCTGTGGTAAGCGCAAGATCTACAGCTGTTCCAAAACAAATACTCCGCTGTGCAGCTTAGAATGCTACCGCAAGAATCTGGCAGTAGTTTAGAGAGGATTGGGTCTGCTCTTGAGCTGGTACAGTATTGCAAATAAAAGTTACTTTATTGGTTCATTAAGAAATTGTTGATAATCTCCTGCTGCTCGGACTCGATGCGCTGCAGATACTGATACTCGCTTTTCATGCGCTCCAGTTCGACCGTCTGCTCCAGGATCTGGCTCTGATACACTTGCTGCTCCGTCTGGCGTTGCTTGGCCATTGTCTTTAGCTGGTTTTGTGTGCCAATTGCACGCAGCTTTTCGCTCTCCACATCCTTGGCAAAATTCGATGAGATTTTGTAGAAGTCTTCGCCAAATTTCTTAAAAACTTGCAAGTTTCGCGAGTACTCCAAGCACTCCTGCCGCAGCTCAATAGTCTGATTGGCAATCCTGGGGTCCTGCACCCGCAGCCTATAGATCTCGTCTATATAAAGTCCGGCTTTCTGTAGCTCTTCCATTTGAATGATTCCATTTTAACCTGATTACATTTGTTATTCGTTAGCAACGTTGCCATGACTACAAAAAAAGAACCCCCACTTTGACCAAAACTATTTGCATATCCTTTACAAATTTAATCATTATTGCATTAAGTGTTAAAGTTATTAAAGGCATTTTTTAACGAATCTAAAGTCACTATTCTTTCAAGCAGCTATACGTTTTCCAGAATAAAATTTGTCTATTGAGCTGTTGAATCGCTTCACATTCTGTATTTTCGAAATTTTGTTTTATTTGCCTTGTTATGCATGTATATAAATATATTTATATGCATAGTTATAAAATATTTGTATATATACTTGTTTTCGACAATTGCATACATATGTTTTAATATATATTAGACCTAATACTTGCGCTTTGCTCGGTTGTAAAAGAAAACAGAATATAGTAGCGATTAATCTCACGATGTTTACATGGTTTTAGTACATATATGTGTATATCAATTTGCTGGATTGTGTATCGGTAAGTGTATAAAAGTATATGAAGCGATATCGCGGCAGCTGTTCATATAGTGTAGCTATATAAAGTGTTTGCTTGCGATACTCGCGCCAAAGATCAGGAGGCGAACCAACAATGGCCGCAAGCACCGCAGTTTTGCCATCAAATGTGTGGAAGCTCCAGCTTGGGTATAAGTCAAGTGGGATTGTTCCGTTTGTTCGATCGCAAGCGCGCGAGTCCTGTGCGCTCCTCCTCCTCGTCGCTGGTATACTGATGCATGCCGGCGCCACTGACGCCACCCGCCCGCACCGATGATGTTGCTTGCAGCAGTTCCTGATCAGGGGCATTGCGATTCTCGTAGAGTAGCACCTGCAGCGTCTCCTCGTAGATGCGCGCCTCGGGAAACTCAACTTTCGTGTGCTTGCGATCTGTGGCATACACTATGGAGGTGCAGCAGACCTCGGCGACCTTCTTGCCGTGCCCATAAAAGGACCAGCAGCAGATTTCACTCGGCCCGATCACATCCTTGATGAAGAGTATGCGCTCGTTGAAGCGCAAGGATAGCTTGTCAAACAGTTCGATGTTCTTGAGCAGATTATCATCGGAGGTGCTTGTGTAGGAGTATTTATTGTTCTGTCGCTGCACCACCAATATGACAGCCGGCTTCGAGGACGCGCTGATCAGGAGCTGCTCTTCCTTCTGCGACGTTATCAATGGTATGCGACAGATGGGCTTTGGCTCCTGGTGCGTATACAAGGCTCGCTCGCAGGACATTGCCAGCTCCGTTATGCAATAGTATTTCGCCTCGGCGAGCAGCTCGGCAATCTCCTTGTTCGTCTCCGGCAGCGGAACGCTGCCATCCCGCAAAAAGTTTAATATAATACCAAAATGATTGCCACAACGATCAATCAAAATCCAACCTGACAGGAGTGCATATTTAATAATATGCGTAAATGCATGTATATATGTATACCGTACATACCCTCGGAATCGGTTAGCACCTCCATGCGGCCGCTGAACATGGCGCTCAGCATGGTATCATTATGTTTGGTCAGTGTGCCAATGGTCGTATAGTACAAGCGACCGCCTACATTTAGCTTGACGTACTGCGAGGCGTGTCCCTTCAATAGCACTTTCTGGTCACCGGACATGGTGTCGGGCTCCTTGGCATGAAGCACTAGCTGTTTGCTGGTCGCCTGCGTCAGGTGCACTTTCTCATTTAAGACGCGACCGAGCTCATCAATGTCGTGACTGCTAGCTGTGGCTGTGGGATTTGAGGCACCTGGTTGGGCGGCCACGGCAACCGTACCGATAGTTGCGTTCACTGCGTCCACGCCCTTTGGTTTGGAGCCTCTGCAAACGCCGTCTTTTGCGTTGCTTACGCTCGCCGTGAGCGCTAACGGATCAATTTTGGCGAATATTTTAATCTCTGAGCAGGAATTGTTACAGAATGCTAACTAAACGCTTGACGCAGCCTTTTGGTATTTGTCTGTGCTTACATATGTACAAACACACATACATATATGGCAGATGAGTGTGATTGCAAACATTGAGAAATGTATTAAATTAGGACAAAACGCTTCCTGTCGAAAAATACTAACAATGTATATGCGTATTTTTCGTATTCAGTTAAGCTGCAAGCTGTTTTATATTTTCAAAAGGCCTCATAAATAATTGATCTTTCTTCTCTAACTTACTGTTCATTTAATTTAGTATTATATGGCAGAATGTTATGTATATTGTGATGTACTTCTGTACACACATGTATTATATTTGGCTTCAGATCCTATAGTTCTATAGGCAGTCATCCTCGTACTTACTGGCTTTTATTTATTAACTCGTCACATTATACATTAAGTTAAAATATATATGAAAATATTTTTCGGCTGAATGCATCGAAAAATCAGAACTAAAGAAGTTTATATTTGTACGTATGTATGCATTATGAATATATGGATTTGGAGTAAATGATTTGAGTTGATGCCAAGGGAAAAATGAATGGGTGATTTTACATAAGAACAAATTAAAAAAGCATATGTTTATGAATATTTAAAATATATGTGTACAAATGGATATTCGTTATTCATACACGTTGCATTAAATAATTTGGAAATTTTTACGGTTTCTTTTTTCGTTTGGCTCTAAGAGCTCGATTTCAAATGATCAGAACAGACAGCATAATGATCGAAATGCAGATGCAGACGCACTTGCCACCGTTATAGTTTTCAATAATATATAATTTATGTGGATGATACGACTACGGCGGCTTCTTGACCTGCATTGAGGCTGGCACTTTCCTTCTGCTTCTCCGGATCAACCGAGGATGCTGAGCAGCTGATGGCATCGGTGGAGTTATTTGCTTTACCGCCCTCCGCTGACTCCGACAAGTCATCCTCAATCTTCAATCGTTTCGATTTGCTGGTGTTCTCCGCAAGATTGGCATCATCATCAACAGCCGCGTCCGGTGAAGCGCTGCGCTTGAGAGCACTTTGCTCGGCATTGGCGTCGCTGGCTTGTTTCTGTTGCTCGAAAGCATCAAGGATCGCATCAACCGTTTCCTTTGGATTAAGAGTGGCTGGCAGTTCCTGCAGTTTCTTCTCGAATTTCACAATGACAGCGGTCATGTTGTCGCATCCAGTGCCATCGCCCATTGTATTTGGCGCCAAACAGTTATCAAAAAGCTGTTCAGATTATACAAACGACAAGTTATGAATGCTTCTATAAATACACACAAGCAACTGGACTCACCTCCTCACAAATCATCGACAGTTTCTTGTCATCTGCCAGTCGATTACCCACAAATGCGACAACCTCTTCGCTCGACATATAGTTCCAGATGCCATCACACGCCAGCACCATAAACTCATCATGCGGCGTAATAATCAGTTTCTTGACATCCGGCAGCGCGGATATCATCTGTGCTTCAGCTGGCAGCTCCAAGTTCGTCTTGTATGCATGGTCGCCCAGAGCGCGCGACAAATTGAGACCGCCATTGACGCGACCATCGAGAGTGACGCGTCCACCAGCGCGGACAATGCGTGTGGACTCCTCGTCATCCTCGGGCTTGTGATCGAGGCTCATTTCAATGGCCTTGCCATTGCGTGAGATCACACAGCGTGAATCTCCGGCATTCGCCACATACAAGTCGCGGCCGTGCAGCAAGCAGACAACGGCTGTGCAGCCACTATCCTTGCCCGGCTCCTCAATCATGTTGGCGCAGAAGTTATCATTGGCCAGCTGGTCTTCGTCAGCATCATCATCCTCGCTGGCATTGTCCTCCTGCAAAGTGATGATGCATTAAATGTATTATTTACTTATCGCATTACCACTCGAATTTTTCGAGGCTCGCTGCTGCTGTAATCGTAGACTGTGCATCAGTGCACAAAGTGCCTTTACAAGGGCGGACTCGGTGACACTTGATTTCCTGTATGCGCAAAGTAACCAATGCGCGCATTTTCGCTCTCTGCACTGTGCTCTTGCGTGCGTTTGCATGCAGTTAGCAAACTGTCATCAGCTGATGACAGTTTAGAAACCGAACGTTGTTATAGCAATATAAACAGAAGGACTAACAAGTACGAGTGCTCTAGTCGGGAGTGCCCAACTAGGAGATGCCCTGAACCCAGTCTTCACATTCATTCATACTTATCTAAGCACATACATGCTGCAGTACAAGCAGTACAAGCAGTGCAAGCGGTTTAAGCAGTTAGCTTGCTTTTTCGCTGAGCCCCACACAATGGAAAGTTAAATCTTAAATAACTTCTGTGTTTATTGTCCGATCTTATGGAAATTTTTGGGGCAAGCAATTGTCAATAATATGTGTGACCAAACCAAAATTTTAATTTTTGGGGGGATTTGGGGGTGGTATCCAGAAAGTGAAATATTTGTTACATGTGTATGCTATTCGATATTATACGTGCCAAATTTGGGGCCTCTAGCTCTTATAACTTTGAACTTATGTCCCAAAAACGCAAGTCTGAAATCGAAATTTATCGATAAGTTTTAAACGGTACGAGGTATCGATAAAATTAGACTTATAGTCTCTAGCTCTTGTAATCTCTGATATCCGCGTGTTCATACAGACAGACAGACGGACATGGCTAGATCGACTCGACTATTGATACTGATCAATAATATATATACTTTATATGGTCGGAGATGCTTCCTTATGCCTGTTACTTACTTTTGCACAACTTCATTATACCCTTTTTACCCAATTTTAATGGTTTCAGGGTATAAAAACACCAAAATGTGCATTTGGCTCAAGAAAAGTAATAGGAACCAACCCCAAATGCCAAGAGGCTATATTTTCCGAGCGTCCACTATATATACATATGTAAATATAGTACTGCAACTTACCTCATCATCGTCGTCGTCATCGTCATCATCATCGTCGTCGACATCGTCATCGTTGTCCTCCTCCATGTCCTCATCGGAGGAGCTATCAGCCAGAGCGACCTCTTGAGCTTTAACCAAAGCATTCTCATCGTAGTCGGCATCATCGTCGGTGGAGTCATCGTCCTGTGCAGCGTTGGCCTTTTTTAAAGCCTTCTCCGACTTCTTGCTGGTGGATGAAATGGCAGCGGGCTCTGGCTTGCTGGCTGCTGCCGCTTTGTCGACGGTGCCATTTGACTTTGAGCCGGCGACATCGCTGGAAGCCGACACAGTTGCGTCCTCCGATGTGGTGGCCGTTTCATTGGCCGCTTTAGAGACGGCTTTAGCCTCTGACGAGGTGACGCTACCATTCTGCTCAATCGTAGCCGGTGCAACGACGGCACTGCTGTTGCTTGTCGGAGCTTTGCTGGTGACGACCTCGTCCTTGACAGCATTAGTGGTGCTCGCGATCGAGGAATTGGTGCCTTTGCTGGCACTGGAGCTGCTGCTGCTCACTGTCGACTCGTCTTCCGGCTCCAGTTTGCCAATCTTTGAGCTGCTGCTGCTGGGCCCAGCGCCGTCGATCTCATTGAGCGCAGCTGTAGCGGCGGCGGCTGCTGCTGCCGAAGTAGAGGAGCCGACCGGCTTGGCTGCTGGATCCATGACAGCCTTGTTGACCGCTTCGGCAGCGACGGCTGCAGCACGACGACCGCGCAGACACGTGGATATCTGCTTGCCGGCAGCGATGTCCTGCTTGATCAACGACAAGTCGTGAGTTTGCGGCAGTCCTTTGTATTTCTCCAGCACCTCCTTCAGAGGCAAATTGCTCTCCTCGTGCAGCTCGGCAAGATCCTCGTCGTCGTCCTCCTCCTCATAGCCATCGCCATCCTCATCCCCAATATTGTGCTCGCCTGCAAGGATCTTCAGTGTGTTGACCACGGTGGGCTCGAGCAGCGTTTTATCGAAGCCGAGAAAAGCATCCTTCAGTGCCTTCTCCAGCTTGCCGCCCTTGTAGGCCTCGAGGCTCTGAAGGAACTCGGGCAGCTTGTCGGCACAATACTGGGCCACCTCAGCGCCGCCGTGGCCATCGTAGACGGCAAAGAACGATGTGTTCGTATCGAAATTCAATATGGAGTTGTGCGCATCCTACATATATTTAATTAAATATTAAGCATAAATTGGGGAATGCACGCACACCGACCTCTTGACTGCTGCGCCAGCCTTGCATCGAGCTGGCTCCCACGACGACCATATCGTTGAACTCGTCGGACGAGGCCTTCTCCGTCCTGGGATGCGATAGGTAGGCACCCATTGTTACGTGCGAAATGTGCGCTGCGCCAGGAATGGATCGTGCAATCGAGTCGTGCCCCGTATGTGCTTCTCTACTGCTCTACTGGTGGCAATTGCGGAAAAATCGATGATTAGCCAAACGCACGCGCGTTTTGTGCAGTTTTCGCGCCACCGGCAAAAGTAAAGCCGTAGTCAAAGGTTGCTTGTATTTGTTTTTTTTCCTATTTGAGTTACAAACAAATGTGAGAAAGTTGATTAGTCTACTACCTACGGAATCTCGGCTTTCTTCTACACGCTGTTTTATTGTCTGATTGATATTAATTTCATTTGACATTCGCACACTATTTTTTCGGTGGCGTCTGTCAAATTTATCGTGTGTATCCCATGCCGCTTTGTTCCGACACGCATTTTTGCCATTGCCAGACAAAATACAAACGTATTTACAATTATAGCTAGCATATGTTGTACTTTACCTAAGTTTTACATTCGTCTCCAATAAAAAAGGTTTTTTTTAATCTTTTTCGTTTTCGCAAATTTCCGACTTCACACAAAAAAAAAAAATTCTGCACTGCCGACTGTGTGATGAGAAGATGCCATCAAGTTAAAGTTGGTATTTTATGGTCTTCGTTAATTAGCCCCAACTAGAAACGGAAGTCTGGCAGCACCAAAATGTTAAACTGCTGTGTTTCCACTGTGCAGCTAGAGTGCAATAAAAAACAGAATATCTATCATATCTGCAACTTTAAATATTGAACTTACTAGCTTAAAAACCCACATTATTATGATTCGGTTTTTTTATCATGGCAACAACAAATAATATTTGCTATGACAACTCTACTTCGATAAGTGGCGGGTCGATAAAATGTCCAGACTGTTAAGACTTAAATTTAAAATGGCAAACAAATCAAATAAAGTCCCAATTCCTTTAAGATGAAAAAGCTTTATTGCTATTTAATATTGCTTTGCTTAAATTGTATTAAAAATAATATAGTTTATGAATAAAGAAAATATAGAAATATGTATTCTTGATCACCAACAAAAACCGAGTCCATTTCGAAAAAACCCGTCTGCCCGTTGAACTGCTTTATTAAGTGAAAGCACTGTAAGTAGAATTGATGATTTCCGAGCATAATTAAGACGACAGAGTCAATCAATTACACTACGAGCATATTTCAAAATAGACACAAAGCAAATAACTCGACTAATAGAAAGACACCACAGACGCATGAGTCCTGAAGGATATCAACTTTGCAAAGGCAATTGCTTTCGCCTTTGTTTGGCGTCTGAGTGTGGCCCTTTTATAACTTTTTAATTGTTTCAATAACTTTGTTTGCTCTTGCAACATTTGCCAATGGGCGTCCGCAGGAAGTGCTTATCAGGCATGCGCGACATTTAATAGGAATCTTTGCTTTACGCTAATTTATTTGCGCCATATGTGTAATTAGTCACAGCAAAAGATTTCGATAGGGGTAGATGTACATTAGAGCCAACATTATGTGTTCTATAAGCATTACAATGGATTTTTGTAGTCATTATCTAATTGGTACTTGATAGTGTCATGCTAAGTATATGCTTATATATATATACATGTATTTATATATAGACTATTTACACTCTGAGAAAATCATTGTTATAATATCAAGTACATCCGGTATATGAAATTCCTATTACTTGATCATTATTGTATAAATAGGAACAACTTAAGATTTTCATTCAATCAGATTTGGAAATATTTTTAAATACCATCTGTATTGATTTAAGAGATCTTATTTCTCAAATAAGTACTAATGTAAGTACTAATATTGTTACCACAAGATATTTGAAAATTTTCATAAGCCGCAACTGTTTCCAATTTAAAACAATAACAATAAACATATGCCAAAACAGTTTTAGAATTAAGGTATTACGATCGAGGTTGGATGTCCACAATAATGCTATGACTTGAAGTGCAAAACTCTATTGTCTATGTATTTTTCTGAGTGTATGCACTGTTGCTCAATTTTGGGCATTTTGAAAGCAAACAGGTTCAATATTTGATTAGATAACGTTTCACTTTAATGGATTAGAATTAGTTTTGGTAATGTTAGGCATTTCGCAAGTGTGCGAAATGAAATATCGATCTGGCCAGCATCCCATGAAAGGACACTGAAGGAAACAGTACTCCCAGTGTGCCAGTCGATCTCTGGCTTAAAGGCACTTTAGCTTGAGTGCATTAAACATGCCGTGCAACATGTTGCTGCTGCTGCTGTTGCTGTCTTTTTTAAGCCACTGGTCGAAGGCAACAACCAACAAAAGCAACCGCAACACAAACAACAACAATAACAAAAGTCAGTCGCCCCCGCTCCTGTTGAGCACTATCAGGTGCCTGTGCCTGGGGTGTTGGGCAGCCCATACGCACATACAGTGCGTGCAAGTGTTATCTCACACCCACAACACACACACACACACACACAGAGAGACAGAGGCATCTACCACGGAGCAGCACTGTGGTGTTGTTTGGGTGTCGCGACGTCACCCGTTCGGTGTGTTAGGTATAAAAGCCAAGGCGACCAAAGGACCTGCGCTCATTCACTTCGGTTGAGTTGTGTGCTAACGTTCGTCTCAATAGCAAAAATCGGCATCAGAGCTATATACGATACCACTCTACCTGTGGCAGCCAGGCGAAAGCGCAGTGCGGTGCAGTTTTCAAATTCCAAGTCTAGCCAATGTGAGTTCTATTTCAAATATATTTCAAAAACAATCAAGAAACGTATCTAACACCTTTTGAGCCAAGTTTTTGCTAAAAGAAACTTTCCAAAACTTTTCGTTTTTATATCAACTAAATTCAGTCGTCAAAAGAAAATAATTAAAATAAAACATAAAATTTAAAAAAAATCTACTGTACAATTTAAAAAGATTGAAATTATCTGTATGCAGTTTATTTAAAAATATAAAACGTACTTTTGAGCCAAGTTTTGCCTTTTCTAAAAACCTTTTTTTAAAAACAAAAATTATAGGCTTTGATTGTATTTATTTATTTAATATGAAGTAAATTAAGTCGTCTCAAGAAAGCGATGAAAATTAAATTTAAAACTAAAAAATGTACTGAAGAATTAAAAACAAAATATAAACTATCTATTGTTAATTAAGTTGTAAAGTTGTCTCAACATTTGTTGCTATAATTGGGGAAAACCCAGAAAAAATAAAAAAGCCCCAATCAGACCAAAAACAAAAAGTAAAAAAAAATATAAGGAAGCATTAAATAACAAATAAGTATGTCGAAGATTTTCAAATTAAGTGTCGTTAAAGTTATGGCCATTCAAGTTTTCGGACAAATTCGCTCAAAAAAAAATTAAATAAGAAAAATTGTATAGTTTTGCTTTTCAAAAATGGCTTTCCCATTGAGAATCAGCTCAGTTGGAGGCTCTTAAATTTTAACAAATATATTTTAAAAACCTACATTATTTTCAAAAATGCAAAAGCTCTAAATGCAGAATAATTAAGTAATGGACAAAAATGGACTAGGAATTAAAATTAATGCCTGTTTCAAAGCAAAGTAAAGTGATTTTATTATGCAGCACATCATGTGAATTTATTAAAAAATAGAATATTAGCGCAATAATTGCCTAAATGTATAATTAAACCCTTTTAATTCATGAAAGGTCTTCGGCTAATTGAAAGAAATTAAGGGTCCTGTTAGGCTTAGGCATAAACTTGACTTCCGTCAAAAGAGATGAAACTGCTTATTAAATAAATGTCTACTACTTCAAAAAAGTTTGCTCAAAGACGTCCTTGATCGTAATGAGTGACTCATTGTGTGGTCCTTTATGCCCCGGAGGCCTTATGAATAAATATTAACTACCAAAATGCGTAAATGAGTAGCTTATACAAATATTATATTATAAATATGCACAAATTACGGCTGCATTTTTGTTTTGTTTGTTTCTTTCAATATGATGATAAGTAGAAAAGTTTGCCGTTTGCTTCGCAGCTTCGCAGCTTCTCCTTCTCAATCAATATTTATGAATTGCGTAGCGAGTGGAGGCGAAGTTGAGGCTGGCTTTCACAGTGCAGTGAGGCTGCCAAGAGTGCCCCAGGTCCCAAGTCCTGAGACCCGATAATGGACTTTTGTTACAATTTTTTGCAAATAAATAAATATGCGGCAGAAGTCCTTCGCAAGGTGTCAGCTTTGAAGTGCGAATAGTGCATAAGATTCCTGCTCTCTTTGGGGAGTAACAAATGTGACAGTTGTCCATTTTTATTTACGCATTGTGTCTCAACTAACAAACGTATTAATATCGGCGACTTTAAGTCCAACAGATACTACTTTGGAAAGAATTTTACTGTCTAGTCAAATTAAACAAGTAAGAGTGCTCTAGTCTGGAGTGCTCGACTATGAGATACACTGAGCCCAGTCCATCCATTCATTCATACTAATCTATCAGTGTGTATACATAAAAACCCACGCAATGGAAAGTAACATCTTAAATAACTTCCGTGTTTATTGTCCGATCTTTCTGAAATTTTTAGGACATAACATTGGCTATAAAATAAGTGACCAAACCAAATTGCAAGGTCATACCTTTAAAAATGGGTTTATTGAACTTTTGGGAGGATTGGAGGGTGGTATCCAAAAAGTGAAATATTTGTAACATGTGTATGATATTCGAGATTATACTTGCCAAATTTGGGGCCTCTAGCTATTATAACTTTTAAGGTTTGGCCCAAAAACGCTAGTCTGAAAACGAAATGTATCGATAACTTTTGAACGGGACGAGTTATCGATAAAATGAAATAAACTTGATCTGTCCCGGGACTACGAGAACATCCAAATATGAAGTCTCTAGCTCTTATAGTCTCTGATATCTGCGTGTTCATACAGACAGACAGACAGACAGACGGACATAGCTAAATCGACTCGGCTGTTGATACTGATCAAGAATATATATACTTTATATGGTCGGAGATGCTTCCTTATGCCTGTTACATACTTTTGCACAACTTCATTATACCCTTTTTACCCATTTTTAATGGGTACAGGGTATACAAATGTATGATTTAATCTTTTGTAAACTAGCACCTAGAAAAAAGACAGCTGATTTTAACTTTTGTCAAGTTTGTATTTTTTTTTTATTTGACTAAAATTTTATATGTTTTTTGAATGTTACCTGTAAAGCAGATATCATTTTTTACTATATATTAAAAATTTTACCCAGGTTTTTGCAAGCTCTGAAATATTTTCTATTTTATATTGCCAGCAAATACTGGATAGAAAATTGTTCACAATTTGCAACAAATATTCAATTTTTTACTAACAAATTGTTTAGCTTGCGGCGTCTTTATTTCTATTGTGTTTATCAGAGCATATATATTTTAAAATTGAGCATATATATTCATTTTGATTAAAAATCATTATCAATTTGGATAAACAAAGTCGTTAGCAATCACATATCGAAAATTGGTTTGAAATGCATTGTTTTTTCAGCGGGTTTCACAGCGTATACGTAATATACATATATATTGGCCGAATTGTTGCTTTTGGTTTTAACTATAGAATAATACTGGCGGTCTGCTCGTTGTGATAGTGAGAAAATTGAATGCATTTTTCATAAATCCCTTTAAAGCAAAAACCACTTTTTAAATGCCGCGCTTGGCAGGCAGGCAACAAAAATCAGAAAACAACAGCAGGCAAATCCCATCAAGCTAAACACACACACACACACACACACACAAATGCCTCTCCTATTTACATAAGCACATATTTTTTTTTACATATATGTAAAATATGGGGTACAGGGGTTTTATTTGTTTTATGACAATTTCCTATCGCTGTCTGTTTAGTTTTTACCTGACTTGTCAATTTCTTAGACTTTAACATCAAGGTTCAGGCAGAACCTTTTTGCTGTCCAAGGACTCGTGGATATTGCTTTCAAATGACAGCAAATGTGTGAAAGAATAGCACATATGACTAAAAGGGGATAGACTTAATTTGTATACTCTTTTCGAAAAAAAAATAGGATATTAAGTTTGTGCTGAAGTTTGTAACGCAGAGAAGGATGCGTCGGAGACCCCCAAAAGTTACTGCCAATATGCTTAGAATGACAAAACAAATTGATCTAGCCATGCCCGTCTGTCTGTCTGTCTGTTTGTCTGTATGTATGCAAACTAGTCCCTCAGTTTTTGAGCTATCGTTATAAAACTTTGCACAGAGACTTATTATTCAAAGGGACAGCACATTAGTCGGAACCGGCCGGATCGGACCACTTTATTTTATAGCTGCCATACAACTCAAAGTCGGTTTTGGCCATATATCCCATGTTTTTGAATCTATCGCGATAAAACTTTGCACAGATACTTTTTATTCAAATATACATCACATTGATCGGAGCCGGCCGGATCGGATCACTATATCTTCAAAACTGCCATACAACTGGAAATAAATTTAATATTTCAATTCAAATTTTTACAGATGAAAGTGCTGCAGTTAGCAGAGTGAAAACATGTTTTTACTTGTATTATGAAAATAAACTTTTTAAATAGTTTTTACATATTTGCAAGTATTTACGCTTAACGTTCCGACTGTGAACTAAATGGTTTTTATTATGTATAGCGACTTAAAAAGTATATATTTCACATATTAGTCTTATATATATTATATGTGTATTTAATATATATTTATAATTTATTTGCATTCCAACTTTAGTGACGCTCTCACGCAAGAATAATTTTTAACAAATAAGAGCTTTCCTCTTGACGAAGTCTAACGTTCAGTCATAAGTGCATATATGCAATTATCATCTCGCCAATATAATTGCTAAGAAATTAAATCGTGCCACACTTAGAGATCGTAACATTTAGTCATAACTAGATATACAATTATCGTAGTTACTGTATCATCTAGCCAAATGCTATCCACAAACATGCCTGGTTAAATACATTTAATGATGCCGCCCACAGCTACAGGACACAACTTTGTTGGCCTGGCTAAAAGCTGTCAAGAATTTGAGCTAAAATATGCTGGACGTCAACGGCAGTGGCCAGTGAGTGGTTTTTGTTGGTGGTTTTTGTTGGCTGCGTGGTCGTGTGGTTGAAATCTTAATTGAACTTCAAGTCAAATATTCAAAGGCAGCATGTAATCAAAAGGGGGAAACGTTGTTATCAGTGGGTCCTTTAAAATTCTATCAGAATAATGCTGCTCTTTTTCGCGCTAAGCCTTTTTTGCACAAAACACACGCCAAAATCAGGCATCGTCACTTAATTAACTCAATGCTGTTGACTTATTAAGTATACGCACCTACTTCTACCTAAACTCCAGGGCAACAAAAGAGATAGGCAGAGGACTTTTCATTGGCCAGCTGCTTTCTTGCTGACGCACAAATCAGCCAAAGGGAAATTCAAATCAAATTTCGTACGTGTCCTTTTCGGATACACCTCATTCACCTGATTTTCATGCCCTCGTCTAAACGAGCCTTGTTAAACGATTGTGGCTGCAATCAAATCAAAAGTTGCCTTTATTCGGGACAGGAACAAGAACAGGTGGCTATCAAGGATGCGTAATAACAGTATTTACGATACAAGCGGACTCACCGAAAACCATAAATGCTGATTTAAAAAACATTCGCAAAATACTGAAATACCCCCCAAAAAGCAAAAAAGAGGCAGCAAATTTATGATTGCCCGCAATTAAATGGCAGTGGCCCAATTCCCTGTACGTGAGTATCATAACATTGACGTTACTTGTACCGTTACCGCTGCCTTTAGCACCCCAGACAGACATATAGCTAATCTATATATAGCATGACTAACGAGCGACGTAGCCTGAAATTGATAAAAAAAATATAAAAAACGTATAGTGAACAGCAATCATCAATTACAATTTGGAAATTCAGAGATGGCTTCTCTATCTCTCTATCTCTATCTGTTATCAGCAGTAGCAGCTAGCCAGCTCATTATCAGCTCGATAGCAGCTAGGTGTGAATTTCCAAAAGCGTTTTACCACTTTAATCATTTTGGGCACAGTGCGAATCCCAATCCCGATCCGAGCCCAAGTCCAAATCCAAATCTGAATTCGAAGGTATGAATCTTTTTCGGCTAACACCCGCGCCTCAATTAACAAATTACCAAATATTCCCTAATTGCAATTTAGGGCGAGTTAATGCGGCGTTTGTCACCTGGCGACGTCTATTAAAATTTATTTGTTTGTCTTTGTTCAAACTTCACATAAAACAGCATCATATACATATATGCGTGTATATAGGAAACACACACACACACACACACACATACACACACAGCTCCATTGTCTTGGCGAACCTTATTTGAATAGTCCTGCCATCCTTGGCCGGATGGCTCACTCACCCTGATTTCTATCTACTAGCCGCCCCTTTTTTACTTCGGAACGTAGATGAGATGAGTTGAGTGACTATTATCGGGATGATTAGCCACACGGGCACCTCTAATCCTGGCTTATTTTGTACTTATGTGAGAATTGAATTTAAAGCCTAAGGATAGTTTCAAAAGCAGCTGAATTTTACAAATATGTAAGAATTATATAGTCTAAAATAGCAGCGAGTATATATATGTGAGCAAAAGTTATGCCCGGGCAAAGCCGGGCCGTTAAATTTTGAAAAAAACTATCAATCTATACAAATATTTCAATTTTTTAAGTGAGTGTAAATGAGAATACAAGTTTTGGAAAATATTTTTGTAATCGGCCTATTGTGTAATTGATAGAAACTTTAAATAAATGAGTAAGGGCTAAGGTTGTGACTATCTTTTGATCAATTTCTGAAAATCGTATGTAAAAATATCATAAAAAACAAAAAATTTATAAAAAGTTCAAAAGTTTGATCATAATAGCATAAAAAGATAAAATTAGATATAATTTTAAATGGGAACGTGACTATCTCATGATAATATTCTGAAACATTTATAAAAAGCTCAAAAAGTTTTATTATAATAACTTAAAAAAAAAAACTTTTTATTTTTAAAGCATAACTTTAATCGAATCGGTTGAATAAAAGTAACAAACTTGTTTTCTTGTTTAAAAAACTAATCAATTTAAAAATTGTGCTGTTGAATATCAGCTTGCTGTAAAATTATGTATAGTGTCGACAATGATATTTCTTTTGTATTATAATTAAAATGTTATATAAACTGAAATTGAACATATTTAATATGTGTCCCCTAAAATGGGTCACCTGCTGAAATGTGTCACAAAAAAGTGTCCTTCCATCTCCCATGAGAAAAGTGGGTCCCAGAACCCAGCAGCAGGAGCAGGAGGAGCAGGAGCTGACGCAAAAATTCACTTTGCATCGAATCCCCAACGCTGGCATTGTATCTAATTACTGCTTATTAACTGTAGCGGTTGCAGTTTTTTGCATTTAATGCATATGTAAAATGGGCAAAATTGCAGGTGGCAAAGCACAGAGAGAGAGAGAGAGAGAGGAGCAGGAGCAGGAGCAGCAGCCTTTGCCATATCCTTTGTAACCGCACACATCTGACGCATCGGACTTTGGTTTTACACTGGCTACAAATTAGAGGCGAAGCGACAGACTACGCAAAATACTGAAAATACTGAAAGTAGGACAACAGCCCACACACTGGGTGGGTGGGGCCGGAAAAACTTGTCCCAAAAGTGCGCACATTTCTGTGAAGCAGACGACTCTTTTATTTTGTTTCGTTTTTTTGTTGTTTTTTGTGACACCAAAGCTTCGGGTTGAGGTCGGGAAGGGGCGTGGCTACGCCCCTGCGAGACCAAACGCACGCGTTGGCATGGAACAACAGAAGTACATATTAAAGACTGAGCAGCGCCAGTTGGCATTTTGATCTATTTAGCACACAATTGGCCGTAATTAATTCGTTAGGCAGAGAAAAATGTTAAGTAAACGTGCAAAAGCCACCGACGGCAATTATTTAGTTAAAACTTTCACTGAGCCCACATGAGCACAAATTGTGGAGGCTTTCACGCTCTGTCAGCTAAGCTCATAAGATATAAATATTGGTCTGGGAAATACAAATATATATATATATAAATGTATATTAAGTTCTGTTCGAAAGTAAGGCGCTTGAAGTTGAAGATTTCAAAACTCGAAAGTTCCTCAGAAATTTGCAAATTACTTTTGATTCCAAAAGCATTTGCAAAGTCGAATAATTGAAAGATGTTTTGAAAATGGCTTTTGCTAATAATTTCGATTACGAATAATTAAATTAGAAACTGAAATCTGTACAGCCATAAAATACAAACAATTTAAGGCAACATTAAGCTATATTAGTCAATTTGATGTTTTAATAAAATGTTCTTTTCGATTGCTATACAAAAAAAAAACTTTTTCAAGTTTTACCTAAAAATATACATAAATATATATGTATATATTCGGACTGACAGACAAGTCTAAATACACAAATGTACTTTAAAGGCTTGCATAGAAATAAGTACATAAGCACAGTCATCAAATATTGATCAATAAATTTCCATAAGTTTCAACTACGATTACAATGCTGTCCCAGATATTTAGAATAATTAGCAAACATTTCCTAAGAAGAAAGAAGACATCTCCGATTCTAAACAGTATACTTTATGCATGCATATCAGATCTAAACATATCTCGTAAATTGATCCAAGTCGTAGTCCAAGTTCTAGTCGGGAGTGCTAGAAATGTATGTTTTGCACTTTTGTGGCTGGATGGTATTCAAAATGTGAAATATTTGTTATAGATTGTTATAGATTATACATATAAAATGTTGTACCTCGATCTCTTATTTGACTTGAAGTAATGACCAGAAAACACTACTTTGAAATCGAAACTTATCGATAACTTTTAAACATGATTATTTATCGATCCAATGAAAGAAACTTGATTTTACCAGGGGCTAGGAGAACTTATATGGCAAATATGAGGTCTCTAGCTCTTATGGTAACTGATATCGGCGTGTTATACAGACAGACAAACGGACAAATCAACTCGGCTGTTAATGCTGATCAGGAATATATATTCGGAGATGCTTCCTTGAGCCTGTTGCATACTTTTGCACTACTTCATCATACCCTTTTGACCCATTTTGAATACAAAAACACAGAGATTTGCAATGCGCTTATGAATATAATTTAATACTTGATATTAAGTTGTAGAAAGTGTTTCAGTGCAACCAGGCAGAGTGGCTGGGCGCCTTGTTAACGCCATTGCCACTTAGCCAGGCAGGCAGACCGAGTCCCTCCAGACTGGGCACATGGTTGGTGCCGGCCGTGATGGGCGACAGAGCCGCATCCTTGATAATCGTCAGGTGATGGGCCGCTCCTGCGTTGCCATTCCTGGTGAACTGGCCAAACTTGGCCGCCTCGTACTCCGTCTTCTGGATCTCGGCGGCAGCTGCGTGCGCCGAGCGCTGCAGAGCCGAGGCAGCCTCCGCCTCCCGAGCAGCGGCGATGCGCTGCTGATAGGCCACCGCTGCCTTGGAGGCGGCCAGTCGCTGCTGGGCCAGGACGACGGCGGAGGCAGCCGAGGCCGCCTCGGAGCGCTGAATGGCCGCTGCCGCCTCCGACTTGTGCGTGAGGATCGCCGCATGCGTCTCCTTCTCCATGGCGATGCGCTGCTGATTGAGCACATGCTCCTTGGCCGCCTGCATCTGCTGCTGGGCGATCAGCACATTGGCGGATGCCTGCTTGGCCACCGAGATGGCATTGGCCACCTCGTTGGGCGACGGTGCGGACTTGATGCCGCCGTGTCCGCCACTCCAGCCGCCACTGCTGCCACCGAATCCTGGCCAGCCGCCACCTGCATTCCAAGCGCCGCCCAGACTGCCACCACTCGTGGTTGCCCAGGGAATGGAGGCATCGCTGAGACTGCGCTTCGGCAGCGTCTTCTCGGAGGCGGAGACGGAGGCGGCAATCACTGCCAGCAGCAAGAGCAGCAGCAGCGGATGTCTAGTTGGGATGCTTGTGAAGTGCATTTTACTGGCTCTGTCTTTAACTGAACTCTTCTCCCGAACTGCCTTACTATTTATAGTCCATTTTGGGCGCTGCTGTAAGCCAACAGAGTTAATCACTCACGTAGGCGTTGGCATCACCAATTTGGCCCCCTTTCTCTACTGACCAAGTACCAAAGACCAAATGCCAGATACCAGAAGGAAATGAAAGGCTGCTCCCTGCCTAAAAACACGTCGCGGCTTTTAATCAATTGGCTTTAGCAACTCAATATTTATGTTTCAATTGCGCACTTAGTTGTGTGCCTTGCATAAGATATATTCTTGTTTATACTTACATACACACAAAATTAAGTATACATCCGGTTGACGAAGAGTTACATCCCATAAGGAAAAAAAGGGAAATGTGCAGACAGAAAATCATAGAGAATAATCTACATCAGAAAAGGTCAACAGAGTAAAAAAAAGATAGTTCCGCTACTTCAATTTAATTTTTCCTTCATGTATTAGTGACTGTATATGACTGACAAAAAGTTAAACTGTTGAACAAAAGCAATAATTTATGCTTTTATTCAGAGATAGTATACAATTTTAATATATAAAAACCAGTTAGTTTTGCAAAATATTAATGAATTATACATTTTAAACTGTACTCAGACTTATTTTATTTATTTATTTTGAATATTTGATTACAAGTGCTACAAGTGAAACCTATTAATGGGGGCAATAGTCATTACAAAATTGATTGCTTATATATTATGTTTATATAAGTCCAGAATTCAAATGAAATTAGGTCTAGCAATACTGTCTTTCAATATTTCCTATGTAACTTATTATTCAGTATTTTTTTTTAATTTTTAAAATTAATTTTTTAGTTGTTTGTCATATGTTTTTTTTAGCACAATTTGAAAATGCCTCGTTTGGGTTAAGCTTAACACATTGATTTAAGCGCAAGGCCAAATGGACTTGTAAATACGTTGTGTACATTGCGTATACGATACGTATGTAGATTGCGTATACGTCTGCATTATTGTATCAACACCCACAAACACTCAAAAGTGAAGCTGCCTTTGTGACCGCATTATTAATGCCATAAAAAAACCGAAATTTAATTATAATGCCAGAGCCACGCAATTTACGTGTCCTAAAGGCATTACTCCAGGGGAAACTGAGGGGGACGTGCGGGGAAGTGTGGTGGGGATTGGGGGAAGGACATCCGATGTAAATTGTGCAGCTCAGCTGCCGAACATTTGGTGGCATGCAGCAACGATTGTAATTACCGTTAATGCACGTCGCTCGCCGCTGGACAACTCAAATTTTACCTTTACTCGTATTAATGAATACAAATTGAATAAGACAAGCTGATGCGCAGGTGTTGTAAGCGTGTATGGGTGTGTGTTTGTGTGTGTGTGTTTGTGTGTGTGTGTGTGTGTGTGTGGGGAAGTAACATCATATTCGCTGTCAGCAGCTCTTTTAAGAATTAACGCGATGAGTTCTTGTAATACAAGGAAACCTGCAAATATATTTTTTGTAAATTTACTGCTTGCGGAAAGTATGTTTTTATTAACCAAATATTTGTAAAATTAGCAAAAGTTACAGTAATAATAATAATTTAAATGGGTCAAGGTGTATTCCATTCAGTTGCATCTTTTAGCAGCAAATTTTATTTAAATTTTTATTAAATTAAAAAAAAAGAATAAAATATTCTCTGAGTTAAAGCTCTGATGTATTATGCTCAACCTACATATCTTTTCATGTACAGAGGCCATTGATAGTCCTGAGTAAGCCCAAGATCCTTTATTTTTTTTATTAAATTACTATATTTATTAAGTTTCCTAGCTGATGCTTTTTACTTAGAAATGACTGTAGAACATCCAAAGACCTTCTAGTTAGTTTTTAAAAAATGCAGAAACTCAATACGCTATTGCTGTTGCGATATCAGAAGGATATTAAATTACTTATCGCTATCGCTGCTTTTATGGCCACCCACTGCTGTAAGCCAGCTCACTCAAAGGACATCCGTGTTTGTTTTTATTGCAGAGCACAAATCTGCTGGGCAGCATGTCGCCATCGAAGGCATTCCGGAGCCAGTCGCGCAAATCGTATGTGGGCCTTTTATTGCTCAGCCTCTGCGCATTTGTGGCCCAAGGCGTCCTCGCAGCGGCCACGGAATTATCCTACCCGGAAAGTGAGCTGCACAAGGATAACGGTGAGTGTCCAATCCAATGTCCTTGCGTAACTCGCGCTTATCCCCTGTTGCCCGGCAGAGTTTCACTCCCTGGTCAAACGGCCCGCCTTCTTTGTGGGCAGCCGCTACGGACGCTCGAGCGGAAACGGAGCCGGCGGAAGTGGCGCTGCCTCCGGCGGAATGGGAATGGGCACCTCGAAGACGCGTCGCCTGATCATTGTGCCGCGCAACGATCGCTTCTTCCTGGGCTCGCGCTATGGCAAGCGTAGCGAGGAGTATCTGTCGCCCTATGAGCAGAACAGTCTCGGCCTGGGACTCGGCAAGGACGCGTCGGCGGAGATCGAGGTGGGCGCCGAGAAGGCCAGCAGCAGAGCCAGGACAACGTCCATGATGACCATGTCCTGCGTGTACACGGGCATCGGCAACTTCTTCCGCTGCAGCAATGTCAACACGTGAGTTTTGCACTAGCCAATACTTATACTCTTAAATATTCACTAAGTATTTTCAGGGACGATCTGAATAACATTATGAATCGCAGCGATGATCGAGTGCCACTCGATTCGAGCTTAGCCTCGGAGGATGCCAACAACAACAATAGCAACAACATCAACAACAACAACAACAACATGAATTAGGATTGGCAGACAGGCAACGATTGATCGAGCAACCTCCTCTGGCAGTTAATATCCTTGTTATCCATCGGCTTTTAGCTAGTTATGTAGCGTATCTTATGTTTAATGATGCAACTGGTATTAAAGCTTTTAACGGGGCTGGAAAAGCTTTAATACCGACAAAAAACACACATACATTTTGTAAATAATTATACATACAAGCATACACACATGCATACTATATATATATATATATATATATGTATATATATGTGGGTGTGTGTGTGTATGTGTCTGTATTAAAAATAACACTTGGCTGCATACCTAGGTAATACAATTACTTACTTATTATACATACATACATAAATATACAAATTGTATTTAAATGCTTCAAATACAGTGCGTACCATAAAACAATTATCTTTGAGTACGTCTAATTGTTTAACTGTGTATTTACATTCACATGGATCTATGGTTTAAAGGAGTGCAAAGGATCCTTTGGCTTTGTAGTGGTAGCTTAATAAATGCACTTGACAAATAAACAATTACAACTATACATATATAAATCAATACATAAATATGCTAAAAATGTATATATATAGTTACTTTGTATTGCATTTAATAAGCAGCATCATTTCAAAGGATACTATTAACATTCTTGAACATCCTTTAACCTTTAATTCAGTTAATATTGTGATTTTTTCATACAGACAGACAGACGGACATCGCTAGATCAACTCAGCTGTTGATACTGCAGATCAGGAATATATATACTTGATATGTGAGTTGCTTTTATGCCTGTTCCATACTTTTGCACAACATCATTATATAAAACCATTTTACTAATTATACCCTGAACCCATTAAAAATGGGTAAAAAGGGTATAATGAAGTTGTGCAAAAGTATGTAACAGGCATAAGGAAGCATCTCCGACCATATAAAGTATATATTATTGATCAGTATCAACAGCCGAGTCGATCTAGCCATGTCCGTCTGTCTGTCCGTCTGTCCGTCTGTCCGTCTGTCCGTCTGTCTGTCTGTCTGTCTGTATGAACACACAGATATCAGAGACTACAAGAGCTAGAGACTCATATTTGGAACATAAGTTCTCCTAATCCCGGGACAGATCAAGTTTATTAAAATTTATCGATAGCTCGTCCCGTTCAAAAGTTATCGATAAATTTCGATTTTAGACCAGCGTTTTTTTGATATAACTTACAAGTTATAAGAGCTAGAGGCCCCTAATTTGACATGTATAATCTCGAATAGCATCACATGTAACAAATATTTCACTTTTTTGATACCACCCCCCAAACCCCCCAAAAGTTAAAAACGCATTTTTGAAGGTACGACCTTGCAATTTGGTTTGGTAACACATATTATCGACAATTGCTTGCCCCAAAAATTTCAATAAGATCGGACAATAAACACAGAAGTTATTTAAGATTTAACTTTCCATTGTGTGGGCTCAGCGAAAAGCAAGCTAACTGCTTAAACCGCTTGCACTGCTTGTACTGCAGCATGTGTGTGTTTAGAGCAGTACGAATGATTGTAAGGACTGGGTTCAGGGTATCTCGTAGTCGGGCACTCCCGACTAGAGCACTCTTACTTGTTTTTAATAGGTTCAGGGTAAGGTGTTCCACCCTACTTTTGAAATGGATGCATAATATGTTCAGTAAGAAACTTAGCCAAGTGAAAATTGATAAAGTACATAAGAAACGAGTATATAAGCTCCTAAGCATCAGTATACATTTTACCCTGGAAAAGCACCAATGTATCTATGGAGTCTATACTTAATGATAATGATTTCTTCTACTTCCTCAATTTCTTGGGTAGGCACTTATCATTCAAAAGATCGCTGGCTCCGCCATATGGTAAATCAATTGCGATTGGCACATCTGATCATATTACACTCATGTTCAGTATGGCATAACTTAAGCAAAGGTTCTATAACGCACTCTCAATCATATATATATATATATATACTATGATAACTTGCTAGTACAATCCATACATACATACATGCATGAAATGCAGAAAAACCATGGTTTCTTCATTTTCCCAAATTTCCTAAGTAGGGATTTATCATCCAAAAGCTCGATACAGTAAATCAAGTGCGATTGGAACATCTGATCATATTACGCCCATATTCAGTATGGCAAAACTTAAGCAGAGGTTCCATAACGTAACAGTTCATATAGTCATAGGTATGTTATACTATACTATGATAACTTACTACTACAATAAATACATAAAAAATGCATGTAGCTGCATTAATAAGAAAATAACTTGGCCACAATAAAGCAATTAAGCTTCTTGCTAAAGCGTTTCTCTTGCGCCAGTGGCATACATACATACATCGCATACATACATACATACATACATACATACATAGCATACATATGTATGTACAAATGCGCATTGTTGTTGTTTGTGTGTAAGCAGGAGAAGAAATTTAATTACCATAGGCAAGGCCCGCACTGATAGGCGTAATGAGCAAAAAGGCGGAGAGCACTTACACGTAAAATGCTTTCTTTCTTAAACACACAAATTGTGAACATGGCGGAGAAGAAAACAAAAGTTTCCCTTAGCCTGGCATTGATTTTAATTGAACGCAACGGATAGCGGTAGATGTTGTATATGCTATATGCTATCTGGTATCTGCTGTATGCACAAGATATAAACAGCATTTAAAGCTCGCGGGTGCAAAGTGCTTGGTAATTGTGTTAGCGCCGCCATTGGCATCCTGCCCGCATCACAACTTTTCGGCAATCAGGACACGGCAGCGTGGCGATACTTGCTCATCAAATAGCTTCTCGTAGCGGGCATCCAGGCGCAGCTGCTGTCCTGCAGCGAGCTCCTTCAGGTAGCACAGGCGGTCGTACAGGACCAGATTCTCGCAGGCTTGCTGTGCGGGAGAGAAGCAGAGACAGAGAGAGTGAGAGAGAGAGAGAGAGAGAGGGAGAGAGACAAGAGTAAGTACAGTAAGTAAGCTCGATTTTTCTGCAACTCGAATCAAATTGAGTAATCTCGTAACTCGAACTATTTGTCTTTATAATTCGAGTTTCCGTTTAACTGGGAATTGAAATTTGGCACAATTATGTCCGAAGTCGTATTTTTAATCATGCAATTTTAATTGTTAGTACACAAAATACAGTGTACGCTCGATAAGTAGACCTAATTAAACCCAATGCAGTTTACGTGAGCAAAAGTGCAAGCTACCTAGGGTGTTTACCCTATTTCCAGGCCGGTATGATTTCAAACATTAAAAACCCAGCTCAGTGGTCAGACATGTATGAAGTGAATTAATTCACTCAATTTCATGTTTTATTTTTGCTTAGTATATATTCATTTGTTCTATCCCCAGGTTCAGAATTATTGGAGCTAAATGTAAGCATTGAAGCTTTCTTTGTTCACGTTATGGAGCTTTCTCACCTTGTTCACGTTTTAGAATAGTCAATGTAAACAAAAGCTAGTTCATGTTTTGGGGAGTTCGCGCTTTAGAGCGTTGACGTTATCGAGCGTGCACTGTAGCTTATATGGAATATATCGAAATTTGCTGAGCTTAGATAATATATTTTGGGAAGCAAAACAACTTGTTTATACAACAATCAAATTTTTGACAGATTATGTCTATAACATATGATTATTTTTCTGCTAGAAGTTTCTATGTCAGATTGAGTCAGATTTCGAGTTAGAGAAGCTCGACTGTATATCATTGGAATAAGTACCTGTATGCTGGTCTGCAAGCAACTCAATCCCTCAGCTAGTCGAGCACCTATTCCTGCCGGATATCTTGCGTTCACATCTTGGAAACGCTTCTCATGCATCTCGCCCCACTCAATCGGTTGTCCTGTTTCCTGCGAGCACAGCTGATATCTCTGGAATACCTGCTCCTCTGCACATATATCCCCATGCTGAGCGCTTACAAGTGGATCGCTGCGAGCCTTCACCCGCTCATCCCTCGCACGGAGGACTTCCGCCAGAGCACGCACGAACATCCGACTGCCGTGCTGGGCGTGCTCCGGGGCATCGCGTTGCCAGCGCGCACTTGTCTGCTGGCAGGCCAGGCGCAGGAAGGGTCGATTGAGGCAGGCAACCGCAGCCGCAGCCGCAGCATCCTCAGACATGGCCTGCCCAAGCGCCTGGCTGAGGGGAAAGTTGTGAAAGCAGCTGCCTGCCACTCCCTCGCTCAACGCAAGCTTGTGGTAGCAGCAGGGCATGATGTGCAGACACCGCACTTGCGGCATTGCCAGGAATAATAGCATTGCGCTGATGCTCAAATCCGCACAGGCATGCAAGCCAATTATCGAGCTGCTACACTCCGTTCCTCTCCCGCTGCTCTCCGCCAGCTGCGCGGCGTGCTCTTCTATAAGAGTCCTGCAGCTCTCGTCGCCTGTGATGAATAGCTGCTGGTAGCTAATCGACTTAGTTAGCGGCATCAGCTCCTTGCCCCGCTTACGCGCCGTTTCAACACGCTTTGGGTCCGCCTCGAGGCCAAGTATCACATAGTTGTTATTCAGCTGGAGGAGTGCCTCGCTGAGGTAGCCCAGACCGGCGCCCAAGTCGATTATCAGCTGTGTCCTCTCCGCGCAGTGTTTGTGTATGTGTTCCGCCAATTGTGCGATTTCATGCTGCTTTTTGGGTGCCATTTTACGATAATGATTGGACTTGTTCGTTACTCCTTTCGCTGCACAACTGAGCACAGGAGCAGCTGTCGGCTTGGGCGTCAGTTTGGCAGCGTGTTGACGAAAGCGCAGCAACTCCGGCGGACAGCTATCCAGCAGCTCATGCACAAAGGGAAATGTGTTAAGCTCCTCGTTTGATAAGCCCAGAAAGTAGTCCTGGAAGTCCCTGGGCATTTTGTCCAGCGATTTGATACAAGAAGTATTCGCCTCGCGGTATATCCATTGATAGCCAAGTAAAAAATCCACAGCAGCTCTGAAATATGTCTCGTCATTGGCAAAGCTTTCCGGCAGCGACATGGCTGCGAAAGAAAGGAAAAACAAATGTGGCAGAGCCTTTGAGCTGCTAGTATTCTAATATTCTGCGATAGGTGACAAATTGTATATCGACTTGACTGATTAATTGATATATCATACAGATTTCCATTTCAATTTATAATGCTGCCTCTAGTCATATTTCAATATGGTATACTCGTGTATTATGTTTTGTTTAATGATTTCATATTATTAGTTATGTTTTGTTAAATGACAACTTAAATTACCAGTAACAAGTAATCAATGCTTTGCAGTGGGGAAACACAAGCATACTTAAGACATAAACGCATAAAATAATAGGAAACGGAAATAGTGACGAGCGTTGGGTATATACAGTCCGAGCTTTAATTAAATATACTACACTTAGGTTATGATTTTCCATTTTAAATTAGTCTCCTGTTCCAGTTTGTCGTTTGCCGGTCCCAAAATGCATTTGCCGAAATGGGCGGGTTCCTTCTTAAAGTACTTGTCAATGACGGTGCGCAGCTCCTCGACACTCACGGAAAGGACACGCGAACGATACTTGACAAACATCTCCTGGGAAACCTCATAGAGGAAATAATCGATGCCAATGTTGCCCGGCGCAATCGGCGAGTCCAGCTGCTGCAGTACGCCCAATTTCGCCTCGAACAGCGTTTGCAGATCCAGTTTGTTGCTCTCCGCCTGCAGCCACTCGTAGGTCTTATCAAAGGCAGCCAGCGTCTTTGTGGAGTGCGGATCGCGATAGCTGAAGAAACTGAAGATGCCATCGGAGCCGATCTTGGCCCCAGCGCCATAGGCGCCGTTCTGCTCGCGTACCACCGGCAACAGATACTTGGCGGAGACGAGCTTGGCCAGGACGCGCAGCACGGGATGATCCTCGTGCAGATAGGGCACAGCGAAGAAGGCCTTCGAGCAGTAGTTGACGGGTATGTTCATGACATAATGCTGAAAGCTGGGCGCCAGCAAGCGCAGCTCGCTCTTCTCCTTAGTTTTTTCGAGAGTGGGCAGATGTTTCAGAAAACTATTGTAGTGCTCGATGGCGGTGTCTTGGTAGAGCTCCGAGCTGTTGATAGCCACACTCATGTTGGTCTTATTGAACACCTTCGAGCCAATCTTGCGCAATCTGTCGCGAATGACCTCCGTGCTGTGCTGTTGCACATACTTCTTCATGAAGTCGATGTGATCTACGCCGGACAGTTGGGACTTCAATTTGGCCGCATCGCTGACCAGCGCAGCGGAGCTTAGCATGGCGTACAGGTGACCAGCACTGGTGATGCCTACGGATATATTCGAAATGTAGTTCTCAATCAGCATCTTAAGGCGATCCGTGTCCTCCAGCTTGAAGTTGAGCAGCAGCTCCTCGGACAGCGAAAACATATCGGGCACGTTCTTGTCCAGCGCGTGAGTTGTCATCATCAGGCCCATGCGATATGACTTCGCATCCTTCACATTTTCAACAAAGTTCAGCTTAAACTCAATGCCGGCTGTCTTTGATAGCACCAGCTTGTCGAATTCGCGAAAGCTGTGATTGCGGGTGCCCATGTCGTTGATAACGTTGCAGAACAGTGGCACGAGCATGACCTCATCCACACTGAGGCCCGTGATGTTGAACAGGCACTTCAGATAGGTGATCTCATTGGTCGGCACCTTGCACAGCTGCGTGGGCACATTCTGAATGGTTTTCATTTCGATTGTGGGCAGCTTGGGTGGCTCCTTGACATCGCCCAGCGACAGACAGGGCAGCACGTCCGCATTTTCTGTGGACTTCTGTGACGCCTCCAGCTTCAGGCCGTTCTCATAAATCTCCTGCTTCTTGGCGGCATCGAGCGCATTGACTTTCTGCTTGAGCATCTCAGACTCGGCCCGCTGAAAGTTCTCCTCGTACATTTCATCGGGCGACATGGTTAGGGTTAGCTTGTGGGTGTTGTTCGTAAAGTATTTCTCCATTTTCTGCTGCAAGTAGTTCTTGTTCTCTTTCAAGCTGCACCGCAGCTGGGCAATCATTTCGGAAACGCGCAGACTGCTGACAACATCGCCGTCGTGATTCCACAGTGCCGTCGAGTTGAACAGCAGAGCGTTGCCAAAGTGTGGACTCTGATGCTTCAGGGACAGTTCCAAATTGTGCAATACACTCTCAATGTGCTTCGACTCAAAGCCGCCTTTGATCGTCTGATGTACCGTCTGAGCGAAGAGCTCGTTGAACTTCTTGAAGTCCTCCACCTTGAGGTCCTGCAGGCCCACAACAAAATAGGTATCCTTGCAGTCGCCCGAATAGCCCGTACTTTGATTGTAGCCGCCAGAGAAATTGGGCTCGATCAAGCTCTTGTAAAAGGCCGAGTTGGGACCACGAATCAGCACTTCCGCCAACACGTTTAGCTCAAAGCTCTCCTGTATATCGGTAGTGTCGCACATCAGCAGTGCTATGGCTATCTGGTTCTGTCGATCGAAGGTGGCGCCCATGCTATCCAGCCGGCTGGGAATGTGGACGTTACGTGGCTGCGTCCAGCGAGGCTGCTTCGGTATGCGACTGTAAGAGTTGTCTATTCTCTCATGCTGGCTTAAGTACTCCTTGTCGACGAAGGCTAGAGTCTTCATGACGTCAAAGGAGCCGTAGCAGAAGATGCGCGCATTGCTGGGATGATAGTATTTGCGGTGGAAGTCAACCAGATTCGCGTGTGTCAACTTTGGGATCTCCAGAGGATTGCCGCCCGATACATTGCCGTATGTGTGATCCGGCAGCATGTTGTTGAGCAGGTTTTGTGTAAACACTTGCGAGTTTTCCGAGAAGGCTCCCTTCATTTCATTATAGACGACACCCTTAATGATCAGCTCAGATTCCCGATTATGCAAGTCCTTGTGCTCCAGGCGCCAGCCCTCTTGCAGAAAGTCCAGATGCGCTAGATTTGGCCTGTGAAATGAAATAGTATATTATTAGGCGCCACTAGCATTTATGTTAGTTACTTACCTAAACACGGCGTCCAAGTAGATCCTCTGCAGATTCCTGAAATCCACCTCGTTCATGGTGGAGAAGGGATATAGCGTATAGTCCGGTCCGGTCATGGCATTCATAAAAGTCGCAACTGAACGATTGAGCATTTTGAAGAATGGATCGCGAACTGGAAAATTTTTCGAGCCGCACAAGGCAAGATGCTCCAAAATGTGTGGCAGCCCCGTCGAGTCAAAGGGCGTGGTGCGAAAGTTAATCGAGAAAACATTATTCGCATCATTGCGATCTATATACCAGAACTCCGTTCCGGTGCCCACATGCCGCAGTGTGCAGGAGACCAGCTCAAAGTCGGGAATATACTCGATGCGCTCGCACTGGAATCCATTGTACACTTTGCCCTCGCTATATTTGTATTTGCGCTCGGGTATTATGTGCGGCATATTCGCCTGCAGCGCCAGCTTGGACTCCGTCTTTCCACTCCTCAGCAGCTCATCGACGGTGAACGATTTGACACTTCTCGTGGCCGATTGCCCGCAAAGGACACGAACTGGGCGCGGCACCGCCTTCAGCCATTGCAAACGAGTGAGCATTTTGTGTCAGTGCGCGAGAGAGTCTACAAATGATAAGTACACAATTCAAGAGTTGCAGTCGATATCCAGATCAAAGCATCGGCCGACATTGATTGACCAACCGACAGTAACCAACAGAGAACACAACACGAGTCTGCGTTACATCAGCCGGCATTCATACAGCTAATATGTATACAGTATAGTTATGCATGTATGTGTGTATGTCTTGACTTAATTTTGTGTTAATGTACGTGGTAAATTGACTTGCATTTAAAATCCGTATCATTTAATCATTCAGCTGATTAGCATTGTCACTGTTGCTATTACATGCACTACTTAAAAACTTACCAATTCCAAAAATCCAGTCTTTTAAAATGCATTCAGCTGCCAAGTACTAGTAAATTTATCGGCAGAACATTCTGTTTCTTATCGATACATCGATATCTCGCTTTTCCGATTTAGTCGTTTCAGGGCTCCTATATATTCGATACAGTTCACTTGAACACAACCAATTTATTTTACTGGGTTTTGGATTTTCTATTTAAAAGCAAGACAAAGGTCGCTCCTAGGTCTTCATCAAAACTGATTAGATTTTCATTCCGGAGGCAGTTTCGATCATGGGTTAGCGTCTATAATAACTATGTATTTAAATTTGAGGCACTTTCGCATGTTCGGCCTATATAGTACATAGAAATACCTTTCAAACACCATAAATTTACATAACTTTGCTAAAACACTTATGATCATGGTTGTGCAAATATAATACTTCTGCATTTAAGTTTAAATCACTTTCGCATATTTGATTTTTTACCAAGAACAAGCCACTATAAAATTAAAATCAAGACTTGATTAGACTCCTAACAGCAGAAAAATATGAATTTTACAGGACCATTTTGTGTATTTGTCATAAGTGAAATGAAATGGAAGATTGCGATATCTAGCTAATTATATGTAATCTCAACTGGGCAGAAATCTTTAAATTTCCACTTGTGCAGTAAAGATTCGTTTGAGCTTTTGGTAACTCTACCCGTATTTGTATATTTAATTTTCATGTAATTTTTACACATCTACATATTTAATTTATGCAAGTTCAATCACAGGCATTACTTTATGTTATTGCGTAGCTATGCTAATGCTTCAATTTGTTCGTTTTTCGCTCCTAAAATACATTTACCACAATGTTTTGGTTCATCCTTGAAGTACTTCTCAATGACAGCGCGAATCTCGTCAACTGTCACAGCCAGCATGCGTGCCCGATATTTCCGGTAGTCGTCCGGCGAGACATTCAATATGAAGTTATCCATGCCCATTTCACCAGGCGCTATTGGCCAGTCGACCAGCTGCAGCACGCCCAGCTTTGCCTCAAAGACCATTTGCTCATCCAATTTGTCACTGGTGGCCTGCAGCCACTCGTAGCTCTTATCGAACACATCCAGGGTCTTCGTGGAGTGCGGATCACGATAGCTGTAGAAATAGAAGAGACCGTCGTAGCCAATCCGGGCACCAGTGCCATAGGCGCCATTCTGCTCGCGCACCACAGGCATCAGAAACTTGGCCGACAGGAGCTTTGAGACGACGCGCAGCACGGGATGATCCTGGTGCAAATAGGGCACAGCGAAGAAGGCCTTCGAGCAGTAGTTGACGGGTATGTTCATGACATAATGCTCAAAGCTGGGAGCCAGCAAATGCAATTTGCTCTTCTCGTTCGTCTTTTCGCTCGTGGGCAATTTGTCCAGGAACCTTCGGTAGTGCTGCAGTACGGTGGGTTGGAAGGTCTCCGAGCTATTGATGGCCACTCGCATGTTGTTCTTGCGGATAATCTTATTGGCAATGTCTTTCAGCTTATTGCGTATTTGGTCGATGCTATGCTGCTGCACATACTCCTTCATCAGGTCTGCGTGATGAACGCCCAATAGTTGAGACTTCAGTCTGGCCGCATCACTGACCATTGAGGCGGCGGTTTGCATGGCGTAAGTGTGGCCGGAGAGGGAGATTCCCACTTTCAAATCGGAAACGTAGTTTTTAATCAGCAGCATAAGACGATCTGTGTCCTCCAGCCGGGAGTTAAGCAGCAACTCTCCGCACAGGGCAAACATATCGGGCACGTTTTTGTCGAGGGCGTGGGTTGTCATCAGCAGGCCCATGCGATATGCCTCGTAATCCTTCACATTTTCGACTACTTTGGCCTGCAAGTTGAAACCGGCTGTTTTCGCAAGCACCAGTTTGTCGAAGTCACGGAAATTGTGGTTGCTGGTGCCCATGCTTTTAATGACGTTACTGAATAGCGGTACGAGCAGGATCTCATCTGCACTTAGTCCGGTGATATTTATAAAGCAATTGAGGTAGGTAACTCCGTTGGTGGGTACTTTGCACAGTTGCGTGGGCACATCCTGAATGAGCTCCTCGACAAATGGGGAGATCCTAAGTGGTTCCTGTACGTCGCTCAGTGTTAGACAAGGCAAAATATCCGTATTTTCTGTTGCTTTCCGCAGCGCTTCCAACTTGAGTCCATTCTGGTAAATCTCCTCCCGACTCACAGCGCTAAGGCTGTCAATCTTCTGTTTGAGCAGCGCTTCTTCGGCTTCTTTCAAACGTTTATCGTACTGTTCATCCGGGGTCATTGTAAGTGTGAGTTTGTGTGTGTTGTCTAGGAAATATTTCCTCATTTTATCCTGGAAATAGTTCTTATTCTCCTGCAAGTTGCACCGCAGCTTGGCCATCATTTTCGAGAAGTGCATATTACCGACTATATCCCCGTCGTGATTCCACAAACACATAGAGCCGAGGAGCACCTCCATGCCGAAGTCTGCTGTCTGATGCTTAACAGACAATTCCATTTTGTGCAACACACTCTCTATGTGTTCCGGCTCGAAGCCCTCCGCAATCACTTTGTGTATAGTCTGGTCGAGTAGTTCGTGGAATCTGCCAAAGTCCTCAACCTTGAGGTCCTGCAGGCCGATGCGAAAGTACGTATCCCGGCAGGCAAAAGTGAAGCGAGTGTTCGAGCTGAAGCCCCCCGAGAAGTTTGGCTCCACCAGACCCTTGTAGAAGGCAGAGTTGGGACCGCGGATCAGCAACTCGGTTAGTACGTTCAAATCGAAGCACTCCTGTAGATTGGTTCTGTCGCACATTAGCAGTGCAACGCCAATCTGGTTCTGCCTCTCTCGGCACACACCCATGCTATCCAACCTGCCCGGTATGTGCATCTCTCGCGGCTCCGACCAGCGGGGCTGCGACAGTATGCGGCTGTAGGATGTGTCTATGGCCTGCCTGTTGCACAGGTATTCCTTGTCGATGAAGGCTAGGGTCTTAGTGAGGTCGAAGGAGCCGTAGCATAAGATCTTCGCATTGCTGGGATGATAGTATTTGCGATGGAACTCAATGAGATCCGCGTGCGTCAAGAGCGGAATTTGCAGCGGCTCTCCGCCGGCGACATTCGCGTATGCGACATCTGGCAATAGGTTGATGACAATATATTTGCGGAATAGTCGCGCGTTATCCGAAAAAGTGCCCTTCATTTCATTGTAGACGACGCCCGTTATCTTCAGTTCAGAATTGCGATCGTGCAGATCCTTGTGCTCCAGTCGCCAGCCTTCCTGCAGAAAGTCCATGTACCGCAGATTGGGCCTGCAATATAGAATGTCAGCTTGTCAGAATGACAATTAGTGTAATATCAATAGGAGCTTACCTGAAAACAGCATCCAAGTAAATGTGCATTAGATTCCTGTAATCTGGCTCGTTTCTGGTCGAGAAGCTATAGACGGTTTCATCCGTCATGGTCAAGGCATTCATGCTGGTCGCAACTGATCGATTGAGCATTTTGAAGAAGGGATCTCGCACCGGATACTTCTGGGAGCCACACAAAGATGTGTGCTCCAGGATGTGTCCCACACCCGTCGAGTTGACCGGTGGAGTTCGCAAGTTGATCGAGAACACATTCTTGACGTCATCCCGATCGATGTGCCAGAGCTCCGTGCCGGTGTCCACATGCCGCAGCCTGCAGGACATAAACTCGAAGTCCGGGTTATGCTCGATGTGCTCGCACTTGAAGCCGTGATATATCTGGCCCTCTCGATACTTGTAGCCCTTATCTGCCACAATCTGTGGCATCTCCACTACCACTTGCGGCACAACTTCTGCCTTCGACTTGAGGCCGCGCCGGGCACTCTTACTGCGGACCTTGATGCAGGGCAGCAGCCTTTGAAATGATCGCGGTACTGCCATTAACCATTTTAGACGCCTAAACATACCGTTTCGAATTCTAGAATTTTTGCTGAATTTTTCCGAGAGTATGAAATAAATTTTTATCTAAAAATACATATGTACGCAAAGTGCTGAGATTGTGTGTATCTAAATTTCAGATAGTTATAGTTTGTATAATATATGTTTGAAAATTTCTAGCTACCTTTGGCACTCAGATAAATTTGAATTGCTAATACATATATAGAATGCTAACATATCGCAAGCAGTTTAACTTTTGCCTAATCAAATGTGTCGCTGTATTTGTTCATATGTATGTACACAATAAATGTGAATATGTGTGTGTGTGTGTGTGTGTGTTTGTCCATAAAATATATTGTACGATTAATCTGAGGCATGTTTTCGGACCAACGGGAGTCGTAATCTATTTCAGTTAGGCACAAACGCTTGAGTGGCTCTGACGTGCCGTTCAGTTCTAAAACAATATATATATTGTATATGCCGGCTATTCAATGTTACTTTTAATTATTGCAATACTAATTGCAATAGTTGCAATATGTGCCTTCCGGCTTAACAAGGATTATGACCTACTGGCCGTTTGTCGACGCGTTAAAACCGTTGATGGAGCTCCTCTGGAGCGGTCTGTGGCCAGAGGCAAGGGCAACTCGATTTTTGGCAACACTTTTGATACCCTCGGCATGAACTCGGGTGAGTAATCATTTTCTTATATGTACACTCGAAGCTTAAATCTCATTCGCACACAGAGGATTTGTTTTACTATTCTCGTGGCTATGCGGCGCAACTGAAGCGCAGCTATATTCACTATATTTTTGGAATGCCCATTTACAATATTATTGATGCTGCCGATGCGGAACTGGTGCTGAACGACAACAACTTGATTACCAAGGGGGATATGTACCGCTTTCTGCACCCCTTCCTCAAATCGGGTCTATTGACGAGCACAGGTATGGCAGACTATATATGATACTTCCAATCAATGACATCAAACAACGAAATTGTAAATTCTGAACCATAAAAGCATAAAATGCAAGTTAAGATTGGTTAATTATTTGAAAGTACTTCCATTTTTCAGGCAAACATTGGCATGGCAGACGCAAGTTATTGACACCAGCATTTCATTTCAAAATATTGGAGCAATTCCTAGAGGTATTTAAGTAAGTGAAAGCTATCGAAGTAAGCTTTAACTATATGCTAATAAAATGGTTTAAAATGTTTAAAAAATAGACAGGAGAGCGTTAAATTTATAGAGCTTCTGGAAAAGTTGACAACTGATACTGTTGGTCCCTGCGAAGTTAACTTGAATAATGCAATACCTCGCTTCACACTGAACAGCATTTGTGGTAAGCTTTTACCCATTGACATTCGTGTATTTCATTAAATTGAATTCCTTACTATAGAGACGGCCCTCGGAGTAAAACTGGACGATTGCGCCGATGGTGATGAATACCGAAATAACATCACAATAGCCGAGCATAGTTTCATCAAGCGTGTGATTAATCCAGTTATGGCCAGCGATACCTTGTACAATAACTTTGGTGATGGTCGTAAGGATATACCAACTTTGAAGAATTTGCATGCCTTCTCGAGTAATATTATAGAGAAACGCCGACAGAACTTTGACAGAAAGGCTTTTGAGACCGAAACGAGGTAATATTTGCAATTTGTATATATGTAGTCTCAATTTACAATTGAATATTATGAATTATCATAAAACTACAGTGAGCTCAACACCAAGCAGCGTTATGCAATGCTGGACACAATGCTACTGGCTGAAATGGACGGTCTGATTGATCATGCTGGTATCTGCGAGGAGGTGGATACATTTATGTTCGAAGGCTTCGACACGACCTCCATGAATTTAATATTCGCTCTGGCCTATCTGGCCAACAATCCGCAGAAACAACAGCGTTGCTATGAGGAGATAGCCCAGTTTATAAGCAGCAAAGGTAAGCTTTTCTAGTTCACAGATCATTTATGGGCAGATATATGTATGTATAATGCTAATCTAATAATAGCTGGCATACATATGTTTGTTTAAGTGTTTCCTGTGACTAACCATTTACTGCAGATCCGATAAGATTAGCATACTTTTGCAGCCGACCTCGACCAGCTGGACAGCCGCATATTGGGCCAGCTCAAGTATTTGGAGTGTTGTGTGAAGGAAACACAGAGACTTTGCCCCTCGGTGCCCGGTATTATGCGTGAGTGTCAGGAGGATACCAAGTTGGCAAACAATTTGATTCTACCCAAAGGCACTCAGATTATTCTGCATATATTCGATATACATCGCAATCCGCGTTATTTCGAACAGCCGAACGAGTTTGTGCCGGAACGCTTCCTGCCGGAACAATCGACGCAGCGACATCCTTATGCCTTTATACCCTTTAGTGCTGGTCGGCGCAACTGTATTGGCCAAAAGTTTGCCATGTCCGAAATGAAAACCCTCTTGGTTCATATCTTGAGCAACTTTGAAGTATTGCCCGTGAGTAATCCAAGCGAATCTAGATTTTTGGCTGGCATTTTGATAAGAACTATATCGGAAGTTTTTGTCAAGATTAGAAGGCGCAAGTGAATTCAAGTCTAAATCTGTATTGGTGTTGATTTTGAATAAACATATATAATGATTGTATTGTACATTTAATCAAATGCTTAAACACTTTGCTAAATTGTTCTGAATTTTGAGAAATATAATAAATGTTTTTATTGAAAGTTGAAGATTAATTTTAAAAAATGCTTTACCCCTTTAACAGATGACTTTTTCAAATTAGATATGAACATATCTATTTACATTTTCATCAACATCAGAACAACTTTATTGAACTCATTTTATAGATATCAATTTAAATATTCATTAAGTTAAATCAAGTGCATGACTTTCGAAATCCAATCGAGAAGTTTAATGCTGCAGTCATAAATTTCGCAACTGCTTCTTATTGCTCCGGTCTTTTCGGCCAGAACGAAATCATTCGCTTCCATGTTGTTGTCATTTAGCGACGTGGAGGGGCTGTCATAATACAATATTAGTATTCATTTAATTATATAAAAACTACTTACCCTAGCAACAAGTGCAGCAGCTCATGGACGACAGAGAAGTCATTCGAGAACTGAATCGAATTGGCTTCGCAAATAGCTTGCAACATGCATTCGTGGCCATTGTAGCCATAACTGTTATAGTTATAACACAATAATAGGTCATATTCAATAATCAAAATGTGACACTCACCCATTCAACATGTGCTCCAGATAAGCGTAAATTTGCCATCTCAACTGCGTGGGCTGCTCATGCATTTGACGGATCCTGTTCTCGTCCTTGCCGCCATTCAAGGACACCACTGTGTGCTTGTACTCCGGCAGATATGGATTTTGGCGATAAACGCTGGCATTCCATGGCAGAAAGAACTCTGCTTTAAGCACGTGGCCGACGGTCAGAGATTCATAGGTCAGATCGGCCGGAATGCCAATGCCGGCAATAAACTGCGAATGCAATGAGCTCTATTAAAGCCTTATCTTCTTAATTACTCAATTTACCTGATGTCTTGTTGGCGCTTGACGCGGAAAGATAAGAAACCGTTTCGATCGGCTTCGCTGCTCTCTTAGCTGTGCAGGCAGCACCAGCAGACCCAACAGACTCAACAGCAAAACATACAAAGCTATGCGGCTCATGTCGGCAGACTGAATGCAACTGCCAAACCTGGACAGTGACCAGCCCCACCCAATTAACAGATGCCCCAACTAAATGCCAACTAAGTGAACTGAGCCAATTGACACCTCCAGATGTAAGAGGCTTTTCACAGATTCGCAGCATATACTCAGACTACTTTAATGGACATGTGGAAGTGGCTTAAACAAGAACGAACAAGTATGTATCTTCGGAAGCCGAAGATTTAATACGCTAGCAGATATATGTTTAGTGCTATATCATGACAATTTTGCATAAATCTGACCATTTGTTCAAGTTACTTTATTGTATGCAGTGCAGAGCCAACGTAAAATATACAAAAAGTGTTGCAGTATTTATTGGCATTATGGTAATTTATAATTGTTCATAAAAATAGTTCGTAAAATTTACACAAAAAATGTTGTAAAGAACTGATACGATAAGGATTGAATTTGCTTAACGACCTTGTATAACTCTCACTTTGCGCGGAAGGCTGGGGGGAATACTTAGAATACTTGGAGCGGTCCATATAAGCGTAGTTACGAATACAAAATAAAATTAAATAGGTACACACATAAGTTTAAAAAACGTACTAAGGAATACTTAAAAAGGTAATTAAAATTAGACATAATTTCAAAAGCTGCATGTAAGTGGAAAACACAAAATACATTTACATCTGTACCGACAAGGACGACAAGGACGACGACGACGCCTTTCTGCTCACTTCATTGCTGTTCGTTCTGTTGCAATTGTCATTTGATTTTATTTGTGCTTGTGAAACTCCTCCATACAGAGTTTGCAGCTCCAGGAGCCCTCGGGCGGCGTTACCAATGGCGGCGATAGACAATACATGTGGTAACCGCGATCACAGTCATCGCAGAAAAGCAGCTGATCGTCGTTGTCCGAGGTGCCGCAAATCGAACAATATTTACACTCAATGCACTGCCAGCGATATCGCTTCACCGATATTATCATGTTGGGCGTAAACTGTAGACACGACGGATGCCCAGAGCGGCCGCAGTCGGAGCAGGACACCAGCTCCTCGGGCATATTGGTCTTCTTGTTCTCACGCTGATCGCCCAGACAAAAGTCGCAATACGGCGAAGGCTGTGCGATATCGCGATCGTTACGCAGCTTGTTCTTCTTGGGACTGGCCAGTGGGTTGGCCGGTGGCGTGTTAACCGTGGTGTAGACAGCTGCTGGCGCAGCTGCTGACGCTGCTGATGACATGTTGGCCATGCTGGCCATTGTGGCCAAGGGGATTGAATCGTTCGAGGCGCTTGCATCGTTGAGCGACGACTTATCGAACGATGAGTTGAGTGTGGCCGGCATCACCAGAGCCGACTGTGAGGTTTCATCGATGATGGGAATCGGTGATGCTGAGTTAGAGTGCGTTGCATAGAGTCCCTGAGTGGCCGCCGCTGCGGCCGCAGTGCTGGCGGCGTGTGCAACAGCCGCGGCTGCCGCAGCCGCTGCTGCCGAAGTGTTGGCATTATTGCCGGCATTGCGTCTCCTTCGATCTGGTGTCTCGCCATCAGTTGCATTGCGTCGCCGGCTTCCTGCAATGGAACACTGTGAGCATGTTAGGTGTTTGACTGTCGGCGCTTACTTACCGCCTCCCTTGCGTCCACGTTTCGGAGTGCCGTCCACCGTTGCATTCGAGCGCCGAGGCCGCGAGCCGCGCTTGCGTTTGCCTCGACTGCTGTAGGACTCGTCGAAATCGTTGTCCGAATCAAAGTCGTCTTCGTATTCGTCGGCATGATGGTAGTGGGACGAGTCCATATCCTCGTGGAACCAATCTTTCTCGGCATTGGCATGCGAATCCTTGCTGTCATTGTCCCCCGAAGCGCCCATCGAGTTGCCATCGGTGGCCGCAATAGCTACAAAAACAAGTCAACCTCTATTAATGAATCAAATATATATATATATATATATATATATATGTATGTGTTTGTGTTCAAGTATTATTGTTTGCGAATACACAATCAACATAAATCAGCCCCCAAATATGCTTTGCAGATATGCCTAGTGCTTTTCCTATTGGGGTGGTTACATGCCGTCTACACTCGCACACACATACACTTCAATTTATATATATATATGTTTGTACACATAGCAAATGCAGCATCATCAAGCCACACATGTTAGCTGAGTTCTTATTGTTGTTTTCATTGCACAGTGGGCATAACTGTATTTGCAAAGGGAATTCAAAATCTAACGAAAGGATAGATCATTATATATATAAATATATATTAAATTGTTACATTATTTGATAAATTCAAATTAAAATACATTTTGTTTTAAGCATTTGCTTTACTATTTTGTAAGCTTCAATACATTCAAAGCTACATGTATAAAATGTATGTTATTAACCTTTAATAAGATGTATGCTTATTTTATCAAAATGCATAAATTTTACATTTCAAATATTATGACATTCATTTAAGTTTTGCACTCATCATTCATAATGTGTATTGACAATTTGGTTGCTTTGTTGCGAGCACCAAACCACTATGCAAAGGTGGTGGGCATCAAGAGGCTGAGGATGAGGCTGAACAAAGCAGTAGCAGCAGCCGCAGCAATTGTAAGAGTTTTATTGATTTTACAACGACTTTTGTTACACACACACACACACACACACTCGTACATACTGCTGTATATTTACATTCGATATGTAAATGCACTTAAATCTCACCTGCACTTTCGGCCTGATGGTGATCACGTGCAGATAGCGTTCCCGAGGCGCCGGATGAGGGTACGTGATGGTGATAGGGCTGATGCTGGTGCGCCAGATGCTGCTCGCGGTACTGGTAAGCGCGGTAGCTATGATGGGGATTCAGCAAGTACTGGCGCTTCGGCTTGCGCCAGCGGGCCGAGGGATACGTATAGATTTGGCCATGCCGGAAGCCGGGCATTCGCTGTTTGCGCTTCATGAAGAGCGCACAGTGCGTCTGTGCGACGCCCGTCTGGGGGTCGAGGAACGGCATCCGCAGCCGCCGCTCGATGCAGAGGCGCGTGTTGAAGTTCTCGCTGTTCTCCAGTATCTCCTTGTAGGCGGTGTCATTTAGGAAGTTCTGTATCTTCTCAAAGTTGCCAATGTTTACTACCGCGATTTCGGAAGCCATATTGTTACCGTTGGCGTCGGCGTCGACGTCGGCGTCAGCAGCGTAGCAGCAGCGGCAACACGACGCACCCTCGATTAACCACAGCGTATTTGCAATAAATTGAAACAAACAGACGAGCACCGGATGTATTTGTATATTAAAATGCGTTTGCAGCCAATCCAAGCAGCATTATACACCAGAAACACGCATTTTTTCATTCGTTCGCTTTCGCAAACAAGTTTTTATGCCACAAAACAAGAGACGACTAAATGCGTTTAGGGTTGTCGCAGTGTGCGCGCTTTTCGACAACTGTCTGGCAACGCCTGCATGCGTGTAAATGAGCATTGCACATCTGGTCACACTTGCGGGGCGTGTTTTGTGTGTTTCTGACTCAATTGTTTTGTGTTCGTTTTTTCGTTTAGTGTTTTTGTATCTTTTACATGTATATTTGACTGATAATCGAGTAAATAACTAACGATGGGCGCCTCCAACCGCGCCACACGAGTGGCCCTGGGCATCTCGGCCATCTCTTTTCTGCTGTTCGTCATCGCGTTTGCAACGCCCTATTGGCTGGTCACTGATGGACGACTACAGAATCCACGCTTCACAAATCTTGGTCTGTGGGAGGTGTGCTTCAATCACTTCCAGGACATACATCGCTTCTACGACACCAGCTTCTCCGGCTGCATGTGGGTCTTCGAGGAGGAGTACTACATCATACACGACTTCCTGCTGCCAGGTTTCTATATAGCCGTGCAGTTGTTTGCCACGCTTTGCTTTGTCATGTGCCTACTGGCCCTGCCGCTTACCCTGTCCTTCGTGCGCACATCGCGCGACGACGATCGCTATGTATTCCTGCTGCTGACGATCGGCACCTGCCAGGTGCTCGGCTCCCTCTTTGGCTTCATTGCGGTGGTGATCTTTGGCGCAAAGGGGGATTCGCGCGACTGGATGCCCGGCTGGCAGAACAACGATATGGGCTGGTCCTTTGCCTTGGCTGTAGTTGGCGCCGTTATGCTGCTGCCCGCTGGCATCCTGTATATGGTGGAGGCTCGCCGCGAACGTTACAAGCGACTCAACGAGATCAGCAACCGAGAGGTGAGCGAGTATGGCGACGACTATTACCAGAGCCAGGCGGCAGCAGCAACCTCATCCACAGTAGCCTCAGCAGCGGCAGCACCGCCACCAGCGCAGGACTACTTCGCCCCTGAGCCGAGTCGTCCGCGTCGCCCACAGCCAGGACGTCCACCACTCCCAACTGCTCCGGCCGTAGGTAGCATCCAAACGGACATTTAAGTCCTCAGAGTCCGTACAAATAGATTATAAATGAGGCCTTCGAATGCATATTTGTAACATATCCGTCCAGTTTATATGTGTGCATATATATATCGAAATCGAAACTACTCGCACAGTTCTTCGTCCTTAGTCTAAGTCCGAATTAAGTCTCGAATATTAATAAAAAAAACTTTTATCATTCCACATTTTATATACAAACTTTCATAAATGTATTATTTTTGTATTTACCTACAATGCATGTATGTAATTGTTGAAATAAATTGCATTTTACACTCAACAATTGTTTTTAAATAGTAAACTCATGCTGCAATGGGTTCTTTGTTGTCTTTACAGACATGTTTAACAAAGAGTATTCATATATAAGTTAGAACAATTCGTGCTTAGTGTGTAATATCTCATTTTACTAAATTTTTTTAATTGGCTTAATTGAAAAATATTTATTAGACCCTAGATAAGTTTCCCGAGAGAAACACGCAGTAGAAAGTCTTAAGTTATTTCGACCTTGAGCGTTATGTACTCTTATTGAAGTAAATCTCACATATTTTTAACGTAATTTTTATATCAGCTCAGATTCAAACATTTTTGTAAACAAAGACACATTAATATATTAAATATACTCAACCGATTAAAGATATATTCAACCAATCCCCAAACTCCTAATCCTACACTGTCTTTAAACGGGGTTTATCATCATATAAACGTGTCGCCTAGCAAATTTGCGATAGATACTTATACAGATATGTAAATAAATACAAGATTTTTATAACTGATGCTGCGTGTAGAAATTTATGCTAACATTGACTAGAGTAGACCTATTTGCTGTCCCAGTCAAACGCTATGAACCTCAGAATTTTTAAGCCAACGGTCAGCAGTTTGCTCGCCCTTTGGTTGCTCGAGCACAAGAAAAAGTTCACGCTGTTCTCCATCCTGGGCGAGCTGCTCCCGCAGGAACTGCAGCATGTCCGCCTCGTTGCCTAGCATTTCCGGCTGATTCAGCTTAGAGTCCAGGTTATAGTAGAGATCGCCAATGCGACGCACCGCAATCCAGTGACGTCTTCGAAGGGGCAACGTTAAATATCCGAATTTATAGTCAGAGGGAATGTTCAGTATGAAGCCAACGATTGCATCCAAATCAATAATTGACGGGTCCCTGTGGGGTATACAAGAAATTAGACATTGGACAGAAGATGGGGCGACTACTCACTTCCGCTTGTCAAACCACACAGCCTCGCAGTTGCGCTTCTGAAGGGCAGTCATTATAACATTGATATCATAGTTCCCAAGTCCCAGCACCGAGCGATGTGGATTTATCCAGACATTTGGACTCAGATTGCAGCAGATATCGTCCAGTTCGGCCTTAGTGTAGGATTGATTGCCTTGAAACAGATTATTGAGTGCGTGCAAGGCGCATAGCTGCCGCATTTGTTTTTCATGATAAACCGATGATGTTGGCATAGATAATTTTGTATATTTAAATTTTAAATAAAGTTTCTACTTTGTTATTGTTGACAGTAATTTGGCTCGAATTTGTGCCATATACACACATACACATGCACTTGTGTGGTTACACGTTACGACTTGATTAATATAATATGTATATAAGTTGGACTGTTTAAGGCGACGCACTAAATAAATGATTTCGCATGCCAATTTGTTATGTTTTCTCTTTTAATTAATCATTTATATGTATTTTTTATATATTCGATTAGTGATGTGCATACCAATTTTTGCTAAATTATGCATGTGGTATTTTCAGTAAGTGAAAGAATCGCTGGCATATTGAAGATATCGACACTTGGTCACACTTAACTCACCACGAACTGTCACATGATTTTCACCTGACATTTGCTAGCTTCTGCGAAAAAATCTATCGACGAGTATTCCAATTTACTAGGAACAAATTTACCACCACCGTCGAGCAGCGTTTAACGAAGCTAGCAAAATGAAAATTTGTGGTCCGAAATGCTCCCTCTGCGGATTGATCATCTCCGTTTGGGGCATTGTGCAGTTGGTAAGTACGGTGACTGCTGACTGCTGAAAATTGGTTTGTTTTGCGGGGTCATACGGAGCAGAGTCACAAGACCAAAAACCACTTGCAAAATAATGTTAACATTTTTATCTTTCAGGTGCTCATGGGTTTGTTCTTTTACATACACAGTGTGGCTTTAATCGAGGATTTGCCACTTGAAGAGGAGTACAAAAGCTTAGATGCATTTTATACAGCTGCGAATAATGCATACAATCAGGTGGGTTTCCAATAATTTCGATTCTGTTCTTATGACATGTTTACATATGTATGTACGTAAATTTGTCAATATATGTATGTACAAAATTAACTATATTTGTCAACATATGTATGTACGTAAGTATGTGCGTATATTTACATAAGGTAATATGCACACCCGCATAAATATATACACATACTGCTACATTTACATATGTTAGTAATATTTTTTTTATCATGTTAAGAGTAGTGGATGACTGGAATAACGCAGATAAAGAATGTACATTTATAATATACCAAAACAAAAGCATGTTGCAGTCTGAATCTACCAACTGGAATGCTCTGTTTCCACATAGTTTGGTCACACCAAAACAGTAACTTTGAAAATGTGAATTTAGAAATGTGACTTTAAACTGTAGACATATAGTTTTTCGCGATGTGCAGTGTCAAAAATGGGTGTGGTAAGAAATCGTTGACACTATCTGGCGCGAGTTTGCACGAATATAGGGGTCTCATACTTCAGTAGAGATGAAATTTGCTATCATACAGCCAAGCAGACACTGCAGATAAGCAAGGGATATTATATTTCCCTTCGACAAAACATATTTCCCATTTCTGCATTTCCTAATTGGCTCTTATATAAATATTGAAGTATATATGTAGATATGTGTTCATTATGACTAAAACCCATTTTGCATTGGTATTTTTCAGAATGCGTACAACTGCTGGATTGCGGCGTGCATCTACGTGTTGACCCTGTTGCTATCTGCGCAACAGTTCTACATGAATAGCAGAGTGACTGCCAACTAAAAATCTGCGCTTCAACTTCAACTTCAAAATACATGCGGCTTTGCTTTTCGCGAGCGGAGTTAAACATCATTTAAGCAAAAAGTAATTTGTGCAATCATCACCGATCGCACTTAACCACAATTAGTATTGAAATGTTTTATTTAAAGTTGAAGAAATTTTGTTTATTTACTGTATAATATCCCCCAAAGTTTTGTTGCTAAAGTTTAAATTGAATTAAATATGATAATATTTAAGTCAAAAATGTATGTATACAAAATATGTACGTAATACAATTGTTTTGTTCTAAATAATCACATTCCTTTGTTAGTTCCATTATTTCTTTGTGTCTGTCGTACTCGTCTATTGATTTAAAAAACAACAACATGAGCAACAATTGTGCATCAACTAGATCTGCCTCCAGTCAAAAAAAAAACCATCTCAGATTCAATGTATATGTCTATTGTATATCAGTAAAACCAAGTGTATAAATGTAACCCGTATTCTCGTTAGCTTTGCACTATTTCTGGGGTGGCAATTCGACACCGAAATTTCGTTTAAATTGTTAAAAATCTACGGAATAAATATATAATGAACTAAAACTAATTGTTGCCTATTTATCTAAAACACATTTCCTGGAAGGTTATCAATTTGCAGATACGGACAGAGTACTTATAACTGGTAAGTCTGGAGCTATAAAATAAATATCTTGGAGAACTAACTACAGATTCTCATCAAGCAATAGCAATAAAGTTTTTCGTATGAGAACTTTAAAATATCGTCTTCAAGGAAAAAACTTATTGGATATGTTTTCCAACCTTTAATAAGCATCGACCAATTGACTGATTTACAAACATTTTTACAGTTTTCCGCCAAGAGATCTACATATATGGAAATTGATTGAAGACACGAGTGAGCAGAGTTAAGCCGAAATAATAAATATACTTTATTGATTATCGGTTAATAATTATTATAATTTTATTAATGTAATTATGTGTTGTACGGTACCAAGTGTATGATATTTATCATACACAAATATATTTAAATTAATTGTATTAAAAACAATGTCATATTCAACTATTAATACAATTTCCAGAAATATTCGAAAAGTAATCCTTAACAATCATTGTAACAGTCCTCGAAATACTAAAGAGCGTATTTACTTTGATACGTACATAAATATATATGTATATTTACTTATTCAAATAGATATCTATATATATGTTGTGTACGTACAGTAAAGCAGAGAAAATGTATGCTATGGACTAGAAACTAGCAATTACAAACAGACATACGTATGTATGTAAGAATTCTTAAGCTTAATTTATTTTAGCCTGCTTTTATAATAATTTATTAACAATAAATACTTTAGATTTTCCATATTTTAATTATTTTTTTGTTTTTTGCATCCACTATGTACACTTTGACAATAACGAGGGTATTCAGAGAAGAATAAGTTGTGAGACGAGAATATTTGGTATTTCTATCTGATACGGATAGACATGAGATGAGTCGTGTATGTATATAGTTGGATCTAGAGAAAGCAATTCAAATACTGTTATCTATTGAAGGCGATAGATTGAGCTTTGAATAAAACCGATTAAATCATATGTGTAAATATGTAGATGTGTAGACTTTGAGCTGTAGATTATTATTTAAGATTTATTCGCTCCTGATTACAGCTCGATGATCGTGACGATTTTCGATTGATCGATTCCAGATATGCTCCTGGGGTCCAACCTTCTGCATTGGTATCTGTTGTCAAGTAGATAAAGTGATAGCGTTAAACAGTGGGTTCTCCAATATTCGATATTATATCTAACAAGCACAAAGCATGCAGTGGAGTTGGGGGTTAAGTGAAAGATTTACCTAAGACACGGACATACCACCAGCCGGCACAGCCCACTTTTAGTAGCTCGATGGCTTCGCCTTCTCGCATTGAAACTTCCGAGTGTCCCATAGCCGTATAATCAGATAGGGCAATGAATTTACTGCCCTGTATCGAAATTGTATATACAATACGTTAGCGTTATTGTTCAGTTTATATATATACATTGTTCAAGCAGGCATATACATATTCTAATATTTAGGTTTAATTTGTGTTAGTCATTACGGGCTTGTTCGCATTTAACAAAATCAAGCTTCAAGCGGTTCTTAACGTAGCTTTTAGTTAGCAAGTTTTCAAATTTTCAAACAATTTACAAATTATCCAAAAATAATATAAATTAATTGTCAAAATAATGAAATGTGTGTGTGTTTGTAATATTTCTTATCATATTAATTGACGGTCTACATTGATAAATTACTTATTTTAATCATACAAATTGAAAACACAATCTTCATACAGCCTAATCTATTGAAATATGTTGTTGTTTTTATTGGTAACAGTTGAATTTTTAATAATAAATGTGAAAGATTTCTCTTTGAAAAAAATGGTGTCTAGAATTAAATTGTATTGTTATTCTAAACACAAATTTAGCATATCTATAAAAAAGATGTATACTTTGCCTATAAATCGTTTATAAATGTTGTTACTATATTCGTTGAACTAAAAGTGACTGTTGGTAGATGTTTTAGTATGTATTTATATTTAATTAATCACAGTACTGCGGAATGTTACTTCTAGCTGGCTGACAAATGATTAGAGACGCATACGAATACGAATATGAATACAAGCATCATTTGAACATAAGTTTAGTGCGTGCATACTAATGATGACCGTACCTAGCTACAGTGAGGATTCGGTTTGTGGTGCTGTGCGCTGTGTCACAACTCAGTGATCAACGGACACATAAAATTTGGAGTTTGGTTTGCTGCTGCGCGCAAAGGAGGACGACGTCGTCGAGGACGTTGAGGACGATGCACCTGCACCATTGATATTGTATGACGCCCACTGCGCCAGTAGATTCAGGAAGCGCTGATGTACAGATAAGAATGCATATACATATGTACATCGAACATACAGATGTGTACGCACATACGTAGAAATTTAGAAGATACAATTATAAAATACGTTTGCAGAATAGCAGTGGATTTTTATGATATTGATTTTGTGTGTGGTTTGTATGTTTGTATGTGAAAGCAAAACGATAAACTTAAATATAAACCAATGAAACTATAAATAACTGCAATCTGTTTTCTTTGATAGAAAATAATTGTTTGATGTAAGAGTCTTCACTTAAAAATTAAATGAAATTAAGTTATTTTCTGTATACAAAGGGACATTTTCTTTTTTTGTTAAATGCTTCAATGAATAATCTTTATATATATATTTGTTATGTTTAAGGACGGACAAGGTGAAGAGCTCGTAATAAACTCAAGTATATTAATCAGACAAATCAAAATTTGGAATGTCTATATATATATATGTATATATTGAAAACTCACTTGAACCTTAATCATTAAAAATATTTATTTATATTATATTTATTATTTCGAGTGGAGTGCACCAATAACCGCAAGTTACTCTAAGTGCATAGCTTTAATTACCGGTGTGCTGTTGTCCTCGTTCAAGGACATCTCGTCCTCGCTGTTCGAGTAGTCCGAACTCCAGCCACATCCTTCGGGATGATCTCGATCCACAATGCCGCCGCCGGAGTTGCCACAGGCCGCTGCTGGCGGTCCATTGTCCTCGCTGCTGCAGTTGGAGTTGCGATTCGAGGACTCGGAGGAGGCATCGCAGCTGATTGTGCGACCCGGCGTGCCGAGTATAATGTTGGGCGTGTCCCAGGAGGTCGTCTGCTTGAGGCCGCGATGATTCAGGCCATACTGCTTGATCTTCTCGCCCTTGAGCTCCTCGAGCTGATTGAGCAGCACGCGCTTGATCTCCGACACCCACTTGTGCTTGACGTCCAGGGAGGGCGCCTGCAGAGTGTGCACCTCCTGACGTCCTTGCAGCCAGACCTCGAAGCGCTTGGTGTCGCCGCGAACGGACTCGGTGAGGCCGATGTGCGACATCTGTAGGTGAACAGTTAGTCTATATTGACTTCATATAGAATCTATTTACCCACCTTGACGTGATGCTTGAACTGATAGGTGCTCTTGTTGTGGCCAGCCTTGGACGTTTGCTTGCAGAAGAGCAGCGATTTCTGGTAGAGAAAGATGTGGCGCTGCTGCGGCTTGATGCGCAGCCGGATGTCCTTCTTGGACTCGGTCCACACCTGAAACGAGTCCTGCAGCAGCAGCTCGCCCTGCTGTGCCAGATCGGTCTGTGGACAAGAAAATCAGAAATTATAATAGTAGAATATAAGAGAAGAGTGTTTGGTGTTGCCGCCTTACGGGAAATCCGGTGATTGCCACCTGATGCATGGAGTCGTTGACGCACTTGAGCACGATCAACATGCAGTCGAGCGCCTTCTGCAGTTCCTTGGTGCAGCTGCCGCTGTCGCTGAACCGCAGCAGATCCTTCAGCAGCAGCTGGTACTTGGTGATCCTCTGCACCGGCTTGAGCAGATAGGCGGCGAGCGGCAGCTTGTGACCCAATCGCTTCTGGCACTCCTGCAGGAACAGATGCGTGTCCACGAGCGTCTCGCGCAGTCGGTCGGAGCGCGGTATGTTCTGGCAATAGAACGAGTACAGTCGATAGAAGGTGTCGCGCTGCAAAGCAGGATGAGAAGGATGAGTACGGACTGGTACGACATTTCGACTAGTTACTTACGCGTTGCACAAAGCAGAGCGCCACCAGCTCCGTGGTGGAAATGCAGTTCTCCAGGTCCTTGAGGAAGACCTCGTTGTGGAACGTGTAGAGCTCGTGCAGATTGCCAAACAGGATCTCCTCCTTGCCCTGCAGGCTCGCAGGCACCAGATGCATCAGCTCATCCGACTGCATCTGATCGAAGTAGCCCTGCAAAGGAACATACCAGAAGAAGACAAAGAAGCAGAAGAAGAAGAAGAGTGTGAGTAGTGGTCTATTTCGGGTTGGGATTAATTTAAGCTTAAGTTACATGCGATTTGTCTTGCTCGTTGAAGGCGTTCATTTTACTGCTAATAAATCGACCGAATTTCTGCTCAACATAATCCTCAACGCTTGGGTAGCCCTGAGCCACAACGAAGTCCTTCAGGATGCGCTCATATTTGGTTGACTTGAACTTCGTATTGCCGAGTTGCGACAGTTCTTTGTCCTTGAAGTCACCCTTAAAGCTCTGCTCGAAGAACTGATGACAAAAGTTGAGTATCTCAGGGTAGTTGCCATGCGTATCCTTGCTGCTCGCTGGTGTCCTTGGCGGCAGTGCACTCAGACTGGAGCGACAGGAGCTGCACATTTGCGTGTCCAGCGCAGGCATTCGCTTGGGCGCCTTCAAGGACTTGGGCGTCGACAGCAGCTTGGTGTTGTTCAGCGAGCCCAGCGAGCTTTGCGCCCGCGCCAGCGAGGACGAAACGGACATGAAGCTCTTGGGCTCGCTCTCCTCCAGGTAGGCCAGTATGTCCACGTAGTTCTTGCGCTGCAGATAGTCCTTGAACTCCGTATCGTTCTCGATTTCCGAATAGCTGTTCGACTCCAGATAGTCCTTGACCAGGCGATACTCGAGCGATTCGTCGCAGCTGGACAGCTCGATGAGCTCCTTGAAGATGGTGCGTCGCTGATCCTTCAGGCGCTGCAGACTATTGCCGGCGAAGTGCTCTCGCTCCGTCTCGCAGGAGGCGTCCCGCTCCTCGCACTCTTGCAGCGTGTCGATGATCTTGATGGTCGACTTGCCATTCAGTATGTTGTGAGTGGCAAAGTTGCACAGATTCGTGCCGAATATATAGTTGCCCCCAAGATCCGCGCTGCAGGACTCAAAGCGCGGTCGAAAGTCGGCGGGACGATAGTTTAGGCCACCGCCCGACGCCTGCGAGTCGAAGAGCGAGCCTTGAAAGGACAACGGCGAGTCGCGAGCCTCCGCAGCCAGCGGGTAACTGAAGCGCTTGATGAGCGAATCGCCCAGCTTCAGATTGAATCTGCCGACAATGTTGCAAGCCGTATTCTGCACGCGTCGCAGCCGGAATGAGCTCTGTGCTCCGGCCGTGTTCGGTTTTGATGCTTTGCGCAGATCGTAGCCACCGTAGCGCATATTGATTGATCTCGGAGTCTGCTAGTCGGAGGCTATTTGAGTTTAGTTGTACCGCCGCGCACAAGAGTCGATCGCCTAATGATCAGCCCGTAGCTTGGGGGCGCTTAGAATCGCTTACAAATCATCGGGCTCCCGATACGCTCACAGCCTAATGGGCTTAATGCACTAATTACAACCCAACGCATTCAAGCTCATCAAGAAGCAGCTCATAAGTAATACTGTTTTGGGTCTCAGTTCGCTGGCCACTGGGCAGCTTCTTGCTGCGACTTGCATTTCACGCTTCATGGTCTCTCTGAGACTGTGGTCGGTTCTTTGTATGAGATATCTGTGCCTATTACACATCTGTATGCTACATTCTCTATTTACCTTTAGAATCGAACTCATTTCGTTCACGTATATTCGCTCGGTCTCCAGCAGTTCCGACAGTACGTGTCCTTGTTGCAGTTTTCGCGCCTCAGCGTCCTGTAAATATGAGAATTCATTTTTTAATGCAGTTTTTAGATGGGGCAGTCAAAGCTTATAACACTTTAGAAGGTACTAAAAGACTGCTTTTAGCCTAAAATATTCCGTTTCTTATCAGTGTAAAATCAATAAATCACGTTATTCATAGTCTCTTATACAGTTGGGTAACGAATTTCCAAAAACTCTGTTTCAGTTATCACTTAAGTCCCAAAAGAGAGCTTGACCTAATTTATTATCTTAGTTTATTTTATTAGTTTATTTTTGTGAATTAATACTTCCATGTTTTAGGAAATAAATGTATAATTTACAGTACAAATTTACTATTTTAAAAAAACATACTGGCGTACATAAAACAAATTAATTCATAGTATTAGGAAACATTATTCTATTTACTAAAAAGTTTTTTTACTATATTGAAACTAAGCTGGCTACTTTCTTGATTAAATATGAATGCAAAAAAGAGTTTGCTTTTAAAAACTTTGATAATAAATGAAATATTTTCTATAAAATTCCTCATTATTTCGAAGATATAACTTTAAAAACGATTACTAATTATAATTACTGAAAGATTTTATTCCTGGACTTGAGCTATGAGTTTGCGTTTGAAACTATACGAATAACGTAATGTTGACATTATAAAAGTATAGGTAACAGCAATTAAAAGCTAGATCAAATTAATTAATAAGAAAATCCAAATTACCTGTTGATTTTGCAGGTGTTCAACATTGTCGGGACTCGATCCGTTGTCGCCATTTAACGAAACGCCCGAGTCAATGACACCGTCCATAGATCTGGGTCGCAGCTCATGTATGCCAGTCTGGAAAACAAACAAAAAAATTATATATATAATAGCGATTAATTAGGGCTCTCAGACAACATACTCATAGGTCTAAATAGGCAACACAGAGACCTACTAATACTAATAATACAGGTTGGCATAGATCTTTGGGCCGGCAGCGACAGTTTTGGACAAATCTTAAGGTTTCGACATCTGAGCCAGAGCTGACGACTTTTCTAACTAGACAACGTTTATTTAAATGTGGCAAACGGTTCTTTTTTCCTCAGTTGTTGTTGTTGTTGTTGTTGTTTTTTTGTTTGTTTGCTCTCTGTTGCCACTTTCGCTCCGTTTTGACCGTTCGTTCGACTTTCCATGCGTCCACTACGCTTTTGTGGTTTCGTATAGCCCCCAAAGAGCAGAAGCGTCAAAGAGCTCATCAGCTTTTTAAACTCTAGTCTAATTACCCAGTTGCTGCGTCAAGTTCTGAACTGTGGGAGGCTTTGGTCTTAATTTAGGCAAAACAACACACACACACACAAAAACACACATTATTAGATAATTGCTAACTTGGCGCTTAGCGCTTTCTAAATCAGCTGGCAAGCACAGAGCCCCAAATTGGCCAAGTTAGCGGCGCACAGTCTGTTTCTGCTTTTAATTGCTACGTTGTTGTTTTAGCCAGAATTAACTCACTTCTCATTGTTTATAACAAGGTCTACTAAGTACAGCAGCTGGTTCTTCACTTTTGTGCTTGCCGTTTTTACCCATTTTCATTTCGGTTTCGTTTACTTTCTATGCGGCGAAACAAAACCACTGAAGTGGGCCACAAGGCTATCTATAATCATCTTATTTGTTTAGAAGAGACTAACTATTGCAGAAACTCAACCAAAATTAACATTAACATTAACCATTAACACACATTTTACGCCACAATTTCTATAATCATGTGTCATATATAGTCATAAAATATACAAAGAGATCAATAATAAGCTAAGATTTATATTATTTATTTTTTACTGTTCAGAACTTAATCTCCTAATATGAAATTTTATTTTAAGAACATATTTTCTTATATTTAAAAAGTTACACTACGAAATTTCAGTGGCTAGAAAACCAAACTCATAAAAGTAAGTTTTTCTTAGGACTTTGTTTTGGTGAAAATACAAATATTATTAATGAGTTGCAATAAATAGTGCGTAAGATCATAAAAAACACCAGATTGCCACTGTCAACTGAAATAATATTGTAAGACAATTAATTAGCGCTGTTCCCGTAACCGTATCGCAATAACTAACTTCAAATTAAGAGAGTGACAATAGAGCAAAACCTGCCGACTGTGCCAACTAGCGTTCACTTTTTACACAGGTGTGGAAAGCACTTGAAGGTGGAGAAGTTTGGGGCCATCGAGATTAGCTGGGTTTTGAGATGACACCAATTTACAAAGCTTGCTTGGCTCAAATCGGGGCCAATAGACGGCAGAACAAAGAAATTTGAGTCACCGTTAGATCATAAAGTGTGGAATTTCAAGAGAGATGCCGCATCCAAAACTTAATGACTATTAAATTTGATGACAGAAATCAAATCAGGCACACTCGGAAATGATTCTTGAATTCTGATCACTTGCAATAAAATATGTATAGTGTTTTTGTATTGGTAATATGTGCAAGATAATAGGGAAAGTGAAAGGTGTTAACGGTACATGCGTGCCAGCAGCACGAGACGAACTCGTATATATATATATACATATATATGTTGTCTTTTTTTGGGAGTGCGAGAGTGAGAGTCAAGTCAGCTTGACTTACGTCTTTACAGTCGAACTTCTCTAACTCAAACCGCAACCAAATTTGACTTATAGAGACTTGCAGTCATAAGTTATAAGTTATAAGTGAATACTCGACTATGTCTTTACCTATGTTTCGATACAGTCGAACTTCTCTAACTCAAACTGCAACCAAATTTTACTTTAAGTTATAAGTGAAATAAAATGAAGTTATTTTATGCACTTATATTTAGTGCTTATAAAAAAAAAGAAACTCAACAAATTTCTTAGGATTAAATTTTAAACAATAGTCAAAAACATTTTTTATATTTATTTAGTTGACATAGTTAGATTTATGAAAATTATGAAATTATTTTATTGATAAAGCTCAGATTGTATTGTAAGTCAAAAATAAATAGAATTAATATTAACAAAAAATATGAAAAAATTAATTTTAAAATGTGTACACATATTAAAAAATTGTATTTCAAAATTCGAGAAAAAAACTCTTTTTTTAACAATCGAAAGAAATATGCAGACAAATTTGTATAGAATTTGGACTCTAAAGCTATTGCCATACAGCTGGAATTGAGTTTCGACTTAGGTAAGTTCGACTGTCTATATATCAGAGATATATACATATATTAACGGTGGCCAGTCACTCAAAAGAGTTAAAGCAAGCGTAAACTGTCGTTTTAAGGCCAGCTTATAATAGTTTAAGTGGACAGACAGACAGACAGACAGCTTGTTGCCAATTATTTAATTTTAAGTAGCCACAAACAACGGCACCATAAACCAAAAAAGTCTGGTGTTAATGAAGCCACCGTTGGCTATTTAAAGCAATATTATTAAAAGACAACACATTACTGCAAAAGACAAAAAACAAAAAAAACAGCATAGCTGTCGATGGGTCAAAAATAGATATAATATATGTATGCATGGCAAAAAACGTAAAAAATGTAAAGTGTCTGCGTAATTTGTTATGAAACCGCGAAATGGAAACCGCAAAAATCAAACGCCAAAAAGTTGTTGCTGTTGTTGTTGTTGTTGTTATAGTTTGCATTTGTTGTTGTTGTTGTTGTATTTATTAATGAAACGAACGAAGCTTCCTGCCAAAACTACACGCTACCTTCACCTTTGCTTGGCTCTTCGGATGTGCGACTTTCGGTTACATAATAAGTACTTGCATACAACAAATACAAACATATGTATATAGCATAGCTATATATTTATATTTGCTGCTGATCCGTTGCTGCCTTGTAGGTAATTAACATGCAATTGGCCAAGACGACGCTCCAATAACTAACCATATTTGAGTTTCAGTGTTTCGTGTCATTGGAGCATCGAGCAACTTGGGATTCATTTCCTGATGCACATCTGGAATATGCCAGATCATAATGGGAGCATCTTTTTACCCGGACATGGACTCTCAATCGTTTTCAAGCCACATATACATTAGCATATTTGTTGATTTCACAGACTCATACACATTGCTAATCTATTTTAGTGGCTTGGTATTTTAAAATACAAATAAAGTGATGAGCTAAGAAAATGCAAAGAAGTAACCAAGTGTATAAATTGGTATTTTTCATATTTATAGTATTTTTTTTGAGTTCAACTATAGTTATTATATTTAGCTAATTAATGAGAATATTTATATATATATACATATAATATATATGTTTATCACGAAAGGAGGAAAACGAAAAAATGTATCACTATCTCTTTTCATTTTGAATATAAAATAATTATATACGAAAAAAATTTCAATTAAATGTTAGATTTATCTAAGTTACGTATTAACTCGATTAAATTCCAGAACTAATGATCAAACGTTTTTATACCCTGAACCCATTAAAAATGGGTAAAAAGGGTATTATAGTTTTGTGCAAAAGTATGTAACAGGCATAAGGAAGCATCTCCGACCATATAAAGTATATATATTCTTGATCAGTATCAACAGTCGAGTCGATCTAGCCATGTCCGTCTGTCTGTCTGTCCGTCCGTCCGTCTGTCTGTCTGTATGAACACGCGGATATCAGAGACTACAAGAGCTAGAGACTTCATATTTGGAATAAAAGTTCTCGTAGTGCCGGGACAGATCAAGTTTATTTCATTTTATCGACCCATTCAAAAGTTATCGAAAAATTTCGATTTCAGATTATCGTTTTTGGGCTATAACTTACAAGTTATAAGAGCTAGAGGCCCCTAATTTTTCATGTATAATCTCGAATAGCATACACATGTAACAAATTTTTCACTTTTTGGATACCACCCCCCAATTTCCCCCAAATTTTGAAGGTACGACCTTGCAATTTGGTTTGGTCACACAGTTTTTAGCCAATGTTATATCCTAAAAATTTCAGAAAGATTGGACAATAAACACAGAAGTTTTTAAAGATTTTATTTTCCATTGTGTGGGGCTCGGTGAAAAGCAAGTTAACTGCTTAAACGGCTTGCACTGCTTGAACTGCAGCATGTGTGTGTCTATATTAGTATGCATGATTGTATCTCCTAGTCGGGCACTCCCGACTAGAGCACTCTTACTTGTTTAATGTAAAATCTGGCAAAAAAACAAAAAAAAGTTTTTCACTTTTTTACTGTGTATTTTTATTTATTAGTCAGAATATATATAATAATATGTGAGAAAAATTTAAAATAAGTGTTATATCTATCTAGTTACATGTTAACCAGATAGAAAAACTCTATTTGGGTTAGAAAATGTGTACAATTATTTCTCCCCTAATTTCTTTTGTGTGCCATTTTAGCTCTTAAGGCCGGATCTTTCAGTCAAAAACACAAATATTAAAAAATATTTGTATACAACATCAATCCATTTCGAGTAGAATTTACAAATCCAATTTGTAATAAAGGTAAAAATAAATGTGGTTGAGTATTTTTGTGGAAATGCTTTTAGTTAGAACATCTTCAGTTTATGAGAAGGAAGTGCAAAAAGCAATAGCCTTATATATGAAAATTGTATGGTATACTGCTAAATTCCAAGTCTCTCGTCTCGTCTCGTCTCAAATTGAATTCTCAATTCTCTTTGGAAGACTCGGAAATTTCACAAGCTGCTGTTAAGCATCAAGTTTAGCGTATAAGCGAGAGCATCCACACGATAAAGAGTGATAATAGATTGGCCAACGGTAAATGCGAAAGGTTCTACACGTATTTTGTGGGTCCAGTTCAAATTGAAGCCCAAACATGTTGCAAATGAGGAACTCAAGTGGAAGCTGTTTGCATGCTGTGCAGGAAGTACGCGAGTGGGAAAACAAGAGCAGCGGGCTTCCCGCTCCAACTTCCGCCTAATTAGCAGGCATGATTACAAGGTCTGGAATTTGCGACTCCTACCTTGCGCAGCAGTTGATTGTTGCGTAGGAGCAGGTCGCTCCGTCTGCCCCGATCCAAGTTGAAGTCCGCCTCGTAGTAGGAGCAGTTGTCGTCATCGCAGCTGGAGATGCTGCAGCAGCAGCCGGCATTGGCATCCGCCTCATTGTCGTAGCACGCATTGTTCCAGAAGACGCCGCCAACGGCATTGCAGCAGTCGCTCGCACTTGGACTTGGACTTGGACTCGCACTCTCTGTGGCCTGGCCCAGACAGGAGCAGCAGTCCTGCTCCGACTCGCACAGCGAGCTGTTGTCGCGACTGGAGCCGCCACAGCCCGACGAGGAGGTCGAGGTCGAGGTGCTGCACGAGGGCGCCGGGCCGCGAGCTCGTGCTCCGTCCGGACTAGCTGCCTCCTGGCTATTGCTGACAAAGATCTTGACGCTGTTGTTGTTGTTGTTGTTGTTGTGCTTGCTGATGGGTCGCGGATCGGGTGCTAGCATCAGGGAGTCGGTTTCCATGTAGTCGTCGGTGGGATCAATGCACGACTCCCGCACCCAGCTGTCGTCAATGCTGATCGTGGTGCAGGTCCTGGGCGCCTGCTTGAGGCTGTTCAGCTTGCGCTCCTTCTCGATGTTGCACTGCTTGGCCTGGCTGAGCAGCTCCTTGGTGGTGGCCTTCGTCACGCTCTTCTTGGCAAAGTTCTGCACATCGTTGGGATCGACGTGGGCCTTGGAAGGAGGCGGCGATCGCTCGGCGTACTGCTTCACGTGCTTCTCGGGCAGCGGGCTGTCCAGGATTTGCACCTGCACACAGTTGATGCACTTTTCGTCGCGCTGCAGATTCGTTTGCTTCGATTGCTCCTTGGTGTCGTTGGAGGAGGAAACACCCGAGTCCGAGCAGCTGCTCTCCAGGGAGAAACGCTTCAGGCGCTCAGGCTGCGTTACGATTGCTCTTGCAGTCGGATTCGATGCTTGCGGGAGTTTGTAAATGCTTCTGTTGGCCTGGACAGCCGATCCTCGTGCCAGCTGATTGACAATGTGCAGTGGCTGACGCTTCTTCCTTATGTGCACGCGTTCCAGCTTGCTCTTAGGCGATTGCTGCTCCGGCAACGGCGCTTTCTTGTCCTCGCCCGCCTTCTGGAACATCCAGCGCGGCGCCGCATCCTGCTGCAGGAACAGCTGCTGCACTCGACGCTGCAGCTGCGCATTTGCTTCGCTGTACGGAGGAGCAGGCGCCAGTGGCTTGGGAATGCGTGATCTCAGGGGCACGCGATGCGCTGGGGCTGAGGATATGAGCTGCTGTCGTTGCTGCAACTCCGGCTGACGCAGACAGGCGGAGCAGTCGTTGTCCTCCATGGGCTCCCTGCGCTCAATGCGCGCAATGCGATCCGCGCGCGAACGAATCCCAGCTGCGGCGCCGGCACGCGCCAAATCCCGCCGGATATCGCGATAGTTCCAGCTCTGCGACTTCTCGCAGTCCGGCGTCACAGTGCTCGTCTCCGTAGCATCCGAGTTCGAGTTCGAGTTGGAGTTCGAGCTGGAGTCGGAGCAGGAGCAGCAGTCCTGCTCCGGCTTGCCCAGCAGCAGCCACGACTCGACGGTGGGCGGCGGCAGAGCAGCAGGCAGCGGCTTGCGTCCCAGTGGCGCCTGACGGCGAAAGCCGCCGAAGCGGGCGGGATTGTTGAGCTGGGGCGGCGGCTCATTGGACTTGTGCATCATGGCCTGCTTGCACTGGTGCACATAGTTCACCTTGAGCAGTTCCATGGGCAGCAGCTCGCTGTGCGAGAGGCGCGAGTCCAGCGTGCTGTCCATGCTGGGCGTGTCCGGCTTGCGGATCACCGCTGGCGGCAGTTTGCCAATGGGCATTTTACGTTTCGAAAGTTTTCACCTATTCACACGATTCCAACTCGATTCAGTCAAACAATCGAAAATTGCAACACATTCGCTGCACATTGCACAAGTCACTAATCACTAATCACGGATCACACAAGTCACACTTTACACGTTAGAGTCCACAGTCACTGCCACGGCTGGCGCTATTCTAATGCAAATTGCGAGGTCAGCCTTTGTCACGGCTACTTTGATTGCAATAAGACGCGCTCAGTCTCTTTGCGGCACCACTTCATAGTTATGCAAATCGAAATTGTTGCTCGGCTTTAATAGCGATGCGCGACGTTGTTGCGTCGGCGAAAGATCGGCTTAAACTGTCGGCTTGATCGACGGCAGCGTGCGAGTGCGGCTCGATTGCTCGGCTCGATGCAACATGTTGTGTGTGGTTGCGTCGCATCAATGGCAGCTGCGTACAGATTCTGTTTGATTGCCCCCCCACCCCCTCCGCTTAGTCTGCACGCATACACTCTCAAACTGCTCGGACAATGACATTGCAATTTAGTTGCAGAACAAGAAATCAATTTAGATTCCTCTTTTGCAACATTTGTATGTACATACATATGTATGTATGCATGTGAATACTTATACTAGCATCATTATATGGCAGAGTCTGCGAAACAATCTTCGAATAGCGGCTTTTTGGATAAACTGGTCCGCCTGCTGAAAGGTGCAGAGGATTGCAATAAGTAAATGCTTTCTGGCTAATCTTCCTACGCACTAGTCTGGCAGAGATCATGAAGGAACAGAAGCATCTATTTTTAGCTATAGAATTTTGTCGATTGTATAGAGATAACGTTTCTAATGTAATTTGCCACTTAAAAAGATCATAATCTGTTTAGCCACATTTAAAAAAAACGAGTGTGTGGGAGATTAAGTGAGAGAGAGAAAGAGAAAAATGAGTGAGACAGGGTCACAGAGAGAGAGGGGGAGAGAGATATAGAGAGAGCAAGCGAGAGAAATATAGAGAGAGCAAGCGAGAGAGATATAGAGATGGAGAGATCAAGCGAGAGAGATAGACAGAGAGAGATGCACAGACAGAGAAAGAGAGAGACAGACAGACAGAGAGAGATCACGTAGAGATAGAGATAAGTAGGAGAGAGCGGAAAAGAATTAAGTGCAAGAGAAAGAGGTGCGAGAGGGAGGCGTATTAAAATTATAGATAGCGGGAGCGGGAGACTGAGAGAGAGACAGAGAGAGAGCGTAAGACCAAATACAGCAAGCAGAGCATGAGGGTAGTGAGAGAAGTCGTAAGAGAATGAGAGATAGAGAGAGATTAAGAATTCGGGAGATAAAGAGTGAGTCAACTATTGAGATTAGCAGAGATTGGTTTTTTACATCACTATATCACCAACACTCACATCTACAATTCACTGAAAGCCATCAAAAGCTGCAGGCCTTACTTGAAATCTTGAGAATCGCATAGAAGGGCGATATTTAAAATACATTATGTTTAAATTACTATGCAGCGGAGGTGTTATAAAAAAAAAGACTTGGACATGCTTCATTGCCGAGCAGCTCTTGTAGAAAAAAAAGCAGACTGCATGCGCACTTTTGTTTATATAAACCAAATATAACTCATAATATGTAGCCATAAATATGTACATACATACATATTAATGTTCATATTAAACATGATTGTTTTTGGTTACATGTTTCTATAGTTTTGCGTCGTGTTTATAGATATCATAGATATGATGGCAAACTGGCTACCAATGAACAGCTTAATTTGTACGTTTCGTGCTTATCCATTTATGGCTGAGAGCATGCAATAAATAGTTGGCTCAAACACTCTGCAGTTGGCTGTTTGTCTTCGTCTTGGTATTGGTCGGCTTTTTGGGCGTCACTTGTGCAATTACGTGAAACGGAAGCCAAGCGCCCACAAAAGGATTACGCATGAGTAGGAGCTGCCGGCAGAGAGCCAAATGCAAAGCAAAAGCTGCCAAAGCGTCAAACCATGGCCAAAAGCGGAGGGTTCAGTTCAATTGAAAGTGAAACGCGACTGAAATCGGTGCAGCAAGACATTTTGACTTTTCATTCATTAAAATTAAAGCAAAACAAAAAACAGAAAAGAAAGAAAAGAAAATGAAAAGCAGCAGTCAGCTGCGAAAAAAGATACCCTGTATCGAATTGAAATAAATGTACTGTTTGTGCTTATAAAATTAACTTAAAAGATGTTTAGAATTGAATATTATTATTGGCTCTAATATCAAGAAACAATATTTCAGTTAAAACATTAATTTTTGTATTAATATTCTAATATGCTATGCAAACACATCATACAAATTTCTCCTTTTTTATATATTTTTTCCCTACATATGTTTCGAATTGGAGAATATAAACAAAACATACTTTGTTTAATCGAAAGCATCTCTTTTTGCCTTACCTACATTTTCAACGCTTTTTATCCATTTTTAATGTGCTACAGGGTATAAAAACATAGCTGGAGATATGATCTCATAACAAATAAGTATTGTATGTGAAGAAAATGTAATTCCATTAAAGTGAAGCTGAGGCTGAGGCTGCTCTCAGCTCTCAGCTCGCATCGTAAATTTAATTTATGATTTCATCGCAGCAGGCCCGAAAAAAACTGAAGAGATTTCGGCTGTTTCTGCTTTGACATTTATATGCTTACTGAAAAGGAAAGCCCAGGTTAAAAGTGAAAAAACTAATGCATTTACAACTGTAGCGTAACGAACCTATGAATGTATGCATTAAATGTATAAATAAGTAAAAATCATACAAAATATAAATACAATACGGTGAAATTAAAAGATATATACAACAGCTAGTTGAATTGTTTGTTTCTGCAAGCTATTCATAATCATTTATAATAAAACAACTAAAGCAATTATAATTCTCAATTGGTTTAAGCAGATTACCATCTAACTGCCCTATGTTAAAAGTGAAAAAAAAACTAATGCATTTTATGTATTAAATGTATAAGTAAATAAAAAGCATGAAAATATAAATACAATAAATAAATATATGCAACAGCTGGTTAAATATAAGATATTAATAATCATGATAATGAAACCACTAAAGCAATTCGAATTCTCAATTAGTTTAAGCCAAGTACAATCTACCTGCCCTATTGCCCTTGTGCAGTTTGAATACTGATAAATAATTGTAGATAAAGACTAAATATGTACAATATTGCAATTGATTGTCATGAAGTCGGAAATGCCTCAGTCAATTATAATTCCCTTTTCGCAAGGTTAGTTCAACTCAAACCCAATCAGCGAATCTTTGCCTTGATCGTTCAACAACTTGGCGTTGACATTGATAATGCCAAATTAGGTTTGTTGGCCATCGTTCTTTTGTTTATTGTGATTGTTTTCATAATTGTTGGCTTTCATCAGTCGCTCAATGCGCAAAACACTTAAACATAAATATGAATCAACTTAAAGTTAAAATACAATTCACGTATGTTTTTATTATGTTCTGGTTGGTTTCAATAAGCTCCATTTCTCAACTCTGCCCTCAATCCAAAAAAAAAATAAAAAGGCTAAGTCATAAAAACTGTGCCAGCTTCTGTGTTTGACCAAATTATTGTTGCTGCTAAGCAAAAATTGATGAAACCCAAGTTGGTCAGCGAAAAAATAAACCAGCTTTTATAATAGAAAAGCAATCCACAAACACACACAATAGTCTTTTGCGCAACATAAAAAACCACAATAAAATATCAAGCAAAGATACAAATGAATAAAAAAGTAAACAGGCTGAAAATTTGTCGTCTTTTATATTATTCAGCGCGAATAACTCAAAAGAATTGCTTATGGCAATCTAGTTTTGGGAAGTATCATATTATAGGTTAACAAATGTATTTCTTTTACAAAAAAAATACCAAAAGTTGTATTTTTTATTATTATTAAAAGTTTTCCACAATTGAAACTTGACTTGAAGCGTTTACAATTGTTAAAGTTTTGTATAAAACAAAGAACCAATGCTAAGGTCACGCTCTGATTCGCTCATATATGTATAAATATATTCCAGCTGGGCAACGAAAATTGTTAATCTTAGAAAGTGGCAGAAAGTGACCCTTGGCGCCTCAAATGTGGTAACTAAATCCAAATCGAAATTGAAGTTCGTTTTCCCCCTTTTGGATCATGTACTTTCCGACTTACATGCTATTCCGTATTACCGCATTAAATTTCTCATTCGAAATCAATTAAAGTCTCTGTCTTCTTCTTCTTCTTCTGTTTTCAACAACTTTCAAAATCTTTGTCTTCGTCTTGCTGTACGCTTTTTGTTTCTATTAATTTCCGCATTGTCTGCACAAAATGCTTCCAATGTTGCCGCAAAATGAGCTCTGCTATCATCCAAAACTATCAAGAGCTGCAATTATGTTTGCTTTTTTTGTATCTGGTATTTAATGAGCTAGGAATTCCATAAATAAACACTGCAGAATGCCTCTGCCTCTTGATAATAACAAAATAATTTGGGAGTTTAGCTTGTAAAAGCAGGTTTGTCAGTTAGTTTTTTAAGCCACATTCAACTTATTATATATATATATAAAGAGTTGCGACTTTAAGTTGTATTGACTTAAGGCCGGAATTTTCTATATTTATACTCTTTTGGAAGAAAAGAAGGAAGCGTAGGTGCCCCCAAAACTTACCTACAGTAACTAAAATTGATCTAGCCATATCCGTCTGTGTGTCTGTCTGTATGTATGCAAACTAGTCCCTCAGTTTTTGAGCTTTAGCGATTAAACTTTGCACAGAGACTTATTATTCAAATAGATAGCAAATTGGTCGAAACCAGCTGGATCGGACCACTATATCTTATAGCTGCCATACAACTGGAAGTCGGTTTTGGCCATATATCCCATAAATGTACACCTTGTACACTTGAACTTCCTTAGAACTCATCAATGTTTAAAATTGCAAAACGATTTAGTCATATTTAGTGAACTATTGTTTAGCATATACATAAGCGTCAAATATAAACCAGTTAAAACTATCCACAGACTCGAAAAGCGTATAAAATATTCGCAACGCCATTATCAGTGGTTTTTTTATATTTTAAGTTCATATTCGATTTGGTATTCACTTCAGTTAGCTAATTGGTTTAAATTATACATATGCTCTATATACTTAGTGTAAATTGTCCTAAATATAATAAAGAATGGTCAACTTGGATGCGTATATTTGATTAAATCAAAGTGCAAACATTTGATCATTGATATGATAGTGGATAGGCAACTTGGGAATAAGCGCTGCCAATCAAAATCTCTGTTTATTGAGTAATTTTACAGTCCTAATTTTTTGTGCTAACCAAAAGAAATTGCTGCATTTGAAACGTACCCAAAGAAAACAGTTTAGATTCGAATTGGCCAATTGCTTAATTTGAGTGCAAACAGATTACGAATGTGTTTATAGTTTGTCAATTGACAATTGGGGAATAGATTTCTTTCAGTTGACCACGAAATATCAAAGGAGTCAGTAGCTAAGATGTTGCTGGTGGACAAGAGTTGGTCGCTTATTTTGAATACAATCAGTAAGTGAGCTTAAAGGAATTTGGATAAACACATTGCCTATCAATTCACAACAGTTCAAGGATATTTATATAACAGCACAATCTGTGTGCTCTGGCATGATGACTACGAGTTCCAATTACTAGACATAGGTGTGGATTATGCCAGCTTTATAAACATCAATATTGCCACACTTTCCGGCAGCTTCAATGACAATGTGATCGATGCAGCTGGCAAGGAACAACAGCTCAAGGAACGCGATCTTAGCTACGATGATTTGCTGCTCAAGCTCACTTTGTCCATTGAGACTTCGCACTGCGAGGTCTGTATAGTATGAGCACATATCAAATATGACCCTTGACCTTTGAGCTCTTCCCCCCTCCCCTTTTCCATAGAGTTTCCTTGTCTTTGGTGAACATATCCCTCGCTTTGTGGCCGCCTTCCAACAGGCAGCCATGTACTCCATCTGGCGATCCTTGCACAACAAGTTCGTGTTTGCCCATGTGGCGCAGGAGCTCGAGCAGACAGACTGGCGAGACTATTTCTACCAGGGTATTTGTTGGCCAGAGTAGAAACCTTTCCGGAGTATCTGTAAGAGTAACCAGTATCGCTTTTCAGACCAGCCCAATATACTGTTTGTGGTGCGCAGTTACGCGAATGCAACGCACTTCGAGTTGAAGACTAACAAGTATGTGGGTCCCAGATCGGAGCAACCGCAGCAACTGCAGCTGGTGGATAGCTATGATGCTGTGGAGCAGTGCTTTCAGCACAATAGACCCTTATTTGCCGATAAGTTAGCAGACTTGCAGGGACGTGAACTGATCATCGCCGGCTTCGACTACAGGCCCTATACGGTCATCAAGCATGTAGGTCTAACCAACTATAATCTGAAACCCTATATGTTCCTTGATTCGATTACAGCGCACCCAAAGCAATGCACGTGATGTTGGAGTTGCGCCGGAGTCGAAACTGGCCAATGTGTATATCGACGGCACCGAAACGCGTGTCGTTCTCAACTTTTGTGCACAGTTCAATTGTACGGTGCAAATCGACACTTGTGAGTACCCTACACTTCTATATCAAAAGTATTTGAAGTCAAATCAATCAGATTATAAATTCTAAAGCGGAGTACAAAAATCTTATATCAGGCACCTTTTTAATCCTTTCGAACTAAGTTAAGTACCAGCTTAGTCATTTTAAATCAGTCTTCTTAAAAGGACCTGGATGTTTCCTAAATTAAGAACCGGTTTGCTTAAAGTAAGATATTTTCATTACTTAAAGCATTCAAGCTCTTAAATCAAAGATTTTGACATCTTGAAATAAATCATAGTCGGCTTTATGAGGTATTTAAGTTCTTAAACTAAGAACCTTAACGTTCTATACTTATTTTAAGCACACAAATTGTACTTGAGTGAATAATTTGTATTCCTAGTTGTGTAAGGAATATCATCAACAACAATTTCTATCTATCTATTCTGGATGAACATCCAATAGGGTTTACTTTATTCGAAAAGTGCTAACCAGCTAGTCTCAGTAAATTCAAAGTATAATCAGTTTATGTATATCTATTGCTCAGCTGACGCCTACGACTGGGGCACCATCTACACAAACATGTCCGGAGATGGAGCCATGGGCATGATCATCGATCACAAGGCGGACATTTGCATTGGCGCCATGTACTCGTGGTACGACGACTATACCTATCTGGACCTGTCCATGTATCTGGTGCGCTCGGGCATTACCTGCCTGGTGCCAGCTCCTCTCCGGCTGGCCAGCTGGTACCTGCCGCTGCAGCCGTTCCAGGCCACCCTGTGGGCCGCCGTGCTCGTCTGCCTGGGCATCGAGACGCTGGGTCTGGTGCTGGGGCACAGGAGCGAGCAGGCGCTGTACGCCAGGACGGAGGCACAGGATGTCTGGTGGCGCAGCACCAAGTTTGGACTGGTGACCACCTTCAAGCTGTTCATCTCACAGTCGGGCAATAGCAATGTGCGATCCGTGACAGTGCGAGTGCTGCTCTTCGCCTGCTTCCTCAACGACATCATCATCACGAGCATCTACGGCGGCGGTCTGGCCAGCATTCTGACCATTCCCAGTCTGGGCGAGGCGGCGGATACAATGCAGCGAATGCGCTCCCAGCAGCTCCAGTGGGCAGCCAACTCGGAGGCTTGGGTAACGGCGATTAGGGGCTCCGATGATGTGAGTAGCTGCTAACTGCTATCTTAACCAACTTGACCTGAGCGACTTTTACTCCTAGCCACTTGTGCATGAGCTGCTGAGTAACTTTCACATCTACAGCGATGAGCAGCTGCTGGACTTGGCCCATCGCGAACGAATGGGCTTCACTGTAGAGCGTTTGCCATTCGGTAAGCAGCTATTACAATAACACCCTACTAAATACACACATGCAGCTCTTCTCTGTTCCTAGGACACTTTGCCATTGGCGACTATTTGACGGCACAGGCCATTGAGCACATGGTAATCATGCAGGAGGATCTCTACTATCAGTACACGGTGGCCTTTGTGCCGCGTCTCTGGCCACTACTGGAGCGCTTCAATGATCTCGTCTATCGCTGGCACTCGTCCGGCTTTGACAAGTACTGGGAATACCGTGTGGTGGCCGACAATCTGAATGTGCAGATACAGCAGCAGGTGGAGAGCACCATGTCGAGCAACAGCCAGGAGGACAGGAACATTGAGCCCGTCACTCTGGCCATGTCCAACTTTGTGGGCATACTGCTCGTCTGGGTCTTGGGCGTCACTGTGGCTCTGCTGGCCTTTGTGCTTGAGCTGCTGGCAGCCAAGTTCAACTGGAAGTACTCCACTCTGATGTCACGTACCTTGAAGTAAGCGCTTCGGTCCAGAATGTACGCCATAATATTTATATGTATTGCCAAATCGGTTTTTGCGCAATTGATGTTGCAACCGATTTCACTTCATGTAGCTCACAGGCACTATAATATATCTTAGACGCTTTTTTTATGCCAGTTTCACTGAAAAGGGCCAAAGCGAAGCGATCTTCAGAGTTGCTTTGCCGACTCCGACCAGGTAGCCGAAGTTGGTAGTCAGTTTAGCGACATGCGGAAGTGCCGTGAAAGTTCTCAGACTGCGTTGATTTATGCTCTCAAAGCAAAAAAACAAAAAACAGCAAAAACATACAAAATATCTTTCGCTTAATGCATTGTGCGTTAATGGTTTGTATGTACATAGTAGATACGTGACGTGACTGGAGCTTGAAAGTATCTGCTTACAGATTAGCTGCTCGATATGTCTCAGTGCAATGAACTGCGAGCATCTTTTTATTACAAACTCAGCTAGAGAGTAGAAAATAGCGCTGAAAATCAAATATCAGTTTGGATACTTGGCAATAATCTCACGAAATAAATCTGTGGAATGTAGAAACGCTTGCTTTTCACTTACAATTACTTCTTTCACCTTACAGAAATACTTTATATATTATATTTATAAATACTTTACAGAAATACTTTAAGCACATATATATTTCTGCATAATTTATGCACCTTAATATAAAATAATCTGATTCTTTTCTTTTTGCCAGCTAGTTTCTGATGTTTATTTTTGTTTTTAAGAAACTGGTATCTGGAACTCTAATTTGTAATTTTTTAAAATAAAAAAAAACTAGCTATTTGGAACAATCAAAAACGAAATCAATTTGTTAGAATTTGAAACGCCTTGTAGACAATTTACAAAAATATCAGAATAAATTCGAATAGTAAGCTTTTCCTATTTTTAGAAAACATATTTCTACTAAACTCAAATATTTAAAAATACTTTCTCCCCAAAATGCAGAAACAGAAAACTTTGAAAGTTTTGTTTCTTTCTTAGCAATACATTTCTATATATGTGCTCGAAATCGCAGAAAATAAAACTTATGCATTTCATAAATTCACTTTCTAAAATCTAGGTTCGACAAATTGCACATTTTTCGCTCAGTGTATGCTGCCTGAACTTGCCTGATGGCCAGCAGCCACTGTCCACTGGTGTGAAATTTCGGCAATGCTTGTTCATGTTCAGGCCATGTCAAACAAGTGGACGAAGTGCGATGCAAATTCTCGGCTAACGGGGCGTATGCACAATCCATCGAAGCAAATTGGCTAATTGGCAGTGCATTTGAATTTGGCTAGTGGCTAGTGGCTGTGTGACTGGACTTGATCTTGATCTTGATTGACATGCACAACATGTGAATGCAGTCTATGGTTCGTTTTGTCAGCAATGTCTTCTGCAAGATTTGAGTTTGGATTTGCAAGTGAAAGTGACAAGAAAGGAAAAAAACACAAGTCAGCAAATAAAAAGCAGACTTGGTTAATCTTTGCTTGCATTTACTTAGAATTACTTTAAATGGCACTAAGAAGTTTTTTAGTGATTAGACTTGGTGCCATTCGCTGCTATATTCAGCTATAAAAGGCAAATGGTTTTTCCAAACTCATTCAGTACAACAAATTGTCGGGTTTGAAAAAGCAACTAAATCAAGCATACTGAAAAGAAAATGGTTAAATTCGGCTGCTTTGTGATGCTGCTGATGTTTCTTTCGGCCATAGTCGCCTGGAGCGTCGATGAGTTAGTCCAACATTTGGGTAAGCATACATATATACATATACATAAGCTCAGTATCCAGGATACTATGTCGTCCTTTACAGCTGTTTGCAATGAGAAGCCTGAATATGGAGAATGTCGTGCTCGAGCTCGCATGTGGTACTATAATTATCGACAGAAGAAGTTGAAATTATTTACTTACTCTCTGCGGAGGCAATGACAATCGATTCTATAACAAGCGGAGTGCGAGTCATACTGTCGAATCGTAAGTATAAGTATAGATACTCTATATACATATATACCTGATAACATATATCTTTCCAATGGCAGTAACTGACTAGACTCGAACGAACCAATGTCTGCCATAAATAAGTATTTGGCCTAATACTTATATTATATTGTTAAAAGAAGTACATTAAGCGATGAGAAAACATTGCAACTGGGCATGCAGGTACCTATATATATATATATACATATATAAACTGAGATACCTACAAGTACAGTGCCCTGTATGCAAATGCATTTTCAACAATAATTAACAGTGAAGTTGTTAGTGCAATATACCCATTGAGCGGGCCCATTGTGGGCCGAACTCAATGACACACAGCCGAGACTCATTACACTCAGAAAAAAACAGCCTATAATTTAGCAAAATCAAACATTTATAACGAAAATGTAAGTAACTTTTGCTATTTGCTAAAATTAATAGCTCGAAACACTCGAAATGAGTTTAGCATTTGAGAAATATTTTTTAATATTAAACAATTCTATTTCTAGAAACTAGAAATATCAATTGAAAACTCGTTCAAATTCAGATAAGTCTTTCATGGAATTATGAACTTGTAATTCTTATCAAATGTTAAGAATAAATTTGAATATTTCTGAATTTTCAAAGACAATAAATGCATGTAATAAAAAATTCACAAGTTTTATTTACGAATGCTGTAGTCAATAGTGCCCGACTAGGAGATACCCTAAGTGCAGTTCTAACATGCATTCATAGTTACATAGCTGCAAGCAGTGCAAGCAGTTTAAGTACTGCTTCTTCACTGAACTTCTATACGCTATTAAAACTTAAATCTTAAACAATTTCTGTGCTTATTGTCCGATTTTTGTGAAATTTGTTGGACTGAAAATTGGCTACAAAATATGTGATCAAACTAAATTGCAGAACGGTATCTTAAAAGTCAAATCTGTTTTACATTTACATGCTATTTGAGATTATACAAAACAAACAAACAAGTTATGAACAAAAAACGCTGGTCTCCAATCGAAATTTATCGATAGCATTTGAACGGGATGAGTTATCGATGAAATGAAACTAACTTCATCTGACCAGGGACTACGATAACTTATGTACAAAATATGAAGTCTCTAGCTCAATTAGTCTCTTATATACACGTGTTGAAAGAGACGGACAGACTGATACTGATGAAGAATAAATATACTTTATGGGGTATGATATGCTTTCCTATGCCTGTTACATACTTGTTAGCCATTTTATTTGAGATCTGAGCCCAATTTTTAGAATAACCAGCAATCACATTATGGCAAACAACAGTCGATCCCTTAAATTGTAGACCATATAATTTGTTTAGAGTGTAGTGAAAAGTCCGATTTGAAGGCCCGCATATGCGTGCTGCAAGTTGGAAGTTGGAAGTTGGAATTTGGAAATGTCACTGTTGCTGCTGCTGCTTTCTGCACTTGGTTAACCTTACGTGCGTCGCTTCGACAATGCCAACAATGAAGGTATTTCACTTTGCACAAGACTTGTGCGATTCGGATGGCGACAAATTCAATTGGCCTCGCCTCATAAGTTTTTAATATCGCGCCTGCTTAAATATGTATGAATCTACGCGTAAACAAATATGAAAGTGAAAGAGCGAGTGAGCGCCTGGCATTATGCTCGTGCCTAATAAAATGACGATTAATGATTTAATTATGGAAAAGCTTCGATTGCAACAACGACAAGCGTGCAGCTAGCTACTGGGAAGACCAATTGGAAGTCGAAGCCGCCATCAATCTGCCATTTTTGGACAAACAGGCTGAAGACTTAACAGCTTTTATCTATGTGTGTGTGCTGTGCGCATTATTGCATTTAATTTGAAATAATAATAAAATAGAAAAAAAACAATTAGAAACTGAATGCACGTTAATACTTTCGATTGTTTGCGCCCGACTTATAGACTCTTATAGACAGACACCAGCCGATTGCTCAATTGGACACCTGTGCAAGAGAAATCGCTGCAGACTCCAACTCAACGCAGTTTGTGAAGTCTGCCAAGTTGCAAGCGATGCGAGATGCAAAAACTAACAAACACATATAAAGATATATAGAGAGATATATCCACGATAGCAAATGCATTTGGCATTTGGCAGTACAGAACGGCTCGCTGCAGCAATAACATATATTTTAGAGTGGGAACAAAAACAATAGAAACTAGTGACAGTAAAAAGATTAGAGACAATTGCCATCAATCATGCGGCGAGTCAAATACATTTGGAAAAACTGCAGAAAAACTGCACTTTGGCAGGGAGCAAAAACTTGCAAATGAACTGCATTTAAACTGATCTCATTTCCATACAACACAATTCACGTTTAAAGAAAAAATGGGTTTTATATTTAGGTATGTGGATCGAATTCTTTAGCAGACATATATTTGTATGCATGAACCCATTATAAATGGCTAAAAAGGGCATAATGAATTTGTGCAAAGTTGTCCCACCCCATAATGTTTATATGATCAGCCTATAACAGACTATAAGAACAAGAGACTTTCATATTTTCCGATCAAGTTTATTTCATTTTGTCGATAACCCATTCCTTTCAAAAGTTATCGATAAACTTGAAAGACTTAAGAGCTAGAGGCACCAGTTTTGGTATGTATTATCTCGAATAGCATACACATGTAACAAATATTTCACTTTTTGGAAGCCACCCCCAAATCCACTCAAAAGTGCAAAACACACATTTTTGAAAGTATGACCTTGCAATTCAGATTGGCCCACAAAATTTCATAAAGATCGGACAATAAACACAGAAATTGTTTAATATTTAACTTTTCATAATATGGGACGGCTTCAACTGCATGCACTGCTTGCAGATCGTGTGTGTCTGTATATATATAAGACTAATAGGTAACTAAGAATAAATATAAGGACTGTGTTTAGGGCATATACAAGTCGGACACTCCCGACTAGAGCACTCTAACTTGCTGTTAAGTAATTTTATATTAGAAACAAAACAAAAAGCAAAATTGCTTTGTTAAGGTTTTGGGTAATAGTGAGGTTAGGTTAGGTGAGGTTAGTTAGTTTCGCCTTCAACTGAGGTCAAGTTAACTCGGAAGTCTATTGTAATGCCTGGAATGTGTGGAAGGTGTTATAAGCATGACGAAAGCTGTATGTTAATAAGGTTTCAGCAGGCACTAGGCAGAATTGATTCTTGAGACAAAACGTAGCTAAGAAACTGGAAGTGAAATAAGTTGCCTAACTTTTGCGATACACAAATTGGATGAATGCAAAACTAAAGCAACAAAAACACGAGTAATGCCTTTACACAAATCACACTCTGTGGCTTTATTCATTATCAGAATTGCAATTGAGATTAGGGCACCGGTTATTCGAACTCCGGCATTAAAATGTAAGCCGATAAAATCAGCGAGAAACGGCAAACTGCAAAAGTTAACTGTAGTTCGAACGGAGCATTGCTTAATTAGAAAAGATTGTGCATTTATGGAAATTGCTTCTTATTTTCAATGCACAATTGCAAATCTCTTTTGTTTTTCCTGCTGCCAGCTGCCCAGCGGAAATGCTTAATATGCCATTTTAACCTTTTGTGCAGCGCGTCGCAAACGCAGTTATTGTTGAATAACCAGAAGCTGAAGTTTTCTCAGTCTTAGGCTTCTATGAGTGCTGGTCGAGAGAATTTATTCATAAGCAGCAGCGCAGTCCAATTATATTAGATGTGTGTAAAGAAAGTAATCTTAAGTATTTAAAACAAACTCTGGATTCGAATTCCCATTTAAATGTAAATGTCCAATAATATAGGTTATTAGTTGTTTTTATACCCTGAACCCATTAAAAATGGGTAAAAAGGGTATTATGGTTTTGTGCAAAAGTATGTAACAGGCATAAGGAAGCATCTCCGACCATATAAAGTATATATATTCTTGATCAGTATCAACAGTCGAGTCGATTTAGCCATGTCCGTCCGTCTGTCTGTATGAACACGTGGATATCAGAGACTACAAGAGCTAGAGACTTCATATTTGGAATATAAGTTCTCGTAATCCCGGGACAGATCAAGTTTATTAAAATTTATCAATAACTCGTCCCGTTCAAAAGTTATCGATAAATTTCAGACCAGCGTTTTTGGGCTATAACTTACAAGTTATAAGAGCTAGAGGCCCCTAATTTGGCATGTATAGTCTCGAATAGTATACACATGTAACAAATTTTTCACTTTTTGGATACCATCCCCCAATCCCCCCAAAAATTCAAAAAACTCATTTTTTAAGGTATGACCTTGCAATTTGGTTTGGTCACACATTTTATAGCCAATGTTATGTCCTACAAATTTTAAAAAGATCGGACAATAAACACAGAACTTATTTAAGATTTTACTTTCCATTGTGTGGGGCTCAGTGAAAAAGCAAGATAACTGCTTAAACCGTTTTCACAGCTTGCAGTAATGTGTGGTGTGTTTGTATGTATGCACACTATTAGGCAAGTATGAATGGATGTCAGAACTGGGTTCAGGGTATCTCCTAGTCGGGCAGTCCCGACTAGAGCACTCTTACTTGTTATACCCTGAACCCATTAAAAATGGGTAAAAGGGGTATTATGGTTTTGTGCAAAAGTATGTAACAGGCATAAGGAAGCATCTCCGACCATATAAAGTATATATATTCTTGATCAGTATCAACAGTCGAGTCGATTTAGCCATGTCCGTCTGTCTGTCTGTCCGTCCGTCCGTCCGTCCGTCCGTCCGTCCGTCCGTCTGTCTGTATGAACACGCGGATATCAGAGACTACAAGAGCTAGAGACTTCATATTTGGAATATAAGTTCTCGTAATCCCGGGACAGATCAAGTTTATTAAAATTTATCGATAACTCCTCCCATTCAAAAGTTATCGATAAATTTCGATTTCAGACCAGCGTTTTTGGGCTATAACTTACAAGTTATGAGAGCTATAGGCCCCTATTTTGGCATGTATAATCTCGAATAGCATACACATGTAACAAATTTTTCACTTTTTGGATACCACCCCCCAATTCGCCCAAAAATTCAAAAAACTCATTTTTGAAGGTACGACCTTGCAATTTGGTTTGGTCACACATTTTATAGCCAATGTTATGTCCTACAAATTATAAAAAGATCGGACAATAAACACAGAAGTTATTTAAGATTTTACTTTACATTGTGTGGGGCTCAGTGAAAAAGCAAGATAACTGCTTAAACCGTTTTCACAGCTTGCAGTAATGTGTGGTGTGTTTGTATGTATGCACACTATTAGGCAAGTATGAATGGATGTCAGAACTGGGTTCAGGGTATCTCCTAGTCGGGCAGTCCCGACTAGAGCACTCTTACTTGTTATTGTATTGAAAAAGAAAAATAAACAATTTTCATTTTCTAATGTATAGCTTAATATATTTTATCAATATTTAAATGAAAGAGCAAAATTTTGTATAAGTTTTCCAGGTTTTAGGCTATAATGCAATGTTTCTCCGTTAACAAATTCCATGCACTTGAAAAGGCTCTTTTCCATGTAATTTTGCAGCTTGTTTTATACAAATGAAGGAAAAAGTTCTTATGCATATTCCGCACAAATGATAAAAAAACAGCACTAATAAATTAATTAGCATCAAATACTTACATTCTTATCAGAAACTACCGAAATCATAGTACCTTCTCTTTTAGGGTGCGTCACTGCGTACAAATTGCTAAGCACTAATCAAAAATCCCACTCTGAGTACTCGGATAATCTCGTGTTAATTTTGTATCCATTCGGGCTGTTATACATATACATTCGTATTCACTCATTGTATTCTAAATGTCCCTCGTATGGCATACGTTACTCACTCACTCCGAACGAAACTAAATTCGTATTACTCGATACATAGCACAAAATTCAATTGTATTCAGCTTATGTCAAATGTGAATGCATTCATGTAACCCTCTAGTACCTAATAAAAACTCAAAGGTCTGGGCTCAAATTCCTGCCTAAACGTAAATGTCTTCAAATATAAGTTATTATATAAGAAGACACTGAGGGATCTGGTTTCGAGCTCCAGTCTAAATGTAATGTCTTATAATATAGGTTATTAGTTTATTTATATATATATTTCGATAAACCACAAAGAAAGTACCCCATACAAACTAAAGAGCCCGAGTTCGCATTAAAGTTAAAATGCAAATGTCTTTAAATATAGGTCATTAGTTTATTTATAACTATATATGTTAATATTGAGATATACTTGGCTAATAATTGCAACCTGGTACCTTTTAAAGGGGGAGGGAAACACTCAGCTAATAGTTTAAATGCAAATGTTTCTGACCATTAAAGCCAACCTTAATGGTAAATGCCAACTCAATTATATTAAGACAGACAGCATAGCATAATTGGACTCGGAGATGGCGCACAGAAGGTAATTATAAAGTGTATTTTGGAAGGCTGCTGGTCAACCATTTCAGACAGGGGGAGGGGGGCTACCCCTACTGTTTGTGTAGTTAGCGCAGCTTGCCCCCAGCTATGGGTCGGCATTTGAAAAGTGAAACTTGAGACTTGCGGTGGGGGCATTTGTCTTATCATGGCAGCTACTACTAAAGCCACAAAGCCGTCCCGGCTTTTGTTCAGGCTCAACAATTGCCCTGAGCTGCGGGCCCCCAATCATTTCCACAGATAACGAAAAAAACAAGGCGAGCATCGTGTGAATTTTGCACAATGAACTTGAAATTTGTACAACAAGTGTAAGTAAGAGTGCTGCCTTTGATAGATACCCTAGTTTTGGGATTAAAGACACATACAAACTTTCATCTTAAGAAAAGAGACAAACTTAAGCCACCTCTTAAGCTGTTTTTAATGGGTATGTGCTGTACAAAAAGAAAATGCTAAGGTGAGAGAAGAAAATACATGAGGTATCATTGTTCAAATAGGAATCTTTTGCATTTTAAAATGCAAATGAAAACGCATCGCATATTCAGTGGTTCAGTGGTTAATAAGTCGCTACTTTTTAGACTCTTTCATTTGTGATACTCTGTCGACAGCTTAAATGGCTATAGAGCGCATATATATTTATTTACATAAATATTGTATATTTATTCAAGAGCTAAATCAATGTTTATATGTTTATTTGCAAGCAACACAAATTTAAATTTGTCTTTGGTATTGATTAATTTTTTTTTTTTGATTTTCTACTTTATATGCGTTTCATCTTATTGAATTTATCTAATTTGCTTTCCATATAATATTACTCAATATTTAATTGCGCTTAGCAACAATTTTATATATGTATATTTGTTTTTTTACCTACTTACTATCATGTTTTTAATTGGAAAGTGCGATTTTATTATTGAACTAATAATTCATTCTGTAACTTTGAAGGAAATGTGTATTCTAAATTTGTCTATCCCTCATCTCATTGTTAACTAAATTGATAATTTTAAATTGAATCTGTAGATAGATAGAATAGGCTATAAAAGAACTTAAAACTTAGCATACTAATAATTACGCAACTATATCACTGTATTAGAATTTAGAGACAGATTTTTTATCTGTATCACAAATCGAGGAGTTTATTTTGATTTTTTGACTTTAAAATGAAACTATCACTAACTTATTTCTGGCTCAAGTTTCTAATAGGAAATTCAGATATTATTAACTTTATTTAACTCATAATTTATTCTGCAAGCTTATTCTCACTTTGTCTCCCTCACCTCCTTTTCAACTGAATTGAACCCTTCAAATTGTTGTAGTATTTTTTAAAACGAGAATCTAGAGATATACATATATAAAAGTCTTTAAGAAAACTTAAAGCAAAATTAAGAAAAATTTCCCTGCATTCAAATCTAAACCAATATTTATAATTTGTATATTGTATCAGATATCTGCATCAGATATGATGGCTATACTGTATAAGACATCTCACCTTTTTAATTTTCAAAAACAAATCCAACATTGCATATAGTTTAAAATGTAAATATTCCTAATTTAATATTCATTATTTATCTCTTCATTTATTGTGTAAGTTTATTCTCACTTTATCCCTCTCAGCTCATTGTCAACTGAATTGAATCCTTCAAATTATTGTAGTGTTTTTTGTAAATAGAATCTTTAATAGATATAAAAGTCATCAAGTGAACTTAAAGTAAATTTAACAAATATATTACTCTGCATTCAAAATGTAAACAAATATTTGTAATCTTTATATTGTATCAGATATTTATACCATATATCATGTCTTGTTATTTGAATTGTTAAAAAACAATCCCAACATTGCATATAGTTTATTTATTTATTTAAGTTGCAAGTTTTTATTATTAAACTCCTAATTTATTCTAAAAGTTTTAAATCAAATGAGTATTCAAACTTTGTCTTTCTAAGCTCATCGCCAACGGAATAGATCGCTTTAATTTTTGACGTATTTTTATAAAGAGAATCTAAAGATTGATATAATAGCTTATAAGAGAACTTAATGTAAAGTTACCATTCAGATGTAAGCTGACATTTGTAATCTTTATATTGTATGAAATATCTGTATCAAATCCAACATTGCATATAGCTAAAAACAGGACTCACCTTAATTTGTTTGCGGCGCAACAAGTGGGGTGCCCCACCTGGGGGCTGCAGGGGCACAGCTGGCTCTGGGGTCACCTGCTGCACGGGACGCGGTGGCTTCAGGGCCAGCTTCTTGAGACTCGCAATGCGCTTATCGCACATCAAGGACACATCATCAATGCGCTGTAATACCTGTAAAAGACACACAATTGAGAAAGCGATTAAAGCCAGCAGTTTGTATTAGTTTATCTAGAACTCTAGGTGTGTTCGGCTTTTAGTTTCCAACTACTTTCGAAAGCTGCAGCAAATCAAAGAATCACACACACAATATATATATACATTTATATATAATGTATTGGACAAAAGTGTGGAACTTTAAGCTGCCTTTTGTTTGCACATTCATGCCATAAAAACAGTTTCGTTCATAACGAGAAGATTTTCTTCAATGAGTCTACTTTTCATTTTTTCTTACAGCTTACTTGCATTGTTCGCTTTAGAAGCATAAAATGCGTCAAGTTCTTGGAGCGACATATGTGAAGAGAAAGTGCTTAGATGTGAAACTAGGCAACAAGATAGGGTGCAGGGAAAAACAAGATACATTTTGTATATTTATCAAAATATTAAGCAAACACTAAAGCAAATTTATTATAACATGGGGTAAATGGGTAAAAAATGGATAGACTATGCGCAAAAGTACGTAAAAGACATAAGAAAGCATCTCCGATCATATAAAGTATATATATTCTTGATCAGTATATATATATATATATAGGGCTGTCCGTCTGTCCTTGTATATCAGACACTTTATGAGCTAGAAACTTCATATTTGGCATAGAAGCTAATACATTTTATCGATAACTCGTCGCGTTCAAAAGTTATCGATAAAGTTATAAGAGAAAGAGACACCAAATATGATATGTATAGTCTCGAATTTGAAGGTATGTCCTTGCAATTCGGTTTGTTCACCCTTTTGTATGCCAAAAGTTTAAATAAGATCATGCAATAAACACAAAACTTGCTTAAGATTTGACTTTCCATAGTGCTCACCTCAGTGAATAAGCAAGCTAAGCACTGCTTGCACTGCTTGCAGTATGTGTGTGTTTGTATGTATGTGCACTGATAGGTAAGTATGAATGAATGTAAGGACTGGGTTCAGTGTATCTCTTAGTCGAGCACTCCCAACTAGTGCACTCTTACTTGTAGTCATAGTATTACATCAATAATGAAAAACTTGAACTGCATTTTCAAATTTGGCATTGCAAATAAATGTTGATTAACTTCAAGTCTCTGATATTAATACATATCTACAGACAGACTTCGTAAGCCTTCTCTCCCCACATTACACACATTTGCCCACATTTGCAACCTCAAGATTAGTTGTAAAATGACAATGTGCATTAATTACTATGTAGGAGAATTTAGTGGTATTCTCACGTGTTTTCTCCATGGTAAAAATAAACAAAAAGAAACGAGCGCCAAAGAAAAGTGGAGTTGAGGCACTTTGCTGCTGCAACTGCAACTGCTGCTGCAACTCCTGCTGCTGCTGCAGTTGCATTAGCAAATGCATTAGTGCCACCTCAAAAGTGCAGCAACACTTTGTAGGTGTGGCTCACTTGTCAATTGTTTTTTTTATGGGAGTTTTGTAATTAAACACTCTTATAATTAGTGCCTATAAGCATCATCACAGCTATATAAGTGATCTATATTGCCAAAAACTAAAAGTTAGTTTCTAATTAATTCATTTAATTTTAAACTTTTCTTAACATTCAAAAATCCCAATGCTTATAGTTATCTTTTTGGCTTTATTGGGTTTATCTGTGTTGGACTAATTTTCATTCATTAATATCCACAGAACTTAACATATTCGTATCTTTATACTCTTTTCGAAGAAAATAGTATATTAAGTTTGTGCTGAAGTTTGTAACGCATAGAAGGAAGCGTCGGAGACCCCCAAAAGTTACTGCTTAGAATGACAAAACAAATTGATCTAGCCATGTCCGTCTGTCTGTCTGTCTGTATGTATGCAAACTAGTTCCTCAGTTTTTGAGCAATCGTTATAAAACTTTGCACAGAGACTTATTATTCAAAGGGACAGCACATTGGTAGGACCCGGCCGGATCGGACCACTATATCTTATAGCTGTCATACAACTGGATGTCGGTTTTGGCCATAAATCCCATGCTTTCATATTATTCAAAAATGCATCACATTGATCGGAGCCGGTCGGATCGGATCACTATATCTTAAAGCTGCCATACAACTGGAAATCAATTTAATATTTCAATTCAAATTGATATCATATGATATCAATTTTTATACCCTGAACCCATTAAAAATGGGTAAAAAGGGTATTATGGTTTTGTGCAAATGTATGTAACAGGCATAAGGAAGCATCTCCGACCATATAAAGTATATATATTATTGATCAGTATCAACAGCCGAGTCGATCTAGCCATGTCCGTCTGTCTGTCCGTCTGTCCGTCTGTCCGTCTGTCTGTCTGTATGAACACACAGATATCAGAGACTACAAGAGCTAGAGACTTCATATTTGGAACATAAGTTCTCCTAATCCCGGGACAGATCAAGTTTATTAAAATTTATCGATAGCTCGTCCCGTTCAAAAGTTATCGATAAATTTCGATTTCAGACCAGCGTTTTTTGGATATAACTTACAAGTTATAAGAGCTAGAGGCCCCTAATTTGACATGTATAATCTCGAATAGCATACACATGTAACAAATATTTCACTTTTTGGATACCACCCCCCAAACCCCCCATTTTTGAAGGTACGACCTTGCAATTTGGTTTGGTAACACATATTATCGACAATTGCTTGCCCCAAAAATTTCAATATGATCGGACAATAAACACAGAAGTTATTTAAGATTTAACTTTCCATTGTGCGGGGCTCAGCGAAAGAGCAAGCGAACTGCTTAAACCGCTTGCACTGCTTGTACTGCTTGTTCTGCAGCATGTGTGTGTTTAGAGTAGTACGAATATGATTGTAAGGACTGGGTTCAGGGTATCTCGTAGTCGGGCACTCCCGACTAGAGCACTCTTACTTGTTACAGATGAAAGTGCTGCAGTTAGCAGAGTGAAAATTGTCTAAAGGTTCGAAAAGAGTATAAAATCTTCGGCACGCCGAAGATAATCGTTTCCCACTTGTTTTATATTTAATTTAAATGCTTAAAATTTTAATTATATTTATTTATTTATTTAATGTCGACTAAACTCAGCTAAGAAAATATTAAACTAAAAAATGATATAATTTTGTTACTTACTGCTTATAAACTTAAATTTAATTTTCTGTTTCGACTGTCAGTAGACGAAAATTCGTAGGAAATAGTTTTTACTAATTTATGTTTATAATTCAACAAAATAAACTTTGCATCTATTGAAATAAATACGAGTAAGCTGCTGACATTAAAATAAATTTTGAGTAAATTTGAGCTTAAAATAAAATATAAAAAATGTGCCTATAGCCTTTTGTCATCAGCTCATCCGATAATAGTTTACATAAGCTGCCAATTGGCAGACATAAGGGTACAAACTTTCCTCAGCCACATGCTTATCAATTGATCTCTGGGCAATTGCATAATCGAGTTGCGCCTGGAGGACAAGAGGCATTTGGCAATGTCATGACCTTTGACATTTACATAATGATTGGTCGCCCGCAACAAACAAAAATACAATTGGCACTTTCACTTTCTGCTTCCGCTGGGGTCGTCTTTGGCGTCTGCGACTTGGCGCATCTTGGGTGCATCTTCGCACAGGACAGGACCAGTTTTTGGCCAGTTGGGTTTTCTACGCGAAAGTCCATTGAGCAGCATTTGCTGCATTTGCTGCATTTGCTGTTTGCTGCTGTTTGATCAAATAATAAAATGCAGCTGCTGATGCGCTAAGCGAACAGCAAACAAATATTTGCTAATGTACTAAAATGTTATTTATTTGGCCTGTGTTTTCATAAATCGTTGCGTGGCTTTTCGCCAGGGTTGTCGAGTGCACCTCAATTCATTTTCATACTTATTTTTAAGTAAAAACTCTATTAAGTCGTATCTCAATTAAGTAAAATATTACCCCTAACAAAAATACAAAAAAAGAAACTTTACAACATTATTGAATAAATTATTTTATTACCTCTAAATATTTTTATTCTTTTATATTTTAAAATATATGGCCTCTGAATATTTTTATTTTTTTATATTTTAATTGCAAATTATTTGCTTATAAGAAAAATTTTATATTTATTAGCTGTAATTTTGTTACTAATTATTATCAGATTTCATTTATTCTTTACTATTTATTAAATGTATTTAAATCTTCCTTTTTAACTTAAGCTAAGCATTTGGAATATTTAGCTTGGCTGCAACTCTGACAGAACCAGTGGTTTATTACTCAACTGGAAAATTGTCATCGTGGTCGAGGACCCGTTATCTTGATGACCCCCAATGACCTTTCGCAGGAGAAGAAGAGGCGCCCACAAACAGTGAACGAACTCCAGCTTGATAAAAACATACAAACATGGTCTATGTTAAATATGTCTTTTGCTTTATCGAGTCGATGTTTGGTGTTTGCCAACAGCATGTTGCAATAACTCTCAAGTTAAGTGATTTACACTATGATGCAATTTCTTTTGAGACAACAGCACATCTGCTGATCTAATAGCAGGGGCTCTTCTTTTGTTTTCATAGCTAGCCGATTGCCGGCAAAGGCAATCGCAAGGATATCCAGTTGGTTAACTGCTCAAGTGTGTGGAGACTGGAATGAAAGCGGTCTGAACTGTGTCAGAATCATTACACACACACACACACACACACGCATAATATGTCCAGAGAAATGTAAACGATTTAAGAATATTCCCGCAGAGTCTATAAACGGGTCTTGCTGACCCATTTCGTGCACGAGCGCGACTTATTTTAGTTGATTGCTTAAAATGCATAAATACCAAACCAAAAAACTAACAAAAACTGGACTGGCTTTGAGGTTATGAAAAGAGGTCAGTTTGTTGTAGCTTTTGGTTTTGCTTCTGGAACGCGTTAAGACCAACAGTAATATTCTCGACTGCCATTTGTGTGTGCCAAATGCCAAAGATAAGCAGCATGCAATATCATAAATTAATATATAAATATGGGATAGGATTTACAGACTCCTCAATAATAAAACTCACCATCGAACATGTCTTGTTTGATGGTTCAGATAATATTGCACCTTTGCTTTGTTAAATAAATATATTAATGCATATACAAATAGACATTTATATGTATATGACATACAAGCTCCTCATTAAAAAATTCACAATTTAACACAATTCGCAATGTTACAGACAATGTTTATCTTTGCATTGTCAAATAAATCTATAAATACATATATATATACATACATTTACATATGTATATGCTCCTCCTTAAAAAAACTCACCATCGAACATGTCTTGCTCGATATAACAGATAATATTGCATCTTTGCTTTGTTAAATAAATATGTATATGAATACGTTTTTTGACATACATACATGCTCCTCAATAATAAAACTCACCATCGAACATGTCTGGTTCGATGCTTCAAATGCAGTTGCATCTCTGCTTTGTTAAATAAATATGTAAGACATATATTGGAGCTTACATGATCCAATAATAAAACTCACCATCGAACATGCTCGATGCTACAAAAGAAGTTGGATCTTTGCTTCGTCAGACTGAAAACACTCATCATACAAGTTTGACAAGAGCAGCTGAGTTAGCCGAAGATGATCGAAATATAATGCACAAATATTTATATACATATATTATATATTTCGCATATTGATAAAGGCTTATATATATTTGCATATTTGCTTAAGACATTCGCTTAACAGCCTTTATAGCTGTACTGAGTTTATATTGACAAGTCAAACTAATACTTTATTTCTATTTCGTTCTTTTTATTCAAAATCGCCTCGCTTGATTTATTGTCAATTGGCGACTTTAACAGACAACATAGGATTATTCCGGTACAAGATGCTACGCCCACCAAAAAGTAATATCTGTTATCTTTGTATCTGTTTCTGATCGTCTTGCGACCACTTCTTGCCACTTTGCCTTTGCCTTTGGCAGCGTCATAAACCGGTTGATTGATAGCATCGGAGACATTAAATGCACATTATGTGTGTTCCTACATTAGAGAATGCCCCATTCCAATTCCGAGCGCTGTTATCTAACTGTAACCGCACACAGATAGTCTTCAGCTGCAGCAACAGCTAGTTGAGGCCAGTCAGAACCAGTCTTGAATCGCTACCAAAACAATTCCAAGCGCCACTGGACAACTGTGGACAACTGTGGACAACTATGTTGAATGTTGAATGTGGACGCAGATGTGTGTGAGACTGACTATCTATGGCCGGCAATGGCCAATCTTTGGTAATACATAATATTATCTAATCGACAGCAAGTGTGCGGTATTCTCATGCCCATTACAGCATGAACTGTAGCCAAATAAATGTGATCGGAGAGGAGTTCAATAACAATTATACGGGGCAAGTCGAACAAGTAAGAGTGCTCTAGTCGGGAGTGCCCGACTACGAAATACCCTGAACCCAGTCCTGGGGCATACAATTGTCAATAATATGTGTGACCAAAACAAATTGCAAGGTCATACCTTCAAAAAAGCGTTTTTTGAACTTTTGGGGGATTGGGGGGTGGTATCGAAAAAGTGAAATATTTGTTACATGTTTATGCTATTCAAGAATATACATGTCAAATTTGGGGCCTCTAGCTCTTATAACTCTTAAGTTATGACCCAAAAACGCTACTCTGATTCGAAATTTATCGATAACTTTTGAACGGGATGAGTTATCGATAAAATGAAATACACTTGATCTGTCCCGGCACTACGAGAACTTTTATTCCAAATATGAAGTCTCTAGCTCTTATAGTCTCTGATATCCGCGTGTTCATACAGACAGACAGACGGACATGGCTAGATCGACTCGACTGTTGATACTGATCAAGAAAATATATACTTTATATGGTCGGAGATGCTTCCTTATGCCTGTTACATACTTTTGCACATAACCATAATACCCTTTTTACCTATTTTCAATGGGTTCAGGATATAAGAACTGAAAGGCCCAGGGAATAACTTAAATGTAGAGGAAAAGCCATAAACAAATTAGCCTCGAGGTTGAAATTTGGTTCAGTTATATGAGTGAGTTTAAGATGCAGAATTTCAATCATATTCATATTCAGAGGAGTTCAATAACAATTATACGGGGCAAGTCGAAAAATTTAGATACCCAGGGAATAAACTTAGTAAAACCTAAATGTAGAGGAAGAGCCAGAAACAAATTAGCCTCGAGGTTGAAATTTGGTTCAGTTATATGAGTGTGCTTAAGGTGCACAATTTTGATCATATTCATCTTCAGATGAGTTCAATGACAAATATACGTGGAAAGTCGAAAAATTGAAATACCTAGGGAATAAACTTAGTAAAACTTAAGTGTAGAGGAAACAAACTAGCCTCGAGGTTGAAATTTGGTTCAGTTATGTGAGTGTGCTTAAGGTGAACAATTTTGATCATTTTCATATATGTTTGATTGTCGCTCACCTGAGATACAAGTGCTTTGGTTTCCGGTGTTGTGCTTTCCAGAAAGATTTTCTTGAATTCACTGGGACTAGATAGCTTAAAGTCGGAGGCAGATGCGATGAAAGCCTGTATTTCGTGCAGACTCTGCTCAGCCAGATCGGCCGACACCGAACACTTCTCGATCCGCTGGGAGGCCAACAGCTCCACACCGTTGGCACACCACTGATTAGCCTGATCAAATGAAAGATTAAGTAAGTACATTGGGCAACCTCCATCACAGTTGACCAATCACCTTTTCAACTCTCTCCATAAGTTCGCTGTTCTTCGCCAGTATTTCCAGGCGCTTAGTCAGCCGCATGTTGATAATGTCACAAACGCGCTGCAGCTCGTCACACTTGGGCTGCACAATCTCCCAGGGATAGACGCCGCGGGAGCCAACCAGCTGCTGTCCGGCCTGGATCGCCTGCTCGGCACGCTGCACATCTGTTTTGATCAGTGCACAAAACTGCTCCGTATCCTGGATGAGTGTCGCAACGCGCTCGACGCTCTCGCCGATCTCGGTCATGTCGGCCACCGTCTTGAGATGCCCATCGAAAATGCTCTGCAAAGAAGTCACAGCTTAGTGTGGGGATAGCTTCTCCCTCAGGGGACTCACCTGCAACTCCCGAAAGTCCTGCTCGAACATGCGCAGGCGCAGGCACTGCTCCAGCCGGTTGCGATGGGTGCGCCAGAACTCATCGAAGCGCCGCTCCGTCTCCTCCAGTTGGACCAGCAGTCTACGGTAATCGCGACAATCATCATAATGTTGGGGTTGTTTAAACTTATATTGTTGGTGATAAATAATTTGCTGACGATGCTTTGGCTGCCCTGCACTGGATCTGCACATCGATATTTATTTTTTTGGACGTTATTCATTTCATTTCATATCATTTCATTTCATTTCATTTACATTCACATTCAAATTCATTAGTTGTTTTTAATATTCAAGTCAAGAAATTTATCATTTCGAAAATGTGTTCGCAACATTTGCAGGAGAGATAAAGAGACAAGAGACAAGAGACGGCAACAACTTGATGAGTGAGATGAGCGACTTTATCAATGAGCTTAAAAGTTACATCTTCTTCTTTTCAGTTTGTGTTAAATAAAACAGTGTTTGTGTGTGCATTGTTGTAAATTGTTTGTGAACATCGAAGCTTGAGTGTATGTATATAGTTTTTGTATTTGGCGCCCACATTGTATTCAATAAACTAGTTATATGAAGGCCCAATAAATATTGACGTATAAACAGCTACATGCATTTTTCCCATTTAACTTTAATTTTTTAATGAATTTCGATTACATGCAGGAAGTTAACATTAAGATTTGAACTTTTTATTTTTATTCTTAAGCTTTTAGAATTAATGTAATTTAAAGAGCGTTGTATAGTTTAATAATGCAAATCAAATGTTAAGTCACGCCTGAGTTAATAAAAAAACGAAAACTTAAGAGCTTAACGCATTACAACAATTGAAATTGGCCTTCATTTAAGATAAAGTCGAATACAAATGAACTAAAGCTAAAAGAATCATTTAACAGTATTTTACTTTTCCAATACTAAGTATATTGAAGCTAAATAGATATTTATGTTAAAGTCCCTTTTAGACATCTTTGAAAGCCCAAATACCCCCAACAAATTTGTAATGTAAAACTTTGTAATTAGATTTTACTAAAATTTACCAAAGAAAGAAACTATTTGAAAGTTATTTAAACCAAACTAATTTGCAAAACAAATAAACGTGATATTAATTGTTAACTTGTGTAATATGCTGAAAACACAATGGTTGTCTGATAAAAACATATATGTATTGTTATATACACACATGTGTATATGAAATAAATGTGTATTAAACATAGAATGTTGTCGAAACATTTTCTTGAAATAAACGGTAATAAGTACATAACCAGTGCAGAGCTATAAGAAACCAAACGGATTTCAAAGTTAGTAAAAACATTGATTAGTTAGGTTAATACAAGAACGCGAAAGTTAAGTTAAGAGAGGATTAAAAAGATTGAGCAGTACACTCCACAATACGATAGCAGGGCAATTCAAGAACACCAACTCTATATAGTATATATATATATATGTATATGTATGTTTATATATAAATACCTTTCGATTGCACTAACGTTGCCGGTGCGCTCGGAAAACTCTTTGAGTTCATCGATCGATTTGATTTTCTCCAGCAGAGTCTCGCCATGTTTGGCAGCAGCCAGTATCTCCTCCTGAAAGAGTTGAGCATATGTATATTAGTGTTCTTGGATAACATAAGGAGATGTAACCTTCAGTCGCGCATAGTCCACGCCCTGATCCTCCAGCAGCTTCCTCGTTGCCTCGACGGAATTGGGAAACTCGGTGTCGTGAATGGCTTGTATGAAAACATCCAATTCGGCTGAGACTTGATGCGTCAAGCTGGAAAACTTCTCGAGCGACTGAAACAAGAAATGCTGCTATTAGAAGGCACACACAGATTTGCTTATCAAGTCCACTCACTATCCGCTGCTGTATCCACTCGTGATGGGAATATATCAATGAGCCGCCCATATCCGGCGTTAGCTGACTGGTATCAACAAACTCATGCAGATCGTGGAGAGCCGAGCACACAATGAGCCGAAAGCGATATTCGTCCTTGGAAGAAAACTTGGAGCTAACCTCGGAGATGGCCTTCTGAAAGAGGCCCGATGGACGCAGCACATAGACCACATGGATAATGCCGGGAAAATAGATCTGCAGGGGAATATGTAGTCGCCATTAGATTGATCAGTATACAATCGACAGTAGATCGCTTACCGATATTCGCTGCAACGCTGTCTTAACGGATGTCCAGCGATCCTTGCGACGGTCAATAATTAAATGGAAGCCAAGATCAGCATCCTGGAGACTATACAAGAAATAACAAAGATTATCAACTAAGCCAACAATTGAAATAGCTCTCAACTTACGATGGCACGGAGCTTAGGTACAAAATGAGCTTCTGATAGTCAGACTCTTCGATTGAATTGAAATTATTGTTGTCCGGAAAGATGATCAGCGGACAACCCTCCTGCGAGCGTCCGCCCGTAATGATGGCATGCTGCGGATGCAGCAGATCGGCCACATCCGCTATGTTGAGCACTCCCTCGCCGCTCATCGTCGCCGCCGCCTGTGCCGGACTGATGTGCTCCAGCAGCGAGTTAATCTGCTCCGCTGGCCTATGCGCGCTCAGCGCCTCGGCGGCATACGAGACTCCCTGTGAGTTGACGGACGTCGTCGAGTTGCTGCTGATCGTGGAGGCTGTGTGCTGCAGGAGTCCTGGCCCGCGACTCGAGTGCGCCGGCGAGTTGCTGAGCGACTGAAAGATCGCCGTCTGTATGGAAGCCCCACTGCTCACGGAGATCTGCGAGTCGATCATGTGTTGGCTGATCAACTGCTGCTGGCGCTGCTGGGTCTGCTGGGTCTGCTGTGTCTGCTGGGTCTGCGAAGCACTCATCACAATTGCCTGAGATTCGGCCAACGCGTTTTCCACGTCATTGTCTATTTGGCGATATAATAAAAAGCATTAGAGAAACAGCATATCAAAATTGAAAATTTGATACTGAACTATAGATTTACATAATGATGTGCGATATAAGGATTGAATATTTGTCAAGTTCAGACACACTGCCTTTAATGGATGTTATTATTATATTATAATCTAATGGATAAGATAATATTCTGTCTGCATCCAGCATTGTTATACTCTTTTCGAAGAAAATTGTATATTAAGTTTGTGCTGAAGTTTGTTACGCATAGATGGAAGCGTCTTAGAATGACAAAACAAATTGATATAACCATGTCCGTCTGTCTGTCTGTCTGTATGTATGTATGGAAACTAGTCGCTCAGCTTTTGAGCTATCGTGATAAAACTTTGCACAGAAACTTATTATTCAAAGGGACAGCACATTGGTCGGAGCCGGCCGGATCGGACCACCATATCTTATAGCTGTCATACAACTGGAAGTCGGTTTCGGCCATATATCCCATGTTTCAAAAACTATCATGAAACTTTGCACAGATACTTAATATTCTAAGTTACTTAAGAACGGCTTGTCTCTTGTGGAAAACATAGACGAATTGTATATAGATAGAGATTTATAATATATATATATATATATCGTTTGTTTGTCAGTAAATGTTTTTTAGTCGTGGGTTCAGAATACAAACCCAATCAATAGAGCACTCTCTATTGAAACACACCTAACGGTTATTTCTGATTGTATTCAACAATACGATACTCAGCGTGAATACATCTAAAACGATACTACTTATCATAGAGCGTGTATCTAACTTGTAAACATACCATCAGCCATAGCTTGTATGTTGCCCATTGTATCTGTGTGTATCTTTTAGATAACTACACACACGTTTTCGCTATTATCAACACTGATTACGGCACGCTCAATGTAAATATTTCACATCCGATTTTGTGCGCCATATGGAATGAGCATGAGCAACTGCTTGTTTTCTCAATTGCACAACACAAGCAGAAGGTATAGATTCTGGCGAATAAAAGTCAGCTTTAACAGTTGTTCTTTCGCGTTTTTCCTTGATGACTTTTCCGTGCCAAGAGTCACATATGACAGAACAACAACAAAGTCGAATAGAATCGAGAATCGAGAATCTAGTAACTGAAATGTAGCGTATGGTATTGCCACTGCGATATACGACTAGAGTCTGTTGGTGAGGCCAGCATTGTGTTTTGGCCTCGACAACATCAGCTGCTGCCAAGCGGAGAGAGAAGCGACAGAGAGAGAGAGTGGCAGAGAGAGAAGAGAGTAAGAGAAGCAAGTGGCATGAAGGTGATTGCTCGATAGCCAGCATACGATTTAATTTAAGACCAATTCTCATTTAGCCGGTCGCTTCTGCTGCGTCTGCTTTCTTCTGGTCCGAGAGTCGGAGTCGGAGTCGACTGCACAACACAACATACAAGCAACAACAACAATAAGCAACACCTAATTGGAGCAGCGCGAAAAAGCATCAGTCAATGAACACACACTTCAAAAGATCTCTCACATGTCTAAAAACGTTCTTCTATGTTTCTCTCTCTCTCTCTCTCTCTCTCTCTCTCTCTTCTCTCTCTCTGCTGACTGCCTCCACATAGATGATAATGCAATCCACAGAGATTTAGTTCCGCAGTGCTGGCTGTTCCAATTCTACGACTACTTCCCGCTGTTGCAATTAAAACAAAGTTGCTGCTTGTATTGTTTAAAAACGTCATTACTAACGCTTAGTATAGATAATAACTGTCGGAGATGTCGCCCACTATATCGCATTGTACTCGTTTTATTCAGTTTTGCTCACTGATAAGGCTGCCAAAGTAGTTTAACATATGGCTATATGAAAAAAGTACCCAGTTTAGTATTTAAAAGAAAGTTGGCTTTCGCAGTTAATAATTATTGCTCATTATAATAGTTGTGTTTTCCGAACTATATTTAGTGAACTTTTACTTTTTGTCGCCCCTGACTTGCTGACGTCACAAAACTAGCTATTTGGCTTCCATCAACATTTGTGTTGTTTCTTGTTTTTTTGTTTTTGCGAATTTCTGTGCACTTTCCTGTGATTTTATTTTTGGCGTTCGGCAAGAGCGAAATATATATGTGTGCATATATACAATTATATATATATATGTATACATATACAACTTACTACGACTTCTATAATTAAAACTGAATTTGCATCACAATAACATATATTATAATTGTAACGTTGATTTGCATAACATAAACAAATAAAAAGCACAAAACTAGGTGCGACAAGACAAAATCTATATTTGTATATTGTAGTATTTATGTATTTGTGCACTTTTGTTTATAAGAATTTGTAGTACGCATATAATTACGCAACTCTCAACAGAGAACTCCAATGATTATTGAAATACATATATACATATATAAATGTGTTAACAGACCACTTTTGTTTACAGCATATTACAAATTCGAGTTGAAGTCTTTTATTTGCTTCTCTTTGATAATAATAGTCTTTGGCAAATAAAAGATATTGTGGATATAGTAAGTCAGCGTATTATTATCTGTTATTAGGAAAAAGTGCATGTTAAGGTGATATTTATATATCACTCACAACCGATTACAGCAATTTGAGATCAAACAAGTTTCATTGTGCTAGACTTGTGTGACTTTCGTTTGTACCTTGTGTTCAGTTTTACGATGCATCATTTTGAACTCAGTCATTGAATAAAATCAATTCATATATACAGAGCTGATAGTCTAACGACTAGCATATTATGAATAGTTCTCTACACAATAACAGCCTTTATCAAAATTGATCAGATTTTCAAGCCAAGGCAGTTTTGATCATGTTTTCATGGTTCTGTATTAGATCTGCATTTAAATCCAAAGGAAATTCGATTTTTAGGTAGAAACAAGTTTCTAATTCCCTAGAAATGCCTTTAAAACATCTAAAATTCCCATTACTTTGTCAAAACAGGTCAGATTTTCAATGCAAATGCATTTTTGATCATGGCTTGGCATCTATAATGATTCTGCATTTAAGTTTTAAGCAATTTCGAATTTTCGATTTTCTACTAAACACAAGCCACAATAAGACCTGGATAGTCCGTAGAAATGCCTTTTAAACACCTAAAGCTCCCAGAACTTGGTCAAAACTGATCCGATTTCGTTTTTGATGCAGTTTTGTTCATTGTTTGGCAACTACACCAATTCTGCATTTAAGTTTTAAGAAATTTCGAATTTTATATTTTCCTAAACACAAGCCAAAATAAGGCCGGATAGTCCACCTAAAACTCCCATAGCTTTGTCAAAAGTGATCCGATTTCGTTCCCGAAGCAGTTTTGATCATGGTTTGGGTTCTATATAAGATCTGCATTTAAGTTTTAAGCAATTTCGAATTTTTTATTTTCTACTAGAAACAATCCTACAAAGATACTGTCTACAACTGTAAGTATGTATGTAATGTACATATCTATCTACACATGAGCATATCTAGTTTGTCAATATTGATAAGTGAATTGAATTTTGCGATGATAAACTTTGTTTCTGGGAAAATTCATTAAAATTCTCAAATGACAGCACACTTTGTCCATTTATAAGCCATGACATATACTATATAGTAAGTGTGTTCACAATTTACTGAGGGGGCAATTAGCTCTGTTTTCAGCGTCGCTATACCTGAGGGAAATGAGTATTTGAATGCGCATCATCAAACGATTTGTAAAACAGGCGATACGACCCATGAGGTGAGCAATTAGCCCATTCTGAATCACGTACGAATATAAGACACAAAGACGACTTGCCACAATTCATCCCAATGTTTCAGATTTAGTGTATATAAGGAAGTTACAATGCCCGCATATGCGTATCTTTCTATATACTTATGTACATATGTCCAGAACTCGAGTTCAATAATATATAGTAGTACGTTTTTAAATTTATTTTTGATTAAAGTTAACGAACACAAATTAAGCACGATCAACAATTGCACAATAAAGAATAATCACTGCCGCAGTCGTTTTTTTCAGATCGCTAAATTTCAAGCGCAACTTGAATCAAACACAGCTGATAAATATGGAATAACAAAAAGATACATACATACATTATACACACAGATACACACACATATATGCACAGGCAGATGTTATGCAGAATAGGTTGAAATATTAAACAACACCCAGCTAAGCAAACACGCACCACGATTCATTTTATTACCTATACATTGTCGTCAATTGCAATTAAAATAAAGTTATATACACATAACTGCACATCAACGATATTTATTATATTATATTTCAACTGTGCACCGGGTATACTGAACACAGAAGAAGAAGAGCAAGACTAATATGAATAACAGCAGCGAGAGTAACATTAACATTTGCTGGGCTGTTGTTAACAGCGGTAGACTCATCGAAACTATCGATGACAAGCAGATCAACAAAAGGCCTGTTGAATGATCGATTATAGATATTTTGAAATAAATGCGTTTTAAAAACTTAGCGCAAATCGAAGCATATTACTGTGTGCCTACAAAGCAATATTACAGTGAAGAATACAACAAGAAACCAAGGCCGCACTTGTCGATGTTATGTACGCAATACGTAATTACAAACGTATTTACCTACGTGGGCTCACAGCAAAGCAACAGGCAGAAAGAAACGAGAATTCTGGCCACCAGTGATTAGCAATAAGCGTCGTCTACCCTAAATAGAATTGAAACCCACTTGCAGCAGTGCGCCAATTGCAATGGGGGTAACACTTACGACGTTTATGTGAACACATCTATGTATGCAATTCATAAAAGCGGCCATTAAAGTGCAGCTGAATAAGAAGTGCAATTAGCGTTTCACATTTTTAAGTGACGTACGCAAAGACGATATTGGATTACTTTTGAATGAATGTAGAAACACATACCAAAAATTGAGAAAGCATAACGAAACTTGTAATTTGTTTGATTTGAATACAGAAATCTTAAAAATCAAGAATGACTTTGCTATTAATCCTTTTTTACCTACTATAAGGGTATTAAAAATGTATTAAATTAATATCGCTGACCCCCAAATTGGCTTAAGACACACACACACATAGATTAGAAGTTCCAGGAAGCTTAGCCGTGACATTAATGGAGGGTAATTGCCTTTGCTGCTGCCATTTATGGAAAATCAATACACATAGCATGTTTTGGGTGGAGTGGGCGATAAGGTGGCCTTGATATTTGCCAGAGTAGCAGTAAATTCATTCATTTAGCTCTATTTTACCTGACATGTCCGATACGTCTAGACAACTGGATCGACTCTTAGTCCTGCTCAGTAGACGCTGCAAGGGCTGCTGCCTTTGGGGACTCCCAGATTGTCCATTGTTGATGTCGGCGCTGCTGGCCCACTCGGTATCGATGGCCTTGGACGCACTGCGTTTGAAGTGCTCCAGAAAGTGATCAATTTGCTTTTCTATGGAACTGGACGGCGAGCTTTCCATTTTAACATTTTCACATTTTGAATGGCAGGAAGCACCAGAAAAATATATATATATATATGTATATCTGTCGTTAAGTTTCGTGAAGCTGTATCCTTCGAGAATCTTCTTATGCGATGCACTTGTGCACAATTTACATATATATTTATTTACAGCAATCCAAACTGGTATTATTTATTTATATTTTATATTTTGCACATTTATACAACTTTTGTACTACATATAAAGTTCACTTTTATCTCTACACTATGTTTTTGCTGCTTTTATTGTTTGAAGCACTTATGTTCTATGATTTGCTTTTTGGATGACTCAACCTTAACCGTCCTTCCGCATCGCTCGGCAAAGACTGAGAGCACGGCCGTAAAGTTTGGCCATCAGGATACTCGCGACACTGCATTAGATTGAGACCATGAGAGCCGGCTACTGTTTTTGTTGTATTTCAGACTCTTGCTCTTTCGCTGTTGCCTTCTCACTGACGATGAGAGCCGTTGGCACGTGTTGTTTCTGAATTGCAGTCTCTGTCATGCGCAGTGTTGGAGATACTTACAGGTTACTATGTTTATGCGTATCTCTTGCAACAACAGCTGTTTATAGTTCTTAAAATAATGTAAAGAATAGCATCTTATTATTATGTTGTCATGGATTACCGCCAAATAACTTTTATATCACACTTGGCTTGAACTCAGCTTTAAGCTTATAAAAACTTTTTGAAGTCTTAAAAATTATAACGCTTATATTGCGTGGGCGATGTTCGCGTTCTAACAAGTTCGATATATTCTTAAATTACGAAATCGACTTAAGTGGTTCGATAAAACGGCTGCAGTGAACGATACTGAACTGGGCCAACAGCAGCAAACTGGTATATTTTGCTTACAAGATTCGGTCACGCTGCTCTACAATCAATCCATAAACAAAAAAAATTTGTGTATAAACTAAAAACGGACGCGGAAGTAAATAAAACAATAAATGCGTAAATCTGTATATTTGGCAATTATAGATTGTTAACTTCGTCTATAGTATGGAATAGTAGGGTCTTCACATTCGTGTAAGTTGTTTGGCATGACACATTTGTAAGACATGTATATACATATATGTATGTATGTATAGAGATGATGAGTATATGTATATTATGTACACATATGTAATTGTACAAGTGTACTTTTTGTACACATACTTATGCATATGTCACATCAATCATACTTTTATGTACATATGTATGTACATGTATGTGTATGCAATTGTGAGACTCCTTAAAGTCGGGGTTAACAATATTGAATAGAAAGAATGTTTGTGCAGAGTGCGAGCGAATTAAAAATATTTAATTTCTTTGCATATAGTATAGAAAGAAAACCAACAACGCATTTAATCAATGTTCTCCAACGGGCTGCCCTGCAACCTGTCGTTTCCGAGCTGCCTAAGTGTCCCAAAAGATGGTAACGAGGAGCTCTTGCCATCCAATATGGGGACAAGAGAACCTGTTATCCTTAATGTATACGACATGGTAAGCAAGTGAATTAACTACTTGATTAACTGTTATTGATGCACTTCATTTAGCAGTATTGGATTAATGAGTATACCACTTCGATTGGCCTGGGCGTGTTCCATTCCGGCGTAGAAGCATTCGGCACGGAGTTCGCGTACGGCGGACATCCGTTTCCCTTCACGGGCGTCTTTGAAATAACGCCACGTGACCACGACAGCTCGGGGAGCAGTTTCAATTCCGGCAGAGCATACAAATTGGCTGCACCGATTTCACATACGAGGAAGTGCGTCGCATTGTCGAGGAATTGGGGAACCAGTTTCGCGGTGATCGTTATCATCTTATGAACAATAATTGTAACCACTTTTCGGGCAATTTGACACAGGTAAATGGCGTGAATGAGTTGTGATTGGCATTTAGTAATTTATGGATTTGTAAACAGATACTTTGCGGCCAAGAAATACCCAGCTGGGTGAACCGTCTAGCACATTTCAGCTCCTGTGTACCCTTTTTACAAAGATGTTTACCAAAGTAAGTTGTCAGTTATATATATAGATATGCCTAATGCAAGATTAATCCATTATATCCAATCAATCACTTTCAGGGAGTGGCTAACACCGAATGCCTTGCAACAGAGCATAACAACAATCCAAGAGCGCGAAGACTCGGACAATAGTCCCCTTTGAGACATTACCTGATCTAAGATATTCATAACTTGCAAAAGTCCCAAGCGAGCGTAACTCATCCCTGCTGTCTTAAGACCAACAATATTGTTAAGTTAAATCGAGGAAAAAGCCGGGTTATCGCCACTCATTTCATAACAGCCAACAAAAAGAAAAGTTTCCAATAGAATGCAAAAGCAAAACAAAACAAAAACAAAAGAAAACAAAACAGAAATAATGTTAATAGGTTTATACATATTAGGCTACATTAACAAAAGAAAAAAGCGAATAAATTATTGGCTATTGTAACTTGTAATTTGACTATGCAGAATTAAGATATTATTAAGTGGCCGTTATGTGTAATTGAATAGAAGGCAGCAGCAGCATCATTTATAGAATTTTCAATTAAATAGTGAACATCGAGAAACCATTTATAGGCCAATGCTAAGAATGTATTAACAAGCAAGCATCTTATTATATAAATATATATTTAATGATATCAAAGTTGTCATCATCAGATAATTTGTAAACATATTTTAAACAGTTGATTTTTACAATGTCAAAATGCCGCATGTCTATCAAAAAACACCAAAACGATCTGTTATCAATAAATATGTACTTGACATTCTGATATTTACACATACATTAAAACTATTATATTTAAAATTTTTTAAAGAAAATATATTTTAATTCAATACAATAACACTACGTAGTTATTTATAGTTATACGCCGCACACGAAACACACGAAAGAAAAAAAGAAAAAACTACAAAATAAGTACATGCATACATACTATATATATATTTACAGACAAAATAGTGCCAAAAACAAATGCTGCGAATTCTGAAAAACTTTTACTGCTTTCCGGCCATATAGCAGATAGTACATCTGGTATAGTCCAACATGAACAGGATTACATATACATACTACATATAATTATGATAAATACATTGTGACGAACTATTTACAAAAATGGTGGCTACAAATTCAGCACACTTATATTCTTTACATTCATATAGCGAATATCAAACCAGGCTGGACACATTATTGTACAGGCCAACAGCAACGATATCATCGGCATCAATGTCCACATCACTGCTCAGGACATCGTGCGGCAGCTGATTGCGAAAGATCATGGGATGCGGCCGGACAGAGTTCGCATGCTGCACCAGATGATGCGGCTGCAGCGGCTGATTCGAATTGCGGCTGATATACTCGGCGGGCAGCAGCTCGTGATGATGTGGCTGCAGGTGCAGCGTTAGCGGCGACTCCTGCTGCCGGGCATAGTCCCGCATAATGCGCGGCCCGTTGCCCAAGTCGCCGGAGTAAACGTTTCGTGCTCTCGGCTGCTCACGCGATCGATGTGGCAGATCGTGAAAGTAAGCATCTTTTGGTATGTGGCGCTGCTGGCTCTGCCGCATGTGGCTGGCGTATAGGGCTGAAGGATTCTGCGCCGGCAGCTGAGCAGCATTATTCAAGTGCTGCAGATCGGGGCTTAATTCCAGCATATCATCATTGTCGCCTGGCTGATTGCAATCGATCTTGCCCTGTAGTTGTGCCACCATATCCTTGACTTGGCCCGTATTCGGTTTCTTAAGGTATTTGATTTCGCCGTTTTTGATTTCCACCTTTGGCGCCGCCTCATTGGAGCTCTGGCGCATGTGGTGCAGCCCGCTGGGGTTGCCCGGCGCCATGGCGATAGGATTTGTATAGAATAGCGTTGAATGGTGGGCAGCAAAGTTCTCCTCCAGGCAGAGCGGTTGTCGCTTCATCAGATTCGACAGGGACTTGTGACGGCCCGACGGATAAGCCACATCGGTGCTGCAGGACGGCGATGGCGACTCGTGCAGCTGTTCCTTATACAGCAGCTTATCGCCGCAGACTCTGTCCGCGTTCTGATTGTGCGCCACTTCGTCCTGATTGTGCTCCGCAAAGGCGGCATCCTTGCGCAGCGCTTTGATCACCGTATTCAGCATGTTTTCGCCGCGACCAATGCAATGGTAGAACTTTTGCGCATCCGGCGGCGACGTCTCGAATTCCCAACTGTTTGAGTTCTGTGAGGGATTGGAGGTTTCGCTCGAGTTGGGATAGCGTCGCTGCGCATTCGTGTACTCATCGTACTGGGGACTCTCTTTCTTGCTCGGATTCTCCGGACTGTACATGGATGGGTTACTCTGCTCCGGCGACAGCGAGCACAGCTGCTGTTTGTTCTCCTGCTCGTTGTCGCGCTCCATGATCAGCGTTGTCTTCTCCAGCAAATCGCCCAGGCGCTCCGAGACTGCGAGAAAGTCCAGCTTGAGCTCATCCAGTTTCGTTTGCTTCAACTCCCCTTGGGGGGCAGTGGGCAGCACGGCATCGTTGGAGTGATTGGAATGCGAGTCGTCATTGCTGTCGCTCTCCGCTGTCGCCTGCTCATCCTGCGCATGGTAATCCACATTGACGACTGTTTGATTCGCCTGCTCGAGTATGTCGACGCTCTTCGAGTTGCACATGGTGCCGCTCTCAAAGTTGCTCTCCAGCAGGTCGAGGCTGCGGCAGCGGGACAACGTGCGCTCGATCCTCGGACACCTGGTCTGATTGTCGAACGTGGAGCGCAGCGGTTCGTTACGGCGCAGATATTCGTTGAGATGCTGCCGCTTGCTCTCGCAGCGCATGCGATCCTCGATCATGGTGCGGGTGAGCTGCTCTATCTGGTCGTTCGTCTTGATGGCCAGCGCCTGCACCTTGTGGCCCAGTCGCTCCTTCGTCTTGTGCACGTACTTCTTCAGGCTCTTGCGGTTGCAGTTCAGCTTGTTCTCGATGTGCCGGAAGAAGGGGCCGCAGTAGCACGTATTGCCCACGCTCACGGGGCCCTTGTGTATGTGGCCGGCGAGGTCGAGGAAGTACTGTTCGCCCTGCTTCAGCGGCTCTTTGGGTAGCGTCTCTAGCTTCGGCGATGGAAAGCTGCGCGGATCGGGAAAATAGTGGCAGCCGTATGGCGACCAATTGATCGCCTTATCCACACTATCCTTGTCCTTGTCCTTGTCCCCATCTTTGTCCGGCGCCTGCGCCGACTTCGCATTGTCCTTTGGCTTCTCGCGGCGATTGCGTATGCGCTTTGGCGTGCTCAGTATCTCATTGATCTCCCGATAATTCTTGCGCACCGCAATGCTCTGAGGTGTCTCGCCCTGTGCGTTCTTCACACTCAAACGCGCCTCTGCCTCCAGCAGGATGCGCGTCAGCTTGCGCCGTCCCATGGCGCAGGTGATGTGCAGCGCAGTGTCGCCATTTAGGTTTGTTTTGTTGGGGTCGCACAGCGCAGAGAGCAGGATGCGAGTGACACCCGCATGCCCGTAGCGACAGGCCGTATGCAGCGCCGTATCACCGTACTAAATACGAATAGAGCGTGATTAAATATACAATATTATGTGTTGGATGGAGCAATCACCTTGTTCTGCACATCCGGATCCGCGCCGGCCATCAGCAGCTCCCTGGAGCTCTGATTGTGCCCGTTCTGGGCGGCCAAGTGCAGGGCCGTGAGTCCCTCGTTGTTGATGATGCTCAGCGTGCTGTTGTGCAGCGCCTCGATTGTGTTGTGCGCCACCAGGCGCGTCTTCAACCTGCCCTTCTCCTTGCCCACGGGCTTTGTGCTGGCGGGCGCTGTGCAGAGCAGCTTGACGCACCTACTCAATCCCCGACTGGCTGCCTCGTGCAGCGCGGTGTTGCCCTGATTCGATTCGCGGGCCAGGCGATCGGCCGCATTGCTCGAGAGCAGGATCTGCACACGCCTATCGTCGCCGGCTGCGACTGCGTCGTGCAATGCCGTCCAGTTTCTGCAGTCATGCTGAAATTGCGATTGCGATTGCAATTGCAATTGCAATTAGAATGCAGCTCAAGTTTGGCTTTTCTTTGTCGACTTACCCCGGAAATGGCATTCGGCAAGGCTTCCTGTTTCAGATTGTGATCCATACTGCATTGTCTGCAAGTGAATTACAACACCTTAAATTTCAAATTAACGTCGACTTACAAACCAAACAAACTTAAAGCCAACTCGTCTGACATGTACATATGTATGTATGTACTAAGCCCATAAAAATACATTGCACTCTTCGAGTACATACATACATACATTTGTACTGAAGTAGCCATACAAATACGATCAACACAAATGAACTTATGAATTCACATTTATATTATTCGCCTGCTTCTAATGCGTATATTATATACTATATATTAATGTTTAATTTAAAAATGTTTTAAATATCATAAGCGCAGTTCAATAACACACAGAAGTTTTTTGCTAATAGCTTCGCAGCGAATTCACACATTTTCACGACTTACAACTAAATACGTTTAATTTCCGTTACATATTACATTTGGTGTTTCTGATCTTTTGCTATTTTAATTCTTTATATTTGTCAATTGGCGAATTGTGTGTTATTTTGCTTACATTTCTGTGAACGCCCAGAGTTAATTTGGCTTTAAGCCAGGCCTAAAGGAAAATAGAAGAGAAAATTGCGGCGAATTGCAAAATTGGCAACAGGTTTAGTGTTCATGGTTGTCACCGTTTCGACTTATCGACAGTGTGCATGTACTATCGATTTCAGCGGCCACAACATTTGAAGCAACAGCTGTGCTGTTAGAGCATTTGGCGCCAGTTAATAGCTGTTGAAGTCAATGTAACAAGTTTGTCAGAATTAAGTCCCAAATCGGATCAATCGACTAAAGGCATGATTAATTGATTTACTAGAACTTTATTTTGCCCTAAATCATTAATAATGTTAAAAAAGTCATCAAATGAAACAATTGAATACAACAATTGAGATTACTTTTCTTTACTTTCTTTCTACATTCCGTGTTTGTTTTAATATTTAAATAATACACAAGAAGCTTGAATAAATCTTCATAAAATTACATATGTCAACAAACTACAAATCTTATCAGGTTGCAAAGAAGCACACAGCCTCTGCTAGGGGTTAAATGTTATGCTCACTGCGCACACGCGAGCTAATTGTTAAGTTGTTTAGTTGCTTTTCGTGTGTTTGACGGGCCGGTCGTGTTTCGCGTTCTTATATCTAAAGTTAGAACTTTGTTTCTATATATATTTGTGTATATTTGCGTTGTATTTTGATAACGAATCTCAATAATTTAATAATAAGCGGTACTTTTATACTGGTGGTTTGATAAAAATAAACAACGCCCAGGGGAAATACAAACGAGTCGCAGTAGAAACCCGTGATTGAATTCGAATATTACAATTATTGTTGATCAAAAATGACTTGGGGGTTCGTTACTTGTGGCCCTAACGAGGCACTAGTCGTATCAGGTAATTTTTATTGCTATAAACAAAAGATTAGAATGGGCATTCTACGTGTGTGTAAATAAATTGCTATTGGGGACAGCACCCTCAAGTGACGTCACTGCTTATCGATTTTTATGTACAAGTAAATTTGGCAGAGTCCGAGGCCGTGCGTGCGCACACAATGAACGCCGTTGCGGCTAGAAAAAAAAGAGTTTCAAATGCCGGCGGTTCTTGTTGTTTATTTTGTTTTGATACGCTTGTAAACGCTTGTAAACAATAACGAAATTATTGTTATTTGTTTATAGGATGCTGCTATATGAAGCCGCTGTTGGTGCCCGGCGGTCGCGCTTTTGTTTGGCCATCGATTCAGCAAGTACAACGGTAATTAATTAAAACGACCTTGCCGCATGACATCATATGAACTGTTTCATACATACTGTTTTTCATTTGGTAGCATTTCATTGAATACGATGACGCTTCAGGTGGAAAGCCCGTGCGTGTACACCAGCCAGGGTGTGCCCATCTCCGTGACCGGCATTGCACAGGTGAAGGTGCAGGGCCAGAATGAGGATATGCTGCTGACTGCCTGCGAACAGTTTCTGGGCAAGACGGAGTCGGAGATCAATCACATTGCGCTGGTCACACTGGAGGGCCACCAGCGCGCCATTATGGGCTCGATGACCGTGGAGGAGATCTACAAGGATCGCAAGAAGTTCAGCAAACAGGTGTTCGAGGTGGCCTCCAGCGATCTGGCCAACATGGGCATCACGGTGGTCTCATACACCATCAAGGATCTGCGCGACGAGGAGGTGAGGCAATCGATTATTGATAGGTTTGCTCTGGCCAGTGTTGCCAACTAACGAGCAGCAGCTTAAAAGCTGGGCTTTGGGGCTTAAAAGTTAACAAATACTCAACATTTTATTTAAAATTGATTGGTTTTAATAATATTTGCAAATAATTGGACAATCTCATCATGCACTACATTCTATTATTTGTTTACTTTGCATTGTTGACAACATTTCTAATGTAAATATTTAAAATATTTTTAGAATTCGAAATTTTGTATATTTGTTTTTAATATTTTGAGCTATTTGTATACTTTATAATATTCCAAAGTAATTAAAGAGTAATCTAGTAATGTTGATAACATTAATGAAGCTGCTAAAAAAAAAAGCTAAAACAAAAACCTGCCAAAATGCCTGCTGCCCAAAAAAGCCAAATTTGCCGGAAAAGAAGCAAACTTGGCAACACTGGCTCCTGATCTGTTTTGTGAAGCGAATCCTACGGCACGACGTTCATTTATTTTTGAGTAACCGAAATATTATGTATTTTTGCATGTATGTACATAACGACTCAGGGCGACTCCAAGGTGCGTATATTGTGTGGTCCCATCTGTTCTCTGGCGTCTTCTCCATCCCTCTTGTAGAGAGACTTATGTCACTAAACGAGATCTCCACTCTCTTCCCATTCGACAGGGCTATCTGAAATCCTTGGGCATGGCACGTACCGCAGAGGTGAAGCGCGACGCACGCATTGGCGAGGCGGAGGCGCGTGCGGAGGCGCACATCAAGGAGGCGATTGCCGAGGAGCAGCGCATGGCGGCGCGATTCCTCAACGACACCGACATTGCCAAGGCACAGCGCGACTTTGAGCTAAAGCGCGCCGCCTACGATCTGGAGGTGCAGACGAAGAAGGCCGAGGCGGACATGGCCTACGAGCTGCAGGCGGCCAAGACCAAGCAGCGCATCAAGGAGGAGCAGATGCAGGTGAAGGTCATTGAGCGCACACAGGAGATAGCCGTGCAGGAGCAGGAGATAATGCGACGCGAAAAGGAGCTGGATGCCACCGTGCGCTGTCCGGCCGAAGCCGAAAAGTACCGTCTCGAGAAAATAGCCGAGGCCAACAAGCTGCGCGTGGTGATGGAGGCCGAAGCGGAGGCCGAATCGGTTAGTCTACAGTTGAGATATTCCAAATGTGGTATACCTAACAAAGGCCCATTTTATTGCAGATCAAAATACGCGGCGAGGCGGAGGCATTTGCCATTGCAGCCAAGGCAAAGGCGGAGGCAGAGCAGATGGCCATGAAGGCCGATGCCTATCGTGAATATCGTGAGGCGGCCATGGTGGAGATGCTCCTCGATACGCTGCCCAAGGTGCGTCATCTCTTTATATCAACAAGAATTTGCCACTAATTGTTGTCCTCCTTAGATTGCCGCCGAGGTGGCTGCGCCACTGTCGCAGGCCAGGAAGATAACCATGGTGTCCAGCGGCCAGGGCGATATCGGTGCCGCCAAGCTGACCGACGAGGTGTTGGCCATTGTCAACAAGGTGCCGGAGCTGGTCAAGAGCATTACTGGCGTCGACATTGCCAGGGTACGTTCCAATTCAGAGTTTATTTAAAGGCGACCAGCAAACAACAGACAACCACACAAAACTAACAACAAACAACAAATGGCAATCAAAAGACTTGGTAGACAAATGTAGCAACATTATATGAAGTTCTATGATTACATATGTTTCTTCTCTGCAATGTGGCACTTACATATATTTATATACTATATATTTAATTTTACGCTTTCTACTTTTGCGTTCTCTACATACATTTAATTTCGCATTTAATTTGATTTTTTTCTTCGTTTCAGTCTGTGCATGCTGGCTAAAAAAATGTCCGAATCCACAAAATACTCTACACACCAAAAAATATATATATATATTTCGAAACAAAATGCAGCAAAATTCTGCAAAAAAAAACCATTGACGCAAACAGCGCATTTACTCGTTTTCTTTCAACAAACTTTTTTGTATGTAACAAAGTGTAATTTTGCACAACAAGCTAAATAGCAAAAACATATTTTGTATTCAATATAAATGTAAGAATTATAAAATGTATATGTATTTATGTATGTCTTTATACAAAGCGTTCTACACAACCGTGGAATAAAGAATTTTCCTTGAACAAAATACAAATCCATCTTTAGTTCCAAATAAAAGCGCCAAGCTATCGCTCCACTGGCATATGCTTCTGCAGTGGCAGCGCTGGTCACGCTTCTTATTGCTGGGTTGCATGTGCATTTTATCGATAGTTGTATGCCTTGAGCAAGGTCTCAGCCCTAATTATCACACGACTCAGCACTTTTCGTACGCCAAGCTGCCAACGCGTTTGCATCACTCAAGTTGGCAGCCCGTGCGAACATTTAGCTAAATCATTTGTGATTTTCGTACAAAAGTTGTGCTCGATTTTTAACAGGATTTTTATAGTTTTAAACGCGCCAATTTGTATAATTAAGCTCAAAAGTTTCATCACAACTCTTTTGCAATGGCTGATTCCAAGGGGTAAGTGTACAATTAGCAATAAGCAGCGGCAAACGAAAGCCGACACACAGCACTGAGACAGTGACAATTTCGCGCAGTCATTGGCCCTGTGAGAAGAAAAAAAATGGAAAAAAAATCCAAAAAGCCACATAGAAAAACTGAGTGAAAACGCGTTGCAAAAGCGCGTTGGGCAATGATAGTTTACAGCAATAAATAATAGCATTAGTTAGTATTTTTAAGTGACGCATAAATTATATTGCGAAATGAGGCCAAGCCAAAGAAAATCGCCATTGGTGCGTCGGCAGTTGTTGTTGCAGCCCTTTCTTTGTTGCGGGGCTGAGCTGAAAAAACGGTTTTCCAACTGAAAATGGTAACCAAGTGTGCCATTGAATTTACTTTTGCTGTCTTAGTTTTTGTCACGTTGCTTGCTGTATGTTTTTGATTTGAAGTACAAATTACGAAAATTTCAAAACCGGGAGTAACACCAACAAAAAATGTCCAGCGGCAATGATGAAAATGCTGCCAGCAGTGGCTCGCAGCATTCGCTTGCCGGCAGCAATAACACCACCAACAACAACAACAACCGCAGCAGCAACAACAACAATGACAATTTGAATGTAGATAATCGCATGGAAGTGGATGTAGACATTGCGGATTTGGTGCGCATCTATCGCAGCGAGCAAGAGGCACAGCTAAAGAAGAAAGAGAAATTAGGTCAACCCAAGGAGAAACAACGGTGTGCGACTTGGGCGCCTATTTACATAGGTTAGAATTTCCTAATTTAATTCTTATTTCCTGCTTTCCGCAGCGATGACCTGGCAACGGCGATTCTGAAGCGCAAGGATCGTCCCAATCGTCTCATTGTCGAGGAGGCGCAGAATGACGACAATTCTGTCGTGTCGCTTTCGCAGGTATGTCCAAGAGTCCAAAAAAACCAAAACCCAAAGGCCACGTCAGCATATATTCTGATTGCCGTTTTGCTGTGTTTAGGCGAAAATGGATGAGCTGCAGCTTTTCCGCGGCGACACCGTCATTCTGAAGGGCAAGCGCCGCAAGGAGACCGTCTGCATTGTCCTGTCGGATGAAACTTGTCCGGACGAGAAGATACGCATGAATCGCGTCGTTCGCAACAATCTGTGCGTCCATCTGTCGGACGTGGTGTCCGTGCAGTCCTGCCCGGACGTCAAGTACGGCAAGCGCGTTCGCATCTTGCCCATCGACGACACCACCGAGGGCGTGACCGGCAATCTGTTTGAGATCTATTTGAAGCCCTACTTCCTGGAGGCCTATCGTCCCATTCACATGGGCGACAATTTCATCGTGCGCGCCGCCATGCGACCCATTGAGTTCAAAGTGGTGCTCACCGATCCCGAACCCTATTGTATTGTCGCACCCGAGACGGTCATCTTCTGCGATGGAGATCCAATCAAGCGCGAGGTAAGCGAAGCCCTTCGATTAGCACATATGCAGCGCAGAGGGCTACATGGCTATCAGGGGTGGGTGGTGTGCATTAAGTTCCATCGAGCTATTCACTCAACTTAACGAACGAACTATATCCCGGCTTGCAGTTCATCTAGTTCGTTTCGGTCGTTTGATCCGATTGAAGTTCGTTTCACTCATTTAATTGAAAAATACTGAACTACACAAACGAGCGATTAGTTTGTTCTGCAAAAAATGATGAACGATTATGAAAGATGAGATTGTTCAGTAAAAAGTGAACTACTACGAGCAACCAATCTGTTGTGTGGCTAAATATATTATAGATTTCAACAAGGATATTTAATTTCTGTAACCCCACCTCATATACTAGCCATTCTTGCCCACTGTGCTGCGTTCCAAATATCTGCTTAAGTATCCTTTGTCAATAAATAAACTTTAACGCTTTGCTGCTGTAGGAGGAGGAGGAGTCCCTGAATGCTGTGGGCTACGACGACATTGGCGGCTGCCGCAAGCAGCTGGCCCAGATCAAGGAGATGGTTGAGCTGCCGCTGCGTCATCCGTCGCTCTTCAAGGCGATTGGTGTGAAGCCGCCGCGTGGCATTCTCATGTACGGTCCGCCCGGCACGGGCAAGACACTGATTGCACGCGCCGTTGCTAACGAGACGGGCGCCTTCTTCTTTCTGATCAACGGACCCGAGATCATGTCCAAGCTGGCCGGCGAGTCGGAGTCGAATCTGCGCAAGGCATTCGAGGAGGCCGAGAAGAACTCGCCGGCCATCATCTTCATTGATGAGATCGATGCGATTGCGCCCAAGCGCGACAAGACCCATGGCGAAGTGGAGCGTCGCATTGTATCGCAGCTGCTTACGCTGATGGACGGCATGAAGAAGAGCTCGCATCTGATTGTCATGGCGGCCACGAACCGTCCCAATTCTATTGACCCGGCGCTGCGTCGCTTCGGGCGTTTCGATCGTGAAATCGACATCGGTATCCCCGATGCCACCGGCCGTCTGGAGGTGCTGCGCATACACACCAAGAACATGAAGCTGCATGAGGATGTTGATCTAGAGCAGATTGCGGCCGAGACGCACGGTCATGTGGGCGCTGATTTGGCTTCGCTCTGCTCGGAGGCTGCTCTTCAACAAATCCGTGAGAAGATGGATCTGATCGATCTGGAGGATGACAAGATTGATGCCGAGGTGCTCGCCTCGCTGGCCGTTACCATGGAGAACTTCCGCTATGCGATGACTAAGTCCAGTCCATCGGCACTGCGCGAAACGGTTGTGGAGGTGCCCAACACCACCTGGACAGACATTGGCGGTCTCGAGAACGTCAAGAAGGAGCTGCAGGAGCTGGTCCAGTACCCAGTCGAGCATCCCGACAAGTTCCTCAAGTTCGGCATGCAGCCAAGTCGTGGTGTGCTCTTCTACGGCCCGCCCGGTTGCGGTAAGACGCTGCTGGCCAAGGCCATTGCCAACGAGTGCCAGGCTAACTTCATTTCGGTGAAGGGACCAGAGCTGCTGACTATGTGGTTCGGCGAGTCGGAGGCCAATGTACGCGACATCTTCGACAAGGCCCGTTCGGCTGCACCGTGTGTGCTCTTCTTCGACGAGCTGGACTCGATTGCCAAGGCACGTGGCGGCAATGTGGGCGATGCTGGTGGCGCGGCCGATCGTGTCATCAATCAGATTCTGACCGAAATGGACGGCATGGGAGCCAAGAAGAATGTGTTCATCATTGGCGCCACCAATCGACCGGATATCATTGATCCGGCCATTTTACGTCCGGGCCGCTTAGATCAGCTGATCTATATTCCATTGCCCGATGATAAGTCGCGCGAGGCTATACTCAAGGCTAATTTGCGCAAGTCGCCGCTGGCCAAGGAGGTCGACCTGACATACATTGCCAAGGTGACGCAGGGCTTCTCAGGTGCCGATCTGACCGAGATCTGTCAGCGCGCCTGCAAGCTGGCCATTCGCCAGGCCATCGAGGCCGAGATTCGTCGCGAAAAGGAGCGTGCCGAGAACCAGAACTCCGCCATGGACGTAAGTGTGCAATCGTATAAAATACTCGGTTTGTTTGAATATGTATGTTTTTGGGCTTGATTCTCTTGCAGATGGATGAGGAAGATCCCGTGCCGGAGATAACGCGTGCTCACTTCGAGGAGGCAATGAAGTTTGCTCGCCGCTCCGTGACGGACCAAGACATACGTAAATACGAGATGTTTTCCCAGACTTTGCAACAGTCGCGTGGTTTTGGACAGAACTTCAGGTGCGCTCAATTCAACGTTAACCCCATTAAAGACCCTTGTATACTTATTGATTCACCTCCCTTGCAGATTCCCCGGCAATGCCGGCAACACCTCAGGGTCTGGCACCAATATGCCAGTTAACTCACCAGGCGACAATGGTGATGATGATCTTTACAGTTAGATTTCTAGTTTTACACAAGACAACCACAACAACAACAAAAAAAAAAACACAATTTTTTAAATGAATTTTCCTCCTACAAACAACAACATAAAAACAAATCCGAGCGGCAACATCAGTTTTAAACATACATTCAGCCTGGAGGCATAAGCGGCCAACCAACCACAGCAGCAGCAAACAGTAGAAGCATCCGTAAAACAACAACAACAACAACAACAACAACAACAAGAGCAACACTTGCACTTACAGCATCAACAATATATATATAAATATAATATAAAACGATAAAAATTTTGATACCATTTCTGGGTCAAATTGTAATTTGTAATTGGCGCATCCAAATGAAGTTAGCCTCACTTATCATTCGTGCATTATCGGACGGGAGCTGGGCGACCGATATCGGAGTTCTATATACATTATAATGATAATAAACAATACACATAAACACATTACATATAATGATAAATACATACATATATTAAACATCGTAAAATTATAAGTGTATTTGGAGCTACGTTTTTAAGTGAATAAAAATTATAAAGTCGGAGCATAATGCTTTTGGAAATTAGTTAGGTACGGATAGTGAATTCCAATTTACTCTCTCTGCTGCTATTTTAGAGTTTAGCTGTCGATTCTCCTATAGCTTGAGGTCCTGTTAGATTTAGATTTAAAATTTTGTTAGAGTTTAGAGGATATTAAAACAACCCACTTAAGAAGCCTAACAAAGTTTAGTTAGTTAGATACTTATAAGTATATGTATGTATATTTATGTACGTCGTTCTATATTATCCCCAAATACTAGATAAGTTCAACCCCGGATTAGGGCTTGAAACATCCGAACTTTTGAACCTGTTTTGGGTGTGGCGCCTATTAAAGTAGAATTCCAATGAAAAACCATTTTGTGTTTTATCGCTTTTATTAAACTTGTATTCATTTCGTCATGTTTTTGCCTCTGCACTGCGTTTTTTGCATTATCTGAAGAATAGTTTCACAATCCTATAACTTAGTATGTACGATATATACGAATATTCATGCCAATTGTTGCTGCGCTTAAATGACACAAATTCAAATCAATCTTTTGGCATTGGTTAAATGAAAAGCAAACAAATTGAAGTTTTCTTCGTGGTTTTGGTTTTTTGTTTTTATCAGCAGCTTCTGTGTGGCGTCTCATTTGATTAAATGTTGCTTAATTTATAAACGCCTATTGCAAAGTTCCAATGAAATTTTCTTATGCTTTTCTTTTCGGTTTTTTTTTTGTTTTGTTGTGATTTTGTTTTGTTTTTGCAGTGTCTACACTTTAAATATGCTCATTAAATACATTCATACATATTAATTTTTGTGTTTTTGTTTTTGTTTTTTGTTACACATACATAATTAAATACGCTTTATGCATAATTACAACACAACAGTTAAAATACAAATAGGTTTTATTTAATATTTAGCGCGTTTTCCGTTGAAAATGCATTTTTCTTTATTATACATTTCAACATTTATGTTTTTCCTTTTCTTTGAGCTTTGCTTGTTTCTGTTTGTTGTGTGTGTGTGTGTGTGTGTGTGTGGGTTGTGCGTGTGTGTGTGCGTGTGTGTATATGCGTGTTGTGTTGTTGGTTTTTGTTTGGAAGAAAATGGCCAGCACTTTCAGCTTTCTTATATAATTAGTTTTGCTATCATATTTTTGTTTTTGTTTTTTTTTAATATTATTTTTTGATATATTTATGTATGCTTTGAATGTTTTTTTTGTGTTTTTCAAGAATTTGTTGCTTTTAAAGTCTTGAACATAGACTAGACACCAATTATATAGGATTAAACATATTTAATTTTTAATTTTTCGCAATGTTTTTGTGAATTTTCATCCATTTTTTTTTTGGTTTGTCACGTGTAACAAGTTTTTAAATTTATGATATTTGCATTAAATGTTTATACTTTTAGTTATATTATTTGTTATAGTTTTGTGAACACCTGTCGACTGTTGGTATGCCAGTTAAATTGTTTATATATATATGCTTTTACATAACTACAAAGTACATGTAAGTAATTTGTTATTATTGATTAACTGTCTAAGATTTGTTTTAGTTACGCATTTTACAAACAATAAAGTAACGTTTATAAAGTACTGGAGTTTGGGTTGTTTACCATATTTAAGCTCATTCAGTTTATAAGTAGTATATATGTATATGTATATGTATATGTATAGAAATAAGTGTCTCTATAAATTTGCATATGTATTGTGGGTAGAGTAGAGTTCAGAAAGTGGTAAAGGAATAGAGGAATAGAGGTGGGGCAAGGATTTTAGAGAGGGAGTGGGGGTCAATATTTGAAATTGCGAACAAATAAAACTCTACTAAGTACACATCTAGGCCATTGATATTGCTTTGCTTTTGCTCTAACTATATATATAGTATATATGCTATATATATAAGTATTACACTCGTGTCTAGCCCATACAAAACCATAATACCAATACCATTTTTGTTTTTGCTTTTTGTTTTTTGTTTTGAGTACAGATCTGCTAACCAGCTAGATAGATATATCATATCTCTCCATATTCAAAGTTTTGTTTTCTAAGTTTGATCCCATGCAACATATATATATTGATTGTGCCTTTAGCCTTTTTGCTTTTGTAGAGCCAATTGAAATTTGGAAATGAAATTCGTACAGATGGTGTAGTAAGTAATTCAATTTTTGCTTATATTGAGATCGTTTTTGGTTTTCTTGTGTGTGTGCGTGTGTGTGTGTGCGTGTGTGTGTGAGTGTTTTGGAAATCTTTAACAGAGCTGTCAACATAGTTTGTTATTTGGAAGAGCTAGTTACTGGCTCGCTGGAAACCCAAGATCAGGGGTATATTTCAGTTTTTACGGTTGGTTTGGGGCCATAACATTATCTTTATGCGTGTCTCAAATATATATTTAAACAATTTCGAAAGTATTTTATTTTGCCAGCTGCTGTTTTCTCTTATTTTGTTAACGACTGCAAGCAGCAATTTTTACATTTAGACTAGTAGAATGATTGGTTTTTTGTTTTATTTTGTTTTGTATGTTTTACTTTATTTTATAAATAAATTAGATTTGTTTTATGCATATGTGTAGGTTCTTTTTTTTACTTTATATAAGTATTTAAATTTGTATTTTGTAGATATAAACTCTTTGCTTGATGTGTTTCCATTTGCGCTTATTTGATATATTTATGCAAGTTTTGCAAGTTTCATCTTTTGTTTATGTTTTTGTTATGTCCATTTTGCATTTTTTGATTGTTTAAACTTATGCGAAAACGAGTTGGTTTTTATTTTGTTTCTGCTATATATTGTGCTAAATTATGCGTAAATCAAGCGATAACAAATTAGTATTATAATAATAATAATAATAATAGATAAAAATAAGAAAAAAACAAGACTATTAACTATGCACTTAACATTTTTTTCTTCTTTTCTTTCTTCTTTCTTCGTTCGAGCTAATGACACACAAAAATTTAATTCTGTTTTAGTTTTGTTTTTTGTTTTCAATTAAATACATTAAATTACAATTGCTAATACATACATACAATATTTGTTTATGTGTGTGTGTGTGTGTGTGTGAAATATCTTCTCATATAACTCATTATGATTATCATTATCATTAGCGTATTATCGTAATCATTGTGTTTGTATTTCATTAACCAGCCTCAGCTTAAAACATAATTAAATATATATATATAGGGTCCATGTGTGTGTGTGTGTGTGTGTTTGGTTTGCGCTTGTATTGGTTGTTGTTGTAGTGATAGTTGTGCATTACATGCTTGCTGTTGCTGTTGTTGTTGTTGTTGTTGTTGTATGTATGCTTTCGTTTAGTTTGTTGTGCCGAGTCCTTTTCAAACCCATTAGCCTGTTTGTGATTGTTGCTGTTGTTCTTGTTGTTGTTGTTGTTGTAGCTGCTGTTGTTGTTGTTGTGGTTTGTTTGTTTGTTATTATATTGTTGTTCAGACTTTTTATCGTGTATCGGTGATATTATTTTTGCTGCCAAATATTTTCACCAGCTGCGACTCATAGTCATCAATGTTGCGCTTCATAATATCCATGCAGGGTCCAAGCAGACGCTCAAATGCTCTCACATCGAGAACTGTTGAGCAGAACAGATCAGAGATCAGAAATGTATAGCAATTATAATGATTAGCCTAAGGTATGTGGTGTAGTGTAGAGTAGTGTAAAGAACCATGCCTTAGCTTAAATAATGTACAATCATAAATATTAGTTAACATGACAATGAAAGTGATTACGATTATGATTATGATTGGTTGCATGCACCACAGATTTAAGACCAGAGACCAGACCAGACCAGAAACATTGACCCACAGGAATTGACACTATCCGTATGTGTATGGTGTTTGATTATTTGAAGTTGTTGCCATTCACCACAGGTGCCTCAACTCATAAATATTATATAGCGCTGCGCTTACCAATCACAATGGAAACGGTTTTTTCGGTACATATATGTATGTTTTTTTTAGGTTTTTTGCCTGTGTCGGTTGCAGACATTTTGCTGTGGGTTGGGTTGGGTTGGTTTGGGGGTAGGCAAACGTTGCGTATACGTGTTATGCTTGTGGGTGTTTGTTTGTTTGTTTGTTGGTTTTTGATCACTTTTGCGTGTGAATGTAGAAAAACTGCATATAAATTGATATTTACTGGGCAAACTGTCAAATTTTTAATGACTGTCTCTCTTGATGGACAATAAATTTGTGGCATAGAAATAGAACAAAAAGAGCCTTACATCTACAAAGTGAAAATGGGAAATGCGCTTGACTGATTTCACAGATTGGTGTTGCGACGCGCCATTTCGGTGAACATTTGCTCGTACATCAGAATGTTGCGCTTGAGGACGTCGGTGAGGAAGCCCAGGATGCGTTCAAAGGCATCGGTATCGAGGACTAGGACGGAATTGCAATTTATAACTTAAACTAAAACTAAAACTCAAACTCAAACTCAAAATAAAACTACAACAGTTAATAACGTAGCGGAGGGAGGCAGTGCTGAGAAGAATGCAATAAGTATGTGCACACTTGTTGTGGAACAACTCATTTTTGTTGGTATTATTGGGTATCATAATTTACCTTTCAAGTTCCCTTCTGTCTCTTGTTAAATGCGGATTCTTATGATATTCAAGTGACGCGTACATGAACTTGAGTATTTAGTTTGTGTGTGTTTCTCGTTTACAACTGGGTAAGGATTCTCTCAGTGGCTTTACCTTTTCAACTTTCTCTTTCTCCCACTCTCTCTCTCTCTTTCTCTCTCTCTGTCTCTCTGACAGTCGATCGCTTTGTCTTTCAGTCGCTGCCTTAAGTTTCACTCTGTGACTTTCGCTCTTCCTCGTTTAGTATTTCCCATCTCTTTTCCAATCTTTCTCTGCTTGTCTCTCACATGTTTTCCCAATTCATTTTGGTTCTCTATCTCTAATTCGATTTATGGTTCTCTCTCCAGCTGTCTGACTCTTTCTCTCTCTCTCTCTCTTTGCCTGACACTATTCACTCTCTGAGTTATTCTCTTTCTCACCCACTCATCCCCTTTCTCACATGCATACATCAAATCCCATTCAAGGCCGCCTTTCTATGCGATTCTCAAAAACTCAAAGTAGAAACAGAATGTAAGCTCTTGTATATTGAGTTGAGAGATTATTAAACAAGTGTGCACACACAGGACATGGAAAATACAAGTAAAGCACTACTACCCCACTCCTACTATTAAGTGAGCAACAAGCTAAAAGGCTAAAAGGCTCAACTACAGAGCCTGCAGGCTGTCAAAGTAGGCGCGCAGATCGAGCTCCAGATAGCGATAGTCGCAAATGCCGCGCTGCAGGATACGGCTGCAGCTGCCCAGGAGTCGCTCAAAGCAAACAACATCCAAAGCTACACACACATTACACACATGACGACACAAAACACAAAACACAACACGAAACACGAAACAAACAGTGCAAATGAGCGTCGGGGTAAGTGCATAAACAAAAAATACGGGGATAAACAGAGAAGAACGGAAAACAAAACGGAAAATAAGCATTAAAAGCGCTGTCCAGAGTAGCGAGTAGCGAGTCCTTTAAGAGGATTTCAGTGTTTCGCCAACGAGCGACTGACTTACATGCGAGCTTGACAACGCCGCCCGTGGCGTAGACGGAGGCAGCCCGGGGCCGATGTGTGACCAGCGCCAGTTCGCCAAAGTATTGGCCCTTGCCCAGTTTGGATATCTCGATTTCCGTATCGTCCTGATCCATGCGCACGGACACAGTGCCCTCCTCGATGAAGTACATGCCATCGGCAGCGTCACCTGCAAAGGAACAAAACTTAAGCCATGGCTCCTCTTTTGCATCTAGAGCTGCTCTGCTTACCCTGCTTAATGATGCGCTCCCCATCCTCATACGCCTTGGAGACCAGAGCATCGGCCAGATTCATGCGCTCGTAGTTCTGCAAAGATCAAAGATTAGCTCCAACTGGGGCAACGAGTGCTCCTCTCTCTGCTCGGCTCACCTGCAGGGCCTTCAGCATGGGCACACTGTTCAGCAGCTCCTCGTACATTTTTCGTTTCCTGAACGCCGACTTGAGCAAAATGCGCCGGAATGTCTGGCGATCCATGGCCCAGAGTAGACCAGTGGTTTCCGCCTGAACGGTGGCCGCTCTGCAAAATAGTTGATAATTTAAATATTTCTATACTCTTTTCGAAGGCAATAGCATATTAACTTTGTGTAATGCATAGAAGAAAGCGACGGAGATACCCAAAAGTTACCACTAGTATGCTTAGAATGACAAACAAATTGATCTAGCCACGTTCGTCTGTCTGTCTGTCTGTCTGTCTGTCTGTATGTATGCAAACTAGTCTCTCAGTTTTTAAGCTATCGCTATGAAACTTTGCACAGACACTTATTACTCAAATGTACAGCACATTGTTCGGAACCAGCCGGATCGGACGACTATATCTTATAGCAGCCTTACAACTCGAAGTCGGTTGTGGCGACACATGAACACATGAACAATAATAATGAATATAGCCAAGTGCTAGTTAGTTTTGAACAGACTGCTCTTTAAGCGAGTTTGTCATCGAACATCAAAACGGAACGGTGGTATAAATGGTAGATGGCTCACAGGTTCAAGTCCGGCTTGCGACATCATTAATTAGGGATATCTCCAAATTAGTCGCGAACTATAATAACGCATATGCATAAGCATAGAAGCATAGTGAGATCTATCTGAAAAGATTCGAACATAATCCTTCTTCCCTTGATTTTTTTTTTACTTTTATAATATCTTCCTGAAACCACTTTAAAAGAGTATTTTAACATTATGTTTCCTAGTCAGTTTCCTAGTATTTTTGCGATACAACTTTAAACTTCTAAAGTTTAGAATACATTAGACTTTTTCTGGCTGTGGACTGGCTTTAAATCAAATATTTAATTCGCCAACAGTTCCCTCTCACAACAGTCCCCTGATCTTAGACCTTTGCCACTTATGATAGGGCATCAAATTCGTGAAAATTTGCCAAGTGTCTAATTGCAATTGAGAAATTAGCACCTTTCATGCGTAGACGGCGGTTGTAAATAATTCCATTGAGCTAAAGATACAGCTTGGTACTATTTATTTAGTAGATGCGCTAGATTTATTTCGAGCTGGCATATTTGCTTACCTGGGCATATTGTAGAGCAGCGCTAATTCACCAAATAGTCCGGTGTGGTTGTAGGTGCTAATGTGTTTATCATTGATATAGACTTTGTAGATGCCACTGTCGAGAGACGAAAATTGCAAATTGAAAATTGAAAATGGATGCATGAATTGTGCAAATAATGCAGAATAAATGCAAATTAATTGCTAACAAAATGCTGCCAGCATGGCGTATACGCAATTCAGTTGGCTTTACTTACGATTCAATAACATAAAAGTTATCGCCATCATCGCCCTGGCGTATAATATAATCGCCCGGCTGCACCTTCCGCTCGAACATCGCATCCAGCACTTGGTTCATCTGAAGGAGCAAACAGAAAGCAGCCAAAGGCATTTTTGAATAAAAGAGGCAAAAGGATGGGAAGCCGCATATAATTCTCTCTCACACACAGGCAGACCAAACCGCAAGCAACGTGATTCGGTTTTAGAGGGGGTGGGGGAGAGAGAAACCCCATTTAGGTTTTGTTTGTGGCATCCGGACAGCCGAAATATGCTAGAGAGAGAGAGAGAGATTTATGAGCAAGATGCCTGTTCTCACCTGTTCCTTCTCCAGCGAACGGAAGAGCAGCACGTTCTTCACAGACTCGATGAGACGCGCCCGCTGCTCATCTGTCTTGGGGAATATGGCAGTGGCGCCCTCATCGTCGTCGTCCGCCTCCGGATCGTAAGCCTCGGCGAATACGGATTTGCGACGTGAGCTTTGTACTACGGGTGGTTCCGCTGCAATTCCAAATGAATAATAGACACGCCAAATGCACATAGTTAATATCAAGTTTCATCAGTAAGGCAGCATAAGTGTATCAAACTTAACAAATAATCAGCAAATAGAATTTAAAAGACAATCTAATAAAGAAAACTATAAGTATTTTAACTAAATATTTGCCTACAAAAATAACATTTGAAAATATCGATAAATTTTGATATCAGACTAGTGTTTTTTGGCCATAATTTGAAAGTTTAACAACTGCTAGAGGCACCAAATTTGGTATGTATAATCCCGCATAGTATACACATATATAATATTTGACTTTTTGTATATTGTTCTCCCGTCTCCCCAAAAGTGCAAACCACGCATTTTATACCCTGAACACATTAAAAATGGGTAAAAAGGGTATAATGGTTTTGTGCAAAAGTATGTAACAGGCATAAGGAAGCATCTCCGACCATATAAAGTATATATATTATTGATCAGTATCAACAGCCGAGTCGATTTAGCCATGTCCGTCTGTCTGTCCGTCTGTCCGTCTGTATGAACACACAGATATCAGAGACTACAAGAGCTAGAGACTTCATATTTGAAACATAAGTTCTCCTAATCCCAGGACAGATCAAGTTTATTTCATTTTATCGATAACTCGTACCGTTTAAAAGTTATCGATAAATTTCGATTTCAGACTAGAGCTTTTGGGACATAACTTCAAAGTTATAAAAGCTAGAGGCCCCAAATTTGGTATGTATAATCTCGAATAGCATACACATGTAACATATATTTCACTTTTTGGATACCACCCCCCAAACCCCACAAAAGTTCAAGAAACGCATTTTTGAAGGTACGACCTTGCAATTTGGTTTGGTCACACATATTATCGACAATTGCTTGCACTGCTTGTACTGCTTGTAGTGCAGCATATGTGTGCGTAGTCGGGCACTCCCGACTAGAGCACTCTTACTTGTTTAGGCTATGATCTTGCAATTTGGTTTGATTAAACATTTTTACAGTCAATTTTGTGTCTAACAAATTTCACAAAGATCGGACAATACACACAGATGTTGGGGTGCAGTAAAGCAAAAAAAACTGCTTAAACTGCTTGCACTGTTTGCAGTATGTGTGTGTTTGCTTGTATATACACTGATAGGTTAGTAAGGACTGGGTTCAGGTTATCTTCTAGTCGGGCACTCCAAACTAGAGCACTCCTACTTGTTTCCTTATATTTTACCTAAAGAACTTAATTTGTAGAATATTTTTCTTAGAATAATATTTATTTTTTAAGTGCTTTTTTTCTTCAGATTGATTGTGTTTCAACTTATTTGCTAGAGTATGATTTGTCTAGACAGCTGCATAAACGTATTCTTCTATAAGCACACGCATATGGGCCCAGACAATCAAAATCAAAGTTTACGTTGTGGTTTTCTAAATATTCCCGAAAACTGACAATTCGAATAAGGCCACAAATTAATCACATTAACAAATTAGCTATAAACTATAATTGAAATATAATTTCGAATATAAGATAGACTAATCGCTAAAGCTATATATATAGGTACATATGAGTGCTGGGCATAGAAAACTGATTTAGACAATTTGATATTGACTAGCTTAAAAGTTTGCATTTAGAAGCTTTTCTGTTTTTTGGAATGCCCCCAATTGATGAAAATAATCTATTCATTTGCCTGCTGCTTCGGCTGGCTGTGCTGGCTAAATAAATGTCTCTGTTTGAGGACAATGTGCTGGCCCAGTTTGACTTTTATGTTTGTGCTCATTAACTAAAGTACACACACACACACACACACACACAGAGAGAAAGGAGGTGGTCCACTTTTTGGCAACATGACACACATTAATATCATTAAGGGTAGGCAGTCATGATTCGACTTTGAGTTGACTGCTGCCGGATGCGCTTTTCACACACATATCATATCATATTATATCATCATCATCATCATCAGCAGTCATCATTGTCATCTTGAGGCCATCATTGTACTATTAGCTGGGGAATGTGCTCCACTCTCAAAGCATATATAGAATATATAACATATAGTGCTTTGCGTCAGCATTCTGTTGATCATTTTTGCCAACCAGCTGCGTCAAGTTTAGCAGCAAACTGTCTCAGCAAATCGAATGCATGAGCGACACATGAAATGCACTCCCCAGAGGGAGGATTGGGGATGGGGGCAGGAAGGTGTCCAGCTGCCCACACATCATTCGAGTTGAGATGGATGAGTGTGCATGTAAATGAAAGATAAACACAGACTAGCCCCTTTAGATACAGATGCAAAATGTATCTCGAGTCGACATTCGTTCTAATTGCGCCTAGTTAGCAGTTTTACAGTCAGACTCTCAGATATCTCGTTTTGTATATGGAATATATAGGCTACTCGCACTTCTTAAGCTTAAGAGACAGAGAGAGAGAGAGAGAGAGAGAGAGAGAGAGAGAGAGAGAGAGAGTGAAACGAGACAAATGAGAGAACAGTTGGGGATAAGAGAAAACCACTAAACCAATTGCAGCAATTATTCATTTTTTGCCAGCTCGCTTTTATTTGATATACCCTTTGCCAGAGGGTCATTTACTTAGGTCAATATATTTGTAAAATTCAATTACAATGCCATTAAAAGTATATGCATATATATGTGCATATATATTATTTGTGACATATGTCAATATTATTGTTTGGCTGTTCAAATTAGCAATAGAAATTTGCTTTATTGTTTAGCATATATGTAAAAAGCAAAGAGTCGCATTGGTTTAGTAAATCATTTACATATGCAGCTGCTAAGCTAGATTTTAATTAACTTTTTAAGTTTCTTTTAAGCTTACACAAATATTGAAACTTCATTAACGAATAGAGCTCGACTATACCAAATTATATTTCTAGAATAGAATCAGAAACATTGAAGTTATTCTTGCTAAGCTATTGGGATAGAAATATAAAACTTAATGCTCTTTTTGCTTTGCTATAACCAAATAATATCATACAAAATTAATAGGAATTTATTTTAAATAATTTTGACTAGATTTTGTTCAAGCCCAAAATAATTATTATAATTATTATAAATCAAATATCTTATATAGTATATTCATTAAATTTAGAGCTTGCTACAACATATATCAAAGCTACAACATTCTACCTTTTTAATTTGACTAGACAATTAAAATATTCAAAAATATTTAAATTTATATCATTTAAATTTAGAATTAACTACATCGAATCATGAAAATATATCAATGCTAGAAGCTTTACCTTCTCAATTTGACTAGTTATTGTGAAAGCCTTGATTTATGCATTAAATTTTGTAAGCAAAATATTTACAATAGTATATTATTTAAATTTAAAACTAGCTGCATGAACTTTTATCATTATACCATCTCAAAATATTTTAAATTTGACTGGATTTAGCTTAGCTCGAAAATTTATGCATTAGTAATTTCAAATAAAATATTTAAAATATTATTTATATATATTAATTAAATTGAAAACTAGCTGCATCGACTAACGAACTTAAATCAAAGCTGCAACATTATATCTTCTCAATGCCCTTTAAAATTGACTAGCTTATATTCAGTCCTAAATTGACGTATTAGCTATGTTTCAAAAAGTATAATGATTAAATTTAGAACTAGCTGCAGCGACTTATGAAAATATATCAAACCTACAACACTATACCTTCTCAATTCGGCTAGATTATGTTCAGCTCTAAATCTCTATTAAACAAATATTAAATACAATATTTACAATATTATATTAAATTACATTTATAACTAGCTGCAGCGACTAACAAACTTATATGCAGCCTCAACCTTATACCTTCTCAATACCTATTAAATTTGACTAGATTATGTTCAGGACTAAGTAAATAAAATTATTAAATTTATAATTAGCTGCATCGACTCATAGACATATATTAAAGAGCATTATTTCAGTTAGAGCATTGTTAGCTGCTGCTGCGCAGCTTGTTTGACTTGCTTTTCTTTTTTGTGTGGCTTATAGCTAAATCTGTAGATCAACAGATAGCAATATCTGTCTAGCTATAATTGCATCTGCGACGTGTCTGACCAAAATGTGAGTGTGTTTTTTGCACTCCACTCGATTTTGGCATGTTGTTGTTGTTTCACTTGTACATGAAACTGTATCTGTTTTTTGTTGTTGCTGCTTATTGCTTGTTGCTTACCGGCCAATAAATTGCTAGACACTTGCGTAGACATTATGCACTGCACTCAATTTTATTTCGTTATATATGTATATATGGTTTTTGCTTCACTTTGCTCTGCTGTTGTTGCTGTTGTTGTTGTGGCTGCAGCAATATAAAGTTAGCCTCGCGAAAATCGAAAAACGAGTTGTGCGCGAACACGTTTGGAAAACTCTCAAGGTGAAAACTGCAAACGCACAGCACACGCAAAGATTTCGCTGTCGCACGCTGCGTATGCGTAATAAATATTTATGCGCCTGGCCTAAAATCGCAACTGTTAGCCAGTTTGAGCTGCGTTCGAGCAGCTCTCAGCTGAACTAACAAAATCACTTCACACTTGATGCACTTTAAAGCAAACGTTATCAGCAGCAGCAGCAGCAGCAGAGCAAAAAGAAAAAAAAAAAAGTGCTGTTTGCATTGCCATTTGCTGGTTAAAAGTCGTGTCGAGTGGCATACTTGCCAGTTAAATGATGCAATCACACACACACACACACACACTATATATATATATATATATAATATATAACAGCACGTCTTGGCATTATCCTTGAGCTGAAGCTGTTAAAGGGCGCAGCAGGAAACTCAATTGCGGCCAAGCATTTATTATGGCTCGCATTGTGGAGAGGATGTGGACAACGTCATGACTTTAACGACAAGGATGTGGCCGAAAGGAGCATATACTTGATGTATAGTCCAGCTTGTAGTCACAATTGATTTGATTTGCGTTGATTTGCTCTCCTTTTCAAAGGCCATTTGCAAACGGAAATCAATGCCTGTGGTTTTGTTGGCTATATGCGATTATGGCTGTTTGTGGCTTCAATAATTCTGTGCCAACTTCAGGCTTTCATATAATTGTGCACTCGTTAGGTAAATCAAGCAACAACAAACAATATATATATAAATATAAATTTTTAGAATTTTTCTCTTGCCATTTTTTGATTTAAAAAGGAAGCTTGCAAAAATGTGCATATACAAAAATGGAATAAGCAAAGTAAATATTTAATAACGCCAGTCAATTTTCAATATTGAAATTCTGAATTGATTGGCACAGGCAAATTAATTATGAAAATATGTCAATAGGCATTTAATTGACTGCCAAAGCCAAAAAATTTGAGAATTGAAGCAAAAATTGAGCACTTAATAAATGCTATTTAATATTTGCTTAACTAATGTGTGGCACTCAATTATGATAAAATCAATTTGGCTTAAATATTGTTGTAAGACCACACACACGCACACACACACACACACGAACACACACACACGAACACACACACACACGAGATACGAGCGCGCAAAATTTAATTAAAAAATGGCATTAATTGCGTTAGCGGAATGAGAAACCAGCGATGATGACGCGAATGCGATTTGCACTGTGAATGCTAATGCGATGATAATGATGATGATGATGATGACGTGGATGATGATGATGATGAAACGCAGTTAACTGACTGACTAACTGACTGACTGTCTCTCTTGCCTAACTAACTGTGTTTGCGGAGTGACGTTTGGTTAACGACTAAAGCCGCAGCAGCTTTTCAGCCTGACATGCAGAACGAAAGGCGGAAATAGTGCCTGTAAGTAGGCAACACATCGCTGTCACTGTTAAAGCAAGTGTGTGTGTGTGTGTGTAGCTAAATAAATGCCTGACAGCCTTTGTCTGCTATATGATATATATAAATATAGAAGAGAGCGTCGCTTTGTCTCGATTAACATGAGCATTTGCTGTTGCTGTTGTTGCTCTTCTTTTTTCTTACACATATATCAATAAGCGCAACAGGAGACACACACACACGACACACACACACACACACACACACACACACACACACACACACACACACACACACACAAGCCGAGAACATGGCCAACAATTTCCGTTGCTGCTGGCACGTCAATAATGCTCAAAATGTAACTGCCAGGCCAAAGCCGTGGGGGGCGTGGCACCCAACGTACTCCTCCCCCCCCCACCTGCTCCAGCCCCTCCCCCACAGGCCCGCTCAACACTCTCAGGTGCCTGCTGAAGCGCAAACTGCGAAGCTGCCGCTGCTCATCGGCATGCTTCAATGGGCTTCAACCCCTCTCTCTCTTCCTCTCCCTCTCTCTTTCACACACACTCACGCTGTCTCGCTCGCGCTGCTTGGCTTTTTTTGCGGCCAACATAAGCGTTAATAAAATGTACAACATGCTCATCACAGACACCTTATTAGGCCACATTTTGGCACCCGCAAAAATTGCCGTGCGTATACTTAATATTACATGCAAGTATTTTTTGGCTGCGGCGCTTAAAGCGTATTTAAATCAAGACCAGTTAACCTAACCATAAATAGACATCAAAGTGCTGCAAGGGGCGTGGCACACACTCTCTCACACACACACACACACACACACACACACACACACACACACACACACACACACATAGATGTGAGAGCTATTTGCGTGCTGCGCTTTCGCTCAGCTGAGCTTTTGAGGGCTTCACTGAGCAAAGCCAGAGACACATTTTGTTGTGGCAGCGACAGCAGCAGAAAAAGCAGCAAAAGGTCGCTGATAGTGAGACGAGTCAAATGCAAACTTCAATTAAATGCCATATACATACAATTATATGCATTATACTCTTAAATTAGATATTCAATTCCCTTACAAGACTTAAAACTCTCATAACTTTGTCAGAACATGGCAGATTTTCGTTATCGAGGCAGTTTTGATCATGGTTTGACATCTTTATTAATTTGGCAAGTCTGAAGCAATTTTGAATTTTCCAGTATACACAAGCTAATATAAGTTTCCCAAGTCCCTAAAAATGCCTTTTCAAGACATACAACTTTTTCCAGACTTATGAAATTTTCAATCACAAGGCAGCTTTGGTCATTTTTCTTACCTGCACATTAAAGAAAACACAAAAAAAGGTGTATCTATCGTTTTCGAATTCGATTTAAGAAAAAAACGAAACTTGTGCCAAAGCGGAGCTAGGAAAATATATATATGTATATGCATTTCTAATCAATAGAACCGTAGGCGAAGCTGTAAAACTGGCGTTGTTTGCTCAGCTCTTGAGCTGTGTGCGCAATTAATAGATTTGTAATGACAGCAGGACTCAGGACTCTGGACTCTGGACACAGGGCGCAGGGCGCAGGATGCGTCAGCAAGATGAAGGACCGACCAAGTCACAGTCGCTCACTTGACAAGGCGTCCCTTGAGCCGTGCTGCGTGTTTGATTAACCGCCAGATAAACACGCATCTGAAGAATGCAAGGAGCAAACGAGTCCTGGCTGGATGATGCGGATGCTGGCCCTGCTCCTGCTGTCGTGTCCTGCTGCTACTCGCGATAGCTTCATCAACATTATTATTTAATTTGCTGTGCGTTTCGCTCGCCGAAGATGTATGGGGGCCAAGGATGCAAGGATCTGGACTGGACTGGCCAGGAGCAGCTGGCGCTAATTGTCTGCACACGTGCATCGCATTATGATAACTAATGAGATACACGCACACACACACACGCACACACACACACACACACACGCACACACACACACTCACACACAGCTTAAATTTGCCAACTTTTAGCGCCGCAAAAGAAAACTTTTCAATTTGCAACAACAGCAGCGAAACAAACAACAAACTCGGTTACATTTTTTATATGGTTTTACTGCTGTCTTTTTTTTGGGTTGCTTTCAGTTTTAAAATTAGAATTTAGTGCAGGGTTTAGGCCAAAATCAAGGGCCAGGCGTTTATTATGTGCGTTGGGCCACGTTTGACGTCAAAATTGCATGACGAGCAACACACATTCCCAATCTGCTTTGCCTTTCCCTTTCGCTTTCAACCTTTGAACCTTCCCAAGAAGTTGGCCAACTAAAAATAGTATCTGGTGGGCCAAAAGGCAACTGCAGTTAAGGCAAAGCTACAATTGACGCACAAACATGACGAGACATGTAAATAGTTGACCCCCAAAGGACTCGTTGCTATTGTTGTTATTGCTAGGACACGCAATGTTCGCATTGCTCATTTGGCTACGGCTAAGGAAACGAAACGCAATATTGATTTTCCTATGCAAAGATGAATTAGTTAGGCTAGAAAGCATATGTACATATTTGTTATAACATAATCAAATATTTGAAGTGTTGGAAAATTATCAAAAGTGACTTCAAGCGATAGTTTCGATAGGCGCTTGTTCTTATTCTAAATACTATCGATATCATACATATTTTTTATAATATTATTAGATGTTTGTAGTGTTGCAAAACTATTAAAAGCGACTACAAGCGATAGTTTCGATATTCGCAAGTTCTCATTCGAAATACTATCGATAACATACATATTATACATATTATAACATATATATTATAAGTGACTACAAGCGATAGTTTCGATAGGTCCTAACTCTCATTCAAAATACTATCGATAACATATTTTCACTTAATTCTATCACTATTGCAGCTTAAATACTTTCGCTACATTCGTAAATCTAAAACCTTTCTATATTATAAAACAATTTTCATTTGACTTACCATCGCCATCTTGTGAGTTAAGGCTTTGCTGATCATCGGCCAAGTTATCGGTGCTGGTTACTATTGGCCGATTTGCCTGCAGTTTGTTAAAGTAATCGGCGGCAAAATCAATCAGATCCGGCGGCTGTTCGACCAAATACGAAATCGAGAACTGCAAAAGGACCTCCTTGAGCTCATCTGGCACCTGGATGCGCCGACTTGATTCGCTAGACATATTTGTGCTATAAAAAGAAGAAGCATATGCATATGCAAATGTTAATGTTAATTTTGATACAAATATATCAATCAAAAGTCGAACATATTTGATGGAACTGTTTCTGATTGTGCGTCATATGCATCCAGTTTATCAGCACTTATTTTTAGCTGCACACCTATTATTAATAGCCTTAAAAATAGATTGATAAGGCAACAAGTTTTTTCAATGGAATTTTAAATTTAATACTTGAGAATTTACTGGAAATGCAAAATGCGAATTAAACCTTTTTGCAGAGATATATTTTGTTGTTGTGTAAATTGTTTGTTGAGACGATTACCAAATCAATTTACGACTAATTGCAACAGAGACACCAGCTGACATAAGAGATAATCATATATATATATATATGTGTGTGCATATAAGCATGTACATATATAGTCTAGAGTCTGATCTGATGCCCCAGTTGCTTTATGTCCGCTCTATGCCCATTTATATATAATTTGTCAGACGCGTGTGTCCGACCTCGAGTCAGAGTCAGTTGAGTCAGTTGAGTTAGTTGAGTGGCCCCTTTTGTGTGTTTGGCGACCCCCGGAAGCCACTAAATATCATTCATACATATATATATACACTTGTGTTCATACAAATAGTAGCACCTAAATCTCAATTCTGACATGTTCTGCGGGATATAATTTCATGGATGAGCATGTTAGTTACTGAAAAGCCAAAAAGTTCATGTGCTTTTCCTTCGACTTGTGGTTTTTATGGGCTATATGCTATATATGTTAAAAACTTGCAGAAAGTATATATATTCTGGATCAGATTCTGTCCTATCAGAGAATAGCCAGAGACTTCATATTTGGAATATAAGTCCCTGGTCAGATCAAGCTTGCTTGATTTTTATCGATAGCTCATCTCGTTCAAAAGTTATCGATAAGTGAATAAATTTATGACCAATGTTTTATGGCCATAACTTGAAAGTTATAAGAGCTAGAGACACAAAATTCGTCATGTATAATCTCGAATAGCTTACACATATATAATATTTGACTTTTAAGATACCTTTCCCCCATCCCAATAAAACACGAATTTTTGAAGGTAAGACCTTGCAATTTGGTTTGATCACACATTTTATAGCCAATTTGATGTCCAACAAATTTCACAAAGATCGGACAATTAACACGTGTTGGGCACAGTGAAGAAGCAAGCTAACTGCTTGCACTGCTTGCAGTACACTGATAGATAAGTATGCATGTAATGACTGTGTTCAGGGTATCTCCTCTCTTAATTGTGTATTTTATAAGAAGTAAGTGGGAACTTTTAGGGGAGAGCACCCAAACTATCACTCAACGTGTAACTACTGCTACTGCTAGTTCTATTTTATTGCTCACAGCTGTATTTGTATGCCCACTATGCAAGTGTTAAACTACAACTACAATAACAACTACTTGCATTAGCATAACTCTATAGCTCATTCGGGTGTCATCCGCGTCATCATTTGGCGCGTGATTCAACGTTGCACAATTATTTTTTTTTTGTGTGTTTTCATTTTCGTTTTTTGCTAAATTTATGCATTTGTCGTCGGCTTGTTGCGTTCGTAGAAAACGTAGAACGTGAGCTTCATGTTAATTTCAGCGACTGCAGCGAGGCGCCAAAAATGAGAAACATACATATACAAATATATATATACAAATATATATATATATATATATGTATATACTATAAGCATATAAGTGTATGCTAATATAAATCTTTGTATACATATCTTACTTATGCATAATGTGCGAGTAATGCACTTTGTATGCCCTTGTCATTAAACTTTAACAGAGTATTATAAGATTGTCACAAATATAAGTAGCGATGTGGAAAATATAGAAGAAATATTACTAAAAACAGCTTTGCAATTCTCAACGTGTTTAGGCTGCGAGTCGATAGCAAAGTCTTCAGTAGGTAAAATCGAAAGGTTCTTGAAATAGCTTTATATAGACGGCCATTTGATATTTTTTTTATATATTATATATTTTTTTACTATTTACATATATTATTTTTAAACTTTATATTTATACCCTGAACCCATTAAAAATGGGTAAAAAGGGTATTATGGGTTTGTGCAAATGTATGTAACAGGCATAAGGAAGCATCTCCGACCATATAAAGTATATATATTATTGATCAGTATCAATAGCCGAGTCGATCTGGCCATGTCCGTCTGTCTGTCCGTCTGTCCGTCTGTCCGTCTGTCTGTCTGTATGAACACACAGATATCAGAGACTACAAGAGCTAGAGACTTCATATTTGGAACATAAGTTCTCCTAATCCCGGGACAGATCAAGTTTATTAAAATTTATCGATAGCTCGTCCCGTTCAAAAGTTATCGATAAATTTCGATTTTAGACCAGCGTTTTTTGGATATAACTTACAAGTTATAAGAGCTAGAGGCCCCTAATTTGACATGTATAATCTCGAATAGCATACACATGAACAAATTTTTCACTTTTTGGATACCACCCCCCAAACCCCCCAAAAGTTAAAAAACGCATTTTTGAAGGTACGACCTTGCAATTTGGTTTGGTCACACATATTATTGACAATTGTTTGCCCCAAAAATTTCAATAAGATCGGACGATAAACACAGAAGTTATTTAAGATTTAACTTTCCATTATGTGGGGCTCAGCGAAAAGCAAGCTAACTGCTTAGACCGCTTGCACTGCTTGTACTGCTTGTACTGCAGCATGTGTGTGTTTAGATTAATATGAATGATTGTAAGGACTGGGTTCAGGGTATCTCGTAGTCGGGCACTCCCGACTAGAGCACTCTTACTTGTTTTTTATTCAAATATTTGAAATATTCATAAGATATTTTGTAATTGTTTTATAATTTAAATTTAGTTTTCTGTCTCGACTGTTGGTTTCTAGTGGAATTTATGAATTTAGTAAAAACAGCCAAAGAAATTTAAAATATCCTTTATTTTTCAATTGTTGTTTGATATATTTTAAATTATTATATTATGCACATATAGTATTTTTTCATATCCATATTTTCTTTTCTTAGTTTTAACTCAAATTAAACAAGTGGGAAAGGATTATCTTCGGCGTGCCGAAGATTTTATACTCTTTTCGAACCTTTAGACAATTTTCATTCAGCCAACTGCAGCACTTTCATATGCTGTAATAATTCATTTTATCGCGTGGCATTTATGTTTTTTTTTCTATGAATATTAAATTTTTTTCCAGTTGTATGGCAGCTACAAGATGTAGTGTTCCGATCCGGCCGGCTCAGATCAATGTGCTGACAATTTGAATAATAAGTATCTGTGCAAAGTTTCATCGCGATAGCTTTGAAAACATGGGATTTATGGCCAAAACCGACTTCCAGTTGTATGACAGCTATAAGATATAGTGGTCCGATCTGGCTGGTTCCGACCAATGTGTTTTCCCTTTGAATAATAAGTCTCTGTGCTAAGTTTTATCACGATAGCTCAAAAACTGAGGGACTAGTTTGCATACATACAGACAGACAGACAGACAGACAGACGGACATGGCTAGATCAATTTGTTTTGTCATTCTAAGCATACTGGCAGTAACTTTTGGGGGTCTCCGACGCTTCCTTCTATGCGTTACAAACTTCAGCACAAACTTAATATACTATTTTCTTCGAAAAGAGTATAAAAACTTAGTAAAAACAGACAAACAAATTTAAAATATTATTTAGTTCTTCATTTTAAATTTGATAAGCTTTGCTGAAACTTTGTTTGTTTTCTTATATTTTTATATTATTATATTAAGTACATATATTATTTTTCATATCTTTGTTTTTCTTTTGTTGGCTATAACTAAAATGTAATAATTAAGTAAAACAATCCAATTTCAGACAAATATTAAAGATAATTTATGTTTCAATTTAAAACTGTGATAAACCTAGCTGAAACTTGGCTTCTACAAATATGCTTACGTAACTCAGCGATTGCAAGGTTTTTGTATGTTTTCTCGACATTTGAGCACAGAAAACTTGTCAGTAACATTTCTCTCTCTCTCCCTCCCTCCCTCCCTCTCCCTCTCTCTCTCCCTCTCTTTGGTTTTATATGCAGTTACAGTTGATGCAATAAGTTTCGTACCCCTTTTAAGGCTTTAGACGTACAAGTTAAGAGTCAACCTGAACTCTTTGCCTCAAATTGCTGCAGCAAAAAGTTGCTCCTTTCTCGCAAGTAAATATATCTATATATAGTATATATTGTATATGTATATGTATATGTATATGCATACATGCACACACTGTACACCACTTTTGGCATAGTTGGTGTAACGCTTAAGAAATCTGTGAGAAGTTCATTGAAAAGCCAGCAGAACATAAATATTTATAAGTTTGCGCCAAAATATGCGTAATTATGTAAATTGCGCATTGAGATACAGTTATTGTTGTTGCTCGTATACTGCCCCCGAAAACACCCCCTTCCCCCGTCCTTTACCTACGTAGCCCCCCTTTTTGCTGTGGCAAAAGTTGCCCGCAAACATTTTATTTGTCGTAATTTTTGGAAATTAATTTTTGCCTCGGCTGGCAGAGGAGCAGTTAAAGCATTATTGTTGTTGTTGTTGTTGACTGTGGATCAACACACAAAACACACACACACACCTCCAGTGTTGTTTTCGAGCCGAACTTTTTCAATTAAGTTCATTAATATTCAACTTAGCCTGCGGCCAGAAAGCAACGAATAAATAAATATGAAAATCAAAATTACAAACTAATAAAGGCGCCACAGTTTTTGCTGTTCTTGTTGTTGTTCTTTGCCAATTGCCAATTGGCAATTGCCACTTGACAGTTTAAATAGCTGCTGGCCATGTCCTGCACTAAGTGCCACGCCCACCAGCCATGCCCTATATATACGCCCACTCTCATGCATAATATATAAATGCGGAAAATTGCTTTGTTTTTTGAGCGCCGCTTGGGGGAAATTCTTGAGCTAAACTTTTAAGTATTTAATATTGCGTTCGTGCAGCAATAATAGATAATGCGATTAACAGCAACAACAACAGCAACAGCAACCACAGCAACAACAACAAGGACAAGCAAGATACCCCAAAGTGTATGGAAAAATCATTTTGTGACAAATTCATATTTAATTGAAGAATTTAAGCACATAGATTAATTAAGCCTGCAGCTCAAAATGCATTCTATTTTTATTTCCATTGACATTTTCCGGGAATTTTTGAGCAATTTTATAAAAGTTAGCTAAGCGAATATAAAGTTACATTCTATATATATATCTGTGATTTAGTCAAGCAATCATATAAGTATTTTTTATTTATAAATATTGTACAGTTTTTAAGCTGAGGAACAATATTTATGCCCTAAAGAATCTAAAATGATTATAAGCATATAAAATTCCATTTTGCTCAGATTTACTTATGATTTTTTAATCACTTTAAATTGTTATAAATGCGCTAACTAAATTTAAAAAACTTGAATAAACATTAAGAATTTCAATTTTAACGTTTTCTCTGTACAGCTCACTCTGCCAATATCATAATCCTTTATCCTTTTATATTTACGGGATTCCTCTGACCGACTTTAGTTAAATCCACATATATATATTTTCTCTATATTTTATTTCTTTTTAATTTTTTTTTCTTTCTCTATTTTACTCCTTTGTCTTGCTTTTATATCTTTTTCTGTACTATCTCTATATCCTCTCTTTCCTCTCTCTCTGTCTCTCTCTCTCTCTCTCTTAATATATATATATATAAATATATATATATTATATATTATATATATATAAATTATATATATATATATATATATATTATGTTTGTTTCTTTTCTACATTAATAAAATAATAATATTTGTTAATGATTTTTGGTTTCCTTGCAGCAAATGTTAGACAAAATTTTTATTTATTAATACCCCCAGAACTTAATGTAATCTTAACTTAAATAAAATTGAATTTTAAATTTAAATATTTAAAATACTATTTACACCTTGAAATGTTTTACAACTTAAATTGAATAAATAAACAATGCAATTATTTTAAATACATGCCAAATAGATCCTAAAACAGCAAACTAATTCTTTCACACATTTTTCTGCTGAAAAGAATAGATAGTATTTGACTAACACAAAATATATTTATACTCAGTAAAAGCTAAAATTTGTTATTTAAACTCAGTCAAAGTAAAAGCATATTTACATTTAATCTCTATAATAGTTTTGTATCGTAAAGTGCTATTTTCTGCTGCATTTTTTCTATATTTCTCACCTGCTGCACACACCTGTCGTCTGGCTATGAATCAGCTAAAGCGAAAGATTTTATCAATAGGCGCAGCAAGAAAATGTGAAAAAAATGGCAACAATTGAGAGTGAAAAACTATTTGCGACTGGGCGACGTTGTTGTTGGTTGGTTGTTAGTTGTTGTTTTTGTTGTTGTTGTTGTTGTTGTTGGTTGGTTGTTGCTTGTCGACTAGGCGTCCAATTAGTGGGTCAAGGTGGTTTACTCAGTCTCCGACTCAGTCTACACGTAATACGCAATGCACTGCATAAATAAATTACATGCTCTGAAAGCAACAACTTAAAATAGCGCACTAGAAAACGACAAGCGACAAGCGACAAACGTCAGACGACAAACACAACAAACACGACAGAAAGACTGTCGGACTGACAGAGAGTCGGAGCGTCAGACTATCCGACTGCAATCGAACTGAAATCGAGTTAAGCGGCTTCAGCTGAATGCGAGCACGCACCAGCAGACAGCAGAGAGCAGCGAAGTCTGCAGTGCGGCCAAATAGACAAAACACATCAAATAGAAAATAGAAAATAGCACAGAGAACATAGAACAAGGAGGGAGGGAGGGAGAGAGAGGGGGAGAGACTTAAGCCGTTCTCATTTCCTCACAATTTCCGTTTGCAACGCAGCGTGGCTTGTGTGGTTTGTATACTGCATTTGGTTACGGGGCGTATACGCAATGCCACAATGGCACAGACAGCAAATAGCAAAGAGCAGATTGCAGACAGCAGCCACTTGCAACAGTTTCGTTTTTTGCCAGCTGCAGCTGCTGACAAATTGTCGAGACCAGGTGACAACGACAACAATCTAAGCGAACATTTTTTCTGACCCATTCAAGCAGCTGAGAAACAAAGTGAAAGTCATCAAATTTAATGCTTATTTTCACGCCCAAGCGCTCTTTAAATGTAATGTAGAAGCCAATTTTGAGTTGCCTATTCGAAGTCTGCATTCCTTGAGTTTCAGGCAACTCAACTGAAGGATTCGCGTTTGAATTAGTTCGTAATGCCATAGTCGAAGGCCATTTCAAAAGTTATGTTCATAGTTTATAGCTATGTTAAGGGCAACAACATAATGTCATAACTTTTAGAAGTTATAAACCTTATATGAACAAAATAATTATGGCTTCAAAGCCATTTAAAACGATTTTAAATACTTCTTAGGTATATTTCTTAAAAAAAGGAAATCAGTTTGGAAAAGTAGAAATAAAATGAGTTATACTTTATATATATACATATATAAATATGTAAGATGTATATAAAATACTACATTAAGTTTGATTCAAATTCAGATTCATATGATGCATATTCAGATGCATATATCTAATCCAAACAACTATCAAAGCAATACATATAAAAACGAAATATATCGATAACTTTTGAACGGGACGAGTTATCGATAAAATTAAAGAAACTTGATCTGTCCCGGGACTACGAGAACTTATATTCCAAATATGAAGTCTCTAGCTCTTATAGGCTCTGTTATCCGTCTGTTCATACAGACAGACAGACGGACAGATACTGATCAATAATATATACACTTTATATGGTCGGAGATGCTTCCTTATGCCTATTACATACTTTTGCACAACTTAGGTATACCCTTTATACCCATTTTGAATGGGTTCAGGGTATAAGAACTTGAAATAAATTGAATTATACTGGATACATATAAATAAATAATGTATAAAATATACTATATTAATGATTTCAATTCATACATATATACAGCCCAAGCAATGCTCAAAGTTAAGCAATACAAATAAATCAATTAAGTTGTTAAGAACAAGCAATTATAGAACTGTGGTTTTACCCAAGAGCTTTTTCAGTCACCTCACCTATTCAACTAATCCTAGACCCTAATAAACAAGCTGGCGATATGTGAAAGGTTTTTCTTCCAATAACGTGATTCTTTGTGGTTCTTAAATCGTTCTTTTTCAGTTATTTCGCTAATGTTGTGTTTTTGCTGTGTTCGGCATCCTGCTGAGTTGGCTGATTCGCCCAGGAAGCCAGCTCACGTTTTCTAACCACAAGTTGGCTTCTGCTTCGCTTGTTTCAGTTTCAGTTTCAGTTTCAGTTACAGTTTCAGCCAGCTGGCGGCTACAGATTCTTTTTTTATGGAATTAGCCAACTTAATTTGGCTTCGATGTGCGCGTTAAATGATTATGGCTAACGTAACGTGTAGCTATATAGACGACGGCTATATAGCCAGCTATATAGCCAGCTGGATAGCTGGTGAGCATACATATGTGACCTCCAACTGAGCACTCAGCTCTATTCACTTTAATCATCAGTTGCTATGCACATTTGCGAGCTCTTAAAGGCCAACCCAATCCTTACCACCATCCTGCCTCCTTCTCTCTTCCCAACTCTCCTGTCTGCTGTCTCCTGCTCATCACTTGCAGCGTTGCATTAGAGCAAATTCAGTTACAGTTAAGCTGTAATTGAATTTTAGAGCTTGTCGCAAATGCAATTCACATGCCCAAAAGCTCTTGCTGCCTTGCATCATATTTAACTATCAAGACTTAATCGCATTTCAATCTTTTCAACACTTTCGAGAGCTCTTGAAATAAAACTTTAAGCTCTGATCTGACTTGACATGTATATAGTATATACTCGTATAATATAGTACAAACATCGTTTGAATTGTAAAAACTTATATTATTCCCGTAGCTTTACAGCGAGAGTCGTAAATGTTGAAAGCTGATTGCTAATGACCTATTTGAAAGGTCAAGCTAAAAATATAGTCATATACTAATTATAGTCTTGTTGCTCATTTTCCGTTACGCTGCAAACAGAGTATTGTGCGGCCGGATACAGCATTGCTTCTGGGTGTTATTCTTAGGAGTTATTTTTAGCCAAAACTAAAACTTCATATATTGTTTTCTGATATTCTAACTAAATTGTTTACGATATGCTGTATGTTGACCTTCATTTGCGTCTCGCATAACACAACTGAGAAATCGAATCTGACCTTGAAGACGTGCCACAAAAGCAAACAAACAAAATGCGACAGCAGATGCCAAAAAGGAGACAAGTCGCCAGCTCGCAGGTAAATTATAACAGTAAATGTGGCAGCCGTGATCAAATTACGTCAACAACAAGAAGAAGAAGAAGAAGAAGAATTCGGGGCAACACCTGTGCGTGGGTTTTAAATGACTGCATTATAATAATAATGCTGGTCACATGCCCAAGAAACAGGAATTTGGCTGCGCCTAATTAGCCCAAAACTAGTGGACAGACAACAGTTGTGTGTGTGTGTGTGTGTGTGTGTGTGTGTGTTGGTTGTGGCCTGGTCTGGGCTGGGCTAATTATTATGTCCAGCACACTCTGCCATTGACAGACTACACTCACCCCACTGACTGACTTGACCTCATCGCAAGTGTGTTGGCTCATCGAATTGGGTCAAGTGTTAATAGTGGGGCTACAGGGGGGCGTACAAAATCAATTCCGCATAAATAAAATGCAATGGCAGGGTATTTCTGAGGCTGAAGGCCAGGACACTAACTCAAGTGCAATGATACGAGCTGTTTCGTGCTTTTTTTCCTTATTCCGATGGCCAGCCCGTAAATAAATGTGTCAGACCATCAACAAAATCGATGTGCTTAAAATTAGGCTTAAACGAAATGGAGGTTTGTGATCTGTATCGCCTAGAAGATAGCTTGGCTATATTATGCAAGATGATAAACTATATTATTGTTCATTTGTTGATATTTATACTCTTTTTGAAGGATCTCACCGACCTCCCTCCGGAATGCTTAGAAAAATCAAACTGATCTGGCCATGCTTGTCTGTCTGTCTGTCTGTCTGTCTGTATGTATGCAAACTATTCCCTCAGTTTTTGAGCTATCGCAATGAAACTGGGCACATAGACTTGTTATTCAAAGATACTGCACCTTTGGCGGAACTGGCCGGATCGGTGCACTATATCTTACAGCTGCAAAACGACTGGAAGATATAGGCATATGAGTAAAATATAATCTAATGATATACATATGTGTATAGAAAGAGTATGAAAAGAGTATAAAATCATCGGCATTAGATCTTCCTCACTTGTCATACTTGATTTATGTAGACTTTTGTACATTTTCTATCTTCGATTGATATGCTTAAATTAAATCATAACGCAAAGAATATTAAGTTTAAATTCAAAAGACTGATTTTATCTCATCTATTTTGTAAACCTAATTCTAGAGCCCCTTTCTTATTCTTGGCTACAGGGTATCTGCTGGACAAACACTTTGAATTATAATATTTCAACTTAATAATCATATTAAAATATGTGCTTTTTATGTGATTGATTGAGCCCTGCACTTTATAATGAAACTTTTAATTAACAAATATGTAGAAGCATTATTTCAATGGCTGACATTTGTGGCAGGAGAGAGCAAAGCAAATCAATTGAAAATGTGAACATTTTTGACAGCCAGCTGGGAAATGCAAATTGCACCTGGCCAACAACAATAACAACAACAAGCTTCCACATTTTATGGCCCGGCAAAAGCAACTAAAACGAAGCATTTTATAAATATGAAATTCCACTTGCACTTGAATTGTTATTTTTGCTGTTGTTGCTGTTGTTGTGGAAACCTAAAAACAAAAAGTTTGGCCCGCATTTTGTGTGCCGGAAAAGTTTGCGGCTGGCCAAAATGGCCGAGAAATGCATAATTAAAATTTGATTTTCATTGCAATTGTTTTTGAGCGGAAAGCAAACAACTATTTAATATGCTGCATACTGCCAAAGTATGAGCCATTAAAAAGCCTATTTATGCGGCAATCGGATCACCACGTTTGCCACTTGCCACTTGACTCGTGGTCAACATTTTCAATTGCATTAATTGCTGATGGTAAATTGATTTTAAGCTAATTACAAAATACGCATACGTTCTGAAATAGTATAAATTGCTCTATTGAGGGTCCTTAATTGATATATTGTTGAGTTGTGGAGTGCAAATAGCAGACTTCAACCCATCAACCAAAACAGTTTGCCAGAATCTGATTGGTAAAAGTTGCCAGCTAGTTGAACTACATTGTAAAAATGTAAATAAAACAACTGCATTGCCAACTTGAATGAAAAAACAAGTAAGAGTGCTCTAGTCGGGAGTGCCGACTACGAGATACCCTGAACAGTCCTTACAATCATCATATTAATCTAAACACACACATGCTGCAGTACAAGCAGTACAAGCAGTGCAAGCAGTCTAAGCAGTTAGCTTGCTTTTCGCTGAGCCCCACATAATGGAAAGTTAAATCTTAAATAACTTCTGTGTTTATCGTCCGATCTTATTGAAATTTTTGGGGCAAACAATTGTCAATAATATGTGTGACCAAACCAAATTGCAAGGTCGTACCTTCAAAAATGCGTTTTTAACTTTTGGGGGGTTTGGGGGGTGGTATCCAAAAAGTGAAAAATTTGTTCATGTGTATGCTATTCGAGATTATACATGTCAAATTAGGGGCCTCTAGCTCTTATAACTTGTAAGTTATATCCAAAAAACGCTGGTCTAAAATCGAAATTTATCGATAACTTTTGAACGGGACGAGCTATCGATAAATTTTAATAAACTTGATCTGTCCCGGGATTAGGAGAACTTATGTTCCAAATATGAAGTCTCTAGCTCTTGTAGTCTCTGATATCTGTGTGTTCATACAGACAGACAGACGGACAGACGGACAGACGGACAGACGGACAGACGGACAGACGGACAGACGGACAGACGGACAGACAGACGGACATGGCCAGATCGACTCGGCTATTGATACTGATCAATAATATATATACTTTATATGGTCGGAGATGCTTCCTTATGCCTGTTACATACATTTGCACAAACCCATAATACCCTTTTTACCCATTTTTAATGGGTTCAGGGTATAACTAGTAGTTCAACAATTCCTTATCATTTTCATTTGAAAAATGTATGGTTTAAAGCAATACTATAGTAGGCATAAATATCCCAATATTCATTTAAGTTGTTCAATGATATTTAGTTAAAATTACTGCTAACTATATACTACATATAAAGTTCTACCATTGTGCACATAAGCAGTTTTCTCATTCTAAGCATTCATCAGCATAAATAATCTCATGATGTAGTCAAACAAACTTAACTGACATTCAGCTAAAATGTACTCGTATAATTTGGACTTGTTATTTGGAACTGTCGTACAGTTTTGCATTCAGTTCTTTCCGGTCAATGCATCAAAGTGGCAAAAAGAAGAAACAAAAAAAAGAATCCGCTTTTGCCATGCGACAAGCACTTAATTTTCCGCAAGTCAAGCAAAAGCTGTCCTGAGTGGTGGGTGTTAGTGGGTGGTGCTGGGTGGTTGGTGGTCTTGGGTGGTGTTGGGCTAGGCACAGACGACTTACATCGCAGCCAACCATAAAGTCGCCACGCTAAAACACGCGTCTCGCTCATTGTGACAACAGCAATGACACAAGCACACACACACACACACACACACAGTCACACACACAGTCACACACACACACACATACACACAGTCACATACGTCAGCACATGTAGGTACACGCGAGGCATCAAAGCAATTTCAAGGCATACTTCGGGGCAAAAGCAACAAGATGGAGAAGAGACTCGAGACCCAAAACCCAAAAAGCAGAACATGCCAGCAAAGCACACGGCAACAACACACACACACACACACACACACACACACACACACACACACACACACATGTTTAGCGTAGGGGGATTTAATAAAAAATATAAAAAAAAGAACGAGTCCCGCGAGTCTTTGGCGCAAATTTGAGTTCGTCACGCAACTTTAATGGCAAAATGCTTATTTGTTTTTGCATTGTGTGTGCATAAATGAATATGTGTATGAATGTACAGGTGTGCGTGTGTGTGTGTGTGTGTTAAAGGTGTGTGCTTGGCTGGCCCTTTTGGCCCGTTCATCAGCTCCAGTGGTGTTAAAGTAAAAAGGTTATCAGCTTGAAATGTTCGTCAAAATACGACGCCGGGGTATTGATTTATTAACGCGCTTGATGTGGATATGCAAAGAGTAACGAGTAACGAGTAGCGAGTGCGAAGGGGGAAAATGAAAGGTAGAGCGAATAGGGAGTGAGGAGTAAGGAGTAACAGGGCAGTAAGCAGTAACAGAAAGTAATGTACAGTAAAGTAGTGCCGAGAAAGGAGTAACTGGTAAAGACTAACAAGTAAATAGTAGCGAGTAAAAAGTAACGAGCAAAGAGTTAAGAGTATCGAGTAGGAAGTAGCGAACAAGGACTCATGAATAGCCATAGGGGAAAGTAAAGGCAATAGGAAGGAGTAATAAGTAGCGAAGTAGGAAGCAGTAGAAGGTTCAGTAATACAGTGACCAGAAGGAAATAACTAGTAAAGAGTAGCCAGTAAAGAGAAGCCAGTTAAGAGTAGCAAGTAAAGAGTATCGAGTGAAGATTAGCGAGTAAGGAGAAATGACGTAGTAAGTAGTAGGAAAATCTACTACCGGGACGAGAAGTTAGTAATTAGTTGAGAGTAATCAGTAAATAGGGCTGACTAAAGAGTGGCGAGTAAGAAGTAACGAGTAACGAATGGAGAGTCAAGAGTAAGGAGAAACGAGAACGCAGTTTAAGCGGAGATGCGAATAAGGAGTAACTTTTATGAAGTAGCGAATAGACTTTAACGAGTAGCGAGTAGAGAGCAAGGACTAATGAATAGACAGTTGTTAAACGGGAGCGTATATGAAGTAGCGAATAGAGAGTAACGAGATAGCTTCACTCTTACAATTCTAATTGCATTAACATTTAAGTCATGTCCCTAGCGAGTGAAAAATTCGTAGGGACACAAGAAAAAGAGGCGCACATGGCACAAATGGCATTTTTGGAAAGAGGCTTTAAAGCTGTTGCTGTCAGATGGAATTTCACAGCAGACAGTAACAGTAACAGTAACAGTTGCTGTCAGATATTGGGCAAAGGGTGCGCGGAGCTGAGTGCTGGGAGCTGTTCGGGTAGTCCAATGACTTGTATATATCACATTTCGTTGTCAATTCAACGCAATTTGTTCGCTTCTCGGTTTTTGATTGCGTCGTCTTGTCAGTTAACCTTTGACGTTAACTCTCTAGCTATCTGTCTTTCTGTCTTTCTGTCTTTGTCGCGCCCCCAAAGTCTGGCTTTGTCTTCGCTTCGGATTCAATTACTTTATAATCTATATTGGATTTGCTTTTGCATGCATAAGCTTTGAAAATCGTTTTGCAATATTTCAAGGAATTGGCTTTGGTGTTTCTTTACTTGTCAGCATATCACAAAGCAAAGGTTTACTTTCTTAACTCTCACACATTCGTTCTCCTACATTGTGGTACAATATAATGTTGTATATGTAACTTTGTGTGACAGTTTTCGGCCAAGGCTCTGAGCCTGAAGCCTGAAGCTTGGAGCCTGTAGCCTGTAGCCCCCAGTTAAATCTCACACTTAATGTGCCTGACCTTAGCAGAAAGTTGGTCGCAAAGTTAATGCTTTCAAAACTAATCCTTGAAACAAAAGCCAGACGACAACGAAGGCAGCAGCTGCGCTGGACTTCAACTTGCCCCGGGCAAATCCTCCCTTTTGTCTCACAAGAAGGAAGCCGACGATGAAGCTGAAGCTGAAGCTGAAGCTAGAGCTAAGGGCTGTTGCTATAAATAAATAGTCGCTTCAAATATGCACAATGATGATGATGATGATAATAATGGAGATGGAGATGATGGAATGACAAACTGCCTGGCCGAAATGATTTGGCGCTCATTAGCGTTAAATTGGAGCGCAATTACGATGGCAAAGCAGCTGCCTTTCTAAAGGCTCACAGACACCCACGAAACACACACACAAATACATTTACATGGAAGCGCTGCTGTGCGTGTGTATCTATAGATGCATATCTATGTACACTGAGAAAATTCTTACGTACAATTTAGTAGACATATTCATTCATATTATATTTAAATAACACGAACCACATTTAATGAAAGTGAATAACCCTTATTTGTAATAAGAAGTCTAGTTGATATTGGCCTAGTTGAAAGTAGTAGCTCAGTTGATAATTAACTTGCTAAGCCTAGCAGGCAAAGGTTCACGGGTTCGAATCCCAACAAGTATGAAATTACATTCATTTGTATAATCTATTCACATATGCGATTTGAACGGGAACCCTTTTTAGAAGTAAATATATTCGTGCACTTTTCGTACACTTATATATACAAATTTGAAATAATCAAGTAAGAGTGCTCTATTGGGAGTGCCTCTGAACCCAGTCCTCACAAACAACTTCTGTGTTTTTTATTCGATCTTTGTGAAATTTTTAGGACATCAAATTGGCTATAAAATATATGGTTAAGCTAAATTTCAAGGTCAAAAATGCGAGTTTTCCACTTTTATATCCAAAAAGTGAAATATTTGTTGAAGTGCATGCTATTTGAGATTGAACATACCAAATTTTGTGCCTTTAGCTCTATAACTTTCAAGTTGTGGTTTAAAAACACTGGTTTGAAATTGTAATTTATCGATAGCTTTTAAACGGGATGAGTTATCGATAAAATGAAACGAGCTTGATCTGACCAGGAACTACGAGTATGAAGTCTCTAGCTCTTATAGTCTCTAATATCCGCGTGTTCATAGAGACAGACAGACGGACAGGGCTAGATCGACTTGGTTGCTGACCAAGAATATATATATATACTTTAGGGAGTCGAAGATGCTTCCGTATGCCTGTTATATACTTTTTGACAACTCCATAATACTCTTTTCCCCAATATTGAAAGGGTTTCTTAAATTTGGAAAATAAACCCAAAACCATTGACAAGAAATATTTTAATTTACATATAAGTACTTGGCTAAACAACGTTTTTTTCTTCTGTGTAGTTAAATAAAAGTATCTACGGCGATTATGTGCTATAACAAAACGTTTATCTACATGACGCACTTTCGTTTGCCTTCCCGCCCGAAAATGTTGTTCTAGTTGTTGGTTGTTTGTGCTGTTTGTGTTGCTGTTGCCTACGTTTAATTTTAAAACCCGCTTTTTGGTAAATTTGTTGCGCGTGGCTGTTAAACGGCGCGTGCTGAGGGCAAACAAGCTATACATAAAACAAGGAATGAAAAAACGAAACGAAACGAATATAAATGAAATAACAAGAAAATAAGAAGGCAGCTCAACTTGCGCATGAGCTCTGTTGTTGTTGTTTTTGTTTTTTGGCAATTAACAAGATGGCAATTGGGCTCAGATAATAGCGTGGTTGGTAGTCGAGGGGAGCAGTTTAAGGTTGAGGTGCAGACATACAGATTGGCGGTGAAAAGTTTCAGTTTCTCAGTCAGTCGATAAATGCACCCCAACCCCCTTAACACCCCCTTAACACCCCCTTAAAGACACGCCCATGTATGTATATGTATGTGTGTGTGTGTGTGGTGATAATTAAAAGTGTTTTGTTCTGCCATTAACAAGGCTGAACAACAATATCGAGATAGTCATAAATACCAAGTGAGAAAAGCAGAAGGAGAAAGAGAAGGCGGAGAGCGAACAGGAAGACTGCAAAATACTGTTAGATACACACACACACACACACACGCACACACAAAGAGCCCAAACACATTCGGCTAATTAGTGTAGCATACATTTATGCGCTGCGAGCCACAAATAGCACAGACTACAAATACGTTTACACACTCACACACACACACACACAACACCATTTGTTACTTGTATGCATTCAGGCACTGCATTAGCTAATTATTCCAAATCACTGCAGCTGCAAGTTCATTGGAATTGAAAGTCTGACTTTCAGGTCATCAAAGGACCATAAAATTGTGTGTATATTGAAAGGCTGCAGGTGAATTTCAAAGGATCAATATTGAGCAATGATTAAAAGGATTTAAATGAGCTACATGAATGAAATGAATTCTAAAGATATGCAAGCTAATTTTATTAAATTTTCAAAACAGTGTTTAATTGAGTCTTCTTTGTATTTTCTAAGGACAAATAACAAGTTTATTAATTAGAATCTTATTAAAACTGAATTCATATGTTAGAGATGAATATATACATATTTACTTTTGCTAATGCTACAAGTGCAAAAAGACTTATAAATGAACGCATTAGTCACAAAATATCTTAAGACTAAAATT